>CM077644.1:36474374-38874374 GCA_039707465.1 Rhabdophis nuchalis | reverse complement strand
TCTTTAGAACAACCAGTAGTGTTAGCTACAAGTGTCTAGTATACAACAAACGCCTTAATTACACTGTCCAGAAAGGACTTTAAAGATTCTTAGCTGCCATTTTCTTTGCAAATGAATGAAGAACTTTAGCAGCTAACTTTCACAGAAAAGCCCCTGCTTAAAGTCAATTATCCCCTTGTCCCCACTAAACAGAATCCCAATGATCCCCTGCAATGTAGCTAAGACAAGGCTTTCTTCTGTGTCTCTTTCTGGTTTACTGTACATTCCTTTGGAAAAAGATAATACGTTCAGCAAATGCAGCTCATCTCTCAAAATATATGCTGGAGAGATGCTAGTTATAGCTAACACTCATCTGCTTTCAATACAATAATTTATTTTGTTTAATTTTTCATGCAATAGTTTTGTTGTGCCAATAATATTGACAGGATGTCAGAAAGTTCATTTGGATTATCCCACCTTTGGAATTTGTAACAGAAAAGCTGGCCCTTACAAATAAATGATTATGGTAAGTCATCTAAATCATCTTAGTCCCTTAGTCCCTTTCTCTTGGGACTACACATTTAAACAAGGGCAAGCTTTTCTTTTCTTTTCTTCAAAATGGATGTAGAATGTAGCCAAATTAAGGCATAGAGTAGATAAGATAATGGAATCTATGATTGCATGATCTTTTTCATTTAATTTTTTTCTAATAATAAGTAATAAATAATTCCTAGGGCTGGGTATTGTTTTGTGTTTGATTTCATAAAGATGCTTTGGAATACAGTGGTGGATATATAGACAACTTTCTTAACTAGCTATGACTTTTCTCAGAACTTGTGGTAACAGTGTAGGGTAGCCACTTTGAAAAGTTTCTGACAAGTGCTTCATTCATGCTCAGAAAAACATTTCGGAATCAAATATGTAGAGCTGCACAGCTCTAGAAAACATAAAAGTACAGTATATATGCTAATTATCTGCCAAAAGTCAGAATGATCTCTGTTGATATAGCAAGTTATTCTAATTTCACCTATCTTGCGTGGAGAATGTTAAAGTATCTATTTTAAATCAACAAGACCTCAGTGTGATTATTTTCCTGGGCTGTGTCCGAGGAATTTTAAAACACTTAAGGTTATCACCAGAAACAGCTTCCAATATGCGAAACCTTGCTGTAACCGGAAGCAAAGCTGGGTCTGGTACAATGTATAATACCAAGTAATACTTATCTGCTGCCATCAGAAATCAAAATCCAGTCATTGACAAATAGTATAAGAATGTTTGCCACAGATATAGCAATGGAATTTCACCTAGAGAAATATGCTCTGGTAGAAATAAATTGAGGTAAAATCATTAGCAGTAATGTAATTGAAATGCCAAATGGTCAAAACAGTAGGAGCCATCAAGACGAAGCCTACAAGTATCTGAGCGTCTTACAATTGGATAAGTTCAAGCATGGACAAGTTAAAAAGGTAATTAATGAAGAATATACAATCTACATAAATGCCACTATTTAAATAATGTTTAGGTCATTTGAATTAGATTAGGTCATTTGAATTATCCATATCCCATAGTTGCCTCATACATTCCAAAATATTTTCCTTTCAATCCAAATTAGGATAATTTTATAACTGTAAACATTTTTCAATTTATCCTTTTCTTATAACTATGGTTAAGAAATCTTCTGCTTCTTTCCATTTTTCTTCAACATTATCTTCATCAGCAAAATATTTAGCAAAAGTTCAGGTCAAGCCAAGTCATTTTGCTACCTGAAGTCACAGGCAAATTGGCATGTTTCCATATCCATGGAAGTTGAATCTTGCTTGTGTCAGGACAGCATCCTCCATACAACCAAAGAGTAGTTTAGGAAGTGCAAAAGAAATTCATGTAGTCTATAAGGACATTTCCTCCAATGGAGAAGAATTGTTGAGGTGGTTCAGGAGGAATGGTGTGTAGGATTCCTGACCTTCCGAAAAGAAGCCAAAACATGGTTCTGCAGCCTTGTGTGGGGAGCAGAGGCGTAGCGTGGGGGGTGCAGGGGGGGCCGGCCGCACCGGGCGCAACATCTGGAGGGGCGCGCTCCAGAGACCCGACTCGGAAGCTCTCCTCCGCGGGTCTCTGGAGTTGCGGCGGCGGCGCCTGGGCGCTCCTGGGCCGGCGAGAGTCGGGGAGCGAACAGCGGCCAGTAGGGGGCCAAACCCTCCCGGGCCATCCCCCGGCTGAGACCAGTGCCGGCTCCTCGCACCCGCCAGCGCCACCCGAGGGGGCCAGGCGAGACTTAAAGGCGCAGGTCTTTCGAAGCAACGGCCGTGCGGAGACCCTGGAAGACTCCTCCGTTCCGAGCCAACCAGAGGAGCGGCGACCTGGGCCCCGCAGCGGCCCGGGAAGACCCTCTTGCCCCGGCTTTCGGGCCATCGCCCTCCGTAGAAAGGAACGTCGGGTGTCCCAGGCCTGCACCACGCAAAGGGCGCCCGCTTCTCCCCAAGGCGAGGCAACGAGTGTCGGACCCGGATGGCCGAGCCCTTTGGGCAGCGGCTGCCCGCCGGATCCTCGCGGGAGGTGCGTGGGCTCGACACCACAAGAAGAGCTGCCTCCCCCGAGTGCTAAAATCCATGGGTTAGGGGGCACAAATTACTTGCCTTGCCCCGGGTGCTGACAACCCACGCTACGCCACTGGTGGGGAGCCCAAAGGAGTATGCAGTCATGGGGCTGGTTGGTACCATAAGAGCCCTCCCTTGGCCGTCATAAGCCAATTTTTGACAGGATTAAAATTGCCTCCTCGAATATTTTCTTGCCTCTTCAAAACATTTTTAATTTTACATTTTAATTCTTATATACAGTTTTATATAAAGGTGAAAACTGAAAAATTAGAATATCGTGCAAAAGTTCATTTATTTCAGTAATGCAACTTAAAAGGTGAAACTAATATATGAGATAAGACTCATTACATGCAAAGCAAGATAGTTCAAGCCGCGATTTGTCATAATTGTGATGATTATGGCATACAGCTCATGAAAACTTAATGAAGCACAGTGAACCAACACCAGCAGATGACACAGCTCCCCAATTCAACAAAGACTGTGGAAACTTCACACTGGACTTCAAGCATCTTGCAATGTGTGGCTCTCCATTCTTCCTCCATACTCTGGGTCCTTGGTTTCCAAATGAGATGCAAAAGTTGCTCTCATCAGAAAAAAAGGACTTTGGACCACTGAGCAACAGGACTTTGGTCCACTGTGCTTCATTAAGTCCAGGGTCAATGCAGCTGTCTACCAGGAGATTTTGGAGCACTTCATGCTTCCTTCTGCAGAAGAGCTTTATGGGGATGCTGACGTCATTTTCCAGCAGGACTTGGCACCTGTCCACACTGCCAAAAGCACCAAAACCTGGTTCAATGACCGTGGGATTACTGTGCTTGATTGGCCAGCAAACTCACCTGACCTGAACCCCATAGAGAATCTATGGGGCATTGCCAAGAGAGATGAGAGACATGAGACCGAACAATGCAGAAGAGCTGAAGGCCGCTATTGAAGCATCCTGGTCTTCCATAACACCTCAGCAGTGCCACAGGCTGATAGCTTCCATGCCATGCTGCATTGAGGCAGTAATTGCTGCAAAAGACGCCCAAGCCAAGTACTGAGTACATACATACTTTTCAGAGGGCCGATATTGTTCTATGTACAACCCTTGTTTTATTGATTGCATGTAATATTCTAATTTTCTGAGATTGTGGATTTGGAGTTTTCAGGAGCTCTACGCCATAATCATCACAATTATGACAAATCACAGCTTGAAGTATCTTGCTTTGCATGTAATGAGTTTTATCTCATATATTAGTTTCACCTTTTAAGTTGCATTACTGAAATAAATGAACTTTTGCACGATCAAGTTTCACCTGTATTTTGATACTGTACTATATATCACCCACAGTCCCTCTTTGAAGAAAATAGGTGGTCCAGAAATGCCAAAATATAAATAAATATAAATATTGCAGTTAACTTTCCCTTCCCATCCCCCAGAATCTGCCGCCTGAGCATAAAATACTACAAAGTTAAAGGAGTCATAGTTGTTCTTGGTACCATTAAAGTGGCCCCAGGGTTTTTGTGGGGGTGAGGAAAGGATGAAAGGATACGAGATCTCTGAACACTGCTGGATAAGTGTCCAGTCTTACAAAATGGAAACATGCTTGAAATAGCTTCTCCATAGATTGCCTCTATCTAATCTCTGAGTTAGCCTCCTTGCTCCAGTCACTTCTCACAGCAGCTGATAGGCAAGATCTGTTGAGTGCAGAACCTTTCAGCAAATGACCCAACAGCTTGCAGTTGTCTCACTTCCTGCATCTAATCAGAGCTTCTTAACGGAGAAATATTTCTTCAGAGGGGTGTCTGGTAATTAGCAATGGCATAACAGTCCACCTTGGGATTTCATACAAACCCATGTAACCTGAGATGGAATTCTCCATCCATAACAGCCTTGCAAACCTTTGTTTCCCACCTGGTATGCTGCCTTCTTTAAAGAAGATGTAACTGCTGTGGTTTTAAGGTGCTATATTTAATTTGTGTATTATTTATTATGTGCATTGCATTTATATCCAGCCTTCCTCTTGAGAGCTGAAGGTCATTTATATGGATTTTTCTCTAATCTGATCTTCATTACAATAACCTTGTGAGTTATGTTGGGAAATAATGACTGACTCAAAATCACTGAGTGATTATGAGGTCTATAATAAAGTGGCGACTAGAACCATCCTCCAAGTTTTAAATGGAATACCTTAACTAGCACTGCACATTTAGAATACATAGGTATACTCTACATGTGTCATTCTCTATATATATATACCCAATTACCTTATGTAAGGTTTCTGGATTTCTCAGGTTAACTCTGCTGATGTTTATGCCACTGCTACTATAGAGACCGATGTAAAATGTAGCATAGAGCAAAAATATCAATGGATTTATTCTCGACAGATTATCCTCAGAAAGGATATAAAATTGGCATTATCTGAGATGAAATATTTAAAGTTAATCATAGATCCTATATATGCTAAATGCATTCATTTATTTGCTTGGCTATCCTTATATTAATTTAAGCCCATCATTAATTTACATATATACTCATACAGTATATAAGCCCATCTGCAGATAAATTGAACCTGATTTGTTAGGTACATTTTGGTACCTAAAATTCCTGGCCAATTCACAAGTTTATAAAAATAGGAGAGTTTAAGGCCTATCTCCACAATCATTTAAATTAATGAAATTAAAAGTCTATATAACTCTCCTATTCCTATTCAAGTTTCACCCCAACTGGAACATTAATTATGGTTTTATTTGATTTTTGAACAACACTATCTGCTACCATAATACCTTAACAATTCAACAAAGGCCATATATCTTATTTTATTAAATGTAGAGCCAACCAATCCTTATGACCCTGGATACACAAAAGAAGCAAAAGGCCATTCACTGTTTCAAGTCTTGTCAACATTGTCCAATATCAAACAAGGAGCCATGATGGGTATTAAGCCACTGTGCCTATCTGAATGTTGTTGGCTGCCACTAATTCATTTTGTCATTTAAAATATAGCAGCAGTAGTGTCAAATCCACTTTTTGGGAAATATTTTCCTTTGTTCAACTCCCTAAAAGGAAGAACAAAGTGCAATCTCAAGATTGTTTGCAGGTCACTTATCAGAAATCAAATCTTACTGGGATCTCTGCTAGACAAAGGTCTACTCTAAATAATAATACATTCATATGCACCCAACTGGGAATGTTTCTAGAGCAGGGGTCCCCAACCCCTGGGCCGCAGAATGGTGCTGGTCCGTGGCTTGATAGTAACTGGACCGGAATGAGCGGTGGAGAGAGTAGCGCAACTCTTAGGAAAGTGTAGCAAATGCTCCGCTATCCTAGCGGCTGGATGGGGCACTCCCCGGGGGTAGGACGGGGAAAATGGCCTGCATTGGGGGGATTCAGGGCATCACCCAGCCCTGCGTGGGGGGAAGAGGCTGCTAGGCCCTCCTACCCAGGACGCAGCCCGTCCTTCCCTGCCCCAGCCGAGGATCCTTCACCCAGGACCCCTGGCAGCAAGGTGCCCTCCCTGGGTCACATTTTCACGAGACGCAGGTTCCCGCCTTGGATTCCATGTGACCGCTGAATGTGCGCATGGCCCACATGACTCGACTCACCTGCTGGAGGCTCCCACCAGTCCGCGGAATTTTTTTTACATGAAACCGGTCCCTGGTGCCAAAAAGGTTGGGGACCCCTGTTCTAAAGTATGTCTCCCCTGCTCCCCCCCAATTGTGTCTGATGCTTGGATCAGCCTGGACAAGTCCTTATAGTTTTCTTGGCAAGATTTTTCAGAAGTGGTTTGCCATTGCCTCCTTCCTAGGGCCAAGACAAAGTGACTAATCCAAGATCACCCATCTGGCTTCATGCCCAATGAAGGACTAGAACTCACAATTTCTTGGTTTCTAATCTGATGTCTTCACCACTACACCATAATGGTTCTCTTGAAGATGTTTAAATTTAGAGTCTCTAAAAGCTTTCAAGGGAAAAGAGTTTTTTTCAGTAGTCCCATGTGTATTAATTTACGCATACTCACTAATGCTATAGAAACATATTAAGGAATTGTCCAGAGCAGGGGTCTGCAAAGTTGGCTCTTTTAAGACTGGTGGACTTCAACACCCAGAGTTCCCCAGCCAGTTATGCTGGCTGGGGAACTCTGGGAGTTGAAGTCCACCAGTCTTAAAAGAGCCGACTTTGCAGACCCCTGGTCCAGAGTGTGTACCCTCCATTTATAAATTTGTTAATTGGCCTACAAATTAGAAGGCGGAATTAGTACCATTTGTGAAATGCCAAAAAGCACTTCATTTTTCCATCTGTACATCCCTTTTCCTTTGGTGCAGAACTTTCTCAGTTGCAGCTAGTAAGTTTTTAGCAACTCCCAAACCACAGTGCAAAGCCACCCTTCAGCAAAATACAATTCCTGTTATAACTCTGCATAATGACATTATCATTATTTTATCTTATGCTCTAGATCTTTGCCTTTCTTTTGGCATTTAGATAACCTGAAAACTCATAATACAGTATATGCTTTGCTGGAGTAGAAAAAATGGCAAATATTTTCCATTGTAATGAACACTGCTTTGTAAATCAGCAACTTTATCTTAATATTTAGTTTATCATAAATTCATGACGCTTTGAGGAACACCTACATTTTCCAGAGTTGGGCTTATAATTTGTAGCTGAAGAGCTGCAAAAATAAAACAGCCTGAGGTGCTAATTCACCAGTATATGGACTGGGAAATCTCTCTCTCTCTCTCTCTCTCTCCCTCCCTCCACCCCCTCTCTGATGGTTAAAACGGAATGGCAATTCTGTAAGCGCAGAATCCAGTTCCTTCCAGATTTTCCTTTCGCTCCAAATCAGATTTCTTACATATTTTAATCACAATGTCTGAAATAATACCAAGCAAGATCAGAACCACAACTTCAGTACGGTTGGGTTTGCATCTGGACCCTGAGATTGCCAGAGTCATTGGCTAAAGAAAAATATCACTCTGGCATCCTTTTCAAAAAACTACCTTCTCGGTAGGTATCGAGACCTGCCAGAGGTTGAAAGAATGACAAAGGTGGATGAGCAGAAGCTTCTCATCTAACCCATTTTTTTATTTTTTATTTAGAATGGCTTGGAACTCAAAGTCCTGTGCTGCCTCAAGAGCGTCTCTCTCCCTGCCTTTGTGATTGCCTGACAATATGGGGTAAAAATAACCAGCCTGCATCGGCAGAGAGATAAAAGTTTGCCTTTTGTGTCTCTATGGGCAGTAGGATAGCAGCACCAATGGAGCTGTGTGGATATGACACATGGGAATTTCTGACATATCTCTCCCTATCCTGACCTTGACAGGCACAATAAAAAGGAGCCTCACGGCACACACACACACAGAGTCACTCAGCCCCACAGCCCAGGTTGGTAATGAAAAGCATGTCTGTGTTGCACGTCTGTCCTGTCCTGAAGCCCTGCTTTCCTTAGTGCATTCTTTTTACAAAAAGGGAAGTAGAGGAACATGAACTATTGCCTGGAAGACAAACTTGGGAGTCATAATATGGCTAAAGGGACTACGAAAAGAATGCACACTTATGATGTGTAGAAAGTCATGGGTGGCAGCAGGTGTGACTGAAATTGTGATTGCTTCAGTTATGAATGTGTGGATATTATCTGTTGCTAGAGCAAGGCTTAGTAATAAATAGCAGTAGTTGGGGCTTATAAAATAAGTGATGTTAATAATCTTGTTGCGGTTACCATCAATTTATCTTAATAGTACTGGGTGTCTGTGTGTGTGATAGAACAGATGCATAGGGTTTCATAGTATCTTGTCGTGTTACTTGGCACTGTGGTGACCTATCACACAGGATGCTAACTCAGTCAAATTCCTTTGAGGTGTAAGCTGGCAAAGACATGAAACTAAGATAACTTACAGCCTATTGGTGGGGTGCTCATTAAATACAAATGGACCAACTAGTAATTTTTTCCTGGGATGCTGATTGTCTTTCAAATAAACCTAAAGTACTTGCATCTTGGTCTGATTTTTGATATTATACAATGGGCACACATTCTTCATTATTTAATATAATCTCGCTATGCTTTCTGATTTTATATAGTTTTAAAAAGCACATGGAGTAATGATAGGAATAAAAAAATGTATTATATAATTAAAATTAGTACATATATGTAGCTAGATTTATAATTTGGAATAAATCTGATGCAGTGTATAAATATTAGAACACTATTTTTTAATTTATAGAATACATAAATTTGCATGCTTTCCAGTGGTGGGATTCAGCCAGTTTGCACTACTTCAGGAGAACCGGTTATTAACTTTCTGAGCAGTTTGGTAAACTGGTTGTTGGAAGAAATCATTAGGGCAGAGAACTAGTTGTTAAATTATTTGAATCCCACTACTGATGCTTTCATATAATCCAGCTTTCATATCATCCAGCAATTAAAAGGTTGGTGAACCATTAAGGGACAGATACATGTGGTTTGACTGTATTATTGATTAAAATATATTTTTCTTCCTTTTTTTTCTTTTTGTCTTTTTATACTCTAGGGTAGTTGGCTGATCTGTTTGCTGCTGACTAGGCTTCATCCTTCCAATAGTCAATATGAGTAGGATGGACAGGGAAGAATTTGGGGAGGCTGCCGAGTACCTCCGGAAAAGTTATGAGGAGTTGATGAAGTATCAGACTATGGCATTTGATGGTAAGACCACTTTCTTTCTTTGCGTGGAAAGGACTTCAATGGCACAATCCATTTCTAATGTTGCTTCCTAGGTAGAGGAATTCTGCACCTTATTTTAAATCCCTTTAAAATGTTGAAGCTGATTATAGCCATAGAGACTGAGACAACTACATTAAGAGTTAAACAATTCTGCTTAAACAGCTTTTTCTTTAGTTATTTTGGTTGTAATGGAGAGTGATAGTAAAATGATTGTAGCTCCATCTTTATGTTATGTTGATGATCTGTCTGTTACTATGATATAATTATGTGAATTGTGAAGTGTCTGGTTTAGCATTTACTTGCTTTTAATTATATTTAGGAAAACATTCATTTAGGATGGTTTATAAAACGGGTTTATAATTGCCATGCATGAGTTCAAATTGATAATCAACCGTTCAGAAATAGGTACCTGTGATTTGCATTTATCACAGCAACTACAGGACAACTCAAATGTATATATTAAGCAAGTACACAAAGTATGAAATGGAATTTTTTGCTTTCTAAAATAGTGAAAGTATTTCATGAAATTGAGAAACATATAATCAAAGAATTATAGCCTTCAAGTTCAATTTGTATGCATGATACAGGAATCCAAATAAAGCATCCCTTACGATAGTTGTTTAGCCTCAAAATATATTGCTAAGGAAGTTGTTAAACATCCAACAGATAACAATTTATAGTAGGGATGAATACTAGATTCTTTACATATGCCTTTCTACCCTGACATTATCATATGAAACGACAGTTACCTTATTGTCATTGCCACTTAAAGAAATGATCTGGCTTACATTACAATAAATAGCAAGAGTTATACATAAGAAAATGAGGAAAATCATGCTATTGTTCATCCCAAAATTTTCCATTTGACTGGTTCTTAAAGGGAAACATATCATATACAAATTAAAAAAAGAAGTGGATAAATATTCCTGGATAAATTTTAGGAAAGCTTGCTATCTTTGGGCATCTCTTGAAGCTGTGATTAGAAATTTCACACAATTAGAAATTGTGTGAATTACACAATCGTTATATTTAGAAATTTCCATTTTGCAAAATTCTCTGCAATCATACACGCAGCCTATGTAAGTCCCATTGAAGTAAATAGGATTAATGCAGTCTAAATATATTCAGGATTGCATTCAATGCCCATCCATTTTTTTAGTCACCTTATACAAACAAATGCATGTTTGCTTTTTGTCAAATATGAAAAATGACCTTTCAGATGTTGCTGATGGATGAGAAATGCAGAAAGAGCATGTTTTTAGTTGCCTTAAAAGACATTTTCATCTTGACTAGATTCTAATATTGCTCACCATTGACTTCATTTGCTGGTATTATACAGAATTTTATATATAGAAGGCCACACACTTCTTTCTGATAGAGATGAAAGAATGCTAAACATTTAAGTTACCACAAAATTAGACCCTAAGATTATTGAATATTTTACACAATCATTATATTAGACCCTAAGATTATTGAATACTTTACACAATCGTTATATTGCAAATCTTCACTTTTTGCAATTATTTTTTAAAAATCTAATATTATCTATATTTTTGAGCAGACAATGATTAATCAAAATATTGTAAATCAAAAATTTGCAGCAAATTTTAATTTCTGAAGTTTTAAAATCTATTAATTTTAATTTAAACCAATTTCATTGTAATTTTAGTACAATGACCATAAAGATTATTATTATTATTCTAGACCTAGAATTATAATATTAATAACAAAAATATCAATTCCAAAATTAATAGGAATAAATTAAACATAAATAAATATTCAAATCACAGCATTTTCTCCATTCCGTAACTAAAGAATTAAAGGAACAAGAATAACGTTATGCAAAATATTTCTAGATCTTGTAAAATAATTATGTATGGCACCTGCATCATCTAATATCTATTTGTAAAAAATGTTTTATGTTCTTCTTGTCTCTTTGTTCATAAAGGTAAGAAAAGAGCCTGGATTCCAGATGATAAGGAGGCTTTTATTGAAATTGAAATTAAAGAATCCTCTGGTGGCAAAGTCACAGTGGAAACCAAAGATAAAAAGGTAAAAAAAAAATCTAACGTACCAAATAATAGCCAAATAGGAAACTGAAAAGGAAAGTTACCTTTTCTCAACATTGTGCAGAGGAGAGGAAAAAAGGAGAATGCATCTAAACAGGGCATACAGTCTAAAATTATAATTTTGCTGATTATGAATTTGTGTAAAAAGGATTCAGCGGGAAAAGAACCTTTATTATTTGATGCCATTACATCGGGAATGTAGAATTGCAATTGAATAGATCAAGGTGGATTTGAGAATGTTTCACCTGTATAGCACTATTGTTCAAAATATTAAAAGTAAGGTAAAGCTTTCCTAGTTTAGTTACGTCTGACTCTAAGGCAAGATGCTCATCTCTATTTCTTGGCCGAGGGAGCCAACTACCCTGTTTCCCCAAAAATAAGCCCTCCCCTGAAAATAAGCCCTCCCCCATTGCATTCCCTCTATGCATGTATACATTTGAAAAGAAATCCTATAAGAAAAGGTGTTAAAAGGATGAAACCAAAACTCTCTCATTTTCACAATTGTAGCAAGATTATAGAGACATACTATGTTGTATTTTTGATTCTTGAATTTGATTTTTCTAATGTCAAGAAAGGCTAGAAAAACAATATGCTATGCTTTCTTCTCCATTCTGTTAATTATACGGAAAAAGCTATTACCTAAGCTGCATTTATTTGGCATGTTAAATTTATTTATTTATCAAATTTATTGGCCACCCATCTTATCATAAAGTAACTCTGGGCAGCTGACAGTTAAATATAAGCTAAAATATAAAAAGTTAAAAACAAACATTATAACCAAAAATACATCGGGAGGGTGGGGGCGGAGTTGGGGGAGAATTGTGATCTGTTTTTACTCAACCACCTCCATTGCACTGTTCCCCCACTGGAGCAAGATATTCCAGATAAATGATATATTAGAACAAGCAATTATATTTTCTAAGTTTACATTTTAGCATCAAAATGCTTGTATAAAATTATGTTATATTTTGTTCTGTATAAGTGCTGCTCTTACTTAGAATAGGAATGTTATGAATTGAAAAATTTCCCATTTTTTTCTTTTTAAATAACGTGATTCAAGTTTCATTATTTCTAACTTTGTCTAATAATTAAAAGAGCTTCTCAAATGGATAAGCAAACAAGATAATGATAATATATGACTATTTCTCAGGAGTGAAATGCTATCGGTTTGGATCGGTTCGCCTGAACTGGTAGTAAAAAATGCTACTGGTTCAGCCGAACTGGTATTTCTGATGATCAGCTGGGTGATGATCAGCTGTGATGCATGATTTATATTAGCTATAATCATCAGATTTCCTGCTTTCTAGCTAATCTAAATCACGTGGCACAGTTGATCCCCTCCCCTTGCTGTTCTACTTACCTTTGCAGACTCGGAATGCTTCAAAATGGTCCTTTTTTAGCACTGCATGGGTGCACCTCAGATGCGCATGTGCGCAAAGCATAGATGCATGCACAAAGCCCACACTCGGTAGCAGACTCACCAAACCGGTAGCAGATTTCAGAGGATTACACTGCTGCTATTTCTCCTCTGTTACAGTAGAGCTATATAAATACAGGGACTAAACTTTGCCTTTGCTCGTACTTTGGTGTTTTAATTGTTTGTAATTAAATTTCCCTCAAGAAGAAAGGTTGAGAGTCATTAATAATTAAACAATTGTTAACTCCAGGCTTGCAGCATGTATAAGGAGGAAACATTTATAAATATGTTTTGTATGAATAAGTATGAAATTTAATTGATGAAGTAAATTAATGTGTTAAATGGGTATAAGAGAAAAAAGAGTTCTGAAGTAAAATGTGTCTTTCAGATGAAAAGTGATGTGGACCACATACAGATGTTCTTCATTATAAGACTAAATGGAGGAAATGCTCTTTTAGAACTTTTGATATTTTAGTTTCGATTCTTAGCTGCCTTATGTATTTTATAGGAACAAATGCCACCCTGAAATAACTACCATACCTGCCTTACGTATTTTCTACTCTGAAATATGAGGCAAGTGCAGCAGTGTCTTTGCTGATCTTAATGGTTGCCCAGATCTATAAGAGGGAAGGTCATCTAGCAGGGGTCTTTGGGGTTTAGATGTCAAAAGTAAAAGCTGGATCCTCTTTTAGTTTTAAGATAAACTTACAAAGCTGTTGGTGGTGGAAGCTTTCTAGGATTTCAGAAAGTGTTTTCACAGACCTTTCTGGAGATGTCAGGGAATTAACTGGAGACCTACATGCAAAGCTGATAAGCTGCCCAGGAACAATAAAATGCTCTTCTAACGTGTTAGTGTCTAGTATCTTAATAAATCATCCACATCAAAGAACAGTAGATTATTCATTTATTCAAAAGCAAGTAAATAAAAACAAGATATATAAACTCCTCTCCCTAGCTACGTGCATCTGAGTTCCTAACTATGTTTTTAACTACTTGACGTTGCTGTCTCGTTAAGCTACTACTGACAAGACTGTTTTCTTTTCATAAGAGTAGAAACATTTCTTAAATACAAGTCATTCTAATCAGGCACAGATGTGTAATATGATAGTTATTCTAGTTCTTGGATTTATAGAATTATATACGTCAGCTGTTTATCTAAATATCAGCAAACCCTCCTGTTTGAAACTCTGCAGAATATTATTTTGTTTGGGTTATATTTATCCACACAAACCCACAATGGCAGGAGCAACTGCATTGTAATTCAGGAGCCATGGCAAGAACTGACTAGTCAGTTCAAAAGACTCTGATCCTAAAAGTCAGTGGGAGTTACTTCCATGTAAACTGATATAGGATTGGGTTGCTAGTGGATGCCTCATCAATTACTACTCTGTCTTCAAATATTTCCAGTCTAGCATTGAGAGATATAAAATTAATATGAAACAATTCTTTGAGTGGAACTAACTTTAGAAAAAGGCAAGCTTCCTATAACAAGAGGGTGAAATATTGACTTAGAAAAGATTCAATGGCTAAAGCTTCTTCTCTTTCATGAAATACAGCTCTCAGTAGTACTGTAATTCATATTGGATTAATGATGATAAATAACAAATATTTTCTTGGAAAATTTAAAGAAGGAAACCCCAATTTTCCAGGATGATGTTTTGTGATTAAATACTTCAATTAACATATATTTTTGTTAACTTTTTGTCAAGTAATTATTAAATGGGGAATGGGGATTTTGCAGTATCCTTCCCTGCCATGCCCAACAAGCCAGGTCCACAGAACTAGTAGTAAATTTTTTAGAATTTTACCACTTCCCTGAGGGTACTCCCTCAGAGAGCCTTCCAGGCAATGAGTATTTCAAGGGAACAATATAGGGACTGAATTCCATTTTCATATGCAGAAACCCAGCCTGACATCCCCCTTGTCTGCAAAAATATGCAGAACAGTGGTGGGATACAACTGGTATGCCCTGGTACAGACACACCGGTGCCTCCTGGGAGCACCAGGTACAATTCCGGTATGGTGCTCCGGAGGGCCCACCCACCTGCCTGCTCTCCTTACTGCTATTTGAGCCGAGCAGGACATTTGCGCACACGCGGAGCATATGGCACCTGTGTGATGCTTCGCCGAGCAGCTTGAGCGTCACAGGCAGTGGGTACGCATGAGCATGTGGTGCAAGTGCTGTGTGTGTGCATGTGGTGGGTGCCCAGCCCCATTGCACCGTACTGGTTGCCACAGGATCCGTAACCCACCACTGATGCAGAACCTTTCTTTCCCTGATACCCAAACTCAGTGTTATAGTGGAAACAGAAAAATGAGAGGATCTCAAATGTAGCATGGGCAGAATGAGACAATATTTAATCCATTGGATCAAAAGCATATCCATTTGCAAAGCAAGCCTTAACACAGAAAGAGATTTGAGCCACCACCTCACAACAAAACAATGTATTGCCCTCACTTATAGGCACTTCTGGCCTAGAAAAAAATATATACTGCGGTTGGAAGTTCCAAACAAATGGAAAAACTGTCCTGCTGGGCAAATATATTTTGAAAATGTTATGCCTATAGATTTGATTTATTTTTGTGTGTAGTACTTTTTGAATACTTGACAGTATCCCCCCCGCCCAGCTGATTCTTCTTGTTTCTTGGCATTCATTGGGGGAAAAAAGATTCAAAGATTCTGCAATTTTTTCTATATGCAGGTCTTTCTTCTAATTGATAATAAAGAACGTTTTAACAAGATAAAAGCAATGCAAATATTAGAAAAAGAAAATAAATAGTAATGTAATGAAAAGGAAAGAAAATAATGTTAAGATTATTATATTATTATAACAGATTATTAAATTTGTGGTCTTTTTGATAGTGTAATTAATGATTTTTCTCTAATCAAATGTTAATTTTGCTATCTTTGCTAGTGCTATCAACTTCACCAACCATTCTGCTGTTGTGTGTATTTCAGAATCTTTGGTTTTTTGCACATATAATAGTCTATCTGCATTTCTTTCTGGAATCAAAAAATTCTTACAGTCATATATTTCTAAATACATAGCCTATTTATACACTATTCTGTGTAATTATGAGTAAATGTAATACAGTCTTCAATATATATGAATCCTGGAAACATTTTTGTTAGCTCATGTATGTTTCACTTCAATCTCAAATTTATCTGGACATCTAGGAATCTTGGGCAGGATCCAGCAGAAGCAGATATGAATTTGGTATCCAATGGTATCCACAGCTGGAGCCAAGGAAACTTAGAATGATCCAAGCGCTATCACAAACCCTCCTCTTTTTCTAGATGCATTGTGACATGGGCCAGTTTTAAACCACTACATTATGGTGTAGAATCTGCTTTACTCTGCTCCATGAACAAACTTCAGCTGGATTTCTGAGATACATAAGTTCCACCACTTTGTTCGTTTATTGTAATAGCATATCATATCACTATGATATTTTGATATTTTCCTTCAACATTGATATTCCATAATATTTACAATGAGAAATGTTTGGCCAATAAAGAATTCTGTTCTGTTCTATTCCGTTTGATTCTTTCTTTATCTAATTTGCTGTTGTATTTTCTAACTAGCTTAATTTCTGTTCTTGTTCTAACCTAACAAATTTAGGTTGCTAGTACTATGTAAGGATTGAGAAACAATTATGAATTACTCTTTAGTTGAAAGTTTCCAGGGTAGTCTATGGACCCAATAAAAACCTCAAGAGAAATAGTAAAGACAACACTGAAATTTATCATAAGAGATAAATGTCAAAATGTTATCATATTTTAATGAATAGGTTTGTGTATTAGAGCCTACTTCATCAATTAATAGCCTCATTGTCATGTAAGTTATGTGATTTAACATCTGCATGCTAGATACTTAAGAATTTTCTTTGAGCTTATGGATCGTACATAAACAAAATAGGTTCTTGCATTTTCATCAAACAATTTGTTTGATTCCTTTAGACGCTTGTGGTTAAAGAAGATGATGTTCAACCTATGAATCCTCCAAAATTTGACATGATTGAAGATATGGCTATGTTAACTCATCTCAATGAGGCTTCAGTCCTGCATAACCTGAAAAGGCGTTACACCAAGTGGATGATCTATGTAAGTTAGAAGGATGAACACTGTTGATTATGCTGTATTGCATCCTGTGTGAAACAAGTTTTAGATTTATCCATTATACCAAATACAGTAGTAAGGTTGTGTGTTATAAAACTCCCAATTGCTAACTTTAATTTCATTAGAAATAATTTTTTTTAAAATTACATATTTAAATCCTAGATGAATTTAAAATATGGTACTAGAATTGAAATATTTTCCATTACTTGTTCTTCTTTAAATTACATCCTTACTAATAGGGCCAAAAATGATTTAATGCTGATTCTGAGTTTTAGGGAGATCTGGAGCAACTTTCTGTCTTTGGATATTTTCCCAGAAAGTACCAACCTTTTCCCTTTTACTGTCATTGCTACCCCCTCATTTTTGTATCCTCTTTAAGCAAAGGAAGTAATAAAAAGAATAGATAGTATTTTCTCACTATTGTTTATGTGAAGAAACAGATGAACTGAACAAGGAGAAAGAGAGAATAAAAATCTCTTAAGAGTTGGCAACGTGCCCTCTACTGGAGTGTGAGCCTTGCATTTGGTTAATGAACTGTACTATGGTATTGGTGTCAGCCTGATTTACTTTTCTCATAGCTATGCTGTTTCTTTCTTCTCAGACCTATTCAGGGTTGTTCTGTGTCACCATAAATCCATATAAATGGCTTCCAGTCTATACAGCTCCTGTTGTAGCAGCTTACAAAGGCAAGCGGAGGTCTGAGGTCCCGCCCCACATCTACTCCATTGCAGACAATGCCTATAATGACATGCTGCGCAGTAAGTGTCTAATCCAATTTTTACAAAAATTTGTGGGAGAGGAACTGAACACCTGTTCTTCACACTTCCCAGTTGGAGTCAATATGAAGGGGATTGCATAGAGAGAGCTATGAATTTTACAGAATTGTTTTTCAACTTTGAATGCTTTTTAATATTGCTGGAGTTGTTCATCTCTTCATATGTACCTAGCAGATCTAGTTGTCTGAAAATGAAAAATTCAGAAAGAAAAGAAAATGGGTTTTAGAGGTAGCACAGACTTGCATAATAATTTAAGCATGCAGTAGACTTCAGCAATTACTTTTGTGATTTTAGAAAATCGGCATTATTTGCCACTATGAAATTAGCTGTTGAATTTTGGGGCTCCCTGTATCACAACCTATACTACTGACACGTTTAGTACAGGTAGCCTTCGACTTACAACAGTTCATTTAGTAACCATTCAAAGTTACAACGGCACTGAAAAAAATGACTTATGGCCATTTTTCACACTTACGACCATTGCAGCATCCCCATGGTCATGTGATCAATATTCAGACATTTGGCAACTGACTTATATTTATGACGGTTGCACTGTCCCAGGGTCACGTGATCATCTTTTGTGACCTCTGACAAGCAAAATTAATGGGGAAACCAGATTCATTTAACAACCGTGTTACTAACTTAGGAACTGCAATGATTCACTTAACAAGTGTGGCAAGAAAGGTCGTAAAATGTGGCCAAATTCATATAACAAATGACTCACTTAACAACATAAATTTTGGGCTGAATTGTCATAAGTTGAGAACTATCTATATAGCTTCATTTCTCTACCCAAATGTTCCGAAGAGACCGTATATCATTTCAGAATCCATTGAGGGGGTTGGTGGATAGTGGCATACAACTGTAACAGAAACATTAAACTAGAATCCTTCTCTTTGATGTGCTACAGACATATTTTTGTTTTGATTATTTATGACTAATCAAACATAACATAAGCACTCCCATATAGATTCAACTTTCTGAATCTAATATGCTGCCAGTATATCAAAAAGACTCATTTGAAACAAGCTCAACACATGAGTATATCTATTTAGTTTTACTTAAAAAGTATACATTTTTCTGTTTCCTTCTTCCAAGAAATTTCTGACTTTTCTAACTACCTACAATCCTTGGATTTCCCAGAGATTTCTCAACCTAGTTTTAGCTGGTTCCAACCTTGCTTTTCTTTCTTTTTTAATCACTTATGTTAGGTATAGCACCTGAAACAAATGTTCACGGCATCTCCCCCCCCCTCTGTATTTCTTTCTGCGTATCTCTCTCTCTGTGTGTCTCTGCCTCTCTGCCTCTGTCTCTCTGTCTGTCTCTCTGTCTCTTTCTTTTTCTCGTGTGTGTATTGAAATCTTCATCTTAATTTCTATGGTGAACACAAAAAGTCTGCCTAAGGACATCTGAATAGCTATTAAAATATGCCCATACAAATGAGTATATTAGACAGGACAATGAGTCTAACCTCAGATTCATAGCTGGAATCAGAAAGTTAAAAAAGAAGGACATCAGTTTGATTATGAATGAGCTGTTGCTAATGATACAAACTCTAAAAAGAATTACTTGAACCTTAATTTTTTTTTAACCTTACAGATCGAGAGAATCAGTCTATGCTTATCACGTAAGTGCTGTCTGTTATCTGTGCAATCGATAGCTTATTTGTATGTGCTTTTGAGTTAAGTTCTTTTTGTCCTGTGGTTTCTATATGAATCAATTCTAGGTAGATCAAGTTTACCATATCATCCTGTTGAGAAAGGAAAGCTGAATTGTTTGGGCAGGGTGCACAATCTTTGAGGAACATAATGATCTCTTCTTGCAACTCCCTATCCTCTTTCAGTTTGTTATCTCAGATTTTCTGGCTATTATATGTCAGTGAACAGCTGCTACTATTGTCTCAGGGGGCTATACAGCCAACCAAAAGTGGGACAGCAAATAACTCAGTCTGTATAGTTGACCATCCTTCCTGTGTGCATCATTTGTTTTGAGGGCACCATGTCATTTAGGTATTCTGGGGAAGCATTTTCTGTGAAAAACCCCAATTAAGCCAATAAAATTCCATTTATGTTATTTTGTTTTTTATATTCCATTTGGACATGCTGCCACAAGCATTGTGGTGGTCAGTTGGAAAGTACACTTGGGGAATCTGAACTAGAGCAAGTCTTGTGTAGACCTCATCCCTTTCCTAAGAGGTCTGTAAGGGGGCGTGCATAAACGCACCAGCATGCCTACCATCCCTGTCCTATTGTCCCCATTATTCGTACCCATTTCCTGTGTTCATGTCCATGTTTATACTTATACCTGTTATCTCATACATGTTTGATAAACTAACTAACTAAATAAATAAAATAAAGGGAATCCTGGGAGAATTAGGCTAAGCCCTATTTGTAAAAAGAAAGAAAGGGAAAAAGTATTAACTGAAGCAGCCATGATGATGCTATAAAAAGATTAATCTGCTCCTCCCCCTCCCCAAGCTTCTAGCCTTGGCCATGGCCTAATTAGGTAAAGCAGGGGCTGAAAGCATGCGATGTTTGGCTCTAGGCCTGCAGAGACCTCACTCCTACCCCCACCTCAGTATAGCTCTTTGTGTGCTGGGATTACAATGGAAGGGCAGCTAACTTTAGGCATGAAATCAATGCCAGGCCAGTGCCATTGAACTTTATTGATAGCATGGAAGACGATCCCAGCCTAAATGAAAAAAGATTCAATATCCTGCTGAGCTTGAGTTCCTTTCTTTGGAGAATTTAGTTTTACGTGTGGCTGAACTAATGTTTCATAGTTACCTCTCGAAATATAAAGAAACTCTTACGGTTTTACTTTTCATTCCTGAAAATAATTTTCTATACATGAAAAGTGTGAAGCTGCTTTGTGTAGAACAGCAAAGGAATCTTATGAACTTCTGCACTTCCTACAACAGAAACCTATTTCTATTTTAACACCTATGGATGATTAAACAGCTTGTATCCTAACTTTTACTTTCTGGAGGAATGCTAAAATGCTGGCTGAGTCAATCTTGTCCATTTAGTCAACAGTTCCTGGGAAGGGATGGGGATGAGAAAGGGAAGACTCATATAAATGATGCTGCCTTGTTTCCTCTTGCTAATAAATAGGTTCCAGTGCAGAGTTTATCTAGAACAGGGGTGTCAAACTCACAGCATCAGGTTTTCGTCATGTTATGTATCGCCACTTTTCCCCCTTCACTAAAATGGAGGAGGACGTGGCCCGTTGCTTGACACATCTGGCCCGTAGCCCACCAGTTTTACACCCCTAATCTAGAACTGTGTACTGCAGAAGCTCTGAAGATGCAGCTTTTCCAGAATCTCTTAGTGCAGGATGTCAAGAGCACTTGATCTTCAAGGCTGTAGTCTCTTCAGATGTTCCAGATGCATCTAGAATGCATATATACATGTAGAAGCTTATAAATGTATTTAACTTGATCTTTCCCAACTTGCCAGATATAGTGAAATGGCATCTCTCAGAAGTACCAATCAACTCAAGATCAAAGTCTTTGTTGTACAATAGATATTTGGATGTAATCAGTAGCAGTTTCTTTGATTTCTAACATTATGTTCAATTTGTATGAAAAAAAGTCAAATAATAATATGCTTAGCATATTGATACCCTAAATTGTAATTAATACTGATAGAAAAAATAATCCAATCAGTTGATGAGCGTGCTGTTTAGGAATCTGGGGGAGAGGAAATTATATTTCAACAGATTTCCCCGTGTCTCTCATCCCAGATACAAAGCTCAGATGCAACCGTTGGACTTAAAACCATATTTTCAAAGCAGCCCAGACCTTTGTCCATCCTTATTGCAGACAAGGCAAAGGTCAAGGCAACAGGCATCATACTGTCCAATCCCATTATTTTCAGGAGCAAGAAAAAGATAGACTGTTCCCTGTGTGACATTGTTCTTGTTCATCCAGGCACTTTTTGAAATGTCTCATAAACAGATCCTGTGTCCTGAGTACCACAAAATCCATTCATTGATAAATAGTATTTAAGACTTAGCGGGATGGCTAATATGCTAGCATGTCTTTCTCCACTCTGAACTCTATGGTATATTTCTGGGTGGATTGGGAATTGACTGGCTGATTGTGGGAGTATGGGAATTTTTTGGGGATAATTGCTTCATGCTCTTCATCTGTGTATTTCTATTACTCTAAGCGGAGAATCTGGTGCTGGTAAGACTGTAAACACCAAGCGAGTCATTCAATACTTTGCCATTGTCGCAGCCCTGGGTGACTCTCCGGGCAAGAAAGGAGTAAGGCCTTCATTTGCAAAAAATGTTTTTCTCTTTTCTTTTGTTCATTTTTTTTTTGTTTCATTTTGGACTTCTTTATGTTTGGCAGTGTGTTGGACATGGCCGTTTCTTTTCTTTTCAAATGAGCAAGGCTTGAAAAAATTGCTTTTGGGGAAATTTTCATGAAAAGGTTGACGAGGCAGTGGTTGCTTCAAGGAATTTTTTTTTAAATGACCAGTGTGTTTCCATTCCCTCTATTACTTTTATTTTCACAAAAGGGGGGGAAGTCCCCCAAAGCAGTCTTGTAACTCTTTCTTTTAAGCCTTGCTTTTTGTGATTTCCCTCTCCCGATTAGCTCTCTTGTTCCTTTTTATTCTTTTTCAACTTCTATCCTTCCTTATTCTGTTTCTTCTTCATCTTGCATTTCTTTTTTCTTCTCCTTTTTTCCTTTTTCCTTTTTGAAATATCTCTGCAACTGCTAATTTTCTTCTCAGTATTTTTTTTTTGACTTTGATTACGTTTTTTTTTTTAAATCACCAATAGTATTTTCCTTCTTTGGGTTTGTTTTTTAACCTTCTTGCTTCTTGGTGCTGTTCTTTTTTGTTTATCTAATATATTTAACATTTTTGATATATTAAATAAGTTTTTATGGAAATTTAATCATTTTGGATTTTCTCATCAACAAAATTGGATTGTTTTCATTTTTGATTGGCATTTTCTGTGACACTAATTTTGTATTTTTGAAATTCTAAATCTGTCTTTTGAAATCTTTTTTATAGCAAGCACCTGCCACTAAAACCGGGGTAAGTTTTTAAATAAGGAACCATTGTAAACTTTAAAAATATTTTTTAAAAAAAGTATCAAAAACTTGTGTGAAGAGCAGGCAATGCGATTATCTAATTTAGAACAGCTTCTAAAAATGTGTGAAGGTTCTCTTTGGCCAGGTAATTATACTATATGGCAGTCAGTGTGCATAAATTTGTTTACTATGAGGCAAAATTTTGATCTATGAGAATGAAAAAAATATAATCCCTATTTGTTTCACAGGGTACCCTCGAAGATCAAATCATTGAGGCTAACCCTGCTATGGAATCTTTTGGCAATGCCAAAACTCTGAGAAATGACAATTCTTCACGGTTTGTAAGTATATTTTAAATCAAAGCAGCAATATATAACACTTTATGGTTGTTATGTGTATGCTTTGTTAGTTTGTTATGTGGTACCCTTACGATGTGTAACAAACCGTTTCTATTCCTGGTTATTTTTTATTATTAAGCAGAGTCTGATTATATATCTTTTAAACTGAAAGGCAGGAATAATAATAATAGCAGCAAACAACAACAATACCTAGGCTGCAAAAGATAGCAGTGTGAAGATTTAGAAAATGCTAAATTTTTGTAGTATAGACATAAAAACATTACTGTGATACATTGGAAAAGAAAGCAGTTTCTTCAGAAAACAAGATTAAAGTGTTAATATATTTTTAATGTAATTGTAAATCTCAGGACGCAAAAGGTTATGAAAAAGAGAAGTTCAATCATAGTCTATAGATGTTCTATAGCTAGACATTCTATCATAGTTTCAGCACACATCACCTCCATAAAACAGCTAAATGGATGTAAGGAAATCCTCTAATGAGAACTCTTCCTGAAATGTAAATAGCTGTTTTAGGGATGCCTTTGATTTCTAATAATCGAAAGAATCAATTTCCCACCTCTTACAAAATTAACATTGCTTAAAATTTCATATGAATGCCACATACATTGCCCCTCCCCATGTCTATTCATTGTATATCGTTCACTTTTTGATGTTCTAAGTCATTTAGGACCCCACTAGATGCATGAATCAACTTTAGCTAACAAGTCAAAGTTGCAAAATGAGCAACATTAATATTTCAGAAATAATTAATAAAAAGCAAATAAACTTTTTGCTTAAAACTATAAGATAACATAAGTTTTGCATGTTAGAATCCTTGACATCACTGATGACATCATGATGATGATCAGGCATGCTCCATATAATTATTTATGATGTGAAGAGCTTTTGCCATTTAGAATATGTAATAGAATTGGGTGAATAACTACTCCTAAAATTCTCATTAATATAACTAAGGGCCTTTAGTCATTTGCACAATATGTGAGTCCCTTTTCTTTCTACGTATTTTAGGGCAAGTTCATCCGTATCCATTTTGGACCATCAGGGAAATTGGCATCTGCTGACATTGACATATGTGAGTAGTGAATCGAGAAGAAAATTGAATAAATTTATGTAGGATGAATTTATAAATGAGATTACTGAATAAATGGACAAGAGTAGATGTTTTAATTAAAATACTGTATATAATAGTGTATAAGTGTAAAAAAGAATGACAATTTCCAGATGTCTCTAAATATCAGTTGTTGCACTTCTATTCTATTTATGGGCTTTACAAAATAAACTGCTCTCTATTTCTACTGTGGAAACAAACTGTTGGATTGAATATGTATTTTGCTTTCACAAAACTCTACTTTTGTTCTTCAAGAGTGATCTCTAAAATCCAAGATTCTCTTTCTTTTGAGTACAGTTTCATAAAGTAAAGTAGACTTGCTGCAATTGAATATTTTGCATTTTGTTTTTAGACTTGTTGGAAAAATCAAGAGTGATTTTCCAGCAGCCAGGAGAAAGGAGTTACCACATTTACTACCAAATCCTTTCTGGAAAGAAGCCAGAACTACAAGGTAATCAGCATTAAAATGGTATGCAAAGGAATTTGTTAGCCAGCATGGAAGACACATAGAGCAGAACAGCTGCAGAGATATGTTCAGCAGTCAGATAGGCTGCTGTAGAGTATATCAACAATTGCTATTAGTATCAATAAATCTGCATCTACAACAAAGCTACTTTTCTTCTTGTGAGCACATATAGTTCATTCACATCTATATCCATCTTTTGGGTCATTGTTGGCTAAAAGACTTCTAATAGGCTTCATAGCTAAACAGCAATTTTCAACCCAGAACTTTCCCAATGATGATGCCTGCTTCTAATATTTCAGAAATTCATTGAAATTCTGCTTATAATAAATCCATAGACAGCTGGTGTAACAAATATTTCATCAATAAAATGAATTATTCATCTCTATTATATAATAATTAAACAATTTTCAGACGACTGATCAGATTTATAAGTTCAACATAGACAGTACTGTCAAATCTCACTTGAAGATTAGATGTTTATGATGACAGTAGACATTAAATAAACAAGTTTCAAAAGTTGCTGGTCTTATTTTTGTAATTTAAGTTGAATCCACTGCATGTTCCTACTTCTTTTTTCCTTAGTTTTACAGGTAAGATTGAATGAATTCCTATAATACAGGGGTCCCCAACCTTTTTTGCACTAAGGACCGGTTTCATTTTAAAGAAAATTCCGCGGACTGGCCAGCGTAGAGGGGGAGCGGGGAGGAGGGGGAACAGGTGGTGCACGCGCACGTGGGGGGGGGGATGAGTCGGCTCACTCACCCCTCTAGGGCCCCCAATGGCACCTGCGCTCTCCGGCCCCCGGTGCACGCTTTGCCCAGGGGGCTGCCCCATCCTCCCTCCTCCTCCTCTCCGACCCTGCGGCCCGGTTCCTATCAAGCCACGGACCGGCACCGGTCCGCGGCCCGGGGGTTGGGGACCCCTGCTATAATACATATATCCTAAATTATAAATGTTAATCTCTAAATTATTCCATTCCAGATATGCTTTTGGTGTCTTCCAACCCTTACGACTATCACTTCTGTTCACAAGGAGTAACAACTGTGGACAACCTGGATGATGGAGAAGAGCTCATGGCTACAGATGTAAGTATTTTTTCAGCAATAAAGCAAAGTTGTGGAGGTCTCTTTATAAAGTGCTTCCTTGCTGTTTACATTAGCTATGTAAAACAATATAAATACCTTTTATTTTAATAAAAAGTAAATATTGTGGTTGCTTCATATCAATAAAAAATAATTTTGTCTAAATTCTCTTATATATTCATATATCACTGTTTTCATGGTAGATAGTCATCCTTAATGGAATAAATTTAAGACTAAAGGCAGATCATCTGAATCAAATCTCTACCAAAAGAGATTTATGTTACATACATTTATATTACAAAATGACTGTGTAAAAAATAAGGTCTTCAGCTTATCTGCAGATCATGTAACTGATAATATTCCTTCAGTCTCTGCAGTCATAGGGAAAGAGGAATATGGAGTGATGGAAGAGGAAATTTACAAATGCTTGAATGTCTTGAATGAGACAGACTGATTACACAATAAGAAATATACTATCGAAATAGGATTGTTCCTGAAAAGTCTTTGTTAAAACTATTTGGCATCAGTCATCAAACTCCCAAGTAATCCAAACAGCATTACTGATATAAAATCTAATATAAATCTAATACATTTTAAAAGGATGTTTTTAAAATCATAAGTAATGTGCATTCAGCAGGTTCTGATCAGTTCTGGAGAACCGGTAGCGGAAATTTTGAGTAGTTCGGAGAACTGAACTGTCAAATACCACCTCTGACTGGCTCCGTCCCCATCTATTCTCTGCCTCCCAGCTGATCGGGAGGGAATGGGGATAGTGGTGAGAATGGAGATTTTACAGTATTCTTCTCCTGCCATGCCTACAAAGCCACGCCCACAGAACTGGTAGTAAAAAGTTTTTGAATCCCATCACTGATTGTAGTAACCTTAAAGTAGGCTTAAGCATTTCAGATATTTTGCTGGTGTCCTAGTAGAAACCCAGTGAATTCATTCTTCATTTTTTACTTCTTAACAGAATGACTTTTTAAAAAACCCACTGTCTTATCTGGTTCCTTTTTATAGCATGCTATGGACATCCTGGGGTTCAGCAATGAAGAGAAGTATGGCTGCTATAAAATAGTAGGTTCCATCATGCACTTTGGCAACATGAAATTCAAGCAGAAACAACGGGAGGAACAGGCAGAGGCTGAAGGCACTGAAAGTAAGCATTTGTGTTGCTGCTTACTAGTGGCTAATTCTGGAGGAGCAGCCATGTTAGTCTGCTGCATTACAAGCAACCATATACTTGATGTTTAAAGTGCCGGCTTATGGAGGCTTATCGCCAAACATTGATGTATGTTTATTTTATCTATTTCATGTAACACCTTTCAGCAGGATGGGGGTTAGAAAGGATAGAAAATAACATTCTAGTAAATGTGATTTTTACTAGGTATGTTCCCCAAAACACACATTTTATCCAAAGACAGACCCCATCTGTCCACATTCTCATTTTGTGAGAATGCCCATAAGGTTGTTCCATAATTCCAAATAAGTGGAAGATCTCTCTATTTCAATCATTTGGAGATGAAAATAATTGCCATCCAAGGCGGAAGAAAAACAAGTAAAATAATGTATGATAAAATGGTCTAAAATTTTTGTTATAATATACAAATGGACCAATAGGCAACTGAAAGGACTAAAGTTTACTTTGTGTCCTAGCCTTAGAGAGGATTTTTATAACATGGTGTATCATTGGTATTCGTCACTACAGATTTATCTGAATGCATAAAGCAGCTTTGAATCTTTGCTAGAAATGTGAACAACATGAAGGGCTTTTTTAAAATGCTTGGACGTGTTACTTTTTGCATGAAAAGTAAAAAAAAATGCATTTATGATTTGTGATACTGATGATTGGGGAAAAACTAGATAATAAAAAAAGAATGAGCTTTTTTTGTAATCGTAGACTAAGAGAGAATTTTGTAATTCAACTTATGTTTGTTACAAAGAAAATCGGAGGCTACTTTCTATTTCTTTTTATTCTTTTTTTCTGCACTTTTGTTTTTCCCCTTCTTCCTCCCCTTCTTTATTGCTTTTATTCTTTATAATGGTAGTTTGTATTACTTTTCATGTTTTTGTAAGACCTTTAATAATCTATAAATACATATAAAATGATTATCATCTGAAAAATAGGGGGCAGCCAGTTTTCCAAAGTGCCATTCCTTCTCCTCCCCTCCACCTTTTCTGTTTCACAGAAAATCACATTGTTAGCAAAATAAACAGATGAGCACCAAGGTATGGGACGTTCAATGGGAAGCACTTCACTATTAATTCTGGACCATAAAGACTACCTTTCACTTACTTTTAAATAGCTAGATGATAATTCTCGTTTGAAAAGTTTAAATTTTGGAAACTCTTGTTTCTTTTTAATTTCATTATGTTAAAATTTTGGCATTTGCTCTTGTGCTGCAGGTGCTGATAAAGCCTCTTACCTCATGGGGATCAGCTCAGCTGACCTCATCAAGGGGTTGCTTCATCCAAGAGTGAAAGTTGGAAATGAATATGTCACCAAAGGTCAGACTGTAGATCAGGTAAGCATTTGGGAATTGTATAACTTGGCCATGTGACCCCTTCCTGCGCGAGCTGCATTGGCTGCCTGTCGTCTTTTGGGTGCGCTTCAACGTGTTGGTTATCATCTTTAAAGCGCTCCATGGCACGGGACCTAGCTATCTGCGGGATCGCATCCTGCCCCATACATCCCTGCGGCTGATTCGCTCCCACAGAGAGGGACTTCTCCGGGTGCCGTCCACTAGGCTGTGCCAGCGGGCGACGCCCAGGGGAAGGGCCTTCTCTGTGGTGGGCCCGACCCTCTGGAACGACCTTCCCCCCGATATTAGAACAACTACGGACCTCCGCTCCTTCCGTCAAAAATTAAAAACACACTTTTTCTGCTTGGCCGGCCTAGGATAATCAACTGTTTTTAGGGTTTTTAATGATTAATTTTTAGTTTTAATATGGGATTTTAGTGCAGGGTTAGTTTAATTTAATTTTATATTGTACTATGTTTATGATTTTATATGTATTTTAAATTCCCTGTGCCCCACCTCGAGTCCCTTCGGGGAGAGAGAGCGGGTTATAAATTAAATTTTTATTATTATTATTATTATTATTATTATTATTATTATTATTATTATTATTATTATTATTATTATTATTATTATTATTATTATTATTATATACTTATATGATCTTTTAATTGTGGCTCTGAAACAAAACTTTTCTGCAATTGTAAGAATGAAATAAATAATTATCTTGCTAGCTATCTCAAAGCATATGTTTTAAAGATTTGTTCAGCAGAGATTTATTTGCAAAGCAGTCAAACAGCAAAGTATGTCAGTATGAATGAAAGGCTCTCTCCAAAGTGTTAGGCGGCTGCGTCCTCTGTAAGGTACAGTGCATGCTTTGGAGTCCCAGGAGAAGCCTTGTTTGTGAAGGCAACGTCTCTAGGCAACCTGAAAAATCCTTGATGCCAAGTCTTCAAAATGTTACAGCTATCTGAACCCTTTGAGGAGAGAGGTTTCACTCAAGTTAAAATGCTTTGTGAAGTTTCTCTTGAAATATTTTTCATAGCTCTGTTATAAACAAAACTACCGTATGTATTAGATATGAACTTCAGAGGTAAAACAGTGGTTCTGATGAATTTTTACTATGTTGCAATTACAGGTGGTGTATGCAGTAGGAGCTTTGGCCAAAGCCACTTATGATCGAATGTTCAAGTGGCTAGTTAGTCGTATCAACAGAACCTTGGACACCAAACTAGCCAGGCAATTTTTCATTGGAGTGCTGGATATTGCTGGCTTTGAGATCTTTGATGTAGGTTTGAAAACTGGCCAAGGCAAACACCTTCATATGAAAGCAATTTTATATGATTTTGTATTAGAAAAAGCAACAACAAAATATTGTTAACAACGAAATATACAGACCAGCATTATTTACTTGATTCCTTTTTTCTTTTTTTCCCCTGTGAAGCTTATGGCTTGCAAATTGCAAGGTATAAGGTGAAAATCCACTTGCACTTGAATTCTAGAGCACTTCTGCAGATGGTTTGTGTTGTATAGCCCTGTAAGATTTCATGCTGTTGTTTCTGTTCATCAACTGCATCTGTTAATTTCTGGTTGAGCTGTAGTACTTTAAACAGTTTCTCCTTTGTTGTACAAAAGAGAGACTCTGGTTGATCAGGTTTTCTATTGGCAGAGACTCTCCTTTCACTCTGACTCCTGGGATGGAGGATGATAAAATGTAGCTGCTAGTCAAGAGCCTAATTTTAGAGCTCATTAAAAGACAACATGTGGTAGTGCATGATGTCTTTTTTTTTAGCTCTCCTACACTACTACTGCAGGTGTTTCAAAAATCAATGCACAGATGCTGGCAGCATGAAATAAAAATGTTAACAGGTAACAAATAACTGATTAACCATTTTGTTTATTTATTTTTAATTGACTCGTGACAGAAGCAATGTCAGTGGGATATGTGCATTTCAAAACGAGCAACATGGTGAACAATCTAAGTGTTGTCCCTTCATACACATGTATATGCAAAAGGAAGGGACACAGTGGCTCAGTGGCTAATACACTGAGCTTATGGATCAGAAAGGCCGGCAGTTTGGTGGCTCGAATCCCTAGTGCCATGTAACGGAGTGAGCTCCCATTACTTGTCCCAGCTTCTGCCAACCTAGCAGTTCGAAAGCATGTAAAAATCAAGTAGAAAAATAGGGACCACCTTTGGTGGGAAGGTAACAGCATTTGGTGTGCCTTCAGTGTTTAGTCATGCCAGCCACAGGACCATGAAGATGTCTTCAGATAGCACTGGCTCTTCGGCTTTGAAACGGAGGTGAACACTGCCCTCTAGAGTTGGAAACGACTAGCACATATGTGTGAGGGGAACCTTTACCGTTACCTATATGCAAAAGGGGCAAGGCTTGGACCATTACACTATATTTACCACCTTGCCAGATTTTGATCCTGTCTTGTGGATTCTGCCGAATGACAGAGAAGATAATGAAAGGTGATCTTCAGATTCCTTTGGGGAAATTAGGAATGGAAATGGAAACCATGTGGAAGTGATAATAGAATTGGATCTAGCATTGGCTGATTCATATGTCTATCTTTTTAACATGGTAAAATACTATAGTACTGATTTTAATCTTTAAATATAGTTATATTAACTTTCAATGAAGAAAAAGCAACACAGGTCCTGACGATAAGCTTGCAAACTACTGTTCAATAGTTCATTTAATTAATTACTTTCATGAAGAGCTAGTCAAAGCCATGTATAAAGATCAATAGTACTATAATATCAGAATGTGGTATAGATAAAACCTAATATTGTTGATAGATTTCAGGAGATCTCACTCAAGATGCCAAAATCTTGGGGGATCTCAGCAAAGACACTGAGATCTGATAAGACAGCATATAACAAGATGGGCAATCTTTCAATAGCCAGGAAACACTGTGTTGTTATTGGAAAGAAGTCAGGGTTGCAACAATACAAGGAGCTACCATATTTTTTGGAGTATAAGACTCACCCAGGTTTTGAAAAGGCAATTTTTTTTAAAAAGTAGGTAGGTAGATAGAGGGATAGAGAGGGAAACAAAGAGAGAGAAATACAGTATGTAGGTAGGGAGAGAGAGAGAGTAGTTAGGTAGGTTGGTATTGTAGGTGGGTGGGAGAGAGAAATACAGTAGGTAGGTAGAGAGAGAGAGCGTATAGTTAGGTAGGTAGATAAAGGGATAGGGAGAGAGAGAGAGAGAGAGAAATACAGTAGATAGGTAGGGAGAGAGAGAGTAGGTAGATAGGTAGATAGAGGGGAGAGAGAGAGAAATATAGTAGGTAGGTAGGGAGTGAGAGAGTGTAGATAGGTAGGTAGGTAGAGGGATAGCGAGAGAAAAATAGAGAGAGAAATAGAGAGAGAAATAGTAGATAGATAGGTAGAGAGACAGAGTAGGTAGGTAGGTAGGTACGTGTTTCCAGGTGTATTTACCCATGTGCTGGAGAAGGAAATCACTGACCACCTTTGGAACAAATCTTTGTTTCTGCAGGCACAGTACTTGGCCAACGTAATTCTCATCAACCACTCTAATTAAACAGCTTTCCGAAAGGGGAAAAAACCCCTTTTTGCACTGTGCAAACCTCCCCCAAACAGCCTGTTTTTCACGAAAATGGGTCCTTTTTTTTCAAATAAAAGCCTTGAACAACCTTGGGGGAGGGGGGCTTGCAGAGTGTTCCTGGGGGGGGGTTGGGGGTCCCAAAACGAGGAAAAATGGCCCATTTTTTCATGAAAACAGGCCATTTTTTGGTCAAAAAATAGCATGCATAGCCTTATGGAGGCTTATAGAGTGCTGCTGGGGGCTGGGGGGGGGGCAAAAACGCCCTGTTTTTTGCTCATTTCTGCCCTCCCCAGCCCCCAGGAGCTCTCTGGAAGCCTCCATAAGGGTATGCGCATGGCCATTTTAGTGAAGGGGCGGGGCTTCAGGAGGCAAAAAATGCTGTATTTGATATATAAGACGCACCCAGATTTTCAGCCTCTTTTTAGAGGAAAAAGGGTGCGTCTTATACTCTGAAAAATACGGTATGTGATGTATAAGCAATCTTTAAAACATTTTTTAATAATGTAGAATAGGTTAGTTTTTCTTTTGTTTTTGAATATGTGAAAAGTTCATTTTAGGACATATACTACAGTCTTATTGTCTTAAAACATTGAATTTCAAAAATTGTGCTATAAAATTTGACAGCACAACTGGTAAAATTGTGTGCTGTTTACAAAAATATTAAATATTTCTTTGACAATGTTTATAATTACATTTTTTAGTTCTTGCCATTCTGTTTTATGTGTATCTATGGCTTTCTGATATAGGCAGATGAAACACATCCAAGAAAATTAGCAGAGAGTAGTCAATAGTCTTACTATTATAGCTACTTCCATTAATTTACTCATACAGTACTGAACACATTGGTATCTGTTTTCTCATCCATAAATATATGTGTGACTAGAATCGTGCCTGAAATGGTATAGTTACAAATCAGAAAGTTACTACTGTACATGCAAAAAGGACAAAATGCTTTGATGCTTTTCTGAGGGTGCTAACAATGATTATATCTTAGGTAGGAAGTAGAGTCTCAAGTTCCTTTTGTTTCATTTCTTACCTGCAGTTTAACAGCTTTGAACAGTTATGCATCAACTTCACCAATGAGAAATTGCAACAATTTTTCAACCATCACATGTTTGTTTTGGAACAAGAAGAATACAAAAAAGAAGGAATTGAATGGGTCTTTATTGACTTTGGCTTGGACTTGCAGGCTTGCATTGATCTGATTGAAAAGGTAAGGTTGAGAGATACAATAGCGAGAGCTTTATGAATGTTGCATTATAAAAAAATCAGCTATGTAAAGAAGCATATGACTATGGCTATTCTCTTACTTCTGAAAATGTTTCTATATGAACAACAGTGAATTTATCTGGCAAAGCTTTTTTTTTTAGATAGGACAAAATAATTCACTTTTACTGCCATCCTTCTTCCTCACTGTCTTTTAAAAAAAAATTCTTAACTGTATTCAAACTTAACTTATTTCAATCACTCTACTGGGGATCTCTTCTTTGCGGTTTGGCTGAAATTTTTTTTTCTGTACTATGCTCCTACAGAACTATTTTAGGCATTTAATTCCCATTGGTGAATTCCTTATTTACATTTTTAAAACATTCTCAGGATTCTCCATTATTTCTAGATTTATTTATTTTATTTTATTTATTTTATTCAATTTATATCCCGCCCTTCTCCAAACGGACCCAGATCTATCTACAAAGAAAAATATAGCATATAATTTTACGATATCTTTTGAATGAGACAATAAAGAACATTTTATTGGTCCAATAAAACCACAGTGCTTTGCTCCAGAGTACTACATATTCAGACAGGAAAACTGAAACATTTTAAAAGTAGAATTGAGGCAAAGAAATAACAAATAAACAAAAGAAAGCAAATAGAGATACTTAGAGATGAAAAGAATAATTTCAAAATCAATTTCCTACAGTATGATCAAATAGTCTTCATGCAAGTTATTTTTAGTGATCCAAATCGCCTTAAATATAGGTCAGAACTATTGTGATCCTGCCACATGAAGCTGTTTTCAAATGAGTAGAATAGTTCTGCTTGTCAAAATATACACACATCTGTCAATTGTTCTGAACTTCATACAATCTCTAATTCAGAATAGGCAAAATTAATTATTAATAATAATGTGTGAATTACTAATTATTTACACTGTGAGGTCCACCTTTTATTGAATCATATAAGGCCAATTAAGATTGCTACTAAAATGTTGATGAATATTCTTTTCTTATAGCCACTTGGTATTCTCTCTATTCTGGAGGAAGAATGTATGTTTCCCAAGGCTTCTGATATGACATTCAAGGCCAAGCTGTATGACAATCACATTGGGAAATCACCCAACTTCCAGAAGCCTCGGCCAGATAAGAGGCGCAAATATGAGGCCCACTTTGAGGTGGTGCATTATGCAGGAGTGGTATGTAATAGTTCCCAACTTCCTACCTTATAAACTTTTAATGTTTACTTAGTTCTGATTCTGTTGTTTTTGGCCAATTACCAACAGGTGCCTTATAGTATAATTGGCTGGCTCGATAAGAATAAGGATCCCTTGAATGAGACAGTGGTCGGTGTCTTCCAGAAATCCCAAAATAAGCTGTTGAACAGTTTATATGAAAGCTATGTCAGCTCTTCTTCAGGTGAGTTGTATTGCCATTGTATTTTATATGGCACTGAATATAGTATATGTCTGATCATAGGAACAATTATGCTACATTAATGAAAGGTCTATTTGATCAAATTTTTAATTTCCAAGTATCAGGACTTTCCAGGAAACAATCTCTTTTCTTTATATTTCCCTCACAATTTTCTCTATTATATCTAAAATTTGATTTGATAGGCTCCTAAAAAAATCACATACAATACAATACAATAGCAGAGTTGGAAGGGACCTTGGAGGTCATCTAGTCCAACTCCCTGCCTAGGCAGGAAACCCTATACCATTTCAGACAAATGGCTATCCAACATCTTCTTGAAGACTTGCAGTGTTGGGGCATTCACAACTTCTGGAGACAAGCTGTCCCAGTGATTAATTTTCCTAACTGTCTGGAAATTTCTCCTCAGTTCTAAGTTGCTTCTCTCCTTGATTAGTTTCCACCCATTGCTTCTTGTTCTGAGATATTGCCACAAAGAAGAGGGAGTCAAACTATTCTCCAAAGCACCTGAGGGCAGAACAAGAAGCAATGGGTGGAAACTAATCAAGGAGAGAAGCAACTTAGAACTGAGGAGAAATTTCCTGACAGGCAATTAATTAAAAATAACAAAAAAGCTTCTTCCAACATGTTAAAAACAAGAAAAAAGTTAAAGAAACAATTGGTCCATTGCTGGGAGAAAGTGGCAAGAAGGTGACAAGCAACAGGGGAAAAGCAGAACTATTTAACTCATTTTTTGCATCTGGCTTTACACAAAGGGATAAAACAGTCCAATTTATCATCACAAAAATTAGATTAGGAATACAAGTTGAAATAGGGAAGAACACCCTAGTAAGTGAGCACCTGTGTACCCTAGATGAGTTCAAATCACCAGGAGTCAAACTATTCTCTAAGGCACACGAGGACAGAACAAGAAGCAATGGGTGGAAACTAATCAAGGAGAGAAGCAACTTAGAACTGAGGAGAAATTTCCTGACAGGCAATTAATCAGTGGAACAGCTTGTCTCCAGAAGTTGTGAATGCCCCAACACTGCAAGTCACTGAAGACACTGTTGCAGATAAGCAGTACAGATCCCTTATATAGTATTCAAAATCTTTGATTGGCATGATAGGTAAAATTTGATAAATAAAATATACAAACAGATACATGTTATGGAATTTGATCAACTGAAGTGATCAAGAAAGATAAGGTATATATACCATCTTATTGCTCAGATTAGGATGCAAAAGACATAATACAATAATTTTATCATAAAATAATTCAAAGGCAATAGCATACCTAATTGTAAACCAATAGGATATAGTTGGTAATCTCTCTTGAAAATAATATAACTAGACATTGGGACCATAAGCAGAAAGAGAGTTGTGCACAACTTCAATGGTTCAGAATTACGGGTTCAATCAAGCCTGCTGAACTTTTGTCTAGCCTTAAAACATGTAGTCCCTTTGCCTGTCAGTCTTTTTTTTTATTATCACAAGAGGAATAAGCATTGTATATCTCATTTTAAACAATGTACATCTTAAGTAGGTTCTGAGAACATATCATTTGGGGATATTGTATTTTGCGTTTAAGTGAATCAAGAGTTTGAGAGTAAGTTGTAGAAGCTAAGACCCATATAGGCATGAGGTGATACTTAAGGGTGTTCATGCTAAAGGTATAGACTCTCCTATAGATCAGGGGTGTCAAACTCGATTTCATTGAGGGTTGCATCAGGGTTATCAGCAAATAGCCTGAGCCTGTAAAGATGAAGTGAGGAAAGCTAAGGCTCACAATGAAGAAAGACTTGCCACAAAAGTAAAAAATAACAAAAAAGCTTCTTCCAACATGTTAAAAACAAGAAAAAAGTTAAAGAAACAATTGGTCCATTGCTGGGAGAAAGTGGCAAGAAGGTGACAAGCAACAGGGGAAAAGCAGAACTATTTAACTCATTTTTTGCATCTGGCTTTACACAAAGGGATAAAACAGTCCAATTTATCATCACAAAAATTAGATTAGGAACACAAGTTGAAATAGGGAAGAACACCCTAGTAAGTGAGCACCTGTCTACCCTAGATGAGTTCAAATCACCAGGAGTCAAACTATTCTCTAAGGCACATGAGGACAGAACAAGAAGCAATGGGTGGAAACTAATCAGGGAGAGAACTTAGAACTGAGGAGAAATTTCCTGACAGAACAATTAATCAGTGGAACAGCTTGCCTCCAGAAGTTGTGAATGCCCCAACACTGCAAGTCTTTAAGAAGTTGTTGGATAGCGGAATAATTAAAGTTGATACTGGCTGATAATGAAAATTGATATTTTGATGATTAATAATTAGTTAGATGGTTTTAGAATATTATTGTATGTATATGTGTACGTTTGTTGGGAATAGAAAATGGATGCTGTTAGGTGGTTGTGTGTTAGATAGGTTTGATGAAGAAGATAATGAGAATTTTGGTGTACTGATATTAAGGTATATGATGAAATTTCTGATTCATAATTTATAAAATGAGATTATTTATGAATGATAATCATTTTAGAGATGCTCAGAAGTTATGTGAGGCTGGTTGGTATGCTTTCTAAAGGATACAAGCGGTCTTCTGTCCCGACCCCCTGAACTCTTCCCGCAATCTAGGTGGAGGATTACAGGGCCGGGGCCCTAGACTGATTTTGTGCAACGCCAGGTCCGTGGTTAACAAAGCCCCCCTCGTTTATGATCTAATTTCGGAGGGGGACCCGGACCTGGTGGGTATCACGGAAACCTGGTTGGGTCACGAAGGAGGTGTACCCTTCGTGGAAATGTGCCCACCAGGTTACCTGGCACTGCATCGGCCTAGGGCCCAGGGGAGGGGTGGGGAGTGGCGGTTATTATTAAGGAAGATCTCAAACCAAGGGAGGCCACTGTGCCTCAGGTAGTCGGGTGTGAATCCCTGTATGTGAAATGGGGTCGTGGGAGGCAGCTGGGCCTGCTGATTGTGTACCTGGCTCCCCGCTACATATCAGCGGCCCTGCCCGAGCTCCTCGAGGTCATCGCCGGGGTGACGGTTGAGACCCCCAGACTTTTAGTCATGGGTGACTTTAACCTGCCATCGGTAGGTGAGTTCTCTGAGGCGGCTCAGGAGTTCATGGCCTCCATGACGGCCATGGACCTGATCCAGGTAATTCAGGCCCCTACGCATACAGGGGGAAACACACTAGACCTAATTCTTACCTCTGGCCAGTGGTTGAGTGATCTAGAAATAGGGGAATTAGTCATCGAACCCCTGTCATGGTCAGATCACTCTCTCCTTCGGCTTGACTTCCCTACCGCTATACCCCACTGCGGGGAGGTGGAACCAGAGATACCAAGATGGTTCCGCCCCAGGCACCTGATGGACCCTGAGAGGTTCCAGACGGAGCTTGGGCCGATGCCTGTAACCCTAACCCATGACTCGACCAAGGGCCTAGTGGCCGCATGGAATAGTGCGGCCGCGGGGGCCTTGGACCGAGTCGTGCCCTTGCAGCCTCTCACGCGGCGCTGATCCACCCTGGCCCCTTGGTTTACCGAGGAGCTAAGGGAGATGAAGCGCCGCAAGAGATGCCTAGAGAGCAGGTGGAGGACCACTCGCTCCGAATCCGACCGAACACTGGTTAAGTCCCATTTAAGGACCTACCTAGTGGCGATAAGAGTGGCTAAACACAGCCATCTGGCCACTCTTATAGCATCCGCAGATAACCGCCCTGCCGCCCTGTTTCGGGTGACCCACTCCCTTCTCCAACAGGGGTCGCGGGAAACTCCTTTGTAGGGCAGAGCAGAGGAATTTGGAGCTTATCTGCAAGATAAAATCGCTCGGATCTGGGACGAACTGGCCTCCATTGAGATAGATCTGGGCGGACCCTCCGAGGCGGGTCTTGAGACCGTTTTATGGGACAAGTTCGACTTTGTTGCTTCCGAAGACATGGACAGGCTGCCGAGACGGCTGAATGCCACCACATGTTTATTGGACCCGTGTCCCTCCTGGCTGGTACTGGCCTCCTGGGAGGTGACACGAGGCTGGCTCCAGGAAATTGTGAACGCTTCTCTGAGTGAGGGGTTCTTGCCGGCCTCCCTTAAAGAGGCGATGGTGAGACCCCTCCTCAAGAAGCATTCCCTGGACCTAGCATTGTTAACTAACTACCGTCCGGTCTCCAACCTTCACTTTTTGGCGAAGGTTGTAGAGAGTGTGGTGGCACAGCAGTTCTCTCAGCACCTGGAGGAAACTGCTTATCTAGACCTGCGCCAGTCCAGCTTCCGGCCTGGGAATAGCACTGAGACAGCATTGGTCGCGTTGGTGGATGATCTCTGGAGGGCCAGAGATAGGGGTTCTTCCTCTATCCTGGTCCTGTTAGATCTCTCAGTGGCTTTCGATACCATCAACCATGGTATCCTATTGCACCAACTGGAGGGGTTGGGACTGGGGGGCACTGTTTTACAGTGGTTCTCCTCCTACCTCTCTGGTCGGTCGCAATTTGTAATGACAGGAGGGCAGAGGTCGACCTCGAGACCACTCACTTGTGGGGTGCCTCAGTGGTCGGTCATCTCACCCCTCCTGTTTAACATCTATATGAAGTCGCTGGGTGAGTTCATCCATGGTTGTGGGGTAGAGTACCATCAGTACGCTGATGACACTCAGCTGTACATATCTACCCCCAACCACCCCAACGATGCCATCGAGGTGATGTCCCAGTGCCTGGAAGCCGTGCGGGTCTGGATGGGAAGCAACAAACTTCGGCTCAACCCGTCCAAGACTGAGTGGCTATGGCTTTCGGCACCCCGGCATGGCCAGCTGATTCCATCGCTGGTCATCGGGGGCGAATCACTGGCCCCCGTGGAAAGGGCCCGCAACTTGGGTGTCCTCCTGGATTCGTGGCTGTCCCTGGATGACCAGGTGGCGGCCGTGACCAGGAGGGCTTTCTACCAGGTACGCCTGGTATGCCAGTTGCGCCCCTTTCTTGACCGGGACGCCCTCCGCATAGTCACTCAAGCGCTCGTTACGTCCCGCCTAGACTACTGTAACGCTCTCTACATGGGGCTCCCCTTGAGGTGCATCCGGAGGCTCCAGCTAGTACAGAATGCGGCCACGTGGGGGATCCTGGGAGCATCTCGAAGCTCCCACGTAACACCTCTCCTGTGCGAGCTGCACTGGCTGCTGGTGGCCTTCTGGGTGCGCTTCAAGGTGCTTGTTACCATCTTTAAATTGCTCCATGGCATGGGGCCTAGTTATTTGCGGGACCGTCTCCTGCCGCATACCTCCCTCCGTCCGATCCGCTCCCATAGGGAGGGCCTCCTGAGGGTACCATCCGCCGGCCAATGCCGGCTAGTGGTGCCCAGGGGGAGGGCCTTCTCAGTGGCTCAGCCATCCCTCTGGAACAACCTACCCCCCGAACTTCGGACCATCACAGACCTTCCCCTCTTTCGCCGCTCACTTAAGACTTCAAACCGGCTTAGCTTAGCCAATGAGTAAATGTATTTTAGAATTTTAATTGGGATTTTTAGCACAGGCTTTTAGTTTAATTTATTCTTAATTCTTCTGTATTTATTGTTATTTATCGATTTTAATTTCCTGTGCACCGCCCTGAGTCCATTTCAATGGAGAAGGGCGGTTCTATAAATCTAAATAAATTAAAATTAAATTAAATACAATGTAGAGTGATGACTTTTCCTTTTTATTTTTATTTTCAATTTTGTTCTTTTCTTTTTTTTTGTCTGTCTTGGTGGAATGCCATTCTATACTTTTGTTTTACATATAGAAGGATGTAAAGACAATCAATTAAATTGAGTTTGAGATATACTAATTGCAAAAATCAATATGGAAGAAATGTATGGAATTTTGTGATTAACTGATACAATTTTTATGATTCGTAATTTGTAATGGAAGATGGCTTTTTATGTTTTTTAAAAAATATGTCTGTTTTATTTGTTTTTTTCCAAAAATAAATAAAAATTATTTTTTTTTAAAAGAAGTTGTTGGATAGCCATTTGTCGGAAATGCTATAGGGCTTCCTGCCTAGGCAGCTCCTGCCCTCTGGAATGACCTACCCCCTGACCTACGTACAATCACGGACCTGCGCCTCTTCCGTCGGGCCCTGAAAACCCACCTATTTCATGCGGCCGGCCTGGCGTAGTTTTTAAATTGTTTTTATCAGGGGGTTGTATTGGGATTTTAGGGCAGGCTTCTTGGTGTAATATATTTTAGCGTATTTATTGTATTTCTTGTTTTTTATTGTTGATTTTATTGTTGCCTGTTCACCGCCCTGAGTCTCGCTAGGGAGAAGGGCGGTATACAAATGTGAATAAAATAAAAATAAAAATAAATAAAGGGGTTGGACTAGAGGACCTCCAAGGTCCCTTCCAACTCTGCTATTATGAATTGTGAATTGTGAAACCTCTGGGGGAAGGGGACATGGTCAGGGTGGGTGTGGCCAGCTTGACATCATGCATGTGATCAAATGCCACTTTTGCTAGTTGTTTGTTTTGTTAGCACTCTGCCAGCGAAAATGGAGTTCGGAAGGGCACACCGATCTGTTTCCAGGTTGGCCCCATGGGCCAGATCACAGGCCTTGAGTCTGATACTCCTGCTATAGATCATTTTAAACATTTCATTATATAATTATGTAAATGGATTCATCCCTTTAGGTCTTCATTTTATTTGTATTCTAATGTACCTAGCAGATATTTGGAAACAGTATTTATTCTTGGCAGTCTCTCATAAAGAATCCAGCTAAGCTAAATTACTAAGTAGACTTAAAATATTGTTTAGAAACTCAGGCACTAGAGTTAGTCTCCCAGTTGTTAAAAACTAAATGAGTGCCCAAACAAAATTAATCCCACTAAAGTAATATACTGAAATTTTATTTGATAGATGAGCCCCACAAGAAAGGTGTCAAAGAAAAGCGTAAGAAGGCAGCTTCATTCCAAACCGTGTCTTCCTTGCACAAGGTAAGTGATACTTTGGAACAAAAATCACTGGTTAAACTCTACAGAATTGTACTTGATTCAGTTAATAGGTATGTTGGACAGTTCCTCCAGGTAACATTCTAAAAGCCACTAATTATAAATTTGAATCCCAGGAAGACACCTTAAAGCTTGGTTCTTCTCCCCAAATGGTCCAGTATTCTCCTTTCTTAGCAAAAAGAATACGAGGGAATTCACACCAGGGATTGTCCCTGTGTTATCAATTCTTGGCGAACATCTTCATTTCACATTCAAATTGAATTGGACGAATACTTGAAAGAAAACGAATTCCCTCTATGATAGGGAAATGTTTATTTCTGTTCCGGTGGTGTCTTTGTTCTACATGGTTCCTGGCTGTTTTTCCGTTGCTGAGGGAGAGGCAGTTAAGACTTGCAGTGATGTTTAGATAATTTATTACATAAACATCACTTTAAGTCTGTGCTATTTCTCTCCTCACTATTGACTGCAGGAAGGAAAACCTTTGGGAAGAAGGAAACAAATGTGGATTTTACAGTGCTTGGAGCAACTACACCCCTCCCCCTCCGACTTTTCTGCCTTGAGGGGGAATAATTAGCTAGACCTAATTCTAATTGAACCAATGAATTGCATTCATCTCCATGAAGTCCATTTGACTGAGAGCCACGGTTTCAGAACTTGGAAGAGAAAGTTCTTCAGATAATGGGGTTTAAAGCATGAGTACTAAAACAATAGATTCATGCTGATAACACATTACTGTTCTTTACTATCCAACTCCAATGATACAATTGATATTCTTGAATGTGTTTCTATATTCAATAAAGAGCTGGATAGGAGAGAATGAGATAAATTTAAGTGGGAAACTCAGAGACTTATATGTGACTAAGTATCTGGAAACACCAGTTGGTACAGAATATAACACAGATTCAGCTGGTTTGGGGTGAAATGAGCAGGTCCACATTTTTTCTTCCATTCAATCATGTCCAATTCTCAGAAACTGCCTGGACAAGTCCCTGCAGTTTTTTTTAACATGATTTTTCAACAGTGTTTTGCCTCTTCCCTGGGACTGAGAGAAAGTAACCAAGCCAAGGTCACCCTGCTGACTTTGTGGCTAAAGCAGGAGTAGAACTCATACTTTCCTGGTTTCTAGCCTTGTGCTTTTACTACTACAGCAATCTGACTCTCAGCTCTACGTTATGGGAATGGTTTTGGCTTTTACATCTTCAACTGGATTTGTGGGTGGTAACCAAATACCAAAGAAAACAGTTTATTTTTTTTTATTTTATTATTAAATTTATACCCCGCCCTTCTCCTTGTTAGGACCCAGGGCGGCGCACAGGCATTATTAAAACCACAAAAATACAATAAATATCAATTTAAAATATATTAAATTAAATTAACCCGTGCTAAAACCCATGTTAAAAAACCTTCCCAAATTATAATTTATTTATTTTTTTAAAAAAAGTCAGGAACAGGGGGCTATCCTAGGCCGGCTTGTTGAAATAAATACGTCTTAAGACGTTGGCGGAAGAGACGGAGGTCCGAGATAGTGCGAAGGTCGGGGGGTAGGTCGTTCCAGAGGGCCGGGCCCGCCACAGAGAAGGCCCTTCCCCTGGGTGTCGCCAACCGGCATTGCCCCGTCGATGGCACCCGGAGAAGGCCCTCTCTGTGGGAGCGGATCGGACGAAGGGATGTATGGGGCAGGAGGCGGTCTCGTATATAGCTAGGCCCCGAGCCATGGAGCGATTTAAAGATGGTTGTCAACACCTTGAAGCGCACTCGAAAGGCCACAGGCAGCCAGTGCAGCTCGCGCAGGAGAGGTGTTACGTGGGTTTGCCTTGAGGCACCCATAATCACCCACGCGGCCGCATTCTGCACTAACTGTAGCTTTCGAGTGCACCTCAAGGGGAGCCCCATGTAGAGAGCGTTGCAGTAATCCAGCCGGGATGTCACAAGCGCTTGAGTGACTGTGCGAAGGGCTCCCCGGTCCAGTAAGGGGCGCAACTGGCGTATCAGGCGTACCTGATAGAACGCCCCCCTGGCCACGGCCGCCACATGGTCCTCCATGGACAGCCGGGAATCCAGGAGGACGCCCAAGTTGCGCGCCCTCTCCACGGGGGCCAGTTGTTCGCCCCCAATGGCCAGTGTTGGACTTAACTGGCTGAACCGGGGTGCCGGAAACCACAGCCACTCGGTCTTGGACGGGTTGAGTTTGAGTTTGTTACTACCCATCCAGATCCGTACGGCCTCTAGACACCGGGACAGCACTTCGACGGCATCGTTGGGGTGGTTTGGGGTGGATATGTACAACTGAGTGTCATCAGCGTACAGATGGTATTCCACCCCAAAACCACGGATGATCTCGCCCAGCGGCTTCATATAGGTGTTGAACAGAAGGGGAGAGAGGACCGACCCCTGAGGGACCCCACATATGAGGGGCCTCGGGGACGACCTCTGCCCTCCTGCCAACACCCATTGCGACCGACCAGAGAGGTAGGATGAGAACCACCGTAGAACGGTGCCTCCCAACCCCAACCCCCCCAATCGGTGCAATAAGATACCATGGTCGATGGTATCAAAAGCCGCTGAGAGGTCTAATAGGACAAGGATAGAGGAACAACCTCTATCCCGTGCCCTCCAGAGATCATCAACCAACGCGACCAATGTTGGCACAATTACATCTAATGCATTAACAGCAACTTTTTCTGAGCACTCAGATTTTGCCATAGTCACCCACATTTTTGTACCTATTATGTTAACTAATCCAATATGACTTATATGTGACTAAGGATCTGGAAACACCAGTTGGTACAGAATATAACACTGTGCAAAGTACATGGATCGCACAATGCCTTGTACTATACTGATGAATCTGTAGAAGTTCTTTATTACTTTAAGAAATTGGTTTTAATTTTTAAGTCTCAAACATCTTAAGATCTAACTATGTGAAAGACCTCATATCTCATTGTAAGCTTGCACAGATGCCCCAGCTGTCAAAAGCTCACTAATTTGTGGTGTGGAAAAGGGCTTTCTGCTGCATTGCTTCCAGCTATTGGATGCTCATTCTTGGAATCTGTACTTGGCCCCCACTTTTTTTCCCATGTAGAGAAGCTCTTAAGATATATTTCTTTCTCTAGTTTTTAAAATCACTTATCCTCCAGGTGATTGATTTTATTTTAAGTTACACTTTTAAAATAAAGTTTACTTCCATTTTAATTTATATATGTGTGTGTGTGTATATACTTTCTAAATATCTGTCTTTTACAAAATGAGTAGCATGATATATGTGTGTATATGGCATATGTCATGTTACTCATCTTGTAAAAGAGAGATGCTTAGAAAGTACAGCTACCATATGGAACTAATTACAGGAAAGTAAACTTTTCTAGTTTAAATAGCCAAATAGGGGTAAGTTTGCTGTGGGAGACATAATTTTCGGAGCATTTATGTAGTTCTGTGAGCTTGGCATGAACATTGCATAATAAAATTTTCATCTGGTTAATGTTCAGTGCCCCCTTTGACACACATAGAGTGAGTGGGATAAGTTATTTTCCAAGACATCTGTAGATAACATAAGTAATAACCCAGACATGATTGTAATAATCATGGTATATCTATGTGCCTTTTTGTGTGTATGTCCATTCTGGAGACAATACAAACAAAAAAGAAGCCAAATTCTTCCCATAATTACCAATTATCTTTGTGTCCATCAATGTCCATAGAAAACTGTGATGAAGCTAAAATGACAATATAGGCAGGATGATGTCATCAGGCAAATGCTGACTTTACTTACTTGTGTCCCAACATCTAGCACAAGTACAGGTAGTGCTCAACTTACAACCGTAATGAAACCCAAAGTTTATCTGAAATTTCAAAAATAGAAAGAAGAGAAAGAGAGAGGGGGGGGGAGGGAGAAGGGGATAGAAGAAGAAGCAGCAGTAGCTTTTAAGACAATGCATAGGTTACAAACAGTACTTACATGTCATTCTATCTGGATGTGATTTCCAGAAGGAAGAACCCTTTTTGTCCTTTTTTCCTGGCCAAACACCTGGCTTATTTCTAACAGAGGACACAGAGAGGAAGGGCTCAGTGAAGATTATAATATTGAGCCAACTTTGCTTTGAGGAAAATATGGCCAAAGTAATACATGTTAAAATTTGACTTAGAAACGGAATGAGAGCAAATGAAGCTATTTAACTTTCTATGTTTGTCCTACAGGAAAACCTGAACAAACTGATGACCAATTTGCGTGCTACCCAGCCCCATTTTGTCCGCTGCATTATCCCTAATGAAACAAAGACTCCAGGTACAGAGTGTCAAAAAGATTACCTAAAATAGATGTGATGAAATGCCTGAGGAAAGGTCCATGTATAAGACACTGTAATATTTTTAGCACTGACTTCTTTGTTGTACATAACACAAATAGTGGCATTAAGTTTTTTTTTTAAAAAAATTGAGTGAGGCTGACATCTTAACCATTTTGAAACTTACACCGGTATTTAGATAACTGTGCTTTCAGTCAGGGAGGGTGAAAAGGTATTAATTTATTTTCTCACCTTTTAAATCTTCCATTTCTTTGTTTTTGGTAACTATGACTGTTTAATTGGACAGTATTTTATGCATTTTCCCTCTACTTTATGACCTTATTTAGGATTAAGCTTTTTTAGCTTGGAGAAGAGGTTGTTATTGCTGAAGAGACCTTCTCTTTTTCCCCCTCTCTGTGCAGGCGCCATGGACCCTTTCCTGGTGATGCACCAGCTGCGGTGTAATGGCGTCCTTGAGGGCATTCGCATCTGTAGGAAAGGGTTTCCAAATAGGATCCTCTATGCTGACTTCAAGCAGCGGTAACCAGCCCATCTTCTTTCCTTTGTAAAGATACTAGCATTTCTCTCCTGCTAGGAACATTACATAAGTAGTAAAGTTGTGGAATCTAGCCATTGGAAGAAAGCTTGGATTTCTGAAAGTATCCTACTATTTATTTATTTATAAAATTTATTGGCTGCTCACCTTACTGTAGGGCAACTCTGGGTGGCTTGCAGTTACATATTCAGTTAAAATATAAAAAGTTTAAACCAGACATTAAAATCAAGGACATATAGGGAAGGCGGGGACAGAGTTGAGCGGAGGTGGGATTTGTTATTACTGAACCAACCACCTCCATTGCGTTGTTCTTCCACTGGGCCCCAAGCCGACTGGCAGAGCCACGTCCTTACAAAAAGATAGGAGGGTTGGGGCCAACCTCACATCGGGGGCCAAGAACCAGGGCGAATCGGCAGAAACCCTCCCCTGATTTAATATATTTTTAAATTCTTTACTCCAATAAAATCATGGTTTTCCAGTTCTTTCTTTACCAAGTGAATTGTTTTAGAATCTAAGCAGCTTACATGAAGAAATACTCATGATTCTAAATGTCAATTCCTTCAACTGTTAATCTTACCTTCTAGTTATCGTATCTTGAACCCAGCTGCAATACCCGATGACAAATTTGTAGATAGCAGGAAGGCCACAGAAAAATTGCTGTTTTCCTTGGACATTGACCACACCCAATATAAGTTTGGACATACCAAGGTATTTGCTGTGCAAGTAACATTTATGAATGAATGACTTGATTTTATCATGACGGAAAAATGCTGAGGCTGAACACAATATCTATGTCTAAACTAAGATTCATATTCTTCCTTTTATGTAATACAGTTTTCTTTCTTGAGTGTTAGCTTCATACACTTTATATTCAGTATCTACCATAAAGAAGAAAGCTGAAATGAAAATATATAAGCAAAACATACATTGAAACATTTCATAAGGAAATAAAATATAGTATAAAATTTAGAAATATTTTGTTCTGAATAGACTATTTTAAAATCTCAAAGTAGCTTATGGCGAATTAAGCCTAGTATATCTTTTAACTATGATTCATTAATTACTCAAAAATTAATTGCAAACAATTAGCACAAGGGAATTATTCTTCAGAATTATTGAAATATATTATTCAAAATCAACATGAAATCAGTTTCATCTTTAGTATCTGGAACGACCTTCCCCCCGATATCAGAACGACCACGGACCTCCGCTCCTTCCGTACGAAATTAAAGACCCATTTCTTTCGACTGGCCGGCCTTGGATAGTCTCTCTGTTTATAGATTTTAAATGTATTTTAATGGGTTTTAATTTTTTAGCACGGGATAACATTGTTTAATTGTGTTTTAAAGTATATATTTTTGTATCTATTGTTTATATTGTTTTTAGTCCTCCTGTGCACTGCCCCGGGTCCCTGTGGGGAGAGGGAGCGGTTAATAAATTCAAAGTTATTATTTATTATTATTATTATATACAACAAATCTTTCAGGTATTTTTCAAAGCTGGTTTGCTGGGTCTACTGGAAGAGATGCGAGATGAACGGCTGGCTAAGATTATCACCCTCCTGCAGGCGAGGATGCGTGGGCGCCTCATGCGAATTGAATACAAATTAATCATCAGCAGAAGGTATAACAACAAAATTACCTCTGTAGATACATTTACTTCATGTTATCCATTGGGATATTATGGATTTTATTGATTAGTGAGACACCTCTGTGAGGGAGGTTCCTTGCTCTTTACTGTACCTGTACATTTCAATAACAATATTTTGATTTTCAGAAAGAGAAGCAACATTAAAGATCTTTTTTTAAAATCAGCATATAATTTACAGAACAGTATTTTCAATTTCTTTCTTTATTTATTTTCCTCTCAGAATCTTCAGTTTCTTCATAAGTTTAGACAGAAGCATAGATGAACTTCCTCTGGTCCCATAGCTTTCCGTTTTCAATATGTTTTGTTAATTCCTCATAGAGAGGCACTCTACACCATCCAGTGGAACATCCGTGCTTTTAATGCTGTGAAAAACTGGTCTTGGATGAAACTCTTCTTTAAGATCAAGCCTCTCCTCAAGTCAGCTCAGACTGAGAAGGACATAGCTATCCTCAAAGAGGAACTGCAGAAACTGAAGGAAGCCCTGGAGAAGTCAGAAACTAAACGGAAGGAACTGGAAGAGAAACAAGTTAACATCATCCAGGAAAAGAATGACTTGTCTCTACAGCTTCAAGCAGTGAGTAACTTATGTAGTTAAGCATTCCAAATGAGCTTAGGCATTGAACACATGTTTTATGTCGAAGCCCGGATCGAATATGACTGTAAACATTTACAGACAGATATTCCTTTACATACTTAATGTTTTAAAGCACAGGTATCAAACCTGCGGCGTCATGTTGCTGTCACGTGATGTATCGTGATGTTTTTCCCCTTTGTGGAGCTGGGGTGGGTGTGGCCTGTATGTGATGGATCCGGCCCATGGGCCACCAATTTGACACCTTTGTTCGAAAACTATAAGACCACTTCATATTTAGTGGTAGAACTAGGAGTATATGTCTACAAATATTTCTAACTCTGTACCTATGATTAAACTTTAACAAATGAGTGGGCCAGATTTTTGTTCCAGGGGAAAGATGAAGGCAGTCAAATGAAGTGAGAGTCACTTTATAAATGTCCATAAATGACAACAACCTATAAAATAATCGTAGCTTTTAACATTCATTTTCATTCATCTATGTACAGTTTTGAGATTTTACTGACCACTATTAGAGTGGTAAAATGCTGCTTTGGATGTCCTTCACAGGAGCAAGATAATTTGGCTGATGCAGAGGACAGGTGTGATCTCTTGATTAAGACCAAAATTCAGCTAGAAGCCAAAGCCAAAGAACTGGTGGAGCGTCTGGAGGATGAAGAAGAAATGAATGCTGAGCTGACTGCTAAAAAACGAAAACTGGAGGATGAGTGTGCTGAACTGAAGAAAGACATTGATGACCTGGAGATCACCCTGGCCAAAGTGGAGAAGGAGAAGCATGCCACAGAAAACAAGGTGAGCAAAACTGGGAAAAATAACAACAAAGGCAGTAACAGTCTTGATTGCTCACATTCTGCATAAAAATGTATATTCATTTGTAGCAGTTGAAACTCTTTAATGCATCTAACTATAGAGATTAATTTACAGCTCAGGTAAATCCCTGAAGAGCAGTAAGCTATTTTAGTTCTTCATAGAATTCAGAAGCATATTACTAGCAGGAGAAAGTTCTGTTTTCTTCAATCTCAAATAGCAGAAATAATGCATTTTTGGTGTAGATTATTGGGAAGGTTGAGACATAATTACACATATTCTCTGTTAATTCAGAAAAACCTCCATCAAACAAAATCTGGAATTAATATGGTTAGCTTTACACTTTCGTTTAGATTTTCATTCTGCCATATTATTAATATATCCCTCTAAGCTATCCAATCATATCCTAGGTGAAAAACCTCATTGAAGAAATGGCTGCTTTGGATGAGGTCATTGCTAAGTTAACCAAGGAGAAAAAGGCACTACAGGAGGCCCACCAACAAGCTTTGGATGACCTTCAAGCTGAGGAGGACAAAGTCAATACTCTAACCAAGGCTAAAGTCAAGCTGGAACAGCAAGTGGATGATGTGAGTACACACATGACAATGGACAGTCACAATGGAAGAACTCACGTCTAATCTTATTATGTAGTATGTCATGGGGGATAATCTGTAGTATTATAACTAGATGCAACCATATCTTTTTTTAAGGAACCCTTGGACCATTTTTCATACCTATGTCCATTTTTCAATGATGTGCCATTTTTTTCCTACTATTTTATGGTTTTTGTGCTTTTCAGCTGGAGAGTGCTTTAGAGCAAGAAAAGAAGATACGGATGGACCTGGAAAGAGCAAAGCGCAAGCTAGAAGGTGATTTAAAACTATCACAAGAATCTGTGATGGATCTGGAGAATGATAAGCAGCAACTTGAGGAGAAACTCAAAAAGTAAGCATGTTTCACAACATGGTAAATAGACATTTAGACAACCAAATCACATTATGCATACCCTGCTAACTGCTTTATTTTGATTGATTTATTTGTATCCAATAGCGGCAAACATATCCAACACACCTTCCACCTTCTATTTTCCCCACAACAATTCTGGGAGTGGGGGTTGGGTTGAAAGAGAGTGACTGGCCCAAAGTCAACAGCTGGCTTTCATGGCTAAGCCAAGACTTGAACTCACAACCTCCTGCTTTCTAGCCTGGTGCCTTAATCACTAAACCAAACTGGCTTTCTAATTAATGTTCTCTATATAATATTCTCTTTACTTTAACTTTACCATTTAGTTTAATGCTCTCTTTACTTTAATCTCTTGGCAGAAGATATTATGAATCAAGTACTGCTATCTAATATTAATATTTTAATCACTCTTATTCCACCTTAGAACTTTGAAGCAATACTAACAGACTAGAAAGAATTATTCTTCTACCGCATTGCCTAAAGCCATCTTGAGAAGATAGCTCTTGTATATGTGGCATTGTTCAAATGCAAATGTAAAGAAAAAAGAGAGCTGCAATAGAGTGTATGTTTTAGAGTTCATAACGATTCATATGATTTGGAAAACAAACAGCTGCAAAGATGCCTGTTTCATCACTACTTTGTAGAAAGATCATTAACAGGAACTGTAGTACATCTCCATCCTAAGATATTTCAGGAAATGTGTTCAGTTTGGTATAAGTAATAATTCAGTTGTTAACAAAAGGCACTGAAAATTTTGCTTGCAGGAGAAATATTCAATTTAGGACGATAGCCAAAAGATAATGTTATGCATATTGATTTCAGAGAAATGTAAATACTTATTGTTAATTAAGACTTGCCTCTCTTGCTTTTAGCAATTTTCCCATTTTCAATTAAAAGTTTTATTAGAAGAATAGAGAAAAGATAAGATGAAAGATTTTGTAGTGCAACTATTTAGCATGCTTATTTTGCCTTCAAGAAAAAGAGAAGCAAGATCTTCCTCTTTGCCCCAGACGTAAAGTGAATGATTATCATTTATTTATTTATTTATTTATTCATTCATTCATTCCTATATGTAGCTCAGGGTTGTTGCTTTCTGAGCTTGGTTGTTTGCAAGAAAGCAATACGAAATTCACAAATTATCACATTAGTTAAAGAATCAAGCATTCTGAGTATAAGATGCACACGTACCATTTTTTTTCCATAGGAAAGACTTTGAAATGAACCAGTTAAATTCAAGAATTGAAGATGAACAGCTTCTTGGAATTCAGCTGCAGAAAAAAATTAAAGAACTCCAGGTAAGTGTGTGTGTGTGTGTGTGTGTGTGTGTTTCAATGGAAGCCACAGATGGACCATCTTAGTTGGGTTACTTCATGGGTTGTCCATAGTACCATAGTTTCTATTCCTAGTCCCTCAAAAGCAGTCTGAAGACAGTTTTTTTTTCTTTTGCTGATGTTTCAACACTGAAAACAATGAGAAAAGGACTGCTTATCTTCCTCAATCAGCTGTTGGCCCTAAAGGGGGAAACAATCTCTCAACCCTACTCCATACAAAAAAGAAATGAAATAAATGATGAGAACTTTCCTCTTTCCCTATTTAATGATTTTATGTTAAATCCATTTGTCTGATTAAATACCAATAATCTGATTAATTATTATAAGAGGAGCTGCGAAACTCTGAAGCCACATTTCCCGGTGAAAGACTTACTAGAACTGAAGAGTCCTGGGTGCTTGTGCACTGATGATTTCACCTACTTTGGTAATAAACATCTGCAAGAAAACAACAAGCACAGAGAACACCAAGGACTCTCTGACTCTCTTTCAACCTTGAACTGAAAATATTCTTTTCTATTAGTACCTACTAGCATTGATAAACTTCAGAATCTGGGGTTATGAAGAAGGGAAACAAAATATAATTTTGCTCTAGATTTGGGACATGCAATTGGCAATCAGACTCTATATAGCAATAGCACTTAGACATATAGCACTTCACAGTGCTTTACAGCCCTCTCTAAGTGGTTTTACAGAGTCAGGATATTGCCCCAACAATCTGGGTCTTCATTTTACCCACCTCAGAAGGATGCAAGGCTGAGTCAACCTTGAGCCTGGTAGGATTTGAACTGCCAAATTGCAGTCAGCCAGCAGTCAGCAGAAGTAGCCTGCAGTACTGCATTCTAACCACTGCACCTCTTGGTTGACTTACCGTAGTTACCTTCAGCAACTCTTCATGGTGCGAATGACATCAAAAATTCATTCAATGAGTGACTCTTCCTATCTTGTTTAGTTTCAGTTTTCAGGAGCCACAGTCATCGTAACAAATGGTGAGAGGTTCAGAAAGTTGCAGTTCAGCAACACCTGGAGGGTTCCCTTCCCATGCAATATTGTCATGAATAACAAGAGACAATAACTGGAAATGGAGCAATGAAAATGGGATTACAGTAGCAGGGTAACATGGCTTTCATTGGAACAAAATTCATTCATTAGAACAAAATAATACCATTGGAAGAAAAGTATTCCCCCACCCCCCTCCAGCATATTATTTATCGTAAAAGTCAAAATGGGTAAACATTCCTTGTAGCTAATGAGGATTTTTAAGTAGCCCGCTGCAGTATACTCTAAATATTCTGGTCATCTAGCGTTAACGTGATCCATATTGTTGAATATGGTAATGAAGAGGGAAACCTTGGGCGTAGGTTTCCCTCTGGTCCGCCTGTCAGGCGGGAAGTCTGTAGTTTAAAGGGATTGGTTCTCTCAACCGATGGGAAGATTCAAGGGATCTCAATGGCTGAGCTGTCAGACAGTTCCCTTTAAAGAGGCAGCTGCTGGACAGCTCTGGCACTTGTATATATTAATCTATCCAACAAAAAGCTGTTGCACCAGCCGCGAGTCTTGCCTCTTCACTTGCCCCACACTTAACACATCTGTTGGTGAAAATCCAGGTAGAAAAGTGTAAGCAACTCTGGTAGAAACAGGACAGATTTTTCTGGTAGTTCCTGTCATTTGTTATCTCCTTACAGGCTCGAATTGAGGAGCTGGAAGAGGAGCTGGAAGCAGAACGAGCTGCCAGAGCCAAAGTGGAGAAGCAAAGAGCTGAAGTAGCTCATGAGCTGGAAGAGCTGAGTGAGCGACTTGAAGAGGCAGGCGGTGCCACAGCCTGCCAAATAGAGCTGAACAAGAAACGCGAAGCGGAGTTCTTGAAGTTACGCAGGGACCTGGAAGAAGCCACCTTGCAGCACGAGTCAACTGCTGCCACCCTGCGCAAGAAGCATGCTGACTCAGTGGCTGAACTGGGGGAGCAGATTGACAACTTGCAGCGTGTCAAGCAAAAGCTAGAAAAGGAGAAGAGTGAATTGAAGATGGAAGTGGATGATTTAGCTTCCAACATTGAGTATCTCACAAAGAACAAGGTGAATGGTTGAGTCATGTGGAATTCTATTAAAACATATTGTTTGCATGCTAGTGGATGGCAGGAGAGAGTTATTGTGGGGTAAGTGTCTCGTATAAGAGCTATCAGTATGATGAAGGGTTTATTCCTGCCACAGTTGCTATTTTGGGCGTTGTGCCAACCCTTTGCACTATGCTAGTTTGCTTCTCTGCTTAGACCAGTCTTTCTCAAACTTGGCAACTTTAACATGTGTGGATTTCAACTCTCCAAATTCCCCAGCCAATCATGACGGTTGACACAGTCCCTTCGGAATTGGCTACATGTAGACATATATAATTCCAATATATAGGTACTTTTGAAATGTTAAAAAACATATCTTTGATGCAAAAGACAACATATTGAGAAAATTTGTCTTCTCCTCTTATCAAGTTTCTAGACTCAATGACTGTAAAAAAAAACAACCAACAGACCTGGTTAAAAAAACTGTCATAATAATTAAATAATCTCAGAATACAAACTGAAAACAGATTTTGGCGCAACATAATTTTAGCCAACCTTAGGGCTAACATAAACAGAATAAATGTTACAAAGCTAGAAATAAATCTGTTTTTTTTTTTAAATCAATTGACATTAATTATAAAAATTAGAAAACTTAATTTTTCCTAATAAAGAATTTTTATGATAAAAAAAGATGACAGTCTTCCCTCAGTTTGGAAGTACAAATCAGATTTATCTAATGCAGAAAGTACAGGCATCAGGTACTATATTTCAGTAACTGTCTGTTCCGCTTTCTGAATGCCTTAGCTTCCCTGCATTTCAGTAGTTTCTTTTTCTGATCAGGACTCTGAATGACTGATGGAAAAAAACAGTAGCTAACTCTTCTTAAGATACCTCATACACTCCAGTTGTGCATTCCATTGGGAAGTTAACAGACCTGCCATATGAATATAATACCAAAGTCTGGACTATGAAGTAGAATTCTTAATCTAGACCTGACCTGTTCCTTGATTATTTAATTCTTAGAGAATTCCAGTATGTATCCAAACCTTTTCTTCCTGTTACAGGCAAATGCTGAGAAACTCTGCCGGACATATGAGGATCAGCTAAGTGAAGCCAAATCAAAAGTGGATGAGCTCCAGCGTCAACTGGCTGAAGTGAGCACCCAGCGTGGAAGACTGCAGACTGAAAGTGGTAGGTTATACAAATCTAGTAATATAGCATTGATCATTGATATTAATACTTGATACATCTTATGAAGAAGTAAAGCTGTTGCAGAACACTGAGGAAATGTGATTTTATACAAAAAAACAAACAGACAAACAAAACAGGGAATTTGTGCAATTCCAGAAGTGAGTAGAAGAGGGAATTTCAGCCACTGTGATCTGTCATGGAAATGCTACTTTTGAAATTATCAGAGGTATACGAATATTGTTCTCTCTTGAATCTATGATTAGCAGAAGTTGTAGAGAAATCTTTGTGTATTGGATTTGAGCCAGGGCTGAGTTCTGGCAGACACTACTGCCAGTTTGCTCATCAGCATGCTGCGTGATTGATGCGGGCTGCCCGCTTGATGCGCAGTACAATAAAAATTGTTCGGTGCATGTGCAGAAGCAAAAGACAAAATGGCGGTACCTATGGGGCCCCCTAGAGAACTGGCTCGGGGGTGTGACAGGCCTGAGTCGCTGCTGGTTCCAGCAACCCAGGCTGCCAAACCGCTACCAGTTTGGCTGAATTGGTCCGAACCTGTAGGAACCCACCACTGATTTGAGCATAATGTGTGGTTTCTCAGCCATAAAATGGCTCACTGATGGAGGTTTTTAGGGGAGAAAATTGTATAAAATACAATTGCTGGCCCTCTTGGCCAGCATGATTAATAATGAAAACTACTGTATTTCATTAACCTCTGGGAGGGCATATACATTGCCCACATTTGCTATAATTGTTTCATTAACATTTCTTAATGTTTACTTAAGAAAAGATGAATTATTAACTGATCTGACAGCATACTCATAAAGTCCGAGATGATAACAGCAAACATGGCAGAGTAACCAAGAACCATGTACAATATAAGAACAGCTCTGATTCCATATCAACTAGTTTCACTTTCTTGAAAAGATAGAGTTTTCAATTTTTCTGTTGAACTCACAGAATATCCATTGGAATTCAGGACCAATCCTGAAATTTGCCGTGTCTAGTTTTGATACTAAATTGAATTGAATTGAATGTTTATTTGTATACCGCTCCCTCTCCCCGAAGGGACTCGAGGCAGTGCACAGGGAATATAAAACATAAAAACATACAATTGAAACATACAATTGAAAACATAAAAACATACAATTGAATCATACAATTGAAAACAAAGCAATTGAAAACTATGAGTACTATGATGAACAAATTTGACTGTGATACTTTTTTTTAAATAAAATCAGGTGAACTTAGTCGGCTCCTTGAAGAAAAAGAATCTCTTATAAACCAGCTGAGTCGGGGCAAAACGTCCTTTACCCAAACCATTGAGGAACTCAAAAGGCAGCTAGAAGAAGAGACCAAGGTGATTATTTAAACATATAGAGATTAGATCTGTGATAATGAGCAGCTGATTTTCCTGGATTCAGACTGATGTTGTTAAAAGCCAGGCCAAATCTCAGAGTATATGAAATAAGCAATAAAATTAAGATTAAGATTTATAAAATGAAGGGTTTCTGTCTAGATATAGTACATTTTTACTCCATTACTAAAGCTTCTATACTACTTTGAAATTTAAAAGTGGGGATTTCTGAATAGATTGTACAGTTTGAGGAAGATTTGCAATCTCGTCTTGTCATTTTATAAAATGTTTTGCATTAAGACACTATAGATTCTGATTGCTTACCACATATGCACTTATTTTTCTCCTTTGCTGATATAATTCAAACAATGTTAGTGAGTAAGCAAGAATAAGCATGTCTTCATGAGACAAAATGGCTCTATAAACATTGGGTAGATGCTTTCTCATCTCAAAGCCAAAATAAGACTAGCCAAATTTTCATGATCTGAAAATGTGGAAGGAAAAACAAATCAAGAGTTTAAAAAATTATAGTGTTTTTTAAATTGTAGGTGTCCCAAAGTCATGTTTTGGGAGATGGGTGACTATATAAATGTGAAACAAATATGTGAATAGCTGGTATATACATAGTCTTTGATTTCTGTGTTCAGCAGAAACCAGATCTGTGTACTATACACATCCATATTTTTCTCAGAAACCATGGCTATCCTAAAAAATACTTACCTTCATAAAGTCATTATGGGAGTGGGAAGCATATACATCGGATAAATAGGCAGCAACAAGTCAGGCCTCAATACCTGTCAAAATGCATCTAAGGGAACATATTAAATCCCATTTTTATTTGGCATGGAGAGAGTTGGAAGTATTCACTGCTTGATAAAGAATTGATTTTATTTTAATCCCAACAATTTCCAACTTTTCAGTCCAAGAATGCTTTGGCTCACGCTTTGCAAGCATCCCGCCATGACTGTGACCTTCTGCGGGAGCAATATGAAGAGGAGGTGGAAGCCAAAGGGGAGCTCCAGCGCTCTTTGTCCAAGGCCAATGCTGAAGTAGCCCAGTGGAGGACCAAATATGAAACAGATGCCATCCAGAGAACAGAGGAATTAGAGGAAGCCAAGTGAGTTCCTGTAATAGTCATCCACATTAAATATATTCTGAGAATCAAAATTCTATGATAGAGGGAAGCACTTTGGTATCATAGCGATGGCTATTAACATTTTTGCAATGAAAGGGGGGAAATCCATATTAGGACTTGTTGAAGGACACCATGCAATGAAAGTAGTAGGGTTTCTGAAGGTTGGTCTTCAGTGTGTGCTCCAATACCTTCCCTATCTAATCAGAATGACTGGCAAATTTCAGGAAGAAGCTGGCCATCCGTCTACAAGAGGCAGAGGAGGCTGTGGAAGCAGCCCATGCCAAATGTTCCTCTCTGGAGAAAACCAAGCATCGTCTTCAGACTGAAATAGAGGATCTGTCCATTGACCTGGAGAGAGCTAACTCAGCTGCTGCTGCTTTGGACAAGAAACAGCGCGGTTTTGACAGGATCATCGCTGAGTGGAAACAGAAATATGAGGAAACGCAAGCAGAGCTAGAATCTTCTCAGAAAGAGTCCCGTAGCCTGAGCACAGAACTTTTCAAGCTCAAGAATGCCTATGAAGAGTCCCTGGAGAATCTAGAGACTCTCAAGCGTGAGAACAAGAATCTGCAAGGTATCAACAAGGCTGTATCACTTCTAAATGGCACAGTATAACTTTAAAAAAAAATTTATCCTTAAGGCAGAAGCAGAAATATAGAACAAGGTCAGAAGATAAAAAGAGTAGAAGAAATAAATCAGCTTTCTAACATACTTTTTTTGTAAAATAAGCCAGTATGTTTATCCATGCCTAATTCAGCATGGCTCAGAATTTTGATTGTTAAACATTCAATTCTACATAGCTCCTTTATTACTTGACTGTATGAATTGGCTTCTATACAAGAAGGCAGAGAAAAGTTTAAAACAAAGATGGTTCTTTTTGAGGTGATTTTGAAGTGATTTGTTTCCTGAAAAATAGTGGAAAATTGTTCGTTTCGCAATTTGAAAGTTTGTACTCATATTTCTGTGATACAATTTCAGGGGAACGGCTGCAAAGATGGGATTGGGAGAGGATAGAGGTGGGTTTTCCATTAAATAGATAAATAAATAGATAAATAATTTATTTATCCCAACCAGTTAATCAAAAAATGAGTAGAAAATTGATGGGCCAGTATTTTCAAAAATTTGTAAGTCTGATATCAATAGTGTAGCTCCATAACACATCAGATAATGTTAGACTGATGCTCTGTTCCCAAATAACCATGTTACCTTGGAACAGTTGCTATCTCTAGATGGGTATAATTCATAGGACATTAAATAAAAGGAGAAATGCTTTGCACTCCTTAGAGCAAGTTGTGTGTGCATGAAAATCTTACATTCAACCATATTTTACTCTTATTTCCCTTCTTTGATGTGAGTTTTGACTGCTTTTTCCTAGACATTAATAATTATTAAGGAAAGAAAAAACAGATTAGTCTGGTGATTGTTTAAGTGATTCTATTAATATAATTCTATTAATATAATATAATACACGGGGCTCCCCTTGAGGTGCACCCGAAGACTTCAGCTGGTCCAGAATGCAGCCGCGCGAGCAATAATGGGGACCGCAAGGTACGCCCATATAACACCGCTCTTGCGCGAGCTGCACTGGCTGCCTGTCGTCTTTTGGGTGCGCTTCAAGGTGTTGGTTGTCATCTTCAAAACGCTCCATGGCTCGGGACCTAGCTATCTGCGGGATCGGATCCTGCCCCATACATCCTCACGGCCGATCCGCTCCCACAGAGAGGGACTTCTCCGGGTGCCGTCCACTAGACTGTGTCAGCGGGCGACGCCCAGGGGAAGGGCCTTCTCTGTGGCGGGCCCAGCCCTCTGGAACGACCTCCCCCCCGACATTAGAACAACTACGGACCTCCGCTCCTTCCGTCAAAAACTGAAAACACACTTTTTTCTGCTTGGCCGGCCTTGGTTAGTCTCTACCTCTGGGGTGTTTAGGGAATTTAGTTTTAATGGGGTTTTTTAGCGCAGGGACGATCAATTTAATCTGCTTTTATCTATTGTATTTATTGTTTGTATATATTTTATATGTTTTAATTTCCCTGTGCACCGCTCCGAGTCCCCTATACAAAATTAAATATTATTATTATTATTATTATTATTATTATTATTATTATTATTATTATTATTATTATTATTATTATTATTATTATTATTATTATTATTATTATTATTATAAAATGTATAAATACAGATAGGAATAAAGGGTAGCATTCTATAAACCAGAGAATGGAGCATAATGTGATCAAAACCTTCTATTACTCCATATGATATGAAATTACTCTGATGGCATAACCGAGTTTAACCTTAGAGGTTAGAAATTAAATATGATTTTGAATATGGTAGAGAATGCAAACAATAAGTGGGAGTTACCCAGGTTTCCAGACTACAAATAAGTGTATACTATTTGTCTTGGTCTCTTCAGAGGAGATAATGGACCTAACTGATCAAATTAGCATGAGTGGAAAAACCATCCATGAACTTGAGAAACTGAAGAAAGGCTTGGAGACTGAAAAGAGTGACATCCAAGCAGCCTTAGAGGAAGCTGAGGTAAGCTCTTGAATGATTGTGGTAAGCCTTGCTATTATTTAAACTTGACATATCAGCAGTTATTATGCTTTACTTGGTTTGGATTCAACATATTGAATGCATTCACAGCAGTGATCTGTAAACCATGGATTATGATTTAACATAGTATGTGAACCATCTTGTTGTGCCATAGTCAATAAATATTTAAATGTGATCCGTATACCAAGCAATATGAGTAGTATCCAAACCATTTCCCAAATACAATGGAGGCGGAAAAGAATTGGGTGTGAAGGGAATGAGGTAAAAATGAAATAGGAATTGGTAGAACTGTGGAGGGTATATTGTCTTGGTATAAATATAATGAAGAATAAGTGGCTTTCTTTTACATAAACCAGTTTGTTCAGCAAATCGTGATTAAAAAAAGATTATGGTTTCAGTAGAACAATTATCCAACAGGACCTGTAACAAACCCTCTCCCTGTTCATCTCAATCTGGCTGTTGCCTTTTGCTACTTTCTCCATGTGTCTTTGATCCAGTATTTAAAACCCAATAAATAAAACTACAGTAGGAGCAGGCCATTATCTGGGTCTGACATGGCATCTAGAGCTCAGAAAAATGTATTTCTAGATTTTCCACAAAGATCTCCTAATGCCTGAGATTAAATAGATATTATAAAGATGTTTGCCTAATCCACAGATAAGTAATATGGTGTCCAGTTGTTTGGACTTTAATTTTAATTTTCATCAATCACAACCATAGCTTTGTCAATAGATGTAATTATGAAAATTGATCTCTTAAAAAAATAGGGGAAAAAGTTAAAAAGGAAGACAGCAATCAGAAATGTTGATAATAATCCACAATCAGAATATAGCACATTGAAGGGAAGTTAACTTCTGTTGAGATTTATCACAATTTATATTTCTGTGACTTAAGGGAGCCCTGGAACATGAGGAGAGCAAGACCCTGCGCATCCAGCTGGAGTTGTCCCAGATCAAAGCTGATGTTGATAGGAAACTGGCAGAGAAAGATGAAGAGTTTGAAAATTTAAGGTAGAAATATGACACATTGGAGATTCTGTTATATACTTTATGGGATGAATTGTAGTGATATTGTGTTGTAAGACTTTCATAACAAATGAGGAAATCTACTCTCAGAGGCACTGTTGAAAAAGCAAGGCTGCATTGATGATTCAGTGTTACTGGGCTAATGAATTAAATCAGAGGTTCCCAAACTTGGCAACTTTAAGTCTTGTGGACTTCAACTCCCAGAATTCTCCAGCCAGCATAGCTGGCTGGAGAATTCTGGGAGTTGAAGTCCACAAGTCTTAAAGTTGCCAAGTTTGGGAACCTCTGAATTAAATCATCTTCTTCTTTTAATGATCCCATAATCCTTTGCAGGGTGGAGTTTGAGCAATTGAATGGAGCTCAGTGTTTACTGGCCGGATGCCCTTCCTATTGCCAGTGCTGAGTTTTGTTCCTCAGATAAATTCTCATTGTGTCCAGAGAGAGAAATATCTGCCTCTACCTAGGATCGAACTCACAGCCTCCAGATTGTGAGGAGAGAGCTCCACCTCTACGCCACCGCACCACTCAGGCTTACAAATTAAGTGCCTCATACTAAAACTCTTTTCTTTTTTTCTTCCAGGCGTAATCATCAGAGAACCATGGATTCCATGCAGGCCTCATTGGATGCTGAAGCCAAAGCCAGAAATGAGGCTGTCAGGTTGCGAAAGAAAATGGAGGGAGACCTCAATGAGATGGAGATCCAGCTGAGTCACGCCAATCGTCAGGCTGCTGAGTCTCAGAAACTGGTGCGGCAGCTCCAATCCCAACTGAAGGTCTGTCTTAATCATTTCTCAAATAAATGATAAAAGTCTATCAGCCACTTGGGGCTCTCTTTTCCAATCTTCTCAGTGATTATCACCTTATATTAAAAGGTGGCAGTTTTATTTGGAAGTAGCACGTGCTATTATTTTTCTGTCTTCAAGGGCTGCAGAGAATGCAAAACACTGTGCAGTCATAGCCACTGTGGGATAGAGCTAAAACTGCTAGCATCTCCACCTCCTCCAGAGTTGGTTTCTCTCCTGACTGGATTTATTATCTAGGAACTTAATGCACTGTTAAGAATGTTATTTCAGTCCCAAGAAGCTAAGTGCAATAGAAGGTCAGGAATTTGTCATGAGGTATGTTGAATCGGGTGAATGGATGAGACGAATTCAGACTTAGTGGCAAAACAACAGCTCTTTATTAGAACAACTATTTACAATCATCACTCCGTTTGACAGCTAGTCCTTTTATAGGGAGCTGTTAAAGGACTCGGCCAATCGGCTTTAAGTAGATTGGAGGACCTTGGTGGAACCTACCATACTGGCTGTCAGTATGTAACAAGGTAGTGTGATTTTGGAACACTCTGGTGGCTGGAAATCTTTGTGTGGGCCAAAAGATGCAGGTAGCTCACCCTCTTACTTGATGTTCACTATTGGGAATCATTGTTCTACATCTTTAGTGGTTCACTGAGTTTTGCAAAACAACTTTTATTTTGTGTGTGTTAAAACTGACTTCCTTTGATATGATCCCCAGGATTTGCAGATTGAACTGGATGACACTCTACGCTATAACGATGATCTGAAGGAGCAGGCAGGTGCCTTGGAGAGGCGTAATAACCTGTTGCTGGCTGAAGTGGAGGAGCTGCGGGCATCCTTGGAACAGGCAGAACGTGGAAGGAAATTGGCTGAACAGGAGCTTATAGAGGCAACAGAAAGAGTCAATCTATTACACACCCAGGTGAGCTGGAGAGTAGTCATTTCAAGCAGGGATAATCACTATTGGAATCGGTTCAAGATGGGAAGCATTTTCATGGTGAACTGTTCTCTTCCCAACCAGAACACAAGCCTGATTAATCAGAAGAAGAAGATGGAGACAGACATTTCACAGCTGAGCACTGAAGTGGAAGACGCAGTGCAAGAATGTCGAAATGCTGAAGAGAAGGCGAAAAAAGCCATCACTGATGTAAGGGGCCTAAAAGAGCAGGGGTGGGAACATTGTGAGGGCTACACTGATTTTTCATATAGGCCTTACTAGTGTGACAGTTTCCTTCCCCAGTGTTTCCCAGAATTCTTTTCTATGGAGCTTAATAGCAAATACACAATGAAAATGGGTATTTGAGTAGCATCCAGAAGTGGTCTGCCCCCAGTTTGGCCTGGATCGGGTGAACCTATAGTAGCGGCAGTGGGAGGTTCCATCCACCCATCCAGACACTTCTGCGCATGAGCAGAAGCATCACACATGCGTGAGCACGCATGGGGGTGCGCCCGAACCAATAGTAAAAATATTGGCAACCTACCACTGGTAGCATCTAGCAACTTTTGTTGACGAGAACTCAACATTTGGCAATATCTAATATCTGGTAGCGGGATCAGATGTTACTGATCTTGTAATCCAGCTTCTCTCAAACTAGCACCCTCTAGATCAGTTAGCTGTAATTTTCATAATCAGTCACAGTAGCTAGTTTTAATGCTACATGAATGTTTTGGCTGTTGTCCCTATCAGGCAGCCATGATGGCAGAGGAACTGAAGAAAGAACAAGATACAAGCGCCCATCTGGAACGGATGAAAAAAAATATGGAACTGACCATCAAAGATCTACAAATGAGGCTGGATGAAGCCGAGCAGATTGCCCTTAAAGGGGGCAAGAAGCAGATTCAGAAACTAGAAGCCAGAGTGAGTATTTCAAAGAACACCTACTTTTTCTGGCAAGAACCTAATTTCTTGTGGATTAGTTGACCAATGTTCCCAATAAAACTAGACATGATGGGTTGATTGGATTGAGTTTGGATTCAGTGAGGTCTGAAACCATTTAAAGTTAAATAAAATCATATTCGCAAGGCTCTGCTGCAGAGGCAATAATCCCTCGTCATGTTGTAGTCCAGTGGCAGTCAACCTGGTCCCTACCGCCCACTAGTGGGCGTTCCAGCTTTCATGGTGGGCGGTAGGGATTTTGTCCGATACTGAAGCACTTTCCTTTTTTAAATTTAATTGACTTCCCTACTTTATAAATCACTATTACTGGGGAACCGGTGGGCGGTTAGAAAATTTTACTACTAACAGAGATACAAAAGTGGGCGGTAGGTATAAAAAGGTTGACTACCCTGTTGTAGTCCATTAATATCCTATGTACATTTCCAGTGCTTTGTGAAGCATGACAAACAATATAATTCTTTGTTTTCTGAGCCAAGGAAGAAGGCAAAAGAACTTAACTGTACTGTTTGATCTTATTCAGGTACGAGAACTAGAAGGTGAGATGGATTTAGAACAGAAGAAGAATGCAGAGTCTCAGAAGGGCATTCGCAAGTATGAGCGAAGAGTCAAAGAATTGACTTATCAGGTACAGGTTTCATCGTCTTCACGTTGAATCCTCAGATCCATTTTCATTAACACATAGGGTGAATCCAACAAAAAACATAGGAGCATTATACAAAAGTGAAACTTCCCCTTTTGCCTGCAGATATTCCACCATTTTGGCAGTAATTCAAAGTTCTTCAGGAGATAGTAAATACCAAGATTGTTTCATTGGGAATGAGAGCAAGAAGTATTGTCCTCAGTCTAATATGGATTTGTGATTTTATTTCACATACAAAACTGATGGGCATCATATCATGTCATCACTTTGGCTATATGATTATCAATTGGTATGCACAGCTAACAAGATCAATTCTCCTTTAAAGCTATTGACCAAAACACCTAGGTTTGAGTAAATAGTACAAAACCCCCAAGACTTAGGCTAGATTATTATTGTATTCCCAAGTCAACCTATATTTTTCCCATGTCATCTTCTCAAGTACATTTCTATCAATTAAAGGAAAGCTCAGTAATAGGAATCAAATTTGAATACTTTGCTCAAAATAGCAATAGCACTTAGACTTATATACCGCTTCACAGTGCTTTACAGCCCTCTCTAAGCAGTTTACAGAGTCAGCATATTGCTCCCAACAATCTGGGTCATAAATGGGCACCTATGCATCTATAGATAAATTTCCAGCAAGTGCAAGAGCATGTCAGAAATTTCTTCAATAGAATATGAGTAGAATCTCAGTTTAGCTGCCCAATTAGAGGGAGGGTATGCCTATTAAATCCAACTATCTGTTAAATTTGCTCTGTTAAATCCAAATGTACATCGTTTGAATCACTTTGTGTAATTACATAGCTGATGTAAAATGACATCACTTGCAATAAAACAAAACCTCAATTTGATGGATGAGAGAGGATGGATTTAATTTTTTTAAAAAAGGTCATTATTTTGGAAATCCAGTAAACCAGTGTCCACTATATCAGGTTTATCAGAAAATTCACACTTTCATACGGGCATATGGTAGTAGTAACATATATGGGGTGAACCAAATATCTGATCATTACATTTCAGACTGAAGAGGACCGGAAGAACCTGGCACGAATGCAGGAACTGATTGACAAGTTGCAGAGCAAAGTCAAGAGCTACAAGCGTCAGTTTGAGGAGGCAGTAAGTAGGAATTCCAGCATTTTAAAAGGCAACAAAATGCTAGTCCTAGTCAATTCCAATTTCCTTTGGTTCTGTAATAACCCTTAATGGTCTATTTGTGTCTGCATTACTCCTGTGCCAGAACCCTAATTTAAAAATACAATTCCAAAATGACACTTTAGATATTCAGACTTCTCCAATGTGCTTAGGAAGACCAACTCCCTTGGCTCTACACCTCCTCTCTCTGAATTAAAGAGGTATTAGTGTCCTTACTACTATCGAAAATGTGCCAAACCTTTTGGGTGCCTAGAACATTGTTTGCCATAATTCTTCATTCATTCAGTGCAGCCAAGAATCTTTCCCATATCTGGTTCCACTACATTAAATTCCATCTTCTATTCATAGGAGCTACAATCCAATTCCAACCTGGTCAAATATCGTAAAGTGCAACATGAGCTTGATGACGCTGAGGAACGAGCAGATATTGCAGAGACGCAAGTGAACAAGCTGCGTTCTCGCACTAGGGAAGTTCCTCTGAAGGTGAGAACAATGTTGCCTGAGGTAAAGCATGGTAATTATCTCCCCATCAGTCTCATTCCTTAATGGATAAACTGTTGGGGAACACACATTAGCTCTTTATGTGGTGTGATTTCATTGGCTTCACTAAGCTGTAATTGATGTATAAATCAGGGAATAGATAGGAGGAAGGATGGCTGAGCCATAGGGCATGAGAAAGATTAATGTGTTCTCTGTTTATGCTTGCTTAGTCAGACAAAAATCTCGAAGCATGAAAACAATGTATCACAGGCTGAGTTTGAGCTTTCAACAATGCAATGTTTAATCAGAATATAATAATGATAAACTTCATTGTATTCTGATGTGGAAGATCCAAGCCACAAAACAATTGAAAACATTTTTCACGAAAGAGGGAGATGGGGCTCTGAGAAGCTATCTGTAGCAACCACACCTGAGAGTAACTTTTTATTATTATTATTAACAGCAAGAAGAATAAGAAACTCCAGTATAACATCTCTTCGATGAATATGTCTGTGTAATGGCTGCAACAGTCATTTCTGTCTATGTAGTGAATAAATAAAGTCTAATGCTCATGATGAAAAGTGTGTAATTTCTTTTGAGAATATTCAACTGTAGAATGTCTTCCTATGAGGCTTTTAAAAAAATGGAATTTTATTTACGGGCAAACCTCAAATGTGGAGTCTGGCACCATCTTTCGAGATTAGCATTATTATTTAAGGAATAAGTATTTCTAAAATAAAGCATTTTATGACTTGCATTAAAAAAAAAATGTCCAGGGTAACCAGACTTTCAGAATTTGGCTATCGCAGCCTAACACAACTCTCTTGCTACAATGAGGAACATTTAACAGTCATGGCGACCTGCTGCTATAAATTCCTGATTGATCTACCTTTTAAACAACAGGCTCAAACTGCAGTTCTTTGAATGATATTTCTCGAGACATGTTTTAAAATAGAATTCTTTATTCCATTTAATACATTTATGTTGTGTTAGTAAGTCAGTATTAATCTGGGCAGCATGAACATTAATTTGTGTGAAATATTTAAATGTCCAGAAACATTTGCTGGCTAGGGGAGTTGCCTTTTTGCCACAAAAGTGTTCCATTTCTTCAGCAATTTCCCATTTTTTTTACAGCCACATTTAAATGTGATTTGCCACCTATTGCTCCTCAACGCAATTTATATTTAATCCAAGGCTACTGTAGTTTCTCATCATACACAAAGAAAATCTACAGCAGTAGCTGTGAAAGAGGAACATAGGCATTCGGGTTTCCCTGTAAGGAACCAAAAGGCCAATAATACACCCTGAGCCAAAACCTCCAACCCAACTCTTTGGAATTGACTACACTGAAAAGCCAGAAATAAATACACAGCATGATAAGTAAATCATCCTCAGACTAGCTAAGCATTTTTTTGTGTGAGAGCAGTCTCACTGAAAGCCAAATCGATTAGTAAAAAGAAGGATGGTCATTCAAAGGCAAGACATATGTATGTATTAGGTACTTAGAATTCATTTTTGTAGACTATGCCCATCCTGTGCTGATGTTTCAATTCTAATCAAAAGGCATTTGAATCTTGAATGTTTACTACAATTACAGAGCCACTACAATGACCTAGGATTGAGGGTGAGGATGTCGTAGAAGCAACTGACTCTCTCAAAACTTGTCCCAAACTAAAATTCTTGAATGACATTCTCCAAAGGCATCAGATGTATAACGGAGTACAGGGCCACTGGCGAAGCCAGTCTAAACATACCCTTAAGAGATTCCTTTAAAGCAAGATACATGATTTACTCCAAAGTTTCCATTTTATTTCTGACAAGCCATAAAGGATAAAACAATGGGGATAACCTTAATAAAGTGCTGCTTTGTTCAGGGAATAGATTCACAATCAGACAATTACGGAGCAGTTGGGCTTTCTTGACAGGGCTCTTATCATTAAAAAAAATGGGCACCATCTTTGTCCCCAGTAAATACCTCAATAATTTTGTATGCAAATGAACCACAAGAGATCTGTTATTTCTATTACTTTTGCCTAAAAATAAGGTGCAATAGCGCATGCAAAGCAAATGCGAATGGGGAAATCGCTGATGTCTTACTTTCAAGTATTGTAGGTTTCATGGAGATTTCTTGCTATTGCATGTCTAATTACATTTGTAATGGCCAATTCTAATAAAAACTTTATCCTTTGAAGGATAATTTTTTAACAGAATACAACCAAGATATCTTCTGGATATTTTTTAACTTGAGGCTTTTCAGGGATCTACTCTGTTTAAGGTAAAATGCTATAAAATTGTAAATGCATATAAAAGAATAGTTGAAAGTTTGACAAAAAAGGCTGTTCTAATGCTTCATAAATTCCATTAAGTGCTTGAGCACAATGTTGTAATGAAGCTTTTATTTAAAAGAAAAGTTTCTGAAATCAAACACCAGCTGTCTTCCAACTAACTTGTTTAAACACTGGCAGTTACAACAGCAAGTTTCCTATTTACTGAATAATTCACCCCATATGAAATACAAGTATCAGTAGTAGACTAGACAATTTCCAGTTACTATTACACATTAGGAACAATATATATTATATATATTGTTCTGGTGTGTGGGCACATACACATCAGAACGGATGGTGCTAATTCTGTCATTTTAGCTGATGCCTCTGTTTCCAGAATGCAAATTAGTACACCTTTCTGTTCAACAGTAGATTTTATATTCAGCAAAAGCAATACAGTACTGTGGAAGAAAACTCCATTTGCATTGTTTATTAACAAAATGGCCAGACTGCAGAATTTAGAAAAAAATTTGTATAAATTTTAAATTTATTTGCTCTCATTCCCTTTTTTGTCAATTAGATTTACAGATACAATGAAATGTAACAATAAAAAGAAAAGAAAAAGGAGATGAAGAGGAGACTTGAAAGCACTTCAAAAATATTTGGATATAAACCTGTATATTAGACTAATATTTAATCTAATTAGGATTGGTTAAATTCACATTTCTTAGACCAGGCAGAAATTATTGTTCTTTAATTTACAATCTGATTCATACTGGCTACTGTTGTTAATTATTTTATGAAAAGCTAATTTTAATATTCTGAAAACTATACATAGATTTATATCAATATCATTTGGAAATTTATTTGGTTAGTTTTACAAAGCTTGTAAGTAAACTCTTTCAATTTCCTTTGTGTTCTTTTTATTCTTCCTTGTTTTTCCACTGATTGTATCTGTAAACCTAATGACAAGCAAGCAAACAAATAAAGCCAGGGAAAAAAGCCAACTACTTCCATCACTGTAATATATACCTGTTCTAGACAGCACTGTAAAAGTCCATTGAAGACAAATCCACAGACCAGAGAGAGATACTTCTGAATGCAATAATACAGTGAACCAAAGAGGAGAATGGGACAGTTTAGTAGGAAACATTTCTAAAATCATTTGCAGAGAAAAAGGACACGCCATTATTTTTACGTATTTAAAAGTGAATTGAACACACGATCCTCTTGAAATGCAAAACAAAGGAAAAGATGTGAAAAATTAGGAGTCAACTTTTTATGATGACTTAAGAGTGGCTGGTGTACCTTAGGTGTGCTCATAAAACCAGCTTGTTTCAATGACTTAGGAAATTACTTCTCCTTTTAACTTCTAATTTGGGTTACCAGAAGGAAAATCAAAGCTAACCCTTGCATATTGGAAAGATTCCACCTCCCAAGCTCAAAGGCTTGTAGTCATAACGAGCATGGAAAAGTGGACTTTTTTTGCAGACAATTCCAAACAGTATGCAGATTTCCCTGAATATGTGATGCGTTTCAAGTTTGTGAAATCCTGCTCTTTAAAGAGGACGGTGGGGCAAGGGAAGAAAATACATTAAGATAGTAATATTCCATAGTTCCAAGTTTGTGCACACAGCATATCCCTGAAAATCCAACGTCTGCAAGATTCCCTTTGAGGTATTGTCCACTGGAAGTGAGAACCGGTGGTGTTACTCTTCGGTGAAGTCTCTGTCAATCTCCATGTATGCCTCATCAATGTAGCTAACTATGGCACAAGGTGATGTCTGATCCGTGCTAAGCAGAACAGACACAGTCTCTTTCCAATAGGAAAAACTAATACATGAACTCTGTAAAGGGAAAAGAAAGAAAAGTAAGCACAAACAAAACAGTATTCTCTGGAATATGGCTTGCCAGTACTACAAATGGGGTTCTGTACGCTCTTTGAGAAGGATCTGGAAGCTTCAGCTAATTCAAAATATGGCAGCTCGCCTAGTTTTATGCAAGTCTCTTTACGCTTCTGGATCCAATTCAAGGTACTGGTTATTATCTTTAATAGTCATCTAAATTTCATAAATAAATACTACTTGAACATGCCATCAACAGCTCATTGCTAGTATTTGAAGATGCCACTAAATATTTTGAGTTGATATTGTTGCACATATGCAATTGCCCCCACCCCTGCCACAACAGTATTGAAAAATGCTCTGTACCAATGTTTAGCCCCTTTTTGAAGGGAAGTGATGAAGGGTTATTTTGAGGTACAATATATGTAGGAACTGTTAAAACATAACCCACCAAACATAACCCACCAAACTCTCGGGCCTCTAAAAGTCCATTAAAATTGCATCAAAAATTTAGCAATTTGGCACCAAATGTTGGAGACTCAATCTTGTTAGGTTATAGGAATTCATGAACAATTCATCACCCTACTCTTAACCTGATCGCCAAGAAAACTAGATGCTATAGAGCCGGGATGGCGAACCTATGGCACATATGCGACAGGTGGCATGCGAAGCCATTTGTCAGGGCATGCAAGGCGTTGCCCTGTTAGCTGGCCAGAGCACATGCACGCACTGGCCAGCTGATTCAGCTATTTTTCGCCCTCCCCAGGCTTTATAGGAGTCTGGGAAGGGCAAAAACAGCCTCGTCTGCCCCCCCCAGAGGCCCTTCAGAGGCTTCAGGAGCCTCCAAAGTGCAAAAAACTAACCCTATAGACAAACCAGAAGTTCAGGAACGGATTTACGGCTTGTTCGTAGGGTCGTTTTTAGTCCTTCGGAACCTTCAGGGAAGTCTCCTGAAGTCTGGAGGACTAAAAACAGCCCTACGAGCAAACTGGAAGTGACTTCTGGTTTGCTCGTAAGGTTGTTTTTAGTCCTCCGGAGCCTTCAGGGAAGCCTCTGGAAGGTCCCTGAAGGCTCTGGAGGACTAAAAACGGTCCTATGAGCAAACGGAAGTCACTTCCGGTTTGCTTGTAGGGTCGTTTATAGTCCTCCAGAGCCTTCAGGAAAGCTCCTGAAGCCCCCTAAGGGCCTCCGGAGGGGCTGTTTTCGCCTGCCCCAGGCTCCTATAAAGCGTCTGGAGCCTGGGGATGGTGAAAAAAGCATGTAAAAATGTGGGAGAGCGTTTGTCATGCGCGCATGCACGCTGAGGGAGCACGCATTGCATTATGGGTGTGGCACACCCATGCACGATCCCCCTGCGCTCCCCCCCTTATGGCACGCGAGCCTAAAAAGGTTCGCCATTGCTGCTATAGAGAATCAAGATCAAAACACTTTCACATATACATTAGCCCAGGGATCAGGGCACTGGTGTAATTTAGAGCAATTTCAAGATTTTTATTGACTAAGTTTGTACAATCAAAACTTGCTTTGGGCTTTGTTTCTTCTCTTACTGTGCAAACCTACAAATATTACTATACCTATCACATACAATTTAATGCCTAAAAATGGTACATATTTTGCCAAAATATAATCCCCTAGAAAAAATTGTTTTATTCATGTAGGGATCACAGAACTTCATTTATCTTTTAAGGTGCTGCTGCAGAATTACAAATTTTGAGAACCCCTGGTATCATCCAATCTGCATTAGGAATATATTACACCCTGATGGTACAGAAATTGCCAGAGAATTTGGTCCAGAATAAACAAAGTAGGCTAGAATGGTTGAGAAAATAAAGGGGTACAAAAGAAAAATGAAGCAAGAGTGAATTGAAACCCTGAAAGTTTGCTAGGTTATCCTATGTATGCAGGTGACTATATAAGAAATTATTTTCCTCATGTTCAATGGATTTTGACTGATACCACATTTATAGTTAGTTTATGTAAAATTCTGGTCCAAGAAAAGCTAATTTTGGTAGTACATAAATTAAATATCCAAAGCTAAATAAATCTGCTCATTCTACAGAAATGCGTGGATTTTATTCTCGAATATTTTGGAACTGTTGATATATTATAATGCATTCTGAAATGTGGCGGTCATTAATAACCATCTTTGGTGGGAGATTGCTATGTGCTAATGCTGATCCCTGCAAACATAAAGGACCTGGTTCTTGAAGGCAGAAATGATTTGTTCCCTTGCAAAGAACACAGATTGTACAGACATTTTCTAATGAGGCAGCATTTTCTTACAGCTAAAACAGTAAAACTATTTGTATTAAACACACACTTTTATAATGCAGCAATTCTGGTTTGAAAAAGTCCGCAGTAAACATTCACTTGGATATAGTACCAGAATGTTCCTATACCTGCTCAGGCTTACAAGCAAGAAACACTACAAAAACATTGAGCGTTTTCCTTTGTTGAAAGCTCAAACGAGACATCTTAATTTATTTTCGCTGTCAGTGAAATACAGCCCACCATGCTAGGCATTACCATTATACTACATTCTTCATGATTGAACATCTGTTTTATTCCATCAAAAGCTTTCTCCTCTCCTCTGATTCACAATTTTGAAACACAAATATCTGCATGGAACTTAGCTTGCAGGCTTACATTTTCTAAACAGGTGCTGTCCTTGTCCTTATTGAGGTAATGCTGCTGCCAGAAACGAAGAAGACTATGAAAATTGTTCAGTATGAAACCAGGATATTTCTTCGTATATTCCATCTCTTGAAGAGTACGCAGATAAAATGGAAGCTTGTCTTTTCTTCGAGCTAACATTAAGATAACTAGACTTGTGTTCAGACAACTTACATTTTCCTAAAGTTGAAAAAAAGAATCAAGATGAGAAAACATATTATTAGTTATTCTACAGAATACAATCAACAAGGTATAAAATATCATTTTATCAATCAATATAGTCATAAAATTCCTGAAATCCAATTGCCATATATTACCTGGGTCAGTGTTTGTACATGAATAATATTAATGAGTCGGAAAAGAAAGGACATCCTCATGGACATCTGTGACATATATGATAGTAGGCGGCACTCAGACAAGACTTCTGCAACTACCAAAAAAAAAAATGTGTTAGATTTAAAATGATGAATCCTGAATGAGTTATTTCTGAAAAGAGGGAGGGGGTGAAGCACTGTTAATATGACTTCCATTAATAACTGGTTGGAAAGATTGGTTGTAATAGAAATGTTTTCAGAATGATAATTTTGGTCTTTTCAAAGAAAACTTGGCATTAGCCAATGCGGTATCAATGTTGGGAACTGATGGTATTTAGACAAGGGGAATTTGTTTCCTATGGCCCAACTCTACAAATCTTGATTGCGCAATGGCCAGTAAAATTGGTTATATTGGAATATTTGCCTCAAGGAAGCTATCGCTATTCATCAGCATTTTAACAGATTAAACTACATTTATGAATAATGATCTCAAGGTATTTCTAGCAATGCCTAAAAGTTGTACAGGTAAGTGCAAAAGGACATATTTGTGCAGATTTTTAATGTTATTCCTTGGTCTCAAAAAAATTATTTTACCTTTAATATCTGACTGGCTCTCAAATCGATCCAGGGACAAAGTAATACAACGAACCAACATGTTGGAATCAACCAGTGAACTGTTGATTTGATTCAAAAATATCTGAAACTAAAATATTAGAATCATTAGGCTCAATCAAGAATACTATGCATAAATAAACAAACAAATGTAATACTAAAATTGTATAAAAGGGATACTAGAATTTTAGTTTTACCTTTTCATCTGAATTGATGTACTTATTAAACCTCTTGAAAGCATCTATGTTGAATTTCATCAGTTCCCCCAGAAGATCAAAATAACTTTGAAGCACATCTCGTGATTTGCATTCACTGTCAACAATGCAGTACAGAATATGCTGGCAAGATTAAATGGACTGTTACTATAAATTCAAGTTATTATAGTTTGTATTACAATAACAACAGCAACAGCACTTAGACTTATACACCACTTCACAGTGCTTTACAGTCCTCTCTAAGCAGTTTACAGAGTCAGCATATTTCCTCCAACAATCTAGGTCCTCATTTTACCAACCTCGGAAGGATGGAAGGCTGAATCAACCTTGAGTCAATGAGAATTGAATTGCTGAATTGCTGGCAGTTGGTAGTCAGCAGTATTAGCTTGCAATACTGCATTCTAACCACTGTGCTACAATGGCTCTTGAAATACAATTAACAATATAGTAACATGACATTAAAAACAAACATTCACTAGGCAACAAGATTTTTTGTTACATACTACAAAAATATGTTTCATTACTTGAGACATTATTAAGATTAATAATGTACATTTGCGCTTCCAAAGATATAAAACCAGAATAAATAAATAAATAATTTAATTTGTAAACCGCTCTCTCTCCCCGAAGGGACTCGAGGCGGTGCACTGGGAATTAAAAATATATATACAAACAACAAACATTATAATACAATTTAAAATGAATTAAACCTAGACCCTGCGCTAAAATCCCAAACTAACTAAAACTAATACCCCTAAAAATCCCTAATAAAACAGTTTGAAATATTCAGCTAGAGGTAAATGGGTCAATTAACCCAAGCCGGCCAGGCAGAAGAAGTGAGTTTTTAGTTTTTGACGGAAGGAGCGGAGGTCCGTAGTTGTTCTAATTTCGGGGGGAAGGTCGTTCCAGAGGGTCGGGCCCGCCACAGAGAAGGCCCTTCCCCTGGGCGTCGCCCGCTGGCATAGCCTAGTGGACGGCACCCGGAGAAGTTCCTCTCTGTGGGAGCGAATCGGCTGAAGGGATGTATGGGGCAGGATGCGATCCCGCAAATAGCTAGGTCCCGAGCCATGGAGTGCTTTAAAGATGATAATCAACACCTTGAAGCGCACCCGAAAGACAACAGGCATCCAGTGCAGCTCGCGCAGGAGTGGTGTTACATGGGCAAACCTAGAGGTTCCCATAACTGCCCGCGCGGCCGCATTCTGGACAAGCTGCAGTCTTCGGGTGCACCTCAAGGGGAGCCCCATGTAGAGAGCATTGCAGTAGTCCAGTTGGGATGTCACGAGTGCGTGAGTGACTGTGCAAAGGGCAGCCCGGTCCAATAGGGGACGGAACTGGCGGACCAGGCGAACCTGGTAAAACGCCCTCCTGGCTACGGCCGTTACTTGATCTTCATGGACAGCCGTGCATCAAGGAGGGCGCCCAAGTTGCGTGCCCCATCCACAGGGATTCGATGTTCGCCCCCTATGGCCAGTGATGGAATCAACTGGTTGTACCGGGATGCCGGGAACCACAGCCACTCGGTCTTGGACGGGTTGAGTCTGAGTCTGTTCCTTCCCATCCAGGCCCGCACGGCTTCCAGACACCGGCACATCACCTCGACGGCATCGTTGGGGTGGTTTGGGGTAGATATATACAGCTGCGTGTCATCAGCATAGAGATGGTACTCTACCCCAAAACCACGGATGATCTCGCCCAGCGGCTTCATATATGTGTTGAACAGGAGTGGTGAGAGGACCAACCCCTGAGGCACCCCACAAGTGAGGGGTCTCGAGGTCGACCTCTGCCCTCCTGCCAACACAAATTGCGATCGACCGGAGAGGTAGGAGGAGAACCAACGCAACAGGGTGCCCCTCACCCCCAACCCCTCCAGCCGATGCAATAGGATACCATGGTCGATGGTATCAAAAGCTGCCGAGAGGTCTAATAGGACCAGGATGGAGGAACAACCCCATCTCTGGCCCTCCAGAGATCATCCACCAACGCGACCAATGCCGTCTCGGTGCTGTGCCCGGTCCGGAAGCCGGACTGGCGTGGGTCCAGATAATCAATTTTCTCCAGGTGACGGGGGAGCTGTTGTGCCACCACACTCTCTACAACCTTTGCCAAGAAGTGAAGGTTGGAGACCGGACGGTAATTTACCAACAATGCTGGGTCCAGAGAGGGCTTCTTGAGGAGGGGTCTCACCACCGCCTCTTTCAAGATGGTAGGCAAGAACCCCTCACCCAAAGAAGCATTCACTACCTCCTGGAGCTAGCCTCGTGTCACCTCCCAGGATGCCAGTACAAGCCAGGAGGGACACGGGTCCAATAAACATGTGGTAGCTCGCAGTCGCCCACGTAACCTGTCCATATCCTCGGAAATAACAGAGTCAAACTCTTCCCACAAAACTGTCTCAAGATCTGCCCCGGGGCATCCCACTGGACCACTTTCGGTGGAGGCCAGCTCGCTCCAAATCTGAGCGATTTTATCCTGCAGATATTCCCCAAATTCCTCTGCTCTACCCTGCAAAAGGGCTTCCCGCGTCCTCTGTTGAAGGAGGGAGCGGGTCACCCTCCTAAACAGGGCGGCAGGGCGGTTATCTGCGGATGCGATGAGAGTGGCACAATGATGACGTTTAGCCATTCTCAGCGCCACAAGGTAAGCCCTTAAATGGGCTCTCACCTGTGTTTGGTCGGATTCAGACCGTGTGGATCTACATCTCCTCTCCTCTTATGGCATTTCATCACCCTCAGCTCCTCGGTAAACCAAGGAGCCTGGGTGACTCGTCGCCACAGGAGAGGCCGCAAGGGCGCGACCCGATCCAAGGCCCCCATGGCCGCAGTATTCCACGCGGCCACCAGGTCCTCCATCGGGGTGCGGGTCAAGGACACAGGTAGTGGCCCAAGCTCCGTCTGGAATCTGTCCGGGTCCATCAGGTGCCTGGGGCAAAACCATTTAGGTGATTCCGGTTTCGCCTCCCCACGGTGGGGTGTAGCGATTGGAAAGTTTGTAATAAATTACAAACATTCATACAGATACAGTTTTCTGGTAAAATTTAAAAATTAATTCTTGAATACTGATGCTAAAGAAAATATTTCAATTACCTCTAAAAGCCCCCTTTTTAGCAAGAACATCTGATCTGCATAGGAAGTAGCACCTCGTAAGAAACTTTCAACTGCTCTTGCTTGCCAAAATCTGGTGAAATAGAAGAAAATTAAGTATATGTTCCTTCTTTCTCCATTAAACACATAACCAGCACAAAACAAAAATAGCTTTTTTATTCGTGCTTAGAGAGAATGTGCGATTCTTCCTTGGAGGGAAACAGGAAGAGGAAAAAGACCAATGAAAATACTTAATTTTTCAATCTTGGGCCGTTATATGGAGAATAAATTTGCTCATCATGTAACTGGAAGTTTGTCAGAGCAAAAAAGCACACCTCAGAATGAAAATGATATTTGTGCATCTCCTTACTAAGGTAAATCATTAAGGAAAAAAAATCTCATAGCTATCTCTGACTACATGCATGGATCTCTCTCACAAGAACATCTTATTTTGGATCTAAGGCTTTAATAGCCAACATCTCTGGAGACTAAGCAACTTTTACTGCAATGGCAGGGGTGAAGCATTGCAGGGTAAAACAGTGATTTTACTGCCATGTTCTCAATTTAACTTTTTAAGAGAGGATAATGAAATACATTCTCTGCAAGCCCCAAAGATCAGATTCTTTTATGACAAAGCGCTGTTTTATATAACAAGAGCAGAACTCACCTGAATGATGATTCTGCTGGTTCTTTCTTCATTACTTGAAGAAGTCTGGTTAGCAAGCCTCTTTTCCCATCGCAAATTAAACTTCTAAAGTGCAGGAAGATGTGACAGTGAGTAAACCAGTGGGCTGCCATGTGAAGCCATAAAGTTGCTATTCAGCATATTCGTCTTCAATACTGTACAGTACATTGCCCACTTTTATACAGAAGGTCCCCATGCCAGATTTCACGTCAGATTTCATAGCTTTCGCATTTGGACTGTATAGAAATTTCCAGCAATATAATACAATCTGCATCTTTTCTATCTGAATTCTAAAAATTGATGTATTTAAAAAATCAAGTTCTCTCTGCAATCAGAGTGACATAGATTTACATTTAAGCTGCAGTGAGTACAAGACTGACCGCTGAGTATTCACAGGAAAGACAAGGTAAAATGAACCTATTATGCAAAGATTACTTCAGGAAACAAATTATGCAGAAAAATCTATAGTTTTGTACCTGTCTGTGTTGACAACAGCCTCGACCTCAGGGATGTTGGCTTTTAGAGAGATTGCGCTCAATTCATTAAGTTCTTGGCTGTTTAAAAGTAGATACTTGTTCCTAATATGAACATTAGAACAGATGAATGAACACCTCTATTACGTAATGCATTATTTATTTGCTATTTCCAAAATTGACATCGGCTGCGATAATGCCAAACAGGGGTGGCGAACTGTGGCTCTTTTATGACTCATGGACTGCAATACCCAGAATTCCTGAGCCAGCCATGCTGGCTCAGGAATTCTGGGTAGTGAAGTCCATGAGTCATAAAAGAGCCACAGTTCGCCACCCCTGATGCCAAAACATGTTCAGTTTATAAAAGCAATATTAGGGGGTAAACAGTGGCAAATATATTGAGCAACCTCATAGCCCATTCACAGTTCTGAAGGTTCAGGGAATAGAATTAGTAATCTCATTCTATGTATATGAAAAAACTGACAAGAACTAACATAACCTGTTGACATTCCATGTCTTCATATCTATATATCTCTCTCTCTATATATATATATATATACCTTACTCATATCTCCTTCCTGCCTAAGTATCCTGTAATAAAGTCTACATATTATCACTTTAGGTTTTGTCTTCTTTTATTGTTACCAAAACATTTCCAATAGGATTTCCATGCTCCAGCTCCTGAATTTTTATGCAAGGTTTTTGTGCATCCCTCCTTGCCTTTAGGATCTCTCTCTTTTAAATAGCAATAGCACTTAGACTTATATACCACTTCATAGTGCTTTTACAGTCCTCTCTAAGCGGTTTACAGAGTCACCATATTGCCCCCCAAAACCTCAGAAGGATGTAAGGCTGAGTCAACCTTGTGTTTGGTGAGATTCAATCTGCCAAACTGCTGGCAGCCAGTACTGCATTCTAACTATTGCGCCACCATAGTGGTTAGAGTGGTATCTTCTACTTTCTATATGCTAATAATCTCACCAAGGTTCAATCACTTGCCTTCCTGATTTACAATCTTTAATTCTTCCTATTTTGTGCTTATATACTTCATGTGTTGTAGAACAAACATCTTAATGGACTAAGTTTCCCAGAATCTCAGCAATGAATACTGCAGTGCTTAAGCTCCTCAAGTCTCTTCTGAGAAGGGCACCAGATTGCAAATGCAGTAAGTATAGTTTTGTCTGCCTAAGCAGAAAAACAATTGGCTCCCTTAAGCTGGGTTCTTATGCTAAACCAAAGTATTTTCTTCTTGACCTCTCCCACCAAACTCCTTTCCCAAATTCTTTGTAAGTTTTAAATATGTGAGATGTATAAATATTGATCAAAGGCAATTACTATATACATGATTGGCTATGTTGTTATTTTTGAGGAGCTTCTGACTATATTAGAAGTTAAAATGTTCACTGTTAAGCTATACGTAGAGAAATTGCAACAAGGATAACGAACATATACTCACTCATGATGATCACTAAAACTCTGAAGTAGTCTCAAAAACTGAATTTTCAAGGTAATATCCTGCAGAAGGAAGGTTAATTACTTTTATAAATAAAATTAATGAACTGCAATCATCAGCATCAGCAATTTAGGCACTGCCCAACACTGACAAAATTAAATACAATATGAATAAGGTAGGGGAACTAGTCAAATAAAGAACAAGTAAAAATGAGAACAAGAGAAACCAGCTAAAAATACAGAAAATACATAAATGTATTCATCATCAAGAGGTTCCAGCTGCCCTAGCCTAGGGTCTAGAACAGGCCTGACAAACTGGCGGGTTGCGGGGCCAGATGTGTCACGCAAAGGCCACGCTCACCGCAGCTCCGCAAAGGCAAAAAAGAAAAAGTCACAATACAACATGATCGAGTTTGACACCAGTGGCCAAGAAGAATAGCCAAGTCTTTAAAGCCTTCTGTTATTGTGGGGAAGCCACCTGGTTCGGAGGGCCAACTTCATTCCAGAGAGCAGGGGACAGAAAAGATGCACTTCCTAGGTCCTAAAAGATGGTTTAATCAATGGTCAGATGGTTTCTGACTTTTATCTATAAATTTTAATCTTTAGGTTTTAAAATGGGTTTTTTAGCACGGGATTTAATTTAATATGTTTTTAATAATGTATATTGTTTTTTGTATGATTTTAATAATGCCTGTGCGCCGCCCTGGGTCCTAACAATGGAGAAGGGCGGGGTATAAATTCGAAAAATAATAATAATAATAATAATAATAATAATAATAATAATAATAATAATAATAATAATAATAATAATAATAATAACAACAACAACAACAACAATAATAATAATAATAATAATAGGAGTGGCCAACTCTATTGGCTTCTATCAGCTGGGCAGACATCATGGGAGAAGGCAGGCCTGCAGATAACTATGTATGTCTCTATAACCACACTTTCAGTTGCACCTGGAAACAAAATGACAACCAGTGCAATTTGTACAGCAGTGCTGACACCTACCATACCACAACGTGTTATCTTTTATAACCCAGGATGGACCTGGTTAACAAACAGGTAATGGAAGCTATAGAAAACCCTGTCTGCTTCCTTAAGAGTCACCAAATCATACCACAAGTCTGAGCTTTGGGCATCTTGGCCACACATGCCATACCTGCCTAGTAAGAGACCAACTTGGAGAGGAGCCAAGAGATTGCATTCATTATTACATTACTAGTAATAAAAAATACAATTTACTAATAAAAAGTATCCCAGGGGTACATTTGGCATTACACATATAAGATTTCAAAATAATCTGCCTTTTTATCTCAAATATGCCAGGATTCTTCCAAACCTAAAAACGGATTCTAGAGATTTTAGAATTACTATTTATGGTGGATTTAAAATAGGTTAATACTATTGAAGAAATGTTGCTAGCTAGATAAAGTCTTGGTGTGGTAATAAGGAAAATTACCAATTACCTGTACTCATACCTAAATCATGAAAACACTTCTCCTATTTTCCACCTCTAAACGTTTCCATGACCTGGAAATCAAAGAAGACTGAGACTGCTTAGTACTTAGAAAAAAAGCCTCCAGGGAATCCTAGGAATGTGAGCTAGACTGATAAATAAAACAAAAGAAACAAATAAAAAATTCTAGAAAGCAATAGCAAACAATTTCAGTGTGACCAAGAAAATATATTGATGTAGTCATTTATCACCATGATATAATTCAATATAAAAAAGGTATTTTTATAGTTACAGCTTTCTTGATATTTTGTGACCTTCATTACATCTAGGGCAGTCATATGGTAATGTTATTTATGGCAAATTTCTCACCAGGATAAAACTAATACTCACCGGGCTACAGTCACAGTTCTGATTATGTCCAGGCAGAACAAGGGCTGATGCTGAATGTTTCCGCCATATTAATTTATCAAATAAATTATTAAGGCCAGGGATCAGTCTAAATTCAGCAATCATTTTATGAACCTAAAGAAGAAGAGCATTCGGTTAATTCTCCTTATCACTTCAAATATTGGAAGGAAACAATATTTATCTCTCAACCTTGTTAGCCTTTTGTAGTGCTCTAAAAACCTGGTTACCTTCCCAAGCCTGAGGTTCTGAATATGCTAAGGGCCCTGTTTCCCGGCTTTATAGTTAATTGGTCAAGTACCTTGGCTGCTATGTATATTTATTTTGGATATTTTTTATTGTTTTAAAATGTTCTTTTTTTGTAGTAATACATATTTTAATTAGAAGTTACCATAATCATTGTTTAAAATGGGAGGCTGTAGAAATTGAATGAATGAATAATAAATAAATACCTTTCAGAAACAAATTAGTTATAAGTCCTTAAAGTGCATCTGGTATCATCTTAGTAAAAAGAAGGTGTAATACTAAGGTATATTTTTGGTATTTTCCTATTAAAATAAGATATTGGTACCTGATTTAAGAGATATAAACTGTTATCTAAACTTTTTTCTCAATGAGTAAATTCTTAATAGTAAAGGCAAATTCTAATTCAGGTTTTGTTACTTTACCCAAAAGCCCTTATGTAAGACACATCAACTGAGTGTGACTCATTTCTATTTTATCCCAGAGAATAAAATGTGCAGGTTTAAAAATAAGTACTTAAAAAAAGATCAACAGTGTCCTGAGAACTAAACTAACTTTAGTTTTTAAAATGTTGTAAGATTTCAAGGAACAGATTTAGAGATAATATCTAAAAAAAATAGTAACAGCATTACCTGATTTCTTTGTCTTCCCATTAAAAGCACACAGAGCACATATAAAACCTCCAATTTATACATAATTTCATGCATAATTTTCATAGACTGAGGAAGCTGATTCCTTGTTGAGGTGTTGGCAAATCCACTCTCATCTGAAGATTCTAAAAGCAGAAAAATGTTCAATGTAGAAGCCTTCATAAGACATTGTGTCACCCTGCATGAACTTCCTTTTATGAAGTTCCCTGGATCCCATCCTCATTAACTGTCCAACTGCAATCACGTATACGTGTTTGGGTCTCTTTCTCTGGAGTGTGATTTAAGTTCCTCCTGACTGATGATAGCTCTGCTCTCCCCCACCTGCAATGCTTGAGACAGAGTCTTATTTCTAAGGGGTGGCTGTGTGCTTTACTAGTTATAATTGTTGTGCTAGGACTGGGGAGATCCAGGTTCAAGGCTACCCTTGGATATGGAAACCCACTGAGTGAGTTTGAGCAACTTAGTCCCTCTCAGCCTATTTTTTCAGCCTGTTCTTTCTGCGCCAACTCGGACATCTCAAACTGCCCAAAGAGCTGCTGATTCAGTTCTACAGAGGAATTATTGAATCTGTCATCTGCACCTCCATAGCTGTCTGGTTTGGCTCTGCAACAAACAAGACTTCAGAGGATAATTAGAACTGCATAAAAAACAATTGCTACCAACCTGCCTTCCATTGAGGACCTGTATACTGCATGAGTCAAAAAGAGGCCTGTGAAAATATCTACAGACCCTTCACACCCTGGACATAAATTGTTTCAACTTCTACCCTCAAAACGCTGCTATAGGGCACTGCACACCAGAACTATTAATAATACTAATACTAATACTAATACTAATTCTAATACTAATACTAATAATAATAATAATAAATTTTATTTATAACCCGCTCTCTCTCCCCGAAGGGACTCGAGGCGGGGCACAGGGAATTAAAAAACAATTAAAACAGACAAAGTACAAAATTAAAATCGAATTAAACTTACCCTGCGCTAAAAACTTCTATGAAATTAAAACTATCCCTAAAAACCCCTTAACAATTTAAAATTTGAATTACCCTAGGCCAGCCACAAGACACAAGGACAGTTTTTTCTCCTGAATGCCATACTCTGCTAAACAACTAATTCCCACAACACTGTCAAATTATTTACTAAGACTGTATTACTATTCTTCTTCTCGCCTTTCCTAGTATCTATCTCTTACCAAATGTGTCAAGAAAAGTCATAAAATGGAGCAAATCTCACTCAACAAATTTGTCACTTAGCAATATAAATGTTGGGCTGAATTATGGTCATACGTCGAGGACTAGCCGTACTTACTGAGTAGCTTTGGGTGTAAAGGAGGAAAGAGAACACAATGGCAATGGAAGACACAGAAATCTTGCCCAGACTTAATTGAAATGTCTGAATAGGAAAAAGCTAGTAAAAACTATTCCATCTCACTATAAGATTAGAAGACTGTAAGTTAAGATGTTTAAATGTGGTGGCCTAGAGCTACTAATTTCAGGGTAGACCCTTCAAAAGAAATGCACATTGAGAAATGGGTATTTTAGTGTGAGTGGAATACCTGTGCTGCTTTGCTCTGTTTCTTCATCTGCCACACGCATTAGTGCATCAAGAACTAGTGCATTGTCTAGCCAGGTGTACCACTCCTCCAACTCTTGAAGAAAACTGGAAGTTCCCGTTGTTTCTGACACCTTTCGGGTTGCTAGTTTACACAGTCGTTCAATGAAACCTGGTATATTGAGAAGGGTAGCTAGGACAAAGAGAACCATATTAAATATTAAATTGCTGAAAAACCTATGAATTATTTTAACTAATTTATATTAATATTCCCATCTTGAATAAAAGAACATTACAGAATTTGAGTAGTCAGAACATTTATTTTAGCAAGCAAGCAAAAAAGCGAAAACTTTAGCTTGAGTTTAAATGAGAGATTATGCTGTTAAATTTCCCTTGGGAGATAATTTTCATCCCTCTTCCCCCCAAATGCTTATAATGTAACCCCCCTCCCCCATCTGTTGACCCCTAGCAGTCTTATATCATACTAATGACATTTGGTAGAAAAATAATCTACTCCCCCCCACTCCCTAATTTTCTATTTAGAAATAATGTTAGATTGATAGCAGGAGGCACCTAATTGGCAAAATATTTCACATCCATTTGTGGCCCTCCCCAAAATAGCACCAGCAAAATTTGATGATTCTGTCACTGAATTTCTACAGTACTATTTTGAGCCGGGGGAATAAAAGTCTAGAATTAAGACAGAAATGGAAATAGCTGCCTTCCAGAAGCTTTACCTTCCCACTCCCATTCTTAAAAATAAAAAGCAGTCACACCCTTTAACTCAGTAACACATGACCTCCTACAATTCTCCAAAAGTTCAGATGGTTGAGTTATTATGCCTGGTGACTCCTTACAGATTGCTTATCTCTACAATATGCACATGTGCAATTTTGAGGAAAAAAAAAAAGCACATCATTCTTTCCAGTTTTTCTATTTTCCTGAGCATTCTTGTTTGGAATATTTAACAATGAAAAGGAAACATTTACCTTGATTTATTTCTGCTCGAGAAGGACCCAAATTTTTTTTCTGTTGAGCATTTTTAGCAAGTAGTGTATGTTTATCATCGCTGCCAGTGTCAAGCTCTGAAATTGTAACAGCAAGGATCCTGCAGAAGTTTGCTAGCTGTTGTTGGTCAAAACTGGAGACCAGATTGGCGAGATTTGGGATATCCTCTAACTGGATCATTTCCTAAAAGGAAGGAATTCACATGTTAATTGCTAACGTTTCTTACATTCTATTATTTAACCATTCTGAATAATTTAACAACATCTAAACAAATTGCTTTCACTACATGGAATCTTATTTTAGTTTTAGGTGAAGCGTATTAGAAACAGTACAAAATTTCTTTAAAAGATATCAGGTGTGCATAGTTCAAATCATGCTATTATAATCTTTGAAAATTTGGCACTGTCCATCCCCTTTTATCACCTCTGTCATAGCATGAGTAGAGTCTCTATGTGTTACCAAGCAAAAGAGATGCCCGTGGCAACTCAGTGATTGCAGCGAAGACTCTCATCCTGTGTGGATGTGGCATAGTTCATAGTCTTGTTTCCTCTCCTATTTAATGTCTGCCTGAATGTCTGCTGGGAGAAGTCAGATAGTAATTTAGGATGAGGCATCCTTGATATACCGATGATACATACCCTGGTGGTGCAGTGGTTAAAGTGCGGGGTTGCAGGCAAACTCTGCTCACAGCCTGGAGTTCGATCCTGACAGGGCTCAAGGTTGACTCAGCCTTCCATCCTTCCAAGGTCGGTAAAATAAGGACCCATTGTTGGGGGCAATATGCAAAATAATGCTTTACATTGTAAATTGCCTAGAGAATGCTGTAAAGCGCTATGGGGCGGTATATAAGCCTAAATGTGATTACTACCACTATTCAATTGTCAGCCCAAGCCCAGCTGGAGGTGCTACAGAAACCTTGTCTTAGTATCCAGAGGCTCTTATAGAGTCCGGAAAGGGGAAAATGGGGTAGCTGTCCCCCGAGACAGCCACTTTTGGTTATCACAGACCACCATCGCAATGGTATCTCTCAAGGAGATAGCATAGCTCCCGAGGAAGCAAATCTGTGATTTGGAGACCCTCCTGAAATGACAGCTCTAACAGAAAGGAAACTAAAGGCTATAGCCAGGTCCTTTGACCTGCTTCACCTAGTATGCCAACTGCAACCCTACGTAGAGTGTGAGGACTCCTACAGGTAGTCCTTGAGTTATGAAAGCAATTGGGACTGCCATCATCAAGCAATGTGGTTGTAAAGTGCAATGTCACATTTTAACCATGGTGATCCAGGCAGTCCTGGTTGTCATTGTAACCCCAAGACATGCGGGTTCTTAAGCAGGAAGCAGAGGGAGTCCCAGGTAAGGAGCACGAAGGTGCTGCAAGGAACTGCAAGAGGCCTGGGAAGCCTGGCACAGGTCTCCAGCGAGTTGGGGTGGTGCTGGAATATGGCATGACCTCAGGGAAGCTGAGAAAAGAGGGCACAGGTGTATGTTTGTGGGCAAGAGCAGGAAGGCCTAGGAAAAGAGGGCAGGTAGGTGCAACTAGGTGATGGGTGGGTGTGCTGCAGGCAACGAATGAATGCTGGGAGAGATGACACTTAACCAACTGACTTGCGATCTTCCCTACTGGTTTACTCACTGATTTTGTTTAGGCAAATCTGGCAGACAAGTAATCACGTGACTGGGGCATGTTGCAAACAGTTGTAAGTGCAAGTAGGTTGCCAAGCATCCAAATTTTGTTCACGTGACTGTGCGGTGCTTAAATGGATGGAACTCTGAGGGTTGGTCGTAAGTCCCTTTGTTCAGTGCTGTTGTAACTTCGAAGAGATGCTGAACGAATGGTCATACCTCAAGGATCACCTGTATCCCTAGAATAATTTGCTTGGAGTATTGCCAAGGATTCTATAAGATGCTGCCTTTGAAGGCGATCAGAAAACTGCTTAAATTTTGAATGTGGTTGCCAAGAAGGATGATTTTCTCAGTTAACTAACGAATTAGTACATGGGTGAAGGGTACAAAAACTTTCCAAAATTAATGATCCCGAGCCTATATAAATCATTGTTTCCAAGGATTATTGACAAACCTTTTTAACTCCTAGAATGTCTTCAATAAGGGTGGCTGTTTGCAGGAATGTCTTCTTATTTGTCATCAGAGTAAACAAGAACAGCACAAAATCATTTCTTTCTGCCAGTCGTTTAGTGACTCCTTCAGTCTACAAAAAGAAGAAAGCATTTATCCCAATTATTTATTGGCAACATCTCTGAATAAAGCATCCACAATGGTATTCCTTAATTGATAATTCTTACAAGTATATTAAGGAGGAAAATAAATCTATATTAAAAACAAATAATGAATGTATGTTTCTGGATTCTAATTAAACTGTTCTGGATGACTGAATGGAATAAGGGAATCATTAATAGATTTATGCTCTACATTTAATAGTTTAATCTCTTCAGCACTAGGTTGAAACTGATAAAATGCTTTTCAGAAGGATTGATGTTATAAAACTAAATATCTGTCTCATATCTATTTTGGAGGATTCCCTAAATCTCTGAGGCATATATTATTTTAACTGTGTATATTTTTAGCAGAATGACAATATTGTATATAGCCCAATAATTTTGCTCATAATACTGATCATGTTTATATTAGGAATAGTTCGTTAACCGATATTGTTATTCTTATTGTTTTATCCACTATCCCATATTTCTGTATGTGGTGCATTTAAGGCAGCAACATAAAATAAAACAAATACCTAAAAGACTAACTTCAACTGCAAATATCTGATTGAAGAGCAAGATCTTGATTCCTTTCCTAAAAATACACTGCTTAGAGAGGGCTGTAAAGCACTGTGAAGCCATATATAAGTCTAAGTGCTATTGCTATTGATGGAGTAGATTCCATAGCTTGAGAAAACAGTAGGAAAGTATCAAAAGCAAGCCCAAAATAATCATGGTAATGCATTTTCTAAGCTTATTTGATGGAAAAAAACTTTCAATCTGGAATAAAAATATACAAAATACCGATGAATTCTATATTACTAGACTCTTAAATAGTCCTACGATTAATCATATACCAACAAATCCGCTTTAAAAGATGATAGAGCTAAAAAGCAGCTGTTAATGTGTTTATGTCTACTGTATTATGTAAAATCCTATGCTTAATTTTTTGTAATTAAGCAAAGTTTTTAGGTATAATAAAACAAAACAAAAATAGTACACAAAATTTGACTTACACATATGCAGGAATTGTACAATATGCTTAAACAGTCCTTGATAAGCTCATCACTTACTGTAAAACATAATATTCTTATTAGTGGTTTTTTTTAAATACAGTATCTTCAAATCACTCATTCTATCTATATTTCAATATATGCTACATAATATCATAAATACAAAAAATACTAATGAAAACAGGTATTTCAGTTGTTAAAATCCAATAAACTTAGGGTTAATGGTATACATTGGGAGGATTATAAGTAAATGGCTAACAAGCTACCATCAGTCGCCCATCTCAATGGTAATTCCAGGATTATTATTATGCTGCCTACTTTTATGCATTTTAGATACCAGAATCCTCTTTTAAAAAAAGCAACAGCTATATTGCATTATCCATGCTTATCCCTTCATAATGATGCTCTACACATATATTTGTAACTTTAAAAAAAATATTAGTTTATTAACTCCTAATGGGTAGAAATAACTTGTCTAAAAGCAAAAACAAACTTAATGAAAGTTCAATGTAGACAGACAACAATGAGAAGTACTAATTTAAATTCATATAGCAAATATATGGCATGTTTTAAATTATTTGGGTAAATGTTTCCACAGTGACTAAACTATAATTTATCTTGCAATCTTTTGGAAATAATGACAAATACCAAATTATTGGTATTAAAATACTGACTTCATTTAATGTTTTAATGTATGACTGAAAATATTTAAGATCTATTGGCTTAAAAGCTGTAAATTTTAGAAATTCAGAAAATGTACAGTATTGGCAAACTACTGCTACCAAACCTGCACTTGTGACTGACATTGAATAAAAAAAAATTATGACAGAGACATGACTTTTACTTACTCTTTTGTTTCTTCTTCGGTGTAATAAATGTTGGCCTCATAAGTATTTCTACCAGAAGCTGTGAATTAGATAATTACTTTATGTACTTTACCAAAATAATATAACAATTATTTGAATAGCAAATGCAATTGATTTTAAGCAATCTCTTCTTTTTTGTTGCATGCACAAAACTTTAGTTCAACTACGTGGGAGGCACCTGGTTGATCCCCTCCAAATATGAAAGGCAAAGCTAAACTCGGATTAATATTTGGATAGGATGCCATGAGTAGATCCTGAGGTTATAACTAGTGTGGGAACTGAAAACATCCCCAAGTCAATGTCAAACCACTTCTGTATTTTTGCCAACTACTAGAAAACTAGTTATATGTCTGTTAAATCATCAGCTTAATTTGAACAAGACTTTACCTTGCTTTACAAAATATCCAATGCCCAAACTTTACAATAATCTCTTCATAAAATTTACCATGTTTCAATAGGATATCTGTCTAATGTTTGGGCTCATACTTAATACAAAAGCTTTTAGCTTTGTGCTTTCTCTTCTAATACAGAAGTTACAAGATGATAGAAGCTGTTGTGAAGTAATTAATGTTTCCTATTATGCCTGGGTCAGGTCCAGTTAGGTTTAAGGTTCATTAAATTAGAAAAGCAAGCCAACTTCAAGATCTAGTCAATAATCATTATTCATTTCAGTAAACTGTATTGTAATTTTGTGTGGGATAAAAAAGAGTATTTTGACAACCACGTGACATTATAATCAGAGAAATATAGATTACACTGCTCTACTCTTTCCTCTGTCACAACAGGTAAATAAACTAGTAACCTTCTTTTCATATCCCAATCTGGAATTATAATTATTGGCTTGCAAACCAGCTAGTGCAGGGAAACTAATTTTAAATCATGTACCACTGGTTAGCCGTGGCTTCTTAATATAATCCATTAGGATCATGTGTACATTTAACAAGAAGTTCTGCCCTATTTTAAATACTTTTAAACTACATGTAATACAAAATAATTGCTGAATATATACATCCTAAACATGTTGTGCTAGTTAGCTAGGAAAAAAGTCTCATTGTCCCCAAATTAAGCATTACATGGAATTTGCTTTTATTATATTATCAGTTTTTAGGATAAAACTACATAAGAGCCTGGGCTAGTGAGAAGCAGATTTTTTTTGGTTGTTATATCAAAGCTATTGAGAGAAATATAATACTTCCGTCTTTATAAAACACATTCCCGCATTTTTCAAGAATTATCCTCTCTTCCCTATCAACTTTAAATTCAGGTTTACTTCTTTAGTTCAAACCAATTAAAAACATCATTGTAAATTTATATTTAATGAGATAAATATGCTGTTTCCTTAGCCATGACCTTGTACTAAATTTATAGGTGATTTTTAATTGAGTCTGTCTAAGGCTATTATAATCATAAAACACTTTGTCATCTTCTATTAAGATGAAGTTATATTTAAGACTGAACATATGATTATAATAGGTATAATAAAAATGATACATCTTACAGCCAATCAGTTGCATCCTATTGACTAGAGGCAAATTGCATATACTTTCAGATACTCGTCTACACTGTAACTTTTCCGCAATTTCAGTTTCTGAGTTGGGTCACCCGTTAACTTTGCTAGCATTGAAAAAAGGTTTCCTCAAAAGCCAACCAAGCCAGATGGCAAACCACATTAGAAATTAATGAAATCTGCTTGAACACACGTTATTGACTTGAATTAGAGGCAATGAGATTGGGTGATACCAGATGGTTGGCCACATGGATAAGATGTAAAAAGACATTTTAAGGCATGTTCAAGAACTACAGTTACTTGAATGACTATGTCAGAGATACTTTGCTAAAAGTACTATGCTACTTTTAATCATATTTGTTAGGACAGGATAAAGTACCTGGAGAATAATCTTCAAATTGCATTAGATAGCATAACTTACAAGTATATTTTACAACTTTAAATATCCATGTATATTTCTATTAATGATTTTCACTCTTCTCAGATTTTATTTACACTATACAATCTCACTGGCTTTCAGAAGACCAAAATCCTTCCTTATGGTTCAAAAGATGACAGAGCATAGTGAAATTACAAAACACTCATCTTTATTATCGCATGGCCTCCTTCTCTAATTCGATATGTTATATGCAACTATGTCTCTTTTTAATCTTTCCTCTTCTAAGCTAAAACAGGGGTCCCCAACCCCCGGTCCGCGGACCGGTGCCGGTCCGTGGCTTCATAGGAACCGGGCCGCAGGGGCTGGAGAGGAGGAGGAGGGGGCAGCCCCCTGGGCAGAGCGCACACCGGGGACAGGAGAGTGCAGGCTCAGCCGCTTGCGCCATTGGGGGCCCTAGAGGGGCGAGTGAGCCGACTCACCCCCCCCCCCGCGTGCACATGCGCTGCCTGTTCCCCCCCCCTCCCGCTCCCTCTCTACGCCAGCCGGTCCGCGGAATTTTCTTTAAAATGAAACCGGTCCCTGGTGCAAAAAAGGTTGGGGACCCCTGAGCTAAAAGATGATAGATTGTATTCTCCAAATTCCTATTTCTCAGGTGATGAGTCTTCACTTCCTGCCTTGAACAAACATTAATATTTCCTTTCACTACCATGGATTAGAATGTCTCAGCATTTGAGAACCTGTTTCTGTACTGAAGGCAAAACTGACTCAGAGTATCACTTACATCAACACCTCCAAATAGGTCAAATGTATATGTATTTGGAAATGTAGATTCTTGTGCAGATTTTCTTTCTTCTGTGACAAACGCCATGGCTTCCATAGAAAGGAGGGGAGAAATTTCCTGACAGAAACAGAAACAAAATTGTATGGTAGTTACAGCACATTAGTATATTAAATTTCAAAAGGCCAATACTTTAAACTGATTATTATTAACTGCTCTACAAAATTTGGATGGCATGTCTCAAAATAATGAGTATTCATATGAAAAATTCAGTTCAATAAAAGCAAATGTAATGGTTTCAGATTAAGCAAAGACCCCTCCCCCCCAGGATCTGAGCTAGTAATGAGTGACCAAGAAATAGACCTTGGGGTTATGATAAACAGTCCAATACTGATTTTTTTTTCAAGATTGTTAGGAAAAAAAAACCTAGAAGGCTACAATGGAGCTGAAAAAGGCACAGAAAGTGACAGACGGAATGTTCTAGTATCTTGTTAAACAAGGACTGGTGCTTCGAAATTGCTGGAATTAAATGCTACAACTGTACATGATTATGTTTTGAAGAAAATGGACATGATTTAGTTCTAATAGTATAGAACGAGATTTATTAAATTAAATTCCATATATAGATATACCCTATATACATATAAAGGGGCATGATAACAAAATCATTCTAGATATGGTAATGAACAGAAATTTTAAATTGTTTGTATAGCAGGGACAGCCTGGACTAATCAGCATCATCTCTATTATAGCAATAGTTTGAAACATTTTCACCATGAAGAAAGGCTAAATAACAATGAGGAATGTTTAATTCATGAAAAACAACTAAACAAAATAACATGTAGTATGACAGAGCAATATGAGTTGGGATATTATGCTGACATCATGCATACAGAATATGCTACAAATTAAACATTACAAATTACACAGTAACTTTTGATGTTTTAATGCATGTAATGTGTATAATATATGGATGTTGCGATTTTGTAGTACAATTAATTACACAATAAATTACTAATACTGCTAAAGATTGGCTCATGATTAAGAACAGATTTAACAAAGTGATGTTTGAAGATGAACAATAAACTTACCTTTAAGATGCTCTGACATTGAGAAAAATCACTATTAGCATGGCTAGTTTCATAGAGCTTTTGTAAGAGCAAAGGAATTCCATTCCACTTTGCTTGTTTGTCTCTTTCTTTTAACAAAGCTCCTGTGATCTGCAAGACAGAATTTCAGATTACAACTATTTTATCATTAAAGAATACTTATTACAATGCTTCTAGACTATTTAAATTGATCGCTTCTCCAGTTTTCCACTGCACCAGAAATTAATTCTAATTTGTCTCATTAGAATTTGGGATGCCACATATATATTTAAGTTTCTATTTGTGTTATCAGAAACACAGGCGTTTACAAATGAGTTCTAAATTTGAAAGACAAACTATTGCACTGAAGATGACTGCCGCATACAGCATTCTTTCATTTATTTGGCATATGGATCTTTGTATCACATATCACCAATTCACCATAATTCCAAATATCATTGATTTTTTTCTTCTTTTTCTTGGAAATAAATTCAGATGTATGATTATAAAAAACATTTTGTCTTATAACCATTCTATATTGAACAGACAATGGGGATATTAGCTATAGCAGGGGTGTCAAACTGGTGGCCCACGAGCTGGATGCATCACACACAGGCCACACCCACCCCAGCTCCACAAAGGCAAAACACATTGTGATATATCAGATGATATCACATGATGTAATCGAGTTTGACACCCGGGAGCTACAGAATTAGAATTTTCATTAATGATCATTTGAAGAATTATTTTGCTTTTTCACATTTTAAAATCAAGAAGTGTAGACAACTACTAAAAACATTTTAAATAGCAAAATCAGTATGTCAGTAGCAGAGGATTCTTATACTATTTATTGGGTTCTATTTATATATCTATCAATCACCAATAATTTCCCTCTTGCCACACTTTTTTCATTCAAGTAACAGTGGCTTATAGAAGACAATGTTACAATTTGGTGTTTAGAGAAGACTAAGGAGCTGGCAAAGAAAGTAAGAGAAAATAATCCTTCCCTTAATTTTTGCTGAGTTAAATTATGAAGTTATCATTTCTTGTCCTATCATAATGTGACCATTTCAGCCATTTTTGAAATGTTGGTTTATCGCATTAGTTACTAAGCCCCTATAAAACCCAGTCTTTGTTTGTTAAAAAAACCCAACAAAAACTAAGTGAAGAAAAACAAAGTAAACTAACTAAGACTAAATAAATATAACAGACATGGTAAGAGAAAGTATTGGAAAGTATTTTTGTAGTTCACTATAATAAAACAGCAAATTTCTTCTTTGCAAGATGTATAATGCATTCAACATTCTCACAGACTACACTTCAAACAGAACTCTTCCATCCACCTGCTACTTATAGTATAAATATGTATGTACCATATTCCCCCTTAGGATAGGGTTAATATTTAGACTTTAAAGTCAACCATTATTTCAGAAGCCTTTTTGAACTTTAGGATTGTTTCAATCATATCAGTCTCACATTTGAAAGCTTCTATTTGCTATTCAAAATGATATTGTTGATATCAATGTTTCCCAGCAGTTTCTGATCACAAGTACAGTATACTTTTCTATTTACCCAGAGAAGGAATAATTGCAGGGATTTTTCTTCACAAAGAACACTCAGCCCCATTCATCTGTGGCAGTGAAACAAGAATAACATTTTCTTCCCCTTCTAAAGGGCATGAGCCTTTATTGCTATTTAATGCAAGGATTCATTTCCTGAAGTTTTATTATTACAGTTTTATACAACTACATAAATGGAAAATTCAGTCTCGCACAAACAGAACATAAATGCCCATTTAACATTATCAATGTTTTGGAGGGATATTCTGGAAGAACTCATATTTTTGTCTGTCTTTGCAATTTGCTAGTCTAATGGTAGAATCTCTTTCTTGCATTTGCAAAACATCTTGGACACAATACTTATAGACGAAACACAATTAAAAAAATATAGTAAATACATGTTTCTTTACAAACCTTCTTCCCCTCCCCAGAAAAGCAGTAAGAACTTTGATTACAGAATCTCAAAACCATGGTCTTTGCTGATACAAAATATATCTATGCAATACTTTGTAACACTATGCAATCCTTCACTTTAAAAACTATTGTAATTCTCCAACAATGGAGTTTTATCCCTGGGCTGGCAACATAAAGTCCACTGTCTTTTGCAAACTGCACTTGATTTTCTTGGGGCAAAGAAAATTCCACAATATTCAGTGCACACAAGTTTTATTATTTATTTTAAAGGCACTTCATCCATCTGGTGAACAGGAAGGAAATGCCAAGAGCATATATGAAAAAGGTAACATGAGATTGGCAGGGGCTATATTTAGGTAGGGGAAAATATGTATTTATTTATTTGTTTATTGCGCTTATATTCTGCTACAATTAATACCACATTTGAGTGCCTTAAGTATCTTTTTTTTGTAAATAAGATTAAAAATATACAATAATAATTATACTACAATACAATACAGGTAGCATTCAACTTACGACCATAATTGAGCCAAGACTGTTGGTTGTAAGTTATGCCAGTCATTAAGTAGGTCACCATGTGACAAAGCTCAATTTTGCCTCCTTTTTGGTGGCAGTTTTTAAGGAAATCACCATTGTTAAGCAACTGTTAAACAAATCCCTAGAGTCAATTTGGATGATAAGGTAGGCAGCGTATAAATTTAATAAACAAGTAGTCTTCAATGGACATTTTCTGTAAGTAAAACCCAATTCTGGCCAAAAAAAAGGGCCATAAACTGCAGTTATGTAACTACGGGATGCTGCAAACATCCATAAATGCAAGCCAGTTACCAAGTGGCCAATGTGATCACATGACTTTGGGGGTGGAATCAGTTGTTGGAAATCCAGGTTGAAAGTAGCCCCTGAAGTGATCTGTCATACTTTCAAACAATAAGAAGTGACCAATCGTAAGTCAAGGACTAACTATAATACAGCTCAAAATTTAACACCAGAGATCAACAAAACAAACTACTAAAAATAAATCAACAAATAAAATAGCTCAACTTCAATCAGTCCCCAGGTGATCAGCGGGTATATTTTACATTAGTTCTTCCCCCAAGCGCATGCAGAAAAAGCCAAGTTTTATTGGCCTTTCTAAAACTCAACCAGCTCCATATAAATCCAAGGAGCATGTTGTTCCAAATAAGGAGTGCAAGGACTGAAAAGACTACCTTTAGGGCCTTCAAATTATGACAGTCTCCGAGTGAGAGTCCCTTTTATTTGATTTTATCAGATGGAAACAAACAATTGGGAGAAGGCAGTCTTGAGGCATCAGACTCCAAGAGACTGCTGACACCAGTACAGAATTTCAATTATGGTACATCACCTGTTGGTCCAGAAGTCTAGGTGCAAAGATGGGTTTCATCTTTGCACCTTTATGGATGACACTAAATCTGTGATAACAGATGATCTCCCCTGGTGTTCTCATATAGAAACTAAAGAAGACTGTAGAAAATGCTGACTGTATATAGCACCTTGTGCTCAAGGGGCTTAAGATTCAATTTGTTCCTTTTCTATTGAAAGGAACTGCCCCATCATGGAGGAGGAGAACAACTGCAATTACCTGCTCTTGTATGCAGCTCAAGAAAATAATTATGATTGCTGGTATTAAAGGAAGATCCCCCTCCCTGCAGAGTTAGTAGCATTGAATAACTCAAGGCCAATTAGGGAGTAATCTGACCCTGACAAGAAAGAAGTGGACATCCTATATTCAGATTGCATCATATCAGAGCAAAATCAGTGTTTTTTAAAATGCAATACATAAACAAATGCAATACACAAGTCTACAGTGACGTATGTGATATGTGCAGCTATACAAACTGAATAAATAAATAAATAAATAAATAAATACACAGAAAAGAGAAGTGCTTTAAATGTTCTGTGAATAGCCAGATCCTAAATAGTTGTTAAGTTTTGTCAGGGTTCAGGATATTTACTCAATGTGGCTTGAAAAAATGGAGATCCTTACTTTAACTTTATCCAAATTGAACTCAATTGCTTACGCAATCAAAGTAGGATCCAAATAAAACTTTCCACAAAACAGCATCCATAGGTTGACTAAATGTAGACACATGCAATTGTGCATCTTTTTAATACCATCATATGCAAAGTGAGGGCCATCTGAGAATCCGCGGCACTTAGATGCAGCAAGCAATCCTACTGCCAAATATTCTGCATTCACTATTGGAATAAAAGGTATTCTAGGTAATATTTCAAGTTTATTCCCTTCAAAGTAATATCACTCTACATACTTATACTCTTATGCTTCCACATAAATGTAAAGTTTTCTGTAACACATAAGACTTGAAAATACAGTTGTTATTCAAGTGCTATTTCAAATACAAAGAGGTTCTGTATACTGAGATAGACTAAACAGTGTGACCTTAATTACAACTGCCTTCAGTACCAAGCAGATGGGAATCATTTACAGAAGAGAGCCATTGATATTTATTCAGGAAAGGTTAAAATGACAAATACTTTTAATGAAATGCTGAAAATGATAATTCTAATAATCTAGTTATCAGTAATGAATTAAACAGATTTAAGGTACACTGTAAGGTCACTGTTGATATTAGATTACTTTGCTCTTTATTTTATGCAGTTTCAGCTAACTTGGGGTTCTTCCTCCAAAATATGTCTGCTCATTCTGTGATAGCCTCTAGGGCAAGGGTCTCTAACCTTGGCAACTTTAAGCCTGAAGGACTTCGACTCCCAGAATTTCCCAGCAAGCAAAAACCCCTGCTCTAGGGAGTCTCTGCTGGTGATGCCATCCCAAGGAGAAGTGAGAGATATAGCTCAGTAGATAGGTTTCTTGATGGTTGCCCTGATGTCATTAAATAAACTGCCTTAAAGATGCATTTGGTCCCTTTTGGTCTTAGCATTCAGGAAGGCACTGAACTCTTTTTAAAGGAAGCCATCTGCTATTTGAACCCAATAATGAGTGAACAACCATTGCTTGTTATGCTTTGATGTGGGGAAGGGTGTTGGAAAGTTAGTTTTTTCTAAGTTGTATATTGTCCAGGGTTTTGTTGACAGCATGATTCAAGAAATTTGTAAAATAAATAAATAAATAAATACCATTGCCATTATTATTATTGTTGTTGTTGCAAAAACTGATGTTTAATGCCAGCCACTATGTACATGTAATGTGACAAATGATTTACATGTTATGTGTTGATATAAATGATAGCAGACAGATCTTAAGACATTATGATGTTTCATCTATGCTAAACCCCAACAAATATCATAATTAAATACAAATAGGTCTCACTGCAAACGTAAGTTTGCTATAAAAAAGCAACTGCAGTAGAAGTGCAAGATACAGTTTAAACATGATTTCAGATACAGAATGTCATGTTTTAAACAGTGATATAAGTATTGCTTTTTCTGTTCTTTGTATTGTCAAATATTTGTTACCCATTGTACATTCCACACTGGTAAAATATCTCTATAAAATTCACAATCTAATTTACTAGAAGTAATATTATACAAAAGGATTGGAATATTTTTGTTCCAACTATGACAGGTTGAAGTACCTGGCTGAAGGAAATATTAAATATTAGAAATATTGAAAGGTATTTTAGCTGTACATATTAAAATATAGTATTAATAGAACTGCACTAAATCACTAACATATGAATGGTAATGACACACATTACTGAAAGTCAATTTAGATAATCAATCAATCAATCAATCAATCAATCAATCAATCAATCAATCAATCAATCAATCAATCAATCAAGGGTATTATAATATACAGAAACAGAAACCTATGTTTTTCAAAACAATACACCCATCTAAAACAGGTGTATCAAACTCACAGCCTGTGCTCTGGATGTGTCACGTGTTCTCCCCCCCCCCCCCCAGTTTAGCGAAGGGGGGGGAAGTCCCAATATGTCACGTGACGATGAGAGTTTGACACCCCTGATCTAAAGCAGCATATACTTAAACTAGAAAACCAATGTTTCAATCCCATCCAACTATAACATTCTCTAACTTTTCTTTCGTTCCACAATTCACATTTCCTTCATGTATTTTTGTAAATATACAGCAATACAATACTAAAAATTAAGTCACATCAATTCTTACTTGCTTTCTGATTTAATATTTTATAAATTATTTCCATTTTAGAATAGACAGAAGAGACCTTGCGTCCTAGTATTTTAGAGATAAGAATTGTTGGAAATATAAAGACATATAAAGATGATTTCTAGACAATGAGAAATACTAACACAACAAGTGTTAAAGATAGATATCTAACACAACAAATAAAAAACTCCCAAACTCCTAAAATAATGGCTTAATCAAAAGGAAGACATATTACCAATGTTATTAACATTAAAGTAACCTATCATAAAGCAAGATGGAAATGGAAAGAAGCCAAAAATAAAAGTAATTTTTGTTTATTCATAATATAATCTATCACTCTCAACACAGTGTTGATAGCTATAGGGAGTTAAGAGTTATTTTTTGCTGACCACTTGTCAGCCTAAGCTAGAAAAACACTTTGCTCAGATGGGCAGACAGTACCAGTAATAATACTCCCAAAGGAAATCAAAGAAGTGGAAAGAATTTTTAGAGGACAGAATAAAAAGTCTTGCAAAGTTGCCCCTTTCCACCATTTCACATCAACAAGGCTTGAGATACTGTACATCTATAGCTCCTCTCTCACTGGATTCACAGGGGCTTTAATTACCTGCATTTTATGTACTGAGAATGTAATATATAATTTATTAATGAATTGAGAATATGTTTTTTCCCTTAAAAAAATTAAGAACAATTTCTTGGAGAATTAATCACTGATAATTAACTTTGAAATGTGGCAATTTTAATGCTGCCCAGATGTTGGTAAAAGATTCTCTAAAATTCTAATGTAGAATGAGCTCTGAAAGAAGCATACCCAGGGCTAAAAATTATGAGAATATTTTGTTATACCAGTATTTTTATCCTTCTTAAAGAAATTTAAGACTTAATCTCACTTGTAATAATTTAGCTAAAAGCATGGAAACGAAACATGTACAACAGATATATCAGTGCAGTAATTTAAAATGACTTAGTCAGCTAAAAAAATTCAACTTGTAATCTGAAGACATATTTAAGATTTAAGGGGTTTTAATGTCTTTTTTTCTAAAGAAAATACAGTTCTGTATTCACCAAGGAATAAAAATAGAAAATAGTGGTGTGACTGATTGATACACAGTACATAATACATATGGATTTCAGCTATATCAGCTATTTCAGATTTACTATAGCGTAATCTTTAATGTTAACCTTTCTAATTTCTATATGAAAATATCTTTAAACTAAGAATTATGTTCTGGTGGAATAAAATTAAATCTTTATTTTCTCCCATTTCCCCACTTTAATTTTCCAATCTTTTAAACAAAGCTATCAAGAGCAGCTGCACACAGGTATTACAGCAATAGAAATCTAAAATAGGAGTAATGTAATTTACAACCAATTATATAATCTAAAAAACAAAGTGGTATAGTTTATTGCTCTATCACCATTTGCAAAGAATAATTTAAATATGCACTATAAAAGATTATTGCTGCAAAGTAAATACAAAAAAACCTGTCAATATCCCTAACAAAAGGTAAACTACAATACAATCTGAACACCTGTGGGGAAACATATCCCTTAGGTATAAAAACCATTCAAAAAAATCTAATACCTTAGGAGGAACTAACATGAAGTATGTTAGCTTTTCCATATTCTTTTAAAATGACAACTTTTGGCAGTTGTAATTTAAATCATGTCTCAGAAGTGATTGCATATCATTTAAAAGTGAAAGGAAACAAACCTTTTATTATTACTACCATTTGCTAAATTTCAGTATTTCCTTTTGGGTGTAATCAAAAACCAGGAAGACAAAATGAAGAAATAATAAGAATTTACATGTGAAAGTAATATTAAAGACCTTACTGTTCATTGTCATTGTCAATGTAACATACAATTAAAGCAAAATCTGTTTAATTAATTGAATATCACCATTATTTTGGTTTCTTTTTTTAAAAACCTGAATTTTGAATGTATTATTTCAGTGACAGAATTATATATCTTTTCATATGAACTGTTCATTGATCTATGGATCATTCTCAGTTTTGGATTATATCTAACCTGATGGTATGCCTGAATGTATCAGAGCAAGACTAAACAAGAAACGTCACCTACCAATTTCAGTTGACCTGAACACCTGTAATAAGATGCTGAACATCAGTCACTGCCAACATTCTGCTCTGGTACATAAACGTCAAATACAAATCAGGAGCAAGGCACAGCAGCAATTCCTGGGAGCTCAGGAAGCTGGTTGAGTGACTCTGGGCTAGTCACAGCCCAACCCACTTCACAGGATTATTGTTGTGGGGAAAATAGGAGACATGTCCTATTTCAATATCCCAGTATTAGGTATGTTCACCAGCTTGAGGCTTTTTTGTGTATATGAAAAGTGGGATAAAAATATCATCATCAAAAACAACAGGAAAGGGAATTAGCATACAGGCACCTATTGTGTACCTTGCAAACAGAGTAGGATGCTAGCAATTGTCAGAACCCCAACTCCATCTACCGTATCCTTATTTAATTTTTTTTAATAAACTAAACTAGACACAAGAACAGTCCCCCCCCCCAACACCTTCACTCACCTAAACAAATAATTCCCTCACCACTGTCAAACCATTCACTAAGGCTGCATTACTATTATTATTGGTCTTCTCATAGTTCTTCTCACCCATCTCCTCCCACTTATGACTGCAGGGCTCTACCTTTTTTACTTGTATCCTTACGATTTATATTGATATTGTTTCCTGATTGCTTATTTGTACCCTATGATTATCATTAAGTGTTGTATCTTATGATTCTTGACGAATGTATCTTTTCATGTCTTTTTATGTACACTGAGAGCATATGCACCAAAGACAAATTCCTTGTGTGTCCAATCACACTTGGCCAATAAATAATTCTATTCTATTCTATTCTATTCTATTCTATTTTATTCTATTCCGACCAGGTTCCCACCTCCGCACAAAAACTACCGCCCTACCCATCCTCTGAAAACGGAGGGAGTCCAACCGGAGCATCTCCCGTTTTTGCTCATTATTTCCCTCCGAATAGGGAGGGCGTAACCAGGGACAGTGCAAATGGGCACCGGTCGTCCCGAAACTCCCTCCCCGTCTTGGCCCAGCCACCCCGCGGAGTCCAGCCGAGCCTGTAATACCTGTGACCCCCGCGTCAGGCCCCGGCCGCTGAGCTGTGCATGCCGAAGCTGGGCCAAGATGTTGATGGGCCCTCGCTTTGCTTCACGCCGGCCGAGCGTGCAGGAAACGGGGTCCGCTGCTGGTGATAGCGCCGGCACTGCAGCTCCCGCACCCCCTATGGTGGATGCCATAGTCGCTCTTGCCCCGGCCAGACGCAAACAGGAAGCTTCTCTCCTCTCGGAGCTTTGTTCGGGGACGCCTTCCGGTCGAGGTGGGACGGCGACAGGAAGTGTTCTTGTTTTCCTAAGGGATGATGGGAAATGAAGTCTTTGGCCATAACTAGGTACTGTACTAAGAGAAGGGAATCGCTCCGAGCAACGTCAGCAAAGAGAAAAACGCTGCTGTTATATCGTCTTCCGGAATGAAAGACAGCACTTCAGATTTTATGTCCTCCAAGCTGCCTGGGGTGGGGAGATCAAACTTGATATTTTCTAATCTTTCTTGGTTTCCCCCCCTGTCTGTTGCTGATTAGTTTGTCGTCCTGATTTTTATCACCCCAATTGACAGATCTAAAATCCATTCGAGCAGAGGTCTTCAAACTTGGCAACTTTTAATAATAATAATAATAATAATAATAATAATAATAATAATAATAATAATAATAATAATAATAATAATAATAATAATAATAATAATAATAATAACAACAACAATAACAATAACAATAACAATAATAACAACAATAACAATAATAACAATAATAACAACAATAATAATAATAATCTTTATTGTCATTGTAAAAATTACAATGAAATTGGTTTTAACTTCACTGGTGCAAAATTATAACAGAAACAAAAAAGAGAGAAAAGAAAAAAGAAAAAACTAGCATGTGCATGGAGTGATTGCAGTTGAATTTAAAAGTCTCACAGCCCATGGATAGAAGCTACCTTTAAACCTGTTCGTTCGGCTGGCTATACTTTGATATCTTCTGCGTGATGGTAGAAGGGCAAAGAGATACCAACCAGGGTGTGAATCATCTTTGAGAATCTTCCTTGCTCTGCTAAAGCAGCGAGATCTGGCGATGTTATCCAGTGATGTCAGAGGGCAACCGATGGTTTCTTGTGCCGAATTGATCACTCTCTGTAGTGCCTTCCTCTCCGCAACTGTTAAACCAGCATACCACACTGTGATACAATATGTGAGGACACTTTCTATGATGGACCGATAGAAAGAGGTCATCAGCCGTTGTTCCACCTGATTTTTCCGCAGGACTCTAAGGAAATGAAGTCTCTGTTGAGCTTTTCCAATCACCAGAGACGTGTTGTTTTTCCAGGTGAGATCTTGGCTAATAAGCACTCCTAAGAATTTAAAAGAGGAAACCCTCTCCACACAGCCCCCCTCGATATACAGTGGGGCAGGTTCAGGGGTGGGTTTCTCAGGGTTCGGGTGGGATCGCGCGAACCCTTTCGTGAAAATTCCCGATCCCAAGCGATCCGCTTGGACCGGTGGACCCGGAAGTAAGTAGTCCCCATTCCCCTCCCCCGCTCCCAGCGCCGGAAGGCCGCGCCCGGCGGGAACCTGCAGCGGCCGAAGCAGCTCGGGCAGCTGCCCACGCCGGCCAATGGCGAGCCGCGGTCCGGGGGCGGGGTTGGCCACCCGCAGGCGGGGCAGGGGGCTGGCCCGCCGGGGAGGGGCGCCCCAGGTCGGCTCCCGGGTCAGCACCTCCACCGGCCGGCGGCGGGGTCGGACGGACAGGTACCGCGAGAGCGGCCCGAGGGAAGGAGGAGCAGGCAGGCAGGCAGGCAGGCGCCGAGCCGCCTCCCGCCTGCCCCGTGGCTTCAGGACAGGTCCTGGGCAGGCTGAGTCGGGCCTCACCATCCCCGCCCCCCCCGTCTTCCCCGATGGCGTCTGGAGTGATCGGGCCGTGCAGAAACTCCTGCGCCGCTCCCCTCCGTTCCCCGCTGCCCTCCGTGTGCCGTTGGGGCGGGGATGGTGAGGCCCGACTCAGCCTGCCCAGGACCTGTCCTGAAGCCACGGGGCAGGCGGGAGGCGGCTCGGCGCCTGCCTGCCTACCTGCTCCTCCTTCCCTCGGGCCGCCCTCGCGGTACCTGTCCATCCGACCCCGCCGCCGGCCGGTGGAGGTGCTGACCCGGGAGCCGACCTGGGGCGCCCCTCCCCGGCGGGCCAGCCCCCTGCCCCGCCTGCGGGTGGCCAACCCCGCCCCCGGACCGCGGCTCGCCATTGGCCGGCGTGGGCAGCTGCCCGAGCTGCTTCGGCCGCTGCAGGTTCCCGCCGGGCGCGGCCTTCCGGCGCTGGAAGCGGGGGAGGGGAGGGGAACGGGGACTACGGGGCTCACCCCGCCCCCGCCGGCCAAACCTACCGGCCTGCCGAAGCAGCAGAAGCCGCAGAGCGGCAGAGCGAAGCGCCGAGGGGGCGGCTGCATCCGGAAACCGGGCAACCTCGGGGGCCGAGGTGAGCCGGTGAAGCGGGGCGATGCAGGCGGAGGACTGGGAGGCGCGGGAGCTGGGCTGCCTGAGACGGCGGGCGGGAGGGGAGGAGGGAGAGAAAGAGCCACAGAGAGAGAGAGTTAGACAGACACAGAGAATGACAGAAAGAGACAGAAAGGGAAGGAGGGAGGGAGGGAGAGAGAGATAAAGAGCCACAGAGAGAGAGAGTCAGACAGACACAGAGAATGACAGAAAGAGACAGAAAGGGAAGGAGGGAGGGAGAGAGAGATAAAGAGCCACAGAGAGAGAGAGTCAGACAGACACAGAGAATGATAGAAAGAGACAGAGAGGGAGGGAGGGAGAGATAAAGAGCCACAGTGAGAGACAGACAGACTCAGAGAGAGAGACAGAGAGAAAGAGAAAGAAGGGAAGAAAGAAAAGAAAGAAAAAGAAAGTGGGACAGAGATGAAAGAGAAATTATGACCACAATTAAGGCCAAAATTTTGGTTGCTAAGCAAGACCGTTGTTAAGTGAATTCCACCACATTTTCCTAGTTGGCCACGCCCACCCGGTCACATGACTGCAGAGCCACTCCCACAAAGCAGGCCACACCCACAGAACCTGTTCCAAAAATTTTGAAACCCACCCCTGGGCAGGTTCCTCTCTGTGCCTCCGGAAATCTAGCACCATCTCCTTTGTCTTGCTAGTATCTAGATGTAAGTTGTTTCTTGAGCACCATGCGGATACCTTCTGGACTTCTTCTCTGTATGCTGATTCGTCCCCTCCAGTTGTGGACTTCTACAAGTCCATAAGTCTTAAAGTTGCCAAGTTTGAAGACTTCTGCATTAGAGGGTGTTGGTCCTGTTCCCCCAAAGAAGCTTCATAACCGAGACCAGTTCTGCAAGGCTACTGTTATTTAAGCTCTTCTCTTTTTATTATGGCTGAATTATTTTTTATGAATTATGAATTATGTTTCTGTAGCGTATATTGGAGGCGATAACCCTCAGAGCCGTATGCAATGAAATTCCATTTTAATGTATGATTAATGTACATTCGTGACAGTAAAGTTAATCTTAAGTTTAAGCCTATTCCTGGCTATTTGGGATGGGGTTTTAAAATTTACGACCCTGAGCTCTTCCTCAGTAGCATGTTGAGTGTCATCCTGCCTTAGAGGCTCATTATTAGGCACAATATCAGGGGTTCCCAAACTTGGCAACTTTAAGACTTGTGGACTTCAACTCCCAGAATTCTCCAGCCAGCTATGCTATATCATATATATATATATATGCTATATCTCCAGGGGGGGAGCCTTCTCTGTGGCAGGACCAGCCCTTTGGAACGACCTGCCCCCTGAAATCCGCACCATTCCTGACCTCCGCCTCTTCCGCAAATGTCTTAAGACTCACCGCTTCCAACTAGCCGGCCTTGCGTAACCCCAGCACTACCAATTGTAAATGGGGATTTTAAAATGGTTACATCACAGGCACCTAATATCTCTGTATTTATGTTTATTGATTTAATTCTATGTTCGCCGCCCCGAGTCCCTTTGTGGTGAGATGGGAGCGGGTTATAAATATGAAAAATAAATAAATAAATAAATATATCATGCACTATATCATTAAAGTTATTTTCTATGGTTTTTTTAAAAATACAGAATCAGTTTATCATTGCCTTCTGTAGTGCAGTATGAAATGAAGTCTTTTCTTTTATCATTACTGATTGTCTGCATCCAGCATCTTCCTGTATTGCTGCTACTGCTAAGAGATGCTTGCTTGCTGGGATGACTTTCAGGCTTTGGACAACTCAGATGGGAGTATATTCTCTTGGTATAGTCTTGCTATCCTTTGCTCATCCTTCCCAGGAATATTTCACTTTCACCCCAGTGGGACAATATAGCAAGATTTGAGAAAAGTCCCTATTAAATCCCCCAAATATGCTGAGTAAAGTCAAGCAGAGACCAAGCAATTAAGTCAGTGAAATCAAGCAGCAGTTGTGTTAGGAGATTCTGGGTGCTGATTTTCAGCAGATGCTTACCAACTTCAGACAAGACATCATTGAACTATGTATAGTATTAAAAGATTCTTTAGGCCATCATTTCCAAACCTTTGCTCTAAACCCACACGATCAGAGACAACCCCAATGGCTGAAACGTTTGAGGATCTGACATGAGTCCTTATTTGGCATGCCATTAACTGAATGGTTGCTGAATGCATGGTTGTAAAACAATGACTACCTGTATATGATTAGCAATCATAATTGATTTGAGATTATTGAAAAAGGAATTGATCACACTTAAGCTTTCTCTTAAAAGCAAGACTTAAATGGGCACTCTCAACACTTAATTCTTGAATTAAATCTTTCCTGTGTAGGTTATCTCTCTTCCTCCAACCTGTTTTTTGTGCTTTTTCTATGGTTTTACTTAATGCTCATTTTATACAGCACTCCTTGGGTGAGATGAGCAAGGTTTAAATTTGATAAATTGGAAGAATGGTGCTTATACTGCGCACCTCCACATTACAATACCATTTCCAGTACTGTAAAGCTCATGTCTCACATTGTACAGCATTTGTAGTGATTAATCAGAGTTACTAGTACTAAAGAAGATACAGTAGTGTATTTTGCAGAAATGTTTGTTGGTATCTTTTAGTGTAGAAAGAATAACCTTTTTCTTGGATATTCTCCAAGATTTTATATATAACATAACATGAAACCAACCGCCCCCCCCCCAGCTTTTAAATCAATTACTTCTGAACTACCTCCCATTTCTCCCAGTCTTAGAGTTTGTTTGCTCAATGTTCTTGTAAATTACTTATCAACTTCTTAAACTCACCAAGATTATATTAATGGTTTTACTATACTTATGAATAACAATGAATGAATAACATTGCTTAAGAAACTAATTATAGTATATAAACATTTAATTTGGAAGGTGGAATTTAGCATTTCTGTATCTGCAGATTTCTTCAAGTTTGATGGGCAAATTGTCAGAATATCTGCCTCTTTTCCTGAGCTCACACAATAGTCTTTGCAACTAACATGATTTCAGAAAGGGCACATTTCACTAACAGCATTTAACAACTGATAGTATGTGTTTATTTCATGCACACTCAACAACTTGTTTTGTCTACCAAATCTGGATCTCTTTCAACCCTACTGAGCATAGTTTGAGATCTTCTAAAATTTACACAAATGGTTAAGGCCCATTGTTGACAGTCCTTTAATGGCATTTCATGAAGGAAGAGATCCTAAATCTCATAGATAATTTCTCTCAATTTGTGCCAAAATATTTGTTCAAAAATTACAAGAGGTAGATTCTTAGTTATAGCAGTCTTAATTGGTCCTTTATATTAATATAAATATAAAATATGAGTACAATGAAAAGGAAAATACAAGTTCATTCTATGTAATTAGAACACCTATAACATAGGAGCTCTTATGATTTTTTTCCAAAGAAAAACCATCTTAGATGAACTGCCAATATAAAACATCACATTTTGAATTATTTCAGTGTTTGTAACACTTTCAGCATTCATTTATAATTTAAGCAGGAGACATTGGCCAAATATATAAAAATAACTTACCAATATTGTGACATAACAAATGTGAAAATTTAAAAAGACAGTTACTTCATACAGAATAAGCATACACTCATGTCTAAAAATTAAATTGTTCAGGAGTAGAAAAGTAAAAATGCAAAAAAGAAAAAAGATTTTTAAATATCTTCCTGCATATGCACGAAATAGCAGTCTAGCAATTTCTTGCAGCCTCTTTAAATTTTCCCTTCTGGCAGCTCCCTTTTGCTTAAGAGGTGATTTGCAGAGAAGGAAAAAACTTATGAAGCTTGTCTACTTATCCTTCCTTCAGTGGGATACCTTTACTGCATTGAAGCCATCTGTTCATTCTGTGCAAAGGAATCCTTCTGTTCAATTTAGATCCATAATTGGCCCAGAGGTGCTTTTTTCAGGAGGCAACTGGACTTCGTTTTTTTTCTTTTGAAGACGTTTCGCTTCTCATCCATGTTTACGTGTATCCTGAAGGTCACCTGAGTAGTGCTCCTAGTTCCTGTAATCTACAATTTTTCCTCTGGAAATCCATTCCTATTTCCAGAGGGAAAAAGTGTAGACCACAGGAACCATTTCGACTACTCAGGTGATTCTGAAGACACAGATAAACTTCCAAGTGCTTCAACAGCCCTCTAAAAGGATGCAAGTGATCAGCTGTCTGTAAGGAATATAAATCCTTCCATTCCCCACTATCCTGTGAGAGCTGAAGAAGCTTCTTGGATGAGAAGCGAAATGTCTTCAAAAGAAAAAAAAACAAAGTCCAGTTGCCTTCTGAAAAAGCACCTTTGGGACAACCATGACCTGGACGACTGAGAATCTCTACAAACCCATAATTGACTGAGCATCACTGAAAGAACACCCTTGCTATCATTCCTCAAATGTTATTGAAGTAGCCCAGGATAAATGTTTAAAACAACACCATCACAGCGCACATCTTGCAGTACTACCAATCACCCAGACATCTTTGCCTTTTATTTCCCTTGGTTTAGAAAAATACTAAAAAAAAGGAATGCAGGAGGAATCAGGGTCTAGTAAAATCAGAAAACACTGTAACTGATTTTTCATTTTCAAATACTTTTGCTTTCCAAAGTGGATCCACGTCAACAAAATGTATCCTGCTTTGAGAAACTACAGATTCCTGTCGCATGATGTTGTGTATTCCCAGAGAAACAGTGACCAAAATGCAAATAAAATTCAAGTTTACTGATTTCAAGACATCTGAATTTCAGAAAAGAAATCATGCATTGTCAAAGAAAACTTGTCCCATAACAGCTAGTTTTGAGTTGAATGATTGACTGGGGCAGCTCAGTAATGGGACCATTCTTTTTTCTTTCTGGTCTGAGCGTCTCTTGTAATCTTCAGAGGAAGTATCAGTAGAATCTTTTTGTCTTTTTCCCATTTTATCTGAAGTTCTTGTAAAAGTAAACTTCTTACTCTTATTCAAAGAGTAGAATTCCCTCATTAAATTTTCAACCTCCCATTGTTCTTCTTTTTGATTCCGGCAACAGTGCAGCGCAGCAGGATCTATAGGATGGGCTTCTGTGTTGAAAATATATCCCCCAGCATCAAGAATACATTCTCCATATGGTGTCGGTAAGACATCAAAGGACGATCCATTGTTATGAATGAAGTTGTCACGGTCAAACAGTAGATATAGATATTTCACTGTTTCAGCCAAGAAGAAGGACTCCATACGGTTATCTAATCTGTGATCTCTTAGGTCTTTGATCTTAAAAATAAAAGCAAAGAAGTGATTATGCTGAGAACTTCCCATATAGCACTAACATCTTATCAACTGATTGCAGCTGGATTAATGGCAAACGACTAGGGCAAGTCTGGTATTTCTACAGCAGAATCAGAATTCAAATTGCTTATGTACTATAGAAGAAACAAGAAGATGCTTTTGCTGGCAACAAGGAAGACTTGCAAGGAATAAACTGACCCCCAATATTCCCACCCAACAAAAAAAGTTTGGAAGAAACACTTAACTGTTGCAAAGCCACATTCAACTTTGCTGATTTTTTCTATCGACTCCACCACATCTCTGCCCAGCTCTAAAAGTGTTGGATCTTGTGTAGCTCGGTACAGGTACATTGCACTCTCTATTAGTTCTGCAAAGCCACAGACAAAAGAAATGAAAGTTACTTTCCTGAATATAAACTGAATATGATGAGTATAATAGCCAGTTTGATATAGTGGTTAAAGAGCTGGCCTACAAACCAGGAGACTGTGAGTTCTTGTACTGCCTTAGACGCATGAAAGCTGGTTGGATGGCGACTTTGGGGTAGTTAGTCTTTCTCAGCCCACCTCGCCTCATAGAATTATTTTTGTGGGGAAAAGAGGATGAGGAGCAGTATCATGTACATTTGCTGCTTTGAGTTACTTGTAAAGTAGTAAAAGTAGGATTAAAAAAAACTCTAAATAACAATAGTATATAATGCCTAAAATGCTAATTGCTTAGTCTTATAAACACAGTTCAACACAAAATTATTCAATATAGTGCTTTTTTACTAGTTAAAGCTCGAAAAAAGGAGCACATTTTCATTTATGAAATTTATACAAAGGAGCACATTTCACCTGTTATTCAGTATAAGTGAAAAGCTGTTGTTTAGCTACCTTGAGCCAGATGAGAATAAATATGTTTGAGCCATTTGGGCTTTACTCACTTGGCATTCTATAAATTCGATAGAAAAAAATTCTTTTAAAAAAAAAGTTTTTTGTTTTTATTCTTTTATATATAGTTACAAGTATACATTCACATAGTTATTGTTCTTACTTATCTTTATCACTTTTACATATTTGTTTTTCCAGATAAAGGGTTAAAATATACATTCTGTGTTGCTTTGCTTACCATCCCATATACCTACTGTATTTTTCAGAGTATAAGACGCATATTTTTCTCTCAAAAAAAGGCTGAAAATCTGGGTGCGTCTTATACACTGAATACAGCATTTTTTGCCTCCTGAAACCCCACCCCTTCACCAAAATGGCCATGCATAGCTTTTAGGAAGTTTTCAGAGAGCTCCTGGGGTTTGGGAAGGGCAGAAATGAGCAGAAAATGGGTTGTTTTTGCTCGATTTTGACACCCCAGTCCCCAGGAGCACTCTATGCCTCCTAAGAGCTATCCTTGCCCCCCCTTTTTTTCCAAAAAAAAGGACCCATTTTCACAAAAAAAGGGCCGTTTTTTTTGCTTGTTTTTGGCCTCCCCACCCCCAAGAAGCACTCTACAAGCCTCCTAAGGGCTATTCGTGCCCTTTAAAAAAAACAGGCCCCTTTTCACAAAAAATGGGCTGTTTTGGGGAGGTTTGCAGAGTGCAAAAACTTTTTTTTTCAAATTTACCTCTTCAAAACTTTGGTGCATCTTATAGTCCGGCGCATCTTATACTCTGAAAAATACGGTATTTTGTATTATCACCACCCTATTTTTTCTGTTCTTTTTATCCTCCCTCTCTTTTCTACTTTCTTCTTCTTCTTCTCCTTTCCCTTTTCTTCTTCCCTTGCCTCTTCCCTACTCCTCTCTTCTTCTTCCCCCTCCTATCCTCTCGCCTTCTCTTTCTATATCTTCTCACCTTCCTCTCCTTTCCTCTTTCTTCCTTCTCTCTCCTTTCCTCTCTTCTCCCCTCCTGCTTTCTTCCATTCCTTTGATAGAAAAAATTCTTTGGGCCACTTAAAAGCAAAGTATAACATAAATATTATGGGCTAAGCCAAATCAGGTTAGTACTCTATGGGGATTTACCCAGGAATTCCGAAGCTATTGACTAGATTGATAAAATAAAATAAACATTCTGGAAGAAGGCAGTAACAAAGGATTTTCATATTGTTGCCAAAAATGTCCACATTGTCACCAAGAAGTTGAGGCTACTTTGAGGAAGACTTGTCTTTTTACTGTAAGAGAATATATTTCTAATATGTTCATATTTACCAGGTCGAAGGGGGTATCCCTCACGCTTTTCCACTGTGTAGCCCTGAGGTATATTGTAGAACTCAGGCAGCCCACCAAACTGCTTCCAAACAGTGTAATAATTGAGAAATGTTCGCATTGCACTATCTATGTCTCCAATAAGGCTCTGGGAAAAACAATGATGTAATATGTATTTTTTCCTTTAGCAAATAAAACAACTACACATTACGATCTCCTGAGATGATGAATGATGGCATTGGAAAGCAAGTTACGATTCTTAAAAACTGCCAAAAGATGTACTTAGACATTTGGGTTTAACAGCTTTTTAAAAATAATTTATTTCTATTCAAGAATGCTTCCACTGGGTTCTTCATGCGAAAAGCAGGGCACACTTTGGCAGAAAGACAACAGACATCTGCATTAGAATTGTAAAATTAAAATTATACTTAGTATTTATGTTTAAGATGAAATTACTCAACTTATATTTAGAACACAATCTACAGCATTAGACACTGTAATAAAAATTATACACACATATATTTAAGCTATGCTAATGAAGTTTAGAGCAATTGTTACCTGTAAGCCAGGCCAGTAAGCCTCCAAAGATTGAAAAACTGGCATCGAGACAGTTCCTTTATACATTTGAACCCACAGATACCAATCATCAAATTTTGTGTAGTTTTTTATAGCTTTGTTATAATCTAGAGTGAAAGGAAAGGTAAAGACCAATGACAACTATTGAGTAAGTAATTAAGTTTCAGAAGTGAAAACTTTCGCATTCTCTATCCATACATATTCTAATTTCTATTTGAATTTCTAGAAACATTTAATAAATAAATATTTTATTATACATCTTTTCAATGTATCTTATGATAAAATGGAATATACATTAAATAGTGTGCAATCTTCCTTTTATGCTTAAACAAAAGAACAGTAACATAAAGAGGGTCCAAAATTATTATAATATCTGCTCACTAACCAGACATTTTCAAGACAGATGCTATTCCAGGAAGGAGAGGACAAAACATAAAGTATCTTTAAAGCTCATATAAGTAAGCAAGACTGGGTTAAGTACAGTTATATAGTGAATGTTTTATCTCACTGAGGTTTATGTACATAAATCTTAGCGAAGGTATCTTGCAAGAGTCTAAGGCAGAATGTAAACACGGAATGTTTAAAAGGCTTAGATGGCCAATAATTGGAGATAGGACAAGAAGAAAATGCCATCTGATTTTGAGTGACTGAAGGAGAAGACATAATGACTGGGTAAGAAATATTGAGAAACATATAAAGGATGTATTATTTTCCTATAATTTCTGTCTTTGGTTTCTTATTCCATACTAAGTATATTTCACTAAAAATAACTTGAAGTACATATTGCATAACCATAGGAACTCACCTAGAAACATGGACATCAGCTCCTCATCCTGCAGCAGAATGGCCCCTTTAACAAGGTATTCAAAGTAGGAATCTACTCCTGCTCCAATCCCAGCATCCTGGGCTACCCATTTGGCAGTAATCACATCAATGTGATTACCTACCTGAAGGAAAAACTCAGTTATTAAAGGTTTGGGTAAGATTAACATGGCCTTGCACTTCCTTTCCATTCAGCAAAAGTTGTACTTTGCTAATCAATGCAAGCTTAAAAAAATAGTATCTAATATGCAATACAAATGATTCACAAGCCCTTTAAACAGTATTTTCATTGTGCCATTGTAATTCTTAAGAATTAAATCTTGGTTTAGAATTTTTGGTTTGGGATACTTACCAAGCCAATATCAGAACGATTTTTCCAGAGGGTCTTAAGAGCCCTTCTGGCAACATCTTCAAATACTGTGTCTCCTGTAAGATAACTCAAGGTAGCAAATTCCACTATAAAGGTACCAATCCCAGCAGTACAAGTAACTGGTGTCTCTCCTGGATTTACTCCGTGTAGTAAATTCACTGTTCCATATGGCATTCCAGTTGGCGTCTGAAAGGCTTCAAAACAAAGTTTTGAATATTATTAAATATTTACAGGGCTTGAAAAGGTATTATCAAGGCCAACTTTCTACCCTATGACATAATTAAATGCACCACAGTATGTTTTATAAAGCCAACACATTGGCCCAAAATATACAGGCTACTATTAATCAAGGCAACATGCACTCTACGGTTTCACAGATATACAAGCCAAGAAATCTGTTTCTGGTATAAAATTTAGTCCCTTGCTTTCATTCCCCCCCCCCCCCCCCACCAAAAAAAAGCCAAGATAGGTTTTAGTTTCCGCAACAAATCAGATGAATTAAATGTAAAATATTCACACAATGTGGTGGTGTGTATGTGGGGATAACTGTTTTCCTCCAAAATTAACACTTATGTAATTATCCATCACTTTAAGTGCTACTATGGTGCACTCAAAGATCACTGGAGAAGCAAGGAGATTTTTTTATCCCCTTATTGGAAAGTTATTCAACTGCAAAGTAACAATGCTATTATCTTAACCCACTTTCCACCAAGCTTAGCTTTGTCTCCGGTTAGATGCAGCTGATGAGTTGCCCGTCCTGCTTTAGGTGACTGATACTTTTAATCACCATTATAGAGCTATTCTAGAGCAGGACTGAAAGAACAGACTTGATAAGTGGCGGATTGGTTAGAGTGCAGTATTGCAGGCTATTTCTGCTGACTGCAATTTAGCAGTTCAAATCCCACCAGGCTCAAGGTTGACTCGGCCTTCCATCTTTCCAAGGTGGGTAAAGTGAGGACCCAGATTGTTGAGGGCAATATGCTGACTCTGTAAACCACTTAGACAGGGCTGTAAACTAATGTAAAGCAGTAATAAATCTAAGTACTATTGCTATAGGTATATGCAATACTACAGTACTACTATTTAACCCATTGATAAACAGCAGATATGTCAGTCCACATCACCTTTTAGTAACTTTTAGTATACTGAGGGCTACAATTCTTTATTTTTAAATAATGAGATGGCCATCTCTTTCTATCTGGCATCCAATGAACTTTAGGAGTTTCTGGTATGTCTTACTCACAACTCTATTCTATTTTTGTGGCATGTAGCCTACTATGGGGGAGGGAACACGATAAATGATAAGCTTCACCAAGAATGCTCACCTGGCAAAAGCTTTCGAGCAGCATCCTCTGCCATCCTTAAGAGGGGGCCAGAACACGGCCATCCTGCTTCTACTTTAACACCAGCCTTCTTTGACAGCAAATGAGCAGATAAGAGACCACCAACCACTGTAAAATAAAAATTTAGGTTATTTACAAGCAGTGGATTGTGCCAAGGACACACAGCTGCCCTTTAGTTTTGTCATGGCATATTCAAATGAACCAAAGAAATAGTGAGACCTGCAAATGTCCCTTGCTTTTCAATAAAGAACAAGACATTCGATTCTACTTCTCTGAGGTGATGCTATAACTTTTAACTCAGCAACAATTTTTCCTATGATCACTTCAAAGGAATTTTTTAATGAAAAATTTGAGATTTCATTATGCTTATTCAAAAGCCATAAATGAAGAACAAGCATTTAAAAAAATCAGACAAAGGTAAAAGCAATTTACTAGTTTATACCAAAGATTTCTAACAAGCCCCCTTCCCTAACTTGTTATCTTCCATTTGTGCTGGAATTTTACTCCCATAATCAATAGCTGTGCTGGCTAACGATTATGGAAATTGAATCTAAAATATCTGATAGCCACCAAGTTTGAGAAGGCTGCTGGATATTTATGATAGGCATGAAACTGTGTTCTTTTTAGTTAGGGAAGTTTTAGAATCTTCTTTTATAATCTATACTGCAAATCAGAGATAATCCATATTATTTTGCAAGATTCTTTGCCAACTCACCTCTGATATTGGTTTCAAAGACAGAAGCATTTACATCAATATCAAAATTTATGCCCTCCTGCAACACACTAACAACTCTCTGGAATTCAGAAACATTCCCCAAAATCTGAAAAAAAAAAAAAAGATTTGTAAGACATAATCTTATTAAAGGATGAGAAGAAAACATTACAAGATACAAAACACTGCACAGCCATAATCCATCTCATACTCAGGGATCAAATGTGACATCTAATTCCTTCATGCTTTCAAGACACAAACTATCAAGATGTATGGAAAATGCATCAATCTTAATCTCCCAAATGGAGAAACAGAAACCACAAGCATAGAGAACAAAAGCTATTCTTTGTTATCTATCCAAGGATATGTGTAGAAAATGAATGAATGAAAAATGAAGTTATTATCAATACTTACTAGCAGTGTATCCAGGGCATCAATCAATGTGAGAGAAAAACTGAAAAAGAAACCATGAGGGGGGAAAAAAAGCAATGGCATGAGGGAAGGGGACATGTCAACCATAAGTAACAGGTTACACACACACATTTTAATCTTAACTATGTCAGAAAAAAATCCACGTTGCTGCATGAATAAATTTTAAACAGTTTTGCTATGCTCAACTTTCCAAATAAGAAATCATAGAGCCATTTCTCTCAGATTACCTCACAATCAAAATATATTTTTTACAAATAACGTTCATGTATCAAAGTATACACTTGAAGTTGTTGTTAATACACCTATCAATGCATTACAGGTGGACTCATATTATAAACAAATACTACAGATTCACTGCACATAAAAACCAGAATAACTGGCTTGGACACTTAGATGCCCATGACAGGATTAAAAGGCCTTTACATAATGAATGTTGTTCTAAGTCATATTCACAGATTATCTCAGCCACCCAGGTTGCTTCTGCTTCGTTGGATTTATATACCCATCTTTCTTTCAGAACCCTGTATAATCCTATAGAAAGGGCATATGTAATAGCGTCTCCAATTTCCCCCCAAATATCCTGTGAGGGAGGTTAGCCTGAGAGTGTGAATGGCAAGGTCAACTAGTAAGATTCCATGGCTGAGAGTGGATTTAAACCTGGGTGTTTCTAATCCATTCCACCAGAGTATCTTTTCATAGCTGAAGCTATACACAACTACTATTAATAAGATGTTCTCTTGTTTTTATTGTAATTCTATGCAGTTTGTGGCTTAATATCAGCTTCCCCTAATCTAGATGTTTTCTAGGGGTGTGGGAACTTTGACTTTCAGGATTCTACAGGCAACATGGTTGTTGCTAAAAACTTTTGGAACTGAAATCTATAAATCTGTCCAGTTGAGAAAGGCTAGTCAATTTTCTCTGAGAAGATGTGAATATGTTGTTTTCTCTGCCACAAGCTCCAATTTCTTTTGTATAGGTATATAGCCAGAGAACCACCTTTGGCCTCCACAAAGGAAAATGATTAGACAGACCAATGAAAGTACTTAATTTAACATGCATGCAATTTAAAAGTAAATATGCCCTTTGGCTTGACAAAATTATGGACCCCTGTCCTAGTAAGTTGAGATGTTCTATAGCAAGCTGCTACTTCAAAATTTCATAAGTGATCAATGATATTGATTTCCCAGTACCTTCCCCAAGTGTCTTGCCCATCACATGTCAAAGGACGCAGCTCATCATAGGGAAAGGCATTTACCAGATAGTTATCATAAGCATGATAAAACATGGACTTGACTCGGTCTCTAAGGAAGAACAGAAAGATATAATTGTAACGTTACTGAACATGACTAATACAAAACATTCTTTTCCCTCAAAATGCTAGCATAATTTCAGCATTTCTAAGGACTTTATACTTAAAGACCAATTCAAATATAAAAGTCTACCACCTTAAATGCATAACATACTGTAAAAGCTATATTGTATGTAATGAACAGTGTTTCAAACGTTGCTATTTCTCATCATCTCATGTTCATATCACAAAACTAAGGGTAATGAAGGATTTTTCAGGACTTCATTTAAATCAGAGATTCAGACACAATTGACACACAAATTGGTTCATTGAGAGGATTGCTACTGGAAGTGGAAGAGAAAGAATCTTAAAGAGGACTTACAAGCCCCCTTTTTAGATTTATGCAAGCTATCCCTTCATTATATATATTACAATAAAAATACAATCATCGTTCAAATTGATACATGCATTGGAATGCATACAAGGGATTGGACAGGATGAAGTTTTTCTGCTATAGGACATATCGTTTAAATTAACAATTGCATTAACTTTTTAGCATTGTTACATTTAATGTATTTTAATTGCTTATTCAACAAATTATAACAGAGACTCAGTAGGAATAAAACAACATGGTTAAGGTAGTAAGTACCCCTGATTAAGCTTCTCCTAGAACAGTGATGGTGAACCTATGGCACACATGCCACAGGTGGCACGCGGAGCCATTTGGCAGGGCACGCAAGGTGTTGTCCTGTCAGCTGGCCAGCACGCATGCATGCGCTGGCCAGTTTATTTAGCCATTTTTAAAGCCATTTTTCGCCCTCCCCAGGCTTTATAGGAGCTTCCGGTTTGCTTGTACTGTTGTTTTTAGTTCTCCGGAGGCTTCAGAGAAGCTCCTGAAGCCTCCGGAGAGCCTCCGGAGGGCCAGTGGGGGCTGTTTACCCCCTCCCCAGGCTCCTATAAAGCTTCTGGAGCCTGGGGAGGGCAAAAAAAGCATGTAAAAAACGGGGGGGGGAGCACCTGTCATGCACGCATGTGCACTAGGGGGCGCGCATTGCATTATGGGTGCGGCATGCCGCCGCCCGACCCCCCTGCGCTCCCCCCCCTTATGGCACGCGAGCCTAAAAAGGTTCGTCATCACTGTCCTAGAATGAATTCAACTGTTAAAATAGTGTATGATGCAAGGTGCTCCAAAATCTCCTGGTAGATGGCTGCATTGACCCTGGACTTAATGAAGCACAGTGGACCAACACCCGCAGATGACCTGGCTCCCCAAATCAACACAGACTGTGGAAAACTCACACTGGACTTCAAGCATCTTGCAGTGTGTGGCTCTCCATTCTTCTTCCATACTCTGGGTCCTTGGTTTCCAAATGAGATACAAAAGTTGCTCTCATCAGAAAAGAGGATTTTGGACCACTGAGCAACAGGAATTTGGACCACTGTGCTTCATTAAGACCAGGGCCAACGCAGCCGTCTACCAGGAGATTTTGGAGCACTTCATGCTTCCTTCCACAGACGAGCTTTATGGGGATGCTGACTTCATTTTCCAGTTGCCTACACTGCCAAAAGCATCAAAACCTGGTTCAATGACCATGGGATTACTGTGCTTGATTGGCCAGCAAACTTGTCTGACCTGAACCCCATAGAGAATCTATGGGGAATTGCCAAGAGAAAGATGAGGGACATGAGACTGAACAATGCAGAAGAGCTGAAGGCTGCTATTGAAGCATCCTGGTCTTCCATAACACCTCAGCAGTGCCATAGGCTGATAGCTTCCATGCCACGCCGCATTGAGGCAGTAATTGCTGCAAAAGGGGCCCAAACCAAGTACTGAGTACATATGCATGCTTATACTTTTCAGAGGTCCGATATTGTTCTATGTACAATCCTTGTTTTATTGATTGCATGTAATATTCTAATTTTCTGAGATTGTGGATTTGGGATTTTCATGAGCTGTACGCCATAATCATCACAATTATGACAAATCACGGCTTGAACTATCTTGCTTTGCATGTAATGAGTCTTTTATCTCATATATTAGTTTCACCTTTTAAGTTGTATTACTGAAATAAATGAACTTTTGCACGATTTTCTAATTTTTCGAGTTTCACCTGTATGTATAAAACAGTGGTCATTTGGATGTGGCAACTCTATTCATAGCAAAAATGAAAATAACCTAACTCCATTCATGAGCCAGAAACCAAACAGTTACCAACATCTATTTCCCAACCAAAAACAACTCTGGTTCAGTAGAAAAAGCTGGGATTATAGGGCAACAAAAAGGAATGCATTTGTCATTGAACTAAACATTAGTGTAATATTATAAGAATTCCTATTTATTTTATTAATTTATTTATTGAATTTATATTGCTGCCTATTGGTAGATGGATAGTTATATAGGTTTACATAGTAAACATAATTACTTTATATACCAGTGTTTCTCCCCCCAAGTCCCAATTTTATTAAAGGAAACATTTAATTTAATAACATAATTTCAATATGAAATCACTAAATTGGAAAAAATACTAAGGACATTTTTAAACAGGAAAAAAAAATACCATGGGCAAATTATATCTCAAAGGCCTGCATGAACAAACATGTTTTTGTCATTTAAATTTCCACAAGGGGAATAGCTACGTTTCTCTTGGGACTGAGTCCCACAGTGGAGATTCCCTCATCAGAGAGATCTGGTGTTCCTGTATCATGAAATATCAGATATGGGCTGCTGGATGGAAGCAAAAGTTACTGTTATCTCTTCGTTGCCATGTGTTAATTGTATGAATTTTTGAAGTTCCTATCTAGTAACCCTGTGTTACTAGTAACCCTGTTATGAATTACTCATGTTGGTGGGGTAATTTCCTTGCCCATTTTAAAGCAAAACATGCTTTTAACCAGGAAGGAAAAATAAGCTTTGCCCATTAGATAGGAAAACACTTTATGATATAATAGAATCTTAGCATTACAGATAGTCCTTGAGTTACAACCAAAATGGAGCCCAAAATGTTGCTAAGTGAATATTTGTTTAGTGAGTTTTACCCCATTTTACAACTTTTCTTGCCATGGTTGTTAAGTGAATCATTGCATTTGGTCCCAGGACACTGCAACTGTCATAAGCACGAACCAATTGCCGAGCATCTGAATTTTGATCACATGACAATAGGGATATTGCAATGGACATAAGTGTGAAAAACGGTCATAAGTCACTTTTTTCAGTGCCCTTGTAACTTGAATGGTCACTAAATGAACTGTTGTAAGCCGAGGACTACCTGTATTATATCTTTTCTCCTCTTTTTTTTTCTTCCTTTCTTAATATTTACTTGGATTTTTAATTTGTAAACCTTAAAGTCTCCATCAGTATCCTGCCAGAAGGCAATGTATTCTAGACATTAAAGTCTAGACAAAATTAGATTTCAGGCAAAAAAAAAGTTTTCACTGAATAGCAACAGTATGAGGAGCTTGCTTTCATTTACACTTGTAAGCCTACTGCAAACTACCATATGACAGACTGGGATCGTTTTCTGGTCCTCTCCACCTGGTTAACTCTCTGAAAAGAGCTTTGCCCCAATTTTTTTTTTTAAGGCTTTTGTGTCGTCATCTTTCTATCCGAATTAATCAATGGCCCGACCCCTCTTTGCAATATTGATTTCATTCCCTCTGTAAGGGCGCTCACACGCCTTTCTTTGCAACTTCAGAGACGCAACCGGGGAATTTGCACATGTGAAAGTTCTGCAGTTCCATGTTTGCCCTTCAACAGAGGAGCCAAGTTGCTTTACGAGATCAAATCCCGCCTCCCTTAAAGCCGAAAGGGTAACTCAGGGAGACCCGCTGCGCCTTCTCCGGGACGGTGGGGAAGGAGAGCTCTTGAACCCAGGACTCCCGTCCGGCTCACCTGTAATAGTTGACGTCGACCTCTTTCCCGGCGGCAAGGGAGGGTTGCCCAGGCGAGTGCAGCACCCACAACAAGAACCAGCCCAGCGAGTGGAGTGAGCGCAGCATCTACGAAGCGTTCGCTATCGGGGCTTCCCAATACACCGCTCCGCAGCCATCTAGAGAGGGACCGAGCACTCACTTCCGGGTTTCGCCTCCGTCCCTGACCACACCCCCAGCTCTTTTTCCCCCCCGCGCTCCAATCAGGAGCATTGGCGTAGTCAGTGCTGGCGTTAGTGACGACGTTGGAGGAAAGGATTGGTTGCTCGGTTACTTTGGCAATGCGGCTGCGCGAGAGGCGTTTTACTCCAGCTGCTTAGTTTCGAGGGTGTCCTTGGTGCTCTCTGAGCCTGCTTGCTTTCTTACAGACGTTTCGTTATTTAAACTAGGTAACATCATCAGTACTAGCACTGATAACATCACTGATGATGTTACCAGTATGTGAATCAGAAAAAAATGGGTTGTTTAAAAATAATGTGGCCTAGAGGTGGAGCTCTTGCCTCCCAATCAGGAGGTTGTGAGTTCAGTCCTAGATAGAGGCAGATGTAGGGTCTCCTGCTTGGGCAGGGGGTTAGACTACATGACCTGCAAGGTCCCCTCCAAATCTGTTAAATGTCGTGTTTTACTGCAGCAGATAACTGTGTGTATTGTATGGCAATGTTTTAAATCAAAAGACAACAGGTCCCTGCTTCCCTATGAAGGATATTTACAATACAATACAATAGCAGAGTTGGAAGGGACCTTGCAGGCCATCTAGTCCAACTCCCTGCCTAGGCAAGAAGCCCTATACCATTTCAGACAAATGGCTATCCAACATCTTTGAAGACTTGCAATGTTGGGGCATTCACAACTTCTGGAGGCAAGCTGTCCCACTGATTAATTGTTCTAACTGTTAGGAAATTTCTCCTCAGTTCTCTCCTTGATTAGTTTCTACCCATTGCTTCTTGTTCTGCCCTCAGGTGCTTTGGAGAATAGTTTGACTCCCTCTTCTTTGTGGCAACCCCTTGTGTTTATGTAACACAAGTAGGTATGAAGAACTGTATTTTGACTATTAACGTTTTGCTTACTAAAGATCACAAGGATCACCATAATCAGTTGAGGGTCAGTAGATAAGTAAAGAAACCTTGATTTTATTAGTTGAATTTCAACCCTGAGATTATAATGAATCTGAAATGCCACCATAATTTGAATTTATATCTGCTAATAAGCCACAGATCACAACCGTACTTCAGTTTTTACAACAATTGCTGTTCAGATGTACAGGATCTATTCATCATCTGGAATGTATCAAGTTACACACACACACACACACACACACACACACACACACTCACAATCTTTAGATAAATGATTGGTGCTTTTGACAGTACTGTTTCAGATTTGGCTGTGGGCTGCATTCCATATTTTAAACAATTGAATATATGAAGAAAAATGTATATTGTCCTTATTTTTCTTTGTGGGATTTATATGCATACAACTGCTGGTGATGTTACAGACGTCTCTTCTCTTATATCAAAAGTACCAAGTCATAGAAAAAGTGATGAATATTTAGGATTGCAAAGCCCTGGCAATCCAGATATTGTTTAGTTACAACTTCCATTATCCATGGCCCTTGACAAGTCCATTTCAAAAGTCATCTCAAAGGTGTAGACCTTGTGTTAATATATTTATCCCTATCTCTACCAAAAATCATGGGTGTTTTTATGACCATGTTAGATTTTCCATCTTCTTTATAGTCTATGAAACTGAATCCAAATTGTATTTACTATGAACACTAAGAAGTAAGTTTAAAGTAATTGCACGTCTGTTTCTTTGCCTCTTTTTACTCTTCCTGGTGTCATTTTCAGTAGGATGAAAGACTGACATCAATAAATTTTTACTACACCAGTTGACTGTTTCTTATTATTTTCTATATTTCCATTGTTTTCTTCAAACCACTTTCCTATAGCAGGGGAATTTAGCTTGCATTCTGTTCCATACTGACCACAAGGAAGCACCACAAACTGTGATGAAATTACTAATTGTTCAAAATTTGTTGTATTATCAACTTAAAGATATCGACTCCCAGAATTCATCAGCCAAAAATCTACACATCTTAAAGGTGCCAAATTTGAAAAAAAACTGGTTTAGACAAATTAAACAAATGGTAATTCCTTTGCAGGCTGCATAGGAAAGAAGTCTTAACACTGGGTAAAATGTTCCTAGCATACAGCTAGCACTTCATGGGAAACAGCTACTGTCCACCAAGCCAGATAATTTTCACGGTTATTCAATTGCTGCAATTTATTGTAAGGGTGTTCAAAATGTGCAAGATGTATTAAGAGTTGGTCAACATGGCTCTCTCTCCTCCCATCCCTTTTAATAAGACTGAGATCAGGTGCAAACAAGGAAATACATTGACTGCAGAGAAGCGGCCTCTTTTCCTGAATTGTAGTGGGGGTGGGGGTTTCTCAAGAGGGCACAAATGGAGTAAGCAAGGAAAGACAGAAAATGGACAGCACCCTCCCAGAGATATGTTTGGTACCCACTCTCTGGAGTTCCAGAAGGCTCTGTTCCCCAGGCCTGGGGTTAGTGTGTCTAAGGAGTCTCTATTGTGGGGCTGGAGTCTTTATTGGAACTGGAGTCTTTATTATTTTTAATCGGTATGGTTGTTTTTGTTTGGGTTACTTCTTACAGATTTTTAATTGCTTTTTACATTTCTTTGTAGAATACTATCAGTTGCCCAAAGTCTTGTAGGCTGGGGTAGTAGCTGTAATAAATAATTACTACTACTATTTTAGTTTTAGTTTTGAGGGCCACAATTCTTGATGAATAATCTGCTGGGGTCTTGGCAGTCTTGGGAGACAAAAGTGGTTAGAGACAGTCACTCTAGTTGGCATCCCTTGATCATTCTCCATCCAGCATTCTTGAAGTTGAAGCCCACACATTTTAAAGTCCCCAAGGCTAAAAAAAACCAATGGGCTAAGGTGTTTATCAAAACAGGGCCTTGGATGACCACACAAAAAATTGAAAACATTTTTCATTATTTAATAGCAAGTCATTTGAAGTGAAAAATACAAATTATTTTCAAACTAATGTATTTACTTATTACTTGTTTGACTGCCTTGGTTTCTTTAACAGATTATAATCTCTGTCATAGATTACAGTACATATAAAAAAACCTACATAACATTATAAAAGCCAAATTTTGTGATGTCTAAACTATGGTTTATTTAGCTTATGCTCAAATTGAGCATGGCACCAAAGGCAGCGTGACTTTTAGTCTATGGGCAATAGGTTGCTCACCATTTAAAACATTGTGTGAATTTATGATGCTCATAATTTAAATGATAATAGTAATAATAGCATTTTTCTAGCTCCAGGAGAATTTGAATTGAAAAAGGAAGGGAGGGATCAACCTTTGCTTTCCATTGACTCTTTAGTGTTACCGTTGCTCTTCATATATGGATTTAATCCTGCTGTTCTATTTCTTAGAGGAAACCTCATGATATTTTATTGTTCTTTGATGTATCCATTCTGTTGTTTAGGTGAGAGACATTTTGCCTGCAGCAACCTTGAAGCTAAAATCTAATTTCTTCTTTGGGGTGCTATGCCCACTAGGTGTCACTGTCGCTTTATAGAGAAAACTAGCAACACACCATTCCTGCCAGCTGTCGTTGCAACAACAACAAAAAAAAAAGCCACCAAAATAATTTGGACATATTGTTCATTTGGTGCAGTTGTAATTTAGGTTTCTAGGACCATTTATCATAAAGCTGTCTGCTTGCTTATTCTGTGGCTCAAGGCTGCTTGAGTATATCTCACTGCATTCCTGGGAGAATCAAAGAATTGAAGCTTGATTTCTCTAAAAGCTATCACTGTGCATTACTGGAGCACATTTTATTAAAGTTCATTTTCAGGACTTAAATTTAACAGTGTTCTAGACCATTATCCATACACTGGAACAGTAATTTCTCTATCAGTCAGTTATTGAATTTTAAAAGTTGAATTAAGTATTTTTAAAACACAAAATATGTGGCTAGAAAACAAAATGGAAGGACCAAATATCTTCAGAGCAAAATATGTTTTTCAATATTTTCCAGACGTCTAATACTAGTCACAAGAAAGATTAGGGGCAATTTTAATACGTAGAAATTCTTGATCAGTATGGGAAAAATGTGAAGTAGATATGGTATTGTATGAGGTAGCCTGCTTATTTAAATGGCCTGATTTACAGCCAAAACTAAGCCATGATACATTTGCTTATTTAGCTTAACAAGATATGTGAACCCAGTCAGTATAGCTTAATGTAATGCATGGACTATTTTAACTGCAGGCCACTGTTGTTAAAAAAAGTTCTGAGCTTCTGCAAAAACCACAATGTGTTATATAGGTAGTCCTCGACTTTGGCCCACAGCTAAGCCTAAAATTTCTGCTGTTAAGTGAGACATTTGTTAAGACATTTTGCCCTTTCTTGCCACAGTTGTTAAATGAACCACCGCAGTTGATAATTTAGTAACCTAGTTGCTAAGTGAATCTGGATTCCTTGTTTATTTTGCTTGCCAAAAGGTTGCAAAAGGTAATAAATTACACGACCTTGAGACACAGGAATGGTTGTAAGTATGAACCAATTGCCAAGCATCTGAATTTTGATCACATGATTGTGGGGCTGCTACAAAGATCATAAATGTGAAAAATGGTCATAAGTCACTCTTTTCAGTTCTGTTGTAACTTTGAATGGTCACTAAATGAACTATTGTAACTACCTGTAATATTAAGAAATAGTTTTGGGATCGTTAACACTAATATGGGGCTATTGTGGACATATCCAGAGCTAGAATATATGACATATAACTGGCTCCTGCAGTCAACATTTCTGGACCTTGTGTAGCAGACGTAAAGTACTACTTTGCTCACTTTAAGGAAGGGTTTTCCTCCTGGTATTTATGTCATGGATGTGGAGGCTAAGATGCTGAGCTTGTGGATCAGAAAGGTTGGCAGTTTGGCGGTTCGAATCCCTTGCGCTGTATAACAGAGTGAGCTGCCATTACTTCTCCAGCTTCTAGCAACCTAGCAGATCGAAAGCATGTAAAAATTCAAGTAGAAAAATAGGGACCACCTTTGGTGGGAAGGTAACAGCATTCCTTACACCTTTGGTATTTAGTCATGCCGGCCACATGACTACAGAGATGTCCTCAGTCAGCGCTGGCTCTTTGGCTTTGAAATGGAGATAAGCCCTGCCTCCTAGAGTCGGGAACGAAAAGCCCATATGTGCGAGGGGAACCTTTACCTTTACCGAGCCAATCCAGAAACTTCATGCCACCTGTCAGGGGACTACGGCCATATGTTCTTTTATTTTTCTATACCTAAAAAGAGGGCTGTAACATTTGACCCTCCTAAAGAGCCAGTTAGATATCCTGATTGGAAATTGCATCGGACCATTGTATTCTGAGAAATTTAGTGATATATTTTGATTTCTCCTTCATAATTAAGAACAAGTCTAAAGATTTAGAGCTCATTCTGAGCCAACTTTTGCTTGCTGAATACAAGAGATGGGCGGCCAGGGTGGGGGTGGGGGTGGGGATGGGGGTGGATGGGGAATCTTCACATAATTGCAAAGCCTTTCTTATCTGGGAAAGTCTCAAACTTTCGGTTCTCATCCCAGAGTGATGGGCCACCTGGTCAGGATCAAGGCCAAGTCTTGCAATCTCAGGATCACAGAAGCAGGGCCTTGAAGTCATGGTGCCAGGTTCTGATACAAATCGTGGGATGCTTGTTGTTTGTTAGGAACTTCTGTAAGAACCTAGCAATTGGCAGACCTTGAGGTATCTCTGTTGTTTATTATTAAGGAAATCCTGACAGTTTGTCAGAGATTTGGGAGTCATCCGTGCATTTGTGTTTTATTTTTGCTTGAGTTACAGATAAATGTTGAAGTTTCTTTATTCGCTGGTGTGCTAATTGTCTCTGGCTGCAATATAACCAATTGCCTGGACACCTGGTCCCAGCAATGACACTTGGCAAAACATAGTCTTAAATCAGTGTTTTTCAAACTTGGCAACATTAAAATGTGTGGACTTTAACTCTCAGAATTTCCCAGCCAGCAAGAAAGTGCACCCCTTCCAATCTTCTTAAATTAAACACAATATGCTCTGTTTTTTAAAATACTGGATTAACCCTGGGAATGAATTTGAAATGAATCTTTCTAGAGAGGACTGGTGTTTATGTAGATTGCAGTTTTTGGTACCATGAAAAAAACCTTTCAGAGAGATCTTTGTATAAGATATGATCAATTCATTGTTGACTAGATTTCCCAAAGTATCACTCCATAGTTTATTATAGGAGCTGAGATGTATGTGTATGTGTATGTGTATGCGTATGCGTATGCGTATGCGTATGTGTATGTGTATGTGTATGTGTATGTGTATATAAGACATTAGAAATGAATCCTAGTTTTGTTCAGCATTATTCAAACTATTAAACAGTTTATCACAAATATAGCCAGGACGTAAGCATAGACCACTCTTCTTTCCAACCGTAACTTATCAGATAGATAACATTAACTTATCTACAAAATTTCTGGGTGTATATGACTACAGAATATTCTTCCCCAATGAATGCTTTCTTACATTTTCCAGACAGAATTTTCATTTCATTCCATTCCAATTTTGCTGGGAATTCTAAGGCATGCCCACAGGAGGAAAGGCTATTTTAGAGGGGTTGCTTTCTAGACTCCATGTTCAGTTCAGAATAGATACGATCACAACCGGTTGTATGAAGAGCAAACCTACATTGTGCAAGTACTTATAGATGTGATAGCAAACTGTTAAAACATCCTCATTTTTACTTTAGTTTTCCATAAAGTTTAATCTGTCCAGTTGTTTAAAAAAAGCAAACCAAATTAAACTGAGCAATCCAATCAGCCATGCAAGGGAGAAATAGCAATATTGTGTTTCCTTATTAAATAATTTATTTTGTTTATTTGTCAAATGGTGAATGCTACTCAATTCCGCAATGATGTTCGGTAGCATACATTATTAAAACATTTTTAAAAAATCATTATGACCAATAAAAAATATAGATGTCCTAAGAGAGCAATGAAAACATAATAGTCAATTCTCCATATCTCCCAAAGTGGTCCACGGCATTCTTTATGGACAGGCCAATGAGAGAGAATGGTGGGTGAGGTGGGGGGGGGGGACCATATCTTCAAGGCTTGATTGAATGAGGTCTGAGAGATATGATCAGCATGATGGAATAAGCTCCTGCCAACCTAGCAATTTGAAAGCCTGTAAATGCAGATAGATAAATAGGTACCACTTTGGTGGGAAAATAACAGGGACATGAAAGGAGTCCCTTGAGCTTTTCCTAGACAACTGTGATGTCACCGGCTAATCCTTTCAACCTGGAAGCTCCTTGGTAGGTTTCTCTGACAGGAACGTAGTAGTAGCCATCTGAGATTTGTATGTGGGGGAGGTGCCTATCTAGTCTTCTGGAAAGACCTGAAGACCTGATTCTTTATTTAAGCATTGGGCTAGAATGGAATTGAATCAGGGGGTCAGTTTAATAGATTGTGGGAAGGGTGGGAACAATAAGTATTTTATGCTATTGTTTTTATTGGTTGCTGGGATACACTTGGGTTCACCATGTGAGATAAGTGGCTATCTTTAAACAAACAAACAAAGCAAACACACAAACAAGAAACACTGTTCTCCTAGTTTCAACTAGGACATGTAATTATGCTCGCATAGCTTGTTGTTGTTACCTCTCCTTCCCTTCCCTGAATTATGAATTGGGTAGAAGAGGAGATCCCTAGAGTTAAGCTTCTAAATAAATGGCACCCATTTCCTGCTTTAATTGATCAGGTCCAAGTAGTTTTGGTGGAAGTAAAACTAATAAGGAGTAACAATGAATAGAGAATATAATATAATGAATACTAAAGAAACAAAAAATAAAGCAAAATGATAGCAACCCAAGGTCTACTTATGAGAGGCTAGCAGTTATTAATAATCAGAAAGATAAAGAAATACGAGAGAAATGTGGACAATAGTTAAGCAGGCAGTATGAAAATAAATAAAGCATTCTTAAACTGGGCTAAGAATGATGAAGAACAAACAGCTATTGTAAGAAGTCTTAAAACCTACAATAACGGTTTTGAAGTGGTGGACATCTTATGCTTTCTTGGATCATCTATCATCAGTAAAGAAACGAGCAGTCAAGTAATATGCCTCACAGTAGCACTTGGTAGGGCAGCTATTAAGGCCTTGGAAAAGATATTCAGACGTATCTTACTTATAGAGTTGGAATGGTTTTTCCTGTGACACCCTTAGGAAGTGAAAGTTGGACTTTGAAGAGGCAGAATAAAAAGTATATTGATGCTTTTGAACTTTAGCATCGGAGAAATCACACAAGTACAACAGATAGCCAAGAAGTTTAATACATGGATTACCGAGCAAATCAATTCAGAGTACTCACTCAAGAAACAAATGAGCAGGTTCAAATTATAATAGTTTGTATGATATGCAAAGTCCTAGTTCTCTGGAGAAGTCTATAATGACCAGAAGCTGATAACCAATAGCAGTGATGATTATGCTGTTGGAAATTTTGAAGATTGTGGCCACTAAGTTTTGACATTGATTAGATGGCATATGGTCATCAAGCAGCACTTCAGCCTATACTTTTCTTGCCATTTTTATTCTATTGGTTACAGTTTTCCCATGGCTTTTGGCCAGGTGACCTGAATTCCAGACCCACACAAGAACTCTACCATAAAATCCCTGCTTAGCACCTGCAGCCAACACAAACTGGGGAAAAAGAAACTTCTAGTTGCCTCTCCCTGATTCTAGTGTCTATCACTTTAAGGCCTCCCTCATATGGAACAGCATCACCCAAGTACTGCTTCAATTCTATTGGAATTTAGGAAGGCCACTAAAATTCAGATGTATCAGGAAGACTTTGAGGACAGAAGTAGATATGGTCATCGTACTGTTTGGTATCATTTACATTTATAAGAGTATTTTCTTTGGTACAAAAGGATTAATTTCATGATTATCTTTCTAATTTATTAATCTTTGTGATTCCTATGGTGTGTATACTACTTACAGCAGGCTGTAATTGAAGTGGCTAATCATTAATAATAAAATTGTTTTGGATATTATTATAATTACTTTTTTATTTCTGGCCAGTTGGCAATATTGCATTTATGAATAAACAATATGGTATGGACTTATTGATTTGATGAGAGAGGACTAAAGCAACATCATGTAACTTTTGCTCTTACAACAAATATAATATACTGTTTGTGTATTTTGAGGCTAAAGAAATTGCCTGAATGTTGCTGAAAATAATACTTTTATACATGAAGTTATTATTTGTGAAACAACGAGATGTTTCAAGTAATTGAGCAACCAGCAGTTCCATGCTGTTGTTGGACATAGAAGAATTTTTTGGAGAATGTAATATTTTTGATTGTGGGACTCTAAATCACAGGCTAATCATAGCTAAATCATTATAATTTAAATTAAAACTGATGGACAGGGTCCAATGAACATTACACACTTTTATAGTGTTAATGGTTTCATTAGGAGGGATTTGTATATACTTGCATCCATTTGAAACTAATGGGATGTGCATTTTGATCCCTTGTTATTTCTAAGAAAGTCTGTGTTCATCATGACTTAGTATCATACTTGCATGTGTGGCCTTAAAGGAATTAATATCAGCTGAATTGTGCTAGTTATCACACACACACACTGTACCGTTGTCTACACAGAATGCTGAGTCTGCTATTTTCCTATTTGTTATTTTTCAGTAGACACAAGACTTTGCTAAAATATTTAGGCTAACCTATTTTAAATGCTTTCAAAAACATCTTGGTACCCAGCTCAGACATTCTTCTCTAACAAATGCACTATCCATAAATTAATGCAAATTTCTTAGAGTAATGGCAGTCCTGGTAAAGATAATATGTAATTACTATATAATCAACCTTTCAGTTCATTATGTTTTAAAAGGGATGATGGTTTGTTTACTTTATGCCATTTACCATAAGAGGTTTTGTTGCCCTGTTTGCAGTTTTGTTGCCCATTAAGATGGAAACTGTATGTAAATTGGGATCATCCATTAATATCTATAATTCATGTTGTGGTGGAAGAGATTGTTTGTTATGGAAGGAACTATAAACAGAAGTTTTATGAACAGTAAAATCTTGCAAGGTAGTTCTCTAAAAATATTTTCCCGTAGTAGTCTACCATAAATCCTTAATTTTAGTTGCACATATAGAAGGATGAAATGATGATTGATTTTTTTGGGAAGTAGTGTGGGCTGCCACAACAGAGTCTTTGCTATAAAGGACTAGATATTTTCAATTGCTTTTTATCACTGCAGAATTGATTTTATTTGCCTAGCACCTGGCACAGTAGTAATGGGGAGAAAAGAAAAAAAATACTGCAAAATACTGAAGACAGTTCAAAAGATCCAACTTTTAAAAAAAATTATTGAAAGTTTAACAGTAATGATAAGAACTAGTGCAAACTAAAATAGAACAGAGAAAACAAAAAGAAAAGAAATAAAAAATATAAAATGTAATAAAAAGTAAAAATAAAAAGAGAAAAAAAGAAGTAGACCACAATCTACCACAATTAGACAGCATCATCACCAGATGGATTTGTAACTGATTGACCAACTGCACTCAACCAGTAGTCCTCAATGGAACTGCATCTACATGATGGGAAGTATGCAGTGGGGTATGCCAAGGCTCTGTTTTAGGCCCAGTACTCTTCAATATCTTCAATAATGATTTGGATGAGAGGACAGATGGAAAACTCATTGAATTTGCAGATGACACCAAGCTGTCAAGAATAGCCAACACTCCAGAAGATAGGCTTAAGATTGAGAAGGATTTTAACAGACTTGATTATTGGATGCTATCTAACAAAATGAAATTCAATGATGAAAAAACACTCTACTTTTAGGCAAGAAAAACCAAATGCATAGGTACAGTATAGGTGGTACTTTGCTCAATAGTAGTAAATGTGAGAAAGATCTTGGGAGTCCTAGTGGACAATCACTTAAACATGAGCCAGCCAAGTGCTACAGCTGCCAAAAAAAAAAAGCCAACACAGTTCTAGGCTGCGTTAACAGAAGGATAGAATCAAGTTCATGTGAAGTGTTAATATCACTTTATATGCCTTGGTAAGGCCACACTTGGAATACTGCATCCAGGTTTGGTCACCACGGTGTAAAAAAGATGTGGAGATTCTAGAAAGAGTGCAGAGAAGAGCAACAAAGATGATCAGGGGACTGGAGACTAAAACATATAAAGAACGGTTGCTGGAATTGAGTATGTCTAATCTGATGAAAAGAAGGACTGGAATGACATGATAGTAGTGTCCCAATATCTAAGGGGTTGTCATAAAGAAGAGGAAGTCAAGCTATTCCCCAAAGCACCAGAGGGCAAGACAAGAAGCAATGGTTGGAAACTAATCAAGGAGAACCTAGAACTGAGAAGAAATTTCCTGACAGAACAATAAACCAGTGGAACAACTTGCTTCCAGAAGTTGGGAATTCTCTAACACTGGAAGTTTTTAAGAAGAAATTGGACAACCATTTGTCTGAAATGGTAGAGGGTTTCCTGTCTGAGCAAGGGGTTGGAGTAGAAAACCTCCAAGGTCCCTTCCAACTATTCTATTCTATTCTATTCTATTCTATTCTATTCTATTCTATTCTATTCTATTCCATTCCATTCCACTCCACTCCACTCCACTCCACTCCATTCCACTCTACCCCACCCTATCCCACCCTACCCTACCTCACCCTACTCTATATAAAAAGATATAAGTGGCTTCTGATACTCTTCACAGCAGTTAAAAATACAATTATATTTTAGTTTCTCTAGTTTAGTTTCTCTAGTCTAATATTACATCATAACTTTCTTTTTTGTATAAGTGATTTTGTCTAATCATCAAAATCACCACATTTTTTTCATTTTTTTTTTTTTTGCAAAAAGTCCATAAGGAATTTCCAGTCACCTATAAATGTAGACATTGTCCTTTCTCTAATCAAAGAAGTCAGTTTCTCCATCTCGGCAAGTTCTGTCTATTTCACTAGCCATTCCTCTATTGTGGGTAGTGCTGAATTATTTCATAGAAACATAGAAAACCTACAGCAGAAAAAGATCTAGTGATCCATTGAGCTTGCCCTTAGTGGATTTTTGTTGTTGTTGGATGATGGACTTGTGTTAATCCCAAGCATGTTTGAACTCAGTTGCTGATGATGGACATTATCTCTACTGAGAGTTGGTTCCAAGCTTCCACTACTTTTTCTGTGAAGTAATACTTCTTAATCTTTGTGCATAGATATTCTCACTGCAGTAATCATATATTGAAATAATCTTTCATGGCTTTTTTTTCTGTTTATCCATCAAGTTCTGGCTTCCATTGAATATTAATGTTTGAAGTTTTCTGTATCAATTTATGTATTTAAATCCATTTTTAAAGCTTTTTTATATGCGCACCAAACGTGATAAAATATCCCTTTGTGCTGTTCACATTTCCAATATACATTTGAAATACCTTTATACATTCTAGATATTTTCTCTGGTATTATATAGCAACAATACATCATTTTATTAAAAAATCTCTTTAAGATCATAATGTAAAATAAATTTCAACCCTTCAGCCACATATTTTCCCATTGATCCTTTTACGTTAACCCTTTGTCTTTACCTGCTATTTCTCTTCTATAGAATGCTTCCTGTGCTGAAATCTAGATAAGTCTTTTCAGGCACAGTCTGGGTTTATATCTAGTCCACATTCTCGGTATGACATCCTAATAAAATGATTTTTAAAATCTATGTTGATTTTAACTATATGGTACCATAAATACCCATGCTATCCAAACCTCAAATTGTGGATCTTTGTTAAATGAATTGCTTCAAATTTTATAGCTTTCCCCCCCTATAGTCAATAAGTGAATCACCATGCTTTTTTGTTTTCATCTTTTTAGTAGCTTCCCACACTATTTATTATTATAGGTCCATTCAAAATGTGTCTCTGATTCTTTGTGATTTTTCACAAATTCTGTTATGTAAATATTCATCTACTTTTTCTGAGGAAATTTCTTGACCTTTATATAAGCTAGAATAATACTGATGAAACATTTTTCATATATTTGCATGATCTGTTATGACTTCATTTCTTTCTTGTAACTTTAGTGTCATTCTCTTTTCCTTTTCTTCCTGCAACTGATATGCCAATCATTTTTTCTGGTTTATTTGCGAATGCAACTTTTCAAATTATGTCGATGTAGGTTAAAAAAAAAAAAAAGAGCAAGAGCATTGTACAGCTCTTTTTGTAGATTGAGAATCTATCATACTGTTATATAAGAAGATGAGGTCTGGAGAAGTACTGTTGTTTTGCAATAAAAATTAGAATATAAAAAGGAGGGCTGGAATAATGGTTAGAATGACTGAATCTTGAATGGAAGAATCTTGTTCAAATTTTTGCTCAAGGCTTGAGTTCACCCTTGCATAACTTACACTATTGCAATCTAATCTATCTCACAGGCAATTGACTTTGGAAATTCTCTACTATGCTTGGGGACAGAGAAACTGGGTGAAAGTGAAAGAAATATAACAAAAACCTATTATGATATATCATAAGAGCAAACAGTTACAATTATATATACTTTTGTAATGCTATTAGAAAATTATGTGTATTCATTTTCAGAGGATATATTTTTAAACTATACACAAAGGAGCTTTTGGCCTTCGCCCTTCATAATGTCTCAGTTATGACATTCTTGATATTCTATTTGTGGTGAAGTTTTTCTGATCTTTTGGGTACAAAGTTCTAATTAATACAGTTAATACATAACAATAACGAACAATTCCCCTTAATAATTCATTAAATGTAATAATACCAACACAGTTGTAGATGTAAGCAGAACATCTTCTAAGATGTAGTCAGCAGAATGCACTCTCTTCTTTCCAACGAGTACTGAGATGTGAGTAAAAACAGCTGGGCACCATTTTTTAAAAGCATCTTTGCTCCAAATGAAGGTGGGCAGTCTGTGGCCCTGGAGCCATATGCTGCCCTTAGCTTAATTTCAAAGCTACTGCCAGTAATGAGTGTAGACCTCTGTCAAGAACAATTTCTGTGAGTTAGCTGCATGAAGAATGAAAGAGAGAGACAAGAGGATACAAGGAAAAGATTGCTCACTTCTGCAACATCCAGGGACTTGATAATAGAGGTGTATTCATATAGTTTTTGTGTTAATTTTATATGGTCCTCAGTTTAATTTCAAAAACTATTTGCACATAAATTAGTCAAAGTCCCTGGGGAGAATGATCCATTTCTGTAGTTGGCAACCTACGCAGCAGGGCATAATGCTGAAAGAGAAAGCCAAAGAAAGAGGAGGAAGGGTGCAAAAAAGAGAAAGACAGCCCCACTCATATTTATCCCCTTCACCAGATCCACTACTTCAGTGCCGCCCAGCCTTTGAGGCCACCTCTAACTGATTACATTTGCAGGAACACAGTTCTCAAATCACCACAAAGAAAACTACGTATAGCATGGTGTATAACAGTCATCAAAAATAACATCCAGTTATAGTTCAATCTTCCACAATAAGTAGAATGGATTGAAATAGGAAAACACTGAGAATTCACCGAACCTCATTTAAGGCAAACTTTGCGGTCATATGTGAAGATGGATCTTCTCTTGACCAAAAGTCAGATTCAGAATTATCCACCAAGCAATATTCTTGAGGAAATTATTCTACAGAGGAACTCTCTTCAGCATGTCACCATCATTGAAAAAAAAGAAAAGAAAACCCCATTCTAAGTTGAATATTTTACAAACTTTACCCAAATTGTTTAGAGTACAAAGGTTTGACTACCTGTCATCACCCTAAAAGTAGGCCTTGACTTATGACAACTCCCCTCCTTCTTATGACTCCCTTAATTCAGGGTTGGGAGCAAACTTTCTGTCGCTAAGCAAGGTGGGTCAACGCTCAGAGGTGGTATTCATCCAGTTCTGACAGGTTCTAGAGAACCGGTAGCAGAAATTTTGAGTAGTTCAGAACCGGCAAATAGGCTGGCCTGACCCTGGCCTGACCCTGGCCTTTTGTTGCCCTGAACAGGAGAACGGAGCTGGAAAGCAAGTTAGTGAGGTGGGGGGGGGGAATGGGGATTTTGCAGTATCCTTCCCATGCCATGCCCACAAAGCCATGCCCACAAAGCTATGCCACACCCACAAAGCCATGCTCACAGAACCCGTAGTAAAAATTTTGAATCCCACCACTAGTCACACCCGATTTTATGACTCTTTTTGCCATAGTTGTTGACTGAATCACTACATTTGTTAAGTGAACCGTGTGGTTGTTCAGCAAATACAGGCTTCCCCCCTTGACTTTGCTTGTCGGAAGCCAGCTGGGAAGGTTGCAAATGGTGATCACTCTTGGATTCTGCAGCCCAGTGGTGGGTTTCAAATTTTTTAGAACCTACTCTGTAGGTGTGGCCTATTTTGTGGGCGTGGCTTGGCAGTCATGTGACAGGGTGGGAGTGGCCACCTTTTAAAATGTGGTGAAACTCATTTAACAATGCTCTTGCTTAGCAACCAAAATTTTGGACTCAATTGTGATGATAAATTCTCTTTCTTTCTTTCTTTCTTTCTTTCTTTCTTTCTTTCTTCTTTCTTTCTTTCTTTCTTTCTTTCCTTCTTTCCTTCCTTCCTTCCTTCCTTCCTTCCTTCCTTCCTTCCTTCCTTCCTTTCCTTTCCTTTCCTTCCCTTCCTGTTGGGTCATTGGCAGCGGCGGGCCAGATTTACTTCCAGGTACGCCGGTGAAAGCCCCTCTCACCGGTTCTCTAAATTTCATGAACCGGTTCTCGCGAGTAGGTGCGAGCCTGCAGAAACCCACCACTGCTGCAGCCATTGTAAATGCATGCCAGTTGCCAAATGTCCAGAGTTTAATCGTGTGATAGTGGTGATGCATCAGCAAGTGTAGCTGTACAGACCAGTCATGGGTCGCATTTTTCAGTGCTGTTGTAGTTTGGAACAGTCGCTAAACAAATAGTTGTAAATTGAGAATTTCCTGTATGTGAATGGGAACAGGGAGAAACTTTGATTATTAAAAGAATGAAATCTTATTACAAACGTAGTTCAAGAAGGCTGTCACCAACAACATGAAAAGCATTCTAGCCACCTTCTCCACGTTTGATGTTTCAGCTACTTGCATAGCAAAACTAGCCATGCATGAGAGCAACCTCCCTTATTATAAAATTGTGTTCTTCTTAAATATGACTCAGTTCATTTGAGATTCTTTGGCTTAAAGTGGCTCATCTGAGCATTTTCTTCAGACCGGAGGCATTTGCTTTGTTAGTGGATAAGGCAAATAAGCCCCCTGGTGCTTTCAGACTACGTAAATCCAGTTGTCAATTAATAGGTTGCTAGTGAACAGAGCTGTCATTTTGACTGCTTTGACACAGTTTTTACAGTATTATGCTTTCTCATGATGTGCATACCGAATCCCCTTTCTACCATCACTCATACTGTGATGCTGCTGCAGATGTGTACATATTGGTGCTTTATGCTGGAAGACGTAGCAGAAGCAAAATAATTCAAGGAGGTCTCCTGAGGGAAATGGCATTTGCACCTACAATGTGTTGTACATTTAGGAAACATAAGAGCATTTAGGAGTCACATTAATTATAATTTACTTAGTTTGCTCATCTTAGAACTTAATTAAACTACATAATCTAGAAAAGAAACCTGCATTGTAATTAAATGCTAAGATGCTAGTAATGAACAACAATGCTAACTGTTCATTCTTAGTACACAGCTGAACTGGATATTTTTTTGGGAGTTTCTCTCTTTTTATTTCTTTCAAGTCTCCTGTGCAGACAATTAATTGGTGTCTTTGGAAAACATTTGAACTATATATATTTTTTGGCATCTGATCCCTATTGCAGTAGGGATCACAGGGGGAGAAGGATAATAGCAGTATTTCTACACCATAAAACTACTACCAGGCCATTGTTCATTATAGTACTAACTCTACAAATGTCAGGAGAATAGTTGAGATAACATTGCACATAGAGAGAAGGGTAGAGGTTCAAGGGCCAAGCAGTTGGGTTTGTGATTATCATTACATCTGATGCTGTCTAGCCTAATGATGTTTCAGGATTCAAGGGGAAAGGTGCTATGACCAAGGAAAATCAAGTTCTCATTTGTTTTTTCTTTAAAACTCTATTTCATCCATAGGACCAAAAACAATAATAAACTTCAATGGCCAAGCAAAGGGAGTCCAGAAAGAAGCAGAGAGAGGCTAGGAAAGACCCAACAGAGAACTAGTATTCTAAAAAAAACCCTGAAACAATGGGGTTTTAAAATTAAGTATTCCAAATTTAAAAGACATCATAAATTCTATCAGCATTCAAATGCATACAATCTTTCAAGGAGATCTTGTTTCACACATGATGGCTTATTGGCTGCCATGGGAAGACAGACCTTTTAGAAATATTGCTTGGCCCATGGAATATGTTTTAAAAACTTTCTTTAAAAAAAGTTGGCCTTTCCCAGATATGATTTCCTAACTATCTGTTTCTAATACATTATTTAAATCCTGTTTGTGGTTTATGCTTTTATGTAGTTGTAAACTGCTTTGGGATTTTTTTTTATATAAGAAAAAATAAACTTCACGTTGATATACCTATCAACCTTTCTTGACAATGCAATGGACTGATTTACTATTACTTTTATCCAGGATTTCCCCCCCCCCCCCCAGTCTAGTCAAAATCCTAATGTCCCCTGGAGGTTTGCCATCAAAGTACTGGTCCAGATCAACTTAGCTTCCCAGCCCAGATAAGAGCAGACCAGTGTTCTTAACAGCTAATTTATATTTAGTAAATAAACTACACCACATGCTGATCTGCATGAGTTGTTCCTATTTGTGATAAACATTTTTTTTCTGAGTGGACCGTTACCTGAGTTCAGCTTTTTTGACAATTGAGTCTTCATTGTAGAGCTACCATATCTGGAATTTTGTAGCAAAGATTATTTATTGACCTCCATATCTTCTACTACCAATATTTAGTAGGCTGGGTATTGGCTTGTATGGCAGTTCGGTATTTTCCCTTTAAAATACCCTGCACCTTTGGGGCTGTGGTGGTTCACCATGGTAAGACGCTGGGCCTGCACACACTGAGGTTGGCAGCTCAGCGGTTCAATTCCCGTGAGCGAATAAACCATGGAAGGGACAAGAAAGGAGTCTTCCCCAATTGCCTGCTGGCATTCAGATGTCCCACAGGTAAAGATAACACTGCCTGAAAAAATTCCTTTCATGGAAGCAGCCAGCCAACTTGGTGATCCTTGTCTAATATGTGCCATAGGCTAAATAGAAATAAACCCTGCACCTTGAGGAAATCAACCTAAGAAAATCTTAGGCAGAAGGAACTATTCCATCCCAAGGTTTACAGAAACATATTGCTACTACTGTAACTTGGATGTATATCTTCCTCCAAAATGATCTCTTCTTTGGGCCATGACATAATTGCCACCCATGTTTGATGAATACATTAAAATCATGGAATTGTATTTGCTAGTGGCATATGTAGCTTAGGGGTGGACAGTCCTGATAAATGGCTATCTAACATCTTTTTAAAGACTTCCAGGGTTGGGGCATTCACAACTGCTGGAGGCAAGCTGTTCCAGAGGTTAATTGTTCTGACTGTCAGGAAATTTCTCCTTAGTTCTAAGTTGCTTCTCTCCTTGATTAGTTTCCACCCATTGCTTCTTGTCCTGCCCCCAGGTGCCTTGGAGAATAGTTTGACTCCCTCTTCTTTGTGGCACCCTCTGAGATATCGGAACACTGCTATCATGTCTCCCCTGGTCCTTCTCTTCATCAAACTAGACATACCCAGCTCCTGCAACCGTTCTTCATATGTTTTAGTCTCCAGTCCCCTAATCATCTTGGTTGCTCTTCTCTGCACTCTTTCCAGAGTCTCCACGTCTTTTCTACATCGTGGCGACCAAAACTGTATGCAGTATTCCAAGTGTGGCCTTACCAAGGCACTATACAGTGGCATTAACACTTTACGTGATCTAGATTCTATCCCTCTGTTTATGCAGCCTAGAACTGTGTTGGCTTTTTTGCTGCACACTGCTGGCTCATATTTAAATGGTTGTCCACTAGAATTCCAAGATCCCTCTCACAGTTGCTACTATTGAGCAAGGTACCACCTATACTGTACCTGTGCATTTTGGTTTTTTTGCCTAAATGTAGAACCTTACTTTTTTCACAATTGAATTTCATTTTATTAGATCGTGCCCAATGTTCAAGTTTGTCAAGATCTTTCTGTATCTTAAGCCTATCTTCTGGAGTGTTGGCTATTCCTGCCAGTCCTGATACTTTTATGTATTTATTTATTTCGCCAAGGGATGCGGTGGCTCAGGGGCTAAGACGTTGAGCTTGTCAATCAGAAGGTTGGCAGTTCAGCAGTTCAAATCCCTAGGACCGTGTAACGGGTGAGCTCCTGTTACTTGTCTCAGCTTCTGCCAACCTAGAATTTTGAAAGCATGTAAAAATGCAAGTGGAAAAATATGGACCATTTTGGTGGGAAGGTAACAGCGCTCTTTGCGCCTTCGGCATTTAGTCATGATGGCCACATGACCATGTAGACGTCTTCCGACAGCGCTAGCTCTTTGGCTTAGAAATGGAGATGAGCACTGACCACTAGAGCCAGAAATGACTAGCATACATGTGCTTTTACCTTATTTATTTCACTACTGTGAAGAAAAATTATCCGCACTGTCAAATAATCTTTTATATGGTACAATAAAGAAATACTTCTAACTAACTCACACCCTTTAAGAGTTGCATGTGGTCCCATTCTTTCCTTTAGAAGAAAAGCCAAGACATGCCTCTTTACCCGATTTTGAACCATTAATTAATGTTTCAGCTGATTTTAATTTACGTTTTTGGTTTTTAAACTTTTTTATTATTCTGTATTGATTCTTAGCTGCCTTGAATATGGAAACTGAGTAGAAAGAGAAGCTGTAAAATGAAATCAATCAATAAGCTATTGTCTCATTAAACATGAAAAGTGTGAAATAGTAGATTTATGGGGGACTATCAAACATCCATAGTGATAATGTTTTATTCTTCAATATTTTGATCTTACCATTATGAAACATAAGTATTCTATCCATGTGTGCACAAAATCTAATTTTCCCTTATGTAAAACTGGAACTTAAAACTCCAACTGAGAACTAGGCAGCTAATCTAACCAAACCTTAATTTGCTGGTAGTGAGCAGTTGTCCTTTGTACCAGATAAAGGACTGTTTGCCATATTTTGCTTTATAGCAATGAGTTAAATTCATGTCATAGAATCAAAATGTGGCATCATTTACCAAAGGAATTAATATAGCTAATTTAGCCTAAGGATGCCAATCTGTGACCAGCATACCAAAGGATGTTTGTGGCCCCCAGAAATCCCAAAGATCCCATAAAAAAACCCATAGCTTTAACCTTAAACTGTCTACCGTGGACCTCACCCCATTTCTAAGAGGTCTGTAAGGGGGTGTGCATAAGCACACCAGTGTGCCTACCGTCCCTGTCCTACTGTCCCCATTTATTTGTACTCATTTCATGTGCTCATGTCCATGTTTATACTTATATCTGTTATCTCGTACATGTTTGACAAACTAAATAAATAAATAAATGCCCACAATCAAAATTCAATGGCAAAATGATACATTCTTTTTGCAGTTTAAAAAAAAAAAATGATATAAAAGCCAAAATAGGTATATCATACATCCACTAAGGAAAACCCCCTATTTTCCTTCATCCTTAATACGGTAAGAAAGTACTGGAAATATTAACCCTGCCCCTTGCAATGATATAATGGTATCATCATCACATCCTCTATAATTCTCAGAGGAATAGAAATTTAGAGAAAAACTGTAGCTCTGACAGAGCTATAGCTACATATGTCATTCAGTAGAAAAGCTAGAATGCCCAATTCATTTCTTATGTTTCAAAAATAAATGGTAGTCATCGCACTTTAAATCAACTCAATGCTTTTAGTAACATCTTTGTGTGATTACAAATAATTCCAGATACAGACATTTTGGTGAGAGGAAAAGGCCTCTTTTTATGAATTAATGGCCAGGCTGCATTTTGGTTTCAAACTATCTCATTTATATTTGATGAGAGGAATCTGAACAGCCTACTTATTTTAGCTAAAAAGCTTTCAGCTAGTTACAGATTCCAAAGAACAAGAATTCACAGATTCCTTAGAAATGAATGAGAGGAAGAGTTAAATTTGATTATAATACATATAATGTGTGTCTGTTCGTGTGTGTTGTGTGTGTGTGTGTGTGTGTGTGTGTGTGCCTGTCTGTATCCCTATAAACAATATTTCAAAAATAAAAGCTAAGAACAGAATTTTCACAGCCATTTTGATGCAATTTGCTTCTTTCTACAGTGACTATATTTTTAGTAATATAAAATGTATGCAGTTCAGGGTTGAACTGTAATGTCCTTGATGCTGTCTGAACTTGGCTTTTTTCTTGCACACATTTCATTACCTTACTAGGTAACATCATAGGTACAAGTCAACTATATTTTAATCATATGTTGTAAGAAAAAATAGAGGCTATAAGGTCATCCTGTAAATTAGTACAACCACCCTTTCTTTCCCTACCAACCTTCAACTGTCTTGCCTTTACAAAACCTGCATCAATTTAACCACTCCATGTGTATCATGAAATGAGCTACTGTATGACTCACAAAAGTTTATACTTTTAATTAAAGCCACTATTCATACCCACCCCTCTCCTAGAAAAATGAAATATTTTAGGAAATATTAAAAAGGAAGACTATTATATTTCCCTAACGGAGAAATGGAGAAACATGCTTTCTGTGTCTGGGAGACAGAAAGCAGCTCCCAAATCTTTCTTAATAGCCCCAGCAGACATTAAGAAAGACTGGGCCAGCCTATACAGAAACCAAACCAAACTTTTAGACATGCAGATTTGATAATCCATTCAAGACAGGATATTTTAAAACAAAGGCAGAATGGTAGCATTAGCTCTGACTCAAGATCTAACACAGGGCAAAGCCATTAAACCATAATAGGAATTATTGCATCACCCTCAGAGCAAACCAAACTTCAACCAAACTGCAACCAAGCTCAGACAAACACCTAGGATTTGTACTTTACCTATAGAGCCAGCTATGACCCCAACATAACCCCTACATGGCACCATGGGAGTCTGACAACAGCCAACAGAATACATGTTCTTGCACAGGAACAGGAAGCTCAAGGACAAAGCTCAAAGAAGGTATAAAAACACTCCACTCTCATCTCCATTTTGTCAGCTCTACCAGAACCACAAACATGTGGTTCTGTTCATCAATAAATGGACCCTCTTTCCAATCGGTCTCCAGCCTCCATTTTGTCTCCAGTGCCTTTCTCCCTGGGCTTGGAACTGAACCAAGGGGATATTTCTTCCCACAATACAATATAATAAGTCCAAATCAACTGCACTATGGTTTATTATCCAAATTTGATAAATAAATAAATCATAGTGTAATTGACTTGGAGTTGTATTGTGGAAAGAAATCCAGCGAGCCCTCTCTGGCACATGCTCAACAGCTGCCTAAAAACTTTGATATCAACCCACAGTGGAAAGCCAAATGGGCTGTTGAATGCCCAGACACAGGCAGTTACGTAGATGACACCACACAAAAGGTGCCAGGTTTTGACCTTCCTCACCAGCATTGGTCAACTCTGAACAGGATCCGTACCCAAATGGTGTCTGCCAGGACTTATTGTTTAAATGGGGTCTTGTCTCTACTCCTCAGTGTGTCTGTGGTGCTCCTCAACAAAATATCTACCACATTGTGTCTGAATGTCTATCAAGAGCTTACACTGGCCCAGTGTCTGATTTTCTTCATCAATTTCTTCTTGAATGGCTGGATGGACTTGGACATTAACATTTGAACTACTATAAGTTCATGTATTTGCCATACATGTAAAAAAAAATGGTTTATTATAATGTATAAATCCAGAGACTACACACAAAGTCATTGCCCAAACAGTGGAGATAAATTCATAGAGGTACCTCCAAGTATGACCTTCCTTCCTTTCTTTCCTTGCATTCTCACTGTAAATGTATTGATCATTTCATACAAGAGTATTTGGTTATAAGGCTTAAAGCATTTATAGCTTGTATTCATTTGAAAGGTAGCAGCACAGTGAGAAAGAATAATGCATTCATGCTGTCTAGCTTCTTAGTATATAACCCCAACATCTAATGACCTGTTATCATGCCTTCCTCAAAGGCCATTTGTGCCATTGGAGCATTTAAATAGTGCTAATTGCTTGTTGTTTCTAAGGCAATTAAATGATTATCAGTATGCATTCATCTATTCTCTTGGGCTGGGAAAAGAAATGGCAACAATTTAGTGAGCTTAGTTTAGAAAATGAGTAGCTTTGTAGAATTTCCTAGGACAATCATGGACTTAAATTGATACTGCTGAATTATAGTGCTCAGGTTCTTGAGAGAGCACAGGGGAATCCATAGATGCAGATCTTGTGGTAGAATGAAAATAAATATGCAAACATTTAACAGGAGATGCAACAGAATCTTTGTCTGGGGCGTAATTCCACCAGCATTGCAATTTGCCTTATACTACTGTAAATCTCGTACATATGCCAGTAAAATGAATGTAGATTCACAGGTCATCTTGGTCTTCCATTTCAGGTTAGCTGTCTCTATCTTTTAAAAAATGAAATATTTTTCTTGTTCTTTTTTAAAGATTCATAACAATTATGAAATAACTTTAGAGATTGAGGGAGAGATGGGCTATTGATGAAATAGATAATAGGTCACTGATGTCTTCCACAGTTTGCTTTTGTTATAAATGCAATTAACTATTAAAGATAGTTAATCCTAGGAAAGAAAATGATGCAGCTTTAAAAAATTGCAATTCATACAAGTTTATCTCTTCCCGATATGCAGTATATATAGAGATATGTCAAGCTTTAAAAGTTCAAATTTTATAAATCAACATTTAGATTATAAATGTTCAGAAATTTGTTACAGGTCTAAAATAAATGCAGCCAATGCTGTCAGTCCTTTGAGGTGGTACAGATGGGAAACCAAAACAAATTTGGTCTAGTTGTTAAGGCACCAGGCACCAAACCAGGAGTCTGTGAGTACTGGAATCACCTTTGGCATGAAAACCTCTTGGCCAATCATTACCTCTCAGTACATTTCACCTCACAGTTTTGCTATTCTGGGAAAAATAGGAGGAGGGAGTAGTATTAGGTATGCATCAGTCCCAAGTCCAAAGATGACAAAATGAATTCCAATCAAATCTATTTTTTTCTGCTTACACCTAATAGACAGAATCTTATTGGACTGTAGCTATAAACTTCTATGTAATAGATATACCCTGAGACATTTTAGGGTGTGGTTGTCACGAACCTCTTCCTCCCTCTCCTATCTAGTTCATGACTGCATAGTCTCTTGTTTTGGGCTTCTCTCTGAAATTTACTGCCTCCTCCCCGGAAAACTGGGGTGCTCTTGCCAAGATCCTCCCCCATTCCTTCTCCAGGTGCACATTACATCACAGTATTGTCTCCCCTCCCCTTATTTCTTTGTTGGTAAAATATAAATTCAATACATCACAATATTTTATTACCTATAAGTTGACTACTAAATTTTGAAATAATTGTAGAATAAAAGTTGTGGATGCTGCTTGGGCCACTTTTTTTGCAATGTAGGCGCTAGGCAGTTATGAAGAATGAAGAAAGAGAGAGCAAGGAGGCAGTAGATAGTTAGACAAGGTAATGAAAGGGAATATGTATTTATAAAAGAGTTATTAATAATCTTTGTGACAAATTAGTCTGTAAATAAGCATGAAGGAAAAATTGTGTAGATGTATTGTTTATCCTTACCATCTGTTCAAACATCCTTATTATTAAATGGTTAATTGTTCATAATCAGCTGGTCCCCTGAGTAAATGAGAGAATATAATAAAACCTTCCCCTTCCAGTCTCACATCTAATTGCTATGCTCTCAGAAAGAGAACCAATAAAAAAGAAGATAAACATAGAGTTCCTAAACTCCAGTTATCATATTGAAATTGTGCCAGTGAGATTTTAAAGTATATACAAGATCAGTTTAAAATAAATGATTCTACTTCTGGCCAAACAAACCTAGGTTTGCTATAGAAATAAGCAAGTTAAAAAAAAACACTTTTCAAGCACAAAAGAAGTTTTTTATAAGCACTCTTGATGCTGAGAGTCTAAAGATGAGATTCTTCCAGAATTAATGTCCAAACATGCTTTCTTTGATATTCCATTCAGTATTATTTCTGTGAAATCAATTTGGGAGCAATCATGGAATAAAAATATATAGCAATAGAAACCACAGTATTTACTGCTAATTATTTCTGTTACCATGTCTTAGAAACATTTTTTTGCTCCCAAATATTTTAATTTTACTCTTTAACACTGCAGAGAAATGAGGGCAGATAATATTTCTAAATCACCCAATTGGCCCTAGATCTTGATGAATCAGGAGATGGAATTGTTTTCTGCACAAATTCATTCACCTTTTAATTCAATATATTTTCCAGATTTTCTCAAGGAACACAACAATCTCCCTTTGTTTTACTCCATAAATAATTCTGCAATAGGCTGGCCTAATAATTTCTCTACTCCTAGTCCAAACATCTTAAGCTGTACATAATTCTGGGTCTCTAATTTTCTTCTTCCTCTGTACTTAAGGGCCATATGTAATACAGTGCACTGTATAGATAAAGTCTAGATTCGATCTTTAGCATTTATATATAGAGAAAAAGTGCCTAAAACCTGGTGAGTTACTTACCAGCAACCAATTTAACACAGCTGGTTTAAATGGGCCATTGGTTTGATCCTACAACATCACTTCTAAGCTTCCTTCAACTCCCAGGATCAGATTGACTTAGAAAAACCATAGTTAGATGTTGATTGTTTTTTGTGCAAAACTCATATTGCCCTGGCTATGGCCTTAAAACAATAAGCAGGGATTTTCTCCTTCTTCCAGTGAATTGTGGTTCTGACCAAGCTCATCATCATGTGCAACAAAGGAAGGCTTACAATACTGTTTTCTATTTCCATTATCTTTCTTGAAGGCAAAATCCCATCTATGATGACAAATGTGACTGCCTCCAGCAAAGACAAATGACAAAAGCATTTACCTAGCAACCAAAAAACAGCGAAAGCTATCAGATCATTTCCTTCTGCATATTTAGTTACTTAAAAAAATACTGTTGTTGTCAACAGGAGAGCTGGATTCCAATTATCCAATTCAAGTATTTTCAGTGAACTGTCATATGAAGAAGCTAATAGCAACATTGCCTAGTTTTATTCATGAGCCATTGAACAATTCCTACATAAATAGATCACCTTTACTCACCTCTTCCTGCAAGGTGTAAAGTTCAGAACTTACATTGCAGATTTTTCTTTAAAGAGAGCAAGAGAAGGTACTATGCTTCAACATCAGTGAAGAAATGCTAGTTTCTTTAACCACTTGAATCATAGAGTTGGAAGGGGCCAATTAGATCATAGAGTTTTACCTGATGTTTATTGTTAAGACTCCAAATCCAGACACTCCACACCGCCGCCCTGGGTCCTTTTGGAGAAGGGCGGGTTATAAATTGAATAAAATAAAATAAAAATAAATAAACTCAGAAGGGCCCATTACTTGAGTAATTGGTGATCAAATGCATAGGTGGGCTGTGGCATCTTTGTCAAAATATAAGTCCATGGTTTAATAATCAGAGTTCAATTAGCTGAAGCTTAGTGTGATTGTTATACCAGGCTATTATTTACAGCATTCTAGAGTATTTGTACCATGCTACATTTTTTGGTGAGGAAATTACTCAGGGAATTCTGTACATCCTACATACTACGCCTGGCGTAGTAGCTTTTAATTGGTTTAATTGGTTTTATTAAAGAGTTTTTATTCTGGATTTTAGAACGGCCCCAATTTAATATTATTTTATAGTATTTTATGTATCGATGTCTTTTGTATGTTTTTATTGATGCCTGTTCACCGCCCTGAGTCCTGCAAGGGAGAAGGGTGGTATACAAATTTAATAATAAACATAAACATCTTATGTTCAGGTTTGTAACTACCGTATGTTGCATTTGCTAAGCCAATGTTGCCCACTTGTTCTCTACTGAGCTTTAATTATTTTGCTTTCCTAACAGCTTCTTTGCCTTGAACACAACAAAGAAAGGGAGAGGCTTGTGAAAAGCTGTTGGAAGTTAAGACATTACAGGAATGGCCATTTAGGTTATTCTTGTAGAACTTTTCTGACTAATTAGGCTCATATCACACATGGCCCACACAGCATACTTTAAAGCTTAAAGAGCATATAAGGCACAGATCAAAGCCATAACACTACAGAAATAAGCAAAATCAAAGACAAATTTATTTAGCTTCCATTTAATATGCTATCATAAAGATCAAACACAGTGGCTTTGAGACTGTCAGAGTTCAGCTTAATGGGCTAGCATCCTTTTTATGTTTGTTATTTGGTAAATAAATAACGGTTCCTCATTAACAGATTTTCTAAAAGTCTTGGGAGCATCAAAATATTAATACAGTTTATGGTTTGTATGTGTGTACATAATTATCAGGCAAATAGGTATAGGCATGGGAATGGAAGTATACCAGTATTGACTAAAGAAACATCTAATTTAAATTCATAATAATTTCTCATTCAATTTCTCATTCTCTTCCCTTTAAGGTTTTGTTATGTGTATGTATGATGGTGAAGTTTTGTATTTGTATGAAAAATGCATTGATTTGTTTTCCCCGAACATGTTGAGAACTTTGACATACCTGAGGCTCCATACATTGTATTTGAACATCACCAAAAAAGATGAAATCCAGAAAAAAGAACAACCCCCCCTCTCCACATTTGTACATAATACTGTATGCAATATTTAGGGATGTAATAGCTCAGTGGCTAAGACACTGAGCTTGTCAATCAGAAAGGTTGGCGGTTCGGCAGTTCGAATACCTAGGGCCGCAAAAAAGAGTGACCTCCCAGCTTCTAGCAATTCGAAAGCATATAAAAATGCAAGTAGAAAAAATAGGAACCACCTTTGGTGGGAAAGTAACAGTGTTCCATGCACCTTCGGCATTTACTCATGCCGGCTACATGACCATAGAGACGTCTTCGGAAAGTGCTGGCTCTTCGGCTTTGAAACGAAGATGAGCATTGCCCCCTAGAGTTGGGAATGACTAGTACATACGTGCGAGGGGAATCTTTACTTTTACCTTTTTATGTAATATTTAGGGACAGAAGTCTATGTAGAAAGAATTATTAAAATCTAAATAGAATGCACCTGAGTTGGTACATTCCATCTGATAACATTAGACTTGGAAGGAGTCACTTGGTAATTTAATTCGAATCCCTGTAGAAACCCCTTGACCCACTGCTGTGGGGGGAAACTAAATTCCTGTAATTTAAATGCATCTAGCAATGGAGGCAAGACATCCTTTTAAAATATTTTCTTAGTTATTTTTATTTATTTATTTATTTTATTTTTCGAATTTATAAGCCGCACCCATCTCACCACATAGGGACTCGGGGCAGCGCACAGGGAATATAAAATATAAATATACAAATATACAAAAATAAAACATTCTTAAAACTAAATTAAATTAACCCACCCTGCGCTAAAACCCATATTAAAACCCCTGAATTAAAACTTTGGTAACTAAAAGCAGTACGGTGTTCGAGTAAGATCATTTGGACAGGGATATATTTTCTTGGTCTTTTTTCAAGACTAAACATTTCCAATTTCCCTCTGTAGGGTTTAGTTTCTAATTCTCTCACTAACCTTGTTGCTCTTCTTGCTAAACCTGTTATTGTTTGTCTGAATCCTTTTGGAAAGAATGGTGCCCAGAATTCTGGAAGTGGAGTTCAACTAATATAGTATTACTTCCTATGATATGAACACTCTTGGTAATATATCCTGAATTTGCATTTCTCTTTTTTGCAATTATTTCACACAACTTACAGGTTGTTCTTTGAATTACGATTGTAGTGGAATCCAGAATTATGGTTGTAAGTTGTTGGGATCATCACATGACCTAATGAGCTGTTTTTACAACTTTTTTCAGCAGTCATTAAGTGAACACAGTGGTTGTTAAGTGAATGTGATGGTCATTAAGCATTATCTGTTTTATCCAATTGGTGTTTTTTTGATGGAAATCAGAAGTAATAGATAGAATTCTTTACTGGCCAAGTGTGATTGGACACACAAGGAATTTGAGTTGGCATAGAAAGAACATTCTTTGTTGTGCTTTTATGATAATGTTTTTGATGTTAGTTATCCCTGGGTCCTAACAAGGAGAAGGGCGGGGTATAAATTCGAATAAATAAATAAATAAATAAATAAATCCATTTTTGGTTTTGAGATATGATAGAACCTAAAAATTTGAAGGTCTCTATAGTTGATACTGTGTTGTCTAGTATTCTAAGAGATGGTATAATGGTAGGGTTTCTCCTAAAGTCTACCACCATTTCTATGATTTTGCGTGTGTTCAGTTTCAGATTGTAAATGCCACAAACCAGCAAAAAATGTTGAAAATTGTGACCACGGGATAATGCAAATGGCGGCAAATGCAAGTTGGATGCCAAGCTCCCAAAATGCAATTATGGGATTGTGTGTGTGTATGTGTGTGTGTATGTTTGTTTGTGTGTGCTGCAGCTATTGCAACTTTGAAGTCATTTTGAAAGTACCTTTTGTGGGATTTGTTATAACTTATAACTTAATGAGCAGTTGTTAAGCAAGGACAACCTGTACTGAATGTTTGCTTGTAACAATTATCATTCCAAGATATTTTTCACTAGTACTATCAGCAATCCTGGTTTCCACAATGTAATATCTTGCATTTATTTTTTTGTTTTCTAAGTGAAGAGCTTTGCATTTGTCTCTGTTAAACTTCATTCTGTTTTTCCTCAGTTCATTTCTTTAACCTGTCTCTGTACTTGCTTAATCTGCTGTCTGGGTCCTAATTGTAGTGGGCTTATTGAAGGCCTCTGGATATTTTAAAGATAACCCTTCAAATTAAAGAATATATCAGTACAGTAAGACATACAGCTATCCTACCTCTTACCCAGAGGACAAGAAATAGAGTAGAAATGTAAGCAGTAAATTATTCGTAACAAAGTGGGTGCCTCCAGTGAAAAAGATATAAAACTGTATATGTAGAATTATCATCTTTGAATGAAGATGGACAATGCTTTACTGTTGTTCTTACAAACTATGCTTTCCTTGTGCCACATTGTTATTGCTACACAGAATGCTACTGAATATTTGTGTGATTCCAAGTGGGAATTAGAATTGAAGGAACTCTACCGTCAGCATTTTTCTATACTGATTTGGGAGTAAAATCAGTTACTTTCTTTTCATTAAACATACATAAGATCGCATCGTTAGACTGTGCTTGTACAATACTTTAATCCTTGGTTAGTAGATGTATGGTTTACTAAGCTGAATTGTCTTAGGCACAACAGAGTGCACTAAAAACCAACCTCATTCACTGGGCTTGTGCCCAGTGGTGGGATTCTCCCGGTTTGGTGATTGCGTGATTTGCTGTGTGCATGTGTTTGAAGAAATTTTCACTTCTGGGTTTCTTTGGAGGAGTAACACAGCTGATTTGCAGAGCAATCTGCTCCGCAAATCAGCTGAGCAGATAAAGGTAGGAAAATAGCACAGGTGGGGTGATGTGCCCATGTGATTGTCAGGCGAACTGATTCACCTCCAGCTGATTGTCAGAGCTACCGGTTCATCTCAACTGGTCTGAATTGGTAGAATCCCACCCCTGCTTGTACCTCATACCAATGATACAACTACAATTTGGCATTATGTAGCATGCAAATCCAGTTTTAAATGATCAGTGTGAATACATCTTTAGTCAGCTTCAAGACATGTAGACTTCCACTTCAAAATATGTTCAACTTGTTTGCAACAGCTGAGATGCTCTTGGGTTTCTAACTAATGTAGGAAGTGGCATTTTCCTAAAGGAAAGTGAGGTGATACATAAAGCTTCACAAGCTGGAATTTTATTTGTCATGCAAATAGCATACAATATAAAAGAGTCACGCTGAAAGAAAAATAAATCATTATTTTGAGATAGGGCAGCATAATTATGTAGATTAAGGTGTCTGATCAGTAGCCTTCAAGTTTCTTAATGTCATTTGATCCAAGCCTGCACAGCTGGTGATCACTGTTGATGGCACCAGGAAGACTGCAAATGCCCACTAATGGCACAGAGCAGAGTTCCATATACTAAAATCATAGATGGCTTTTCTGTAACCACTAGAGGTCATAACATACCTCATATAAAGAGAGCTTCAATACACTAATTAATCATTTAATGTGTCAGAAATAAACATTAATTGCAAGTACTCAGTCCTAGTAGGGTAAATTACTGCCCCTTATTCATGAATTTGTACTCTATAATTATGTTCTTAGTACTTACCTAAATCTCTTTTTTCAATAATGAAAAATAAGGAAAGGCTAAATGACTTTTGCCAAACAGCACAATCCTATGCATATTTACTAAGCAATAAGTAAGTCCTACTACTATATTCAGTGAGGTATTCAGTATTTCTTGGTAAGTGGATAGGGTCACAGTCTAATTAAAATTGATCAGAAGGCCACAATTGCAATTCTGTGCCCATAGATCTGGAAATAACTCTGTGAGCATACCTAGTTTAACCCAGAGTTGCCAAATACAGTCTATGAGAAAGGCTTCTTCTTCTTTAAAGATGCTTAGGAGGGAGAAGGTCAACAAGGGAAGATTATATGTCTGAAAGCAAGTGTCCCTTGAGGTTCTATTATAGAAGATGGCAAAATGTGACTGGATTATACTGCCATTAGATAAGTACTATATACATTTACTTGCTTACATTGATGGTTCCTTTATGAGATGACAGGAAGGGATTAAAGGCATACTCCAAGACCTATTCTAGGTCCTATGTTGTTCAACATAGATATAAATGATTTGAATGATGGTTTAGAAGAAAATATGAATATTATATCTACAGATGACACAGAGATAGGGAAACATCAAATATGTTACTATCCAGAGTTTCTAAAACAATCTGGTTCCATGCCACGAAGGACTTTCTATATCATCACTAACACCCTGAAATGAACCTGAATGCATATTAATGATTACTGCAGTTCAATAGATGAAGCTCAGTAGACAGTTCCCCTCATAAAGTGTTGACTGATTCAATGGTGTGTCTCTTTCTTTAGCAGAGAAACTATGGACAAATGGTTTACTATACTTTCTTTAATTTTGGCATCAGGATGTCAATTCTATTGAAATAGCGGTGCGTCTGAACTGATGAATGGGACTTCTTTGAAATATAATGTAGAGCAGTGGTTCTCAATCTGTGGGTCGGGACTGTTAATGTCCAGCGGGCTACTCATGAAGGCCGCGAATTAACAACACGTTTCTCAAGGATTTCTCGGGATGAGAGCCTAGAGCATGTCTGGGATGAGTCGCCCAGAGCAGACCCCGGAACCCTCTTTTATTGTATTTAATATAAAATGGGCAGTTACCTATTAACATATGGGAGGTTACAGAAGGCAAGCAGGGGTGGCTACATGTTAAAATATAAGTACGTGAAATTAAGCACATCTAACAAGCTTTGTGACTAAAAGTTTATAATAGGGTGTTTGTTCATGTTTCTACTTTGTTGCTTCTTTTCGTCCCTTCTTTCGTCCACGTGGTACAATTGCATGGCAACCTACACGTAGGCTGTAAGGATGTTATTCCCACACGGGACCCCTTTGGGGGTTGAACGACCTTTTCACAGGGGTCACCTAAGACCACCGGAAAACATGTATTTTCAATGGTCTTAGGAACTGAGACACCAATTTTATGGTTGTGGGTCACCACTACGTGAGAAACTGTATTAAAGGGTCGCGGCATTGGGAAAGTTGAGAACCACTGATGTAGAGGGAAAGCAGGAGGATGCTGCTTTTTCTAGTTTCAACATAATGTTTCTAAGATTGTGTGAGGTTTAAGCTCCAACAATTCTCCAAAGTTGCTGGAATTCACTAAAAATATCAGATGGGAGAATTTGTGCTTGGTAGTGGGTTTTTTTTTTAAAGAAGCAGCTTGAGGTACATTTCATTTCTCATTTTGAAATTGCATTTGACATCTGTTTTTTTAAAGAAAAATGTTACTGAGGTCATTAAAACTTAGAAATAGTACAAGACTTAAGTTTACCATACTTTCAGAATGAATCAAGTTTCTGAACTTGTTTTAATCTCAGTTTAATTGCCTTTCTGTATATGCTAACCTTTAGAAAATGAGTTTAATAATTAGTCATCTCTGGCTAGTTAAAAGCAACATCCTGCCCTTAGCACAGTTTTATTTTCAACAAAAAAGTAATGCTAAAATAAATCCTTCAGCATGGAGGGAAATTAGCTGCAGGCCACACATACTTAATGGATACCTCACAGAATCAGCTCTAAGAAATGATTTTGGACATAACTATGTGTTAGATACCAATCATGACTATGCTAGATGTTTAAACACGAAAGACTAGGGCTGCAGAAGAAGAAGGTTAACTGCAATGGTGAAATCTAATTTTGTTGTCCAATGGTTCTGTGGGTTTTCTTGAGGGGGGGGGGGTCATTTGACTGGGTGGGTGTGGCCAACTTTTTTTCACTTTTTAAAGCATTTTTTTTCTGCCGGTTTGGGTGAATAGGCAGGAATAAAACGCTTTAAATGGTGAAAAAAAGAGCTTCTGACAATCGTGTGATCCTCGGAAGCTTTTTTTTTTTTAACCACTGGTTCACAGAACCAGGGACAATCATCCCTACTGGTTCAGTGGAACCAGGCTGAACCAGGAGGATTTCACCCCTGGTTAACTGTCCTGATAAATTTTGTTAAGATACTAATAAAAAATTCCCAAACTTAAGTGACCAGGTCTGGGCTGTAAAAATTCAGATAGCGAAAAGAAGTAAAAAACCCAACAACCCTCAAATTGTAGCAGAGTTTACAGTCCACAACTGCAGTCCATACCTGGTGGCTATAGTCAAGAAGCATTAGGCTCCAGCTTACCCTGCTTAGATGATAAGTGGCTTTCATTGATGCCATTCCTAGGAGGGAAGCCCAACTTTCCAATTCTCATATCTTGTGCTTTAAAAGATGATGTCTGCCCTCCATACTTGCTATTATATTCACTACTTGATAAACAACAATCTAATTACTCGTAGTTTGGCAATTTCTTTTTCCCAGTTTAAAGAAGTAATTATTTTATGAATTATAGAAAAACTGTCAATCAACTAACCCCCCTAGCAGAACAAGGGTGGGTGAGCTTTTCACAGCTACATATTGATATTCAATTTCCCTCCAATTGGTTGGGGGGTGAGCAATAAGAGTATGCCAGTGATGCAAATATGCAGTTAAGACCTTTAGGAGGTTGCTTTGTGGTGGACAGATGAATTGGGGGTGGATTAAAAAAAATATTCACCACTCTATCATTAACCATCATGAAGTCTCTCAGCAGTTGTCAAGAAAACTTGGCAGTAAAATTTTCTTGGGTTCTCATATGGATTTCTAGAGGACTCATGAACTGTCCCCCTTCACAGTTCATGATCCCCTATGCAAACTATTTTTGATAAGGAATATCAGGTAGCAACATAATAGTAAGTTTCATATTTGTATGATGTCTTAGGGCTTGCCTTAGCCCTAATCTAGAACTTTTTATTGTTGTTAAATTGTTAAATCATGTCTGATTCTTCATGACCCTATTCTAATCTAGAACAGAGCAAGCTTTTTGTTAAGGTCCTTGGGAGAGAGGGGAGATGTCAAGTAATGGATGGGCTAAAATAGGTAAGGTTATGTTTTTCTCTTCTGATATTTACATCCTTCTCACATATACTTCCTTTTCTGATTTTCGGTCTCTCTCTCTTCCTCCACCTCTGTCTACTTAGGGCCAAGTAGAATTATGCTAAGGCAGTGGCCCCCAATCTTTCTGGCTACATGGACCAGCAGCGATGGCAGTAGTGGGTGGGATGATTTCGCGCAGGCAACCTAGGTCCAGCCTATGCTCAAATGAAGCGTGCATGAAGCAAATGAAGCTTCATGCACTCACCCACCAGTTCACAACAGGCCACAGACTGGTACTGGTCCGCCAATCGGCTTGGGGACCCTGGTGCTAAGGGATACTTGTATCCACAGGGCTACTGGTTCATGGATTTCCCATCGTTATTTTATTCCAGAAGAGAGCAAAAGGGAACTGCAGATTTGTTATATCCAGTAGTAGACACTTTATGAAATTACTTTGCAAAATTTTTGAGCTTAATTTAATAACAGCTATAAAATTTGAATGCAATTATCACTTACTTCCTCTCTTTATTACTTATCTATTGCTTTACAGCAATGTCCTCAGTATGCTTTATAATGACCCCATGAGTAGGTCATTATTATTACTTCAGCTTTGATCCTAAAAGAAATCTAAGGTTGTGATATTTAGTACATATAAGAAATATAAAGGTGGTATTTTTCCTCATTTTTATGGATTGTAATTCTCTTAAGAAATACCTATTAAAGTAACTCTTGCAATAGGTCTGCTTAATTCAATCGGAACCTCACTGGTCTAAGTATTCTTGATTTTTAAACATAACTAAGAGTTCAAGAATTAATCAACAGTACTTTGCATAATGTTAAAAATGATTTTTTAAAAAGTTTATTTCATGTACAGCACTCTTGGTTGGTGCTATACATGTTGTCACAATCAATCACTTGCCAAGGGTTGTGCCATGGCTAGAAACCCTCTGCTTATCCTAGAGACCCACTCCTTTTTTTTTTGCCATTGCTGCATGTTTAACTATGTTCCAAGCATGGAAAGGAAGGAGAAGAAATAGTGTCTTGCCCTCTCCTTTTGAATTATAGTTTAGCATAGCCTGATAGAACAGTCCATGTAAGAAGTCAGTAGCAATGAATGAATTAGCCCACTCAGGATATCTTGACCAAGGGACTTTAAATATCCAGGCAATATCTTGGTTTAAGAGCCAATAAAGCTCCTAGTAGTTTGGTACTTTAATGTTTAAATCCCATAATATATTTTACTTGGAAGTAAATTTAATTACATTCATCAAGACTAATGTTCAGATGTAAGCATAAGACTGCAAAGTCAGCCTACATCCTCTATCCAGTGAATAATGTTGCATTACCAACTACACATGTAAGCTGAATCTTCAAATACCTTATTAAATATTTCTTGCTAGTGCCATGCAGAATCTACATGCAGTTGGAAACTAGAACCATACATCTCCCTCAAGCCTGTGTGATATGTTTACTATGGCCAACATATTAGGTAATGAATATGTTAAGGATGTTTATGAATTAAAATAGTCAATACCTAAGTTTGGCAATATTAATATTTGAAAAATATTTCCATGTCCACTCAGGTGGCTCTCTTGAATTGACAGAATTATATGACTACTGTTGATGTCTTCTTGAATGTCATCTTTTTTCTGAGTGTTTAAGAGTAGCAAATTTTGGCCTAGAAGTATAGCTGGATAAACTGTGTAATTCTACACAACAGAAAGTTTTAATAATATTGAGATGTGCTTGGATGAAGACAGCTGTTCTGAATTGTAGATGGCTTAAATTACTGTAATAAAACAGAAAGTATCCATGTGCTCTTAATCAAATTGAAATCTTGAATGTTACATATGGCTTTCTTTATATTTCTAGGGAGGAAAAAGGGATGATTATACATAAAGTACTAAAATAAACTTTTAGTAATGTAAAAGGAAAAAATATATGGCTCAACTATTGCATTTATCCCTTTTTGCATTCACCTCAAAGATAGTCTTCACAATGTTCATACTCCCAGCTTAAATACATATGTAGACAAACAAACAGATGTGACAATTAATTGCATATCTGATTGTAAAATATGCTGGGGGGGGTTAATATCATAGGGGGGTTTAATATCTAAAACCAGTGCAATAGGTCTAATTTGGGGAGAAACAATATTAGATATGAAGACATCACTAGGCATAGTTAGTGCAATTGACTTTGTTATTATCCATCATGTTTTTTTTTATTTCTTCCCCAAAGCAAAGATCTGAAAGGTGCTCTTTTAACCATCAAAATCAAACCTTGAATTCTCAATAAAATTATTATTTTTCCATTTAGCTAGGTGATCTTCTCTGATCAGGATGCAGGCTCCTCAGGTCTATCTTTGTCAAACCAATCTATATTAAAATCTCATCTCATTTATATCTGGTGGTTGCCATTTTCACTATCTATCTGTCCCTAGTTGTTGTTTATTACCTCTCTACATTCATTATGTTTGGAATTCACTCTGTGCAGGTCTCATATTGCTTGCCTGCTCTGAGCAGCCAGGAAAGGTTTGGGAAGCAGAAACTGAGGCTCTGCTTTTTCCTGTTTTTTGCAAATTATTTAGCTCCCTGCAGGGGAAACTCTTATAATTAAAATAAATGAAGTAATATAATTTTTAAAAATGAACCATAAAACACAACAGGGTCTGAAACCAGGTTAAATGTAAAATTAGCAATTAAAAATAAATTATTTAAGATGTAGAAATAGTAGGACAAATACTGTATGTGAGACTTGGAAAACATACTAATAAGGATGAAAATTCTGGTCTCTGTTGAGTAAAGAGAGGGAAAGGGTGCTCCTGATTGTGTCCCAACATAGCTATGACTAATACCACTTACTAATAATGAGATGTACACAATGCACCAGCCAGACTTGGTCTAATCAGATTTAGACAATATCTACATAGTGAATGTTTTTGTAGTGATTATAAACTTGTTTTCTCGTGAGTGTGGGAGATAGAGACTGCCAATCCATTTCTGGATTCTCTCATTCAAACAGATGAATGTGCAATGTGGATCAGTTCAAATGGACACCTCTTGAAAACATTTGTATTCAGAGTTAAGACAGAATAACCAAGAAAATCACCTTATATTTGTTAGATATTGGAAATCAGGCATGGAGGGGGAAAAAGGTAACTTGGTTCCAATGAATAAGCCCTTGTCTTTGTCTCCAAAACATCCATATCACTCAATAAAAGTAAATGAGAATTTTGGTAGAGAATTTTGCTGTCAATCTAATGTGGTGGCTTTGGCAAAATCTCAGTGCCTGTACTTGGATATTCAGCTATCATTTGTGCATTTGTCATGTTGGCCCAATGTTTGTTCATTTCTATTAAGCTTCCCACATTCAGTCTCAACACACTATGAATTGAACTATAGCCTGCCATTTCCCCCCTTATTTTTCAGAAATTGATGTGGAACAAGCAAATGCTACTTTCCATTTATGTAAATACATGCAAAATAAGCTTGTTTGGAAAGGAATTGTAGTTGGTGGGAGGTAAGCTTCTCTAGGAAAAGATTCTAAATAGGCACCACAACCAAGAAAACTTTATAATTGGCAATTATTTCTTGAATCTCAAATGACATTTAGAACAAGGCAAGAACTGTTCTTGATGCATGTAAGCTTCAGGTAAGCTCATGTGGAAGATGATGAACCTTCCAGAGCTCAAGTCTCAAGCTGTGTTATAAACACCAGTCCTTTGAAATATGATTGAAAATGTTTGTATGCATGTATGCATCTCCCTCCCGCCCTCCCTCCGTGTGTGTGTGTGTGTGTTGGGGGGGAGGTAGAAAAAAATCCCCAATAATTGGATAAACTAATAAATTAACAAACAAGACAGATTGAAAAATAAATGGTACTGCAAAGGGCATGCTGCATCTAGTTTGTTTAAAAGTATGAAGATAAAATATCCCCACAATAAAGTATAAAATAAAAAGTTGGTTTTTTTAAAAAAATACTCCTTTTTATTTTTACAATTAACCCAAGGTGGCAAACATATCCAATAAAATTTCCTCCTTCTATTTTTGCTTTATTATGCAACTTGCAAAAAGAGGCATTTTTCCTGTAATAATCTTAAGCCTGAAAAGCTAATTAAATGTAATCTTTTACCCTAATCAATAATCTAAGATCGCTCCAATATTTTTAAAAATGTCTATCCTCTATATAAGTTGATTTATAACTCCTATCATTTCTTGCTCACAAGGATCATTTCATCCTCTCAGTGTGTCAGGCTTCCCCAAACCAGAAAGACATGTAGTGATTGCTCCAAGCAGAGTTCTTTATTATTCCATGCTTTCATACACACTGAAGCACACTGCTATCTACATTTATCACATACTCTTAGAACAGGCCTGTTAAAATGGCGGTCCATGGGCCGGATGTGTCAGGCGCAGGCCATGCCTACCCCAGCTCTGCAAAGGCAAAAAAACATCACAATACATCACATGACACAATCAAGTTTGATACCCGTGTCTTAGAACTATTAGGGAGAGGCTGCCTTCAGTCTCTTTCTCCCACACAAAATATATGGACAGAGCTGCCTCTTATTTTTCACACCTCTTTTCTCTTGGGAATCCAGACTAGTGCATTCAATCACACACATGGGTCTTATAGTCCAATATCTCTGGATGATAATTAGCCAGGCAAGGCTGGTGTAATCAGTTATGCAAATTAGTTTTCAACTTGTGCATTCTAATTAATAATCCGAGAAGGTTCACATGAACATTTAATTGTTTTAATTGGTTTTTTATGTTCAATTTTAATGGTTGGTTTTCCTGTATGCCACTTGGAGCCACCTTTTGTGAGCTGTAGTTATTCACGATGTAACATTCTACAAATACCTGCTTTCTGTCACCTTTGTTACTTCCTTCAAATACTTTCTCACCCATGTCTTAGCATGACATTAAAGCCAAGTCATGTGTGTGCAGCTGAAACTGTCACATATGTTTCCCTACTCATTTGCTTTGACTGTGATGATTGTGTATTTCTGGGATCTTCTGCAAAATGTTATACACAGCCCTGCTAGGAAGAGGAAAAGTAAATGAAAGCTGTAGAAACAAGGAGCAGCAGAAAGGAGGAGAATGAACATATTACTTATTCTTGAAAAGGGGAAAAAGCAGACCCAGCTGAACCAAGTGACTGCTAATGCCTGGCAAACTGATAATTATTAATATAAAACAGATGCCAAATTTTTTTTTTTTGCTTGTAGTAATAGAGGAACAGCAGATCTTGATACAGGGAATAAATCCCCTCCTCTTAATGTTAGCTATTTGTTTAGTCTGGGAACCCAGAAATGTATTGCAGGTTAAACTTGAGGTGTTGAGAAAACTGATAATATGCTGTACAATTTCTTTAAAAATATTTTTTCACTTATTGCTATTCTACTATAAGGCAACATTCCTCATATTTCATACCCTGCTGATGAAAGCCCAGATATGCTGGGCAGGCCATGATGCAAGGCAGTGGTGAAATCTAATCCCCCCACCACTGGTTTTGTGGGTGTGGCTTGGTGGGGAATCATGTGACTGGGTGGGCGTGGGCAACTTTTTTCATTTTCAGCTATTTTTTTAAATGTTTAAAGCTTGTATTAAAAAGGCTTTAAAAAACTTTTAAAAAGCTTCCGATGATCATGTGGCTCACAGCTGAGCGGCACGATTCTCAGAAGGTTTTTTTGTTTTTTTTGTTTTACTACCAGTTCACACAAACAAGGACAATCATTCCTACTCCGTTTGGCTGAACCAGTCAAATGGCTCGGGGCCTAGTTATATGCGAGACCGCCTCCTGCCCCATACATCCCTTAGACCGATACGCTCCCACAGAGAGGGCCTCCTCAGGGTGCCGTCGGCCGGACAATGCCGATTGGCAACACCCAGGGGAAGAGCCTTCTCTGTGGCAGGCCCAGCCCTTTGGAACGACTTACCCCCTGAACTTCGCACCATCTCCGACCTCCGCCTCTTCCGCAAGTGTCTAAAGACACATTTGTTCCATCTAGCCGGCCTAGCGTAACCTCCATAACTGACTTTTAGATAGTTTTAAATTTGGGGATTTTTAATTTGGTTTTAGCGCAGGATTTCATTGAATAAGTTTTTAAAAATTTTATATGGTTTTGTATGTATTTTTAATATTCCTGTGCGCCGCCCTGAGTCCGTTTGGAGAAGGGCGGGGTATAAATTGAATAAATGAAATAAATGAAATGAGAACCAGGAGGATTTCACCCCTGCTGCAAGGATACCAGACCATTGCATCCCTAAACAGCTCCTCTATGGTGAGCTGTCTCAAGGAAAGTGATCGCACAGGGGACAAAGGAAGCGATACAAAGACATATTGAAAGCCTCCTTCAAATCCCTGGAAATTGACACCACCTCTTGGGTAATCCTGGCACAAGATTGATTGACATGACAAGACTACCAGACTACCAGACATCTGAGGACATCTGAGGACAGAAGAACATCCATAGCACAAGAGAAGTAAGCACTCCGCAAAGCCAGAGCTGCAAATGCTGCAACAATGGTGCCCACACCTCTGTCCTTCATGTGGCAGAACATTTCATGCCCAAATAGGCCTTACCAGCCACCTGCATACACATTGTGGACAGCCCACAACCTGTTAGATGTCAAGGTCCTCTTCAAACACCATGGACGAACATCATAAGGCAATATAGATTTATTGCAAATAACCACATTTCATTGCATTTAAGATTCTTTTTAAGGGATTCACATCTTGCCTTCATTTGCATTACTGAATTTAAGTAAAGCAATATACAAGGATGAGAGTGAATTCATGTGATTGTGCCATTGTAGCAGCATGGTTATATTTAACAACCATTAAAAAAAAAAACCTAACACTTTTTTAGTCAAGGGAAATTGAATGGCCTTTGAATATTGACATTTATTGACATTTTGGCAACATATATACCTCTGCAACTAAGATGAATTGAGCTAGAACAGGGGTCTGCAAAGTTGGCTCTTTGAAGACCGGTGGACTTCAACTCCCAGAATTCCCCAGCCAGCTATGCTGGCTGGGGAATTCTGGAAGTCGAAGTCCACCGGTCTTCAAAGAGCCAACTTTGCAGACCCCTGGGCTAGAAGAACAAGTCTGAAGACTTAAAGTAATACAGATTAAGTCCTGGCAATTCAGATCTAGTTAGTAATGCCACAGTGGTTAATACTCAGCCCTCTTATAAGAGAGACAAGATTAGAACCTTGGACAGCTCCAAAATTCACAGACAGTCTCATTCCTACTGTACAATTAGGCTGTTTCAATCTGATTTTTGAATTAAGGGTCATAAAAACACTAACAATAAGCAAGCAAGCAAAAAAAACATATGTTCAAAGAGCTTTATTTCTTGATTAAGCATGTAGTGTGAGGTGAGAAGGTCTAAGCCTAAAATTAAATTAAATATCAAGGGGCCATGCCTAATTTTTCCATTCTAGGAAAGATTTCTGAATTGAGCTCTCTGGCCTGGAAAACTTTTATTTAAGCACTGCCTTGAGAAAGTGCTCCAAGTCTCCTTTCCATACAAAAATCACTTGTCATTAACTCTAAAATCAGAAATGACAGCCATATCCTCATTAATTTTTTTCTGAGGACAAGTAATTTGACTATTTTTCTACCCTGCTATTCAATTAATTTTTTTCATACCTAAGAATTTTAAGTTAGGGACCTACCACAATTTTTCTACTCCTCAATCCCTCACCAAGCAGTCAGAAGCTGACTTGAAATTGTTCTATCTTCTGTTGATCCTGATATTCAAGGAATGCAATAATCCAATCAGTGCTCACTCTCTAGCTGATCAGAGTCTCATTTCTTGAGTTATTGCAATTCCTAGACCCAGAAAAATCCCCTCACCCCACTCCATTCAAAAGGGAAATTAAATAAACTGCTTGCATTGTCCACTTACGTTTTCAGGAAATGATGTTTGTATTTATCTTATTTTTACAAAATATATCTGAATGATCACCATAAAGGGGAGCTTTTTGTGACCTATGGAGGTAAAGTAATAGCACATGAGATTTTTCCAATCAGTCATTTCCCCCAATAGTCTCAATGATTGCATGCTGCTGAAGAGGGGGAAAGTGGGAGATATATGCTCTTAAAAGGTTTATATATAAACTCTAAAAAAAGGATATTAAAGCTATGGGGGGGGGGGGGAGGAGAGAGAAATAAACTCTGCTTTGCAATAGGAGACAGGATAAAGCAAAATGTTGCCAATGGGCAATGCTTATATATAATTTTTTTCTGACTTTCAAAGGGGACAAAAAAAATTCCAACCAAGTTTTCCACTTTCAAATAGGTGTGTACAAAGCTTGAAATTGGTTGGTGGTTTTTTGGGGGGTTGGCTTTTTTTTTTCTTTTCCCAAAAGATGCTAGCTTGGGCAATGTAATGGTAAGTGTTTGATTACCTGAGAATATTGTTGATCTAGTAGCCAGGAAGACATATATGAACATTTGAAGTTTTGAAAATTTCATGTATTGCCATAGACTCAATTTTGATTAAAATAGAGAATACAAATGTGATACATTTCATTTATAAAGGAAAAGGCAGGTATTGTGATAGAATACAATCAGAATTCCTTTGCTTATGAATATCATGAATTCTGTCTCAGAACAAAACACACATTAGATTTATTCAGAGGTGGGCTTCAAAAATTTCAGCAATGGGTTTTCTGCCTGGTTGCTGGGTGGGTGTGGCCATGGTGGGTGTGGCCATGGTGGGCGTGGCCTCCTGTATCCTGGTGCAGGGGCATTTTCACCTTCCCCAGGCTCCGGAGGCTTTGCTCGAGCCACTGGGAGGGCAAAAGCTGCCTCCTCTGATCTCTGGAGGCCTTCTGGGAGGCTGTTTTTCCCCCTCCCCAAGTCTTCGTATGGGCCCTGCACTTACCTCGCATCCAAAACAGGCCATGTGAAGACTCCTGGGAGGGGAGGGGCAGGGTGGGAGGGGCCAGCCAGGGGTGGGATTTGGAGTTTCTCTGAACCGGCCATAACATTAGCTATGGGTTCTCCTGAACCTAGGTGAACCCGTAGCAGCCCACCTCTGGATTTATTCAAAAATATGCTAGATTGCTATGAATGCAAATACCAGCCACATATACATTCTAGCAAATGTTGGATTTTCCTTTTTAAAAAAAATTAGTTTAAACAAGAAATTGGGAAATACTGGCCAATTTGACACACACACACATTTAACACCAGGGAAGAGGAATGATCTAAGAGTGAATTGGTTGTCAGACTAGAACTTTGTTCACATAGTAATATACCATGACTCCTGGCTCTAAGTGACATGTGAAGTCATAGAGTTTGACTCATGCTAGTGAAGTGTGAATTAACTAAAGGGAGTCAAGTAATTTCTGATGGAATCAATTTCATTCTTAAAGCAATTTTTGGGGAAAGAAATCTTGAACAGGAAGGGACATGGCCTTAGGAACAAAAAACTCTTTAAAATAATCAGGGGAACTAACTGTTCTGACCTAGGCTTTCTGATACAGTAAAAAGCACATGCTTAGCCCCCAAAACTCTCTTTTTATTTCAAAGGCTGTGAATTATGTTCATTCACAGCCTGTAATGAGTCCCAAATAATTGTAAAGAATCCGACAGTAGGCTGCCAAAGTCTTTTGGGATAAGGCTGATAAAAATCCATCTTTATCTTCCTTGAAATGCTGCCAAAGACTTAATTGGCAATTAGCTTGGCAAGGCCACATGGAGCAAAGAGTCAAAACAGAGCTTCAGAAGGTAAACTGACCCCTCATAAGTTGCTTCCTGCAAAGACTCACATAACTTTGCTCCTCCTTTATGTCCTATGGGAGGGGCTAATCACCTCCAAGCCTTACTCTTGAATCATCCCTTCTGTCTTAACTGTTCTTGATTTCTGGCAGCTCTGTGCATGCAAGCACTGGGAACAGGGGGAGCCTGTTCCTCTGCCTCGCTGCTGTCTGACTCTGGAGGCTCCGGAGGCAGCACATAGTTCCCAGATGGCCCCGGCCCCCTCTCTGCCTCTGACGCAGACCCCTCATATAAGCCTTCCCACAGACTCCAGGACTGGCCCATGTTCCTCCCCAACCTCCTTGCTGTCTGACTCTGCTGCCAGCTCCGCAGGCTGCCAGCAGATCACAACACTAATCAGATAACAATAGCAATAGCGCTTAAACTTCTATACAACTTCATAGTGTTTTTACAGCCCTCTGTAAGTGTTTTACAGAGTCAGCATATTGCCACCAACAATTTGGGTCCCCATTTTACCCATCTCAGAAGGATGGAAGGCTGAGTCAACCTTGAGCTGGTGAGATTTGAACTGCTGAACTGCAGCTAGCAGTCAGCTGAAGTAGCTTGCAGTGCTGCACTCTAACCACTGCGCCACCTCGGCTCTCTGATGGGTTATGAGTTCTAATGCAATAAATGAATACAGGTTAATGTGTACAAATATGCACATATGAATTGAATACATTTATTTAAATGAAAATATGTGAACATTTTTCTGAACATAAAGGTGAATGTTTGTGTTTATGTTGTTTGCTTCCTCCAGGTGCCGAACTGATTAGTCTTAATATTCTGGTAGGACAATTCAGCACATTTCTTTCATTATTAAAATATTGTGATTGGAAAATATATCTGCCAAAATTATCTTTGAGCAATTCTTATCACATATCTCATCCCATGGATTTCAATGAGAATATTTCCAATTTATTCTCAGCCTTAAATTGGTATGTCTCTGGATCTGACCCAAGCAGCTTCAAGTTATTTAGAAATTACATTCCATCAAAATTGGAGAGATTTCTACAATGTATTGAGGCTTAAAACTGAAGGCTTTTAAAACAGCTAATAAAAGCATACATATAAAATCTGCGATATGTTTTATGATAGATTAAAAATGCATTAACTCTAATACAATTCAAATGTTTTGAAAAATGAAGGATGTATTAAGGATTCTTAATATTTCAGCGTATGAAAACAATAAGATACTGAGCGATAGCAAGCTAAACCTCACTACTAATCTAGCCATGATTCCAATGAATGACTACTACAAGAAAGAAAGAAATGGAAAGAAAGAAAAAAAAACAAGATAGAAAATGTATTTGCAGAAAAATATCTATTTTTCTGCAAAATAAGGTAAGAATAATAAGTGCACATTCTCCTTTGATGTGTGGGGCACATGCTCTTTTAAGGACAAATTCTGTATTTCAGAGATAGTGTGCATATCAGGAAATGAAATGGTTGTTATGGCAACAACTCTCAAAAGCAACTACTTAACTACAAAATATGTTCTATACAACCATAGAAAAATGAAAACATGAAAACAGAGACAGGGAGAATGGCCAAACAGAAGCAGTCAGAGATGGTGAGAGCATTGCTGATTTAAAGGCACATAGAAAAGCCAGAGGAAAAAAAAACCCAATCATTTTCATTCCATCTGAAGTGAAAGTTTAAAGCTGCATCTGTGCGTGGTAGTTTAATAAGTTTTTTTTTAAAGGATGTTTTCCTTTCGGTGATTAAAAAAACAGTAACAGGAAAAAAAATGCCACATCACACATGTAAGATAATAATTTGTAATGCTAAAATATGTCAAGATGAAAGAAATAGCCTCCTTTGGTCCCTATAATTACATCATGCCTCAAGGTCAAAGATAATAAATGTGGCTCATAGTACAACCAGGTGTCCAGAGCCTCATTTCCTCCCCAAAATACTTGCTATAAAATTATGAGCTTTTTGTCCAACAACCTTTTCTGCCCCCAGGTTCCAGAATCCACAGCAATTAGAGGCTTCTTGTGAATAGTATGAACTCTGTGTTGTTGGGAAATTGGTAGAAGTGGGGGAGAAGGTCTCTGCATTTGGGTTGGAGGAGTATTCCATGATTAGAATAATTCATCTACAAGCACCATTGTAAGGTAAACCAGTCAGGAGATAAGACTAGATGAACCAACTCTATTTTATTGTAAGGCTGTGTTAACTGAATCCCGCAAGTCTGAAGGACAAGACCTAAGACCTCCAATTTTAACTATTTGATCTATTAGAACCAGTCTTTCCCAAGTTTCTTTCTTTGACCATTAAGTGACATTGGGAACCTACCTATCCTGTCTGATTGTTTCCTAGGCAGCATCTCCTCTCTTCTCCCAAGGTCATTCATACATACTATCACAACCATTGATTCTCAGTCATCCATTATTTTCAAAGTGACATAGCATTATGGTTGAAATAATGCTAGGGTGATCCAGGTGAAATAGTAGGAACTTGGACTATGATGGCCTGTCCCTTTGCTTTACTTATCATGTAATCAAATACAAAAGAACACCCTGGCACACTGAATTAGGGACTGTGTCTTCTGAAACCCTGTTTCATGGTATAATCACAGGTAAAATGGCGCAGTGGTTAGAGTGCAGCATTGCAGGCTACTTCTTCTGATCACCGGCTGCCAGCAGTTTGGCAGATCGAATCTCACTAGGCTCAAGGTTGACTCAGCCTTCCATCCTTCCGAGATTAGGACCCAGATTGTTGAGGGCAATATGCTGACTCTGTAAATTGCTTAGAGAAGGCTATAAAGCACTGTCTATAAGTCTAAGTGCTATTGCTATTGCTAAGATCACTGATTGAGGTCTTGTACATTCTAAATATTCATTGTATTTTTTTAAAAAAAAATGTTTTTCAGGTCCAGACTAACTCCCATACCTTTTATTGGCTCTATAGCAGGGAGAGTATTTTTCTCACATGGAGAGTGTAGATACAATTTTCTATTAATGTTATAAGTAAAAATCTTAGATGTTTCCTGGATTGGAGTAGTTGTCATTTCATCTTCACTGAAGACTTTCTAGAGATTTCTGCTGTTTTGAAAGGAGACAAAGGATTACTGTATTTTGTTGTTTCTTGAAAAGAATTAGCAAAACAACAACAACAACAACAACAACAACAACTGGGAACATTTGCTTAGGCATGCCAAGTGCTTAAAAATAAATATTCTCCCAATCTACCACTCCCATTCTGCCAACTTCCAAGACTCTTCTTGCTCCCACAATTTGTTGTAAAGACAGTACTGCAGTGATGAACAAAGGAAAAAAAACGGGATCCATTGGCTTGGATTACTATCTAAGAAAGAGGAGAGAGAGGGAGAGGGAGGGAGGGAGGGAGAGAGAGAGAGAGAGAAAGTCTCACCTCAGTCTTAGGATGCACTTTTAGAAGCTTGCAACATTTCATTGCAAGATTGTCCCAGGAGACTTTTTAGATAAATTTCATCTTTGAATGAATATTTGGCCTACATTGTTTTTGGCCAGCATTGGTGTGAGTACAGTGTTGACACTGAATTAAACCAAGTCAATGATTCATTGTTCCCTGGAAACAAAATCAGAATGTATAGGAATATTTGCTTACCCATTTCTTATTTAGCACTAATCTAAACCAAAGCTGGGGGAAATCCAGATAAATAATGCCACATACAAGAACCACATATAAATCAATGGATACAACCATAAATGCTGAAATCTATTTTCAGTGGTGCTGGAATGCAGTTCATTCCTTGTATAAAAGGGGATTCCAGGTTGTTAAAGTAATATACAGATACAGATTAGCAGAGTTGGAAGGGACCTTGCAGGTTATCTAGTCCAACCCCTTGCCCAAGCAGAAGACAGATTAACAGATTAACAGAGTTGGAAGGGACCTTGCAGGTCATCTAGTCCAACCCCCTGCCCAACAAGCAGGAGACACTACATCTGCCTCTACCTAGGATCGAACTCACAACCTTCTGCTTGTGAGGCAAGAGCTCCACCTCTAGGCCACAGCAGCGTAGATTCTTCTCTTTCTGTTGTCATATCCCCCAGTCTAAATCCAGATGTATTCTGCAAATGCATTTTACTTCTAAAGCAAAAGGAAAATTAACTGTTAAGAAACTATACTATAAAGAGCCGAAGTGGCGCAGTGGTTAGAGTGCAGTACTGCAGGCTACTTCTGCTGATCACTAGCTGCCAGAGGTTTGGCATATCGAATCTCACCAGGCTCAAGGTTGACTCATCTTTCCATCCTTCCAAGGAGGGTAAAATGAGTTCCCAGATTGTTGGGGGCAATATGCTAACTCTGTAAACTGCTTAGCAAGGGCTGTAAAGCACTGTGAAGTGGTATATAAGTCTAAGTGCTATTGCTATTGCTATACTTAGAATGGAAGAATGCTCCAGAGGTTTTTGCATTCATTCCACAATATTTTTTCTATGCTATGTCATCCAGGAATGTTATGTTACAGACAAGATCTTTGAAAGGCCAGGCATTTTTCATAGAGTGAATTATAGCTCACCATACTTCATCTTTTCTTAGCTCATACTAGTATATGTCAATGTTTGGCAGCTGACTATGGCTATGAATGTTTGAAGCCTTAGATCTAGTGAACATGGGTAGGAAATCTGCTGATTGCTGAAAGACTTACTAAATGCCAAAAGCAAGCATGCCTGGGATGATGTGAAGTGGAAGGTGTGGGGTGGTGGTGGTGAGGAGCTCTGCTTTCTAATATTTTTAGGTTTTGAGATAGGAGAAGTTGGCTTATAGAAACTAAGTTACGTAGCTCCATTTTAGATATGGTATGTGTGTGTGAATTGAACTGAACAGAACTGAAGAAACTTCTTGGATGAAAAGTAAAACATCGTCAAGGAAAACCAAGACCAGCTGTCTTAAAAAAAAACACCTTTGTTACAACCATGACCTGGATGACTGGGGATCTCCATAGACATACCATATTTTTCGGAGTATAAGACGCACCCAGGTTTTGAAGAGACAATTTTTTTAAAAAAATAGGTAGGTAGGTAGAGGGATAGAGAGGGAGAGAAAGAGAGAGAAATACAGTAGGTAGGTAGGGAGAGAGAGAGAGAGACAGACAGAGAGAAATAGGTAGGTAGGGTTAGGGTTAGGGTTAGGGTTAGGGTTAGGGTTAGGGTTAGGGTTAGGGTTAGGGTTAGGGTTAGGGTTAGGGTTAGGGTTAGGGTTAGGGTTAGGGTTAGGGTTAGGGTTAGGGTTAGGGTTAGGTAGGGAGGTAGGGCGACAGAGTTTGTAGTTAGGTAGGTAAATAGATAAAGAGAGAGAGAGAGAAATACAGTAGGTAGGTAAGTAGGGAGAGAGAGTGTATAGATAGATAAGTAGGTAGAGGCTAGAGAGAGAGAGAGAGAAAGAGAGAAATACAGTAGGTAGGTAGGGAGAGAGAGAGTGTGTAGATAGGTAGGTAGGTAGGTAGAGGGATTGATAGAGAAAAATAGAGAGAGTAATAGAGAGAGAGAGAGAAATACAGTAGAAAGGTAGGGAGAGAGGGAGAGAGTAGGTAGGTAGGTAGGTAGGTAGGTAGGTAGATGTTTCCAGGTGTATTTACCCATGTGCTGGAGAAGGAAATCACTGACCACCTTTGCATCAAATCTTTGTTTCTGCAGGCACAGTACTTGACCAACATAATTCTCATCAATCACTCCAACTAAACAGCTTTCCAAAAGGGGGAAAAAAACCTTTTTGCACTGTGCAAACCTCCCCCAAATGTCCCGTTTTTTGTGAAAATGGGCCCGTTTATTTCAAATAAAAGGCATGAATAGCCTTGGGGGTGCTTGCGGAGTGTTCCTGGGGGAGTGGGGGCCCAAAATGAGGAAAAATTCTGTTTTTTGGTCAAAAAATAGAATGCATAGCCTTATGGAAGCTTATAGAGTGCTCCTGGGGGCTGGGCGTGGGCAAAAACACCCTGTTTTTTGCTCATTTCTGCCCTTCCCAGCCCCCAGGAGCTCTCTGGAAGGCTCCATAAGTGTATGCGCACTGCCATTTTGGTGAAGGGGTGGGTTTTCAGGAGGCAAAAAATGCTGTATTCAATGTATAAGGCGCATCCAAATTTTCAGCCTCTTTTTAGAGGAAAAAAGGTGCGTCTTATACTCCGAAAAATACAGTATGTGTGTGTTTATGTTTCTCATCTCAAAGTGGCAGGAAATCATTACATCTCTGGGTATTGGGATGCAAGGAAGTGATTTGAGAAAAAACTGTTGCCTTGTAATGCAATGCCCAGGCCATTATTTGTGAAATTGATTTATGATGAACGTATTTTTACAATTACTATGATCATGATGTATCATTTATTGCTTGTATGTACATTGAGAGCTTATGCGCTGGAGATAAATTCCTAGTTTGTCCAATCACACTTGAATAAAGAATTCTATTCTGTTCTGTTCTGTTCTGTTCTGTTCTACCCTACCCTACCCTACCCCACCCCACCCCACCCCACCCCACCCCACCCCTATCCCTATCCCTATCCCTATCCCTATCCCTATCCCTATCCCTATCCCTATCCCTATCCCTATCCCTATCCCTGCAGGAACAGCAGGAATCACTGAATAGATTGCAGAAAATAGTAAAATAAGAAAGGACATGGCAGAGAAAACCAAAGCACTTGAATTTGCAGCTTTCTAGCAATACCCAACATACATACCATGTTTGAGAGACTAAGTCCTTCTAAGCATTCCCAAGCCTTGCCTGGAGACATAGAAAGTAGGGGAGTGTGAATAAACTCTACACCGAGAATGAATTATGAAGTTAACTTTCTCTTTTCTTTTCCGTAACATCACACTAGTCCAAGTTTCCACACCAAAACAGACAGCAGATAACTAGATCTGGATTTAGACTTGCAGATATGACAAGTGAAGGGGAGAATTTATCACTTTAACCTGAATTGTCTGAAATCCTCTTTTTATGTATGTTATTTATGTATATGTCCTCAAAGGCAGCGTTCACACTTATACATTAAAACTTCCCTGAATATATCTTTTGTGGGGCTTAAGCAACTCTTGAATGGATTTGTAATATTAGATGAAGAACTGGATATTTGCCACAAATTGAAAATGGATTTAAAAACTTATCCTTTGACTTGAGAAAAAAATATCCAGGTTTTAGAAATCAAGTAGCTAAAACCACCCGAAAACAAAAGCATATGACACTTGATTTGTGAAGGTTTGCTGACAGCTTGATAGACTGAAATTAAGAAATAATATAGGTAACTCTCGTCTATTAAAAAATATCACCCAAGAGCTCAACTTCTCACTGCATGTATGACAACTATGTCTTAAATGTTTGTTTAAATTGTAGAATTAGAGAGGGAAGATGAACAGAGATACCATCTCTGATTTAATCTGGCAGAACATAAATATTCTAGTAGGAAAGGAAAATATTCTGAGATAAAATATGAGGCTAACTCTTGCATGTCTCTAAGATTAAAATTTACCACCACAAATTATCATAAACTGTCAAAATTTTAAGCATGCAAAAGTGCCTTAATAAAACTCTGGGAGGACAAATGGGGGAGTAGCAAGGAGGAATAAGTGACAAAACATGTTCTAATGTTACACTGTAAGCTAGAATAGAATACATCTTTATTATGGTCAAAGACCAGCAATACACGTTACATTTAACTATATGTTAAAAAATACTAAGTTTAAGATATAATTTTAAAAATGTCAGCATTATAAGTGGAAAGTAGCATACATGTTCTCACTTTGTTCAGGTCATTTGCTGGTTTACCTAGGTGCAAAAGCGCTAAGTATGTATGTAAAAACCATGGTCCAGAAATTGTTAGAGATATGTCCAAATGATTGGTACAAGATCACAACTATCCTTCTATAACCAATTTTTTTCTTATGGACATTGCAGAAGCACAGAATTTTGCCACTGCATGCGTAGTAGCCGGGTTCGTGTCCTGGAGGAGGAAGTCCAGATAAAAATTGCCTGCCCTCCCTGGTAATCTCTCTAATAAGGGGAGAATATATGCAGAACACCTATAGCAGAACGGGTTTGTATATGTGGTAAAAGAGAAGTGGAAGATACACTGTAAGCTACACCCCTTAGCAATGTAATCCTTCCTTAGTCACAAGTTACAATGGTGCTGAACAAAAGGAACATACAACTGTTTTTCAGTGTTGGGGCCTTTGTAGTGTTTCTACAGTCACATGCTTTCAATTCAAACACTTGGCAACCAGTTCTCAATTATGAAGGTTTCAGAATCCCATGATCAAGTACTGTAATCGCCACTTGCAACCTTCTTTGTTGACTTCCCACAAGCAAAGTCTATGGGGAAGCTAGCAGGAGGTCACAACTTCCTATTGCAAGCCACTTCTCCCATCACTTATTCTCCCCAGGAACGCACAGATGCCATGGGGGTCTCATACCATGTAGCACCTGCCTGTAGCTCTTGCCTGCTGACCTGGTTCCAGTGGCACAAGCAAGCACTTCTGGATTCCCTCCTCTTCTTATCTCACAGGGATGTGAAGTTCTTACTTAGCAACCCCTATGGTCCTTGCATAATGGGGATTGCTGGGATTGCCATCACTAAGCAATGCAGTCACATGATTTAAAACCACATCACCCAGGGATGGAAATTGTGGACTCAATTGACATCATAACCTAAGGATATCCCAAAAGTGCTTTTAAAAAAAAGGGCAACTGGACTTCAGCTCTGAAGAAGCTTCTAGGATGAGAAGCGAAACCTCTTCAAAGAAAACCCAGAAAGTTCAGTTGCCTCTTGAAAAAAGTACCTTTGGGACAACCATGATGTGGTGACTAAGAATCTCCATAGACAACCCAAGGATGAATTTCTGTATTTGCATATGATATTATAACCCAAATGCAAACAGTCAAAGCTTGCATCATGATGACACAGCACACATTTTAGCATTTAGCTTCATCATGGTTAGCTGTAGTCCACTAAGGAAGGTCATAGACTCTGTGGCTTTAAACTCTTTTGGAGGATTCCCTAAATCACACCATTCAAAGCCACTATTGAATAATGGAGACAAGATTTTTGGCTTCTAAAAAAGAATAAAATTATGCATAGCTGCATTCGTCCATAGCTGCAAAATGGTGCCCTTGCCTCTAAATTAAAAAGTGCAGTTAAACAAATTTTATCTTAAACTGTAATGCTTCTGATGTATTGCACACCAGCATTCTCCATCCAGCCTTCCATTTAGAGATTGCATATTAAATTCCCTCCTCTTTATATTCTTGTTTTAATGGGATTTTTATATTTTGGTTTGTTTGCTCTGCATTCACATTTAAAAAAAATCTTTGTAGGAAAACCTTTTTTTAAAAGATAAGTTGGTGGTAGGGCTGATTCCAGTTTTGTGCAGGTTTCATTGATATGTAGAGTACATTCCAGATATTCAGCCTTCATATAACTAATGGAAGTAAATGCCTTATTTAACTTCAAAATCCTGCCAGAAATTGGTGTGAACATTTTGGCTCTATCCACTCTCTCCTCAGCCCTCAGGCCAAACATTTTTTTTCCAGTATACCCTTTGCTACATGAAAATTCCCCACTCTAATGTAACGGAAAGAGATAAAAGAAAGCTAATGTCTATGTAGAGTTAATGAAATCAAGGCTAATGTCCATCCAGAGAGGATGAAATAGGACTCCCACTAATTAAAGCTGATGCCCGTTAATTATTAACTCTGTGTGGTTTTCTTTCTTGGCTTTCTGATCTTTGTGGTGTTTGTATGCATTAAGAAAACATAATTAAAAAAACCCTCCAAACTAAAACATTCTGTATTTAGAGCTGTACAAATGGAGACCTAGAGTGAGTCCCCTGCCTCTGCTACAACCTTCAAAAGTTATAACTACATTGTAACGTTTGACTGTCACAGAAGAAGAAATATTACAGATCAGATTGGAAATTAATCGTATGTACTACATTTATTGTTACCAGATGTCAATGTCAACAAAATTAAGCTAATTTAGTTTTTTTTATTGGCTCCACCTTTGTCTAATGTTCAGCCAAGTACAAGCCTCAGCACAGATTTTCCTTCTGCTGTAAATTAATCTTCCATCAAATCTTTGCCCCAAATAGGAAAAGAAGGTCAGATTTCAATATAAGGAAGTGGATTGTGGTTTAAATACTGTACTGGGACAGAGAAAACAGAAGTTCAAACCCTCTCTTGAACATGGAGCCCAAACTATTTCATGGGATTATTTTTACCCTACAAACTGATTCCATGGAAAGACTACAAAGAAACTTTATTGAGATAAAATATAGTTGCAGAATTTTGCAAGTCTGCTTCCCCCCCTCTTATGCTTAACGGAGTCAGGAAGAGTCATTAGGCTTGTTGTGGTCCAAATGACTTCTGAATGTCTTCTGCAACATCATTTTTATGGCTCTGTATAGGGAGAAAAATCAGAGGACAGCCCCACACGTGCCACCTTAAAGTCCTGGGTGATGCTTTGAAAATGACTTAGAAATGGAAGTTTGGAAAGATCTAAATTTCTTGGAGGCAACTGCATATTTTTTAACCCCTTAAAGTTGTTTGCAAGAAGGAAAGTGGATAAATGGCTGTAGCATTGTGGAAAGGGTTCTTAAGTCTTCCCAATAGGGATGACTCTAATTTGTTCATGTGCTTGATTCCTGGAGCCAGAGATGGTATTCACTTACGTTCACTACTGGTTCGCAAATGTGAGTATGCATGTGCTTGATTCGCTCGCACACACCACCTCCGTGCATGTGCTAAGCCTTCCGTGCATGCCCTTTGACTAAAAAAAAGTGCCTAAATGGGACGACATGGAGCCGGGGCAGGTGGGCGGTCCCACCCACAATTTCCTCTACCGGTTCAGACGAACCAGTCTGTACCGGTATAATATCACCTCTGCCTGGAGCACTAATAGCAACATCCAGAAAAATATCTGTTTTCTGTGTCCTCAGTATCACTGCCTTGTCATCAGAGTTCACAGCAACTGCTTCTAATTATTTTTTGCTCCCAGAATAAAGTGAGATTTGTTTCTTTGTAGAAATGATGCATGTACATAACTTGTTATAAGAAGCTTCCCAGAAAAGCCTTCCATGAAACATTTCTCTAAGAAGATACAATCTGAAACTGACTATCTAGACTATTGCAACCAACCAAATCTTCAGCTTAATAGCGATTACTTTGTTTTGTATTATATGCTTACATAGCTCATGTATTCCACAAGACCCAATTAATTTGAATGATACTTGATGCTAAGAAATGCTGTATGTGGCGATATAATAGTTTCATTTCATGGACTGCAACCACTGTTTGTTTCTGAAATGAATGATTAACCTGAGATCTCTGAACTATGTCAGTTTAATTGAATTGGAATAATCTGTTGCAACCTCCTTTGTTCTACTGAGGTATGTGTGCATCACAGACTACACAAATTGGAAAATAAAAAATAGGAGCTTATACGATACTTTAAGAATCCAAAATTTTTACTACCCTGGCAAATTTACCTTTGAGGATCATGTCAGGAAGGTTCATATTATTATCATTTTACAGATTCATTTGTGTCTGCAGATATTCCTTTCCTGGGAGACAAAACATCAATAAAGGATCAGATTGTACTTTGTGCAAGTAATGCAACAACCTAGTTGCTTATTTTGTCTAGGTATTTTTTTTTAATTTTTATGTAGTTTTTTGTTATTTATTATCTCAAGGTCTACCAAGACACTTCCTACATAAAAAACATTATCATTATAAATTTGGTTGTACAGATCACTGAACTAATCATGGCTCTGTAGCAACTCAACAGCAATCAAGCTGTGTGGTCTTCAACAGTGAATGTGATTTGAAGGTTGGTGTTTTGCTGGGACAATTTTTGAAGCAACCATGTGAGCCTTGCAAATGAATAGCTGTTTTAACTCTTCAAAGAAATAGTGTTCCAAAAGTATATATTGCTGTTCTTCTTAATTGTGTAGCCAAGCATTTCAAAGATTACAGTGGCTGTAACATACACCACTTCATTAGTTTGAGTCATGGTGGTAGTAGGGATTGTCGTGAGGCTGTACTGGTATTTACTAGCATACTACCTGATGGTATTTCTCCATTGAGTCTTGTTAATTGATCGGCTGTAGCTAGTTGATCCATGAGCCTATGCCTCATGATGTGCTTTGTAATAGAGAGGTTGGCAAATACAGTTACAGCTTCAGGGGCTGGCTGCACATCCAATTCTTCTTCCAGGTCTTCTTAAGTCTGGAATGTAATGTATAGTTCAGTTGTTTTCAAGTTGTGAGAGCAGCTTCCTGTTCACTATGTTGAAGTATTTTCTAAACAAACAAGCAAACAAAAACAAAGTAATTAGCTATTTCTCAATGTGGAAGTAAGTCATATGTCCACCCATAGTTTCTTCAAATGTTTGATATATCCTCTCTCATAAGGACTTCTGTTGCGGTAGCATTCCATGCATTCCAGGTCCTCTTCTCTTGTCCATATATCAGAGGTGGTATTCTGCTGGTTCGCTCTGGTTCCGGCAAACCGGTAGTGGTGGCAGCGGGATGCCTCACCCACCTGCCCAGACATCATCACAGATGATCTGAGCATGTGCAGAAGGTTTGGCATATGCGCAGAAGTACTATGCGCGTGGTCCCAGTTCCAAACTGGTAGCGAAAATGATAGCATTTCATGCCTGCCATCTATGGGTTGTTTCAGTAGACCACATCATCAGGTTGCCTTGGTTCCCCAACATCTGGCCTGGATATTGTTAATTCAGATGACATCTGAGTGGCATACTCCTCTTTGTCTATCTATCTACACATATGTGTGTGCATATGTACACGTGAGCATGAGTGCATTGTGTATGTGTGTATGGGTATGTGTATACAATGATAAATAATACACTATATGGAGACAGCAGAATAGACGAGAACGAACTGGAGAAGATAACAAAACACAAAGATCTCATATAGATCAAATAGAAATAGAATAATTGTTGCAAAAGAAAGCAAAGGTAGTACCAACAGTAATAGGTGCCTTGAGTAAATACCAAAACAATTGGAGCACCATTTAAAGAACATCGGCATTGACAAATTCACCATCACTCAATTGCAAAAGGCAGCTTTTTGCAATAATAATATAATATAATATAATATAATATAATATAATATAATATAATATAATATAATATAATATAATATAATATAATATAATATAATATAATATAATATAATATAATATAATATAATATAATATAATATAATTAATATAATATAATATAATATAATATAATATAATATAATATAATATAATATAATATAATATAATATAATAATATAATTAATATAATATAATATAATATAATATAATATAATATAATATAATATAATATAATATAATAAATATAATATAATATAATATAATATAATATAATATAATATAATATAATATAATATAATATAATATAATATAATATAATATAATATAATATAATATAATATAATATAATATAATATAATATAATATAATATAATATAATTAATATAACAATTTCTAACATGGTTTCCACAACGTTTTCTGGTGCTAGGCCTAGCTGATATATATAAATATAATATAAGAAACCCATGTAGTAGAAACCTTTCCATGTACTTTCATTAGGTAGCATTTTAATAAAAGTCTTTGTTGTGTCAATTAGTTGATTGACCATTGTCTGCTTTCTGAGTTACTGAAACTTGATCTTCTGTGAATGGAATTATTAGGGGATGGAAGTGACCAGGCAGAGGAAAACAGATTGAATTAAATGTTGTACAGTGAGTGACAAGTTACATTTGATAGGGCTTTTAGTTTAATTACTTGTATTTAATTAAGATATGTATTCATCAAGAAAGTTCATATTATAAAGGTCTTGTACAGAACCATTTTTGTTTATGATTTCTAGGTACATTTGTGATATTCCAAAAATACAGAGCACTCTCTTTAATTTAAAATGCATAATTTATTTGCTAAATGCTCAGAAATCATTACATGATGGACCGCAAGTAATGACGTTCTTCCTATCATAAACAAATACTAATGTTATACTGCTGGCTCATTTGATATGCTATTAAGCTGGAGTGCTCATGGAAAAAAGATTTTCTTTAAAATCTGTTAACCTGTAATGTTTAGTATTCTGTTATCGTATTCTAACCAGCATGAGGAATATATATGTTGATTGAAATAATCTAAAGGAACCTCTTCTATAAGCCCCTTCAAAATAACCTATCTTTCAATCCTCTTAAGCAGACTTCTTCAGTTTGATGAAGAAGAATATGCTGGCTGGAAATTTGGGAATTTGATGTCCAATCTATTTAGAAAATATCAATATGATGAAAGCTACCCAAGAATCATAGTATTGCATTGAGCTTAATAAATTGATTGATTGTTCTGTTGTCTGTTCAGAAGAGTGCAGTGCTCATTTTATAATAATAATATAATAACTTTGCATTTATTAACCGCTCCCTCTCCCCACAGGGACCCGGGGCGGTGCACAGGAGAAACTAAAAACAATATAAACAATCAATACAAAATATACAGTTTAAAACACCATTAAACTATGTTATCCCGTGCTAAAAAATTAAAACCCATTAAAATACATTTAAAAATCTATAGACAGAGAGACTATCCAAGGCCGGCCAGTCGAAAGAAATGGGTCTTTAGTTTCATACGGAAGGAGCGGAGGTCCGTGGTCGTTCTAATATCGGGGGGAAGGTCGTTCCAGAGGGCTGGGCCCGCCACAGAGAGAGCCCTTCCCCTAGGCGTCGCCCGCTGACAAAGTCTAGTGGACGGCACCCGGAGAAGTCCCTCTCTGTGGGAGCGAATCGGTCGTGAGGATGTATGGGGCAGGATCCGATCCCGCAGATAGCTAGGTCCCGAGCCATGGAGCGCCTTAAAGATGATAGTTAGCACCTTGAAGCGCACCCGGAAGACGACAGGCAGCCAGTGCAGCTCGCGCAGGAGTGGTGTAACGTGGGTGAACCTGGTGGTCCCCATAATTGCCCGCGCGGCTGCATTCTGAACTAACTGAAGCCTCCGGGTGCACCTCAAGGGAAGCCCCATGTAGAGAGAGTTACAATAGTCCAGTCGGGATGTCACGAGGGCATGAGTGACTGTGCGAAGGGCGTCCCGATCCAATAGGGGGCGCAATTGGCGAACCAGGCGAACCTGGTAAAACGCCCTCCTGGCCACGGCTGTCACTTGCTCTTCCATAGACAGCCGGGTATCCAGGAGGACACCCAAATTGCGCGCCCCATCCACAGGGGCAAGATGTTCGCCCCCTATGGCCAGCGTTGGAGAAAGCTGGTTGAATCGGACAGCCGGAAACCACAGCCACTCGGTCTTGGTCGGGTTGAGCCTGAGTCCGTTACTTCCCATCCAGATCCGCACGGCTTCCAGGCACTGGCACATCACCGCTACGGCATCGTTGGGGTGGTTTGGGGTAGATATGTACAGCTGGGTGTCATCAGCGTACAGGTGGTAATCTACCCCAAACCATGGATGATCTCACCCAGCGGCTTCATATATGCGTTAAACAGGAGAGGCGAGAGGACCGACCCCTGAGGCACCCCGCATGTGAGGGGTCTCGGGGTCGACCTCTGCTCTCCTGCCCACACAAATTGCGATCGGCCAGAGAGGTAGGAGGAGAACCACCGTAAAACGGTGCCTCCCACCCCCAACCCCCCCAGCCGATGCCATAGGATACCATGGTCGATGGTATCGAAAGCCGCCGAGAGGTCTAATAGGACCAGGATGGAGGAACATCCCCCATCTCTGGCCCTCCAGAGATCATCTACCAACGCGACCAATGCCGTCTCGGTGCTATGCCCGGGCCGAAAGCCGGACTGGCGCGGATCTAGATACTCAATTTCCTCCAGGTGACGGGGAAACTGTTGTGCCACCACACTCTCAACAACCTTCGCCAAAAAGGGAAGGTTGGAGACTGGACGATAGTTGTTTAAAAGAGCTGGGTCCAAAGAGGGCTTCTTGAGGAGGGGCCTCACCATGGCCTCTTTTAGGGAAGCAGGCAAGGAACCCTCACTCAAGGATGCGTTGACAACCTCTTGGAGCCAGCCTCGTGTCACCTCCCAGGATGCCAGTACAAGCCAGGAGGGGCACGGGTCCAATAAACATGTGGTGGCTCGCAGTCGCCCACGTAACCTGTCCATATCTTCGGAAGTAACGGAGTCAAACTCCTCCCAAACAAGATCTCTCTCGTGGCATCCCACTGGGCCATGAATGGGGGCTAGCTCACTCTGTATCTGAGCGGTTTTCTCCTGCAGAAAAGTCACAAATTCCTCTGCTCTACCCTGTAGTGGGGCTTCCCGCTCCCTCTGTTGGAGGAGGGAGCGGGTCACCCTAAACAGGGCGGCAGGGCGGTTTTCTGCGGATGCTATGAGAGTGGCACAATGATGACGTTTGGCCACTCTCAGCGCCACAATGTAAGTCCGTAAATGGGCTCTTACCTGTGTCCGGTCAGATTCAGAACGGCTAGACCTCCATCTTCCCTCTAGGCATCTCTTGCGGCGTTTCATCACCCGCAGCTCCTCAGTAAACCAAGGAGCCAGGGTGGTTCGCCGCCGCAAGAGAGGCCGCAAGGGCGCGACCCGATCCAAGGCTCCCACGGCCGCAATATTCCATGCGGCCGTGAGGTCCTCGATCGGGGCGCGGGTCAGGGAAACAGGAAATGGCCCAAGCGCTGTCTGGAACCCATCCGGGTCCATCAGGCGCCTGGGGCGGTACCAGATTGGTGACTCTGGTTCCGCCTCCCCGCGGAGGGGAGCAGCGGTCGGAAAGTCGAGCCGGAGAAGTGAGTGGTCTGACCATGACAAGGGCGTGATGACTATGTCCCCTATACCCAGATCACTCTTCCATTGGTCATTTTGTTTGTTTGTTTATTCATGTCAGAAGCATCAGAATTAAAATAAGGCATATCATATGATGTAAAATTTAAAATATAAAATACAAGATTAAACTATGTACAAATTAAATAGATCACGCCCAGAAACTAGCAACATTAATTGTGTTCTGTCACACTGTCATGAGGTCTCAAGTGTCCACTGATCGAGACACAAGGGACAGGTATACATACATGTTGTTTGCGTGTCACCACAGTCACAAAGAACAGAAGGCACCAGGTAGCCCCATTTATTCAGAGTGTTTCTGGATCTAGTTGTACTTGTGCGCAGTCTATTCAATGATTTCCCCAGCTTTTGTCAAACCCAGGTGCTAGCTCCTCTATTAGTTCCATTCAGTTGTTGGTTCTTTGTAGCTTTCCATAGATCTACTCTGCCTTCAAATTCTTTGAAGTTTTCTGTTAACCTAAGGAAGCTTTTCTTGGATTTTGGTCTCTGATGAGCTAGTTATAGGCCATAGAGATGGTGTTGTCTAGATAGTGATGATTTGAATCTCTCTATATACTGTATGCTGCTGCTTCGATGTAGGTGGGGAAATGCTGCTAGAGCAGTGCCAAGAACATGTCAGTTATTGTACAGAACACTCAAACTCTCAGGACTTTGGTAGAGGACCCGAGATAGAGATGAAAAGGGAATGCCAACACCCACCCACACCCACACCCCCTCCCACTGACATACAAACAGAAACAGGGAGAGAAAACAGAATTGTTATTAAATACAAAGACCAGTATAAAACAATATAAGATAAAAAGAGTAAAGAAATAAAAGTCCATAATATGAAAGGCAAAGGATGGCACAGTATGATTCCTTAGTTTGTGTACATGTTTTGAATTTTAGGCAGGGGTGAAGTTCAGCAGGTTCTGACAGGTTCTGGAGAGCCGGTAGAGGAAATGTTGAGTAGTTCAGAGAACTGGCAAATGCCACCTCTGGCTAGCCCCAAAGTGGGGAGGAATGGAGATTTTACAATATCCTTCCCCAGGAGTGGGGTGGGAATGAAGATTTTGCAGTATCCTTCTCCTGCCACACCCACCAAGCCACGCCCACAGAATCAGTAGTAAAAAAATTGAATTTAACCACTGATTTTAGGCATATATATTTACAGAAGGGAATCCACGTGGGACAACTAAAAATCAAGATGTATAACACTATGAACATGCAGACAAAATCTTACCTTGTGATGAGCAGTGTAAGAAATATGAAAGTTAGTTATTTTGAATAGGGATCAGATAGAGAAGCCACATCAAATTGTTTGCAAAGAAGCAGATATCTCATGAGGCATTTCATTGATGAATATCCCATCAGACCCTTCATTCATGTAGATGAATATTATTCCAGGATCAGCTTAGAATTCTGGAACAACATAATATGTAGGGTTGCCCAAATGAACAAGTCTTATTCAAAGTGTGTAATGTCCCATTTCCTAAATGGAGTTAAGAAACCAACAAAACTCCAACTTCTATCTAGAAATTATACAGAAATAAAGTTGACATTTGAATATAAACTTATTTTTGCATTTTTCAATGAAAACCTGAACTGACCATAGTTGATCTTCAAAACGGTCTTATTTTCTGAATTTTGCAATAGAGTTTGGAAATGGAAATACATATATTTGGAGAGGGTATATCCTAAGAGTCTTTATATATTGATATAAAATCAATAATAATAAAGCTTGTATTGGCAGCACTTATAAATTATACATAATTGCAAACAAAATGTGTATCTAGTAAACTATACATCCAAATACACAGTAAGCTTTTAGGGCATTAAAAAAAAGTAAAGCTCAACAAGAAGATGACAAAAGTTAAATGTAACATATCTCCCTACCTCTATTCCCAGCTGTGATGATCCTAAAATCTCCTGGGCAGGTTTTGAATTTCACCTACCAGAGATATTTCCTTGACAGGTCAGTGCCTAGAACTTTCAGATTTCCCAATGCCACTACTCATTTCTATGACTATGAGTGTCTGTATATTGGGACATTAGCAGGACGCAAGCTGGACACATTGGATTTTTTCTTAAATTTGAGGATTGGCTAAAAACTACTGCATCAGGACTGTGCAGGCTGTGTATAGCAATTGCCTTGCACCCTAGCCCTACATGATGTCTGCCACTTCCATGCATAAAGCAGTAGAATTGATTGGATGACTACAATGCTAGATTATCAGTTCCAGAATGAAAGCTGTCTGGATTTGGTTCCATACAACAGTCATTCACTGCCAGTGAAGCATTGATTTTCTGCAGTCCACTCAAAGCAGAATTAAACTACTGCTTTAGTAATCATATTATATAGTTCTGTGTTTCATTTCAAAAGTACAGATAGCTGCTTACATGTATTCCATGCATAGTAAAAAGGCAGAGGAGATAAGGTGGAGTTTGAATTAGATTCAGCAAATAGATGTTTTCTACTTATAACATTTGTCCCTAATTGCTTCCTGTGCAGTGATGAGTATATTGCCCTTAGTTAGTTATTGTTTTTCTTAATACGTTTGTTTTCTTTATCTTTCTAAAACAATAACAATAACAAGAAATCCTGTATGGATTAATTATGGAACAAATTTGTTAATAATGCAAAAGCTTTCTAAAGAGGAAATAATTAGAAAATGACATTGTAAATAGAAAGTTTCGATTAATGGCACAGTTATAGTGAAAATTCTCAATAGAGTCTGCAGGTCTGCATTGGATAAGTGGGCTGCAGTTGTCGTTGGCACAGGAATTGGGGGGGAAACTCTCCATATAATCAAAGTGATAAACAAGAGCAGAATAACAAAGGCAATGGAATGCAGTGTGTCCTTAAAAAGTGAATGCATGAAAAGTGGTTGCAATTCTCAATTGTAAAACAGAACTCTGCTTGATGCATACTACTCTGTGTCCTTAGAATTTCCTTCTGGCCAGTCTTTTTTTTTTTTTTTGAAAAAGTTTTATTGAGTTTTAACAATTTTCTGAAGGGTGGGGTAAGGGTTACAGAAACATTTTGAGAACCTTTGCGTCAGAGTCCTTGGCCCATCCCGGGCTACATAATAAAACAATAGTAAACAAATTTATCAAAAAAAAATACTACAAGATAAAGACTAGTGTATACGTATTACATATTACATTTCCAATTCTGAGATGGCAGACATGTACAAACATCCTGGTATAAAAAAGAATAGAAAGAAAAGTTAATAAGAAAAAAGAAAAGCAAGCAAAATCATTTTTTTGATCTAAGTCTTTTGGCAATTGTATCTTCTTTTTCTCCTGCTTGGTCCCCCGTGGGCGAGGCCATGGCCCCCTCCGCCCCCCCCTGGATCTTCACCCAGGACAGAGGAATGTTTTTTAATAAAGGCTTCCGCCTCAGCAACTGTTTTAATTCTCACTCTTCCTCCTTCCCAGAACACCAGCATCCCTTCAGGCATCGCCCACTTGAACCAGATCCCGTGGTCAAACAATATTTTAGATAAGAAGGAAAATTTCCTTCTCATTTCTCTGATTTTTTTTTGGGACCTGCTTCAAGATAGCGACAACCTTTTGTTGGTAAATTAGGGGACCCCCTCTCTGCGCCTTCAAAATTCCCTCTCTGGTTGACCTTCTGACAAATTTAATGTGAATCTCTCTGGGTACTTCATTTATCCTGGCATATGCAGAGTTTATTCTGTAGACTAGGTCAATGTCCCCCCTGATCTCATCTTTAGGTTTATGTAAATAGTCTGCTAAAATTGTGCTCATGAGTTCAGGCAAGCATTCACCAGATTCTTCAGAAATGTTCTGAAATGTTAAAAAATATGACATCCTTTCAAAGTCCATCCTAGACATATGCCCAGTTAATTCCCCCCCCCTCACTGTTGACATTTTTAAGCTCTCCCTTTGCCTCAGTTAGCCCCCCTTCCAGATCTTCAGTCTTCTGTATGTTCTCCTTCACTTGATTACGAGTTTCCAGGAGTTCCTTCTTAAAGTTGTTATTTTCTTCTCTCTGCGCCTTGATTTCCTGTACCAAAGTTTGTATAACAGATTCCAGAGAAGACAATCTTTGTTCCAATCCTGCCAATTCTGATTTTTGTGCCATGGTTAACTGTTAGAGTCAATGCCACTAAAATGGCATTTTTTGGGTGGAGCCGTTGAGACAAATCAGGAGGTAAAAGTTTCAAATCAAGGTTGTAAAAAAGTTCAGGAACCAGTAGGGAAACACTTTCCCAAACCAATAGTTATAATAAAAAAAAGGCACTCCAGACAGGGAATCAATTAATCCAAAAAAATTCTTCATTAATAGCAAGAGGAAGTCCAAATTACAAGAAGATGCTGGTAGTTTTTCATAAATAAGATAGTCATTCAGGAGCGGAGAGAAGCCATCTTCCACCGCCCAAGCTGGGAGCCAGCCGGAAAAAGTAACAAAGAAATAAGTTGTAACAAGCCAATCGAACTTAGAAACATTGTTGCAAGCCGCAGATCACTTTCACTTGCTTTCACTAAGTTCCAGGCAAACTGCATAGAGAAAAATCCGTCCCTCGCAATGAGGAACCATTTCAAAGCGCCGCTTTAAATCCGAGGGGGGGTTTAACGAAAAAAACACCCCCCTCCAAGCTTTTTAGTCCAGCGCTGCCATCGGAGATAAAATAGCAGATAAAAGCACACTCACTCTTCCCCTTGCAGCCAAGCCTCGGGAGAGCCTTCCGACCCGGACGTCTGGCTCACTCCAAAATTAAGCAGCTTTTCCGTTCTCCATTGGCGAAGGTGGAGACAGGCGTCTCCCCCCCGCAGCCAGCCTTTCGTCACCTAGGCTGAAGACAAGGGTCGCTTTCCCACCGCCGTGGGAAGGGGGCATCCCTAGCAAGCCAACCCTACGGGAGACCCCCAAGATGGGGCGTCTCGCCCCCGTGGGGGGGCAGAAAAAAGGACAAAGCAGTGGACGAGTCAAGGACCCATCCGTCGCCGTTGGAGGGCGGAAGCGGAAGTCCCCTTCTGGCCAGTCTTGAGCATGCCCCTGCACCGCCCCCCCCTCCGCCCCCCAGTTTGGGCTCTTGTACAATTAAACTGATATTTACTCTAAGGCTGAAAACCACATGTAACTAGGCGGTGGTTCAGTGTCCTCAAGACTTTCTATGAAAGCTGAAAAGAATAGAAATATTTATGGGGAATAAGCACTACTGAACTCAATCAAAATTGTTCCCAGTTTCAAGTAGCGGATTCAAAAAATGTGATATATTGGCAAATTCCACATTTTGGACCAGGTATTAGTGGCTAGTTGTCCAATTGACCAAAAACATACAGCTCAAGAATCAGCTGGTTACTTTGACACAATCTTGTGCAAAGGCACAAAAGTTCCCAAATCCTAAAAATGGTCTAAGTCAGGGGTCCCCAACCTTTGCAACTTTAAGTCTGAAGGGCTTCAGCTTGCAAAGATTGGAGACCCCTGATCTAATCTTATAATATTTGTACAATATTTCAACTAAAACCTAATGAGTTCTCATCTGAAAACTGGTGGCAACCTAACCTAACCTAACCTAACCTAACCTAACCTAACCTAACCTAACCTAACCTAACCTAACCTAACCTAACCTAACCTAACCTAACCTAACCTAACCTAACCTTTCTCCTGAAAATTACCTTGTTTTGTTTTTTAAAATAAAACGTTTAATGAGGAGGAAGCAAGAATATAATAAAACATAGAAGAACTGTGTTTGGCAGCTTTATCTTCACAGATACTCCCCTGATGTGTTTATTCTTGCTATTTTTTAATATTTATATCCTGTCTTTTCTCCAGGAGCTCAAGATTGCATCATGCTTCTCTAGATCAGTCCTTATGATAAATTTATTAGATTGAACTAAGAGGAATGCCAAGTATCATGGTTAAACGTAGATTTGAACCAAATTCTCCCCAATTCTTGTCTAGTACTTTAAGAACTACACCATGCTGGCTTTATAGACAATGTTCCTCAGGGAGTGGCGCCTCAGAACCTGCATAGACATTAAAACCGATGTACAAGTATAATTTGATGAGCCTTTTATCTGACTTCATTAACATATGAGTCCAACAGTATAGGAACAACTCATACAATTACATCTCAACAATGAGTGTAGTGCATTGTTTATATGTTTCTGACATATAAACAAGCCCTCTTGCATCCCATTTAACTTTCAGATATATGCTGATCAAGGAACAATTGCTTAGAAAAGGTCTAATGAAAGAACATTAGAATTTTATCATCTGACATTAGCATTTAATCCTTGCTCTAAATACACTCTCTGCAATTATGCTATGTTGTTTCAGAGTCCCGTCTCGCATACGATGCCTGCTACATTTTAGATTTTGTCTATACAAAACTGAACTTGTTATGCTGACAGGTGCAGCTTCTGTTTAATCTTTTGATCATAGAACAAAACATCCATCCTGATATCTTTTGATCTCGGCAGTTTGCATAAAATCCAAGGCCATAGATTCATTTTTCCTTCCCTTCTTCACTCTCCACTTCTGGAGTTTAAATAGCGCAGTATTTAAAGTTTGCAGATAAATGATTCTAAAGTGTCTGTCTTTACTGAAGGTACACTAACAGAAAATGCTCATTCTTATTCATCTCTTGAAATTTCTGTTTGGAAACTTCAAGTAACAGACTTTCTTACTAATTGCTAATAAATAATTTTACATACAGCATTTAGATGCAATATTGATTGCTGATGATTTAATGTTGATATATGCCATGGGTTGTCAAAAAAGTACAAAGGAACCTGAAACTATATTGGGGACCACTTTATATTGTTAAAAATGTATTAAAATACTGTAATTAAGATGAATGCTTTACCTTATATGTTGTTTTTATTCCAGAAGTTACAAATGACAAAATGACAAAAATATTTCTGAGTTTATGTGACAATGAAAAAAAAAAGAATTAAATATAAATATAAATAACAAATATAAATTGTTGAAGAAAGCTAAAGAGAGGGGAATTGGGGCTATATTTTGATACTGTTTGGTTTAGATGGAAGAATGGAAAATAAGAAGCTATTAAATTTGGAAGCCTACGATTTGAAATTTGTATGTCATACTTATTTGTGGTATAATAAAATTAAAGTGAGCACAGATTTTCATATGTGTGTGTGTGTGTGTGTGTGTGTGTGTGTTAGTTTTATGAGTAAAAATAAATTTTTATTTCCAAAAAATTACACAACGGAACTCGGCTTGCTGTCTAGATGGTCTCTGGTGATGAGCCGAAAGGCAGAAAAGGAAACAGTATGTCTCCTCCCTTAATTGGGGCCTATTAACAGGATGTTGTGGAAACAATTACACACACACACACACACATACACACACACACATATATATAATCTATCCTAGTCTCCCTGACTTATTTATTGATCAGCTCAAAAACGTAACACACACACACACACACACACACATGTGTGTATATGTGTGTGTGTGTGTGTGTGTGTATGTTAGTTTTATGAGCTGATCAATAAATTAAATTAGAGATAATTTAATTTATTGATCAGCTCATAAAACTAACACACATATCTAAAAAATCACACAACGTAATTCCTGGCTTGCTGTCTAGATGATCTCTGGTGATGAGTCGAAAGGCAGGAAAGGAAACAGTATGTCTCCTCCCTTAATTGGGGCCTAATAACAGGTTGTTGAGAAACAATTACACACACACACACACACACACACACACATGAAAATCTGTATATATATCTTTTACCTAAGATACCTTTCTGCTTGTTACTTCAGGAAGCTTTTTTCCCAGAAAGCAATGATAGCAAGATTAGTCTAGTAACTTATAGCGAGGTACTATGTTTTATTCATTACTAGCTGATAACCCATTTTTGCCTGGGTATTTATTTATAGGGGGAAAATGTCCAGACAAATGTAATTTCTAATGTTGGATTTCCCCCCTTATCAGCGGGAGCCCCCTTATGAGTACTGTGAAGCCATTACCATGGCAACTACACTGTGCTGTAGAAGACATTTTTAAGGCACAACAGGCTGTATCTTAACAGAACACTTCCCCAAGGGGTGTTGGGATATCTTACCCCCACAGTATTTTTTCCAGAGAGTAAGTCATCTGTGCACCAAGTTTAGTTGAAATTGCTCGAGGCGTTCCTGAATTATGCTGAAATATATACACACACAGAGCCATTTTTATATATTTAGATTATATTACTAACTTACCAACTGCAGTGATTCATTTGACAACTGTGGCTTCATAAAATGGGGAAAAACTCACTTAACAAATGTCTCACTTAACATCAGGAATTTTGGGCTCAAGTCGAGGATTACCTGTACTCTATTTGATATTGAAACTGAGAAATGTTAAAATATTGGACTTTGTGGGCCCTTGAAAGGGTTTTGAATAACCCCAGAAGGTGTTCTGGTCTGTTCTAGGTTCTTGGGTGTGTGTGTGAGTGGGGCTATGTTTAATATGTTGCAACAGGTAGTCTAAGGAAACCAAGGGAAGGCGTAACTGCTACATGCTATGAGGTTTTGGAAGCTTGAGCCATTTTGTTCCTCCCTGGGGAGAGAAAAGCATGAGAATAAAACCCATCCTGTCTGCACTTCATAACGGCAATCATTTTTCTCTGAGACCATCTGTCATTGATGATCATGTTTGTAACTGAGGAAGTACAGAGGTATGGAATGATTTTTTTTAAATTTCTGTCCTTCAATTCAAGTAATTACTTCTTAGTATATGTTTCCTGTCTAGTAATTAAGAATTGACTCTTGTACTCTAAACAGGACTTTATCCCTAAATCCATTAAGTGAATTTCAATTGAACTGAAGCCAAACACACTAGTTTCTGTAAACAGAACATTCCCTTTTACTACATCAAATTGAAAATGGTCTTAGAGAAGTGCTTTTAGGAGCATAGATAGTAAATACATTTGGTGCTCAATTCACAAAAGGCTTGGTTAAGATGGTACTCCTTGGCAAGTCATTGAAGTTGGATGAACGTTTGTCCCTTTTTAACAAGTGTGCCATTTGTGATTGATCTTGGAGAAGGCAGATTTGTCTAAGGAAGTGTGTGGTTTGGTCTTTAAATTACTACAGTGTGTTTTACAAACAGCTCTATTGAAGAGTCTAAGGAAATTGCAACCAATGCAGAATGCTGCAAACAAATTATTTTTGGGTGTCGCTTCAGTGACCATGATACACTACTCTTACATCCACTACATTAGTTGCCAATTTAATTCTGGCTATAATTCAAGGATGCTGGATCTCATTTATTTATTTTATTTATTTATATTTCATATTTTTTTAACTGCCCACCTCCCTCAGAATGACTGGGGAAATATGCATGAAAGATTACCTTTCCTGTATGCCTTGCCACCAAAATTATCAAATGATTGGTGCTGGCAGTGGATCAACTTAAACTGTAAACTACTAATTAATTTATCGGTAGAGTCTTTAAATAAGCATTATATGGGCCACCCACACCACAGACCTAATTAGCTGATCTTTTGTGCAGGTTGCCTAGCAACCAAGTGCAACAAAGAAAGGTTGCTTTTCAACCTTTTTCTGTGCATGGGAGTGTTCTTTGTATGGTGTATATATATTGTACAGCTCTCAAGCCTATCCTGATCTGCTCTGAATCGTTTGAGCTTTATTCAGTTCACTTATTGAGACACCTTTGCTAATTAATTGCTAAGACATATTCCAACTGCAGGATTTTGACCCTGAGGAAATTAGATTGGCCCTGTCTTTCTTTACTTGCAAAAGGCAAAACTCTTTTTTTCACTTAGAGAAAAATGATTACCGGTGGCTCAATGGTCAGTTTAAAGTATTGCTGCTGTTGCTCTTATTGTTGGTTTATTTTATACTTTTGTCTACGAAATGCGTTTATGTTTTACAAGTTGCTTTGGGGTAATATTGATCTTGCGAGGCAGTTTGGAAGTAATATTATACAGGAAATGGGATAAGTAACATCAAGCTTGAATTTGGTCTTATTTCTTGTTTGCTAGATAAATGTCTGTATATATGTGTGTGTGATGTTGCCAATGGTTCCCTTCTGGTTGTGGCATTTTCTTTCCCAACCAAACTGACTTTCTGAATGTACTACAAAAGTGAATGCAGTCCACAGCCTTCCCATATCTCAGATTTTGAATTTATTCCAAGAACTTATCATATGCCATACTTCATATGCCATACCATTTTAATTTCTATTTATAAGGTTCAAATTGCAAGCAGTGTAAAGGCTCCTCTGCCCGAAAATCGTAAGAACTACTGTTTAGGAAATGCCATTCTAGGCTTACATAAGACAGCTTCCAATTTTATTTTGTAAATGAGTTTACAAAAATTGCTAGCCAATTGGTTTTGTTACTTGAAGTACCTAAGGAAAAAGGTTAAAAAAAATAAACTTGTTTGTTGTTGTTGTTGTTGTTGTTGTTGTTGTTGTTGTTAGAATGTAAGGTTTCTTCTGCCTAATTGTTTCAAAGCCAGAAAAGCATGAAAAGCAGTTCAGTCGATGGCATTATACAAGGCTGATCTTAGCTTATAGATGCCAATTTTTAGTATTCTTCTTCTTCCCCTTTTTTCCCTCTCTTGTCATATGAAATCCCATTAAGGAAGTTGTCAAGTAAACATGTTCAATAACTGGTACATTGTAATAGTCTTCTTTATCTTCTAGGAGTCTTTCAAGCTCTTTGATGAACTTTTTGTTCTAGTTAACATCATCTGTTTATGCTTCTATTTACACTAAATAGGAACTGTGCTGAAACTGCTGTGCAGGGGACAAAAGCATTCCATATGGGAACAATCTGCATTTGAAATTGTATTATTTCAGTTCTTAGTTTAATTAAAATTTATTTTATGCCAGCTCTCATTCACTAATGAAACAGCTGTCAGTGAGGAATTACTACTGGGCAGTTAGCAAAATGTAATTTCCAGCTTAGACAGGCAGGATGGGGAACCTGCTACTAGTCTTGCGAGGATAGGTAAAATTTAAAATTACTCATCTTGAGAATATTGATGCAACAATAAGCCAATGTTCCAAAACAAACATTATAGTTCAATAATTGGCTCAGAACCATTCCCACTTGTATAAAACATGGTATATTTGTGGGTCTCTCCCTGTCTCTGTGTGTGTTTATAGGTGTGCAGATAGGGAGGGAAACAAATTTATTTAGTTTACATTTAGACAGATTTGAATGATCAAATCTCTCTCTCTAAAGCACCTTTGAGTCAGTGACTGCTTGGACAACTCCTTGCAGTTTTCATGGCAAAATTTAATCAACAACATAATACAAAATGATTCAAAATGTGGTCTTTCCCTAATTTTCAAATTTTACCAACAATAATATTACCAATAATAATTTTTAAATACTTTAGAGAAAACTCTGCAAACAAATACATAGGTTCATGAAAATAAAATACAAACATTTCCAAAATGCTGCATATAAGAACAGTGCTTATAGTTTGAGAAATGTACATCAAAAGAAATAAAAAGGTCAGTGTAAACAATTTTCAAATTTTGTATACTGCAATTAACATATCTGCAAAACTGAGAAATTCTAATTGACAGATTTGCTCATCTCTAATCTTGATGATGACAGATGACTTTGGCTAACCAATACTGTTTATATATACCGACTGCTGAGCTCTGATAGTGTGTTATGTCAAAATAAATGAGTTCCAAAATTTGCAGGATAGTGGGTGTAAGGTATTTTAATTTATAAGCTAAGTGCATCTTAAGATAACTCAATATTTATTTTTTCTTCTGACTCCATATGTTTTTTTAAAAAGAGTGTTTCACAATTTCTTTGAAGAGTGTGTAGAAAATACATCTCTCTTTTCTTCTGTGTTGAGTGATGGGGTAGCCCTGGGAGGGAATCTTTGTTCAAACATTCCATAGTTGTTAACATATAGATTTTCTCTGCTTATTTGTGTATCTATATTATTGGTTCCAGAGAGAAAGCCTATGCTCTAACCTCAAAATAACACATACTGGATACGTTCAGAAAGATTTTTATCTGTGGATTTCTATATTTTATTTGTTTTAGGAATTATGATATCTGACTATAATTTAAAGATGTTTTACTTCTTCAATTTCCTAGGGCTTGGGTTATTTGTGGAGAGATACTTAGATCAGGTACTTGATGTTGGTTATAGTGGTGTTCTTTATTGTCCTTTAGAATGGCAAGTCATCACTTATGCGTCACTGCTCCGATGTTCAGCATCTCCTAATTGCCTCTTTCTATGCTATACAGTTGCCAAGTGAGAATTCAGGACCATTTACTAGTTTCATTTCTACGCAGGTAACTTCAAGGTTTTGTTTTATGTGTAATCACAATTTGAAGTATGATAGTACTGGATTCATAGCCTTGCATATAATAGGAAAGGATGTATTTCAATTTTTACATTTGTATGACTGACCTGGTTGACCCCTTATGAATAAATTGTAAGAATGTTCAGCTTTTGTTACTGGTCCTATGATGATTGCCATTATTACTATTATACCTTACATATGTCTGTTGCTTTACAGAATAAGAGAACAAATGTAATTTCACTAATAATCTAATAAAATTGCCCTAAATGTCTGATTGATATATATATATATATATCCGGTATCCCTGATACATTAAGTCTCCTCCCCTTAAAGGGACCCTGAACAGGAGCTGTGATAATATTCTCTCATTTAAGAGTCCTGTAAATTGGCTGATGTATCAGGGATACCGGATAGCTCAAGGCATAGAGAAGCCTGCCTCATATGCTGGAAAGCACCGGTTCAAATCCCAGTAGAAGGAGTATGGCCAGCTGAAGAAGGCTAATAAGCCTGAAATGGATCCATCCTGGTCTCTTTATTTTCAGCCCTTAAAAATCTAACACATATCTAAAAAATGTCACACAGCAGTAATCTAATTGGTTCTCTGTCTGGATGATCTCTAGGTTGAGTCGAAGGGCAGAGAGGGATGACGTTAAGTCTCCTCCCCTTAAAGGGACCCTTGAACAGGAGCTGTGATAATATCCTCTCATTTCAGAGTCCTGTAAATTGGCTGATGTATCAGGGATACCGGATAGCTCAAGGCATAGAGAGGCTTGCCTCATATGCTGGAGGGCACCGGTTCAAATCCCAGTAGAAGGAGTATGGCCAGCTGAAGAAGGCTAATAAGCCTGAAATGGATCCATCCTGGTCTCTTTATTTTCAGCCCTTAAAAATCTAACACATATCTAAAAAATGTCACACAGCAGTAATCTAATTGGTTCTCTATCTGGATGATCTCTAGGTTGAGTCGAAGGGCAGAGAGGTATGACGTTAAGTCTCCTCCCCTTAAAGGGACCCTTGAACAGGAGCTGTGATAATATTCTCTCATTTAAGAGTCCCTTAAATTGGCTGATGTATCAGGGATACCGGATAGCTCAAGGCATAGAGAGGCTTGCCTCATATGCTGGAGGGCACCGGTTCAAATCCCAGTAGAAGGAGTATGGCCAGCTGAAGAAGGGTAATAAGCCTGAAATGGATCCATCCTGGTCTCTTTATTTTCAGCCCTTAAAAATCTAACACATATCTAAAAAATGTCACACAGCAGTAATCTAATTGGTTCTCTATCTGGATGATCTCTAGGTTGAGTCGAAGGGCAGAGAGGTATGACGTTAAGTCTCCTCCCCTTAAAGGGACCCTTGAACAGGAGCTGTGATAATATTCTCTCATTTAAGAGTCCTGTAAATTGGCTGATGTATCAGGGATACCGGATAGCTCAAGGCATAGAGAGGCTTGCCTCATATGCTGGAGGGCACTGGTTCAAATCCCAGTAGAAGGAGTATGGCCAGCTGAAGAAGGCTAATAAGCCTGAAATGGATCCATCCTGGTCTCTTTATTTTCAGCCCTTAAAAATCTAACACATATCTAAAAAATGTCACACAGCAGTAATCTAATTGGTTCTCTGCCTGGATGATCTCTAGGTTGAGTCGAAGGGCAGAGAGGGATGACATTAAGTCTCCTCCTCTTAAAGGGACCCTGAACAGGAGCTGTGATAATATTCTCTCATTTAAGAGTCCTGTAAATTGGCTGATGTATCAGGGATACCGGATAGCTCAAGGCATAGAGAAGCCTGCCTCATATGCTGGAAAGCACCGGTTCAAATCCCAGTAGAAGGAGTATGGCCAGCTGAAGAAGGCTAATAAGCCTGAAATGGATCCATCCTGGTCTCTTTATTTTCAGCCCTTAAAAATCTAACACATATCTAAAAAATGTCACACAGCAGTAATCTAATTGGTTCTCTGTCTGGATGATCTCTAGGTTGAGTCGAAGGGCAGAGAGGGATGACGTTAAGTCTCCTCCCCTTAAAGGGACCCTTGAACAGGAGCTGTGATAATATCCTCTCATTTCAGAGTCCTGTAAATTGGCTGATGTATCAGGGATACCGGATAGCTCAAGGCATAGAGAGGCTTGCCTCATATGCTGGAGGGCACCGGTTCAAATCCCAGTAGAAGGAGTATGGCCAGCTGAAGAAGGCTAATAAGCCTGAAATGGATCCATCCTGGTCTCTTTATTTTCAGCCCTTAAAAATCTAACACATATCTAAAAAATGTCACACAGCAGTAATCTAATTGGTTCTCTATCTGGATGATCTCTAGGTTGAGTCGAAGGGCAGAGAGGTATGACGTTAAGTCTCCTCCCCTTAAAGGGACCCTTGAACAGGAGCTGTGATAATATTCTCTCATTTAAGAGTCCCTTAAATTGGCTGATGTATCAGGGATACCGGATAGCTCAAGGCATAGAGAGGCTTGCCTCATATGCTGGAGGGCACCGGTTCAAATCCCAGTAGAAGGAGTATGGCCAGCTGAAGAAGGGTAATAAGCCTGAAATGGATCCATCCTGGTCTCTTTATTTTCAGCCCTTAAAAATCTAACACATATCTAAAAAATGTCACACAGCAGTAATCTAATTGGTTCTCTATCTGGATGATCTCTAGGTTGAGTCGAAGGGCAGAGAGGTATGACGTTAAGTCTCCTCCCCTTAAAGGGACCCTTGAACAGGAGCTGTGATAATATTCTCTCATTTAAGAGTCCTGTAAATTGGCTGATGTATCAGGGATACCGGATAGCTCAAGGCATAGAGAGGCTTGCCTCATATGCTGGAGGGCACTGGTTCAAATCCCAGCAGAAGGAGTATGGCCAGCTGAAGAAGGCTAATAAGCCTGAAATGGATCCATCCTGGTCTCTTTATTTTCAGTCCTTAAAAATCTAACATATATATATATGTGTTAGTTTTTTTTTTAATGAGCTGATCAATAAATTTAAATTATATAAACTTAAAAATACTTTTTTAAGTATATATATATATATACACACACACATATATACATATATATATGTTAGATTTTTAAGGGCTGAATATAAAGAGACCAGGATGGATCCATTTCAGGCTTATTAGCCTTCTTCAGCCGTTCCTTCCCCACCCCACATCGAGCCCTGGAAGTAGCGCGGGCGGGCGAGCCAGGCTCCTTCCAGGGTGATTGGAGGGAACCGGCGTCCGGAGGGTCGCCGTTCCTTCCCCACCCCACATCGAGCCCTGGAAGTAGCGCCGGCAGGCGAGCCCGGCTCCTTCCAGGGTGATTGGAAGGAACCGGCATCCGGAGGGTCGCCGTTCCTTCCCCATCCCACATCGAGCCCTGGAAGTAGCGCGGGCGGGCGAGCCCGGCTCCTTCCAGGGTGATTGGAGGGAACCGGTGTCAGGAGGGTCGCCATTCCTTCTCCACCCCACATCGAGCACTGGAAGTACCCTGAGTGGGCGAGTGAACGCGGTGGGCGGCCAGGCCGGCCCAGCTAAGGCAAGCCAGTGAGTATCCGTGGCGGGTTGGGCTGAGGAGGCTCCGCGTGGGGGTGCGGGGGGCAGACAGACAGACAGACAGAGAGAGCCACAGACCCAGAGAGAGACAAGGAGGGAGGGGGGAATCAGAGAGTGACACACAGAGAGACAGGGAGAGACGAAGAGAGGGAGGGAGGGAGAGAAAGATAGAGTCACAGAATGAGTGATTAAGTGCTTGAATGCGAGACAGACAGACACACACACACAGAGTGACAGAGATGGGCCGACAAAGCAGATAGAGAGAGAAAGAAAGAGAGAGAAAGAGAGAGAAGGAGGGAAAGAAGGAAAGAGAGAAAGAGAGAGAGAGAAAGAGAGAGAGAGAGAAAGAGAGAAAGAGAGAGAAAGAGGGAAAGAGAGAGAGAGAAAGAGAGAGAGAAAGAGAGAAAGAGGGAGAGAGAGAAAGAGAAAGAGGGAAAGAAAAAAAGAGAGAGAAAGAGAGAGAGAGAAAGAGAGACAGAAAGAGAGACAGAAAGAGAGAGAGAAAGAGAGAGAAATGGAAAAAGAGAGAGAGAGAAAGAGAGGAAGAAAGAGAGAAAGAAAGAGAAAGAGAAAGAAAGAAAGAAAGAACTTATGACCACAATTGAGCCTAAAAGTTTGGTTGCTAACCAAGACCATTGTTAAGTGAGTTTCACATTTTCCAAGTTGGCCACGCCCACCCAGTCACATGACTGCTGAGCCACTCCCACAAACCAGGCCACACCTTCCGGCTCTCAAAAGAAATTTCAATCGTGGTATTGTTGATATTTGGCTCTGTTGACTAATGAGTTTGCCCACCACTGACTTAACCCAAAGGAATCTGTATTATGGGAATGTATTTATTACTGGGTTTTTTTTATCCCAGCTTCCTATTTATTCAATACATGATCAGGGCAAGATGCATTATGTCCTGGACTGAAAATTTGTTTAAGTTTATTTTTAAAGGTTGTACAGAAACTAGTATTTCTTCAGCTGAGCCCCTACCCATGTCATTGGACCAGGAAAGAGTTCTTATAAAGCATCTATACCAGTGTTTCTCAAAGTTGACATTTTTAACATGTTTGGATTTCACCTGCTGGCTAAGAAATTCTGGGATTCAATGTATTGATGCCATACTCTATCTGTTAAGCCTCATTTAATGAGAAGGCATTGTCTTGAATAGGAAGGGCGGGGAACAGAAGGTATCACATGATTTTTGGAAAGGAGGGAAATATATTCCTATATGGAGTCATTTTTTCTTGTCTGTTTTTATGGGAGAATATAGTAGTTTATTGAAATAGTGAATATTCAAAACAGGAATATTAGTATGCTAGTACTAGTAGTCAGTTTTTCGTGACAAGAGCATTTTATTGTTATGGAGAATTCCTTGAAGATTTCATCTTAATTGTTCTGCTACTAAAATGGAGGAAGATAGTAACAATATTATAGGTCTTCAAAGAAGTTGATTTAAAAGTAATTATTCTGCTGTCTTTTGAGTCATTTTACTGTCAGACTCTCTATGCTAGCAGTATATTCTTAACTACAATCAGCTATGAGCCACTGGGGAGGGATACTCTATCCTTGACATATTCTTTGTCTCAGGAAACTATTTTCCTCTGAAATTAGATCAGAATTATATAATTTGATAATAGGGAGCTGTGTTGATATTACACTTCCAAAATTCTCAAATGAAAAAAGTTGCCTTTGACTCCATGGGAATGAAATTTTGGGTGTAGGTTGACAAGTTTCAAATTTTGACCCATTAAAAAAAAAAAATCTTAAGAAAGATATTATATATTCCTTTGTCTATTGTGGCCAGTTTCCTCAAATAAGAAGCAATGTATTACATTTTCTACCTGAAAAATAATGTACATATGTGAAAAGAAAATCCATTTTAGTTAGGTGTTTTTTTAAAAAGTATTTCTATTCACGATTCCTGTGCTTATACCTGTATTAGAATTGTCTAATTCATTTTTATTATGTCTAATTCAATTTTATAATTATTCCAGTTAATTGTGATGGTTCTTTAAAGAATTCTACACAATGTAGTTTAGTAAAGATACTTAGAAGTACATTAGAAATCCTTTCTCTCAGAATGATTATTACCAGAATTCTTCTGGGGATTAGAGAATCATTGTTAGATATTTTGAATTTGTGGTTCAAATCAAAGTTATTTTCTCTGGGTCTCTTAAAGCGAATCACCTGTGCATAAAAGAGTGGAACCACTGCAAAAACAATGTTTCCAATCCAGATAGTCCAGAAAATTGCATCATTGTACTCAAGATAACTGGGAAGTTGAATAGGACCAGGAGGGGCATACTCCAAGTCCCCACAGTCCATGCCTTAATGGAATCCCACTAAAATGATCAGTTGACTCCATCCATGCTAAGACCATAATTCTGACCAAAAATAGCCAGATAAACCAGAAAATTCCATAATCAATCAACTACCATTAGGTGCACAATCTTTCTCTCAAAGGAATGATGGTGATTGCAGTTTTGTTGCCTAAGATAACTGGGTCTAGGGAGGGCCTTTTACAAGGGATAAAACAGTATTTTAATGAGTTCTGGCATCATTCTCCCGAAGTGAGGCATGGACAACCGCTCAGATCCATTTAACCATGCCATCCCCATCAGGAGTGGGTTGCTGCTGGCTTTACTGCTGGTGTGCACCCATTGCGTGTTGCTTGCGCATGTACAGTTGCCTGCAAATTCTTCTGTGCATGCATAGAACATTATAAAATGACTAAAAAAAACATGCCGGCAATGCCATGGGTGACTGGGGAACCAGTTTGGGCATGGCCAGCCTGCCGTCCCTACCTTTCGATCACCCAGTCCAATTTCCACTATCGATTTCCCCGAACCAGTACGAACTGGTAGCAACCCACCTCTGCTCCCCATCCTCCCAGTGAAATTGGGAAGGAAATGGATCAGGTTCACCAGTGGTAGAGGTCATTATAGAAAGAACCTTACCCACTTGATCAGAGTCACAAAGAAAAGGGAATTCCAGATAACATGGCCAAGTCGCCACATCTGCCTCTACCCAGGAAAAATCAAGACTCTGGAAATGTAAGTTACTTTATTGCCAAAATGCTTTGCAAAACTGGTCACAGTGGCAAGGGAGGTGAGTAACCTTTGGGCCCTTCCCCATTGTGGAATTTGCCCCTCTAAACATGACAGCTTGACTCTATCCTCCAGTCATTCTTAGCAAGATGTAAACACTCCTCATATCCATGTTCAGTCACCACTTTTCATTTTTCTTCAAAGGTCACTTCTGCTGCTTCATCTCCTGGTCCTCCCCAGTAAACCAAGAAACTTTCCAGGATCAGCCAGCTTAGAAAGGCCATTCAGAAACAACCATATCACATGTGCACAAAGCCTCTTGTTGCTAGCAGCCTGGTCAGAATTGCCTGTCTGGCAGAGACTCCCAAAGTGGAAGCTGTCTGAATGTTAGATGCCTGGCATATATACCTCCTAAATTGGGTTTGTGTGTTCAGTAGAGATCCCAGATGACAGCCAATACTATTTGGATAAGGACGTGATATATGCTCATGGCAAAGGGCTGCAGATAATGCTCTCAATATCCAGATTACATGAACCATGGCTCTGAGGCACAGATAACATCTAATTTATATCCCTCCATATGTGTTGTAATATCATGGAAAACATGAATTCACGACTGTTCTGGACTCTGCCCCCAGTTGAGATACCAAGCCAAGAAACACAATTAGGGATCCTACTAGTCATAGCACACCACTACTAGCTGCAGCCTTTCCCCATGGTTTAATGTAACACATTTAGATTCTATTACCTCAGAAGCAGAAGCCCTGGTCACACGTTAAGTGATCACACTATTTTTCAGACACAAACATACATGTACACACTTTCTTAGATGTAAACGAATGGATAGATTCATGCAAAAATATGTATACACAAACACAACCAGTCTAGTTTTTCAGATACCAGCAATGGTCATTTGTCCTTTTTGTAAAAACCCATTAAAAGTTTAATAATATTTTCTAATATGCATTTTTATTTGCAAATATACAAGCAGAACTCATAGATTACAATGTAAACATGCTAACAGAGACTTCAGAATCTTCTCATGCATTAAATCTCCAGGAAATTTGATCTCTGTTGGAATCCTAAAATGCCCAGAGTTTTTTTTTATAAAATAAATAAATAAATAAAAATCTCTATTTCAGTCTGCCTCAATCTTCTGGCTATTGTTCACTCCCAGACACTGGATTAGAACATCCTCAGTAGGGAGGGGAAAGAAACATATCCTCCTTTCAGATACTTGGCGGCTTTTGGGGAACAACTATTTGGTTTCTATGGAAACTTATCACCAGCTAGGCCAGACAAACCACTTTGACCATTGTGGCAGCTTCTCACTTGTCCAATCCAATCTTACAATAATAGAATCACCAAATTGGAAAGGTCCCTGAGCTCCCTGAGCATTGGATCTGTATATCATTTGTTTGGCTATGTTAATTACATGAACTATTTTATTTCCTGCAATCTGCTTTTGCCTGGGTATTCAAGACTTAACCTTGAGCCAGATTATTTCTGTGTAACTAGAATTAAATTCAGGTGGATTTCTAAGCAAGCATAATCAGGAATGTATTGCTGCTAATATACACACATATATATATCTTCCTTGCATCATGACTTTAACTACTTCTCTCTCACTTTTTCCAGATGCCATTGTAAAACATGTTCATTCTGCATTTTCTGTGGGAGAACACAGATGGTGACAGCTAAGTGTAACTGCAGCTATTAAAATTTGCCGCGATTGTTCCTCACAATGAGCTCTGGATCCTTTATATACTCCAGAGAAGATTCTTGTAGAAATGTGATAAAATGGAAGGGAGGGAGTGGCAATAAAAAGTTGCTTCTCTGATATAAAGAAGCTAATCAAGAAAAAAAGTTAATCTATTGTTACTTGACTAGCTAAAGGTTCTGTGTAAAAGCCATGATTTTTGAATACCTGGGATAGCACAAATGGCTTCACAGTCTCTAAAACTATTTGGAATCCAAGATAGGTATGATCCAATCTCATCTTTAAAACAAAGAGTATGACCATTTAGCAATAAATAATGTGGTGTGGCTTGCATTGAAGTGGCCTTACATCAATTAATTAGAACTGGATTGTTCTAATTTGGGATTGTATTAAAACTGGGTTGGCCTAAGTAACCCCAAGGCAAATAAAAGTCCACCTACAGAAACTAACAGGGCTGCCAACTGAATCTTAGTTATCTTGGGAATAAGGTAGCCTCCTTCCTGTGGGGGGAGAATCCCCAGGGCAGGGTCAAGAAGGTTAAAGAGGGAGGCTGCAACTGCAGGATCAAAGCCCCAACTCTTTTTAATGTGTGTCACAGAGGCAATTCATGTAAAAAAAAAAAGTTGGGGGGCTTTAATCACAGAGTTGCAGTCATTGTCGTGACTTTTTTTTAATGGTATCTTTGCTCCTTTACCATATTTGAGAGAAGCAGGCCAGTTTAAAAAATCAGGCCAAACAGCATAACTTTAATTAAGAACCAAACATCTGAGAATTTGTGGGTTTTTTTCTTTACTTTAACAGATTAACAGAGTTGGAAGGACTTGTCTCATTCTGATGTCTTGGTCGGGTCCTCTTTAGCATATGTACAGAGTATCCTTCAAAAGCCTTCATATATGTTACAAAGGACATATACATTTTGTCACTGTCATAGAAACAGACATTCTTTCACTGAGCTCTTCTTCCAAGCTGTGTTGTACAGTGCTACAGATGGCATTGCACAATTAATCGGATGTGCAGTTGCTCTCCTGGAGAAGAGTTCTGATTTTCAAACTCCTGCCTGATTTTAAAAAAAAAATATCACAAACACACATGTCCTTGCTCATTCAGGTAATGACCTTATAATTAAACAGTTCGGAGGATACTGTTCAAAACCAGATTGTTTAAATACTTAGATTTCAGCTTTAGCTACTTCTAACTCCAGTAAATCCATTAATTACATATCATACAGCATTTACCATCAGAAGTAGAATTTCATTAACTTAGCTGCTTGCTAACACACAGTCAGATCTCCCACAAACTCTCCAGAGTCTTTTGTGCTGCTAAAGTAGCACTGCTGGGTCTCAGTTACACACATAGTTCACCTGAGGAGAGGATTTAACCAATGATCTTTCCTCTTATCTCAGCAGCTCAATGCCAGAGTCTTGGCTGCTATTTGAAGGAAAAGTGGCACCACGGACTACAAAATTGGGCAGCCTTATTTTTAGCACAGCAAAAAACCAAGCCAACCGACTAGAAGGTAGAGAAGGAGAAACATTAAACTTTGATGAAAACAAACCAATGACAAAGGGAACACATCAGCTGTAGAGGCTCCATGGTAGCTAACAAGGAATTTTTTCAGCTATTAGCCTTCTAACTCATACATTTAAAGAGCCCTGCCAATGGGAAAATGATTTTTCAAGTAGCTTGACATTATTATTTTTACAAAACCCAGTTCTAATTCCCTTTCAAGGGTGGTGAATTTCTGTATTTGCTGTAAAGCGTGTTGTGATTTAAAATGCCCTTTATAGATTTCTCTTTCCATTCACTAAGTATGCTTCTGCAAACATAAGAATTATTGCATGCTGCCATAAAAGGGTAAATGTATCACACCAACTCATGAAGGACACACATGAAATCCAAAACTCCAGGACCAGCTGCAGTATAGGCCTAATAAAGCTTATATAAGTGGCTGCTTCTTAAAACCTGTGTATATAAATTTAATGGATAATGACTACATTGTGTATAAAAGTAGAACTTTAAGAGCCATTAACATGAACAATTCTTCGCCAATATCAAATCTCAGAACAAAAATGGATGGTAAAGTTTCCCATGTTATGAGAATTGAAAATCAGTGAAAGTTGGACTTTTAATGAAAATAAATAGTTGTTTGAGCCTATTGAGAAGTAACTCCTGTTTCTGGTGCCAGCAGTGAGAAATTAGTTAAGACGTTAACTCAACTTCTTCAGAATTATTAAGCTGAAATATTAAACTGCTAGCCAATTCTGAGTAGATGCACTATTGTGAAAAAACAATTTAAATTTTGATGTCTACTTTGAAACAAAAATTAGATTTCAAGGTTCACAATAGTGTACATATATTCCAGACATTCTGGGCAGCAACACAGGGCAACATCAGAGAAATTATATGTTACAAGGCAGCTGCTTACCCTAGCATACACAGGAAGGTAGTAGGTTGCCCATTCTTGCTTTCCTAAGCTTTTCCTCCACAATTCTTACTATTATATCCTGCCATGCTCCTAGGGGGAGCCTATTCCATATGCTGCACCATCTGCTTTATTTATGTAGTTATACATCTATTTTAGAGGCTACTTAACTCCAGATTTTAAATAGAGTAGAAAACAAAGGGGGGAAAGGAAAAATTCCTAGATAGACTACACAAAATGCCTACCCTGCTTCCCTGAAAATAAGACCTCCCAAGATAATAAGCCTAATCAGGCTTTTGAGTGCATGCGCTAAAATAAGCCCTCCACCCCAAAATAAGCCCTCCCTGAAAATATTGCAACATGGCAGCAGCCATGAGGTGACCATCCTTGCCACCTCCTGCACCTCAAAAATAATAAAACCTCCCCCAAAATAAGGCCAAGTGCTTAATTTGGGGGGGTCAAAAAATAAGTTCCTGTCTTATTTTGGAGGGAATATGGTTTAAAGAAAAGCAAAACCAATGGGGGTTTCAGAACCACCCAGTCTCAAATGCTGGGTAAATAAACAGATTTTCAAAGAGTTTTGGAATACTACAAGCCACAAATATATGGGGGTTGCTGTTGTAACTGAGAAGGTACATTTCCTAGGTCCCAATAGATGGTATGATTTGATTGAAGGAACCCAAAGCATGTTAACTCTGCCAGATCTTACCAGTAGGGCAGAAACCAAGGAAGATAGGCAGTCCCTCAAACTCATTAGTTAGGAAAGAAGAGAATAGAAACATACCCACTTCTTAGGATATTTTTGTTGTTGTTTCTCTTATTTTTCCCATGTGCGAGTGCTTATCAGAATAAAGGTTCTGGTTCTGGATGAAGATGCAAATATTTTGTTACATAGGTAAGGGTGAAAGAAAAGCTACTTGAAAGTTTATTATTTATTTATTTCAAGTTGAAAACAATGAGAGAAAAGGAAAAGGAGAAGTATCTTGAATGTACAGTCTTAAATTCTGTAGTTACACGGAGATATACAAATAGAATAAAATAGGATAGAAAATTATAGCTCAAATCAATCCATAAAAAAAGTCAATAAAAGTATCCTAATTGGCATCTAATTCCATGTTTTACTGTGGCTGTTTTCTCCAATTTGCCAATCTTTCTTCAGGGAAGGTTTTTTAACTGCCTGAAACTATTATGAAAGGACATAGTGTCCTGCCATGATGGAGGGCAAAAGAGTAAAGATAAAATAGAGTTTTCCATTCTCTTGTCTGCCCAATTGACAAAAGGAAACTTTTCTGCTTCTGTCTGTGGTTTGGAATTGGAGTTGTCTTTGCTTATCTTTGCCTACTATCAAACTGACAGATTTGATTAAATGTTTCATATCCAAACCTGGAAGTAGGAGGACGACTCTCCTTGATCACACCATGCAAATATGAAAAGAAAGAATATGCAATTGAGGGAATACAGTTTCACTGCACCTTTTTACCCATGTTTTTTTTTTCCTTTGTGAAAAGGATTCTATAATAAAACAGCAGAAAAAAAGAAAAGAAAAGAAAGAAAGCAACATGATTATATTATGGGGAGCAAGCTTCATTTCAGATATTAAACTCAATCAAAGAGTATCTCTAAGGATGGAAGTCCTTTCCCACAACTGACTTCACTAGTATAAATGATAGAAAGACACCATCTGAATCTCAGTTAATATTGACTCTGAGATGACCTTCCTAAGGGAAGATATTGTTATTTTGGGGAAGATGGGAGGCTATCTCCTATGGAAAAGAAAGATACCAAGAAGAGTGTGTTTTAGTGAAAGGGAAAACTGACACTAATCTCTTTAATGTACAGATTAGAATTGAGAAAAAACAAGTCCAGAGAAAACAGAATTACAAAGTAATTTCTGGTTTAAAGCACTGTTATTCTGATAGATATAGGTAAATGTCTATAGTTAGTACTTTGCTAAGTTTATTCTATATTTTCTGTGTGCTAGTTAAGATATTTATGATCCCTGATGTGCATATTTCTGCAAGCTGAAGTATTGTATGTTTCATATTTCTTGTGCTCTGTCAGCAGATATCAGGATGGATCTCATCCTACCTTGTGATCTGCTTTAAGCATCGATTTTCCAATAAGGCACTGTATAATTTTAGGAACTTTGTATTTTCAACAAACCCCCCCCCCCATATTTTACTATATTATTACCTAAAGATAAATACATTTTCTTTTTCTTAATAAAGCTATAATGTGAAATTGATCTATTGCTTTAACTGCCGTATGTATAGAGGTGGTGGGGATGGTGAGTGATTTCCGTATCATGTGCCTCAAAGCTATATTGTCTGGGAATTGATGCTAGAGAATTTATTTCATTCTTATCATTCACTCCCCCCACCCTCTATCAGTCAGTCATCTCACCTGGGATATCTCTATCTGCCTCACAAACCAAAGTTTTGAGGAGGATGTCAGGTAAAGGCCTTCTGAATATAGGTTATGGCAGTAGAAACTACCAAGCAATTACACTATGATAGACCAGGGTATATAAACCTGAGAGAGGTGGTTTGAGCTCTCCAAGTTTCATGCTTAAAAATGCAGAGAGAGAGAGAGAGAGTGGGGGGGGGGATGGAGAGGGAGAGCGTGGGAGAGAGAGAAAGAGAGAGAGAGAGAGAGAGAGAGAGAGAGAGAGAGAGAGAGAGAGATGGAAGAGAATACTTGTAGCTCAGAATTGAACTGTAGGATCCTTGGTGCTCTCTGAGCTTGGTGGTTTTCTTGCAGATGTTTCATTACCAAATTAGGTAACATCATCAATGCTAGAAGGGAGTGAAGTTTATATACTAGTAGCTCATCTTGTCAATGTTGGTGGGAGTTGGCTTGGTGGTTCCTTGGTTAGGCTATTGGTTACATTGGTAGTTCTTTAGTTGGGGTATTGTTTACTTCTTGATTGCTGATCTAGTGTAATCTCTGCTTATCTGGGTGATTGATAGTGAGGAGATATTTGGAGAGTTTTTTTGTTTGTATCCTTTTTGGCTTTTTGATTGTCTCTTTTGAATGGTATGTAGATATTATTTACCCATACTTGTTCATGGCTGATTTGTCTGAGTGTTTTCCAGTGTGCTTTCACTATTCATGGCATTTTCACTGCAAATTGAAAATACAGAATGGGGGTTATTATAATGTATTGCTATCTGTCAAGTTGAGAAGGTGCCAAATTAAGCAACCTAAATCTTAAACTAAAATTGCTTCAGATCCTGTCACATTAATGCTATAATACACACAGATACTCACACATAGACAATTCTGGACTATAGCCTCAGCAGGTTGTTTGCCATTTCCTCTCACATATTTAAGTCAACTCCAGAAATTCCAGTCGATTGGCAACAAGACCAGACTATGCTGAGTCCAGACTCTGAACATGACAATATATTTTTGGTCATTCCTCTGGTTCTTGACATTCCCAATTGTACAGCTTCATTGGCCGCTCCCGTGTGGGCCAGTCCTCAAGGACTATATCTGTTTTGTCCTTCTAGGGACTTATCCCTATTAAACTTCAAACCTTATCTTTGATTTCTCAGATGTTTGCACACTATAGGTGCCTTCACATATTCTCTCCCATGTACACATAATCTCATTTGATACTTACATAAACTCTTTTTCATCCTTTATATACCTATCTTAACTCTGATGCTTTAAAATTTGAAGCAATAGGGAACATGTTGCTCTTTGTTCCTACTTTTGCTACAGCTCTATTTAACTGGTAACCAGTAATGCTTATTTGGTCAAGGACCAGCAAAATTACCTACAAAATATACCACACAAAAGTAAAATCAAATGGGTGAAAAAGAATTCTAAAATATTCAAGGAGTCATTATAATAAAAATGTAGTATAAACTACTATAATAATATGTTAATAAACTGTGCAAGTATAAGTCTAAATATAGCAACCTAAGAAATAAAAAACATGTCACCTAAAACAAGGTAATTAATATAGTTTCAGGATCTGTGTAATAAACCTAAAGGGACAAATATTGTAAAAGAGAAGTGGTTATTTCTTGGTGGCAATACAGAATCTGGCTACTGAAACAAGCAATGAAAGGTTTCAAATTTTCTAGAAGATGATTCACATAGAAATTGTCTAAACTTTCTGGAAATGAATGTATTAGAGATGGAACGTAAGGAAAGATTCATGGAAACTTTATGTCAAGGAAGAACTGATTGTTCAATTTCACAGAAATAGTAGCTACGGAAGGCATAGAGGCAAGTTTTATTCAGTCTGGGCAAAAATGAAAGGGTGCTGGGGATGCTACTATAATGGAGTGAAATTCTGAAAACCATCCATTCTGAAAGACTTCACTTCAGGGATGAAATTCAGCAGGTTCTGACAGGTTCTGAAGAACCAGTAGCTGAAATTTTGAGTAGTTTGGAGAACCAGCATATACCACCTCTGACTGGCCTCAGAGTGGGGTGGGAATGAAGACTTTGCAATGTCCTTCTACCAGCAGTGAGGAGGGAATGGAGATTTTGCAGTATCCTTCCCCTGCCACATCCACCAAGCCACGCCCAAAGAACCAGGAGTAAAAAAAAAATGAATTTCACCCCTGCTTCAGTCACCTTGGGTTGGAAACAAGAAGTGATGAAATAAAACTGGAAAACATGGGCACAAAGTTCAGAAATGGAGAATGACGTACATTTCTGTACTCGGGAAGTGGTGAGTGTCTTCTAATGGTGATGAGCCAAGTAGAAAATATAGTCACAGAAACAAGGCGTGTTGTTGAGAATGACATCCATTTCTGTACTCAGGTAGGGGAGAGTGTCCTATAATGGTGATGTGCCAAGCAGAAAGTATAGTAATAGAAACATGGCCTGTTGTACTGGTATCATTCACACTTAACCAAGAGCAGATTTAGATGCATACTTATCACTACATAACATGGAAATAGAACCCTTGAACAACATTACTAAACATTAAAAATCCTTAGGTAAAATACTATATTTGGAGGGGTGTGTGTCAATTTCTCATGTTAAAAACTGGTGGTACATACTTTATAGCAATAAGTGTTAAATTACCACTTTCATGGGCCTTAGGGGTAACTTAATTGCAATAAACACTGAATTCTTAGCCTCAACTCACCAGAGGCAAAACTGACTTGGGTATCTATTTTAAAACACATAAAACTTTCAGTGGTAGAAAATGGCGTATGGTAAACAAAGTTTAGTAGTGGGAATATTTGTAAATAAAATTCAAAGCAGACATAACCAATATCTATAGACGCAGAGCTATTGCATTCTTCACTTTGAGGATACATAACCCAAAGTCTATTTCACAATATGATTTCTGTATACCATATTATAAAGCTTGGATAATTTAGAAGTACAGGATTGTGGAAGTATTGTGGAGCATGTATAGTTTATATAAACTAGAAGGTTACACACACAATAATATATAATACAACAGTATTAAAATCCCCTCTGTTACTTCTAATTCTGATCTTGCTTATTTATGAAACTGTAGAAAACATTTTCATCTATCACACCTCAGTTATTACTTGACCTGAGAGAGAATTGTTTCAGGAGCCAAATCTGTTTCATCATCGTCATGTTGGTTGTTCCATTAATTTTGAAATAATACAATTTCAATTCATACACTTGAATTCATTTCCTTTACTCCCATGTGTTATTTTCTGCCCTAGTCTCACATCAGCAAATGCTACTGGGGCCATTTTAAACAATCATTATTTCATGATGTAATGTGAATTAGTGCGTTCCAGGTGATTACTGCATGTACAATGAAAGCAATAATAATGCTTCATGTAAATACAGGTCATGGATTACGTGTATTCACACTGAACCTGTAAAATATGACTACAAAGTTCATAATTACTACAGGTGTAATGATCCACACAAAAAGTTGCCAGGTGGCCATGGTAATTGCCCCTGACATTTAAAGACCAACTTATGAAGTCATATAATGGTAAGTCATGTTTGCATAGCAAAACTAGGAAAATGTAAGACTTAAAAATATAGAGTACACAAGTGAAAGAACCTTTACTGCAAATACAATGGATCCAACTAACCTCCTACTGATTCTTAAACAATTGCTGATGTTGGTGTGCCTGATAATTTCTGAAACTGAATTAAATGACAATTGCTTAAATAAATACATAGAAATTGATAATGTTTTAATAACATATAACAGCAAAAAGCTACTAGTGTAATGGAGAATGCCTGAAGTATCTTAAATTAAGCATATGATTAAAGATTTAGCCTGCCTGCCTTCCTTCCTTCCTTCCTTCCTTCCTTCCTTCCTTCCTTCCTTCCTTCCTTCCTTCCTTTTTTCCTACCTACCTACCTACCTACCTACCTACCTACCTACCTACCTACCTACCTACCTACCTACCTACCATCTTTTTTTCTCAAAGCTATAAACAAAAAAGGATTAAAAGATGAATATGTTAGGGCTTTTGTCTTTTTCTGAACATTAATCACTTTACTTTTGCATTCCTTGTGAAATTTGATCAAAATAATGGTTTTTGAAAAATCTTACTGTCCTTCCCCAGGTTGTGGAAAACATACTATTCTACTTCTTCCATAGCATTTTCAAAATATTTAAACTTTTGAGTGTTTTCCTTTCCTCAGGTTCTTTATGCATTCAACTGGGCACATCTTGAATTGAAGCATCTTCTATATCCTTAATTAAATCTACTAGTTTCTGTATGCAAGGAAGAGTTGAAGAATAAATAAATTTATTGTGATGTCTATTTCTAGAGAATTAGCATCATTGTAACTTGGGAAAATTCAGTCAAATGTGTCCACATATGGAATCCAACATTACTCTAGCTGAAAATAATTAAAATATTTTACACAGGACAAAGTGTGTCTGCAGTATGACATGCAGCTTGGAAACAAGTTCCATCTCAGCAACCCTCTTTGTGAGAATACCTACAACATACTCTCAACATTCTAAATGTGCCCAGCACCCTAAAAGGATGACCTTATGTAGTGTTGATTCGCTGCGCCAGCTTTTCTTTTAAACATCTTTTTGGTCCTGTTTTATTTCCTAACCAGAGAGTAATATAACTCAGATGGAAAGGAGAGTGATCAAAGAAGGAGATAAACTGCAGGCTATTTTGGTGGCAGAGGAATCCCATGATGTTTTTTTTTTAACTCATCATTGAAACTAAATCAATGGGACACCTCTTCCAAGTTGCCGTTTCTATAATACTGCTATTGTTTGCCTTTTTAAAAAGGAAGAGAAGTTAGGTTTATTATACATCTTGAAATGTCATTGTCCCCTGTGAAGTCCAGCTTTAAAGTTTTTCTGCTTGCCTGGAGATTTGTACACAGTGCTCCTTTATTATTATCCATTGCCACAGGGTGACTCTGCTGCTCCATTGGAACTGTGCTGGAAATGTTTGTGTCCGCCTGGGAGCAAGTGTCAATGTTCCATTATCCTAAGTTGTTTTTATAGAAGTCCAACTTGAGATAATATCAGAAAGACTCCCAACACTAAGAAATCTGTAGAGAACAGGTTACAATGCAACATCTGTTGACCTCACAGAATTCATATATAATATATTGAATGGAGGTATAAAAATACTAAGGATCTGGGGAATGAGCATGGTATGTCCCTGTCAACTGACATATTTTTATAAAAAAGAAATGGAATGAAGACGATGTCAGCCCTGGAAGCCACATTTTTCTGTTGGAGTTTCAGGGCTGCCACATTTAGTGCATGGGAAAAAGGGAGGGGGGATTACAAGGAGTGGTGGAAGATTAGCCATAACAACATTCCTTTCTCTGGGAGTCAAGGGCATTCGGCCTGCACCTAGATGGGAGTGATTGGGGGTTGTCTCCTGTTGGGACAGTGAATTGATTGGACCATGTGATGGACTTGTGGGTACAGGGAATGGATCTTTGACTTTCTTTTGGGTGTGGAAAACACAGAACTTTCAGATTCATGTTTTCCCAGATGTGCCAATATGACATCTCTAAAAAATGGAGCCTTGGAGTCTTCTTGCATTGGGGGTATTACTTGGACCTCTGACAGATGATGGAATCATTATCAACATGGGTTTTAGGTTTATGTTACCTCTTGCTAGCTCTATCTTTATTTCTAAGGTAGTTTTGAATTTCTGCTCTATATTTTCCCCCTTGTCTGCTCTTAATATTTTTCTCAGTTTGGGCTTCAATTTTACTCTTGCAATTATTTTGGATATTGGTAATCTCATTTTCATGTGATGAGTGGCTGCCTTCTTCCATGAGTTACGTATTCAGCCAGTTTATTCTGATGGGCTGTAATTGCGTCTGCTTTCTCTCAGATTTTGGCTTACAATTGCCTTGTTTAGATCAATATTCTCCATCTAGTACCCTATCTCATTCATTTTTGTGAATATTTTTTTTCGTTCCAGCATTTTGCTCCACTTATTTACAGAATCTGCATTGCACTTAGTTGTTGCAATATACTTGTCAGTAAGTGAAGTGATAAAGGATTTATTTTTCAGCCTGACTGTTTTTTGGTTAAAAGAATATGATGGGACCAGGGTCATCAGCCAATTACATGCTTAAGAGAACTTGACTCGCCCCACTCTTAATATTACATGACATAAACTGGCCATTGTGGTCCCAGTGGTTATCAGCACACCGGGTGTCATGCCAAAAAGTCTTGGATGGCACTTAGAAAATCTGCACACTGACAATATTTCCATCTGTCCAGTACAAAAGGCCACACTGCTTGGATTCACATATATACTACACCGATACATTGCAACATCCTAGGATCTTGGGAAGTACGCAATGCATAAGAAGGCAAACACCAGCTAAAGAACTGACCACTGTGATTTCATATTATTGTGTATATAACAGTAACACTCAAGCAAGTTAGCACTCCTCCTTTTCCCAGTCTGTAAAACTGAAGCAATTAAATACATGTAAATAATTGTTCTAACCATGTTTACCCTTATAAGGCAATTGGACATGGCCATATTAGCTTTCCAAAACTATAGGTCTAAGTAGACTTGGGAGCCAGTGAGTCCTTTAATGGCTGATTAACCATGATGTAATACTTTTCCAGGCAAATTTTTCTCCAGTATGATTCTTTTCAATTAACTAGCCATCCATCCTGGAGAAAGCAGTATACTGAAGTTAATCTAAGTCAGTTTGGGGAAAACCACTCAGTGTGCCAGTAACGAGAAGGCCAAAAACACCAGGAGTGACTGCCACAATTACACAAGTCTCTCCATTTTTATATGTGTCCAAATGTTTCAACTGCATGGTTGTGGCCATATTCTTGATTTTTTGACTCACTCCCTGCAGACACCTCTAAAACTACTAGTTCATTGTTCTAACATATGAATAGTTTGGATAGATATATATTCATTTAGTAGAAAAATAATAATAGTGATAATATAGAGAGTTTTACAAGAAAAACCAATCGTATAAATGTCAATGAAAGAGGGTAACCACTTTTTTTGTGTTAGGAGCCATAGTGGTGGAGTGATTAGAGTGCAGTCTTGCAGGCTAATTGAGCTCACTGTCAGGAGTTCAATTCTGACCGGCTCAAGGTTGACTCAGCCTTCCATCGTACTGAAGTGTGTAAAATGAGGAGCCAGATTGTTGGGGGAACTATGCTGACTCTGTAAACTGCTTAGAGAGGGATGTAAAAGTACTATGAGGCAATATACAGTGCTATTGCTATTGTTATATCCCTGTAACAGTTATAATGGTTTACACCAAGGTCTTCTGTTCAGGCGGGAACAGAGGTTTAATCTGATTGGCTGAAAGGTCTGACAGCTCCCTATAAAAGGGCTGCTGTCAGACTGAACCTTCGCTGCTTATACATAGTTGATCTGTACTAATAAAGAGCTGTTGCTGTCAAGACCGAGTATGCCTCATCCTTTCACCCAACTTAACAGCTATTGCTATTGCTATTGCTATTTTTTTTTCTTGAGTTTTTGATGCCAAATGTGATTTCTTAACAGGTTGCTGAAATTCTTCCCATCACCTTGTTTCTCAGGTTGGTAGCCTTCAAAGGCCAAAATCCCAAATACTCAGTCAGACTTGAGAGTTTCCCCTTCCTCGTTGTTGATTTTTAATGCCAGGATGTGAATTTGTGAGCCCTGAGATGTTTTGGGGAGGGAACTAAGGGTTTTGTTCTGTTTCTGTTTTTATGGTAATTCAAAAAGACTTTTCCAAAGAAAATCCTTCTGGTTGCTGATGTGAAACCAAATTATATAGAAAGATCTCGAACCTATAGGGCTGAATATCTACCTTCAACTTTGCTCAATTTAGTCATGGGGCTAGAAAGTAAATTTCTGCAAGGTGGTAGATTGTTCATCATGGAGAAAGCTCTGCTCCATTTGTTGTAGCAATAGCACTTCAACTTACGGTATATGCCACTTCACAGTGCTTTACAGTCCTCTTTATGCAATTTATAGAGTCAGCATATTGCCCCCAACAATTTGGGTCCTCATTTTACCCACCTCGGAAAGATGGAAGGCTGAGTCAACCTTCAGTTGCATCAAACTGCCAAACTTCTGGCAGCAGAAGTAGCCTGCAGTACTGCATTCTAACCAGTGGCTCTGTACAAGCCTTAACACAGGTTAAAAAAAAAAGGAGGTGGGGCTTCAATTCCAAAACTGAGATTTTCTAGATCTTTACACTTGCCTTCAGATGCCTCTGAATTTCATTTCAAGCTGAGAGAAATGAAGTTCAGATCTTTTGTCACCCATTAGTTCAAGATGAAATGATTTTCTTAAAAGTCTGTCCCATAAGGTTTATCCAAATAGTTTCTTTACATCTTTCAGGGTATCTGCAAGGATTCGGGGGAAGGTTTCAATGGCATCAAAATAGTGGGTGTGACTGTGGAATATGGGTGATGTAAAAGAGGCACAGCTCCAACTGAGTCAACTGATTAATCTACTTTGGTTCTGCTGAGAATTACTTTTTATTTTTCATATTTCTGAATTGCCCATCACCCTCAAAGAGGCTTCTTCAGCACATTTACCTTTGAATATTTTTCAGTGAAATAAAGTTCTACCTTCCTCATAATATTTTCATACATACATTGTAATAAAACATCCTTGAATTATTTTTCAGGACATTATAAATCATATTAAATGAAATAAAATAAATTGATACCTTTTTTTCTTCTGTGTCTTAATGATTCAGATTTTGCAAATTAAATTTTTTAACAAGATTACTTTGCTTACTATACTTTTTCAAGAAGTAATTAATTCTAGGTATCTTAAACTGACCCAAGAATCTATAGAAATGCATGCATTTTCTGTTTAGAAGTATGGTAATAGTACTTGCAAAGCATGCTTAACAACGGTTTAGTAAACCAGTACAATTATCTAGATGTGCATAACAGATATTAGAATAGAATAGAATAGAATAGAATAGAATAGAATAATAGAGTTGGAAGGGCCCTTGGAGATCTTCTAGTCCAATCCCCTGCCTAGACGGGAAATCCTATACCATTTCAGACAAATGGTTATCCAACATTTTCTTAAAAACGTCCAGTGTTGGAGCATTCACAACTTCTGGAGGCACGTTGTTCCACTGATTAATTATTCTAACTGTCAGGAAATTTCTCTAAGTTTTAAGTTGCTTCTCTCCTTGCTTAGTTTCCACCCATTGCTTCTTGTCCTACCCTCAGGTGTCTTGGATAATAGCTTGACTCCCTCTTCTTTGTCTCAACCCCTGAGATATTGGAACACTGCTATCATGTCTCCCCTAGTCCTTCTTTTCATTAAACTAGACATACCTAGTTCCTGTAACCCTTCTTCATATGTTTTAGCCTCCAGTCCCCTAATCATCTTTGTTGCTCTTCTCTGCACTCTTTCTAGAGTCTCCACATCTTTTTTACATTGTGGCGATGTAAAATCGCCATGATGTAACACTTTAACAATAGTGATGTAAAATCGCCACAATATTGTTAAAATATGTTGCACAATTTATATTTTAGTGTACCATGAGAAATTTTCTTCAAATATTTCTTCATCCTTGAACCATAAAAAGCAAATGTCAAGATAATATAAAACAGTTAAGATAACGTCTATTGATTAAGTACAATTCTATAAAATATACACTATATATTAGTGTCAGCAATCTTTCCAGGTTTTTGAACTATATCAACCCCATTTTACTGCACATACTTTTCTTTTAAAAAAAAAAAAGTCAAATAGAAATTTGAACCCGGGACTCCCTAAGATACACAACATATACTTTAACAGTGAGCTCTATGTGGGGTTTTTTTTTGGGTCAAACTTTTTCTTAGCAAGTTCACATCTGGAGAGTTGTCAATTCAGAAATGAATCCTGCTCTGCCCAATTGCTGTAAGTTTGGGGCCAATTCTATCCACATTTATACCATATGATCCCGTTCATATGATGTTATGTGTCCCAAAAACTGAAGCTTGTGTGCACATTTGTTGGATTGGGCTAAATTGGGTTTTAAATTGATTGTCTCTTTTAGCACTGGTTAAATGGTTTAATAGTTGTTTTAAATTTTGTAGATTTTGTACTTTTTGTATTGTTGGTTTTTAAGTCCCTGTGCGCCACCCTGAGTCCCTCTTTTGGGAGATAGGGCGGGATAGAAATCTAATAAATGAAATGAAACAGATGAATTGTCTAGCATTCAAACTTTGTGACTCATTCCTACGGAACCAAGGCACGCTCGGTGTTAGTATTTATTTTTCCCTCCTCCTCTTCTGAATTACTAAATGCTGTTTGACATTTTAGCCTCTTCTCAGTGCCCTTCTGTATCCCTAATTGCCATAATGGCTGAAGCGATAAAACAGCTTCTAATGTGCCAGCAGTGCCACGACCAGAAGACCTATTATAACAGGTACTGGATAAAAGTTTAGAATTTTCCCATGTTGATGGGAAGTAAAAGCAAAAGAATAAAATCAAGGAAATATTCAAAGATTTCATGTTCTAGGTTATAGAAGAACTTTTCACCAAATATTTACTGTGTAATAAATTCTATTAAAAAGCTCAAGCTTGCATGATTGAGGGTGAGGGGGAAGAGGCTAGAATGCTGTCACTTTAATTGCAATGGCATAAATATTTGATATTCAGTAAATTAGATCTGTAGCTATGAAAACATTCTTGCAAATGGATTTTTACCTGTAGCACAGTGCCATTAGCCGGGAAAAAGTCAGTGCAGCCTTAGGGCTTGTAATTAACTCAACCCAAGCAGAACTAAACATTTTTGACAGTTTTTCTGGTCTGGAATTAACTGTCATAGGAGAGAATAAAATAAACTGCACTGTCACATTATATTTACATAAAGTCTATAGAAAGCTGTGTTTTGTATTTTTGTTTTGTTAAGTCAGGTTTCATGCCTATTTATTTATTTATCTATTTATTCTGTGATTAACGATGAGCTTTAACTAACAAAGTAGGTTTGGACCTTCCATCGAGAAGGGAAGCTTTTGAAATCCTAAAAGCATCGGCAATAACTATACTGTAGTATGTTGAGTGCGTGTGCAAATTTGTTGCCGTATAATAAAGCCGGATATGTTGCACACTGATTTAAATCATAATGCATTTGACATTTGAAGACATTAAAAACTAGGTATTTTCCTGTCTGGATCACGATTCTAACATAATAAGCAGTTCAGCTAACCAGCGTCTGTCTATTTTTTTTTTAATGGATTGTGTAGGGTTCTCCTCCCCCTTTCTGTTTATGAAAATAACTGTCACTCTCCTGGAATGCAAACCCTGGAGGGCAAATCTGCTTAATGCTTCTCTGAAAGCTACTTATTATCCTGTAGCTAAGAGGAAATCAGAACAATAGTAATTGAAGAGATGTACTCGGCTTCACTTCCTGGCATTTTGTGTTAGGGATGGATTTACATTGAGATGTGTGTGTGTGTGTGTTTGTGCCTGTTTAGGGGTGGACCCCACATTCATTTAGGGCTCAGTTTTTAATAAATTATCATTCCCACAACAAAGCTAGTTTGCAAATGCTTTAAGGTTTTCACAAAATACACTATCTTTATAAACCAGACTAAAAATATTATATACAAATCCCAATGGGAACTGCACATAAACCATTCATTCTCCAAGAAGCTTTAGGACGGCAATCGCAACCACCACAAATCAGAGTAGTTTGACTTCTCTGTGCTCCAACCATGAGAGGAGGGGAATGAAATGAACAAAGAGAGGGGGAATTTTTAAAACTCTATGCAGGAAGAAAAGGTTAAACCTCGTTTACTCCTTTCTCCTTATTTGAATGATACAGCTAACGGGATGAGATTAATTCAGCCCAGAACACTTGGCAGTAGTAGTTGATTTAAATTAAGTCATTCTAACCTCATTCCTGGTTAGTTATAGCATCCACACAATTCCCCCCACCCCCCACCCCTACCTCTTAACCATGTCATGCCACTGAAAAACCTGGTAATTGGGGATAGTCTGAAAAAGTGTATTTAGTGGAGTGAACTGAATCTGTAGTAGAAAGAAAATGGCCTGTGTTGTAGGACTGCATTATTTCTGCAAGCACAACACCATGATAATAATGCTTACTGTTGGAAGTTAAAACCCACCCCTCTCTTGGAAAAATGAAATATTTTAGGATATACTAAAAAGGCAGAATATTTCCCCTAAAAAAGAAGTAGAAACTCAGTCCCCACCTTTGTTAATGAGCCATTAAGGCCTGGGCCAGTCTATTCTACATAACAAAGATCTAGCCCATTTCATTGCCCTTCATTGCACCATCCACCAAGTTTCAACCAAACTTGCACTCAAAATACAGCCTTCAGAATTGCCCCTGCATGCCCCCCGTGGGAGTCTGACAACCAATCGGAATACAAGCTCAGGTTCAGGGCCCAACAGAAGGCATAAAGCCAAGGAACTCTTCCCTTTTCTGCTCAGGAGCTCAAGCCATGTTATCCTGTTCACTATTAAACCATCTTTCCAAGCAGCCTCCAGTGTCTTTTTCCCCACTGGGAACTGAATCCAGATGGACATTTCTTCCAACATTACAACAACACTTTTTGAATTAATACTAGAGTGACATATTCTCAGCTAAATTGCAAGGGGACTGAACTTACATAGGCCTTACATAGCCTCCGCTGTTGACTAGTATAGATAGTTTTAAAATAGGGGGTTTTAATTGGTTTTAGCGCAGGATTTCATATTTAATAGGTTTTTAAATTTTCGTATTTTGTATTGCTTTGTATGTTATTTTAATTTTCCTGTGCGCCACCCTGGGTCCTTTTGGAGAAGGGTGGGATACAAATTGAATAAAATAAATAAATAAATAAATAAATAAACTCCTCCACCAGAATTTAGTGAAAAATATCACAAGGGCATCTCTGATTTAAACAATACATTTCAAGCGCTCATCAATGCTTCATCAATGATTTGGATGAGGGAATAAATGGGGAACTCATCAAATTTGCAGATGACACCAAGCTGGCAGGAATAGCCAACACTCCAGAAGATAGGCTTAAGATACAGAAGGATCTTGACAAACTTGAACATTGGGCACTATCTAATAAAATGAAATTCAATGGTGAAAAGAGTAAGGTTCTACATTTAGGCAACAAAAATGAAATGCACAGGTACAGTATAGGTGGTACCTTGCTCAATAGTAGCAACTGTGAAAGGGATCTTGGAGTCCTAGTGGACAACCATGAGCCAGCAGTATGCAGCAGCTGCCAAAAAAGCCAACACAGTTCTAGGCTGCATAAACAGAGAGATAGAATCAAGATCAAGTGAAGTGTTAATATCACTTTATAATGCCTTGGTAAGGCCACACTTGGAATACTGCATTCAGTTTTGGTCGCCACAATGTGGAAAAGATGTGGAGACTCTAGAAAGAGTGCAGAGAAGAGCAACAAAGATGATTAGGGGACTGGAGACTAAAACATATGAAGAATGGTTGCAGGAACTGGGTATGTCTAGCCTAATGAAAAGAAGGACTAGGGGAGACATGATAGCAGTGTTCCAATATCTCAGGGGTTGCCATAAAGAAGAGGGAGTCAAACTATTCTCCAAAGCACCTGAGGGCAGAACAAGAAGCAATGGGTGGAAACTAATCAAGGAGAGAAGCAACTTAGAACTGAGGAGAAATTTCCTGACAGTTAGAACAATTAATCAGTGGAACAGCTTGCCTCTAGAAGTGTGAATGCCCCAACACTGGAAGTCTTTAAGAAGATGTTGGATAGCCATTTGTCTGAAATGGTATAGGGTTTCCTGCCTAGGCAGGGGGTTGGACTAGAAGACCTCCAAGGTCCCTTCCAACTCTGGTATTGTATTGTATTGTATTGTATTGTATTGTATTGTATGGTATGGTATGGTATGGTATGGTATGGTATGGTATGGTATGGTATGGGTATGGGTATGGGTATGGGTATGGGTATGGGTATTGTATTGTATTGTATTGTATTTTCTCAGCTAAATTGCAAGGGGACTGAACTCCTCCCAGAAGGCTTTTTGGTAATGTACTACCTACACTTCTAAACAAAGTCTTTCCCTGGATAAATTGTTGGAGAACTTCTCATTCACTTGAAAGAATTTAGAATATTTCCCCCTCCCCAATTTCTCCGCCCAGAATAGTGAAAAATATCACAAGGGCATCTCTGATTTAAACAATACATTTCAAGCACTCAGACTTAGCATAAATGATATTCAAGGCAGGCTATGATGGTGACATCTTCCAGTTATCCAACTGCTCTGTTTCTAAATTATTTCCAAAACAAACCTAAAATTCAGCTGGGATGCTTTGAGTATTTGCAGATCTATGCATGCACAAAGTTGCAATGAGTATTGTTTTGTACTTGGAATGAGGCACTATATTAATCAGATCAATCAGTAGACAAATATCTACATTTTGGGGAATCCAGGCATTGCAGAGAACTGCCAGCCAGTAAGTACTTGCCTTTCTTGCTGATTGCTGAGCATTGAAAACTCTCCACAAGTCAGCGCTCACTTGCTATCATTTCTTGATTAATGGCTGAGTGACTCTTTCTGACCTCTCAGATTCCACTGGATTCTTGGTTAACAAGCATCTTCTCCATAACTTCACAAAAAGCAATTTCCTACCTCTACCCAGCTGCATTTACATTTCTATACATGTATTTTGGATGTTCTCTGTTGTTCCACAAAACAAACAACCCAGAGATATTTTAAGAAGAAGCCTTATGATGTGGAGCTCAATGGTTAAAACAGGGAAATGTCCTGTTTCCCAGCTGAGGTGGAGGTTAGCACCTCAAGTCCTGTGAACAATTCAGCAATATTGCATATATTCATCTTCCCAACATATCAGTGCTTTGTACCAATGAGAGCTCAGAAGGTGGGTGAGGCAAGAATCCCTAGCAATGGGAGTTCAGATTAACCCTTGAAGCACAAAAAGCATAGGCTGTTGATTCTGAAACAGCACATACTGAGCTGAAGCAGCATTTCTCAGTTCAAGAGTAAAATAGCCCTTGCACAATAGCAATAGTACTTAGATTTATATGCAGCTTCATAGTGCTTTACAGTCCTCTCTAAGCAGTTTACAAAGTCAACCTATGGACCTGATGGTGAACCTATGGCATGCGTGCCATAACTGGCACACGTAGCCATTTGTTTGGGCACGCAAGGCGTTGCCGTCAGCTCCAGAGTGCATGTGCGTGCTGGCCAGCTGACTTTGGCTTTCATTTTTGGCCATTTTTCACCCTCCAGAGGCTTCAGGGAAGCCTCCTAAAGCCTCCTGAATGAGAAAAACGCCCCTACGGGCAACCTGGAAGTTCGGGGGAGACTGTTTTCGCCCTCCCCTGGCTCCTAGAAAGCCTCTGGAGCCCGGGGAGGGCGAAAAACGGGTCCATCGCACCAATTGTGGGGGGAGGGTGGGGATCATGCAAGCATGTGCGTGGGGGGTACTCACGCATAGGATTATGGATGTGGGCACAACCCCCCTGCACTCCCCCGTTTTTGGCACATGATGGGAAAAAGGTTAGCCATCACTGGCCTATGGACCCCAACAATCTGTGTCTTCATTTTACAGATCTTGGAAGGATGGAATGCTGAGTCAATCTTGAGCTGGTGAGGATCAAACTCCTGGCAGTCAGTAGAATTAGCCTGCAATACTGTATTCTATCCACTATGCCACCATGGCTCAAGATAGATTCACATCACAATCTCTCGATGATGTTGTATGTTGAACAGGGGTGGTTTTTCTCATCACTCCCAGTGCCGAAACTACATCATCATTTAGAAAACACCATATATTATGCTGGTGGGGAATTAGCACAAAAGTGTCTCAAAGCAACATATATTTCATGTCGTTGCTGCTCAATTGTTCTGTAATCCAATGGACATGATTTCACAAATGTCTGTTTCTGCTTTTTGTGAGCTCATGTTGATGTCATCAGAGATACCATCTACCCACCTGGTCTTCTTTTGGCCTCTTTTTCAGTTGTCTACAATTTTTCTAAAGCTTGGGATCATCTTTAGGTGCTCTTGCCTTTATTTTACATGTCAAACCTATCTAATCTTTACTTTAATTATTGGCGTTTCCAATTAACAACTTAATTTTTCATTATGTAGACATTCCATATACAAATGACATACCTATCACTAAACCACTGAAGTTTCTTCTTGTCTTTGAGCATATCAGCAGTGGGACTTTAATCCAGTCACATCATAAGTATCTGCTACCCACATCTGTCTCTGCTCCTCACTAATAAGTTATTGGATATCTTTCAAACTGGGTACTATCCTCTGCCTTTGTCATGAATGTCTGTTTGGTTTTCTTGGCGGAATACTGGATTGGATTGCCATTTCCTTCTCTATTGAATTGTATTTAATTTCATACCTCATCCATTAGCTGCTTTTCATGGGTTGGTCTTCTGGAACGGTACAATCTCAACATTAAAGTTCACAGCATAATTGGAATGTGCAGTTCTCTTCACCTCCACAAGGTAATGATCCATTAAGATGTTGTATAGCTCAGCATTCGTATGTTTATTCAAATTAAACTCCCTCTGAATTCAGTGATGTGTATTTAGGATTGCAGTCTAAGCCAATGTATTTATACAAAGGATTTACACAGCTTCTTTCATGCAAATCTTTTATTTCTGCAGAAAGTGTTTTCGATGGAAGATATTCAGTTGGAAAGAGGAAAATCTTCAAGACTATCTATATAAATAAAAATGTAACTATGAGTTTGTTCAAAACCGCTAATCTCAGAAACTACTGCACCAATCGCCACCAAATTTTCATACAACGTTCCTTATAAGTGCAGCACCAATGGTACGTACAAGTTGTGTGGATGGCACACCGGTGCCAAGTACACGCCACACAAATGTAGAACTGTAGCTCTTTTGTGTGTTTCCTTCACTCGCTCACTCGCCCCCTCCCCTTCGCGGCCCCTCCCACCCGGCTGCTTTTCAGCTCACGTCACTTGCACAAGTGGTGGAGAGGTCTGCGTCATATCCGCTGCCGTACCCCCTCCAACAACTCCCCCCCACAAGGCCGCAGCCAAGTCAGCAGCCTCTCTCTCCTCTCTCTCTAGGTAGGTAGGTAAGTAGGTAGGTTAGAGGGATAGAGAGAGAGAGGGGAGAAATACAGTAGGTAGGTAGGTAGGTAGGTAGGTAGAGGGATAGAGAGAGAGGGAGAAATACAGTAGGTAGGTAAGTAATAGGTAGGTAGGTAGGTAGGTAGAGGGATAGGGAGAAATACAGTAGGTAGGTAGGTAGAGAGAGAGAGGGAGGGAGAAATACAGTAGGTAGGTAGGTAGGTAGGTTGAGGGGTAGAGAGAGAGGGAGAAATACAGTAGGTAGGTAGGTAGCGGGATAGCGAGGGAGAAATACAGTAGGTAGGTAGGTAGATATGTACAGGGATAGAGAGAGAGAAGGAAAAATACAATAGGTAGGTAGGTAAGTAGGTAGGTAGAGGGAGAGAGGGAAAATACAGTAGGTAGGTAGGTAGGTAGAGGAATAGAGAGAGAAGGGGGAGAAATACAGTAGGTAGGTAGGTAGATGTTCACCCCCAATGGCCAGTGATGGAGTCAACTGGTTGAACCGGGGCGCCGGTAGCCACAACCACTCAGTCTTGGACGGGTTGAGCTTGAGTCTGTTCCTTCCCATCCAGATCTGTACGGCTTCCAGACACCGGGACATCACTTCGACGGCATCATTGGGGTGGTTTGGGGTAGAGATGTATAGCTGAGTATCATCAGCATACAGATGGTAATCTATCCCAAAACCATGGATGATCTCGCCCAGCGGCTTCATATATGCATTGAACAGGAGAGGCGAGAGGACCGACCCCTGAGGCACCCCACAAGTGAGAGGCCTCGAGGTTGACCTCTGCCCCCCTGCCAATACAGATTGCGATCAACAGGAGAGGTAGGAGGAGAACCACCGTAAAACGGTGCCCCTCACCCCCAACCCCTCCAGTCGATGCAATAGGATACCATGGTCGATGTTATCAAAAGCCACCGAGAGGTCTAATAGGACCAGGAGGAACAACCCCCATCTCTGGCCCTCCAGAGATCATAACAGATATAAGTACAGACATGATTATGAATACATCAAATGAATACGAATACAAGGGAATATTAGGACAGGAATGGTAGGCATGCTGGTATGCTTATGCATGCCCCTTAAAGACCTGGGGTGAGGTCAACAGTAGGCAAGCTAAGTTTAAAGTTTTGGGGGTTTGGGGAAGAAACCACTGTGTCAGGTAGTGCATTCCAGGCATTGACAATTCTGTTACTGAAGTCGTATTTTCTGCAATCAAGTTTGGAACTGTTTACTATAAGTTTGTATTTATTGTGAGCTTGTGTGTTGTTGTGGTTGAAGCTGAAGTATTCGTTGACAGGTAGGACATTGTAGTAGATAATTTTATGTACTATGTTTAGGTTGGATCGAAGACGGCGAAGTTCTAAATTGTCAGACTCTATTGTGGCTACAAGAAATTGTATTAATGCAACTTGTAGTAAACTGAAATTTAAAGAATACCTCCCAGCTGGATGGACTATACTTGGCTAAATAAACCAATTATTGAACTTTGTTTAGGACAGCTTGCTAAATAATGGCAAGTGTTTCATTTTAATTGGTTGTATTTGGCAGATTCTTTCATCTTTAATCTTGAAATTAGTATTAGCTGTTATGTAACTCATAACATACCTTGATAGACAACATGCGCTGTTACCTGGAGTGCAGTCAAGTAGAGTAGACACGTAAATTAGGCCTGCTGTGCTCCCCGCCACAACCTCTCTTGCTAGAAAACAATTTCCTGAGCATTGAGGTGTGCCCAGAGTGCAAAATTGCTTGTTATGGCTGTGCTTGTAAAGGAGATGCCCCTGCTTTAGTACACTGGGAATTTGATGCCTGAATAAATATATGAGGTCAAGCATTAAAGGTTGAAGAAAGAAGTTTCATCACAGGCAAAAGCCAAGGAACACAAATAGGTCATTATGTGGTTGCTGCTTTCAGTCTGTCACAAATCTAACTGCATTGATTTACATGGGGAAGACACAATTTATGTGGCTCACTGCATGTGGTTTGGGGGCAGAGTGCAGATTTGGTGACTATTAAGAGAGGATCAGTTGTTAAGTTTACAAACCTTAGTTTTCTTAATTACTAATAAATTTGATTGAAATAAGGGGGAGATACAATCTTTTTTCAATATCTCAAGCATGTAAAGCTTTTGTTGATTATTTATTATGAGCTACCGTAGTTTTAATCAACTAAATTTTGATTAATCAGTTTGCAAATAATGGGAAGACTTGTTTATTCTGAAAAGTTATTCACAGGAAAGTCCCAAAGATTTTTCTTTTTAATAGTGAATGGCAGGACTTGCTTATTGAATCACAAAAGTAAACTGCTTATTCAGTTGATTATTTCCTCTTTTATACTAATTAGTCAATTTAAAACTTCAGACAGTATGATAGTCCTAAAATTAATCTCTTTGTGCATTTAGGATTGGCGTATCCATTTTGTTCCTCCACAGATCCTTTTATTCTAAAAACTGTGTCCTAAATTCCTTCTGTGATGGCCAATAATTTTTCCAAGGATGAATTGTCAGGGTGAGAAACATTACATAGACGTTAGAGACAATCCAAAAATCATAGACAGTAGTGTTCACTGATATGTGAAATCAGAATCCAAAAACAGAGTTAATACAGCAGATTGAGGTTTTGAAGCCAAGATTACGTAAACATGCAGTGACTAACAGATTAGTCAAGTTATCAAAGATTGGATTTGTTTACCATGCTAAGCCATAATGTTTGCTTTGTATGGCTTAGTATATTGTCTAATCTCATCTAACCATGATTTATTCAATAGACCATTATTAAATATTAGATTTTTTCCAAGTTCAATATTAGCTAGATCAAAAGTAAGTTGCAATTGGATTTGTATGGTGGTTTATAATTCTTGACAATTTGTCTTAAAACTTGATATAGAATGACTTGAAGAGTGAGGTTCTGATTCTTGAATACACTTTAGCATCCAATCTTTTCTGAAATGTAGACAGCAGTGCTGAGCCTACATCAATTACCTGTATTTCCAGGTCCTGGTAGAAGTCCTCCATCTTTTTCAGGATCAAGAGAAAGAAATTGTAAATAGATGCCAAACTGGATTTTCTATTTCTTTATAATAAGACAAGTACTGTAGGTCTTCCTGTTGATGAGAAATGATCTCGAAGATTTAGGACTTTAATTGAGTTAAGATCATACTCTGGGTTAAGGTGATGGAAGTGGAAACATATGAACTAATTATCAAGGTAGAATACAGAGGTGTACTACGTCCATGAGTATTTGCTTGAGGGTAGTTGACACAATCTGGTTTATTAGAGATTATAGCAGAACCATACAGAATAGCAGTGATCTCTGCACACCATCTCTATGCCCCCTACAGAGAGTTTTGACATTAAAAAAAAAGAATCCTGATTAGGCAGAGATGCGTATCACACCTCTAAACTTTCTGCACAGAGATCTCTTTCCAACAAATGTCAAATAGACAATTCTCAAGAGTATGTCCTATTGGACAGCAGTGGGAAGAACCAACTAACACAATGGTATAGCTCCAATTTTCTGTTCATTCAGTGTATGGCAGGAATGGAGAATATTTTACATTTAAAACGATACTTTAAATTTATTTCTTCTTAGATAAGTGCATAAAGGATTAAAGCCAGGGGGTATAATTCTATACACATGTATTTGGAATCAATTGTGCTTACTACATATATAGGATTGTGCTGTCAATAGAATTAAATTTATTATATGAAGAAAGGAATAATTCAAAGAAGTGTAGTAGTTTTAAGTCTTTTTCAAATGTTTTAGATAGTTCTACATCACCTTAAAATATTAACACATTTATTAATTGTAAGTGATCCATGGATCCAGCCAACGTTTTGGTAATTGTCATATTTGTTAATGCGGTTGTTGTATTTTTACTCCATAGTTTAGCTCAAAGGTTTGCAAAGTAAATATCAAATAAAAACAATGGAAGAAATACCAGAGCAGCAAGATAAACGAGGAAAGACTCAAGTCATATTGTTACAATCATACATCTAAAATAAAAATGAAAAATCTAAAACTCCAATTACATGTAGAACTTCTTACATGATACAAAAGGTTGTTAGGGTTGACACCAGGCAGGGGCATAAATACAGCTCTCAGGTATGAAGGTAAACCATGAAGATTGGTATCCATCCCAAAATTATAACGTAACAAAGTTTTTATTTGCAGAAAAACTTTGGAAAACCAAGAAATGTTCGTCTATGAATATTAACTCATCACAGATCTACAGTTTCACTGAGACAGTGGCAAGCAAGGTGAAATCAACCAGAGAAATGCAAACAGTCAAGATAGATGGGGATTCTCATTAGGAAACAAACATAGCAACACATTCATTTTTACATCTGAATTCACAAAACTAACTAAATGAGGTATCATGGTAGAATACATCATCAGGGTGGGGGGTCTCTCTTTGGTGAGGCTTACCATTCAATATGGTAAGCCTGGATAACTGTTTCTTGGGACACTTTGGTCTAAAATAACTTTTAATCGGTTTTTATATTGAGAAAATTATTGCATATGCTACTGTCACCAGAACAGTTAAAAGATGCACACTTCCGAAAAAGTAGAAGGCAAGAAAGTTAACATTATTATTCCAGATAGCCCAAGCATTATGGTCCATTGATGAATTGAATGGATTTGCCAAACTCAAAAGGATGAACATAGTAAATGACACTCCCTTTCTTGTGACTATGAATATAAAAGAAGTAATACACCCTCAGTGCTAATTGACTGTACAGAGAAGTGTTGGGCATATGTCAATGGGTCTAGACAAACTGCAGCTAGCTTTTGCCCAAGCTGGCAAAGAACAGGTCTCAAAGAGAGATGGAACATTGCTGAGAGATGGAATATATATATATATATATATATATATATATATATATATATATATATATATATATATATATATATATATATATATATATATATATATATATATATATATATATATATATATATATATATATATATATATATATATATATATATATATATATATATATATATATATATATATATATATATATATATATATATATATATATATATATATATATATATGAAGTGGATATATTGTTACAGCTTTCCTGTTAGGCCTATTCAAGGGAGGAGACAAACTTGTCATCCTTCTCTGTCTTTCGACTCAACCTAGAGACCATCCAGACAGAGACCTATTAAATTGCTGCTGTCTTTTTAGATATGTGTTAAATTTCTTTAAGGGATGAGATATATATATATATATATATATATATATATATATATATATATATATATATATATATATATATATATATATATATATATATATTCTACAAATTTCACAAACATGTGTTTGTAATCTGATCTTCCCTAAATAATCAACATAGGAATATATTTAACGCACAAATTAATATGTTAATTATTATAAAGTTGATATATCTTTTTATGCCATTAGATGATATTCAGTGTTGCCAACGCAAACAAAAACAGCACAGTTGAAATTCCAGTTGAAAACATACCAAGTTTCCTGAGATGTATCCTAAAAAAGTAGATTTTTTGCTTTTTGCTTTGAGTTGAGAACTACACTTCCAAATTTGGAGAAATATATTATTCAAAAGAGAACTGCATTCATATCCCTGTTTTAAACTGGGAAGTGCAAATAGGATGAGTTTGTTTCAAAATTTGAAGCGAATGAAATCTTTGACCATCCTGGCCTCTAGTCAAAGCCTGTCACAACATATACAACACCTAGGCAAGAGGGAAAGGCAGGAGGGAGGCTATGATCTGTTCCTTCTGTGCAATGTATCACTCTCTTGGGTTCATGGTTTTCTGCCTGCAGCACTAAGCTGAGTCATGTCATACACAATTGAGCTCGAAGGTATAATGTATACAACAAGGAGACACATACAGATAGGTCTACTCAGTACTCAGTCAGGACACTGTTTCTTTTTATTGCTTCTGTTTGGGATCAGCTAAGATTGTCCTATGTATTAAGTTGTAATGACAATGTTCCTGAATATTAAAGACGTAAGTAGGATGAGGAATTATACCTCTAGAACATTAGAGAAAAGTGCAGAACATTCGAGTCACAAGAAAGTAGTCTCATTACTGACAGTAACCACATTATCTTGTCATCTTTTAATCTGACTGGGAACTGCTATTTAGATGCCAAGCAGCTTGTACATGGAGACTGAAATTCTTTGTACATATACTTGGAAGTAAAGTGCAAAGAAGGGCATATTGATCCAATGGAGAAAGATACCTAAGTTTGCATTGGAAAGAGCCACTCAAAAATTCTATCAGTTTAGAAAATTTCAAACAATCCACTAAGACTTGTTTTTCCTTTGAAATGCATTAGATGAGAGGACCACTGAATTCTAACCAACATTTTTGTGAGAGTACTGTTATTACTGCTATGTTGTTTGGCAAAGACAAAAAGGAGTCTTTGTCACCAGTGATAGTAGCTGATGCACTGCTTGACTTCAGTCATGGAATTGATGCACTGCTTGACTTCAGCCATGGAATTATTTGATCATTCAAATATTATCTCTGTGTTTGAGAGAGTTTCTATGAATCTATTTATATTTCTTATGCCAATTTGCTATAAAAACTGAACTGAGAAATGACAACTTGTATTTTTATTTTTCTATCATGGATAAAATATTAAACTTTTTAATGGAGGAGAATTTCCACTAAAATAAAGAGGTTTTTGCTGTTGAATAGAAGCTAGTTTTTTTTTAAGGTGGTGATGCATCTGTGTAATGTTAGAGGTACCAGGTAAGTAAGTAGGGGACTTATTATAACCCACTATCCTTGCAATTGGCACTATGGTTTATGTGGATATAAATGTATCTAAGGTTGCACACTGCAGCTAATGTATTTTTTTTTTTTACAATTACGTTGTCAGGGAATCACAGTTAAAAGAGAAGTCATCAACCATTTTGTTATTTCATCAGCCATTCTTGAAGGCTAGTTTCCATGGAAAGCAAGGCTAAAAGCTATGCAGCAAATGGGCCTATGTAGCAAACACCCACTTGTGAGAATTTCTGTCAAGAGTAGATTCCTAGTTTCAACCCAAAGCCTGGTGGGAGTTTTCTGATGATAAGACAGGAGTTTGATAGTGAGAACCTTCAGCCTCTGAAACCATTTTGGGCAGATACTCTAAATAAATATTTTTCATTTGTTATCACTGGCCATATTTTGGCCAGAAGGTGGGATAGCCAATTCTCAGTAAAACATAAGAAAAATGTGTCTGTGCACATATGCCTATTCACACAAGCCAGAGAAGGATTCTCTGCTCTCTACTGCTTTCCTCTAAATTGGGTAAGGCTACTTTATATAGATGTGGGATTAGATTGAAACAGAAGGTTTAGAATTTAGAAACTGGTATACAATATCAAAGGTAGCTAATTGCTAAATTATATATTATTACTTTTATTTTCCTTTCTCAGAGTAGTAAGGTGGTAAATATTATTTGTGCTCTCAGTTGACTTATCCTCAGTATGGACACGAACTAATCCATATGCTGAAGCAAGCAGAAGCAAAGCTCATTCAGATCCTACAGTAAAACATCTAAATCTATGTTTTTCAAAAGTTGGCAACTTTAAGATATGTGGACTTCAACTCCCAGAATTCCCCAGTCAGCATGTTGTTCTGAATGAAATAAATAGACTGTACATGATTTATCCATGGAATATCCTGCATCTCAGCATCACTTTGTGGGGACGCAGAAGAGATGTGTATTATTAGATTTCTTAACCTGTCAATGTTGGGAAAAGGATTAAAATGCAGTGTGGCATGCTACAATGGCAAGTTCAAGCTTCCAGAATATCTTTCTTTCCAAGAATGTCTCCCACACAGATTTGCTTGCAATTATAAAAAGTGGAAAAACAGGGCTGGCCGTGGTTCAATCCTCTGGTTGTACCCACTGACCCAGAAAAAATGAAAAAATAAATTAAGATGTCAAGAGAGCTGGGGGTTGTGGCAAGGAGTTAGAGGTGGAAAGCAGCCTCAATGGTTCGCCTTCTGATCAATCAGGGTGTGGGGATTAGCTATGCCCATTATGACAGCCATCTTGTTCAAAATAAGAAAAGAAGAAGGAAAGAAAAGGAATCATGAAAAGAAAAAAATCAAGAAAAAAAGAACAACAAAAAAGGAAGGAAAAAGAAAAGGCATTTTGTTTCACATATTACGAAAGTGATTTTTTATAAAATGTATTTTGTATATAATGTCTTCAACATATCTATCTATCTATCTATCTATCTATCTATCTATCTATCTATCTATCTATCTATCTATCATCAATCTATGTTGAAGTAACAACATTAGATGAATTGGGGGAATGAAACATCTGTGTATTACACAAAACTAAAAGACAAATTTGGTTTTCATTTGCTTAAATTAACTAATCTGAACCAATACAGTTATTTTTTTGAAATTCATCAATTTTTCCAGTTTTGTTCTTATTTAGCTGGACATTAGGTTTTCATCTTTGGGGTCTTCCCAGCACATGATATTTTGAATTCTGATACTCTTGGTTTATTCCTCAGTTAATACAACTTCTCTTGAGAAAACTTCATTTTAGAAGGTTGCAGAATTTCCTTTCTGGGGCTCAGGGGCTAGTTCAGCAATTCAATTCTCTAGTGCTGTGTAATGGAGTGAGTTCCCATTACTTGTCCCAGCTTCTGCCAACCTAGCGGTTCAAAAGTCTGTAAATATGTGAGTAAAAAATAGGGACCACCTTTCGTGGGAAGGTAACCGCATTCCGTGCACCTTCAGTATTTAGTCATGCCAGCCACATGACCACAAAGGCGTCTTCAGACAGCTTTGGCTTTTCGGCTTTGAAACGGAGATGACCACTGCTCCCTAGAGCTGGAAGCAATTAGCACACATGTGCAGAGGAACCTTTACCTTTAGAATTTCTTTTGATGTTGTTTTAGAATTCATTTCATTGTGCTTTATTGTATCATGTTTGGGGAGAATATTCTTGAGGATTTCATTTCCTGTTTAGTATCTCTTAATATTTTTCAACCTCTCTGGCTGCTCCTGTTTTATAGGAGAAAACACTATGAGAAGACTTTCCCTTATTTGAGTAGCCACAGAGGTGTCCGCAGGAGTTTTCATCAGAATACTTGGCCTGCCTTTTGCTGATTTCGCCTTCCCACTTGTTGACACCACAAGCTTGCCAGGTTGCAACCAGTGAACTAATCATTGCATGATGCAAGACAGCACATTCACGCATAACTTTTGGCTTTCTCATAATTACACTGCACCCTGTCTTGGGAATTTAATTTAATTGTTCTGCTGGGGAAAACACAAATGGAAAGCAAATTATATGCGCTGCCCTGAATGGAAATGTTTGAAATGAATGAAAGGCAGAATAAATGGCTAAAACAAATATAAACGCAGAATACATTTTTGACATAGCATTGAAACAAAGGCTGAAGCCAGGTCAAGTTGGTTGTTCCTGGTAATAGCAATAGCACTTAGATTTATATAGCACTTCACAGTGCTCTGCAGCCCTCTCTAAGCAGTTTACAGAATCAGCATGTTACTCCCAACAATCTGACTCCTCATTTTACTGACCTCGGAAAAATGGAAGGTTGAGTCAACCTCGAGTCTGGTGAAATTCAAACTGCCGAACTGTTGGCAATTGGAAGTCAGCAGAAGTAGCCTGCAGTACTGCATTCTAACCACTGCACCACCACGGCTCATAATCCACTACCCATGAAGACTGAGGTCTGAAGATTCATACTTCCTAGGACAGGGGTCTGCAAAGTCGGCTCTTTTAAGACTGGTGGACTTCAACTCCCATAATTCCCCAGCCAGCATAGCTGGCTGGGGAACTCTGGGAGTTGAAGTCCACCAGTCTTAAAAGAGCCGACTTTGCAGACCCCTGTCCTAGGAGCTTACTGTCATAAACTACAAGCTCAGCCAACATGACTTCTGTTATTGAGATTTGGAATAGTGAATTTTTGGAATCTGGCATCAGTGAGGATTCACCATCAGTCATCAAGAATAAGAGAAGAAAGAAGGACCTTGAAAGACAAAAGAGTCTCTTCTTTATTAAAAGCCAGTCTCCTAATTACTGAAAAGTGGAACTGTTCTAATAGGCGAATGCTAAGCGAATGCAAACTCGCCATGAATTTATATATTTAATTCACCCAAGCAAAATAATTATTCTTTTTAATCAAGTCTATTCAAACCTCATATTACTTTATTCTTCCATTTCAATAGCAAAATGATTAAGATTGAATCTTAAAGGAATTCTTCACAACAATAATTCCTCTTATCGCAGGAGGCAGTCTTTGCTTCGTCTTGCAAATTCTTAGTCTTTAAATATTCAGTATATCAGAAAAGTTCCATTCCTCTTTCAGAAAAAAAAATAAGAGAGTACACACTAGAGAAAATTGAGAAAAAGGAGGGGAAAAGGGGCCATTATTATCTGCAACAAATTCATAGGGGGAAAATCCCCAGCATCTCTAACTCTGTGTAAATTTAACTACTGCTACAAAATGTCAGTCTTCTGACAGTAACAGTCCAAAGGGAAATAAAAAAATATATATTTTGGAAGATACATGCATTTCTACCTTGGTTCAAGCATAGAAGATATATTGTTAAAATATGTTTTTGTGGTTCACCTTCCGTATATAGCGGGAAGTAAAAAAATAATAGCATACATATGTATATGTTGCCCAAAATGCATTCATCAAGTTTTTCAGCATCATAACATGATAATAAACAGGTATGGTAAAGATTGTTTCCATCCCCTTTATATTAACTACGGTATGCTTTAGGTCACATGACCAGGAGGGACTTAGAAGGAAGGTGTCAGCAATATTGCTAGTTGCTGGCCAACTGCCTCTCATGCAGTGAATTTTTTCTCTTTTCTTTTTCCCACAATTCCTGGCCAAACAATTCTTCTTATGCCAGCTGTTTCCCCAGCACCACATTTGGTTCAGTTCTATTTTCAGAGCGTTATATTGCTGAGCAATAGACAAATGGATAGATACTAGTTTTGGGTCCCTTTATTTTATTTCTTTCCAACAATGAATAAAAAGTAGAAGTTCTGAGTATAGTTGAAACTTCCTTAAATGCAGGATATTTGCTTTATGTGGTGTAAAGAAAGCATAAAGAAATATGTTTATATGCAGGAGATGGCGTGCATGTCTGCGTATTTGTGCTTGTGTGTGGAGTGGGGGCAGTGGTGGATTCAATTTTTTTTACTACTGGTTCTGTGGCTGTGGCTTAGTGGTCATGGCTTGGTGGGTGTGGCAGGGGAAGGATACTGCAAAATCCCCATTTCCTCCCGATCAGCTGGGACTTGGGAGGCAGAGAATAGATGAGGGCGGGGCCAGTCAGAGGTGGTATTTACCGGTTCTCTGAACTACTCAAAATTTCCGCTACCAATTCTCCAGAACTGGTCAGAACCTGCTGAATATCACTCTGGGTGGGGGTATAAAACCTTTGCAAATTTTGATTTTTAATAACTTTAATAATGTTGCTTCTATATATAATATAAACCATGTAAGAGAGGGAATTTATTATTTAGTATATTTATTTGTAGGAATGATACATTTTGACATATTGATTATTACTCTGAATGCAAAGCATAGCACGATTTTACAATTGTGTTTGACATACAGCATTGCTCACATTTGTTATTCTAGCTTTTTAATCTGGTAACCAGTTGATTTAAATCTTGAGCAAAGTCCCTCTCTGTTGCATTTTTCAGATTATTTAAATCATATAAAGAGATGAATGTATTAAAATGAAAGTTGCACAATATCTTTAGAGAATGGAATTCTTCATTCAGCAGGGCCTTGGGACATTTATTCTCCCAGCAGAGGCCACAAGCTTTCTCTATGTTGTCCTCTTAGAAAACAATTCAAAGTATTTACATTCCACTGATTTTTGAGGATGGCTTAGAAAGCCATAGTGTGTTTACTATCTGCTATCTTTATTTTTGTTGTGGGATGATATTTTGGCTACTTTTGTTGCCAGTTCAGTTTGCTAATCAGTGACAATGTTTTTACAGAAATTGTAGTTTGAGTTTTCATGTTCAGAGTTGCTCTTTGACCTAAATGGCAGGCATATTTTCATTTAGTAAGGGTTTTTCTCTTCTCCAAAGAAGAAGGAGTACACCAAAAAGTAATGAAGACTGGAACATTTAAAATACAGAAATAATATTAAATGAAATAAATACTTGGCAAATTATGCCCAAACTACTACAACTGTAGTAGTTTGGGCATAAACTACTGTAATTGCTTGGCTTGCTACATGTAATGCGATATGAGGGAATCTTATTAATCAAATCTATATTTTCTGTATAATGCAAAAAGCAGTATCTAAAAACCTAAAGCCATGACAGTGGATAAAGCAATGGAAGTCAATAGCAATCGCCCATCTGCTGCTGACAGTGGCATAAACAATGATTGTGACTTGGAATCTTAAGAGGAATACAGAATAAAAATCACAACTAAACAAATGAAATGAAAACTATTAGAGCTGTTGTGTGTCTGTGGAAAAAAAAGCAAGGGGGTAACAAATCTAAATTAAGGTCATCTGAACTTGTGGGGCAGAGTTAATGAATACACATAGAAAGGGGAAAGTGTGGGCTTCATTATAAAAGACAAGGCTAAAGCTAAATGTAAGAAAGTTTAAAAAAAAATATTTTATGATGAAGGAATGCAACCCCAGATTTACAATCTGATATGTTTGCCATTTACCTGTAAAGTAGCTCTCTATTAACACAGTTAGCCGGTAGTATTTCGTGTGCTCAAGGTTTAATTTTATGCTTTAAAAATGTGCTAGTCTCTATAATTATTATAATGCTTTTTCATTCCTTTTTTTCCTTTTTCCGATGACTTTTGTTTTGCTTTTTTCTATGGCCGTTTTCTTTAAATGCGCATTTTGAAACAAAAAATAAAAAAGGAAGGATGAATTGCAGTCATCTAGGTTGCTATGGGTGCAAATGAAAGCAGAAATCAGTGCTTTAATGACAGCTGCATATATGCTCCACTGAATGATGATAATGGAAGAATCAGAGATGAGTTTTTGGGGAAAATGTGCAATATGCTGAATGAAGGCAATCCAGGGGAGGGAAATATTCATGTTAGGTGACATGAATGGATGGGTAGAAATAAGAGACTCCAAAAAAGTGATTGAACCATACAAAGACTCAAGAATAGTAAGAATCAACTCAGAAAGTCTGTTCTGAATAAGTGGTTTAGTTCTATCTCTAGTCATTCATCCTCATGGAAAAGAAGTGAACATAAATCTAAAACAGCCTATAAATTTGTATAGACTGAAATATTAAAAGGATTAATGAAGGATACAGTGGTAACATTTGTTCCAAACAAATCAATGTGGTTTTGATAATGTCAACAGTATATCCTAGGAAAAATAAACATGGAAGAAAAGAAAAGTAAATAAAGGTATTCTTTGACTGACGATCACAACTGAACCCAAAATTTCTGATACTAAGCAAAACAGATATTAAATGCACTTTGCCCCACTTTACGATCTTTCTTACCATGGTTGTTAAGTGAATCACTACAGTTGTTAAGTCAGTAACACGATTGTTAAGTCAATCTGGCTTCCCCATTGACTTTGCTTGTCAGAAGTTCTCAAAAGGTGACCATACAATCCCGGGACACAGCAACTGTCATAGATATGTCATAAATACTTTGATCACATGACCATGGGGATGTTGTAATGGTCATATGAATGAAAAATGGTCATAAGCCACTTTCCCCCCCAGTGCCATTGTAACTTCTAACAGTTACTAAATGAACTGTTGTAAATCAAGGACAACCTATAAAATGAAAGAGTAACAGTAGAATAACTGCAGGGAGAAAAATTGGAAGTTCTGAATGAATAAGTATTACAAGACAGATTAACCTCCCAGCAAAAGGAATGGAAAATAGATATGAGAAAAGAGGATGGGAAACAATATAACTTTTAAAAAATGTTACAGAGAGTCTCAGAAACGTATGGAATTGCAGTAATGAGAAGAATGAAAAAGGATGCTTGACAATATGATGAAGTCAAAGGAACTGTGAATTAGAAAAACGCGTGAGAGAATGATTCCTAGAAAAAAAATATAACTAGCAATAGCACTTAGAATTATATACCGCTTCACAGTTCTTTTACAACCGTCTCTAAGTGGTTTACGGAGTCAGCATATTGCTCCAACAATCTGAGTTCTCATTTTACCCACCTTGGAAGGATGGAAGGCTGAGTCAACCTTGACTTATATAAGAGGAAAATGTTGTATAATGGGCTGAGAAAGAAATAGTTGTGAAGAAGGTAGCCAAACGGAGGACAGAATTGTTAAGATTAAAAGAGAAGAGAAATTGCTGAATAAATTAAACAGATAAAGAAGACTAAACCAGGAGCTCAGGTTGATTGAATGGAATTTAGAATAAAAGTGAAATGGTGAAATGATTTCTGTTGAAACTGGAGGGAGGGCAACATGGAATTGCTATTTAAAACAGTTGTATAGGAAGGATAGTTATATGTCGAAGAATAGAACTGAAATGAATGTCTATGGAGATTCTCAGTCATGGCTGTCCCAAAGGTGCTCTTTCAAAAGGCAACTGGACTTCATTTTTCCTTGAAGACATTTCACTTCTCATCCAAGAAGCTTCTTCAGTTCCAACTGACAAATGTTTTTGAAGAAGCTTCTTGGATGAGAAGCAAACCGTCTTCAAGGAAAAACAAAAGTTCAGTTGCCTTTTGAAAAAGCACCTTTGGGACAATTGAAATGAGTGATACAAATGATATCGTCTCAAAAACACTGGAAAAAAGAAAAGTGTAAATGGTGTAAAAATTTTGGTTGAGGTTTGAATGAGGTTTGCTTATGTAGTGGTAGTATGCCTGGTGTAATATGTGTGCATACCTGATGATAAGAAAAATACCATCACTGTTCCAGTATGGAAAGGAAAGGTAGCAAAATGGAATGAGCAAACTATCAGGAGATTAGCTGTTAAGTTGTTAAGGGAGAAGGTGCTTGGCAGAATTGTAACTGAAAAGAGTACAAGAGATGACAATGAACACAATTTATATGCAATGTGATTTTATGCCACGCAGGGGTGTGTGCAGGCTAGATATTTGCTCGTCAGTTGGCCATTGAAAAATATCTGAATGTGAGAAAGTTTGCTGTATATTTGTTGATTCAGAGAAAACATATGCCAAAATGAAAGGGTTGAATTATTGGATGTGTGGCAGAAATGCGAAATTGGAGGTTGGTGCTGACTGCAATAATGTCTCTATTGTGAGAAATGGAATTTGGTCAACAGAAGTGAAAATAACTGTTTGTAAGAGCATGGGTCTAACCACTTTGTTATATGGACTTGAGAATTGGGTATGTCAGGAGAAAGATGACAGGAAGCTGAATATGGTAGGAATACAGTACTTAAAAAGAGTCTGGATGAAATAAAATGAGATAGGATTAAGAATGCATGAATGCTATATGAATGTGGATTAAATGTTAAAAGTGAGTGACCAGTACTGAAGAAATAAATGAAGATGCTTTAGTCATTCAGGGAGATTGAATGTGACTGAATTACAGAACAAATAGATAAAGAATACAATAGAAGTCATTCTTGCTTAGAGGCCACTTGTGCAGTAAATATTGGAAGTTACAATCATGCTGAAGAAGGAGATTAATGGTTGGTCCTTGAAGTTGCCGCTACTGCAGCGTTCCTCCAACTATAAGCCATGGTGGCACAGTGATTAGAATGCAATACTGCAGGCTAACTCATTGCTCACTCCAGGAGTTCGATTCTGGCTGGCTCAAGGTTGACTCAGCCTTCTGAGGTTGGTAAAATGAGGACCAAGATTGCTGGGGCCAATATGCTGATTTTGTAAAACTACTTAGAGAGGGCTGTAAAGCACTGTAAAGCGGTATATAAGTCTAAGTGCTATTGCTGTGTCATTGTGATTCAGGTACTTGATAACTGGTGCACAATTACACTGGTTGCAGTATGCCTCAGTCCAGTGGTGGGATTCAAATTTTTTACTACCGGCTCTGTGGCTTGGTGGGCGTGGCTTGGTGGGCATGGCTTGGTGGGTGTGGCAGGGAAAGGATACTGTAAAATCTCCATCCCCACCCCACTGCAGGGGAAGGTTACTGCAACATTCCCATTTCCTCCCAATCATCTGGGACTCGGGAGGCAGAGAAGAGATGGGGGTGGGGACAGTCAGAGATAATATTTACTGGTTCTTCAAACTACTCAAAATTTCCACTACTGGTTCTCCAGAATGGTCAGAACCTGCTGAATACCACCTCTGCCTCAGTCATGTAATTGCCATTTTGTGGAAATTTTGTTTTCACTGACAGCTTCCAAAAGCAAAGGGAATGGGGAAACTTGGCAGTAAAGGCAAGTAACAATCATGTAAAGTTACGCTTAATGACCACACATGATTTGCTTAACAACTACAATTGGAACTGCCAGAACTGCCAACATAAGTTGGCACAGTCATGTGATTATTTGCAGTCATGTGATTATGTCACTTAGTGATGGAGTTCCTTGTCCCAATTATGGTTGTTAACTGCCTGTAAATTAAGAGAAGAGGGAAAGCCAAAGTAGATGTTATGGGATGAAGTCTATGAAATCCTCCAAAGGAAAAAAAAATAGAAGTTGATAAAGCAAAATGTAAGAACAAATGTGTTGATGTATTAGAATCAAGATTCTATGAACCAGAGGAATCTCACACTTCAATTTAAGTTCGCAGCTTATCTTTAAATTCAAAGTTTTGGTAAAAAAAAAAAGGTTTCTTAGCAGAGTGTTTCAGAAACAAAAACAAATACCTTCCCGATGTTTTCCAGCAGATCCTTTGCTTTCTTATTCCAGAGATTCTCCTTTGCCTTTGGTCCACCCTCCAGAAAAGGGGGGGGGGGATGCGATTTGTCTCCCTTCAGAGATTTTGCTTCATGTCGGGCAGGGATCTTGCGTGGTCCCTGCACCCAGCGAAGATTTATCTCCTAATCACCACCTCTCCAGGGTGGCTTAGATTCCCTATGGAATCACGGGGGAGGCGAATTCCAGCCGGGTCCCTGCAGTTTAGGGAGCCCGGTTGTGTCGGCTCGGGAGGCTCCGCCTTCTCCTCTAGCTATATTTCCTTTCCTTGTTCTTTTAATTCTTATTCTTTTAATTTCTCCTTGACTGAGTATTTCTTATTTACTGAGATTTCACTGAGGGAATAGTAAAAGGGAATAGTAGAATTGTATCTATATATGTTATGGATCTAATTCAACATGATCATTTCTAATGGTTAAAAGGATTCCCAATATATTTGTCACTTTAAAATTATATTTTGGCAGCAATTTTTGGCATGTTCGGGAGGCACCCGAACATGCCACCTAACCACAGGCTTTTGTGGGATAGTAGATTGTGAAAGAATATGAAACAAAGGCATGCATTTGGAAGAGTTACTTTCCTGACTGGTACTGACAAATAGATTATGTATGTATGTATGTATGTATGTATGTATATTTTGCTGCTTTTTTGTACTGTAATTTATTTACAGATCAGTAAAAATACAGTTCATAAGCGCTTAACAATACATCACTAAAAATAATTACAATTCACAACAACAAAAATATACCCACGAATGCATAGGCAATAGGCATCTAGGTAAAATCATTTTTTTCTTGGGGCAGTATTATATCACTATCTCCTGAGTGAACAGGCTTGTTTTTTTATTTTCTAAATGTTGACACTATGAAGGCCACCTGCATTTCTTTCAAGAAAGAATATATAATCAGAGCAACTTTCCAACTCCTAGTTAGGCCCCATGTAGGAGTCATTCTTTTTCTTAGTGCTTTGTTAATTGCAACAAAGACAAAAAAAATGTGCAACTCTAGATGATGGATTTATCCTTTAGGCCTCTTGTTTACATGACATTTTCTTCCTAGATCAAGGGTGCCACCCACCTGAAGCCTCAAGGCCGCTTGCAATACACAAAGTCTTTGATATGGTTGCAGAGCTCTCACGAAAATTATCAATTAGCTGAATGTTTTTAACTGCAGAGAGGGGATTATGAAATAATTGAACAAGGAATAAGTATTTGATTAGAATTACATTTAAGTATTGATTAAATAAAAGTTAGCTTTTGTTCTGGTACTTCTTATTTTTTTCTCTTTGCATCTACTTTGAGAGTGATTCTCAACCTGCTATTTAAACTCTAAGTGTAGTGTTTAGTTTTCTTAAATTGTGTTCCTAAGTAGTTTTGGAAAAGAATTTTAAAAGAGTTACTCTTACAGAATAGCATTTTTTCCTCCTAAACTGCCCAGAATTCTTACTGTCAAGGTTAAAGTTTATCTTTCTTGGAACTCTGCATACAAATTAATTGACTGTATATTATCAAGTCATTTTTAACTTCTGGCAACCACATATAGATTTTTTTTTTCATAAAAATCTTTCTCTAACTCTGGTCTTTCAAGTCTTTCAAATCTTTCAATGGCCTATAAACAAATAAATGCCTTTTTTGATATCCTGGATTTGAGTAAAGATGCAGCTATCAGTTGTTTTAGTAAATAATCTGACTAGATTGCATGCAACCACTGACTGAATCAGTTCACATATCTGTTGTAATTCTATTTCTGAATTAAAGGTAAAGGTTCCCCTTGCATATGTGTGCTAGTCATTCCGAACTCTAGGGGGCGGGGCTCATCTTTATTTCAAAGCCGAAGAGCCAGCACTGTCCGAAGACATCTCTGTGGTCATCTGGCTGGCATGATTAAATGTTGAAGGAGCACGGAACACTGTTACTTTCCCATCAAAGGTGGTTCCTATTTTTCTATTTGCTTTTTTAGATGCTTTCGAATTGCTAGATTGGCAAAAGCTGGGACAAGTAATGGGAGCTCACTCCATTACGCGGCACTAGGGATGCCAACCTTTCTGATCGACAAGCTCAGCATCTTAGCCTCTGAGCCCCCGCATCCTGTATTTCTGTATTACATTTGGTGAATCATCTTTCTTTCTGGGTCAAAAAAGGTCATGTTCCATCCCTTGCAATAGTATGGGAAGGGCAATCTAGAACTGGTCTTTAGGATTCCCAGAAACCACAGTGAAATAACTTTTTATGTTTTCTATTCCTAAAAGCAATGCAGCGATACCTCTTCCACACCGCCATCCTATAGTGGGCTGAAATTTCCCTATTCATTCTCCATTAAACATTCATCAATTTAGATTCTGGATTGTTCAATAACACCAGGCTAAATCAGGTTGTTTATACTTATACAATGAGCCTTGGTGGCGCAGTGGCTAGAGTGCAATACTGCAGGCTACTTCCGCTGACTGCCATCTGGCTACAATTTTTGGCAGTTCAAAACCTACTAGGTCCAAGGACCCATCCTTCCATCCTTCCGAGGTGGGTAAAATGAGGAGCCAGATTGTTGGGGATAATATGCTGACTCTGTAAACCACTTAGGGAGGGCTGCAAAGCACTGTGAAGTGGTATATAGGTCTAAGTGCTATTTCTATTTTTATTGGATGGGAGAAAAGGGATTTTACAGAGAGTCCAGAAGACTGGAGAAGAGTATCTCATCTTATTCTGTTAGTGGCCAATAGGTCTACTTTCTCTGTTGCTTTTCTTTTAAACATGCCAATGACAATGCAGTGACAGCACAAGGGCTCTCATTCTTCACTCTTTTCTTGATTAGAAAGCTCGTCTGAATGATAACTCAGTGAACAACGTGCTTAGAGCCCATTTTAAAAGAAAAGAGAGTACATTAGCTATGTACAGTATATCATGATATGCCTTTTCTCCCTCCTGAATGGAATTTGTCCTACCTTTTGCCTTACGTTTTACCTTACCTGAAACAAATGGAGCAAATTCAGTGATGAAGTTATTGAAGTGGTTCAATAACATCTGGATCCCAATACATTCTCCATTGGGATCTATGGAAAATCACAGCATCTGAAGAGATTGTCCTAATTCTCTGTACCTTCAAGGCCTGTCAGAGTGAGTTGTTTGGAAAAACAGGGACTAGATCAGAGAACCTCATAAGTATTTATCTAAAGGAAACGTCTCTATTATATAACTTCCTAATTATTGTCCTTGAGTGCTATTGAATAAACCATGAATAATATAGAAGAAAGCAGAAGTTTACAGATCTGAGAATTTAATTTAATAAGCAAATCATTTCTGGAAGATAATTCTGTTCATAATGGTGATGCTATGGAACAGTTGTTTTCAAACTGAAGTAAGGTTAAATATATGAAGAACATTTTACTTTGTCTGATATAGCAATGATTAGAATACATTTGCAGCAGCATACACAATGGAAAAATGAGAGGGAGTAGTTTCCATTATTGTGAAGGATTAATAGATAGATAGCAATATAAAATGCATGCGCCAAATTTCTTATTTGATAATCTTAATAGAATTGATACACATACACATTAGAGAGAGAAATGTCAGTCTGAGCATAGACCTCTTCAGAGTAAACCTGCTCTGCAAAGCCAAGTACAGTGCTATGAAATCTAAAATTAAAATTGAGGATTAGAAATTAATTCATAGCAAGTACTGATTTCAGATATATTTAGTAAGAAGTGATCTTTGTTTCCTTGCCATTATTTAGTTATCATTGTTAGCAAATCTACTTTGCAGACTTAAATCAATTTAATCTTAAATGCACTTGCACAGGACTGAGGGCTTATTAGCCGTTCCAAAGTTCTCAAAGACAATTACAGCCGAGGCGTTTCCTAAAATGTTGTACATACTTTCATTCCTTAACAGGGCTATTTCTGGAAGCCAGCCCACCTGACTTCTTCCTGGAAACAGTAAATTGTTAAGCAAGCAGAAGCCCATTAATGGTTTTCCCACTAAGTTTCATGGCTTTTGGTAGGAACTCGTTTTTCTCAATCTAATTGGCTCTTTTGTCAGGAGGAAGTTGTGCTCTTTGTACGTGTGACTATGTGTGTATTTTTAATAATTGAAGTGGAGTTATTTCAGATCTCCTAGTCTTGCTTTGAATACACTTCTAAAAGTGTAAAAGGCAATTAATTCACATTGGTCCATATTCACTGCGAGAAGTCACCATAGTTCAGGGGTATAAATCCAAATCCACAGAAAGCAATATAGAAGAAAAGAAGGACTCTTGGGAGACACACTTTAGTTTTCTGACAACTACATATACAATTGAAGCTTTGGATATAGTTCCATGTAAGACAATACTAAACAATGAAAGTTGCATTTGTGTTTGAAGTAAAAACTTAGTGGAATATAAGAATTGTGTAGAAAATTTTCAATATAGTATTGGAAAGTTTTTTATTACTTGTAGGCAGTGGTGAAATTCAATTTTTTTTACTACCGGTTTTGTGGGTGTGGTTTGGTAGGCATGGCAGCGGAAAGATACTGCAACATGCCTATTCCCACCCCACTCCAGGGAAAGGATACTGCAAAATCTCCATTCCCACACCACTCCTGAGGGAAGGATATTGGAAAATCTCCATTCCCATCCAACTCTGGGGCCAGCCAGAGGTGATATTTACCAGTTCTCTGAACTACTCAAAATTTCCGCTACCAGTTCTCCAGGACCTGTCAGAACCTGTTGAATTTCACCCCTGCTTGTAGGGGCAAATACATACCACATGTTTTAAATATATTTTTCAGCATTCAACTAGGTGGACATATATTTGATATTTGGTTCATTTTTTCCCTTTTTTCAATTTTATACTTTAAGTTTGGAGACAATAACTGTATTGACAAAAAATTGTGTAGCAAATTCATATATTTTCAGTATCAATGGCTCACGAAAGTGGACATAGCATACTCATCTGATTTACCAAGACTGAAATGTAAAATTGAATATTAATTTTTATATGAGATTTTAATGAGTTTAAGCCATTCTACATTTATAAAGTATTGTGCCTAATTTGATCTTGCTGAATTAGAACATAGTATAGGGCTGCAAAAATAAAAAAATAGAGATTGCTTAGGAGACAAAATTCTGTATCCAGAAGTAAATGCTACAAGATGTATTTGGAAATGCTGGGAAGTAAGTAACCCTTATTTTGATTATAATCTTACAATTTGAGATAATCATGGGTTATTTTTAATGGGTGTTCAGGTTTTTGAAAAATTATTGTCTAATGCACAAAAATAATTCAGCTAATTAAAACATATTTGGTCTAAATGCATTTATAAATGCAATATAAATGCACTTATATTAAGTTCAATATTAATATTGAAAGACATGTTGGACAATTCTAAACCTATTACTTTGTTTAATGTACAGTTAAATAATATTTAAAGATACGTATCATTTATTTGCTACAGGGCACACATTTGTATTAGAAACTGAGGGACTCTTGAACAATAAAACCTTCTTGTGGAGAAACAAGCCAGATTAATCACCATGCCTACTGATTCAGTGTTTAATTAAGATATTACCACATGTTCTGCTTTGCACCTGTTCGTAATTCTCAAGTCTGCATTTGATTCCATCTCTTGAGTAAACTATGAGGAAAACTGAATGTTTTTTTGAATGTTTTTGATCAATTAACAGTTACTGTCTCTTATTCTCACCCTCTATGGAACATTTATTTATATTTTAATGTAGATATATATTTCATGACTGTAAACTACCCAGAGTTACCCGAGGCATACTTTTTATAAATATTATAATAAAAAAATACTTAAAGTACATGTGTTTTCCCACTACTCACCAGTTACTAGGCCAGACATACCAACTTTAAATTTCTTTCTTCACCCAGGGCAAGAATTTTGGAAGAGTTGGAAAACCAGTTATTAAAATTCTTAAAGAATATTTAGAATGTTTGTTACTATCTTACACCAGTTAATTCAGTAGAAGATTTCTTTAAAAATATTAGATACCCCAGAAACTGATACATGAAAATTGGTTGTCAACTTTTTTATGCTGGATGAGTAAAATGATGAAGGGGATACTTATACATATGACTTGGGTTTGCTCTATTATGATCTCATTTTGGTTGCATATTCATAGTATATTTGTGAAGATACTTTTGGAAAAAGAAAGTACAAAGTCCTGGATGTGATTTTGAAATTTATATATTTATTGAGAGAAGAGGTGGGAAGTAGAGAGAGAGTATAATTTTTAAAAATCATGGAACATAACAAAATAGTTCATTTTGTTGTGATTAAAACTCTATCTCACTTAAGGTAAGGTGACCAGATGGTGTAAGGGACACCATCGATGGGGGGGGGGGGCAGTGGCCTTTCCCAGCTCTGCAGCCACTGCAGAGGCTGTTTTGCCACCCACTTCCCTCGCTGGCCAGGGGGCGCGCAGGCCGACCCCCTCCCTCCCCCCCCAAGTAGGGCACCTGCAGGTAGGCATCTGGTGGGACGGTGGAGCAGGGCTGGGCAGGCGGTGGGCGCTCTGCATGTGCTCAGAGGCACAGGGCACGGGCAGGAAGCGGCGGGCTGGTGGGCAGGCAGAAGGGGAGGGCCGGAGAGGGAGGAGCCAGGCCCAGGCAGGCAGCAGGCGGTGGAAGAGGAGGACAGCCTGCCGGAGCCCACCACCTCTGAACTTCTTTGCGCCGCGATGCGCTGAGAGCGGTGGGCAGGAAGCCCCACCGCCGCCCGCCCGTTCCGCCATGAGTGCCCGGGATGAGCCGGGCTAGGAGGCAGCATCGGTGGGGCTTCCGTGCAGCTGCTCTCAGCGCATCGCGGCACGGTGCAAAGAAGTTCAGGGCTGTGCGGGCTCCGGCTGGCTCTCCTCCTCTTCCACCGCCTGCTGCCTGCCTAGGCCTGGCTCCTCCCTCGCCAGCTCTCCCCTTCCGCCTGCCCGCCAGCCCGCCGCTTCCTAAGAGGCCGCAGGACGCGGGCAGATGCTTGAAATGCGGGACTGCCCCGCCAAAAGCAAGACGTCTGGTCACCTTAATTTAAGGGCACTTAACGGTTATATACCATATTTTTGGGAGTATAAGACGCACATTTTTCCCTTAAAAAAAAAGAGGCTGAAAATCTGGGTGCATCTTATACACTAAATACAGCATTTTTTGCCTTCCGAAATCCCGCCCTCTTCAGCAAAATGTCTGTGCATAGCCTTTAGGAGCCTTGCAGAGTGTTCCTGGAGGCTGGGGAGGGCAGAAATGAGGGGAAAATGGGCTATTTTTGCTCAATTTCCCCCCCAGCTCCTGGGAGCACTCTATAAGCCTCCTAAAGGCTATGTATGCCTTTTCTTTTAACAAAAAATGAGCCATTCTTGCGAAAAATTGGCTGTTTTGGGAGGTCTATAGAGTGCAAAAACTGTTTTTTTAATTTGCCTCTTCAAAGCCTTGGTGCGTCTTATACTCTGAAAAATACAGTAAAGGTTATATGTCACTTCTTTATGGAAAATGTTAAAACTGAGACATTCCTGATTTCTGTTAAAGGTACCCAAAATGTCCCATCCAATTCCACTACAATGATTTATATTGTCTTCAAGGAAGCCAGAGGTTTTTGCAGTCTTCAACTTGACATCATTTTGGACACTACCCTGTAAGATAGTAGGCTGGTAATCCAAATATGTGTTCTACCATTAAGCTATGTCACTTTTTCTTTTCTTATGATTTCTCTTCAAAATGTTCTGTTGCATGAAGTAGCTAAAAAAACAAAAGTTTAATCTCAGAACTAAATTTGGCTTAATCGGAAGTTAAGAGATGATTTTCCATTTTAGTGAGGCATTTTCCTATTAACCAAATGCAATCAAAAAAGGAAAAAAGAATGCAGGGCAGAACACTCTATTTCCCACCCATGTTAACTGCTTTGGGAGAATTGTGCTCTCATTATAGTTATCAAATTGTTGATAGTCTCCAGCAATTGCAATCAGGGTTATACAAAATGTACTAAGGATCTCCCTGTGTGTGTGATCATGATAGAACATGTAAGCATTCATCACACACAGATGGCCCATGCAAATCACAAGAGCCCAAATGCAAACTCAGTATCATGTGTCTCAGATGTTGCTGACTGGATTTAGGCTCCAAACATCTGCTTGCCTGCAAGTTGCCAGAAAGGTTTATATCATGGCAAGTAGTAGATGAAGAGAGTGGCTCAAAATGAGGATCAGAATTAATCCATGGGGTAATTATGTTTTTATAGATCCTCTCCATGAGAATAATCACCTGCAGTTTAGTTTATTGGATGCATTTTCTGCAAGAGTCAGAGACATGGCTGACAGGCTGCCTGCTATATTGTATAATTCCACGAGAAGAAAAATGCCGCATCAGGCCAGGAATGGAAACATCTCTTCCTCTTCAACCAGTTGCTGCTTTGCCTCCTTAGTAGGAAAACCATGGGGATTTCCTATCAGAATCTGCTAGATGCAAACATACACATTGGGAAGGAAGGAAATCAATCACTGCTTCCATGAGTAATATAGTAGAAGCTCTATAGAACCTGACAGTCTTATACATACCTATTCAGATTCAAGCCCCACTGATTTTAGTCATTTACTCTCAAGAAAGATTGATGGAATCTCAATGTAAGACTAATACCCTCATCCCCAAATAAAGACCTGAGTGCAAAAAAGGTATATTTATGTAGCATTGCATATATTTCTGTGTCACATTAAAATTTATAATCAGCACATCAGTCTGCATAGAAAATAGCGACTCTATTGGCATCTAACGTTTGCATTGTTAAAGACTGCTACAAGTGTGAGGAATCAATAGACAATAGAGAACTTTGCCCAAGGATCTAATTAAAATATTACCTAAATATAAACCTTGCGTAGAAGAGATAGTTCAAGCAAATGTTACTTATTTGTGTATGTATAAACTATGCATGACATTTATAGAATAATAACAAGCTGGTATAATGTTTCCAATCAAAGCAGTGGAAGAGATGGAAGACGATGGAAATGAGAGTAAACAGAAGATGCTATATTCAATTCTGGTAAACCTACATTAGCAAGCAGCACAAAGCAAAGTGTATTACCTGAAAGTAAGCTGCAACAGTTGGTTTCAATGAACATTAACCCTTGGTTTACTTGATCATAGTTTATTGAATGATTTTCATTCACCTTGGTTCATATGAATTTCTAATAGCAAGCCATGTTAGGAAATCATAGTGATTAGTTTCGCACAACATGCTAAGCCAAAACCAAGCAAATCACAATATATGTATCAATCTATCTCGCATACCATACCATGCAAATGCTAACAAAGTCCAAATCTGAGCCTCTTTTGAAATCAGTCAAGTTAAATTAGAGGAAACTTTTCTGGCTGGATTTTATATTAAACTACAAAAGCTGCCCTCCCGTCCCCACGCAATAAATCTGTGTCTTTGATTGCAGAGTGGTAGGAAAGCTCCATTGTGGGCAGAGAGTTCCCTTTGAAAAGGGGCAAACTGACAGTGAGAACTGTCAGTGGAATCAATGGAACAGCTTGCTTCCTGGAGTTGTGGGTGTTCCATCACTGGAGGTTTTCAAAACAAGATTGGACAACCATTTGTCTGGGATGGTACAAGGGGGCAGGGGGGCTAGTCTAGAAGACTCTTCTAGCTCTATGATTCTATCCACTGTGCCATGTGCACTCCAAAGCATGCATTAATTGTAGCCTTCATTTCAGTGTAGTGTTTTGCATAAAATGCTTCATTCCTGGTTTCAATCTCAACTTCTGAAAATCTACTTTAGAAATAAAAGAGTGGCTCTTATTAATTAAAAAAGGATTGCTATTAATATTTCTGCCTTAGTATCTAATACCATGCTTTCTGGAATGATCTGAATTTAGAGGATCCTGCTGTATATGTGCAATATTCCAAACTAACCACACCATAGTTCACACGTTTCAAATGAATGACAAATTTGCAGTTGTGTGGCTAGAATACTACAGAGCTGTACATTATACCAAAATTGGCAACTCATCCTGCTAATACTTCAAAATGATTGTGCATTTTGCCCCTTAAAAGTGGCCCTTAAACAAGCATGAATGCTATGCATACATATATGTATGCATGTATTCAGTTTCTATATTTTATTTATTTCTATTTGATAAAACCAGACAGCAGGAAGGTCCAAAAAAGAAAAAGGAAAAACATAAGTGGACACATAAGGGATGAGATCAGGAATTAACTCTGCATTAAAAACCACAATTATTTTTCTTTTACATTCCCTTCCAAAAGTATTCCAGACCATTTCACAGGATTAATTAACTGCATAGCAAACCATTTCTTAATGATACCTGCCCACAGAGGCACATCCATATTCAACAGCTGCACAAGGCAGCAAGTAATTTTTTTTCCCTTTTGCAAATCTGCAAATGCTCACACAAAAGGTGGGCTACAATCATTACTGTCAATTTGGACATTTTGTTAATAATCCTGGACTTAGACATTGCAATTAATACATTTTTAGCAGCATAAAAACTTTTTAAGTAGCTCTGGGTTCAACATTTCCTTACTGACCATTCCATACAGTCAATGGCTAATAGTTTGCTCCCTCCTTCTCCGTCACTCCTTCCTTCCTTTGTAAAAGCCTTCCCCCATCAACTAAATTGGAGCTAGAATGGGGACACAGAAAGCAAACTGAAGAAGGAACTTTGAAGATCGCAGCGGTAAAACCAAAAATAAATATATCAAAAAGTATCTAAGGCAGATTTTCTTCTCATCTTCTGGTCACGGGTGCATATTAAATTACTCTGAAATGATGCATTCTTTAATATTCAATACATGACAAGCCACTGATTGACAGATAACTTTAAAGTGAACATATTAATGCATTCAGAGGAAACTGTCCCATGTTGTCTTTTCTGGGCTCTGCCTTGCTGTGGGAACAGAAAAATGTGTGTCAAATATTGCTTTTCAGCCTTTCTACAATGGCACTTCTGCTTTGTCTCTTCTGATTCTGACCTGTTCTTCACCCCATCAGCTCCTGTGGGCCCCAGCTACCACTGACTTATGCCTTCTTAGCTATCAGTTCCAACTGAAGCACACATTAACAGAAGCAATCAAGTACCCTTTGTTAGACCTTAAGAGGCACAGAGTTGAGATTTATAAAATTGGAAAGCATTCTGTATACCCATGTTGATTAATCCACCAAGCCATAACAATATTGTGCAATACCATTAAAGGATAAACATATCCTGGTTAGATAAAAATGTTCAGTCACTAAAAGTTGTATTTTATTCAGTAGTGGGGTTCAGCCAGTTCGCACCACTTTGGGAGAACTGGTTGTTAACTTTCTGAGCAGGTTGGTGACTTGGTTGTTGGAAGAAATCATTAGGGCAGAGAACCGGTTGTTATATTACTTGAATTCCACCACTGATTTTATTCAAATAAGGAGTCCTGAATAGGAAATGAGGGACACACATTTTAAAATTTAATAATGAATTTGGAGTTGGTTCTCAAGAAGAGGTAAATTAAAGTATTATTTATCCTGGGATTAAGAAGCATTATATTGAATTTCAAGAATACAATTCTGCTTCAACTATCCCTTAAAAAATAAAATCAACTTTACAATCTGGGGAGTGTAACTGGGTGTGTAGAGGATTTTGTATTACAGGAGAAAAAAAATGCTATAGCTTTTGTACAGAAAGATCACTGTTCTTGGATCTATAACAGACTCAAAGTTCTATTTGGCTTGTCTTGGATTTTTTTTTCTTGGTAATTCTGGGATGTCCCAGGATGTTGGAAACTGTTATATAGATACATTAATATGATGGAAGGTCTAGGAATAGACACAATAGTGTCCTTAGTCATTAACTCTGAAAACAACACAAATCCTGGAGATCTGGAAACTCACAATACACTAAAAGCTCTGTTTTCATACTTGGCTGCTTTTTAATGCATTCTTTAGTGTGGGGGTAATAAAAGGGCACCATATGCAAAAAAGCTGCAGTTAGTGATTGCATTAAAGAAGAGATGTAGTTATACACTTTGGGAAAGAGTTGGTGGAGAGGAAAATATAAAGAGAGAAAAGCAGACTAAGAATGAAATTGGGAACAAAGCCAGCATTGAAAATAAATTGGAAGATTGGGGGTAAGGTATTGAGAGTGGCCGGGTTTCTGCCACAACATGATACAAATTAATTGTCTTTCAAAGTAGATAATCCTCTCCCTGCAAAACCATATAGTTCAGGTAGATTCTATCTGAAGAAAATGATCCTGGAAGTTGAAGCCACAATGGCAACCAATCCAGCTCCTGCAAAGCAAATGTTATTCTGCTAAACTGAGGAAACATCAGGTAGACCACCACAGCAGGAGTGAAATTCAGCAGGTTCTGACAGGTTCTGGAGAATCAGTCACAGAAATTTTGAGTGATTCGGAGAACTGGTAAATACCACCTCGGGTTGGCCCCAGAGTGGGGTGGAATGGAGATTTTGCAATATCCTTTCCCCAGGTGTGGGGAGGGAATGGGGATTTTGCAGTATCCTTCCCCTGCCATGCTCACCAAGCCACACTCCCAGAATCAGTAGTAAAAAAAATGAATTTGACCACTGCACCACGATCTATGCCAGCTGTGGATTCCAAGTAATTCTCAAGAGCAATCCCACATAAAGTTAAACCTCACATAAAATAACTGAGATATGGCAAGAGTAAGATTCACTGTACTGCTCCAGGACAATGAACAACTGGCAAATCCATTGAAGATGGCCACCAGCTCTCCTGATGACAGCTTTCACCTAATTTTTTAAATGTCATGATTCCAGGACATTCCCCAGATTGTGCGCCAGCAACTTAAAGGCATATAGTTCTCTCACCAAGAACTATAGATGGAATATGTATGCTACTGGAAGGTTTCTGAACCAGAAGTAGCATTTGGGAGTCAACCATAATCTGTTTCACCTATCCAGTCTCTGACAGCTTCCAAGAACCAAGATTTTCATTACATTTCCTGCTTGACCTGGATTGAAATGCAAAGCTAGCTAACATTAGAACATTGAGGATACTCTATCCCAAATTGATAAATGATCTTTCCTAATAGTTTCGTGTATGTGTTAAATAAAATGGATGGCAGGGCTCAACTCAAGGCTGAAGCTCTCAGCCTCTCTTTCTCCAGCAATACCAAGAACACATTGTATTTAGTTATCTAAGAATCTCTGAGGGCCTTCAGTGATGTTGCTCCATAGATAAAGATCCCGTTTGTTAGGTTGGGATCTAGGAATCGAGAGCTAGTTTCTGTCAACTTTTTCAAGTATTACAAGATCCAAACAGTCACAGTGGTCTCACCAGTTAATACCAACTCCTGATGAATATGAGCAATTTTATCCTCAAAATGGTTAGCAAACTGCCAATGTAGTCTCACAGGATGATCTGCTGCTCCAGAATCAAAAATGGAGCAGGTTGTACTAAACAGATTTGCTGATCTGCATTCCACAGAAAATGTGGACACCTGAGAAGTACCCATGTGCCAGTCAATAGCTTAAAAATAGATGTGTCCTCATATTTGGTTATTATTGCTCCATACCTTCTGCTAGCCTCATTCTAGATAGACAAGTTTAATGGATTCATTCCACTTATAGAAGTTGATAGTAGGCACAGTCTAAAAGTGATAATGATCTTATCATGTCAATAGACTGATGTTAGGGTCCACCTTCAGATCACAAATTAGTTGTATTGAGACAAAGAGCCAGCATATGCCCTTCCTCAATCAGTGACATCGATAAACCACTTAGATTTGGCTACATTAAGGCATCATAAAAGTAATTGTACTGCATAAAACACATGCTCACACCCACACATACTGCCCTTTAAAAAGGGGTACTATGTCTAAATGACTTCTTGTTTTTATATTTATTCTAATATTTAATTATTTGGTTCTGAAATATATTCAACAATTTGAAACATTTGTGGATAATGCCTGAACCAGGGAAACATCATGCTATATTGAGCAAACCTGTCCATTTCAGAAGATGAACAATAATAAAGGGAAATTTTTGACACAGTGGGAGCCAAGATTATTGAATACCTTCCCTATTATTGTTTCCTACTATCGTTGCTCTCTGACATAACCATCTGAAGTTTGTTCATAGTTCTCTCTATTAAAACGTTTTGTTTTTCTCCAAAAGCATAAAAATGTTGGATAATGTTGACTGATGTATTAGAATGCAAAAAAACATATAACTTATTTTAAGTACATACTGTAAGTATTAAATAAGAGTAATACAACATAACTAAAGGTAAATGTTTCCCTGTCAGTTGTGTCCAACTCTAACGCCTGGTGCTCATCTCCATTTCTTGGCCGATGGAGCAAGCATTGTCCAAAGACAATTTCCAGGGTCATATGGCCAGCAGGGCTATACGTCAAAGGTGCACAGAACATTAAAGTGGTATCTATTAATCTACTTGTATGTACATGCTTTCAAATCGTTAGAACAACAGAACTATTCTGCTGCAATATTATAAGAGTTAATGATGGTGCATTATAATTATATACATTCTAATAATGGTATTGGCATGCTCCATACATTGTGTCCCAAATTGTCGGTTGATGAAGTATGTTTCTGAAGTGATCTGTTCAGAATGGATGACTGACAGGGATGCCAACCTGTGGATATCTAAAGTCAAAAGACAGTTGTTATCTAAGCTTTGACCCCCTTATATGCCATCTGAACGAGTACAGCATGATGCAATTAAATCTGGAACATTTTTATCAATATTAGCTTCTTTTTTCATAATGTATCATGCTATGTAATTTTTTTTTTTTTTTTTAAATGTAGTGCATAAAATGAAGAGATATGAAATAAATCCTACCTCTTGAGTTATCATAGAGTGAATGGAGAAGATAATGAGCTAGATTTACAAAATGATGCCCGTACTAATGATTGCAGAATAAATTCATTCTATTTAACAGTAAATGAGCTTCTATCTGCATCATTAACCCTAACCTTTCCCTGGAAATGAAATTATTGAATTTAAGAATTAACAGTTTTAACCATAGCTTGCACAGAAGTTATACAGTTGTAAGAAAGAGGATTGAAAAAACAGCACATCCCAAAGGTGCTTTTCCAAAAGATAATTGGACATTTTTGGGTTTTCTCCTTGAAAACATTTTGCTTCTCATCCAAGAAGCTTTTTCAACTCTGAATGGAGAATAGAAGGATGTATATTCTTTGCAGTCATCTGGTCGTTAGCACTGTGAAGGTCAGTTGTTAACTCTCTAAGAGTCACTGAAGCCACTTGGAGGTTTATCTGTATTCTCAGAGTCACCTGAATCAGAGTGCAAATAGGTGTGGGAGCTTCTTGGGACTGTTGAAATGACGGTGTTGCAAAAAGGAGGTAGGTGGTGTCATATCCCTCCCCCTCCCCCCCCCCCCCATGTTAAGAGAGACCTGTAAAGCAGTGGTGGGTTCCTGATCCCGTCACAACTAGTACACTGCGACTGGGCCAGGCATCCACCATGTGCATGCACGCTGCTCCCATCAGGCACCAGTATGCCCATACCAGGGTGTACCACCCGGAACCCACCACTGCTGTACAGTTTTAATATAGAAGTTCTCTTTGACTCCTCTTTCAAACTGGAGCTTCGTGATGTTGTATCATGAGCCATGCACCCACAGCACCTAGACTGCAATCACATGATCGCAAGGATGCTACAATTGGCTGGAACCAAGAGGAGCAGTCATGTGTTCATTTTTTCAGCCGTGCCATATCTTTGAATAGTCACTGAATAAATGGACATACACCAAGGATTACCTGTAAAAGGAAGGAATATGCTGGATTAATGAATGAGTGTGTTCAGCCCTGCTTTTCTCCTTTGCTTAAATCCACCCAGCGGATCCTCATCTGTATTTCCTCAATTGGGGAAAAATCTCTGTTGGGAGTCTTGTTTATGTTTATGTTTATTATTAAATTTGTATACCGCCCTTCTCCCTTGCGGGACTCAGGGCAGTGAACAGGCATCAATAAAAACATACAAAAGACATTGATACATAAAATACCTTAAAATAATATTAAATTGGGGACCGTTCTAAAATCTAGATAAAAACTCTTAAATAAAACCAATTAAACTTTCTTTTTCTTTATTTAAATTTATATCCCGCCCTTCTCCACCGAGGACCCAGGGCGGCGCACAGGAAATTTAAAAGACATACAAAATACAATAAATATAATTTAAAAAACTATTAAATAACCCTCTCCTGCGCTAAAACCAAATTTTAAAAGCCCAATTTAAAACTACATAAAAGTCCCCATGGGAGGTTAGGCTAGGCCGGCTTGTTGAAACAAATATGTCTTAAGACATTGGCGGAAGAGGCGGAGGTCGGTGATGGTACGTAATTCAGGGGATAGGTCATTCCAGAGGGCTGGACCCGCCACAGAGAAGGCTCTTCCCCTGGGTGTCGCCAGTCGGCATTGTCCGGCCGACAGCACCCTGAGAAGGCCCTCTGTGGGAGCGTATCGGTCTGAGGGATGTATGGGGCAGGAGGCGGTCTCGCATATAAACCAATTAAAAGCAACTATGCCAGGCTGTTCTCATGGAATAAATGCGTTTTCAAGACCCGACGGAAGAGGCGCAGGTCAGTGGTCATACGTAGGTTGGGGGGTAGGTCGTTCCAGAGGGCAGGGGCTGCCACAGAGAAGGCTGTCCCCCTGGGGGCCCCAGGCAGCATTGTTTGGCTGACGGCACCCTGAGGAGGCCTAGTCTGTGGGAGCGAACTGGTCAGTGGGAGGTATTTGGTAGCAGGAGGTGGTCTTGCAAATAACCAGAACCTGTGCCATGGAGCACTTTGAAGATGGTTACTAGCACCTTGAAGCGCACCCGGAAAGCCACAGGCAGCCAGTGCAGCTCACGCAGAAGTATCACGTGGGAGCACCTTGAGGCTCCCAGAATCCCCCGCGCGGCCGCATTCTGCACTAACTGGAGCCTCCGGGTGGACCTCAAGGGCAGCCCCATGTAGAGAGCATTGCAATAGTCCAGGTGGGAAATGACGAGGGCTTGAGTTACCATGCGTAGAGCGTCACGATCCAGAAAGGGACGCAACTGACGAATCAAGTGAACCTGATAAAAAGCCCCCCTGGCCACGGCTGTCATGTGATCGTCTAATGACAGCCGAGAGTCCAGGAGGACACCCAAGTTGCGAGCCCTCTCTGTGGGGGCCAGTGATTCACCCCCAATAGCCAGCGATGGTACCATCTGGCTGTAACGTGATGCTGGAAGCCACAGCCACTCAGTCTTGGACGGGTTGTGTCGAAGCCTGTTTCTCCCCATCCAGACTCGCACAGCCTCCAGACACCGGGACATCACTTCGACGGCATCGTTGGGGTAGTCTGGGGTAGAAATGTACAGCTGAGTATCATCCGCGTACTGATGGAATTCTACCCCAAAACCACGGATGATCTCACCCAACGGCTTCATATAAATGTTGAACAGGAAAGGCGAGAGGAACAACCCCTGTGGCACTCCACATGTGAGGACCCTCGACGTCAACCTCTGTCCTCCTGCCAACACAAATTGCGACCGGTTGGAGAGGTAGCAGGAGAACCACCGTAAAACCCCTCCAGCCAGTGCAATAGGATACCATGGTCAATGGTATCGAAAGCTGCTGAGAGATCTAACAGGACCAGGATAGAGGAACAACCTCTATCCCGGGCCCTCCAGAGATCATCCACCAACGTGACCAATGCCGTCTCCATGCTGTGCCCAGGCTAGAAGCCGGACTGGCGCGAGTCCAGATAGACAGTTTCCTCCAGGTGCTGAGGGAGCTGTCTCGCCACCACATCTCAACAACCTTCGCCAAGAAGCGGAGGTTGGAGACCGGACGGTAGTTGCCCAAAATAACCAGATCCAGGGAGGGCTTCTTGAGGAGGGGTCTTACCACAACCTCTTTCAAGGCAGTCGGCATAAACCCCTCACTCAAAGAAGAGTTAACAATTCCCTGGAGCCAGCCTCGTGTCACCTCCCGGGAGGCCAGTACCAACCAGGAGGGACACGGGTCCAATAAACATGTGGTGGCATTCAGCCGCCTCAGCATCCTGTCCATGTCCTCGGGAGTCACAGGATCAAACTCTTCCCAAATAACAGTCTCAAGACCTGCCTCCGTCAGCCCGTCTGAACTAGCCCAATCGGAGGCTAACCTGTCCCGAATCTGATCGATTTTATCTTGCAGGTAACCTCCAAATTCCTCCGCACAACCCTGTAGGGGAGCATCCCGCGCCCTCTGGTGAAGAAGGGAGCGGGTCACCCGAAACAGGGTGGCAGGCCGGTTACCTGCAGACGCAATAAGAGCGGAGAAATAATTTAATAATAATAAATAATGCCCCAAGGGGATAGTATAAAATGACTTGTAATAGTACATCTGGAAAAGATGTACAACAGTGTTTAATTAAAATTCAATCTTGGCTGCACTAGCGGAATCCTATATTTTTATTCATGGGAACTAACAGTTGCATACTATTCTGCATTGCTCAAAGAAAACTGATTATCGGGTCCCAACTTCTTATTCTAAGAAGAATTTTAAGAAACTGGAACAGGTCGGCAATAAGCAAAGATAAAGCTTTAAAGTGTGTGAAGAAAGATCAAAGGAATTGGGAATATTTATGTTAGGGCTCTTCTGATACCTGAAAGGATGAAACACAAAAGAAAATCAAAATCTATTCTCTGTCATCCTAGAGTCGAAAATGCTGAACAATGGTTTAAGTTGAATGTTAGGAAAATCTTTTTAACAGTAAGAGCAATCTGACAGGAGAACCAGTTACTATGCAGAACCAATTATTGAGGGAAATGTGCTTAGATTGAATGCCTTCAATGTCTCCTTTCAGTTTTCTGATTCTAAGCTAATTAAAAGTACTTTCTGATCCTATTTATTCAAATTTTGTCTGTTGCAGTTTTTCCACGAAGGAATTCTGGGATTTGTAGTTAGTGTGGAAACTGCCAAGGCCCTTTTAGAAACATGACTGAATTAAATATTAATATTAATTTAAGATGGAAACAAGTTAAAAACCACATTCTACCCAACTCTTCCTGAATGTAGTTGAGGGAGAGATTGGAAAAGCAGAGCCTTCTTTTTTTTTAAGCCTCTCATAATCATTTTGCTAAAAAAAAAACCATTTCCCTAATTGAGAAAAGCTAATGCCATGTGGCAATGGTTCTCAACCTTGGCAACTTCAAGATGAGTGAATTTTAACCCAGCCAGCACGGGTTAAGGTTAGGCTAGGCTGGGGAGGTCTGGGAAATGAAGTTCAACCATCTTAAAGATGTCAAGGTTGAGAAACACATGATGAAGGGGGAAGGAAGTGAAGCAGTGGTTGCCTCTGTTTTTTTTTACTCTCTCTCCCTTGGATGACTGAACCAAGGAGGAAAATTATTCCTAGAAGCCATACATGGTCCTTACAGGTAGGAAGGGGCAAGCCAGGACATAGAAGTGGTCCAAGTAATTAGGTTAATCATATACAAAACGAAATAATAGTAATAGCTTTCTCTCTCTCTGTCCTTCTCTGATGCCTTCTGACTGCCAGAAGTTTATCACAGTAATGCTGTTGCTCAAGTAGAAATCAGGTAGGTTCTTGGTGACAATCATGCAGGCCCCCAGATTTGATAAACATTTCTGAGCTGAATAGTGGATTTTATGTTAGGCATTAGAATACTGCAAATTGAGAATCAGTGATACCCCCTCCTCTTCTGATTATTGTACTTAGCAACTAGTCCTGGAGGGATCAGGTCATATAATAGTTCCCAAGCAATCGCATTCTGTAAATGTTTAATCCTGTAAACATTTCTTTAAGCACTGCTGAGAATTACAAATGGGGACAAGGGAAGATTTTGTATCTGAGAAATGTGGGTCTCCAAAGCACTTTAGGAGAAAGATCAAAGCCTTATAGATATTGTTTCTGTTTTCAACATCTCTGATAACTTTTCATCGCTAGAAAATGTACGCCCAATTTGCATAATTTAGATTTCATTCTTCCTATTTGGGACTACCGTGGGAGGAGTGTGTTTTGCAGAAGAAGATGATAATATACAAAAGGCTTGTTTGGAAATTGTAAATGCCTTTCCAAATAATTATATAAAGAGCAAAATTGAAACAGTTTTGCATTATTGTAATTAATTTTCAGCCATGCTTGATGTATGGTAAGTGCAGTAGCAAGTAAATTGGATAGAAGCCTCTGTTATGAGAGAAAGGAGGTTGTGAGAGGGTGCTGACTAATACAGCACTGACCTGAAAGCAAATCCCTTACATTCATGCTGGACTGGCTGTTACCATGGCAACCATTGTTATTAGTAACTGAAAATGTATTGCTGTTAAGAGTGGCAGCAATTTTTCCCTCTCTCTCTGTCAATTTAAATTGAGCTGTTGGATACTCTACTCATGAAGATCAAGTACTCAGATCACAGCTATGCAAATATTGTACACCTAAGAAAGAAATCTTAGGGCTTACCCAGAAAAATTAGTGAAGACTTATCTCCACACATTTGTCTTTGAAAAGCAAATCCCAGAAGGCCCCATTTCAGTATGATGCAACAAGCTTCCAGTCCAAAGTGGAAGAAGGAACTGCCAGAGATCCTTTCAGGTACTATGGACTCAAATAAAAGAAGTCCCATCTATAACCTGAGAGGGTTAAACAAAAAAACAAAACAAAAATCCAATAGTTTTGATTTCAGACACTTAGAAATTTGGATGACTTAATATCCTTGCCAAAGGTTGCTGGGTGAACTGCAATTTTGTTATTTTAACGTCCAGGCTCTGCATAAAGACATTATTTCCAGGATTCAAACCACTGGGACCAGAGGTTTAGTCGTTCTTATTTATGAAAACATTATTTTCAGTTGACAAATCTCACTTTTCTTCGTCAGCAGGAATCTCCCTTCAGGACTTTTAACTTGGATGCCCTTAACTTAAGCTTCTTTCTCAACAGTGCTTTGGTTGCTTCCCCACTCTCCATTCCCTAATTGATAAAAACTAATGCCATATGGCATTGGTTCTCAATGTTGGCAACTTTAAGATGAGTGGACTTCAACGGCCAGAATTCCCAGACAGCATGGGTTATGTTGTATACTCGAGGTTCTTTGTTCTTGTTTTTGTGTGTATTCAGAATTAATAAAGCAGTTGTTACCTGAACCACCTCAGGCGTGATTACTTCACGGAGAATAAAATAGGTTAAGTTTAGATTAAGCTGGGGAGATCTGCAAAGTGAAGCCAACCATCTTAAAGATGCCAAGGTTGAGAAACATTGTCATATGGTGAAGTTGGAGGAAGAAAGTGAGGCAATGGTTACCTCTGGGTTTTGGTACTCTCCCGCCCCCTTGAATGACTGAACTGAGGAAGGGAATTATTCCTAGAAGCCATACATAATCCTTACAGGTAGGAAGGGGCAAGACAGGACTGTAGACATGGTCTTAATAATAGTGAGCATTCAATAAACAAGAGTTCCATTTTGAGGTCAAAGACAAATCTAAGATCAGGGATTTAACTATGTTTCACCTAGAGCAGGGCTGTCAAACTCACGGCCCATGGGCCAGATGCATCATGCACTGGCCACTCCAATGTCCAGTTTAGTAAAGGGGGAAAAAGACCTGATGCATCATGTGACACTGCCATGAAGACATAGGTTTGACACCCCCAACCTAGAGCTACTACCCTGTTCCCCCATAATAAGACGTCCTGAAAATAAGCCCTAAATAAACACGTTTTTACATATGTGCATAATATAGATCCTAACCCCAAAATAAGCCCTAGTTAAGAGCCTTAAGCCCAGAAGGAATGGGTGGCCACCCACCCAATCCTTCCGGTTGCTTGTGCAGCCATGTGCAGCAGGCACCCCCATTGTCACTGGCCCATTTCTGCTTGCTTGTGGTAGGAGGCTGAGTGGCGTATTGGTGCTGTGCCTGCGAGTGAGGCAGCTGTTGGGGCATGGATGGCCTGGCTGCAGAGGTCCTGAGGTAAGCTGGTATGGGGCACGTGGGAAAACTCCACCCCTCCCCCCATCTTGCCTTGGTACTGAAGGGGTACTGAAGAATCAGTTCAAAGACAAAGCCATCAGCCATAAATTGAGCACCCTTTTGCAGCTCCCCAGATCAAACATGTCTTAATCTGACATGATAAATTTTCTCCTTTGTTTTATAGTAGATATTCTACGTTGTAAGTGGTTGGAGAGAAATCAAGGCCAACATCAGCTATTAAACTGCTTGCTGTCTTTGTATTATAAAGAACATCATGGTCATGATTTGAAAGCATGAAGGATAAAATAATCACTAGGTTGCTAGATCACAAGAATTGTAAGGATTATCATAATAAGAAGGCTACCCAGAGTCAGTTGCTTGTGACATGCAGAGCAATATAAATTAAATGAATACATTAAAAAAATTAAAAAGCTCAGAAAAAATGGTTTGGCCTGAGGGAATTGCCATCTAGATCGGTTTTCTTGAATGGTTTCTCTGGAGCCTACAATCCACAGTAAATTACAAAGATCCTTTTCTGGTTCTTTCATTGCGTTTTTGTCTTTGCTGAGAAAGTAGCAATAAAACAGCAGCATTCTTCACAAAGGTATGTAGAGGCTCATGGGACAAAGAAGGAGCTTTTTGCTTCAAATATTGCAATAAGATATTTGATATTACAGATAATCTGGGGCACTTGGGGACATGTTTTCTCTTCTATTCCTTGATCTCCATGTAAATATTTCATCTAGTAAAAAACGGTGAGAGCTGAACAAACGCTATTGGCTCCTGTATGGTTTTTATTTTACAATACAATACAATAGCAGAGTTGGAAGGGACCTTGTAGGTCTTCTAGTCCAACCCCCTGCATGGGCAGGAATCTTATACCATTTCAGACAAATGGCTGTCTAACATCTTTTTAAAGACTTCCAGGGTTGGGGCATTCACAACTGCTGGAGGCAAGCTGTTCCAGAGGTTAATTGTTCTTACTGTTAGGAAATTTCTCCTTAGTTCTAAGTTGCTTCTCTCCTTGGTTAGTTTCCACCCATTGCTCCTTGTCCTGCCCCCAGGTGTCTTGGAGAAAAGTTTGACTCCCTCTTCTTTGTGGCACCCTCTGAGATATCGGAACACTGCTATCATGTCTCCCCTGGTCCTTCTCTTCATCAAACTAGACATACCCAGTTCCTGCAGCCGTTCTTCATATGTCTTAGTCTCCAGTCCTCTAATCATCTTGGTTGCTCTTCTTTGCACTCTTTCCAGAGTCTCCATGTCTTTTCTACATCGTGGCGACCAAAACTGTATGCAGTATTCCAAGTGTGGCCTTACCAAGGCACTATACAGTGGCATTAACACTTCACGCGATCTAGATTCTATCCCTCTGTTGATGCAGCCTAGAACTGTGTTGGCTTTTTTGGCAGCTGCTGCACACTGCTGGCTCATATTTAATACAATACAATACAATACAATACAATAGCAGAGTTGGAATGGTTGTCCACTAGGATTCCGAGATCCCTCTCACAGTTGCTACTATTGAGCAAGGTACCACCTATAGTGTACTTGTGCATTTGGTTTTTCTTGCCTATATGTAGGACCTTACTTTTTTCACAATTGAATTTCATTTTATTAGACAGTGCCCAATGTTCAAGTTTGTCTAGATCCTTCTGTATCTTAAGCCTATCTTCTGGAGTGTTGGCTATTCCTGCCAGCTTGGTGTCGTCTGCGAATTTGATGAGTTCCCCATTTATCCCCTCATCCAAATCGTTGATGAAGATGTTAAAGAGTACTGGGCCTAAAACAGAGCCTTGGGGGACTCCACTGCATACTTCCTTCCATGTAGATGCAGTTCCATTGAGGACTACACGTTGAGTGCGGTTGGTCAGCCAGTTACGAATCCATTTGGTGGTGGTGCTGTCTAACCCACAATTTTCTACTTTATCTAATAGTAGGTTATGGTCTACTTTATCAAATGCCTTACTGAAGTCCAGGTAAATTATATCAACAGCATTCCTCTGGTCCACTGATTTTGTTACTTTGTCAAAGAATGCAATTAGATTCGTCTGGCATGATCTGTTTTTGACAAACCCATGTTGGCTTTTGGCTATTACTTTGTTTGCTTCTAGGTGTTCACTTATTTGTTGTTTAATTATCTTTTCCAGAATCTTTCCTGGTATTGAGGTCAGGCTGATGGGTCTATAGTTTCCTGGATCTGTTTTTTTTCCTTTTTTGAAGATGGGAACCACATCTGCTCTTTTCCAGTCTTCTGGCAGTTCCCCGGTGCTCCAGGATCTCTGAAAGATATAGTTCAGTGGTTCTGAGATCTCGTCTGCCAGTTCCTTCAGAACCCTGGGGTGTAATCCATCCGGTCCTGGTGATTTGAACTCGTCCAGGGCAGACAGGTGCTCACTTACCATTTTCTTCTCTATTTCAACTTGTGTTCCTAATCTGATATTTGTGGTGCTGTTTTTGATTGATTGGACTGTTTTATCCCTTTGTGTAAAGACAGATGCAAAGAAAGAGTTAAATAGTTCTGCTTTCTCCCTGTTGCTTATCATCTTCTTGCCATTTTCTCCCAGCAGTGGACCAATTGTTTCCTTAACTTTTTTCTTATTTTTAACATGTTGGAAGAAGCTTTTTTTGTTATTTTTTACTTTTTTGGCAAGCCTTTCTTCATTGTGAGCCTTAGCTTTCCTCACTTCATCTTTACAGGCTCGGGCTATTTGCTGATATTTTGCCATGGTTATGTCCCCCTTTTTCCACTTTTTATATTTATCCTTTTTGTCTTTCAATTTGTCAGAGAGTTCTTTATGCAGCCATGCTGGTTTCTTTTGGGAACTGTTATTTTTCTTCTTCATTGGTATTGCGCTGGACTGGGCTTTTATAATCTCATTTTTCAAAATTTCCCAAGCTTCTTGAGTTGTTTTCCCCTTGAGGATTCTCATCCATGGAATCCTTCCCAAGCTCTCTCTGAGTTTGTTGAAATTAGCTCTCTTGAAGTCTAAGACTCTAGTTTGACTTTGTTCAACTACTTTTGTTTGCATAATGTTGAATTCCAGTATTTCATGATCGCTTGCCCCCAAAGTTCCTGTAGCTTCTACACCTTCTATCATTTCCTCTCTGTTAGTGAGAATTAAGTCCAATATTGCTGATCCCCTTGTTCCCTTCTCTACCTTTTGGGAAACAAAGTTGTCTGCTAGGTTTGTTAGGAACCTGTTGGATCTTCCACTTGGTGCAGAGTTTGTTTCCCAATTGATGTCAGGGTAGTTAAAATCTCCCATTACTATTGCAGTGTGCTTCCTACATACCTTAGTTAGCTGGTTAGCAAAAAGTACATCCACTTCCTCTGCTTGGTTGGGTGGCCTGTAGTATAGACCTATGACAATATCATTCCCCCCCCAACCTTTAATATTGACCCAAATACATTCAAGATAGTTCTCATCATTGTTGTGCTCTATTTCTGTAGAGATGTAATTATTTCTTATATATAGTGCAACTCCACCTCCTCTTTTATTTGGTCTATTTCTTTTAAATAATTTAAATCCTTCTAGCTGTATGTTCCATTTGTGGGTTTCATCCCACCAAGTTTCTGTAATGGCAACAATATCGTATCTGCCCTCATTTACTTGAATTTCTAATTCACCCTGTTTATTCCTCATACTCTGTGCATTGGTGTATAGACATTTGAGTCCATTTTGATTGACCCTGTGTTTTCTGTCTACGAAACCTGTGTTATGCCTGACTATGGTTCTCTTTGCCCCTATTTCTTTGCCACTTGTATGGTTCATGTACATGGTATGGCACCCACTGTTAATTGTTTGGTTTTGCTTGACAGCAGTGTTGATAATATTACCTGCACAATTATCTATGTTACACGCACTGATAACCCTATGAATTTTAGTTTGCTGGGGACAGAAATATTCTTTATCTATTGATTCTCTGTCCCCACTATTCAGTTTAAATGTTTAGCCAGGAAATCTGTGAATTTAGTGCCAAGTAACTCAGTCCCTTTCTTGGATGGGTGCAAACCATCTCTTTTGTACAGTTTATCATTGGACCAGCTGCAGGCATCATGACTAATAAGACCAAAGCCTTCCTTTTTACACCACTCCTTTAGCCACACATTAAACTCTGCTATGCGCTGGCCCTTTCCTTTTTGTTCCTTGTATACTGGTATAACCTCTGAGAAGATAAGCCTACAACCTGTACTACTAAGTTCGTACCCCAAACTCTGGAAATCATTCTGCACAGAAGCTACATCTTTTTGGGACAGATCATTTGTGCCAAGATGTATAATAGCATCAACTTCACAGTCCTTACTTGCATTCGTGACTATCTTAAGAATACGCCTCTTGTCTCTGCTGGCTGTAGCACCCGGTAAACATCTGACATCTTTCAAAACCTCCATATCCTTACCTAAGTTTACATCTCTTACGATTGAGTCACCAATCAGGAGGTGACTTCTCTTTTTGGGTACCTTGCTCTTGTTGTGTGACTGATGCATGATCCCTGGTTCACACTTTTGCATTTCTGAAGTAGGTTCTTCACTTTGGACCACAATCCGCTGCTTATTTGAGTCGTCATTATTACCTTGACCTGTCACTTTAGTGTCCCCATTAAGATCAGCAAGGGCGCTATATCTGTTATGCTGGGACACAGCGAAAGTTTTGTGTTTGTGGGTCACAGCTCTCACCCTGCCAGATCCCACAGTTGTCCAGGCTGCTCTTCTTCTGTGGGATCTTTGCGGTAGGGGAGGCTGGTAGTGTGGCATCTCCACAGGGTGGAGTGGCCGAATTGGACACTTAATTTCTGCCTGGAGATCACAAATTACAGATTCAAGATATGTTATGTGTCTATGTAATCTATTAATTTGTCTGCAAGGGGGACAGTATCCAAATTTGAAAAGAGTACTGCGGAAGACAGGTGCAAAACAGTTATTACATTGAACTAAGCCAGTCATTTTGAAATAAAATACAATCACAGTCTTAAGCGCACAAATCTAGAATGTATTATTTCTTTTACCTTTCTCTTTCCCCCCTCCACACAGCCAGAAACTCCTCCCTTTAGCCACAAGTAGTTCAAAATGGGGAAGTCTTTACCTTTCTTCCCCCCTGCACACAGCCAGAAACTCCTCCCTTTAGCCTCAAGTGGTTCAAAATGGGGAAATCTTTACCTTTCTTTCCCCCTGCACACAGCCAGAAATCAGCTCCAGGAAAAGTTCAAATGAAACAGCCACTACTTACTGCTCCTTTTTGTGTCTTTGAATCCCCCCTCCAAAAGAGCCTCCAATCAGTTCCAGGAAAGTTCAAATTTTATTTTATTCTCATTTAATGCTCTCTGATTTCCCAGATTATGGGCAAGTTTTTTGCATGTATATGGCTGTTCTTTATTTATCCTTAGTCCTTTAAAAAAAATATTGCACATCATTATAATGTGTCCTTTGGACAGTGGTCTTAAGAGCAAACTATACGTCCTTAAAAATGGTTCTTACATCCAGCTAGAATATTTGCTACTGCAAGCTTTATAGTACAATACAAAAACCTAAAACATAGATTACTCAAACTATGCATTGGACATTCCGGTTCCCAGTCAATTTCATGGTGGAAAGACTACAATTACTGTTTGTCACTCAATATATATTTGAATGCTTTGCAGTAGAATGAAAAAAAATGTGATAGATTATTTTTCAGAGTTTGTTATTTGAAATAAGAGAGAAAAATGTGATTTCTCAAACACTGATAATCAGAAAGTAGTTTTAATACAGCAGGTCAGTTTTTATTATGTTAAAAAAAGTCAATGTAGAACACAGTGTAAATGATACATAATACATGGATGGCTATTTATAATGTTTATAACACCAATTTTCAGTTATTGAGGGGGGAAAATCTATGAAATCCTGTTTATATAATGATTGTGAAATTGGTGACCATCTTTTAGAAGTAATTAATCATACCATGAACTGTAGACTCAATAAAGATTAGGTGGTGGTTTAATGGGCTGTCTAAAATATACTTTAAGTCCTGAAGAAAATTAAACTTAATAGTTATTCATTGTAAATTAATGCTACTGAGCTTTGGAAATGAATGTAGTATCTTAATCATGAAAGTAATAGTTGGAAAGCAAAGGGTGCAGGGCTTCTAATTCATTCAAAATATCAGAATATTAACTTTTCTAATTCTAAATGAAAATTGACTTAAATATATTGCATTTAGTGCATATACTGCTGTGCTTGCCAGATAAATCTTACACTGTATGTTTTCCACTGAGAATGGTAATCATTCTGAAGCAATCACATAAATGGGTACAGAGATGTCTAACTTCATTCACTCAGTCCACATCTCACTACTCAAAACTAATTTTGTATCTTTTTTATTTTGTATAGTATGGGGTGTTCTTCTGAAGGCAATTTCTTTTGGGGAAAAAAAGCATCATATACTGTACAATAATAGCAAACTATTTTCTTTATTTGTAATTTTTAGCAATTGATCTCAAAACGGCAGTGCTCAAGAGGAAGGAAAACACATCTGAAAGTAATCTTAATACTTTAGAAAATTCAATGCAGCTTTCCCATCTTCCCCAATGTTTTTTAACTTCCCAGTCTTGTTTACAACCTGGAAGTTACTGATATTCTCCTTCTAAGAACCGATTAAGCCTCATGTTGTTCAGCTTCTGAGACCATACAAGATCAGCTAGGCTTACTATCGGATGAGGATGTTTTGTTTTGTGGTTTGATACCAGTCTAATGATGACAGAAGGTGTTTACTGGTCATGAATGTTGATAGGTGGATGGAGTCAAGCTTAGAAAATTAGGGAGAAGAATAATTAAATAAATAATAATAATAATAATAATAATAATTTATTTCTTATAAACCGCACCCTCTCCCCACAGGGACTCGGGGCGGTGCACAGGAGGAATAAGAACAATAACTATATACATATGTCATTAAAAATACATTAAATTAAGTGACCTGTGCTAAAATACCCGTTAAAACTATCTAACTAGAGATCCCCAACAAACCCTAAAAACAGAGGAGTAGCTATCCCAGGCCGGCAAGGCAGAAAAAGTGTGTTTTCAATTTAAGACGGAAGGAGCGGAGGTCCGTGGTGGTCCTAATATCGGGGGGGAGGTCGTTCCAAAGGGCTGGGCCTGCCACAGAGAGAGCCCTTCCCCTGGGTGTCGCCCGCTGACAAAGTCTAGTGGACGGCACCCGGAGAAGTCCCTCTCTGTGGGAGCGAATCGGTCGTGAGGATGTATGAGGCAGGATCCGATCCCGCAAGTAGCTAGGTCCCGAGCCATGGAGCGCTTTAAAGATGATAATTAATACCTTGAAGCGCACCCGGAAGACGACAGGCAGCCTGTGCAACTCGCGCAAGAGCGGTGTTACATGGGTGTACCTTGTGGTACCCATAATTGCTCGCGCGGCTGCATTCTGGACTAGCTGAAGTCTCCGGGTGCACCTCAAGGGAAGCCCCATGTAGAGAGAGTTGCAATAGTCCAGTCGGGACGTCACGAGGGCATGAGTGACTGTGCGAAGGGCGTCCCGATCCAATAGGGGGCGCAATTGGCGTACCAGGCGAACCTGGTAAAACGCCCTCCTGGCCACGGCTGTCACCTGATCTTCCATTGACAGCCGGGTATCCAGGAGGACACCCAAATTGCGCGCCCCATCCACAGGGGCAAGATGTTCGCCCCCTATGGCCAGCGATGGAGTAAGCTGGTTGAACCGGGCCGCCGGAAACCACAGCCACTCGGTCTTGGTCGGGTTGAGCCCGAGTCCGTTACTTCCCATCCAGATCCGCACGGCTTCCAGGCACTGGCACATCACCGCTACGGCATCGTTGGGGTGGTCTGGGGTAGATATATACAGCTGGGTGTCATCAGCGTATAGATGGTACTCTACCCCAAAACCACAGATGATCTGACCCAGCGGCTTCATATATGTGTTGAACAGGAGGGGCGAGAGGACCGACCCCTGAGGCACCCCACATGTGAGGGGTCTCGCGGTCGACCTCTGCCCCCCTGCCAACACAAATTGCGATCGGCCAGAGAGGTAGGAGGAGAACCACCGCAAAACGGTGCCTCCCACCCCCAACCCCCCCAGCCGATGCAATAGGATACCATGGTCGATGGTATCAAAAGCCGCCGAGAGGTCTAATAGGACCAGGATGGAGGAACAACCCCCATCTCTGGCCCTCCAGAGATCATCCACCAACGCGACCAATGCCGTCTCGGTGCTATGCCCGGGCCGAAAGCCGGACTGGCGCGGATCTAGATAATCAACTTCATCCAGGTGACGGGGAAACTGTTGTGCCACCACACTCTCAACAACCTTCGCCAAAAAGGGAAGGTTGGAGACAGGACGATAGTTGTTTAAAAGAGCTGGATCCAAAGAGGGCTTCTTAAGGAGGGGCCTCACCATCGCCTCTTTTAGGGAAGCAGGCAAGGAACCCTCACTTAAGGATGCGTTGACAACCTCTTGGAGCCAGCCTCGTGTCACCTCCCAGGATGCCAGTACAAGCCAGGAGGGACACGGGTCCAGTAAACATGTGGTGGCTCGCAGTCGCCCACGTAACCTGTCCATATCTTCGGAAGTAACGGAGTCAAACTCCTCCCAAACAAGATCTCTCTCGTGGCATCCCACTGGTCCATGAATGGGGGCTAACTCGTTCTGTATCTGAGCAGTTTTCTCCTGCAGAAAAGTCACAAATTCCTCTGCTCTACCCTGTAACGGGGCTTCCCGCACCCTCTGTTGGAGGAGGGCGCGGGTCACCCTAAACAGGACGGCAGGGCGGTTGTCTGCGGATGCTATGAGAGTGGCACAATGATGGCGTTTGGCCACTCTCAGCGCCACAATGTAAGTCCGTAAATGGGCTCTTACCTGTGTCCGGTCAGATCCAGATCGGGTAGACCTCCATCTTCTCTCTAGGCATCTCTTGCGGCGTTTCATCACCCTCAGCTCCTCGGTAAACCAAGGGGCCTGGGTGTTTCGCCGCCGCACGAGAGGCCGCAAGGGCGCGACCCGATCCAAGGCTCCCACGGCCGCACTATTCCATGCGGCCGTGAGGTCCTCCATCGGGGCACGGGTCAGGGATACAGGAAATGGCCCAAGCGCCGTCTGGAACCCATCCGGGTCCATCAGGCGCCTGGGGCGGTACCAGATTGGAGACTCTGGTTCTGCCTCCCCGCGAAGGGGAGCAGCGGTCGGAAAGTCGAGCCGGAGAAGTGAGTGGTCTGACCATGACAAGGGCGTGATGACTATATCCCCTATACCCAGATCACTCTTCCATTGGCCTGAGACAAAAATGAGATCCGGTGTATGTCCACCCTCGTGAGTGGGGCCTTGAATTACTTGGGTCAGGTCCATGGCCGTCATGGAAGCCATGAACTCCCGAGCTACCTCGGATGATTCGCCCACCGATGGCAGATTAAAGTCCCCCATGACTAAAAGTCTGGGGGTCTCCACTGCCACCGTAGCGATCACCTCGAGGAGCTCGGGCAGGGTTGCTGCTACATAGCGGGGAGCCAGGTATACAACCAGCAAGCCCAACTGCCTCCCTAGGCCCCACTTCACACAGAGGGACTCACAACCGGTAGTCTGTGGCACAATGGTCTCTCTCGCCTCAAGACCTTCTTTTACAATGACCGCTACCCCACCACACCTGCCTAGGGCCCGCGGCTAATGAAAAGCGCGGTAGCCTGGTGGGCACATTTCAACGAGGGGGAGTCCTCCCTCGTGGCCCAACCAGGTCTCCGCGATTCCGGCCAGGTCCGGGTCCCCCTCTGACAGAAGGTCACTAATGAGGGGGGCTTTGTTGACAACGGACCTGGCATTACAAAACATCAGCCGCAGGCCCTGGCTCTGTACTTCCTGACCACCTAGCTTGCGGGGGTTGTGGCGCCCGACCGTTTTTAGCCAACAGCCGCGCGCCAACAACCGGGAGGATGTAGCTTGTCTCCCCTCGGCCCTGCCTCTCCCCACGACCCTCTGGATCGATATGCCCTCAACTGGAACGACTTGTGTGTCCCCCCCCCTATCGGCCTCCGCTTCCCTCCGTCGACTGCAAGCCTGGCCCTCTCTGTTTGATTGATTATGCCCTCCCCCCTCCCTGGTACCCTCTAAAATTAACAATAATCTACCCGCTAAAAACCCCCTTAGGCCGCGCTTCGCCCGCCTCTTCAGATCAATGAATCCTTCATCGAGGCGGGCCCTCGATAGAATGGAGGGCCAAACCTGCGAGAGCGGAGACTCTCGCAGCTGTAATAGGTCTAGTCTGGAATACATTGGCATAGGCATAAACAATTAAATAATTAATAAATAACTATAAATGCGTATAACATGTAAGAATGGAATACATGCATAGGTCATGAATTAAAATTGATTTTGTTTAAAAAACATCGTTGGCTAAATAGATAGATATAAATAAATTCATAATAGGTGTTAAAAATGAATAAATAGATGGTAAAAATTCATATTGCTTTAAAGTGCTTCAGTGAGGACAAATTTACATTTTAGTTCAGTTCAGTTCTATATTGCTGTTGCGTTCCAAGATCTTATCAAGGAGGAGGTCTTCAAGGTCTTAACAAAGCCCATAGGGCGAAAGGGCTTAAAAGTCTCAGGGTCTTAAAAGGACTTCGGGGAGGTCTTCAAGGGTCTTAAAGGACCCATAGGGCGATTATGGGTGCCCCAAGGCAAACCCACGTAACACCTCTCCTGCGCGAGGTGTTTTATTTATTTATTTTATTTTATTAAATTTATACCCCGCCCTTCTCCTTGTTAGGACCCAGGGCGGCGCACAGGCATCTTAAAAACACAAAATACAATAAATATCCATTAAAATGTAATTAAATTCATTAACCCGTGCTAAAAACCCAATATTAAAAACCCTACCAAATTACAAATTTCCTTAAAAAGTCAGAAACGGGGGGCTATCCTAGGCTGGCTTGTTGGAATAAGTACGTCTTAAGACGTTGGTGGAAGAGGCGGAGGTCCAAGATTGTGCGAAGGTCGGGGGGTAGGTCGTTCCAGAGGGCCGGGCCCGCCACAGAGAAGGCCCTTCCTCTGGGTGTCGCCAACCGGCATTGCCCGGCCGACAGCACCCGAAGAAGACCCTCTCTGTGGGAGCGGATCGGGCGAAGGGATGTATGGGGCAGGAGGCGGTCTCGTATATAGCTAGGCCCCGAGCCATGGAGCGATTTAAAGATGGTCATCAGTACCTTGAAGCGCACTCGAAAGGCCACAGGCAGCCAGTGCAGCTCGCGCAGGAGAGGTGTTACGTGGGTTTGCCTTGGGGCACCCATAATCACCCGCGTGGCCGCATTCTGTACTAACTGTAGCTTTTGAGTGCACCTCATGGGAAGCCCCATGTAGAGAGCGTTACAGTAATCCAGCCGAGACGTCACAAGTGCTTGAGTGACTGTGCGAAGGGCTCCCCGGTCCAGTAAGGGGCGCAACTGGCGTATCAGGCGTACCTGATAGAACGCCCCCCTGGCCACGGCTGCCACATGGTCCTCCATGGACAGCCGGGAATCCAGGAGGACGCCCAAGTTGCGCGCCCTCTCCACGGGGGCCAGTTGTTCGCCCCCAATGGCCAGAGTTGGACTTATCTGGCTGAACCGGGGTGCCGGAAACCACAGCCACTCGGTCTTGGACGGGTTGAGCTTGAGTTTGTTACTACCCATCCAGATCCGTATGGTCTCCAGACACCGGGACAGCACCAAAAATTGAATGGAATAACTGGAAACGAGCAGAAGTCTACTGTAAATTACAGTTTTTGCAGATCTACTTGTGGCATGTTTTCTAATAGATACTGTAAGCTATACTCTTCATAAATTGATTAAGCCCACATTCTCAACACATACCTATCTGAACTTGTGACTTGTCCTTTTAACTCTGGTTTCTTGGTAAGTGCAAAAAAAAAAAATTACACTACACACTGTAGAACAAATGCTATCATATTCAAGAGCCCAGCATAGCTCTAAGCAATTGTTAGAACCTTAAGATGATCTTTCCACTGTATTGACTTCTATAATGCAGTTGCATGTTCAGATAGCAAATAAGTTAAATCAGCCTTTAGGTTCTGAAACGACATCCTTAATGCCTCACACATAATATCTGGGGTGGGGGAGAGACCTTTGGGTGTTTAATTGACACTTTCTGAAATAACTATAATTTACTGGATAGCTAGTTACCAATTCACATACTTATTTAATATCAATTAGCACATTCCGTAATTTGAAACCTAATTAGCCTGCTATAGCTATATTATCAAATGGCAATTAAATGCTTGAAAATTCTTACAAGTTGGCTGAATGAACATAATTAATTATGCATTTGCTTAAGTAATTTTTTACTTAATTACATCACAAAGTAATTTTGGCTACACATATTAGACCTTTCAATAAATGGTGCTTTATCAATCAATTGGCATCTAATGAACCATTATTCACTTTCTGACTCTGACTGAGCTATCCCATTGCTTTTTTTCTTTCAGTTTCTCATTACAATTGAACTGTGGAGGTGACATTGTTCACATGCATGGCCTGACGTCTATCGTATCTTAAACATTTGTCTGGACTTTGCTACTTTGGTATTGCTTTTATTTCCTTCATTTCAATGGGGATATTTGGATAAATGGATGCGGTTGTTGCACTTCATTTAATCACTGTTACAGTCTATTTTAACGGCTGCAGCTAATCTCTTATTCCCCCCCCCCCAAAGTAGTATAGCATTGAATGCAGGGTTGAGGTCATCTAGTGTGACTTCAGCTTTCATTCAGGAACTGCAGTACAGTGTTCATCTGCAGCAGGGGTGGGTTTCTGGGGGATCGGCCAGGATCGCCGAGCCCGATCGTAAAATTTAGAGATCCCTGCCGATCCCGTTGGACGATGGACCCGGAAGTTACTTCCGGAACACGTGGCTCGCTCCGTCAAAACCTCCGTTTGAAGCTCTTTCTCTGTTGGGGCGGCTGGGGGGGGATTCGCGCAGGCTAGAGCACCTGCCTTCCGCCGCCCCTAGCCTGCCAGGCTTCAAAACTAAAGGGCGGGGGCCGGGCCTTGAAGCTCTTTCGTTGTTAGAATGGCTAGGGGGGCAGCGGAAGGCATGCTAGGTGCGCGAAGGCCCCCCCGCCCTCCCCAGCCGCGCCAACAGGGAAAGAGTTTCAAGGCCCGGCCTGGGCCCTTTAGTTTTGAAGCTGCCAGGGCCGGGGTGGGCCTTTCGCGCTTGGCGCGAATGCAGAGGCTTGGGGGGGGGCTTCGCGCCGAGCCGAGGCAAGCGCGCCCGGCTGGAGCGCACGAGCCACCCGCGAGCGCCATGGCGAGCCGGCGCGGGGCGTGCTGCTGCTGTCGCTGCTCCTGCTGCTGCTGTGCGGGTCGGGGGCGCGGGGGTCCCAGGGCGCCGACAAGCAGAACAGCTTCCGCAGGGCGGCCAGCGGCGTCTACCAGGGCGCCAGCGGCCTCCTGGGCGAGGAGAACGTGCGCGCCCTGCAGAAGGTGAGCGGCGCCCGGAGAGTCCCGGGCAAAGGGCAGGGGGGGGAAGGGGAAGAGGAGGGGTCTGGGGAGGGAGGGGGTCTGTCCTTGTGGGGGGGAAGGGGTGCAGAAGGGGTCCCCGACTTTGGCGTGGGTGGCCAGGAGGGAGATTGGGGAGGGAAGTAAGTAACTGTGGCCGGCGGGCGGGTAAGGAAAGTTGCTGCGGCAGCGCCCAAAAATCCTCTGGCCCGCTGGCCGCGGTTGCTCGCTCGCTCGCTCGCTTGCTCACCCATCGGATGCCATGTTCCTTCGTCCAGTGGATGGGTGAGAGAGAGAGCGAGTAAATACAGCCAGCGGGCTGGCGGGCCGGTCAGGCTACTTCCTGGAGCTGAGGAGGTTTGTGGGGGGGGGGAGACAGACAGACAGAGAGAGGCACAGACACACAGAGAGACAGGGAGGGAGGGGGGAACCAGAGAGTGACAGACACACACAGAGAGACAGAGAGTGGGAGGGAGGGAGAGAAAGATAGACAGAGACACACAATGAGTGGTTTAAGTGCCTGAATGCGAGACAGACACACACACACACACACAGAGTGACAGATGGGCAAACAAAGGAGAGAGAGACAGAGAGAGAGAAAGATAAAAAAGAAGGTGGGAGAGAGAGAAAGAAAGAGAGAGAGAAAGACAGAGAGAAAGAGAGAAAAAAGAAAGAGAGACAGAAAGGAAAGAAAGAGAAAAAAGAGAGAGAGAAAGAGAGAAAGAAAAGAGAAAGAGAGAAAGAGAAAGAGAGAGAGAAAGAAAGAGAGAGAAGGAGAGAGAAAGAGGGAAAGAAAGAAAGAGAGAGAGAGAGAAAGAGAAATAGGGAAAGAGAGGGGGGGAAAGAGGGAAAGAAAGAAAGAGAAAGAGAAAGAAATAAAGAGAGAGAGAAAGAGGGAAAGAAAGAAAAAATGAGAGAGAAAGAAAGAGAGAGAAAGAGGGAAAGAGAAAGAGAGAAAGAGAAAGAAATAAAGAGAGAGAGAGAAAGAAAGAGGGAAGGAAAGAAAGAGACAGAGAAAGAAAGAGAGACAGAGAAAGAGAGAAAGAAAGACAGAAGGAAAGAAAGAAAAAGAAAGAGAGAGAGAGAGAGAATTTATGACCACAATTAAGCCCAAAAGTTTGGTTGCTAACCAAGACCATTGTTAAGTGAGTTTCACATTTTCCAAATTGGCCACTCCCACCCGGTCACATGGCTGGCAAGCCACTCCCACCCGGTCACATGGCCGGCAAGCCACTCCCACCCGGTCACATGGCCAGCAAGCCACAGAACCTGTTCCAAAAATTTTGAAACCCACCCCTGATCTGCAGCATCCCTCATATATAGGCCCCCACCAGGGGTGGGTTCCGGCAGTCACTACTTCCGGTTCTCTAATGGGCTTACCACATGAATGCGGATGTTCATTGCAATAAAAATTGTTCTGTGCATACTCAGAGCAAAAGACAAGATGGCAGTGTCTACGGTGCCTCCCGGAGAACCAGTATGGGTATGTGGCAGGCCTGGATCACTGCCAGTTCCAGCAACCCAGGCCACCAAACCACTACTGGTTCAGCCAAACCAGTCCGAACTGGTAGGAACCCACCATTGGCACCCGCTATAAGACAACTAGGAGTCAGGCATGCCTTGGAAGTGTGCTCAATCAGGTGTTGCTGCTTCAAGACACCCCATTGCTTTCCTGCTCCTGTGTCTCAAGCAGGGAAGCAAGGGGGTAAGGAAGCAGCAGGTCCAGCTAGCATGTTTGGCTTCAACTTCTCCATGTGGAATGAGAATTCCTACAGGAAAAAGCTGACCCCAACAACTTTGTCTGCAAATCTGTTTCTTAAGTCTCACATGTCTGGTTTGCACCTTGGCAAACTTGCCTGATCAAGAAGGAAAAGTCTTGAACTTCCCAGCCATCAGTGAGGCCTGGCTGCTGCTTTGCTTACTGAGAGAGGTGCAGGTCACTGCATGGGGCTTGACAATTGCATTTTTACACAGAATGAAGCAAGAAACCTGAACAAATGCCATTGTGCTGACAGAATGAAAGGGCTGCTCACTCTGTTTTCAATTTTGACAGAATGAAGAAAAGCTTTTGACAAAATCCATTCTGCTCTGGGAATGAAGTTATTTATTTGACTAAATATATTGTCCCACTCAGTTTCCACCTTCCCCCCCCCTTTTTTTTCTTCCACGCCCTTTAAAAAAAATAAAATCAGACTCAGTTGCCAGTGCTGCGTAATCAGACTTGGGATTCTTACACAGACTGGATGCCAATTTCAGCCTTGCATATTCTGTCTGGGCTCATTTACTCCAGAAGCTCAAGGACATTTAGGGAGTGATTGAACTAGTCAAGATGTTATGTGAGACAAGGTCTCATTCACAGCGAGACTTAAATTAGATGTATTTGGTTGATTGATAAGTAAGTAAACAAACAAATAAATATATAGATATATATATTCCTTCCTCCCGGTTGGAGGCACGTAGCCGTTGGTTACAAACGGTCAGGTGCCACAACCCCCGCAGGCTAGGTGGCCAGGGAATACAGAGCCAGGGTCTGCGGCTGATGTTTTGCAACGCCAGGTCCGTTGTCAACAAAGCCCCCCTCATTAGTGACCTTGTGTCAGAGGGGGAGCCGGACCTGGTAGGAATTGCGGAGACCTGGTTGGGCCACGAGGGAGGACATCCCCTCGTTGAAATGTGCCCACCAGGCTACCGCGCATTTCATCAGCCGCAGGCCCTAGGCAGGGGTGGTGGGGTAGCGGTCATTATTAAGGAAGGCCTTGAGCCGAGAGAGACCATTGTGCCTCAGACTTCCGGCTGTGAGTCCCTCTGCGTGAAGTGGGGCCTAGGGAGGCAGTTGGGCTTGCTGGTTGTATACCTGGCTCCCCGCTATGTAGCAGCAGCCCTGCCCGAGCTCCTGGAGGTGATCGCTACGGTGGCAGTGGAGACCCCCAGACTTATAGTCATGGGGGACTTTAACCTGCCATCGTTGGGCGAATCATCCGTGGTAGCTCGGGAGTTCATGGCTTCCATGATGGCCATGGACCTGACCCAAGTAATTCAGGGCCCCACCCACGAGGGTGGACATACGCCGGACCTCATCTTCGTCTCGGGCCAATGGAAAAGTGATCTGGGTACAGGGGATATAGTCATCACACCCTTGTCATGGTCAGACCACTCACTTCTCCGGCTCGACTTTCCGACCGCTGCTCCCCTCCGCGGGGAGGCGGAACCAGAGTCACCAATCTGGTACCGCCCCAGGCGCTTGATGGACCCGGATGGGTTCCAGACAGCGCTTGGGCCATTTCCTGTATCCCTGACCCGCGCCCCGATGGAGGACCTCACGGCCGCATGGAATAGTGCGGCCGTGGGAGCCTTAGATCGGGTCGTGCCCTTGCGGCCTCTCTCGCGGTGGCGAACCACCCTGGCTCCTTGGTTCACTGAGGAGCTGCGGGTGATGAAACGCCGCAAGAGATGCCTAGAGAGAAGATGGAGGGCTAGCCGCTCTGAATCTGACCGGACACAGGTAAGAGCCCATTTACGGACTTACATTGTGGCGCTGAGGGTGGCCAAACGTCATCATTGTGCCACTCTCATAGCATCCGCAGAAAACCGCCCTGCCGCCCTGTTTAGGGTGACCCGCGCCCTCCTTCAACAGAGGGAACGGGAAGCCCCGCTACAGGGTAGAGCAGAGGAATTTGTGATTTTTCTGCAGGAGAAAACCGCCCAGATACAGAGTGAGCTAACCCCCATTCATGGCCCAGTGGGATGCCACGAGAGAGATCTTGTTTGGGAGGAGTTTGACTCCGTTACTTCCGAGGATATGGACAGGCTACGTGGGCGACTGCGAGCCACCACATGTTTATTGGACCCGTGCCCCTCCTGGCTTGTACTGGCATCCTGGGAGGTGACACGAGGCTGGCTCCAAGAGGTTGTCAACGCATCCTTGAGTGAGGGTTCCTTGCCTGCCTCCCTAAAAGAGGCCATGGTGAGGCCCCTCCTCAAGAAGCCCTCTTTGGACCCAGCTCTTTTGAACAACTACCGTCCAGTCTCCAACCTTCCCTTCTTGGCGAAGGTTGTTGAGAGTGTGGTGGCACAACAGTTTCCCCGTCACCTGGAGGAAGTTGACTATCTAGATCCGCGCCAGTCCGGCTTTCGGCCCGGGCATAGCACCGAGACGGCATTGGTCGCGTTGGTAGATGATCTCTGGAGGGCCAGAGATGGGGGATGTTCCTCCATCCTGGTCCTATTAGACCTCTCGGCGGCTTTCGATACCATCGACCATGGTATCCTATTGCATCGGCTGGGGGGGTTGGGGGTGGGAGGCACCGTTTTACGGTGGTTCTCCTCCTACCTCTCTGGCCGATCGCAATTTGTGCGGGCAGGAGAGCAGAGGTCGACCCCGAGACCCCCTCACATGCGGGGTGCCTCAGGGGTCGGTCCTCTCACCTCTCCTGTTTAACGCATACATGAAGCCGCTGGGCGAGATCATCCGTGGTTTTGGGGTAGAGTACCACCTGTACGCTGATGACACCCAGCTGTACATATCTACCCCAAACCACCCCAACGATGCCGTAGCGGTGATGTGCCAGTGCCTGGAAGCCGTGCGGATCTGGATGGGAAGTAACGGACTCTCTCCAACGCTGGCCATAGGGGGCGAACATCTTGCCCCTGTGGATGGGGCGCGCAACTTGGGTGTCCTCCTGGATACCCGCCTGTCCATGGAAGATCAAGTGACAGCCGTGGCCAGGAGGGCGTTTTACCAGGTTCGCCTGGTACGCCAGTTGCGCCCCCTATTGGATCGGGACGCCCTTCGCACAGTCACTCATGCTCTCGTGACATCCCGACTGGATTATTGCAACTCTCTCTACATGGGGCTCCCCTTGAGGTGTACCCGGAGGCTTCAGTTGGTCCAGAACGCAGCCGCGCGAGCAATTATGGGCACCTCTAGGTTTGCCCACGTAACACCGCTCTTGCGCGAGCTGCACTGGCTACCTGTCGTCTTCCGGGTGCGCTTCAAGGTGTTAATTACCATCTTCAAAGCGCTCCATGGCTCGGGACCTAGCTACCTGCGGGATCGGATCCTGCCCCATACATCCTCACGGCCGATTCGCTCCCACAGAGAGGGACTTCTCCGGGTGCCGTCCACTAGACTTTGTCAGCGGGCGACGCCCAGGGGAAGGGCCTTCTCTGTGGCGGGCCCAGCCCTCTGGAATGACCTTCCCCCCGATATCAGGACAACCACGGACCTCCGCTCCTTCCGCTTAAAATTAAAGACACACTTTTTTCGTCTGGCCGGCCTTGGGTAGTCTCTTTTTAGGTTAGGGGTTTTTAGGGGTAATTTTTAGTTTAGTTTATGGGTTTTAGCGCAGGATCAATTTAATCTATTTTTAATTTTGTATTTTGTATTTGTCTGTGGTTTTATTTGTATTTTTAATTGCCTGTGCCCCGCCTCGAGTCCCCTTGGGGAGAGAGAGCGGGATATAAAATTAAATTATTATTATTATTATTATTATTATTATGTTGTTGTCGTAGATTTTCACAGGTGTAGGTATGCTGGTCTTGTTGTATTCGGGTGTTTTCCCATGTAAGAATGAGATTTTCTTTGCAATACTTTGGTCTGAAGCCTGAAGATGGCAAGTGAGATCTTGCGGAAATGTGAACCAGGGCTTTCCAGCATTTGAGGCAAGCTCTCTATGCCTTGAGCTATCTGGTATCCCTGATATATCAGCCAATTTACAGGACTTTTAAATGAAGAATAATTATCACAGCTCCTGTGAAGAGGTCCCTTTAAGGGGAGGAGACTCAACGTCATCCCTCTCTGCCCTTCGACTCAACCCAGAGTCATCCAGACAGAGAACCAAATTAGATTACTGCTGTGTGACATTTTTTAGATGTGTGTTAGATTTTTAAGTCCCTTCGGGGAGAGGGAGAGGGATTTTTAAGTCCCTTCGGGGAGAGGGAGCGGTCAACAAATTAAATTTATTATTATTATTTAAGGGCTGAAAATAAAGAGACCAGGATGGATCCATCTTCCTTAGGATATTCCTTAGGATATTCCTTAGGATATTCAACACCGACCAAAAAATAACCAATATCCTAAGGAACCCAAAAGACAAGATCCAGCTAGAAAACCAAGGAGTCTACAAAATTCCATGTAAAAGCTGCCCTGCCACTTACATAGGACAAACCAACAGAAGGATTAGTGCACGCATTGCTGAACATAAAAATGCTTTAAAAATCATCTTAATACCTCATCTCTCTATCAACATTTCAAAACTACAGGACATGACATTGACTTTCAAGGAACTAAAATGATCTCCAAGGCGGAACAGCTCAACAAGAGAATAATCAGAGAAGCCATTGAAATAGAGAAACAATCTAGCAGCATGAACAAACGTGATGATACCTCCCGCCTACCAGATATCTGGAAGCCAGCATTGACCAGCAGACGAGCCCCACCCTCCAGCCAAGCCGTTGAAATTCAAAACAAGGAGAAACATACAAATGAGACCAATCAGCATCAATCTACCAGTCACGATGCAACTGCATAGCCAATCAACCCACTCACAACAATAGTCAGCACTCCACCCCCCCACCAAGATTTAAAGAGGGGCGATGCCTCCGCAGTCAGTCACAGACAGAAGCCTGCCTGATGATGACAAGTGAGATCTTGTCGAAACGTTGCAACAACTTTTCTATGCCTTATACACGGGAAAATCCCCGAAGCCAGCTATGCCAGCATATATATATATATTTTTGTTTGTTTTCGTAGATTTTCACGGGTGTAGGTATGCTGGCATGGCTGGCCTCCCGCCTACCAGCACTGACCAGCAGACGAGCCCCACCCTCCACCAAGCCGTTGAAATTCAAAACAAGGAGAAACATACAAATGAGACCAATCAGCATCAATCTACCAGTCATGATGCAGCTGCACAGCCAATCAACCCACTCACAACAATAGTCAGCACTTCATTCCCCCACCAAGATTTAAAGAGGGGCGATGCCTCCGCAGTCAGTCACAGACAGAAGCCTGCCTGATGATGACAAGTGAGATCTTGTCGAAACGTTGCAATAACAAGGTAATAATTTATATATATATATATATATATATATATATATATATATATATATATATATATATATATATATATATATATATATATATATATATATATATATATGTTAAATTTCTTTAAGGGATGATTAATAATAATTAATTAAGAGACCAGTATGGATCCATTTCGGGCTCCTTAGCCCTCGTCAGCTGGCCATACTTTCCCTACAAGGATTTGAACTGGTGCTCTCCAGCATTCGAAGCAGGCTTCTCTATGCCTTGAGCTAACCAGTTTCCCTGATTACATCATCCTTTCTACAGGACTTTATTGATGAAGTGGATATATTGTTACAGCTTCCTGTTAGGCCTATTCAAGGGAGGAGACAAACTTGTCATCCTTCTCTGTCCTTCGACTCAACCTAGAGACCATCCAGACAGAGACCTATTAAATTGCTGCTGTCTTTTTAGATATGTGTTAAATTTCTTTAAGGGATGATTAATAATAATTAATTAAGAGACCAGGATGGATCCATTTCGGGCTCCTTAGCCCTCGTCAGCTGGCCATACTTTCCCTACAGGGATTTGAACTGGTGCTCTCCAGCATTCGAACATATATATATATGTTAGTTTTATGAGCTGATCAATAAATAAATCAGGGAGACTAGTATAGATCTATTTCGAGCTTTTTAGCTCTTATCAGCTAGCCATACACGTACTGGGATTCGAAGCGGGGCTGTATCATATCAGGCAAGAGCCTTTAGCCATTCAGCCAGCCAGGTTCTCTTATTGCATCAGCTGAGACAGGAGAATAAGTATATACTTGTGCCACAACACCCTGTTAGGCCCCAATTAAGGGAGGAAGCATACTGCTCTCATTTTCTGCCTTTCGGCTCATCACCAGAGACCATCTAGACAGAAAGCCATGAGTTTGCCTAACATGTAATACAGCCCCGGTTCAAATCCCAGTAAGGGAAGGCCTTCCCTGGACCCAGCATTATTGGAGAATTACTGTCCGGTCTCCAATCTTCACTTTCTAGCGAAGGTTGTAGAGGGTGTGGTGGCACTGCAGTTTCCTCGCCACCTGGAGGAAATTGATTATCTAGACCCGTGCCAGTCCGGCTTTCGACCCGGTCATAGCACTGAAACGGCATTGGTCGTGTTGGTGGATGATCTCTGGAGGGCGCGGGATAGAGGTTGTTCCTCTATCCTGGTCCTGTTAGATGGTCCTGGTCCTGTTAGATCTCTCAGCGGCTTTTGATACCATCAACCATGGTATCCTATTGCACTGACTGGGGGGGTTGGGGGTAGGAGGCACCGTTTTATGGTGGTTCTCCTCCTACCTCTCTGGTCGGTCGCAATTCGTGTTGACAGGAGGGCAGAGGTCGACTTCTAGGCCCCTCACTTGTGGGGTGCCGCAGGGGTCGGTCCTCGCGCCACTCCTGTTCAACACGTATATGAAGCCGCTGGGTGAGATCATCCGTGGTTTTGGGGTAGAGTACCATCTGTACGCTGATGACACTCAGCTGTACATTTCTACCCCAAACCACCCCAACGATGCCGTTGAGGTGATGTCCTGGTGTTTGGAGGCCATACGAATCTGGATGGGCAGCAACAAACTCAAACTCAACCCGTCCAAGACTGACTGGCTCTGGTTTCCAGCCTCTCAGTTTAGCTAGTTGACACCATCACTGGCCATGGGAGGCGAAGTACTGGCCCCTGTGGAGAGGGCACGCAATTTAGGAGTCCTCCTGGATTCCCGGCTGTCCCTGGAGGATCAGGTGGCGGCCGTGGCCAGGGGGGTGTTTTACCAGGTCCGCCTGGTCCGCCAATTGCGACCCTTACTTGACCGGGAGGCCCTTTGCACAGTCACTCAAGCACTCATGACTTCTCGCCTGGACTACTGTAACACTCTCTACATGGGGCTCCCCTTGAGATGCACTCGGAGGTTGCAGTTGGTCCAGAACGCGGCCGCGCGGGTGATTATGGGTGCTTCAAGGCAATCCCACATAACACCGCTCCTGCGCGAGCTGCACTGGCTGCCTGTGACCTTCCAGATGCGTTACAAGGTTTTGATGACTATCTTCAAGATGCTCCATGACACGGGGCCTAGCTACCTACGAGACCGTCTGCTGCCCCATACGTCCCTACGACCAATACGCTCTCACAGAGAGGGTCTGCTCTGGGTGCCGTCAACTGGGCAATGCCGGTTGGCGACGCCCAGGGGAAGATCCTTCTCTGTGATGGGCCCAACCCTCTGGAACGCTCTGCCCCCCGACCTCCGTGTCATCTCGGATCTCTGCCTGTTCCGCCAGCGGTTAAAAACGCACTTCTTCCAACAAGCCAGCCTGGCATGATCTTACTCGAACACCGTACTGCTTTTAGTTACCAAAGTTTTAATTCAGGGGTTTTAATATGGGTTTTAGCGCAGGGTGGGTTAATTTAATTTAGTTTTAAGAATGTTTTATTTTTGCATATTTGTATATTTATATTTTATATTCCCTGTGCGCCGCCCCGAGTCCCTATGTGGCGAGATGGGTGCAGCTTATACATTTGAATAATAAATAGATAGATAAATAAATAAATAAATAAATAAATAAATAAATAAATAAATAAATAAATAAATGACTAGCTGATGAGAGCTAAAAAGCTCGAAATAGATCTATCCTAATCTCCCTGACTTATTTATTGATCAGCTCAAAAAGTAACATATAGATAGATAGATAGATAGATAGATAGATAGATAGATAGATAGATAGATAGATATAGATATAGATATAGATATAGATATAGATATAGATATAGATATAGATATAGATATAGATATATAAAATAAATAAATAATTAAAAAGCATTAATATTAAAAAACAGAGAAGAAACTAGATCAGGGGACTTATGTTCCTGTTAACAAATGGTAACTATTGGTGGGCAATGCCATGACTTGGGCTCCTACCTATTTAGTTATTCAATTTTTATTCCATCTTTATTATTTTATAAGGAAGTCATACATAATATTTCTTCCTCATCCTATGTTCTCCACAGAACCAAACCTGTGAGGTGGATTGGATTAATAAGACTCATGCCAGACAATCCTTCAATTAAAATAGGACACAGAATAAATAGTTTTGCATATGTTTCTAAATTAAATCTCCCAACACCCCTACTGTTCAGCAACAAATCAGAACTCATAATGGCATCCATAACAAGTGATGATGTTTAACTGACATGAAATGATGTTTGCATCATGATGTCGTGTTATACTGTACAGGTACTTAACATCACTCTCCCCACCTTCACATGTAAGCCCTGTATCATGTATGTAGGTGGGGTTAACAGCATTTCTTTGGAAATTTGGTGAATGGATTGCATTTAAAAATGTGTTAAGTCGTATTTAGGGTTTATATTGAGGTTTTCAGATACCGCTTATTACCAGATGGGAGAAAACCATTCCTTCATTTTTAAAAGGAACTCTGCCTTAGATTTTTGGGAGGAGAAGTGCAAAAATGGAATTTGTGGAGCCCATGTACTACAGGTAGTTCTTGGCTTACAACAATTCATTTAGTGAACATTTGAAATTACAACAGCACTGAAAAAAGGGACTTACGTTTTTTACACTTACGACCATTGTAGCATCCTCATGGTCATGTGATCAAAATTCACATGTTTGGCAACGGATTCATATTCATGACAGTTGCAGTGTCCTGGGGTCATGTGATCACCTTTTATGATCTGCTGACAAGCCAAGCCAATGGGAAAGCCAGATTCATTTAACAATCATGTCACTAACAGCTACAGAGATTCAACTTACCAACTGTGGCAAGAATACTGTAATTGTAAAATGGGGCAAAACTCACTTAACAATTGTCTTGCTTAGGAACATAAATTTTGGGCTCAATTGTGATCTGAGAACTACTTATTTTATTTATTTATTTATTTATTTAGTTTGTCAAACATGTACGAGATAACAGGTATAAGTATAAACATGGACATGAACACAGGAAATGGGTACGAAATAATGGAGAATATAGGACAGGGAAGGTAGGCACGCTGGTGCGCTTATGCAGGCCCCCTTACATATCTCTTAGGAAAGAGGTGAGGGTTTTTTTAAGGTGTTTTAAGTTCAATAGAATTATAAAGCAGGGTGATACAGGAGAATGTTTCTTTAGAGCAAAGTCTGAAGCCATATGTTTGATTTCTTTAAAAATGCTACGTGTTCTAAATCAGGGGTCTCCAACCTTTGCAACTTTAAGTCTGAAGGACTTCAGCTCCCACAATTCTCCAGCCAGCAAAGCTGGCTGGAGAATTGTGGGAGGTGAGGTCCTTCAGACTTAAAGTTGCAAAGGTTGGAAACCCCTGTTCTAAATAATATACTAAATCAGGAGTTTGGATGGTCTTAAGAGGAAATAGTTATATAGCCTGATAAAAGCCTCTTGATGTTTCTGTGACAGTTTAGAAACTCAGCATCTGTAGCAATTTTTATACTGATATATTCAGTAAAAATACTTCGCTACAACTTTCAGTGGAATGGAACTTCTTGGCTTGCCAACTTTTCCACTTTTGTGCTGACATATATTTCTTTGATTTTCTTTTTACTTGAACAACATATACATTTCAGTGGTGAATGTTGTGGTTTAGCCTGTTACTAACTGAAGTTTATATTAGCCTGCGTTATAATACTCATTCCACTTCCCACACACCTTATGTAGACACCATATTAAGCACTTATTACTAAGCTCTGACTCACTCATTTCCTGTATTTTTCTAAAATTGAGAGTTCAAAGATTTGTAGCAAAATGACTGCTGGACCAAATCTGGTAGGCATAAAAAGTTTCAGCAGTATATCTTTCTTTTGAAGTATATGGGAGAAAAAGTGGAACTCTAATAGTTATTTCAAGAGAGATTATAATAAAATAGATATTTCAAGAGAGATTAAGAAATATCTTAAATGTAATTTCAGTTCATTAAAAATTGGGATAAAACAGATTAATTGGGTCTTCCCTCTCTAATATAAGCCTATGAAAAAGCTAATTAAAATATTTTAACTTGCTGTTAAAAGTATAAATTAATACATTTATAACAATGTAACTTTGATGAGCCTATGTACCAATTGCATATTCATTTAAATTTGGAAGCTTAAAAAAAACTGAAAACCTCATAAAAAGGAATTGACAAAGGAAATTTTTTAATCAAGTACAGATGGAACCAATGGTATAGGTGGGGCTATTTTTAATCACACACACAAATGCAAACATTTGCCTATGGAGATTTATAGGGATTCAATGTCATTTCTTATTTCTAAACTGCCCCATCCCCTGTGTTTTTCTACTGTGTGTCTTCTATTTTTTTTCTCTCTACAGAAACATCTAAAAAGCTATGGAATATGTCCACAATATCATTTGATTGACAGGTTTATTTATTTATTGGTTGTGTTATTTTGTTTAATTTTATGATATTCAGAAGAAAGTGAAGAGAGAGGTTATGAAATATGACCCTGTCCTTGATCTTTAATGTTTATGGAGATCTGCCGGGGATATGTAACCATTTTTTTTAAAACTTAAGGGTTTATATCACTATCAATCCTGCACAATCATAGCTTCTTATAAAACAAACATGTTTATATTCCCTATTGGTAAAAGAAAATTAGAGTCTGGTCTAATAGGAGGGTGCATTTATTTACATCCACTTTCCATGCTATAAATATCTAGCCAAAGGAATGCGTGGAGGGAGAGAGATGACTGTAAACTTTTAAGAACCTCCCTAAATGGGATGGGAAAATAGGCAAATCCCAGGGAATGAACAATTTCTGCACCTTTTGAACCTAGGACTGCAAATCAGTCTGGTGATTTTCCACTCGGTAATAAAGGAGAGGATGTGATTGATACACACAGGGCTGGGCTGCTGGGGATTCGCAGGGGTTTGGGCGAACTTCTAGCTAAGATTCCTTGCAGTTCAGAGATCCCCCCAAATCCCACTCCTGGCTGGCTCCGCCCCACCCCTCCTGCTCCTCCCAGGATTCTCCACACGGCCCATTTTGGATGCATTTAAGTGCAGGGTGAGCGCAGAGGCTCGGGGAGGGCGAAAAATGTGCCTACCTGAAGTTTCTGGTCTCCAGAGGGCCTCTGGAGCCTGGGGAGGCCATTTTCACCCTCCCAGAGGCTCGAGGAAAGCCTCTGGAGCCCAGGGAGGGCAACCTCCTGCCATGGTGCAGGAGGCTGACTAGGCCATGGCCACCATGCCCACGCCCACCCAGCAACTGGGCAGAGAACCTCTTGCTAATATTTTTGAAGCCCACCCCTGTACGGACGTACACACACACACACACACACACACACACACACACACTCTGAGACAAGCAAGATATGTTCTATGTGTTTTACACAATTCCAGAAAAGATAATGTCAGTCTTGTGAGATAAGTCCAAACAGGGAGCAGCCCAGATGAACTAATTCAACTTAATTGTAATGTCACATTAAGAGAATCTTGCAAGAATAAAAGTACCTTTCTCCCTTGTTGGTTTTAAGCTCCCAAAACAAAGGAGGGGACCTTCGGAAATGTTTGCCATTTCCACATACCTTCTGCTGGCTAAGCTGTCTCCTATCCAACCTGCTGCCCTGGTTGTGATTCATCCTTATTTTTTCCTGTCTCCCAAGGTCGTTCTCTCACATCATTACATATAAGTAAAGGCTCCCCTCCAACTATTTATTTATTTATTTATTTTATTTTATTAAATGTATACCCCGCCCTTCTCCTTGTTAGGACCCAGGGCGGCGCACAGGCATTATATAAAACCATAAATACAATATACATCAATTAAAAATATATTAAATTAATTCACCCGTGCTAAAACCCGTTATTAAAACCGTAACCAAATTATAATTTATATTTAAAAGTCAGACGCGGGGGGCTAACCCTAACCCTAACTGCTGACTTACACTAATAGCTTATAAAATAAGATACCTCATTTATAAATTTAGTTGATCTCTGATCTTCATTTGCAACCATTCTATTACACACAACGTACAATCACACACTGAAAAAACAAGTATGCAAGCATACCCATACATACTCCTCTTTTTGTCAGAAAAACGTAAATGAAAAGGGAAGAAAAAGGGGCGGAGATAGCATGAGTTGGGAAGGAGTAGCTACGTTGGGAAGGAAAAAGAAATATATATAGAGAGAGTATTTAGATATTTTTTAAAAAGATTAAAATTCTCCATGCAAGCAAGGGCCAATATTCAGGCAAATCATCTTCAAATCATCAGCTGTTTTCAGGAGTGATGATTGCAGCCCTGACCACCTGCTCCCTGTAGCTTTGCCTCCAACATCTTCTGTTGAAGACTTTGGTCTAATACCAGTCTAGAAAGCAAAAGCGTTGTGAATTCAAGTCCTGCCTTAGCCATGAAAGCCAGCCAGATGATTTTGAGCCAGCCACTCTCTCTCAGCCCATCTCACCACAAAGGGTTATTGTTAAAGGGAAAATAGGGGGAGGAAGGTGTGTTTGAAAAGTTTACCACCTTGAATGATTTGTAAAAATAACAAAGGTGGGATGTAAGCAAACAAACAAATAAAATTTGTATATCAGAGAATAGAAATAGAGCAAACCGTATCTTTTTATCTGTACAGTCTTTATGGACACAATATTTTTATGAAATTTATCCAAATCACATTACTATTAGTGTTCTGATACATATACACATATGTGTCTCAGTGTGGGGCACACACACAGAGAAAGTGTTTGTTCCTGGAATGGACAGGAAGAAATAATACAGTTCACCTATTTCCTGCTCCAGGTTCCTGCAGCTTCTTGGTGTTGGGAAATCCTTGGGAATGGTTGGGTGTTTATATCCTCAGATTATGCAGGATGTTGTAGATCTTGAAAATTTGGCAGAACAGCTTCCTTCTGCTTTATTGGAATAATAGAACAATATGTAATGTAAATTACATACATCTAAACTTACAATAATACAGTTTCTTACAATAATTGTTTTCTCTGCATATCACAACTCGTGCAAGAATATATAGCTACTCTATTATGTATTCCAGATAAGTTTACTGATTGAGTTTACAGTGAAGTCCTTCAATGAGGTTGCTTTTTTGAACAAGCTGACAATTTTATGCTTAGTGCTCCTCCATTACTAGATGGATGTTTGAAAGCCTGTAGGTATATTCAACCCAAAACCAATTTTTTGGGAATGCTTAAAGAATTAAAAATATAGGCATATGCATTCTAGCCCAAGGAGAATATTTTTATTGACTTATAAGGAAACTGTATATATGCTATGTTTCCCTTATGGGAAGTGATAAGATGCTGCTCTTGTTGTGCCAAAAATTAAAAGCAACTAGATTTGAGCCAAATTGCTAATAGAAACCAAGGCGCAGGTTATTACAAACACAGTTTTTCCTTTTATTACTAATATTTTCCTAATAGAAACCTACATTTGTCATTTTACTACTTATGTAATGTGCCATATTATTACAATATCCTGCTTAATAATCTTGTAATATGACTAATTTTAGGCTTTCAGTTTTTGCCTAGAAATGGAAAAAGTGTTGATTTACATCATCTGTGAAGTAGAATTATTTTATTTTATTTTATTTTTATTTATTAGTTTGTCAAATTTGTACAGGATAGCAGATATAAGTATGAACAAATGAAATGAATACAAGTAAATGGGGACAGTAGGACAGGGACTGTAGGCATACTGGTGCCCTTATGCACGCCCCGTTTGCGGACCTCTTAGGGGGTGAGGTCCATGGTGGACAGTTTAAGATTGAAGATGTGAGGGTTTGAGGATGTAAAAACAGAGTTGAGAGGAGCATTCCAGGCATTGACCACTGTTGCTGAAGTCGTATTTTCTGCAGTCACGTTTGGAGTGGTTTCCCTTGAGTTTGTATCGATTGTTTGCCTGTATATTATTGTGGTCACCTGTGCTGTCCTGGGAAAAGAGTTCATTATGTATAGAACTTTATTTAAACTTATTTAAAACTCTTTACAGTCTAGCCATATGCATATTTATTTGGAAATAAGGATCAGGAGATGTGTGTTGACATTATATTTTCCTTATTCACAGTTCATTAATACACAATATAAGAGACAGTTATTCTTTGGCATTCCCAGTTCTCTGTTTCAGTGATTAGACAAAATGTATATATTATGACAACAAATAAAGACAATAAGGAAGCTTCCTGGGATGCTTGTATGACCTATTGGCTACATATATAGTGGTAAACATCATAGAGGAAAGTATTATAGAGGCTTAACTGACAAGGGAGAGGGAGGGAGGGAGGGAAATTAAGTCACTCTGATACAGCCAGCTACAGCTAGTATGTGAGAGAATTGTGACCTTAGTCTACAGCAGTGTTGTGTAAAGTGTGGTCCAAGAACTTCTGGGGATTCCCCAAGACCTTCTCAGGGTTCTACAAAATTAACATTATTTGTCAATCTATGTTGAAAAAAAATACAATATTAACATCCCATCATTCAATTGTGAGAAGTGATAGTGGCACAAATGTGTTTTAATATTCGACACCAATAAATATAGTCCATACAGACAAAAAAAAAGCTTGGGGGGAGGGAGTTTCCTTCAAATTGTTAAAGGGGAAGGAAGTCCTGAGATAAACTAGCTCCAGAAATACTGGTCTGTAGGGATTCTATCTCACTGATTATCAATTTGCCAAGTTTAGGTGTGCCACCAACTCTCCCCCCGCCAAATCTGCTGCCAAGTCAGCAGCCTCTCTCTCCTCCGCTGCCTGCGCCACCAACTCCCCCCCACCAAGGCCGCTGCCGAGTCAGCAGCCTCTCTCTCCTCTGCTGCCTGTGCCACCAATTCCCCCCCGCCAAGGCCGCTGCCGAGTCAGCGGCTCTCTCTCCTCTCTCTCTAGGTAGGTAGGTAGGTAGGTAGGTAGGTAGGTAGGTAGGTAGAGGGATAGAGAGAGAGGGAGAAATACAGTAGGTAGGTAGGTAGGTAGGTAGGTAGGTAGGTAGGTAGGTAGGTAGGTAGAAGGATAGACAGGGAGAGGGAGAAATACAGTAGGTAGGTAGGTTAGGGGTTATATTGTGTGTGCACAGGTTGGTTGGCCATTTAACCAGACTGGGCCACAGTAACGTACAGGTAGTGGGTAAATAATGAGCTAGAGCACAAGTTAAGAAACACTTGGATTGAACATAGGGTGGAGGCTTACCTGAAATTCTGCTGGGGCAGTAGATACAGTCAATAAGGCTTACTTCTCTGACTACATTACACCTGCACAGAATAGACCAAGAGTGCTTTTTTGAAGTTTGCGCTATCTCTTATTTAGATTGTTGCAGGAGAGAAAACAATAATCTGAAGTTATCAATGAGCAATTTTTACTATTTTTTGCAAAGAAAGTCAATTAGATGTTTTTCCGCCTGGATTCTAGTGTAGGAGCATGTCATAAAGAGATAATATTGGCAACTGCTTGTGCGTTTACATATTCTTTTCAGCTGTAGATCTCAAGGACATGGCTTATGAAGAGAGAACTATTACCACATGCTTTTTTGACCCTTCTTCATTGATTAGATTTTTAAAGTTAGGTCTTGCCCCATTGTAGGTAGGCAGTCAGTTCCTCTTTGAGTTCTATTAAAAGCCCATTCTGGACCCAACATATCTCATTAATTATAGGACACTCTCAAATATTTTATTTTTGTATAAAGAAACATTGAAGATGGTGACTTTACCATAAAACTTCAGATGTTGGAATGAAAGTGAATATCTAGATCTAATTCAACAGAGTTTTCATCCAGGATGCAGTATTTGGTCACATCTTAGCATTTGAGATACTTCCATTGACCATGGTATCCTTTTGGAGATACATCTGCTGCCACAAATTTAGTTCTATATTATGCAGGAAGGGGTCTTCCCCTATGTTGAATGCTTTTTCCAAGGAGATGTGTTTCACCCCTTCTCTTGATATTTAGTAAAAACCACAAAAGCACCCCTTTTACCAAGCTTTTAATGGCACATTAATTGAATTTAATTGTCTGAGCTATTCTCCTGTGCTTTCTACTTGCTTTATTGTTTTAAGTCATCCTGTGTGTTTTTATAAGCAGAAAGATGAAGTAAACATTTTAACAATAAAGAGATTTTAAAGATAAATTCTTTAGGCATAGATAACTTATAGTCTCTAGTGCCTAGCAATCTTGCCAACAGGGCAAAACATCAGGAATGCTGAGAACTATAGCTGAATAACACCTGAAGGGCCATATGTTTCTTATCCCTGGTGTGCTACTCGTTACTCTTAATCCTGGCCTCATTTGCTCTCTTGGCATTCCAGAGGATTTTGGTTCAAAAACTACATTACTTTCATTCTGCTGAGTAACTATCTTACCATAAAAATCAAACAGAATTGATGTGACAACCTTAAGTTATTCCACTTATTTAGGTATTCAAATCAGGCCGCTTATTTAGACACTCTGCTATAACAAAAGTAGCATATAATGGAAGAAAAATGCCAAACTAGCTGATTTCTATGGGCTATATATCTATTAAAATGTTAGGTGCCAATACCCAAAGCATTTTCTCGTTTATAAAAGAGTGCACAAAAGTTTCATTTGTCTTATAAGATAAATTTGTCTGTTTTAAACAGAATTAGCAATTACAGGAAATAGCTGACAATTTTGTTGCCTGGCTTTTTTTTCTGTAAACAAAAGAAATTTTAACCTATTTGATGAAAGAAAATCACATTTATTTTTAAAAAATATTTTATGATGAAATAGTGCAACCAGAAGATATGATCATGTACAACCAAAAAAATATAACAGTGCTAATAAAATCACAAGAATATACAGAATATTGAGTAAATAAGTGATTGTTAAAGAAACTAAAAATATATCATAACATGTGCATCCAAATTAACTTAATTCTCTAACATATTGTTAAATCCAACCATATATATTAACTTTTCAGTTTTGATACAATATTTTATTTAACTACAATGACGTTTATATAATATACATAGATTCTTAATATTCTATTATTTAGGTGACTTAGAGTATTGAATATAGATGACAGAAAGAAAAAGTAGCTATTTTATCAATGTTAATTACAGTTTTGAATATTTATGGTATATGTACAATGATTATTGACTTTTCTTCAAAATTAAATAACATTGGAAATGAAACGACAAAATAAAAGAAGAGAATACATTAAGGTATTTTTTAAGTAAATGTTTTGATGTTAAAGTAAGTTACTTCATATTAAAACCTCCACCATGTTGTTACATGGAATTTGTAGCTGGATATATATTTATACAGTACATGGTAATAAAGGAAAAATAAAGGAACAAAATAGGGTTTAACAAATTTGAGAGACTAAATAAGTGAAATAAAAAGGCAAAAAAAAAAGAAAATAAAGGTTTTTTAAGGAAAGAAAAGCAGAAGCTGATGAACTTCTGACTTTCCCCTTTATACATTTGCTACTTTGCAATATTTATAAGCACTTAGATCCTCCTTATAAACCAAGCTGTAAGTAATTATATTTGCAGAAGACCGGATTTCTTAGAAATCTTAGAAGACATAACAAGTGAGAAGATTCTAGTCCATTGAAGGAAATTATATGAGCCCTCTACAAAAATCTATCTTTTGCACGGGATGGCACTCACTGCCTTGTCCATTGTTTTTCTGAGGTCTCCATATAGTCAGTTCTAAGAGCTAAAGAGAAGTTAATAATGCAGATTCTTGAATTACATATATACAGTTGTGTTACAAATCTTCAGTCGAACCTGTGAATCCCAAATAACATAGGGTAGGTGGGGGAGGGGGGGCAACATGAAACGTATATCTTTAGGTAGTACCAGAAAAATAATATCTTGCAACATTTCTGAATGTTGCATTAAATAGAGAAGTATGCATTAAATAGAGAAGTATGATTCTCTTTCCACATTTGTGCACAATTTAAACTGTACATCAAGCTATGTTGTTGGTTGTTAGATACTTCTGTTAGATTTTGGCAAAATTGTACTATTGATACTGAATTGTAAATCAGACACAACTGATAAACACAGCAGCTTTCTACAATGCTACTACAAACGTATTTCAAGCTAGAAATAAGTTTAAAAAAATAGTTCTATGATATGTAACAACCTGAACTTACATCATTAAAAACCTTTGTGAATTATGCTATTGGCAGCCCGGCACCTCAAATAGCCAAACTTCAATTACTTTGGGTTTTTTGAAGGATAAGTGCATGGAACATTTAACATTTTTTAACACCTTGTGACAAGGAAATTATTGGGTTTTGTCTCAGGTTTCATTTCTGAGCAGGGCACTTTGCCTGACCAGGAAATGAAATTGAAAAATTATATTTTCAGATTAGTACAGCCCACTCATATGGGCTTTGCTTTTTACAGTGAGATATGCAATCCCCTACCCAGATAGATATGAATCAGTCTTTCTGAAAACTTGGTAGGGTACTGATCAATATTTTCCCCCACCAACGCGGCTTCCGCCCTGCGTAAATAATCGCAAATAGTTCTTATTCGCATTGAGAAAATGTGTTTCTAAAATGGAACTTAGAATGCAGCAAGATCCACAAAGAAGGAGATCTTTTTATTGAACCAAAAGTTACCAGCCCTTCCTTGACCACTTTATTATCTAAGAAATCTTAAGGTGACATGATTGATGTCAACTGAAGTAGAATTAAGAGCTAATATACTCCTTATAGACCTTAACATTACAGCTACGGTCCTAACATGTTACATTCAATACCATAATGTGTTATTTGAAGATAATTCTTAGGAGTGGAAGAACAGACGGGTCCATTGATCTCTGCAATATGTTTCAGACCAACTTACTATTGCTAATTAGGGAAGTCTCTGCATCTCAGCTTTACTCTTCTTCATGTATGAAGATATTGTTTCCTACTCAGGTGCAATTCAGATATCTCAGGACTACTATACTTCTTCCATGTTGCCTGGTGATTATTGGAGTTGCAAACTCTTCATACCTGGAAAGGCAAAGCTATCTCAGCATCCTGGATTCTTTCAAGAACCAGTCAAGGACCTGACTAGGTTATATGAAACTTCCCTATACCAGGATTTTATTATTTTTCTATTTCTGAAAAGATAACTATGAATGCAAATTCCTAAATATAGACAAAATACTGTGCAGTCGGACTTCATCTAATTAATTGTGAACAGGAGAAACATTTCCTGATAGATAGATGATATTGTAAACAAACAAATGGGGAAGATTCTAGTGGTGCGAAGCTTGGGTCCTTATGAAGATCAGTCTGCATTATTGCTTTGAAATGGTTGTTTAACTGCTGGATGTAACCCCTTTTTTGCAACACATAAACAAGGCTATCTTTTCTTTCCTTCCTGTCCAGTTGACCTCTTCCTCTCACCTCATCTCCTTCCAGTTTTTCTCCCCTTTTCTGTTTTCTTCTTTCTCTCAGTGAAGGCTCTTCTTCCCCTCACCACATCTCTAACCTGTTTTTAACTTCTCCTTTGGTGTTCTTGTGGGAAAGAGAGAGTGGTGGGTGCGCATGTATATTGCCTTTGTTCTGCTATTGTTTGGGGAAGGTAGCTTCTAGAAGATACAGTACATTCATATAAAGATCTGCATACATGATAGATGTCAATGAGTCACAAGCACATATTCATTAGATAGGAGAAGGAGAGGGGTGGAATTTACAGGACCGGTTTCCCTTTGGAGTTAGTAATCCTAGAATTGATAAAATGGGGAAGATGGGCATAGCACATCACCGGCACAGTTCTGTTTATCTATTCTTTTGGTTATTTATTTTAAGATCAGGATTTATTTAGTTATGTTATAATCACATTTGTAAGGCTGCCCATCTACCTGATAATATTCTGGATGCAATATAAAGCACCAGCAATAAAACAAATAAATAACAAAAATCTGGATTTACACCCTTTCGTTAAAGACACATAAACCTGCAAAATATATATAACTAATTGACAGCCAAACCCCAATGCCATAAGAGGAGCCACATCTTCATAGTTTTCTGAAAGGCCATTAAGGTTGGGATTACAGAATCCATATATCTGTGGGAGAAGGCTATTCCATAGAACAGGTGCCATGATGAGAAAGGCAAAATTTCTAAGCCCCGCTAACTGACATTACCTCAGTAAAGGTCCTGGAACATGTCCATTCTGTCAGATCTGATGAGGTGGGCAGAAACCATGGAGAAATGCAGTCCCACAGGCAACATAGTGTCATGCTATGAAGGATTTTAAAGTTGATAGCCAGCATTATTTTCCTTCCTTCAGCTGCACTACTTTTTTTTAAAGAGCATTCTGTTGAAATACAATACAATAGCAGAGTTGGAAGGGACCTTGGAGGTAATCTACTCCAACTCCCTGCCTAGGCAGAAAGTAATGGATATTGTTGCTTACATCTTAACCTCCAAGAAATGGGGATTCTGGGGGACCCAGACTTTAGTTATCTTTTTGTTCATGCTAGTTTTCCTCCCTTGGAAAACTTTGGAGGCACTATTGTGCTTGAGCATGCTTTTTAAAGGTTGGTGTTGTTGGCTACTTTAATAGTACATTTTGGTGGGGTGGCTTACTCTAAGCTTCCCATCATGCTTACGGTGTCAGCAAAATAAAGATTTCACATTTTACATAGATGGAAACCTTTGTAAATAATATAGTCTGTAATTACCTACATCACCTTTCTGCACATTATTTCTCACTTTATTGGAAACTGCTAATACATTTCACTTTGCTTAACACTAACTCAAGAGTGCAACTTGCTCGCAAATCATGTTTTTAATTAAAACTCTTATAATCCGTTTACAGTAAATTCCTTGCTGAAAAATAAAACCATCGACTTGTTTTTAAAAAGAGGTTGAAATGTTCATTGAAAGCCCAGTTGGGGGAATAGAAATGTTACAACTGTGACAAAATAGATAGTATGGGGATCTATATTAACAATATATATACTGTTAAAATTTAGGAAAACTGCTTCCAAAAAGGCTGAAGTTTGACCTGTACTGTGTGATGAGCGGAAAGAGGAATAAACATGGAACAGTTGGAACAAGTTTACCTAAAGATAACATCGTAGCTAGTTGAGGATGCAATAACAAATGTGAGATTGTTGTAAATCCCACAAACTAGCATAAGAAAATGGGCACTATCATTTTCTATAGGCCACGGAGATAATGAAATAGTGCTTTCCTGCATAGGCCATAAGGTAATGGTGCGTCTCTCTCAGTGTTGACCCAGCTGCTTTTGTCTGTCTGCCTGCCTGCCTGTCAGGATCAATAGACTATGAATCTCAGCAGCATTTGCCTGATCATGCCAAGCCCTGATGCCAAACTTGAGCCATCTGTTGAGCTATTCATTTATTTTACTAGGTTTATGTACCACTTCATTCTTATCTGGGTCTCAGTGCCTTATAGACCACCCAAACAGTAAAAGATTAAAAACTAACACAACAGTGAAATGAGAACTTACCCAATGCTGAGGAACAACCATAGACCATATGTATGGTCACCCCTCAGGAGAAGACTTGGATTTCAAATGCCTGTTAAAATAGATAGATCTTGATGACTTTATGAAAAGGTAGCAAACTCAGGGCTTGTCTAATATCAGGGGTAAAACTGTTCCTGAAAAAAGGGAAGAAGGAACAACTGAGAAGCCATGATCCCAGCTATCCTACATATGACATTTCCTAAGGGTAAGAAACTGGAGGAAATTTTCTTTCTTAATCTCAAACAAGCACTAATGGAAGAAGATTTTCTCTGAGGGCACAATAATAGCCAAGATATATACTTCACAGCTTTTATTGCCATAATATAGGAATAAATCTTTCACCTGTGTTCTATCATATTCATTGTTTATCTTTTACCAATAGTCTTCCAGATGTGTCCTCTTTTGTTCCATCTCTTGGAGCTCCTTAGTAAACCAAGGTTCTCCCTTTGGACTAATGAACAGGGATAAGCCATTAAGCTGCAATCTGACCCAAGCCCACTCCTCTATATTCTGTATACAATTAAAGCCTCAGCAGGAGGTCATCATGGTGTTAGCCATTCAAGAAAGGCCATCTCAAGAAATGGACATCATAAGAAATAATGTGACTCTATTAATAAAAGCTATAATAATAGAATCCAAAAGTCTGGTAGCATTTCCTCTCCTTACCCTAGTCAACCACGGGCACATTTTAATTTATTTCTTACACTGTCTTGGTTTCCTAGACTATGCTTACATTTTTTTTAACAGTCACTGACTATCTTTCCCAAAGATATCTTGGTACTCCTGAATACATGGCTTCACATATCATTTGGAACCAAAGGCAGTGGGGATAGATTATTCTAAAGTGAATTTTTCAAGAGGCAACTGGACCTTCTTGTTTTTTGAAGACATTTCAGTTTTCATGCGAAAAGCTTCTTCAGCTCTGACTGGATGGTGGGGAAATGGAAGGATTTATATTCCTTGCAGACAACTGGTCATTCATTCTTTTAGAGATTCATTGAGGCTGTTTGAAGGTTTATTCAGTTTATCATCATCCTGTCAGAGCTGAAGAAGCTTCTTGGATGAGAAGCAAAATGTCTTAAAAGAAAAACGAGAAAGTCCAGTTGCTTTTTGAGAAAGCACCTTTGGGACAACCAGGACCTGGATGACATAGACATTCTAAACTGAAACATCATCTCTATGGAGGTTAGTAGCACCTGTGAATTCTGTGACAATCAGAAAGTGATCTGACTATATGTTACTATCTCTCATAATGATTATATCATGCCTGTTCAGTGGTAAAATTGAATTTTTTTTACTATTTCTTCTGTGGGTGTGGTTTGGTGGGCATAGCAGGGGAAGGATTCTGCAAAATCTCCATTTCCTCCACACTCCTGGGGGAAGGATATGCCAAATCTCCATTCACACCCCAGTCTGGGGCCAGCCAGAGGTGGTATTTGCCAGTTCTCTGACCTACTCAAAATTTCCGCTACTGGTTCTCCAGAACCTTTCAGAACCTACTGAATTTCACCCCTGTATCTATTCCAAGATATGAAAAAATAGATCATATGTGAAGTCTCCTACATCTTGAATTTTTTTTTATAATGCCCTTAGCCAATTATCAAAAATTGTAATTTTGGATGGAAAAATTGAGGCCTTTGAAACCCCGTAGGACTACAGCTTCGTTGTTCCTGAGTACTTGGCTATATTAACTGGTGATGCTGATGTTTTGAGTTCAAATACTTGGGCTGGGCCACATAGTTTCAACCTTTTGAGTAGGCTAACACAATTCAAAATTCCTACAGAAGAAGAATGTGTTTAAAACGTCGGGTTGCTCATATGACTTTAATAAGATGCTTAAGACCAATGAAGAACGGAATGGTTGGTAATATTATATTTTAGTTATTTAGTAAAACCCTTGTGCATTGATAGAAGGTAGCAATTAAATATGTTACACTTTTCTTTCACTATGTCACCATGACAAGATAAGCTGAAGTGGGTTTCATGCTAGGTGGAAAAATAGTCAGCCAAGCAGTAGGAGACAGTGTACATGATAACTCTGATGGCGCATGTGTTTTGTCATATGAGGCACATGGCATTTCGGATTCTATATGAAGAATTAACCAGTGCAGTGGTAGTCCCTTTCTTTTAGAACGATGGATAAGAGGAAAGTTAAATGATATCAGAAGAAATCTTGTACTAGCAGGTAACTTTAGAACTATGTTTTATATCTGACCTGATGTATTAAATCTGATTCTTTTGGTTCAGCTCCTGCTCCATGATTAGAGGCTAAAAGCCTTATACTTAACTGCATGACCAAATATAGTAGACTGCTTCTCAGAAAACTATCTCTCACCATTTAATTTGTCTCACTTATCCCTCCACTCTGTCACTTTTAAAGTAACTACTATGATCATAGCAATGCCATTTTCCCTTCTATTTGGAAGCAAATAATGGTTCCACAGAAATATATCAGGCACTTAATACATAAGTGTTGGTCTTGCAAACAGAGCACTCCTTGAAGTATGTTCTAAGCTGTAGATGTGAAGGTGCGGGAAAGTAAGCCTTTAGATGACTTAAATCTGTGGAATACAGGGCTAGCTTATGAATGAACAGGGATGGATTGCAGTAAATGGAATAATAACAAAGGACCTCTGCTAAGTTTTATATTACAGACATTGACACAGTTTGATGGAAGAAAAACTCTTTCCGTTTTAGTTACTTATAGGTAGCTATGAAATTTATATCAAATGGTGAGTAGTTCACCAAATCCAGTAACGAAAATCCACATAAGGCAGCAAATTCTGTAACTGTGGGTTCCATAACTGGATTAGATATATGTAGAAAGATAGCTGTACTATGTGGCACATCAGGTGTGATGTCATCTTAGCTGAATTGCTGCAGGACTGTATTTCATGAAATCATTCAATCCATCCTGACCCCAATATTTATTTCCCACCAGATGCTTTTAAGCGCAACATATGAGTAATAGTTGCTGTACTATTTATCTGATCTTATTTATCCAAATACATACAATTTCAGTAGGAATCATAAAAATCTGTTTTGGTAGTGCAATTTTACATAGAAAAAAATTCCAAAGAAATCCAATGAAATTATTAAAAAACTAACTGGGAAAGATAAATATTGTCCTCACCTTATTTTTTTTAAAATATATGAAGTAGCTAAAGGATCAATTTTGGCTTTCTTTAATCTTTAAAAAGTCATGGGTGTTTATGGCAGAGCCTGGTTCTTTACAAATAAGTATTTTCCAGTCCCAGCAGAATGTGGAAGGACTTCAAGACCACACAAAGTTTCATGATCATCTGATCATTCCAGGACAGGCAAGTCTCTGGACAAAGAACTCAGCCTTTGCTAAAGGTTAAGCAAAATTGAAAAAAATCCCTTGAGTTTTGTACATGTTTTAAAAAATATGTGTAATCCAGCTTTTTGTAAAAAAAATAAAATGATGTAAGGGGAACTATCATTTGAACCTTATTTATTGCTGCCACTTTTCCATCTTGGATTTCTCTGGATCAAAATCCATAAATCTGTAGAATTCCTTTACATCCTCCCCTACACATTAAAATAATGGGAATGAGCTCCCGTTACTTGTCCCAGTTTCTGCCAACCTAGAAGTTTGAAAGCATGTAAAAATGCAAGTAGAAAAATAGGGACCACCTTGGGGGGAAAGGTAACAGAGTTCCAAGTGCCTTCAGTGTTTAGTCATGCCGGCCACATGACCACGGAGACGTCTTTGGACAGCGCTGGCTCTTTGGCTTTGAAACAGAGATGAACACTGCCCCCTAGAGTTGGGAATGACTAGCACATATGTGCAAGGGAAACCTTTTACCTTTTTACACATTAAATCCAAATAAGTTGTGTTTTTAAATTCATTTTTGTATGTTGGAGTTTAAGATTGAAGAAAGCATCAGTGAAAAGAACAAATTACAATTTTCAAGATGGGAGGAGGTATGGCAAGGAATGTAATCTTTATTTCATTGCAACAGTCTCTGAGGAAAATTCCCCTATTAAAGCTGATATTTGCATAGGAGTATTTTCCCTCAATGTAAATACTGGTTCCAAATAAATGATTTCTCTTAGAAATGAAACAAAGAAGAAAGAGTAGAAATCACCTCTCTATGCTTTCTCTAGAACCGAAACAAAGAAGAAAGGTTAGAAATCACTATTCTGTGCTATTTCTCCCATTGTGGTTATTATCGCAACTCCCCAGCTGACATTATCTACATAATTGGAAGGTCTAGGTGTTAATTGCAAGTAGACATTAATTTCATATTTTGTTTGGCCCTCAGAGTTTCAAGCATACATGACTCAACTGCTTGAATGTATAAACTTTTCCAGAACTTGGATAAACATTGAAAAATGTGAATAGGTAATAAAGTAGCTATTAACAAAATCTCTAATCACTAACTAGAGAGGAAATCAAATTAGGAAAGTAGTCATCCTGGATTCTTCCAATCACTCCAAATGTCAAATAACAACCAAATTTGAACCTTTTCTCCTGCAAAGCGCTTGTACACAATATTCTTTCTTGGCTAATAAACAAAACGTTGACTCTCATCACATAAGCTGCAATATATGAGAGTGCATGAGGCAATAAATACAAATTGTAAATGATTCTAATTCTAATTGAATTTAAATTTAATCAAAGTTAGTTTTTTCTCTGATGTTGCAATTATTTCTGGAGTGCAGTTCCTGATTTTCCATTTCAAAGATAAGTGCGGCCCTTAGATTGAAAAAGTTTATATGCTCCAAATTAATGAATATTTGACTTCAGATGCAGAACTACCCTCTAACAATCTTTTTGTAAGATAGAATTGAATATGACAGGTTTCTTTAGATTTTTCTTTGAAATGTTGCTGGTTTCACTTTCAGTAAGGGAACACACAATTTCCTAAACAAAACAAAAATAGAGAATTGTAAAGTGGAACAAAGAAGATAAATTGGAACTATATATTCTACTACATAATATGCTATTAAATACATGATGATGAAGATGATGATCATACTTGTTCAGATACAGACCTGAGTACATTTCCTGGAAAAGGGCTTATATTTCTCAATAATAAAGTACTACTAGCTGAATCCTGGAAAAAATATGATAGGCCTTTATATATGGTATGTATTTATTTAAGGGAAAACATTCATGTCTTATTCCAGCAGTTTAACATTTTTGTGCTGTAATTTGATTAGATGGAAAGGTCTACATTGAAAGTAATGCGATACTTACTTTCTGTTGATGAGTATATTTAACTTTTCAGGTTTTGCAGGGTTCCACTAAGGGAGAAACCTTTGTGAAGGTTAAATATTTGTACACTCTGACAGCAAGATATGTGTTCTATAAATATATCACTTATACTATTTATACTATTCTGTGTAGACTAGAGCAAAAATATTACTCCATAATCAAACTTATTTATAGTTTAAGACACCAAGAAAAATGTAACATTAATGTCTATGAAATCTGCAGTAGACTGATCCACTGATATGGAAAGTACAACATGTGATATATATTTATGGGACAGTGGTGGATTGCCAATGTTTTTACTACCAGTTTGGGTGCGCTCTTGTGCTTGCGTGCACACATGATGCTTCTGCGCAAGCGCAAAAGCATCGGGGCAGGTGGGTGGAGCCTCCCGCCACTGCTACTACTGGTTCACCCAATCCGGGCTGAACCAGGAGCAACCAATCTCTGTTATGGGAACTAGAAACAAGATATATCAAATTCTGAATCAATTGCAAATACTTTTTTTAGCAATATTACCACAATCAGAAGAAGAAAAACAAATTCTAGGGGCAAAACATCCCAAATAAAATACTCTTTAGAAGTGTTTGATATTTAATTCTATTATATTCTGTCAGATATCACTTTCACAATTTTAATAATATTTGAAATAATCCGACATATGTTTCTGTTCTCTGATTTTCTTTAGTAATGTACTTCGCCTTTAGAGTCTGGAAGAGAAATGGTTCTTGAGCTATATATAGCAGTACATCTGAACATCTTTCTTTGAAAAATCCAATTTAAAACTAAGTGAATTCTGTAAGTGTAATACAAACATCTATAGATTGCACATGGATGGAAATGCCTGTTTCATCTAGTCAATGACATCCACAAAACCACACAAGGCTTGTTGAGATTGGAAAAAGAGGACAGTAACAAAGCAAGGCATCCAGAAGGTTACAGAATGTGAATTATGAAGAAGAAAAAGTTATACTTGTAAAGATTAAAAAAGATGATCATAGATCATAGATCAAAACTCAGCATCTATTTTAACATTCCATTCCATGTTTGCTATAGAAAAATATTCCCAATGCAAATAACCTATGCGGTCATAATAGGGTGGTTATTTTTTCATAGGATGGGAATGTTTGTATTTCTTTTCTGAAAGAGCAGATATTTTTATTTTATTTTATTTCATCAATCATGTATTAGATAACATATATGAGTATAAACATGATTTTGAATACATGAAATGGATATAAATAAAAGACAACATTAAGACAGGGAAGGTAGGCATGTTGGTGTGCTTATGCATGCCCCTTACAGACCTCTTAGGAATGGGGTGAGGTTGAAAGTAGACAGTCTAAGGTTAAAATTTTAAGGGGTTGGGGAAGAAACCATGGTCAGAAAGTGCATTCCAGGCATCAACTAATCTGTTGCTGAAATCATATCTTCTGCAATGGAGATTGGAGCAGTTTACCTTAATTTTGTATCTATTGTGTGCTCGTGTATTGTTGTGGTTGAAGCTGAAGTAATCATTGACAGGTAGGATATTGTAGCAGATAATTTTATGTACTATGCTTGGGTCAGACCAAAGGCAGTGTAGTTCTAAATTGTCTATGCCCAAAATTTCAAGTCTGGTGGCACAAGGTATTCTGTTGCGAGTAGAGGAGTGGAGGACTCTTCTCGTGAAATATCTCTGGATTTCAGTCTACTTTGTCCTGTCCTTCTAATGAGAAGCAAAGATATATGATCTGAAAGTAACTGCAAAAAGTTAGAACAATTAGAACAAAAAGTCTAGGATCATGTTGAGAAATAAATCTCCTGGGGCAAAATCCAGGTCTGATTATGCTAAACATTCGGTTCCTATTGGCAAATTATTGAGAGGCCAAAGTTTCTATGCTGGGATTACAGCAACTGAGTTGGCATTGCTTGGCATGGAGTTGGCATTGCTTGGCATGGAGTTTAATGGGCATTACAGTCCAGTGATAATTAAGTGTGTTTTTAACTGGCATCAAACAGGAAGCAAATGTACATTCCAAGCAGAATAATGAGCAATTTGATATTGTTCCCCCATCACATCAGAGGTGGTATTCAGCAGATTCTGACCAATTCTGGAGAACTGGTAATGAAAGTTTTGAGTAGTTCAGAGAACCAGTTAAAAATCACCTCTGACTGGCCCCACTCCCATCTATTCTCTGCCTCCCGAGTCCCAGATGATCTGGGAGGAAATAGAGATTTTGCAGTAACCTTCCCCTGGAGTGGAGAGGGAATGGGGATTTCACAGTATCCTTCCCCTGCCACACTCACCAAGCCACACCCACAGGACCAGTAGTAAAAAAAAATTGAATCCAACCACTGTTGCACATGTATGTGTTACTTGTAATGGATGCTTTATGTGCAAGCCAAAGCTATATAATTTTATACATGAAGCCACTGTTGGCCAAAATAGTACCTTTTGCAATCTTATATCACAGTGCAATCTTGTATCCCAATGATTGAAAACTATTGCAATCGTGTATCACAATGATTGCAATCTTACATCACAATGATTGATAACTGAGACAACCTATTTGGAACCTTATTTAGTGTTAAGCAAGCAATAAAAGCTTTAAAAATCTGACCACCTAAAAAAGATATAAGCCGAGAAACTACTTTCCTTTTCTCCCCCCCCCCCTCCTCCCCATCCTTCCAACAGATTCCTTCTTCCATTAATGGGTATTTCAAATCTGGAAAGAATTCAAGAAACACTAGGATGCTAAAGGAAACATCCAGATGTATTGGTAGTAATTATGCGCTGCTTTGGGAGTTGAAGGCCCTTGAATAACAAGCCTATTTCCATGGATGGCTACAAGATTATAAACATAAAATTTATAAGTGGAATGGGAACATTTGGTTTATTTTCTCTCCTTTTTACAATCACTGCTGCTTAAATTGAAAACAGTGAAGGGTAGCAGATCCAAGCAACAACCTGAAGATTGTAAACATAATAATTCATGTCTTACGGATGGGATATGGTCATATAATCAGTAAATTCATTTAGCTTACTCTGGTTTCACCATTAACTTTCTATTTCTCATTTCATTGGCATCTCCCTGCCCAGTTTATGTCTTTCCTCAATACTTACTGTGCTATAAAGCAGAAGCAAATATCTTGAAGGGTAAATAAAGAGGTAATGAGTCTACAAAAATGTTATTGAGGTACATTAACTCCTACGTGCTGTCCTTTAAACCTTTCCCTCATCCAGGATTCATTTTTATGGTTTAAGCAGGATCTTGTATCAAATTCTGCCCAGCAGTTTTGACTTTTAGCTGGAATTTCTACTGCAAAATCTTTACAGCAGCAAGAAGATCCGCTATGAGCTGTCAGATAAAAGGACATAGAGATGTTTACCACATTTTGTACATAATGAACTTGAATTTAAACAATTCCCTAAAAGGCTTGTCTTTGCACAACTATTTTCTTTTTTCCCAGTGTACAACTTGAAATACTCAGTTTGGTCTGATGCTATTATTTCTATGCTACTAGTCCAATAGTCCCCCCCCCCCTTCTTATCATTGCTATCTGGATTATTCATCTGAGTCATCCCATTTGATGAAAGTTTACAATGAACATGACAACATCACAGTGCTATTTGGTACATTGAATGAGAGCAACCAAATCCATTGAGACTAAAAGCCAAAGTAAACACTCTAACTATTAAGAGATTAATATTTTTTTCATAATAAGTGATGAAAGAGGGTGTAGAGAGGGAGCACACATTGAAACTGACCAATATGTTTCCGAAACTCTGTGACAGATTCCCAACTCAATCCTAAAGGAAGATGTTGAGGTTATAGATTGTGCAAGGATGGAACAGGGAGTTATACAAGCCTGAGAGATGTTTGTTTATGACTTTCACTAGATAAAAATGCATTTCTGAGTTACTACTCTTCTGGCACTACATAGATAAAAGAGTACAATGACAAAATGGATGCTATTAATGTTTTTATTGGAGATTCAACCCTGAAAAATTCTGATGTAATCCCAGCAATTGCAAAATGTAGCGGCAAAGCTGACAAAAGCTTTATTCAGGTGATACAAGCAACTACAGAAATGGCCAAGTTCACGGCTCGCTGGAGACCCCCAACCAGGCGGCGGCCGGTGGGGTGTCCTTCCAGCCTTGCCCCAGGAGCCGTGAAGCAGAAGGGGGAGCTTCGCCCTTTCACCGATGGATCCCGGAATCAAATGAAGAATTAGGACGTTGGCTGGAGTGCCGGAGATGAATGCTTTTCCCTAATCTCCTGGCCTGCAACTGAGGGACAAGCGAGTACTGTGAGTTTTTACTTTCAATCAACTTTAAACGGAGAATGGAGGGGGGAGTTTATTGGTTTAACCCCCCCTTGGAGCAAAGCGGCAGCTGAATAAGTTCTCTCCAGGAATGGGGAGAAAGAGAGGATTAATTTGCCGTCTGAAACAACAATAGCAAAAAATTTTTTGTATCTATACAATCGTAGTTGCAACATTATATCATGGAATCTTTTTGCAACAATAAAATGAAACTTTCACTTTTCTTCCTGTGAGGAGGCGAGGCAAAATGGCTCCTCTTTGTTCCCAATCGAAAAACTTTCTTTTATTCATGAATTTTTCCTTTGGCATCTGAGATCTTAAAACTTTAAATTTTTACTTCAACTCCTCCTCGGGAAACCTTCGGTATCTCCCCCCCAATACGTTGACACCCAGATTTGGATAATACAGTCCTTTCTTCTTGGTTTTATATACTTCTTAGACTGAACTTTTATCTGAACTGCTCCTATACCTTGGACTTCATAGGCTGCCTGCCTTTTTGATGCCATTTCTTCTACTAATTAGAACTTACAATCGGGACAATGGCTTCTAAAAAACCACCTACTGGTAAGTCTTTTTCTGCTCCACCTTCAGCCCGCTCCAGTCCAGTTATGCAGCAGACAAAGATTACCGCATTACTGCAGAAAGAAGCGACTGGTGAGAGGGCCCAGGAATTGTCAACTAATGAGATGCTTCAGGACATAATGAAAAATGTGCATGAAATCCGAAAAGACCTAAAAATAGAGCTGTTGGAAACACAAAAAAGTACAATGGATAACAAACAAAAAATTGAGGTGTTAGAGGGAGGATCAGCTGAGATGAGGGAAGAGGTGAAGGAAATTCGGAAGGAAAGCTCAGAACTAGGAGGTTATATGATAAAAATAGAGTTTGAAAGAATGTTTTTTTTTCTCAGGTTCCAGAACATACCAGAGACAGAGGGTGAAGATCTTAAAGATCTTATGAGCGCAATTTTAGCAGATTATATTAAAAGAAATAAAGAACAACTCTGGTGGGTTATGGACCTGGTTTATAGAATTAACTCAGCATATGCTAGAATAAATAATGTACCAAGAGAGGTTCATATTAAATTTCTAAGGAGGTCCACAAGGGATGAGAAATTGAGGGCCCAGAGGGGAGGGTCCTTGAAGTATCAAGAAAATGAAATTACCATTTTGAAACAAATTCCCAAAAAAATTAGAGAAATAAGAAGGAAATATTCCTTCTTGTCCAAAAAATTATATAAAAAAGGAGTTTGGTTCAAATGGTTACTGCCAGAAGGAATGTTGGTCTTCTGGGAGGGAGGTAGAATCAGAGTTAAAACATTAGGAGAGGCAGAGGCCTTTCTTCAAAAGCACTCTTCACTTCAAGGGGACGAGGATGAGGGAACAGGGGAGGGGGCATGGCCCCGCCCGTCGACAGGAAGGGAGACGAAGAATCAATAGCAAAAAGACTTAGATCTCAAAAATGATTTTATTTGAAATTTTTACTGTGATTGTTGAAATTAGATGGCAATGAAAAACACGATTGAATGTATGAATTATACAATGTAAAATATATGTATGCTTGTCCTTTACTTTTTTTTTTTATTGTATTTGTATGAAGTTTTGGGAGGACCACCACCTCCGACATGGAAGCCACTAAAATGTTATATTCACCCTATATCCCTTTTCCTATGTATATTTTCAAAAACCAATAAATTGCTTTTTCAAAAAAAGAAAGAAAAAGAAATGGCCAAGTTCTGAATATCCCTTCCATGGTGGGTTCTATGATTTGCAGTGAGAAGGCCTCGTACAAAGGGAAACAATGTACAAAGGTTGTTACATAAGTTTGAAACATGATTTGTAATTGCCTGGAAGTATTGAAGACATAATGATGAGGGGATAAATGAGGGGATGAGGGGATAAATGGGGAACTCATCAAATTTGCAGACGACACCAAGCTGGCAGGAATAGCCAACACTCCAGAAGATAGGCTTAAGATACAGAAGGATCTAGACAAACTTGAACATTGGGCACTATCTAATAAAATGAAATTCAATTGTGAAAAAAGTAAGGTCCTACATATAGGCAAGAAAAACCAAATGCACAAGTACAGTATAGATGGTACCTTGCTCAATAGTAGCAACTGTGAGAGGGATCTTGGAATCCTAGTGGACAACCATTTAAATATGAGCCAGCAGTGTGCAGCAGCTGCCAAAAAAGCCAACACAGTTCTAGGCTGCATAAACAGAGGGATAGAATCAAGATCACGTGAAGTGTTAATATCACTTTATAATGCCTTGGTAAGGCCACACTTGGAATACTGCATACAGTTTTGGTCGCCACGATGTAGAAAAGACGTGGAGACTCTGGAAAGAGTGCAGAGAAGGGCAACCAAGATGATTAGGGGACTGGAGATTAAAACATATGAAGAACGGCTGAAGGAGCTGGGTATGTCTAGCTTGATGAAGAGAAGGACCAGGGGAGACATGATAGCAGTGTTCCGATATCTCAGAGGGTGCCACAAAGAAGAGGGAATCAAACTATTCTCCAAGGCACCTGGGGGCAGGACAAGAAGCAAAGGGTGGAAACTAATCAAGGAGAGAAGCAACTTAGAACTAAGGAGAAATTTCCTGACAGTTAGAACAATTAACCTCTGGAACAGCTTGCCTCCAGAAGTTGTGAATGCCCCAACCCTGGAAGTCTTTAAAAAGATGTTAGATAGCCATTTGTCTGAAATGGTATAAGGTTCCTGCCCACGCAGGGGGTTGGACTAGAAGACCTACAAGGTCCCTTCCAACTCTGCTATTGTATTGTATTGTATAATGCTTTTCAAGGAGCATTCACAATTTCAGTGTCATATTGTATTCATACAAAACCAACATGATGGTACAGGATAGAAAAGGGAGATTAGATGTCTATGGAGATTCTCAAACATGCAATTCAAAATAGTGCTTTTTCAAAAGACAACAGGACATTCTTGGGGGGTTTTTTCTTGAAAACATTTCCAAGAAGCTTCTTCAGTTCTGACTGAATACTGGGGGGAAAGCTTCTTTAATGAGAAGCTAAATGTTTTCAAGAAAAAAACCAAGAAATCTAGTTGTCTTTTGAAAAAGCATCCTTGGGACAGTAAATTAGATGAATCCTGTATTATTATGTATAATTTGGGTAGACTTTAAAGGCAGTAGCAGATGGTGATGTGTATATGAAGTTAAAATTTGAAGAAACTTGAAATGTAAAAGACAACTTCATTCTGAGATAAATATTATTGTAGCTTGCAAAGTGTATATTATGCCTATCTGCTTCAAAATAAAACCCAAATAAATTTTTCAGCATTTCTAATTCATTTGGTTCTATAATTTAAGCTTTTTAAGTATAAAGTCTTGAATCAGTCACCCCAAATTGCAGCATTATGAATGAGAACAAGGCATTATCTTTATTTGTTCTGACCATTATATTCTAATCATTATATCTGTCTTTTTGTCCAACTTGAAGATATATTTGGCACTGCATTTTATGCCGATAGCAGTATATATTGTTAAGATATTTAAGTTATTTATTTTATTTTATTTTATTCAATTTATATCCCGCCCTTCTCCAACAGGACCCAGGGCGGCGAGTTATAACATATTTGGAACCTTTATTCAACATTTGTAATTTAAAACCTGCAAATGAAATCTACATTCTAAAATATATCTTTTATTCTCCCTTTTCCACCTATCCAGATACCTACAACACTTCAATGGCAACATTCTAACCAGAACAACATAATTGTTGTGGAAATGCAAATTGTCTCTGTAGCAAAATACAGCACTTGAATTATGGAACAATGTAATTTCTTAGCAACAGAAGCTCTTTCCTTGGCAAAAGACAAGTTGGTTCCTGTGGGAAGAATTCATCCTTTATACAAAAATCATCCACTAGAATTCTGGGATTTTCAGGAATTAAATACACTGAATGAGAATGTTGTCAGAATCATTTCCCATGTAATAGAACATCTGTGTTCAGGTAGTATTATAGTATTATTACAGGGATTGTCACCATTACATAATGAGATTCATGTTCCCAATATCTGTAGATATGAATACATACCAAAACCCTTGCATGATCAGTGTGATCGTAGCCAGGTTGGAAATTACTTGTCATGTATTACCTTCTGCATGCCACTATGAAGATTCCAGCAATATGTGGTAGCAAATTTTAGAAATATGAAAACATGGCATTTATTGTAAAAGAAATATAAATTCATCAGCTATATCGGTCTGTCTGTCTGTCTGTCTTGGCTGTCTGTCTGTCTGACTGACTGTCTATTCTCTTTCTCTCTCTCTCTCTCTCTTTCTCTCATCATTATCATTATCTATCTATCTATCATCTCTCTCTCTCTCTCTCTCTCTCTCTCTCTCTCTCTCTCTCTCTCTCTCCTCTCTCTCTCTCTCTCTAAATCTATCTATCTATCATGTATTGTTTTGCCCATATATGTATATAGCATTGTGTGATGGTGTCATTATGTAATTGTGTGTCTGTTAGTATGATCTATTGGGTTAAGGTTTTTCTTTCTTTCTTCCACTTACAAGTTATTGAGAGGTATTTTGTGTTGGGGGGGGGGGCTGCACTAAGGGAGGCTCATCCAATCTCATTGTCACATGTTGCACATTTACAATAAAGGTTTGAATTGAATCTATCTATCTACCTGTCTGTGTGTCTGTCTGTCTATCTCAACTGTATGCACATGTCCATCCACAGTTACTTTTTTGATATTATTATGTTTCAATAGTGTTCTTAATTGTCAGGAAAATGATCCTTCTCCTGGGTTAGCCAGAAGGTAATTATTTTTCTTTGCATTGGGCCAAAATACCACTAATAAAGCCAGTTGACCTTTGAGCATACTTCATTGGGTGCCTATGCAAAATGAAATGTTGTGTATCATTTTTAACAGTAAGAATACTTTAACCATTCTACATGTAAACAACCATCTGGCCTGATCTGATCAGTGCCACTTGCCAGGCTACATTGGAAATGGTGCTATATATAGAGTTCCTGGAGTTTTATTTAATAGGATGCTACATTTGATCCTAATGCACCATCTCAAAAGTAATGAAGCAGGAAAGGTCTTTATCTTGTGTGAAAGTTGCAGTTATTGGCAACCATTCAGTAAAAAAAAAAAAAAGTAATTGCACATTCTTTGTAAGATATTGTATTGCTAACTGATTTCAGTGCAAGGCTTGGATGATTTTCATTCAGAGTTAATCAGGCAATGGACCATATATGTTCGAAATACATCATTTCTAGCTGGTCTCCAATATATTGACAAATACAATTGCTAGAGGTGCTAGTCTAATTTCTTTATTTTTTTTCTTGTGGTTTCTTGTGGTTGAGCTTTATATTGTAAGGTAAAACATAAAACTAAAATGCTAAAAGTCATAAAACTTACATAAAACCAGGCTCAGTATTATGGTTGTAAATTGTGTCATAAATTAAGATATCACTTGAGCAGACCTGATATTTTTAATAGTTTTTTGAGGCAGTGGTTAAGCAAACACCATTGTCATTAAGCAAATCTATTTTTCCCAATGGATTTATTTTTGCCAGAATTTAGAAATAAACACCAGAAATCGCAAAAGATATTGCAAATTGCAGTCATGTCAGAGATGATATTCAACAGGTTCTGACCAGTTCTGGAGAACCGGTAACAGAAATTTTGAGTAGTTTGGAGAACCAGTAAATACCACCTCTGACTGGCCCCGCCCCCATCTATTCTCTGCCTCCCAAGTCCCAGCTGATTGGGAGGGAATGGGGATTTTGCAGTAACTTTCCCCTGCTACGCCCATCAAGCCTCACCTACCAAGCCACCAAATCATGCCCACAGAACCGGTAGTAAACTTTTTTGAATCCCACCACTGAGTCATGTGATTGTGGGATCCTGCAAATAATTATAAAGATTACCTGGTTGCCAACCACCCAAAATACAATCACTTGGCTATAGTGTGTGTGTGTGTGTGTGTGCAGCTGTCATAATTTCAAAAATCGATTGTAAGTAGCTCTGGGGAGGTTGGTTGTAACTTCAAATGATCACTAAGCAACTGGTTGTGAGTAGAAGGCTACTTGTATGATATTTTGTACATATGTACCTATAAATACTTTAAAGAGCCAACGAGATATCCCATATCTTTGCCTTATTCTCTGCTTAATGTTGACTTAAAATTGTCCTTTTAGGATTAAAGAACAAACAGAAAAAAGCTGTGAAAGCTAATTTCAATGTATGATTGCCGATTACTACATACACAACAGAGGAAATATTTGGCATTACCCACCATGGAAGAATGCATGGTGAAATTGACAGAATTTGCTGAGAGGAACAAACTGACTTCTTTGATTTAGAGAAAGGACAATATGTACATTTATTGTTGACTGGAAATCCCTGATGGACGACATTTATAAAAAATAAAAACAGAATCTACTTGTAATATATGGTTTTGATGATTATACAGGATAGATTATAGAAAGAAGAGATTAATGATATAACTTTAGAGAGAAGGAGGTTAAAATATTTTATGTACAACTGCTGTAAAAAATATTGGAAGCTATTTCTTTATATCTTTATCTCTCTTTTTCCCTATTTTCTTTTCTTTTTCTGTTGTTTTCCATTTTCTCTGTTCTAATTAATTTTGTATAGTTCTTATTATTGCTTTTAAAACTGTTAACACACACACACACACACACACACACACACACACACCAACCAACCAACCAACCATAATCTTCTAGATTTCTGGAAGTTGCCAAGTTTGGGAATTTGTTCCATTACATTGCTACCACTGCAAAATTTACCTCTTTCATCCCTCATGCTAGTTTTGGACTTTTCCCAGCCAAATCAAAGAATGATATTTAATGTCAAACCAATTCATGTAAGTTTAAAATATACCAGATATAAATTTTAAAACTAGCTCCATTGCCCCTTTGCTAGGAAACAGAAGCCCAGCTTTTAGACCTATTGCTTCTTGCTCCTTCAATCATATTGGTACATCCAGTTAACCTCTGGAACAGCTTGCCTCCAGAAGTTGTGAATGCCCCAACCCTGGAAGTCTTTAAGAAGATGTTAGATAGCCATTTGTCTGAAATGGTATAAAGTTCCTGCCCACGCAAGGGGTTGGACTAGAAGACCTACAAGGTCCCTTCCAACTCTGCTATTGTATTGTATCCCTTTGCTTTATCTTTGCTTGATTTGGTGAATTTGGCTGTGTTGTTTTTCCTTCCTTTTAATAAGTCTGGATTTCTTACAGTCTCACAATTCAGCTTGTTCCTGTGTTTTATTGTCAGTGCAGGCCATAAACATGACTTCACTGCAAGTAAGTCCATTTCTGCTGAGCTCTTTCCCCCAACAAGAGGGATTTTGTTATGGTGATAATTATTGCTGTTTGGTTACTACAATTTATATGCCATTCAGTGTAAATGAAGCTCTAAGTGGCTTACAATTTAGTGTACACTTTTAACAATAGAAACAATGATAAAAGAAATTTATTGATTGATTTAACAAATGTATATGAGTTTTGTTAGTAATGTTATTATTATACACATATAACCAAGCTTGTTACAAGGTAGGCTATACAAATCACAATATGGTATATGCAAAATAAAATATACAGGTTATATTATTCAGTAGTTAAATGCTTTCTCAATGCTATCAGAAACAACAAATATGTACCTACAATTTGTTAGTGGTGCTGGTACTCTGTGAAAGCTGCTTGGAAATTAAACCTGACAACAGATGTCACATTCTCATTTACTGCCTCTGTTCAATGGGATGAAATGACCACAACTAATTGCTGACCACCATGTAAATTATAGTTGATCAACTTTCTCCCTGTATCAATTACTTTTATACATTTACACATTTCTGTTCTGTTCTATAATAATGCTGGACACATATCTGTTACATTGTGTATAATATTGATATTCTCTGAGTCTATTTCATGCTTTGGCCCTTACAGTTAATTGAATATTTACTGTTCCGTGTTTTTAAGCTCAATATTCCTTATATGTTCTTTAATTCTTCAGTATACATCCTATTCAGGCTGTTTAATATAACAGATATGAAAACCTATATTATAAATCTAAATCTTTCCTTTCTACAGCTATGCAACAAGTCTAGTTCTGTAACCTAAAATCTGACAGAATACACTCCACTTGATATCATATTTATGCAAATAAAAACCAACAACCCAAAATTAATATTTCAAAGTGTTTTATATTATTCAGCCTCCACTAGTTTCTACAAAATAATAACATGCAGCATAGCAATAACATGATGCCATTACAAGATAATGACAGGGTGTGATTTCAAGTTGAATAATTTGAGGGATGCTTGGAAATTTTATCTGCATACTGATATGCTGTTATCAGTTATTGCGGATCATATGTCAATTATGGGACATGAAGAAAAACATCCATTTATTTTGGATATTACCCAACATTATATTTCTCTTTCTTGGTTCTAATATTTGTTCAATCATATTTCATTGATATGTGATATCAATCTTATCTTTCTATCAGCTCTGTCTGTCTGTCTACCCCTTCCTACCTACCAGTGGTGGGTTTCAAATTTTTTTAGAACTTTTTCTGTAGGTGTGGTCTGCTTTGTGGGAGTGGCTTGCTGGCCATGTGACCAGGTGGGAGTGGCTTGGCAGTCATGTGACTGGGTGGGCGTGAACAGCTTGTAAAATGTGGTGAAAGTCACTTAACAACACTCTTGCTTAGCAAACAAAATGTTGGCTCAGAAACTCTGGCATTTGAAGCATGCAAGTCTTAAAGCTGTCAAGTTACAAGACCCTTGCACCCCTAACCCTTTAGAAAAAACCCCCCAGGGGTGTTCAAACTTGAAAGCTTTAAGACTTGTGGACTTCAACTCCCAGAATTCCTTCTCTCGCTCTTCATCTTGATGTGCGGACGGCTGGGGGGAGGGAGCTGGAACCAGTTCTAAACGGCACTGTAGATTTGTGGAACCTCTTCTGTAGAATAGGTTAGAACTGGCAGGAACCCATCCCTGCTAACTACCTACCTACCTACCTACCTCTCTATCTTCAGCATTATTGGAATCCACTGCTGATACGTTTAGCGTTATCAAAAAATTGATAAAAATACTATTTGGTTCAAAATTTGCCTATCCATTCCCCTACATAATACCTAGAAGAATCAGCTTTTAAAAAGCCCATATCTTTCTTCCTATTAGATAGTGTGTGCGTTGTTTTGAGGAAGTAGCAGAGCATAAACTTTGCAAGTAGTAACACACACGTTTTACCTTCAACTTCTCTAGCAGGGTTGGGAAAGTATAAACAAATGTACAATACAACAACAATCTGGGAGTTTAAGCTAGCTTCCTATTATACTTCTAAATAAGAAGGCTTCAAGGAAAAAATAATTCATTTATTGTAAATTGTTAGGTTTCCATGCATTTTTGTTCCTCATTTTTAAAATTAAAACTAATACACATTGGTTAAAACAATTTTGTTTTTTAAAGTTCATTTTCCATTATCCTGCCATGACTATCAACTTGGTAGAACCACTCTTTAGAGTGAGCCGAGCCAAGCAACAAAAGCTTGATATCAGTAAAAGCTGCTCCAAAAGCAGCAACCTTTTAGATGTGTGATTAAAACACACCCACCTCTGCAAAGATTCCATTTCTGATGATGCTCCAGCAATAAAATCTTTTCCCATTTTTTTAATCTCATCCTCTCTCTTTTTCTGTCGGAAATCTCCTTCCGTTTGTCACACATTGCTGGTTCTTATTTAAGACTGACAGGTGGTCAAAACTGCAGCAGGGGAGAAAGTCTAAAGTAGTCAGAGCCCTTCGCTTGATAATAATTGCTCTGTCGATGTTTTACAAAGCATAATTCATAGAAATAAAAACCTCTTGGAGATGCTCCTGCTATCCAAGAACGTATAAATAAAATATAAATGATGAAGACAAGACATGTTAATTACATATAGTGGAACAGACTCGTCTGAAAAAGCTTGGTTGTCAGGTCTAATCTGAGACTTGGTAATGATTTACAGCTTTTTATAGTTTATGGAAACAAGCTGGAAAGGCCTGATACTAGTGACAAGGGAAAGGTCAACGTGCTTTAGGAAACTGGCCGGGGGGGTCATCAAAAGGCAGGCCCATCATAAATGCTCAGATAAGCAGGCAGTGTGATGTAGCGATTAGCATTTTCAATTGCAAGGACAAGAGGCACCAGTTCAAATGTCTGTTGGGTCATGAAATTCACTGCCTATGCTCAGGCAAGTTCCTTTCCCTCTCGCCCCCCCAGGTCCAGCCTAGTTTAAAGGTTTGTTGTGAGGACAGAATAAATGGCGAGAAGCACGTACACCATCATGAGCTGTTTTGAGTATGAATAGTAGAATATATATTAAATCTATTACATAAGAGGGAGCCATGAATAACTACTTTCCTACCTGCACATGTGTGGCTGAATACAAAGTGCTCTGTTAAATTCAAAAGGGGCAATTTTCCAACAGGAGAAAAGATTCGCGTACTTTATCTGAGTTCTTCTCGTTTGGTAACTTTTCCCCTATTCTTCTTGCCTTTCTGACCCCTCACATCCTGGACATAAATTGTTTCAACTTCTACCCTCAAAACAACATTATAGGGCACTGCACACCAGAACAACTAGACACAATGACAGTTTTTCCCCAAATGCCATCACTCTGCTGAAGAACTAATTCCCACAACACTGTCAAATAATTTACAAAGACTGTATTACTATTATTCTTCTCTTCCTTCCTAGTACCTATTTCTTTCCACTTATGACTATAACCATGTTGCTTGTATCTTTAAAATTTATATTATTTTATTTGTTTCCTAGTATAATTTTATTGCTTATTAATAATGTATGACTATCACTAAATGTTGTATCTTATGATTCTTGATCAATGTATTCTATTTTGTTTTTCTTTATGTACACTGAGAGTATATGCACCAAAGACAAATTCCTTGTGTGTCCAATCACACTTGGCCAATAAAGAATTATATTTTATTCTATTCAAACTGGTCTCTCTCTGAATCCCCTTACAAAGCTATCAAGAAATCAAAGTTCATAGAAAGATTTGAGGCAAGATTTGTCTCAAAACTCTTTGTCAGAATTCAGAGTCAGAAAGCTCACATCACTCCAGATTCAAGAATTAGCATGGTGTGAAGCAGAAGGATTAGCAACAGTTTAGAGACATGAAATGACCATGTCATGGAGGGTATGTGGGAAATCACATAGTAGCAAATTGAACTACTGTGGTATATTGGCTCTGAAAACATTTATGGAAACTGACTACACTTATTCACACATTAAAAATAATATAGAAATAAGCAAAGATCGTCTAACACTTTGAGGTCTTGTTATCATGGTCAAGGCTTCACCTCAGGCTAGTACTTTATGTAGAAGCCATTTCATAAGAATTACTTTTCCCCTGTTTCATCTTTTACCAAGCTTCTGAGAAGGAAACTGGGTCAATTCCTAGTGACTGTGTGTACCAGGGATGGACAATTTCAGGGAGCTGAAGATGACCAATGGGAATTTCTATTAGGTCCTATCAGCTGCACTCCAAAAAGTAGGTGGGCTAGGGCAGAGAAGTGACTGGGATCAAGATGAAACAGTAATTTTATTTCTTTTCTTTTCTTCAATTGTGTCTCATTCTCAGAGACTTGCTAGATAGGTTCCATCCATTTTACTGAGAGTTGGGCAGCCATATAAATCTATTTTTTAAAAATCTGTAATGTATAAATTTAATTAACTTCCCATCATATTACAAATGACCATTCAATACTAACTTTTTGGGGATGTTGAGACCTTGTAGGAGACAGAATCACAGAACCTGGGTGTGGAGTGAAAAGGGGAATCAGCCTAGAATCTCTATGCAGCCAATACCCCTTGAATACCACTGTCCCTTATCTAACTCTAAGCAGCTGCAAAGCATTAGGTGAGAAGATTGCTGTGCATAGGCTTTTAGTAATAAATCAGCTTAATCGGACCTTTTGTGTGTGGACCTGGTCTTTTGTGCATGACAGACCCCCAGCTAAAAATTTTGGGGATTACAGACTATTTTGTAGGCTCTCATTGTGCATTTCTGGTCTAAAACATTTTCTTTTTTTAAGCTGTATGTGATCCTTATAATTACATTCCAGTATCTACCAATGAATGTCAAGAACACATAGTTGATTTGTTTGTTGTGGCCATATCCTGCCCAGTTTTGTGTTCTTTTATTCACACATCAGTATTGTGAAATATGCTAGGCCAGGAGATAATGACTTGCCTAAGAGACATGCAGTGAACCTCCACGGTGAGCAAAACAGTCAAATTGGATTTCCTTATATTAACACAGTAATAGTTTTAGCAATCTGCCTATAGTTAACAGTTATCTCCTGAGAAAAAGCAATGTACATACATACATACATACATACATACATACATGCATGCATGCATGCATGCATGCATGCATCTGAGAGGAGTGAGAGAGACAGGTAAGTCTTAAATATGATAAAATAAGCAAATGAAATTAAATAATAAAGAAATAAAAATTAAAAATATGCTTATTCTGGGAGTGATCCTACTATTTCCCCCCTTCCATTATCCCTTAACATAAGCAAGGATTCTGTCACAGATTAATTTATTTTTATCAAGAAAAGGATTTTCATTTGCAAGCTATGAATTTTATAGTAGCAAGAATGTGTCCCAACAAGCTAGTTTCAGAATGTTAGCAATGTGGTGAAGGGGAAGTTGATGCAAAGGAAGTAAGTCCCCTTTAATTTTTATTTTAACAAAAGACACCACTGGTTTGTTTTGTGGGTGCTTCCTGACTTTCCTTTAAATGTGTTGTGGTTTGTGAGAGAGCCTGTGGCATAAAGATAAGCAGTGGGAAAGTTTTGCCTTTTTCATTCTTCATGGCAAGTTGTTGCTAAAGGGCATAGCAAGCCGAGCCAGTAAAAAAGTGGTAAGCCTTTTGGTTAGATGTAATGATATTAAAGGACACTATTTTGTATATCAGCGCAGCAAGTAAAAGAGATACACAGGAAAGGATTGTATCAGAGGGGGAAAAAATGATTCGCAAGCCTATTTTTCACGTTGAATCATGTTTTGAACTTATAACTTGCCAGGCACAGCCACAAATGTTAAAAGAAAATAGCTAATCAAGAAGAACTAATTTAATTAGGCTGCACAGAGAACAGCAACACACAACCTTCAAACTGTAATTATTTTGTCTTAGTCTATTATCACTCATTACAGAAGGCTTGGATATGGAATATAAGGCTCACATGCTGCCAAAATAGATCCACTATTGCACACAATTCTGTCACTTGGTGGTTGAGCACATCCTTTGTAGGCTAAATTTTCCCAATTCATTATTTGGCATCTCTGGAAATTTTGGAATGAAGATGCTGGAAAGGCTAACAATCACTCCTATTGAGTGATTTAATTACATTTTTTCCCCTCCCTGACTAGAGATTGTGATGCCTGTAACTCAGGGGTGTCCAAACTGGGAAACTTTAAGACTTGTGGACTTCAATTCCCAGAATTCCCCAGCCAGCTATGCTTCTGGGAATTCTGGGAGTTGAAGTCCACAAGTCTTAAAGTTTCCCAGTTTGGACACCCCTGCTGTAACTGATGGAACTGTGGGCTCATTGGGATGAACTGAGATATATAGTACTGAGAAAAGAAGCAAATATATAAAGTTTAGTCAATTAGTTAAGATGCCTGAAATTCTAGTCGACTTCAATCATGGAAACTCACTGGGCAACTATGGGTCAATGTCTTACTTTTAGCTCAACCTACCTTACAGAATGGCTGTTGTGGGAACAAATAGGAAAAGGGAAGACTGTGTATCTGTATTGAGCTCCTGATCAAAAAGTGGGATATAAATCTAATGAATAAACAGGAGCCATGATAGGTCAACTCAACAATGATGGGTGGGGAAAAGGGTGATTGTCATTTTCTGTTTATAAGAGGTGTATTGAATGAAATGAAAAAAATGAAAGAGGTGTATGTCTTTTTTTAATGAGTGGACAAAGAATATGGGGCAGAGAAACCAACTTAATTTTTAATAATTGCTTAATCATATTTTTTAATAAAAAAGAGATGCAGAGTAAAACAAAAATGAATACAATACTTAGAAAAATGAGGATACTTGGAGTAGCTCATGATATGCATCTTGTAAGGTAATTTCTCTTAGTGATGATCAGTATCTCTGAACAAAGATACTTATGGGCAAATGTCTTCATATTTTATATAGGTTGACAGGTACGTAGGTAAAAGGCCACTTAGCTACCATAAGTACTTTAAATGGCTGACTCTGAATTAGATCAGCTTTCTTGATTTGGTTGCCAATGTTTTGACAAATTCAAATGTTTCTCTAAGAATAGACTGTATTAGTTATGGTGATAGTTATGGGCGTGACCATAGAGATGCTGAGATGATGTGGACTCTTCCTTTTAGAATAAATCTGTAACATGATGACATTGCTATACTACCATAGTAGTGCTTTCCAGGCTGATATAGGAGTTTGGGAAAATAATTTCATGGTGGCCAAAATGCTAGTTGCCAGGATCTCATTTCTTGCAACAATTACATCTCTCAACGATGCTACTGGGGCAGGGGTGAAATCTATTTACTTTCGCTACCAGTTTGCAAATGTGAGCACGCACACCTTCCGCGCATGCACAGCGCGTCAAAAATGGATGTGATGATGTCCGGGTGGGTGGGCGTAAATCGCGTGTCACAGCTGATCATCAAAAATAATGATTTGCTCAACCCAGTAGCATTTTTTTACTACCTGTTTGGGCAAACGAGTCCAAACCGGTAGCATTTCACCCCTGTACTGGAGAAATTGTTGAGGCCATTTAGTAGCATCCATGTAAATGTTACCTTACTGTTGGCCATTTTAGGATTAAGAACGCATAAGAAATCCCAGTTCATTTGACTCTGAAAAATATGATCCATTCAGAATGTCAGAAAGATTAAATTTGATTTATGCTGTTAATCAGTGGAGTTTAAGACAAAAGAAAATAGAGCCCGTTTGTTCCCCACAAAAACATCTTATGAATGGATTGGTAAAACAGTAGCAATCAGGAGGTATAAATATGTTTGGATAAAAAAATAATGTGATTAAAATAAACATTTTATTCATATTGATTTCAGCCTGCAGCTCTAGAATTTAATATTGTCTCTGCAGATTCACAGCAGCTGATCTATCTTAAATTTGAGGAGGCTGATAACACCATGTAGTTTTATTTACAATACTATTTTTTTCAGATTCCATTAGGTTTTCTATTTTTGAAAGGAGGTTACAGGACCACAATTACCACTAACTTTTTCCAGTTAGTAATAAATCCCAAGAATGTCAAACTTGCTTCTATTAAAATATGATGCTAATTATGTCTTACTTCAAGGATCCAATTCTTCTCTTGTAAATGTATTTTTGCTTATTTATTATAATATTAAACAGTCCATTAGCAATAATTACTAGGATGACCATCTCAGCACAGCGGTACACTGATAATATAGTGATAAATTTTCCATAAACCTGAGACTGCTGTGGGGTACAACAAGGCTTTTAATATTCTAAGTATTTGTCTTTATAATTTCCTGTCCTGGTGTTACATATTAAGACCTCAATCACCAGGGTTGCCTACACAGGACAATAAAAAAATCAAGGTGCATTGAAAAAGTGAAGTTTTGGTACCACCCTCATGGGCATTATCTTGGCTTTTTTGACTACAACTTGGGACCATAGGTAAAAAAAGGTGAGAATTAAATGATGTCCCAATGAACTACCATACTTAAGAAAAATAACTCAGCATGTGGTACATTATTAGCATCTAGAAATGTATCAACAGTTTCCATCCAATTTACAAAATTAAAGGGTAAGCTATATTTTAGAGAGGAGAGCAAATCAAACGATATCATTTTCTGTAAGAGTGTTAATGTTTTGCATTTAGGATTAAATGGAATCTTCTTTTATTTTTTGGTTATTCACGTGGTAAATTAGCAAACATTGTCTTCCCTGGTGAATCCAACTGAAAAATCATGAACAATAATTCTTTGTAACTTTTAACATTGTCTAGAAAGACCAAAAGGTGCTGACGACCATCTTTAAATCGCTCCATGGCTCGGGGCCTAGCTACATACGAGACCGCCTCCTGCCCCATACATCCCTTCGACCGATCCGCTCCCACAGAGAGGGCCTTCTCCGGATACAGTCGACCAGGCAATGCCGGTTGGCAACGCCTAGGGGAAGGGCCTTCTCTGTGGCAGGCCCAGCCCTCTGGAACGACCTACCCCCCGAACTACGCACCACCTCGGACCTCCGCCTCTTCCGCCAACGTCTCAAGACTTATTTATTCCAGCCTAGCATAACCCCCGCTTTCTGACTTTTAAATGTGGATAAATTTTAAATTCTTAGGGTTTTATAATGGGTTTTAGCACGGGATATAATTTAATAGTTTTTTTAATGATATATTTTTGTATTTTGTATGGTTCTTAATATTGCCTGTGCGCCGCCCTGGGTCCTTGCAAGGAGAAGGGTGGGGTATAAATTTAATAATAAAAAGAAAATAACTCACCTTTTTGTTTCAACATTAATGTAACACTCTTATTCATGTCTACTTAGAAATAGAAACAAGTTTCAGTAGATTAACTTCCAACCAGTGCATAGCATTACAAAATGCATAGAATTGCTGTCATAAAGTATACAGTCTGAATAAAAAACTTTAAAACCAGTTTCCTTAGTTGGGAATATTCACTGATTTTATCTCTGCATATACTTTATTTTCAAGTTGTTTAGGTTATGTGTATTTGGTAGAATACTATAAATATTTTCAGGAAAGAAAACAAATTAATCTCCTCAATCTGCTTTCCCCACAAAATTCCCAAGCAAAGTATGACTTATTAGGAAATATGGGACATACCTAAAAGGTAGCAAGGAGAGAAAGGTCAAGGTAAGTCATTCTCCATAGATCTTCTCTAGGTCTTATCTTGACCTAGCGAAGACCTCTCAGTCTTCTCTAGCTTGATGCCTTCTAAATATGTTGAGACTGCAACCCCTACAATTCCCAGTCATTTTTACCCTTGGTTAGGAATTAAAGTTGGGGGAGAGGAAAGCTCCTTTATAGGAATTGAATTCTTCATAAGCAAATTAGACTTGCAAGTCTTTTAGTAGCAATCACCTGAGTGATCTGCAGATTTCCCCCCCCCGGTATGTTAATACAAAAAAGGAAAATGCAGTCAACTAAGTATCTAAGGTTATGTTGCTATTAAATGTACATGACATAAATAATGTACACCAAGAGCATTCATACATTTTAAAAATGTTATAAGGTAAATCCCTAAAACAAGTGTGGGCTGCAAAATCCAGACAGAAGCAATGAGATGCAGAAAACTCTTCTCTGCTGTCAAGTGGTGGTCCACAAGATTTTTGCAACCCACATCTTGTAGCTCTTCTTAAAAGAGCATTAAAAGTAGAAAGGAAGCTTTGTGGGTCTTACTGTATCAATGTGACTTAGAATAGGGTTTTAGTAGCAGGCCCTTGGTTATATAATTCTCTCTGTGTAGATATAACTGGCCCCTGAATGTTCAGTTTTAGATAGCAGCTTTATTTTATACTGCCCTGAATATTTGATGGATTTTTTTTTAAAATGCCCATATAAACTGTACTTTTATTGAAGTCTATAAAATCATGCATGGTGGGGACAAAGTAGAAAAGGAAAAACTGTTTTCCCTATCGCACAACACTAGAACTACGGGGCACTCCATGAAACTTTTGGAAGCTAGACCTCAAACAAATTCATCATTTTGAACTTCTTGAGGCTAGAGGGAGGAGCTTTTGGCCGTGAGGAGGGAGGCAAGGAGAAACATAGAACTACAAGAGAGTAAGCTACATTATTTCCCCATTTTGAACTTCTTGAGGCTAGAGGGAGGAGCTTTTGGCCGTGAGGAGGGGGGCAAGGAGAAACATAGAACTACAAGAGAGTAAGCTGCATTATTTCCCCAAATAAGAGGATGTACTTTTTCATCCAGAGGATCACTGGTCTATGGAACTCCCTGCCAGAAGAAGTGGTGACAGCTGTCAGCCTCCACACCTTTAAGAAAAGATTAGACGAGTTCATGGAGAACAAGGGTATCCATGGCTATCATTATGGATGCCTAAGGACACCCTCCGGGTTGGAGAGATAGGCAGGATATTTCTCAATGCCATTTGCAGGGAATCATAAGCAGGTGAAGACATCTGCTTGGGAATACCCTGAAGCAAATGGTGAGCCACTGTGTGAGACAGAATGCTGGACCAGATGGGCTGTGGCCTGTCCCAGCAAGGCTATTCTTATGTTCTTATGAACCATTATAGAGTTATATATAGGGATAGTGGTACTAATCAATCTCGATTAAAGATTCTGTAATAGAATGAGCAGATAGTGAGTGTTATTTTTTTCTCCTTGAAGAATCCATGATGTTCTACTTCTTCTTTTTTTATATTGAAAAAGTTTTATTGAGTTTTAGAATTTTTACAAGTAGGGTGAAGGTAAGGTGTGAAAAAGATATTTTGAGAACTTTCACGTCGAGATCGTTGGCCCCCTCCGGGGCTTCATGACAAAATATAAATGATACATAATTTCAGTGGTACTACAAAGTGAAGAGAAGTGCATACATCATTGTAAATTCTGTGCTAGCAATCCTATACAAACATCCAAACAAAAATTATACTATATTAAAAAAGTCATTTTTTAGATCTAAGTCTCTTAGCAATTGTATCTTCTTGTTCTCCTCCCTGGCCCCCAGTGGGCGAGGCCGTGGCCCCCTCCGCTCTTCCATTTTCATCCTCCAGGATTGAGGAATGTTTTTTAAGAAAGGCTTCCGCCTCTACAACTGTTTTAATCCTTACTCTCCCTCCTTCCCAGAACACCAACATCCCTTCCATGATGTTCTACTTCTGACTGCCAGAGATTCCTTAAAGATACACATTCATGTTTAGGGGTAAACAATGCACCCTACTACTCATTGGCCCACCTTCCATTTTTATTTCTAAAACAAAAATGAATCCAGGCTATAAACTGACTTTTCTTGCTTTTAGAAATCCAGAAAACAATTTAGACACCCTGACTTTGTGTTGTTTACTGTAATCTATTATTACAGTGAGCCTTTGAAATGCTAGCTGATTGGACATTTCACTTCAAAATGCTATACTAATACTTAATGCAAAATAGCAAATACTGTATTGTTTATTATTTCACTCTGACTGCTAGGAATAGGAGGGATTGATGCAACCTTGTTATTTATGGTGCTACTGATGTGGCTGGACACGAGTTTCATCATTCATGTTATTATAGCTAGTTAGTCCTCCAATCAGCACAAGTATTAATATGTAAACTAGTTTGTATAGCTCATAAAAACACACTTTTTTGTAAATTACATTTTATTATATCAACCATAAACAGAAAATAAAGGAAAATTTCTTTCAGGATATTTAAATAAAAGAATAATCTTCAATAGCTATGATTGTCTTTAACTAGCAACTGCTATTATAATGCATGAAATGTGTGTAGGCATTGTATTCATATCCCCTGTTCAGGTTTTTAATTTATCCACTGATGAGTATTTCCTGAAGGCAAAGCAAGATCTGCTAAGCATCTTTTGATACCTTGACTCTATCTTTCTCTACCAACTGGACAAGTAATTCCTCTAGCAGGTAGTCTGTTTTAGTTATGTAGGCTTCCCATATGTTTAGAACTTTGAATTGCTAGGGATTGAGCATCCTTTCTACAGCAGATGTTTCTCTTTATAGAAATGTGGATGCAGTTCTGAAAATTATCCATCTCTGTACTGCATCATGTATTCCAGAATTCAGATTGATAGGAAGTGGATAATACAGTGAAAACATTCTAAAATTCAGAAAAGTTCCCTTTCTCCAGGAAAAACACTTTGCTTGTGAGCTTCTCAGCTTTCCATGCAACATGAAATTAACAAAAAACAAAACATTAGGGACTTCTATCATACATTTGTTCTATGCATATAATGCAGCAAATGCAACTCTTGCAACCAGCCTTTCCATTAGTCTTCTTTCCCTTTTCTGTTTACCTCCTACTAAACCTGAAACTATCTGCAAATATAGCTGGTGGGTGGCATTGGTTTCTTCATACTTATATAATGAACTGAATCATAGTGGGAGTAAAGAATGGTATATCAAAAGCTAGGGCTAAATGCAGATTAAATCTGGAACAGATTTGATAGGTTCTTTCTGCAACGTTATATCTACTCTTCTTTTCATTTCAGGTTTTTGTGGAACAGTATGTCCTTTGAGACCAAATAAAACCACTCATAATTATCTAGCTCTATTGCTGTCCTTGTAAACAATTTCCATTTAAATTGTAGTCCTCCAGCTCTAATGGAAGTAATTTCTGCCAGAGAGCAATGCCTTTCTCTTTGAGATATTGGGCATACAATAACTTTTCCCTGCATAGATAAATAACACATGATATATATTTTTTCTTGAGTTGCAAGCTTGACATTGGCAACACAGAGAGATATTATTAAGTGTGCCGTCACTTTTTTGTTCCAAGTAATATTTTTGGTAAAACAATGTTGTCAGAGATGACTGAAAACCTAAAAGTTTATTTAACTGAACAAAGTATTTACCAAATATTTTATTCTTGGTTGTTTCATAAACAAAAGTCTTTTTTCTTTCTTTTTTTAGCCATGATATGTCTATAGATTTTTCCTTCCTTCACAATATTGAGTGTGAGAAGCAAGTTTTGCCTAGCATATTTTTTGCTTCCTGATAGAAAGATGGTTTACTTTCATCTAATCACTCTAAGACTATTTCATGCATTCATAACAGATATGCAGAGTGCACAGGAATGGAGAAGAAAAGTGATTCCAATAGAAAGCCACTCAAATCTTCAACATTCCATTAAAGATTTGAAATGTTATTAAGTGAACTATACTCAAAATTAGGAATTCTGCAAAAGATAAGGTCTCTGACTGCATACACATTTGTTGAGCTTGCATTCAGTGATACGTGGTAGAGACATGGCTGGCCTAAGCTACTTCTGTGTCAGAGAAAAATTGGTAGTGTTGTCACTTACCACTGCTCACCAAAGATGATTTTTAAAAAATCCAGAATGTAGCCTGTTGGAAGCAAATTTAGGGTTTTTTAAAAAAAATTCCCAATGAATCCAATAGTCACTGGGCACCCCCCTCCATGACCATTTTGTCTTGTGCTACTTCCAGATACTGCAGGCCATAATGTCAGAATTGTACTCCTCTGTAACATGTTAGTAGCGACGCCACTGTTTGCTGGTAGTCCAAGAACAAACATAGAAGTACAAACGTACATTTGATTATATGTACAGATTTCTGTCAGTGCAGATCAGTAATACTGACTTCCACTTGCGACACTAATTTTCCAGCCCAAGCAATTTTCAAGAGTGCTAGATCCATGTTTAAAAAAAACTGTCTAGTGATACTACAGAAGAATGTTAGAGTTATATTCGGAAAAGTAAGGTTCTACATTTAGGCAAAAAAAACAAAATGCACAGGTACAGTATAGGTGGTACCTTGCTCAATAGTAGCAACTGTGAGAGGGATCTTGGAATCCTAGTTTAAATTTAAATATGAGCAAGCAGTGTGCAGCATCTGCCAAAAAAGCCAACACAGTTCTAGGCTGCATAAACAGAGGGATAGAATCTAGATCACGTGAAGTGTTAATGCCACTGTATAGTGCCTTGGTAAGGCCACACTTGGAATACTGCATACAGTTTTGGTCGCCACGATGTAGAAAAGATGTGGAGACTCTGGAAAGAGTGCAGAGAAGAGCAACCAAGATGATTAGGGGACTGGAGACTAAAACATATGAAGAACGGTTGCAGGAGCTGGGTATGTCTAGTTTGATGAAGAGAAGGACCAGGGGAGACATGATAGCTCAGAGGGTGCCACAAAGAAGAGGGAGTCAAACTATTCTCCAAGGCACCTGTGGGCAGGACAAGAAGCAATGGGTGGAAACTAATCAAGGAGAGAAGCAACTTAGAACTAAGGAGAAATTTCCTGACAGTCAGAACAATTAACCTCTGGAACAGCTTGCCTCCAGCAGTTGTGAATGCCCCAACCCTGGAAGTCTTTAAAAAGATGTTAGATAGCCATTTGTCTGAAATGGTATAAGGTTCCTGCCCACGCAGGGGGTTGGACTAGAAGACCTACCAGGTTCCTTCCAACTCTGCTATTGTAAATGACTTGATTTATAGAATAAAGATATATGGAGGGTTGTGTAGAATGAAGCGGAAGGAAGTACAATGCTTTCAATTGTGCCAGAATTGCTTCCTGTTACTTTACTCTACTCCCTCCTCCATGCCTTCAGTAATCTACTAGCAGTATACTCCAGAGGTGGTATTCAACGGGTTCTGACCAGTTCTGGAACTGGAAATTCCAGAATTCTGGAAATTTTGAGTAGTTCAGACAACCGGTAAATACTACCTCTGACTAGCCCCACTCCCATCTAGTCTCTGCCTCCCAAGTCCCAGCTGATTGGGAGGGAATGGGGATTTTGCAGTAACCTTCCCCTGGTGTGGGGAGGGAGTGGAGATTTTAGAATATCCTTCCCCTGCCATGCCCACCAACCCACAGAACCAGTAGTAAAAAAATTTGAATCCCACCACTGGTATACTCATATTCAAACATGACTATACTGAGAAGTCAGTAATACAGGTGGACGCTTCCATCCCCTAAAACCCACTTACATTTGCCCACTATGCATCAAGAAGAACAATTAGGAGCTATCTTTCTCACCAAAAGGGGTTGAAAAGAAAATGAAGCCAAGGGAATCCACCATTAATTTGGCCTAGATCAGGGGTCTGCAAAGTCGGCTCTTTTAAGACTGGTGGACTTCAACTCCCAGAGTTCCCCAGCCAGCATAGCTCCAGCCAGCAAAGCAAACCTCCAGCCAGCAAAGCAAAGCTGGCTGGAGAATTCTGGGAGCTGAAGTCCTTCAGACTTAAAGTTGCAAAGGTTGGGGACCCCTGGTCTAGATGATACAGTCATGGGCCTAGTTTTTGTGCTAATCATGGCAATGTTTTTCTTCTGGCTGAGGGACTGAATGACAGCATATTATGCATTTATAAGGAAAAGCCATAGATAGTTCAGGAATGCTACAAAGAAGAAACATCAACAATGTGAAGTGAAATATAAATTATAGCAGGAGACCTGTGTTAGTCTGTAGTGGCAAAAAAAGAGGAGACTGGTAGCACATTTTCAAACACATTTTGTTAAAAGGTATGCACTGTCAGGAACTAATTCAAAGCAGGCATAGTAGCCCAAGAAAAGGCTATTGAATAAGAGGCATTTTCTTTTCATTCTTGCTTGTTCTAAAAGCATCTCTTTCAAAGGGATAGCACAGCTCTTGGAAAATGAGTCACTCATTCTTATCGTACCACATGTTATTCAAATTTATCATAACAAGTTCTTATCTATAATGGCCTCAGATCTACTGATTGTGTTACCTCAGGCAAGCTTTGTGCATGCCTCCTAAGACTCTTTCTAAAGACATTCAGGCATTTGTGTGAGGTAAAAGTTGTAGATAGATAAGAGTTAGACAGACTGGAAAATTATGGAGAATTGTAGGAATGGTGTTGATGTATTTTAAATTTGCTTTCTTTTTCTTAGTCTTTAGGTTTCTTACTCCTTTTCTGTGCTTTTTATGTTTCTTCCTTAAATGAGAATACATATTCTGTTTGTTTTACACTTTGTGAAAGTTTATAGCTATCAGATCTCAGTTGCAAAACCCCAAATGACCATGGGATGGCAGCAAAGAGATACATCTGATACCTTGTTTCTCAAGGTTTGTGGACTTTGGCCCTCAGAATTGGTTGGGGAATTCTGGGAGATGAAGTATACACATCTTAAAATTTTCCAATTGTGGATATCTGGATTATTTTTCAACCTGTTATCCCAGCTTAAATTAAGCAGGTCATTTGTATGTACAATTGCTTTGAATTAAAAGAAAGGTATGTAATCAATGTACTAAATAAATACATTGTATTTTTTAATAGTGTTAGACCAGGGGTCAGCAATCTTAAATCCTCAAAGAGCCACAAAGGTCCTAAACAGAAGCACCCCATTCAATTCTGGAGCCAACCAAAAGTCCGGTTTCCCCCATCATAGAGTCTCCTCCTAGCACGGTATCCTTTTTCCTCTACCTGTCCTAACCGAAAGCCCTATCAATTGTGGAGCCAATTGGTGACAGGGAACCACATCAGAGAGATGAAAGAGCCACATGCAGCTCCAGAACCCTTGTGTTACACAATCTTGCTTTGAGCACCAAAGTCTCAGTTTACTAATGTATGTGAACCAATAGATGAAAATACAATTGCAAGCTAGATTTGATTTGCTACCATCTCTGTCTTGATTTCTGCATGATGTTCAGATTATACAAAATTAAAAGTTCACCAATGGTACGCTGATTTTTAAAAATATTTATTTTATTTTTAATTTAATTTTATAGCATAACTGGGTATCTTCTTCTGGGCTAAGAGTTCCAGTTTGTCATGGTGTGGGATCAGGGTAGAAAATAGGATGGGGCCAGGAAAAAGTTAATGCACCAATGAAAATAAATCACTACAAAATTGAAAATGAAGCCCTCAATTGCACAATAAAAAAGTATCATCTTTATCACATACAACAAACAAACCCTTATTTTAGCCTTTTAATATACTGCTGCTTCAGAATCTTGACTAAAATAATTGTTGCTAAATGATAGAAAGAGGAAGAAAGATTCTGGAGATTGCAGAAAGGCATTGTAGGGACTGTAGCTGACCCATATTTTGCCAACTCCTGCAACATGATATGGCAATAAGTTTCCTCAAATCCTGTTAAAATGATCAGCATGTACACGACTCTGTATTTTCTGAATCAACTAGTCAAGTGTGAAATAACTTTTTAAAGTGAAACTCAATTGGATTAAGCATATATCGTTTATCTGTTTTCTTCTCTATTCAGTGTTTCTCTGTGGCTCTTTCTTATAGTCACAGGTACTACTTAAATAGATCACACCGCAAGACAATAAGACAGCATTGATGCAACTCTATACTTCTAAAGGATGTTAACAACTGCCTCATACTATGGGAGTAATCTGACTTGTCACTGGTAAATGGGCTGTGAACAACCTCAGTTGTTTCCCACAAATCATATTAACCTGCATTAAAATGAAAGGAAAAAGAGAAGCCATTCACTTTAAACAGCATTATTAAAATAAACCAAAATTACATTATGGCAGTGGGAGTAACAATTTGTTCCATAGCTTTTTCTGAAAGAAAAAAAGAATAAACTGTCCTAAGCATTTCTATATCAGTAGCAAGATATGCTTTTGGTAAAATAATGCAAACAGGAAATATCTGAAGCAGTTTCGGGGACATTACACTGAAACTATAATGAGATCTGGAGTTGTAAAGAAATTAAATGTTTACGAATGCAGTGAAAAAGAAAGCCTTCCTTCCTTCCTTCCTTCCTTCCATTATTAATCTACTTTCATTATATCTTTGCATGTACAAAGTTGGATTAAAACTATCAACCCATGAAATAGCATCTTAGATCATAAAGTCAGAATATTACAATATCCTAAAACCAAGAGCAACAACAACAGACAGCAAAAGACACAGCAGCATAGATTCAATTAAAAGCCCAGGTGAACAAATACATTTTCAGCAAATTCCAGGAAAGTGCAACAAATTAAAGGGCATCCTCATCCAGTGTTAATGACTGAATGACAATTCAAAGGGGAAGTCAACATTGATATTGAGGTCTTATGCCTTTCAGGACTTTATTTCACATTCGCCCATTACATTCATGGTGGATTCAGAAGGGGTTCAAAGCAAAGTCAGGAGACAGAAATGGGAGGTGGAATTTTTAAAAAACCAATTTCTTGAGAAATCTGAGATTTGTTTTATACGTGGTCTTGTAACAAAATTTTATAGGGTAATCTTATTGGTTGATAGGTGTACCCTTTGACCAGCCACTTGTCCTCTTAAGCCATGGGCTATTTCACTGATCCTCATAGGCATAGCTTTTTCATTTAAAATGATTCTCAGGCATCATAATTGGAGTAATTTGGCAGGGGGAGTTGTAAAACGCAGTCTTTTTTATGTGTACTTATGGAAACCCAGGGATTTCTCAAGCATGATGAAATCTCCTACAATGTTTCTCAGTGGAATTGTATTGGCTACAATCCTAGTAGCACAAGCCATCTAAGTTCACTATTAGAAATAGCACAGTATGAATGAGACACCTAGGAACCAGTTAAAACTGCAGCATGAAAGCAAGATAAAAGATCCAACTGCCACAATAAACATGGCAGTGAAATCTCTCGGGTAGTAGGTGCAGATACACAACACTTCCTTGCTAATAACTGTGATCATTAGGACTTCTGTCATTCCTTCACTGGTTTGTAAAATACCGCTTCTCTATGCACACTTCCTGCATTAATGTGGTGTATGACAATCCCAAACTGTATGGGAAGTGTTGTTTTTGTAGTGGTTCTGAACCAGCTGCTATGAGGGCTCTATGAAGCATGGAGAAAATGTTTTATTGGTATATAGTCATCCTGATTATATTCAACCTTGAGTTATAATCTCTCCTACACAGCAGCCTATTTCCACTAACAAAGCGCTCCATGGCTCGGGGCCTAGTTATATGCGAGACCGCCTTCTGCCCCATACATCCCTTCGTCCGATCCGCTCCCACAGAGAGGGCCTTCTCAGGGTGCATTCGGCTGGACAATGCCGACTGGCGACGTCCAGGGGAAGAGCCTTCTCTGTGGCGGGCCCAGCCCTTTGGAACGACTTACCCCCTGGATTACGCACCATCACTGACCTCCGCCTCTTCCGCCAATGTCTAAAGACACATCTTTTCCAACAAGCCGGCCTAGCCTAACCTCCCACGGGGACTTTTTAGAAAGTTTTAAATTGGGTATTTTAAAATTTGGTTTTAGCATAGGATTAGGAGAGTTTAATATATTTTAAATTATGTATTTATTTTTTGTATTTTTGTATGTTTTTAAATTCCTGTGCGCCGCCCTGGGTCCTCTGTGGAGAAGGGCGGGATATAAATATAAATAAATTCAAATTCAAAATACAAAGGACTGTGCTTGTCTACTATACTGATTTTGCAAGTAGATGGGTTATTGAATTACTTTTGGATAAGTCAGTCCTTTAAGCCCTGTGGCCATCAGGTAGGAAATTTGTAACTTCTCATGAAGCTCTGTAGTGAGAAAACTATTAATAGTTAAAATGCTTCAGAGAGTGTTTTTAACTATGTATGTATGTGTATGTATATAGTATTATTTATCCATATTTTTTATTTGCAAACAATAAACATATGAAGTTTGAGATAAAGCTTGGAGTAATTTCATATACTGTAGTTCTCAAGTCAGTGTGATCTTAGGTCATTAAAAGTCATTTTAAATAAAAATGCTTTGCAGCATATAATCAACCCCATAAATCTCTTTAATCTTTAATTTCTTTAATAGAAGGAGCAAAGAATAAGCCTGGAGCAGATCAAGTACCACAGTTCCCAGGTTACTACCCATAGTGATCAAATATGGGGAAGTCCTACTTCAATATGTGGGTTGGTATGGACATACTAGAGACCACTAGAATTGACACTGTAGCATCATCCTTGTGGCCTCATCTTTTAAGGAAGTTAGGACTTGCTTAAAACCAACATGCTCATTGCCCAACCATCTTTTCCCATTATGAAGCTTTTTAAAAAATCTTTGGCTCTTCCTTTAAATAAATATCTTGATAATTTTGCCAAAAGACATCTATGTATTTGTCAAATTACTCTATCATAACAAATTCATATCCTTATCCTAAAGTAAATCTATGTTATCTCAGTCATTATCAGTTCAATTGTGTGTTAGCCTTTTTCACCCACAAAGCAAAGGCCTTTCATCATGCCTGTAACAGTGAAGCCATACCCACCTCTGGATGAAATTACATCCTCCTTTGGATAAAGATCTGTTGCTGGTTTCTCCTTTTGCAAGATAGTCTACAATTCCCTTTGCCAAAAAGGAAAAACCTCTGGTTCATGGGAAGGATATACAGGTAGTCCTTGTTTTAGAACCATTCATTTAGCAGCTGTTAGAAATTACAACAGCAGTTAAAAAAAGTGATTTACAACTGGTCTTCATACTTACAACTATAGCAGCATCCCCATAGTCATATGATCAAAATTGCTGCACTTGGCAACTGGCATGCATTTATGATGGTTGCAGCATCCCAGGGTCATGTGATCACCATTTGCGACCTTTCTAGCTAGTTTCTGACAAGCAAACTCAGAATAGAATAGAATAGAATAGAATAGAATAGAATAGAATAGAATAGAATATTGGCCAAATGTGATTGGACACACAAGGAATTTGTCTTTGGTGCCTTTGCTCTCAGGGTACATAAAAAGACAATATACATTCATCAGGAATCATAAGGTACAACATTTAATGATAGTCATAGGGTACACATAAGCAATGAAGAAACAATCAATATCAATATAAATCATAAGGATATCCTGTTTCCCAAAAATAAGACCTCCCCAGATAATAAGCACAATCAGGCTTTTGAGTGCATGCAGTAAAATAAGCCCTGAGTATGCCCTGCACTTACCTGAATCCAAAATGGACCATGTGGGGGTCTCCTGGGAAGGGTGGGGCAGGGGGGGCAGGGCCAGCTAGGAGTGGGATTTGGGGGTTCTCTGAACTGGACAGAGTCTTAGGTAGAGGTTCTCCCGATCCCCTGTGAACTCCAAAGAAAAGAAAATAAATTTCAGATCTCTTAGGCTTACATCTGATGTTAGATATCCCTGTTCACCCATTGAATTTTAAAACTACTGAAACCTGGTTTTCCACTGCATCTGATAATTATATTGATCTAGGAAACTGAAATAATTTACAGGTGGCCAACACAATACAGTGTTTACTGTCTAAAATGTTCAAGAATTGATCGGTAAAGAATATTTCAGTAAATAAGTAGCAACTGAAAACAAGTAAACAGAAAAAACCATGCCTAAATAAAAATCCAAAAACACTTAAAAAAAAAAATCCTGCAAAATAAAATGACGATAACAACAATATGCAAGCTATTGCATAACAAGGGAGAGGGAAGAATTAATTGGGGAAAAATAATGATTTTTAAAAACATAGTTTAAGGCTGAAAAAAGTATTAAATTGGATGACAGATGGGCAACCCTTGGGAGAGTTGAGTGGGGAGGTGTGAAATGTGTGGACAACACATAATTATGTAGGACAATCAAGTAGCAACAATTATTCTCAACTTCAGTTATGAAAGAACAAAAGGGCTGCATAACAGTAAAGAAATTCACTGCTGATAAGTGCAAGATAATGCACATGGCAAGGGACAATTTGGACTCTCCTGCACATTACTAGCTTCTAAATTGACTGTAACTGTTCAGGAAAAAGCCAGGTGTCATTGTGGGAAAGAGTGATATAAACATCTGCTCAGTGTTCAGCAGCCATTAAAAGTATGAAAAGATCCTAGAGTGCTCTGCATTGCCTTGACACAGAATAAAATCAGAAATATTAAATTACCCTTCAGTGTTGCATCCTTTTCATCCTGGCGGTGCAAGTCTCTCTGAGAAGGATGGAGAGGAAAGGGGGTACACAGAGAGTGGGTATTTATGAACATAAACATTTCCAAGAACCCGTTTCCCACTTTTTCATCTCACGTACAACTTTTTGCTAAGAAGGTCACTGACCTGGTGAAGAATAGCTGTAAAATGGGGGCTTCCGGTTCCGGCTCCGGCGGCGACGGGCGAACTTAGGGTTCGCTCGCCGCTTTGATCCTTTTCCTGCCCCCCCACGGGGGCGAGAAGCCCCTTGTTTGGGTCTTCTCCCGTAAAGCCGGCTCGACAGGGAAGCCCCCCCCCGCGGCAGTGGGGAGAGCGACCCTGCTCCTCGGCTTAGGCGGAAGAGGACATGCTGCGGGGGTTTTTCCCTTCGCCAAAGGTTGGCGGCACCATTTAATTCTATGAAGAGAGACGATCGGAAGAGTCGGGAGGCTTTTCGGGACCTCAGCTGCGAGCGGAGAGTGAGCGTTTAAAACTTTTTTTGTGTGTACTGTCAGCCGGGCTGAAAGGGACTGGAGGGGGGCGTTTGTTTCTAAAAAAAACCCCTTGGACTAAAAGCGGCACTCAGAAATGCCTCGTTGAGAGGAATCGGAAACTTTTAATCTGGATGGTCTCTAACAAGGGAAAATACTTTGTGGCTTGCTTGCAATTATGTCTCTAGGTCTGGCTGAAACAGTTTCTTTTTTGCTTTTTAACCGCTTTCTCCCTCGGGCTCTGAGTTTGGGCGGAAAATGGCTTCTCTTTGTCCCCGACTGACTATGACCTATGGAAAATTACCAGTGTCTCTTTGCGACTTGGACTTCCTCTAATTATTGATGAAGAATTTTCTTTTTTTTGGATTTGTGTTTTCCTTTCTGGATTGCCTTCGTTATTATACCTATGGAGTTGGAAAAGCGTTTCTCTGTTGGTTTCTGAATTTTGCAGCTGTACAACTTTGAGAACTCTGGACTCCTGATCTGCCTTACCAGCCCCACCCTAAAAACGCCATTTTACTGGCACGGACTTTAATAGCTAAACATGGCACAAGAAGCAACGCTCGCAAGCCTTGAACAAAGAATGACTGCCCTTGAAACTGTTATACAAAATTTGGTATCAGAAATTAAGGCTCAGAGGGCAGAAAATGTCAACTTTAAAAAGGAATTATTGGACACTCGAAAACAAGTGCTTGAGAATACACAGAAGAATGAAGAATTGAAAGGGGGGCTGGAGGGGGCTAAGGGAGAGATTAAAAATGTTTCTAATGAGGTTGTGGAAATAAATGCGCATGTGACTAGGATTGATTTGGAAAGGATGACATATTTTTTGAGATTCCAGAATGTTTCTGAGATGGATGGTGAATGTCTCCCTGATCTTATGAGTACAATTATTGCAGACTATTTACATAAACCTAAAGATGAGATCAGAGGGGACATTGACCTAGTCTACAGAATAAATTCTGCATATGCTAGGATGAATGAAGTACCCAGAGAGATACATGTAAAATTTGTTAGAAGGTCAACCAGAGAGGAAATCTTGAAGGCGCAAAGAGGGAGTCCTATGATTTACCAACAAAAGGAGATTACCATCTTGAAGCAGATTCCAAGAAAAATTAGAGAAGCCAGAAGGAAATTTTCCTTCTTGTCTAAAACATTGTTTGATCATGGGATCTGGTTCAAGTGGGTGATACCCGAAGGGATGCTGGTGTTCTGGGAAGGAGGTAGAGTAAAGATTAAAACAGTTGCTGAGGCGGAAGCCTTTCTTAAAAAACATTCCTCTGTCCTGGGAGAAGATCCAGGGGGGGCAGGGGGAGCCATGGCCCCGCCCGCTGGGGGCCCGGGGGAGAAGGGGGAAGATACAATTGCCAAGAGACTTAGATCTAAAAAATAACTTTGCCCTGTCTTTTGAGTAATATTGTATGATATTTGTAATCTGGATTTTTGCAATTGACTGACAGTATATAACTGAAAAATTTAGGAATATGTACTTGCTCCCAGCTTGTAGTGTTATGTGAAATGTTTCTTTTCTTTCTTTTTAATAATGTAATTTGAGGTTCCGGAGGAGCCGACGACTTTGACGTGACCACTCTCAAAATTTCTATGTAACCCTTACCCTACCCCACAAAAAATGTAAACTCAATAAAACTTTTTCAATATAAAAAAAAGAATAGCTGTAAAATGGGGAGTACATCAGCTTGTACCTGATTAAACTATCTGAATAGGTGGCCTTAATTTGATTTGCCCAGCGTTGATATTGAAACATTATCTTATTGGCCTGTTTTATGTTGTGTAAACTGAATCATACTATTTTCCATGTCATTATAAATGTGTCTGCATATTTACAGTGCAGTCCACTGGTATTAAATTTTGATTTACCTTTTTGAATGGTCTTTATTTCTACATGGTGCCATTTTTGTATTATCTCTGTTGTATTACAATACAATAATCTGTTCCTCATTTCTGGCTTGTGATTGATGCAGGTGTGGAAAGGGAATTTGGCTTGAGATGAAGCTCTTTCAAAGTATCCTTTTCAAGCTGCCCAGTGAAAAGCAGCCTGCTTTCAAACATCAAAGTGGAGCAATCTTGTCATTTCACTTCATGCCAATGAAGGTTCCAATCCAACCAGCTGGTCCTTGATACTTCGCAGGGGTGGATCTGGTTGCCTCACTACAGCAAAGCCCTGGTGGAAGTGCACCATCACCTCAAGAAGGTGAGACGTCTCCATGAGGTGGGTTAGATATGAACTTACAGGCCCAGTTTGGAAAGTGTTGTTGATTGTAACTTTGGGCCAAAAGAAAAAGCATCAACAGATTACCTATAACAATGTGCATGTATTAAGGTTGTCTTAATATCCATTATAATACTGGTTTTTTAAAAGAAATAATCACAGGCCAAATTACAGTAATCTTCTAATGGCTTTTTAGTAGCTAGCCTCACTTGATGAGTCAAGTCTAACATCCTACAGCTCAAGTCTAACATTTAAACCATAAGCATACCAGGATGTCCTACTTAAGGATAGGAAGAGCCCAGCATGTAGTATGTAAAATCTTAGATTTCACCTGGAGAAAGCCAGGTTTAAACTCACCTCCAACCATGGAAGCTCATCAGGCAACTTTGAATAGTCATACTCTCTTCCTCTTCCTCTTCTCCTTCCATTTCTTTTTCTCTTTCAGCTCAACATACCTCATACGTTGCTGTTGTGGATAAAGTGAATGGAGATCACATATAAACTGTCTTGAATTCTTGGAAAAAAGATGAGGGAAATCTAACAAATAATAATTACATAACAAATGTTTGGACCAGATCTATCTATCTATCTATCTATCTATCTATCTATCTATCTATCTATCTATCTATCTATCTATCTATCTATCTATCTATCTATCCATCCATCCATCCATCCATCCATCCATCCATCCATCCATCCATCCATCCATCCATCCATCTCCCCAAACTCAGGTTCCATTTGGGTGCTACTTGTACTATTCCTTCAAATTGCAGGATTAAAAAAACAAACAAAATCCCATCACTATCCCCAGACCAGCAGTTACAACACATTTAGAATATATCTTTCTACAAAGATATTCAGCTAATACAAGCTCAGCCAATTATGGTTTGTACCACAAATTATGGTTTTAAATGTGGCTTAGTATGAAACAGTTTCCACGGGGATGCCATGTTTACCTCAGGCCAATATAGCTGTTCATCTCATCTCCAAACAACTGTGTCAGTAGGTATGATTAATGGTTAGAAAGCTGTAATCATTTGCTTCTTTCAAAAGCCAGGATGATGGTAGCCACCTGCTCAGTGTCCTTTTGTGGGTCTTGCTTCTTCCTTCTTTCAGCAAATGTTTAAAACCCTCATCCTGATAACTGTTCCATTTCTCTGTTTTCTGTTTTAGTATTCAAAGATGTAATTCCCCAAGGTCTGCTAATTTGTCATCTTCTAATACATCTAATTGCCTAATTATGTGATCAAGCACCATCACAAAACATTGTAACATTTCATTCCCCGTCTTTCTCCTCCCCAAACTCAGTTTAATGAGATTATTTTCCCAGTCATGCTGATTCTAAGTTAGTGGGCCCCAAACAAGCAATAGATGTAGTTCACACATGGATGGCATCCTACAGCAGATGAGGTATGAATGGGAGCATGCCTCTATTGATAGTTCATACAACTGCGGCTCATGAGGGTAATAGAATCCATAATAGTAGGCACTTACCCCACACAGCCTTCTAGAGTAAATGTGAACTTCTGTTTGTTACTACTTGAAGACACTTCATTTTTTCTTAGGTATTTTATAAATATTGCCCCTAAATTCAGAGCAAATGTCCCCAGAATCTCATCCTACCTGCCCCATCTATTTACCATTAACATTCTACCCATCTGCTTATTCTCATTTTGACCCAATTTGTGATGTTTAAAGAAAAAGTGAAGCCATGCCAAATGAAATCTTCCTTTTTGCTGTTCTTGTACTGTTCACTCATAGACAGTAACTGCAAAGTCAGAATTCTAAGCAATAACAATAGCACTTAAACCTATGTACTGCTTCATAGTGATTTACAGCCCCTCTCTATGCTCCCAACACTCTGGGTCCTCATTTTATCCACCTCAGAAGGATGGAAGGCTGAGTCAACCTTTAGCTGGTCAGAATCAAACTTCTGGCAGTTGGCAGAATTAGCCTGCAGTACTGCATTCTAATCACTGTGCCACCATGGCGCTAAGCCATATACTAAAATCTAAGATTCGGCAATTGGAAATTGCCTGGAAATTAACACCACCTCCTAGGAAACCCTGGCACAAGATCGATCGACATGGGGCATGCTGATTTACCAAGGCTGCCAGACATCTGAGGACAGAAGAACAACCATAGCACAAGAGAAGCGAGCACTCCACAAAGCCAGAGCTGCGAATGCTGCAACAATGGTGCCCACACATGTCTGCCCGACATGTGGCAAAACATTTCACCCCCGTGGAGGCCTTACCAGCATCTGTGGACACATCGTGGACAGCTCCCAATCTGTTAAAGTCAAGGTCCTCTTCAAACATGATGGACAAACATCATCATCATCAAGATTTGGCAATAAGTCTCTGTTGTACAGCAAGCCTCAGCAAGTCCATGGTGATACAGATCTCTATTGCCTGTGGCTCACTGGTAGAGCATAGGCATCTAGAAACAGAGGTGGAAAACAGAAATGGACAAACACTATCCTATATCCCCAGAGTCTTGTTGCCAGTCAATTTTGGCCATGTGGGCTACTAAACAATCCCATCTTCCAGAAGCATAAAAATGGTTTGCCAAACTACCTGCCCCTTGGAATGAGGTTCCCTCTGAGATTCTGATGCCTCCCATCATGTTGGTATTTTGGACCTGGCTCTTTGCTCAGATCTTTGGTGAAGTCAATTCAAGTCCCCACCTGGATAAAGTGGATCTGCTTGATTGTTATCTAGTTTGTATCAACTTTTGTCCTTTGTCTTTATTCTATTATTATTTAATAATAAGCACTATATTATTCTGTGTATTTTTTCTTTCTTTCTAGGAACTGCCCAGATTAGCTGGAAGTTGAGTGGTGTAAAAATGCAAGTTAAATAAGTAAGCAAATAATGGTGACTGACTTAATACAACATAGATTCCTGTATGAGAACATATCTTGCATGCTGATCTTACATTTTAGGTTTACTTGGCCCTTACATTATTAGATTATGTCATTATCAGTCATAACTTTCATCACATGGTTGAATGCTTGCACATCCTCAGCGCAAAGGATTTAAGGAGTAGCCAAAAAAACTATAGACTGCATTTAACATTTAAATTAAACACAGTAGTAGTTGGATTGTGACTAGCACCTATCATTTCTAATATTCAAATATTCAAATCTACTTAACTGGTAATATGGACAAAAGCAACTTTTCTACAAAACCTGGATTTAGAGAATTTACCAAATAGGAATATTTTTTTGAATTTTCAGTTGCAAGTAACTGTGTATGGAGGTTTTCAGACTTATTTCATTGAATGATCTAATCAAATCTGGAGTGTGCTACAACACTAGCCACCCACCAAGGATAACACTGGGTATATAGTGTGCATATGTTCATGGATAATCCTTCCGTTTTCTCCCTTTCTGTTGCTATGCTCTTCTCTCTGAACATTTTTTTCATTGAGATACATGTATATTGATTTCCCTATCCTGTATGGCTTTTTTATTACTTCTATTGTTCTCTCCATCCCATCACTTCCATGCCACTATTTTATTGTGACCATTTGTGTTACATTTTACAGCCTATCTAGGAACATGGAACCCTTTGGGAAGATAAAGATGGCAAGAGAAGTCTATGTCTTCACTTAAAATAATTTCAGCTGCTTTGGAGAATTTAAAAAAAATGAATTGAGTACTTGAATAGGTGCTGATTGAGGTACATATGGCACACTTATGCCCCAAATCACTAGAATATGGGTTTATACTGTCCCCATTCAATCAGTGAATGTGGCAAGATTATTGCTGGATTCTCTTTCCTTTCCATGGCAAACATTCATTTTCTATTTATAAAATGAAAGTCCTCTTTAATGCTTTTGCCTGAATGTGTGAGGTAAAGAGTGAGGATTTGTGTGTTGGTTGTAACCTTCCTATGCTCTCTGAAATTGACATATCAGTGGGAGTAAGGGGGGCTGTGTTCAGATTGGCTTGAATATGCATACAGCACTCCGTACAATGTAGCTCCTAGCTAGAGGATATCTGTATTTGTAAGCTGTATTTGTATCTACATGAAAACAACAAAACTTTCATTCAGAACTCTTGACTGAACAAACATCAAGTATGGACAGTAGCATCTAGATCTGTTCATCACTGCATTGTCTCAGCACTTTAGGGCTTCCTGTCTTATGAATGTGTGGAATTAGCTACAGAGTGCTAGATATTTCTATGTATTCACTGAATGTACAGTGGGTGATTATGAAATACTCATTTAAAGTAAGGGTAAAGGTTCCCGTCACACATATGTGCTAGTCGTTCCTGACTCTAGGGGTTGGTACTCATCTCCGTTACAAAGCTGAAGAGCCAGCGCTGCCAAAGACATCTCTGTGGTCATGTGGCTGGCATGACTAAATGCCCAAGGTGCATGGAACACTGTTATCTTTCCACCAAAGGTGGTCCCTATTATTCTACTTGCATTTTTACATGCTTTTGAACTGCTAGGTTGGCAGTAGCTGGGGCAAGTAACAGTAGATCACTCTGTTATGCAGCGCTTGGGATTTGAACTACCCAACTGCTGACCTTTCTGATAAACCAGATTAGCATCTTAGCCACTGAGCCACCACCTCCCTGAAATACACCTTATCTATACAAATAGATAAAGAGACTATTGTAATGCTCTCTACATGGGGTTTCCCTTGAGGTGCACCCGAAGACTGCAATTAGTCCAGAACGCAGCCGCGCGGGCAATTATGGGAGCTCCTAGATGCTCCCATGTAACACCGCTCTTGCGCGAGCTGCACTGGCTGCCTATGGTCTTTTGGGTGCGCTTCAAGGTGTTGACTATCATCTTTAAAGCGCTCCATGGCACGGGACCTAGTTTATTTATTTATTTTGTTTATTTATTTAAATTTATATCCCGCCCTTCTCCACAGAGGACCCAGGGCGGCATACAGGAAATTTAAAACATACCAGTACAAAGATAAATATATAATTTAAAATAAATATTAAACAATCCTATCCTGTACTAAAACCAAATTTAAAATACCCAATTTAAAAACTTCCTAAAAGTCCCCATGGGAGGTTAGGCTAGGCCGGCTTGTTGGAACAAATATGTCTTTAGACATTGGTGGAAGAGGCGGAGGTCGGTGATGGTGCGTAATTCAGGCGGTAGGTTATTCCAGAGGGCTGGGCCCGCCACAGAGAAGGCTCTTCCCCTGGGTGTTGCCAGTCGGCATTGTCCGGCCGACGGCACCCTGAGAAGGCCCTCTCTGTGGGAGCGTATCGGTCTAAGGGATGTATGGGGCAGGAGGCGGTCTCGCATATAACTAGTCTAGTTATCTACTAGTTATCTACGGGATCGCATCCTGCCCCATACATCTCCGGGTGCCGTCCACCAGGCAATGCCAGCGGGTGACACCCAGGGGAAGGGCCTTCTCTGTGGTGGGCCCAACTCTCTGGAACGACTTACCCCCTGAACTGAGAACGACCACGGACCTCCGTTCCTTTCGCCAGAACTTTAAAACTTATTTTTTCCAACAGGCCGGCCTGGCCTAGCTCACACCACCTAGTCTATAGTCTGCAGTAAAATTGTTTTAAATTGGTTTTTAGGGATATTGTTTTAACCTATTTAAATTTTTTAGCACAGGGATACTAATTTAATCTGGTTTTATATGTTGTATATTGTTATGTTTATATATGTTTTTTAAATTGCCTTTGCACCGCCCCGAGTCCCTTTTGGGAAAGGGTGCGGTATATAAATTTAATAAACTATAAACTATAAATAAAAATTTAAAATAGTTTCTGCAAAATCGCTAATCTCAGAAAGTACTGCACCGATCGCCACCAAATTTTCACACAATGTTGCTAAGAAAGGAAGTAACAATCATATGAACATTTTGTGTGGCTGGCACACGTGTGTCATGTGCAAGCAGCACAAACGTAAAAGGTCCGCACTTCTCAGGTTTTCACCTCCCTGTAGCTCCTCCCACACGGCTGCTTCTTATGATGCTTCACACACACACCCCTGACATTTCCAATGGTCATTTCCTCAGCAACCGAATTAGCTTCCAACGTTCCACACTGTATCAAGGCCTACTAGGCCCAAAACAAGGTGCAGAGGATAGCACACTCCCAGGTGGCCCATATAGGGATAGATAGAGAGGGAGAAATACAGTAGGTAGGTAGGTAGGTAGGTAGGTAGGTAGGTAGAGGGATAGAGAGAGAGAGGGAAAATACAGTATGTAACAGGTAGGTAGGTAGAGAGGAAGAAATACAGTAGGTAGGTAGGTAGGTAGAGGGAGAGAGGGAGAAATGCAGTAGGTAGGTAGGTTGGGGGTTATATGGTGGTTGTGTATACGTGTTTGTGTGTGCAGGTGTAGATCTACACACAGATTGGTTGGCCATTTAACCAGACTGGGCCACAGCAACGCGTGGCCGGGTACAGCTAGTAAATCTATAAAAAAGGTAAAAAATTTCTCCTAGCCAGTCTTGTCTGATTCTACAGGGCAGTGCTCATCTCTGATTTCTAGCTGAGGAAGACTGAATTGTCTGAAGATGCTTCTGTGACCATGTGGCTATCATGACTATATGCCAAGGTCATGGAACTTTTACCTTCCCATCAAATAATTAACTATTTATCTACCTGCATTTGCATGCTTGTATACTGCTAGGATGGTAGGAGTTAGGGCAAGAATGGGAGCTCATCCTGCCACAATGTCACATGGTACTTAGGTCTCAAACAGACAACCCTCTAGTTAAGAAGCCCAACTTAGTACTTCATACTCATCAAGAAGATCCCTTGGGCAACCCATGCCAGTCAAACAACAACCCTGTGATTATCTACCAACAAGCCACAAGCCAACATATTTTCGTAATTAGATGCATGAAAACTTAAAAATTGTCCATTATGTCACTCACCTCTTTCTAAATATGATTTCCTTCGCTTAAATAATCTTGCAATTTAGGCTTCATAAATCATTCAGCAAATAATGTTTCTTTGTAACTTTTCAAGCATTCTATTAAACAAGCAGTCCTTCAAACAAAACTCATACTTGGGAAATCAAATCAGTTTACCTTTTTATAGTCAGGTTCTCTTTTTCTTGATACACACACAAAAAAAGATCCATAAGTGTCTCAAGACCAACAATGTTTACACGTTTGTATTTTGGCAATCAAGAAGTACAAAACTGGAAAGCTACTGCATTTTTTAACTTTATTCTTTATTGTATTACTTTAATACAATAAAAAGAAAGAAATATAATGAGAAAAGAGACAAGTGTAAAATGATAATTTAATACAAGACAAGCAATTATCTACTGTATGTTTCAAAAAATAATACCAGTTGGTATAGTGGTGTAGTGATTAAGGGGCATGCCTGGAAATCAAGAGACTGTGAGTTCAACTCCCACTTTAGGTCTGAAAACCAGCTGAGTGACTTTAGACCAGTCATTTTTTTACTCAGTCTGTAATATCAGTTCAGGCAAAAAGCTATTTTCATTCAGTTGATCCAAAAGAAAGGGAACTGGAGACTAAAACATATGAAGAACGGCTGCAGGAGCTGGGTATGTCTAGTTTGATGAAGAGAAGGACCAGGGGAGACATGATAGCAGTGTTCCGATATCTCAGAGGGTGCCACAAAGAAGAGGGAGTCAAACTATTCTCCAAGGCACCTGGGGGCAGGACAAGAAGCAATGGGTGGAAACTAATCAAAGAGAGAAGCAACTTAGAACTAAGGAGAAATTTCCTGACAGTTAGAACAATTAACCTCTGGAACAGCTTGCCTCCAGAAGTTGTGAATGCCCCAACCCTGGAAGTCTTTAAAAAGATGTTAGATAGCCATTTGTCTGAAATGGTATAAGGTTCCTGCCCACGCAGGGGGTTGGACTAGAAGACCTACAAGGTCCCTTCCAACTCTGCTATTGTATTGTATTGTATTTGGTAAAGGAACCCTACATCTGTGGGAAAAACAATAGGAAGAAAAAAAAAAGGAGGGGCAAGAATAGAAAAACAGGATTTAATCTTCAAAACTGGTTTAACATTTGATCTATTTCTAATCTAATACTCCTTCCTCCTCTTATTTTTCCCCAATAACACTGTGAAATAGGTTGGTGATTAAAACTCAAATTCTTTTTGCTAAGGAATTGTGGCTTCTAAATTGTTTTCCATAGGAAGGAAAGTGGAGCTTAAAGGCAAAATGTTTAAAATATTTTATTTTATTATATGTTATTGTTTCATTTTATTCCTTCTTTTATTTATTGGAATTTTATTCCACCCGTTAGCCAGAACAGCTCTTGCAGAGCTAACAAAAATTATTTATAGAATCCATTTAGAAATTGTTTAAAAGCCAGATTTTTAACTGCTAGATAGCCAATCTCCTGTGCTCCAGCTCTGCATTTTGCAGCTGCTGGATCCATGGAAGGTTTTTTTTGCCCAGCTCAACACGGAAATGAATTTTGCAACCAGCAGCTACTCAGACCCAACATTCCAAGAAGTGACTTTCTGACGGAGAAATGAAGCAAAACTGCCCATTCAAAATTCTGATGGATGCATCAATATCAATTTTTTTGCGGTGAAATCTGACATCCAATCTGTCACTTCAGCCACCTGAAATTGATAGCGTCATTCAATCCAGAAAATAATGATTCATTTAAACTTAATGCAATGTTACCAGAACCTCACATTATCATGTCAAAATCTGGCATAAAATGTATTATTGGATCTAATAGATTAGAACCTGAGACTGTTTCATTCTTTTCCTTTCTGATGTTTAATTTTTTATAGTATAATTAACAACGTTAGTTCTATAAATGATTAATTGTTAACCCTATATTTAGACCATATATCCCCATTATTTGATCATATATTTCCCCAATGTGGTTTGAAGTAATAATTTTTGAAAATTAATAAACAAGAAGCTTCATTTAGAATCAACATTTATTATTTATTTAGTGAGTACTAAATAAATTACTTGATCCTACCCCAAATGGAATGGCATCAATAGTAATTCATTGCAATGTTCTTTCTCAGCCTCAGAATTTATTGTGTTCTGTAATTTTTCAATTTATTTACAAATGAACTTCAGTGGAGTGAAGACCTTTTGTCAACATTACAACTGTGGTAGAGACACATTTCTTTTTTAAAAAAAGTAGTTTTTATTAAACATTTTCAAGTTTGAAAAGAACAAGAAAAAAATTCAAAAACAAATACAAAACAGATAAAAACACAAACATAACAATATAATATACTTTTACAGCTTCTCATATCAGCATGTATATTCTGCTTTTATAGCTTACTATTCAATTTTTGCCTTCTGTAGTTCTCAACAATTCTAATGATAATATAATAATTATGTTATAATATAATAGTATAGTGCATATAATCAAATTTTACATATATACATATATATATGCACTACTATTTATTACGACCTATGTATTCAAGGGCTACTCTCCTCTCCCTGCGGGAGTCCCCCCTCTCGCAGGCTTGGCCCTCAGAGTTAATGAGGGCCGACCTCAAGGATGGGCTTATTAGCCAAGAGAGGTGGAAAAAACGCAAGCTGCGGGGTTTTTTAATTAGCTTTTTAACTCGGGTTTTAAGGGGACCCAGGGTGGTGGGTGGGCCCATTTATTCTGATTTAACAGGGCAGATTGCTAGACCGGCCGAGAGCGGTGAGATGGAGGGTAGAGGGTCTGATATAGGGAGGGGGGTGGGGGTCGTTTCCATTGAGGGTCTTCCCATTAGGATGGTTTTGGGGAGGGGTAGGTATGACGGGAGTTGGGGGCCATATCAACTGTTGGGGGGGCGTATCCGCTGTTTACAAGCGGTCGCCCGCCCGGACCCCCTGAACTCTTCCCGGAATCTAGGTGGAGGATTACAGGGCCGGGGCCCTAGACTGATGTTGTGCAACGCCAGATCCGTGGTTAACAAAAACCCCTCATTTACGATCTAGTTTCGGAGGGGGACCCGGACCTGGTGGGTATCACGGAAACGTGGTTGGGTCACGAGGGAGGTGTACCCCTTGTGGAAATGTGCCCACCAGGTTACCTGGCGCTGCATCGGCCTAGGGCCCAGGGGAGGGGTGGGGGAGTGGCGGTTATTATTAAGGAAGATCTCAAGCCAAGGGAGGCCACTGTGCCTCAGGTAGTCGGGTGTGAATCCCTGTATGTGAAATGGGGTCGTGGGAGGCAGCTGGGCATGCTGATTGTGTACCTGGCTCCCCGCTACATATCAGCGACCCTGCCTGAGCTCCTCCAGGTCATTGCCGGGGTGGCGGTTGAGACCCCCAGACTTTTAGTCATGGGGGACTTTAACCTTATTATCGCATCCGCAGATAACCGCCCTGCCGCCCTGTTTCGGGTGACCCGCTCCCTTCTCCAACAGGGGTCGCGGGAAACTCCTTTGCAGGGCAGAACAGAGGAATTTGGAGCTTATCTGCAGGATAAAATCGCTCAGATCTGGGACGAACTGGCCTCCACTGAGATAGATCTGGGCGGACCGTCCGAGGCTGGTCTTGAGACCGTTTTATGGGACGAGTTCGACTTTGTTGCTTCCGAAGACATGGACAGGCTGCCGAGATGGCTGAATGCCACCACGTTTATTGGACCCGTGTCCCTCCTGGCTGGTACTGGCCTCCTGGGAGGTGACACGAAGCTGGCTCCAGGAAATTGTGAACGCTTCTCTGAGTGAGGGGTTCTTGCCGGCCTCCCTTAAGGAGGCGATGGTGAGACCCCTCCTCAAGAAGCCTTCCCTGGACCCAGCATTGTTAACTAACTACCGTCCGGTCTCCAACCTTCACTTTTTGGCGAAGGTTGTAGAGAGTGTGGTGGCACAGCAGTTCTCTTGGCACCTGGAGGAAACTGCTTATCTAGACCCGCACCAGTCCGGCTTCCGGCCTGGGCACAGCACCAAGACGGCATTGGTCGCGTTGGTGGATGATCTCTGGAGGGCCAGAGTTAGGGGCTCTTCCTCTATCCTGGTCCTGTTAGATCTCTCAGCAGCTTTTGATACCATCGACCATGGTATCCTATTGCACCGACTGGAGGGATTGGGACTGGAGGGCACTGTTTTACAGTGGTTCTCCTTCTACCTCTCCGGTCGGTTGCAATTTGTACTGACAGGAGGGCAGAGGTCAACCTCGAGACCACTCACTTGTGGGGTGCCTCAGGGGTCGGTCCTCTCACCCCTCCTGTTTAACATCTATATGAAGCCACTGGGTGAGATCATCCATGGTTGTGGGGTAGAGTACCATCAGTACTGATGAGAGAAGTGTCTTCTAAACAGCAGGCTGCTGTTCACATTACTAGTATGGTTTTTATCTTTGTCCACCTACTATTGCTGATCAGCAGCTGAAATGCCAGGGCTTTTGATGCCACTCTTGGCATCAAGAGTGGCAAGGAAGATAGAAAGACCTTTGGGTATATGCTGGAGTTTGCCGACTTACAACTTGTTCACTAACGTGCCATGATGCATTTTTCCCATCCTTGACATAGCAAGGTGAAGACCAGCTAGCAGACTAGCCCAAAAGCCATCCCCCTCCCCAAATAAAGAATAAACACTTTTCATGAGATGGCTGGGTTTATCACTTCGATAAATAAAGTTAGTAAGCGAATAGCCCATAGGGGTAGGGTGGGATGGAAGCAGGGATGATATGCTACTGGTTGGGACCAGTTTGCCTGAACCAGTAGTAAAAAATGCTACTGGCTCAGGCAAACTGGTATTTCAAACGTTCTCCTGGGCAAAAATCAGCTGTGACATTCAATTTATATTAGCTAGAATCATCAGATTTCCTGTTTTCTAGCTAATCTAAATCGTGTGGCACTGCGGATCCTCCACCCTCTCTTCTACTTACCTTTGCAGACTCAGAAGGCTTCAAAATGTTCCTTCTTTAGTGCTATGTGGGTGCGCCTCAGGTGTACATGCATGCAAAGTGTGCACCTGGTAGCAGACTCACCAAACCGGTAGCAGACATCAGAGGATTATACCACTGGGGAGAGGGAGGTTATTATTTTATTTCTTTAATGTTGTGTTTTTATTTCCCATAAGCTGCCTTGAGTTGCCATGAGGGAATAGGCAGCAATATAATTTTTCATAAATAAATAAATAAAGTCATTGCTGTAAGGACTGGAGAAAAATCTTGCTATACTTGTTACATAACCTGTATCACAGGGGGCCCCAACGTTTTTGGCACCAGGGACCGGTTTCAAGCTAAAAAAATTCCGCGGACCAGTGTTCGGTGCTCGGCCGACGTAGAGGGGGAGTGGGGGAGATGGGGAACAGGCAGCGCATGCACACGGGGGGGGGGGTGTGAGTCGGCTCACTCACCCCTCTTGGGCACCCAACGGCGCGAGCGGCCACCCCTGCACTCTCCTGCCCCCGGCGCCCGCTCTGCCCAGGAGACTGCCCCCTTCTTATTTATTTATTTATTTATTTATTTATTTATTTATTTATTTATTTATTTATTTATTTATTTATTTTATTAGATTTCTAGACTGCCCCCTCTCCCTGAAGGGACTCGGGGCGGTGTACAGGTAAAGATTAAAACTACTAAAACCATAACAATACATACAAAGTTAAAATCAAATTAAATAGTCTTCTGTACAAATTTATAAAAGTTAAAACTAAACCCATAAAACCAAATAAAATAATTTAAAATTACAGACTGGGGCGAGCAGCATGAAGTTAGGCCAAGCCGGCTAGATGGAACAAGTGAGTTTTGAGTTTCTGGCGGAAGGAGCGGAGGTCCGTGGTCGTTCTGATATCAGAGGGAAGGTCATTCCAAAGGGTCGGGCCCATCACAGAGAAGGCCCTTCCCCTGGGCATCGCCCGCTGGCATTGCCTAGTGGACGGCACCTGGAGAAGTCCCTCTCTGTGAGAGCGAATCGGCCGAAGGGATGTATGGGGCAGCATACGATCCCGCAAATAACTAGGTCCTGTGCCATGGAGCGCTTTAAAGATGATGACCAACACGTTGAAATGCATCCGAAAGGCCACAGGCAGCCAGTGCAGCCTGCACAGGAGCGGTGTTACGTGGGAGTATCTGGTAACTCCCACAACTGCCCGCACGGCCGCATTTTGGACCAGCTGCAGCCTTCGTGTGCATCTTAAGGGGAGCCCCATGTAGAGAGCGTTACAGTAGTCTAGACGGGACGTCACAAGCGCATGAGTGACTGTGCCAAGGACGTCCCGGTCCAATAAGGGACGCAACTGGCGTACCAGGCGAACCTGGTGGAACGCCCCCCTGGCCACCGCTGTCACATGGTCCTCCATTGACAGCCGGGCATCTAGGAGGACACCCAAGTTGCGTGCCCGATCCACGGGGGCCAGATGTTCGCCCCCAATGGCCAGTGATGGAGTCAACTGGTTGAACCGGGGCGCCGGTAGCCACAGGCACTCAGTATTGGACGGCTTGAGCTTGAGTCTGTTCCTTCCCATCCAGATCCGTACGGCTTCCAGACACCGGGATATCCCTTCGACGGCATCGTTGGGGTGGTATGGGGTAGAGATGTATAGCTGAGTATCACCAGCATACAGATGGCAATCTACCCCAAAACCACAGATGATCTCGCCCAGCGGCTTCATATATGCATTGAACAGGAGAGGCGAGAGGACCGACCCCTGAGGCACCCCACAAGTGAGAGGCCTCGAGGTCGACCTCTTCCCCCCTGCCAATACAAATTGCGATCGACAGGAGAGGTAGGAGGAGAACCACCGTAAAACGGTGCCCCTCACCCCCCAACCCCTCCAGTCGATGCAATAGGATACCATGGTCGATGGTATCAAAAGCCGCCGAGAGGTCTAATAGGACCAGGATGGAGGAACAACCCTCATCTCTGGCCCTCCAGAGATCATCCACCAACGCGACCAATGCGGTCTCCGTGCTGTGACCGTGCCAGAAGCCGGACTGGCGCGGGTCCAGATAATCAATTTCCTCCAGGTGACGTGGAAACTATTGTGCCACCACACTCTCTACAACCTTCGCCAAAAAGTGAAGGTTGGAGACCGGACAATAATTTACTAACAATGCTGGGTCCAGGGAAGGCTTCTTGAGGAGAGGCCTCACCACCGCCTCTTTCAAGACAGTAGGCAAGAACCCCTCACTCAAAGAAGCATTCACTATTTCCTGGAGCCAGCCTCGTGAAACCTCCCAGGATGCCAGTACAAGCCAGGAGGGACACGGGTCCAATGAACATGTGGTGGCTCTCAGTCGCCTACGCAACTTGTCCATATCATTGAAAGTAGAGTCAAACTCCTCCCAGAATGGTATCTCAAGACCCGCCTCCGACATCCCCTCCAGACCACTTCCAGTGGAGACCAACTCGCTCCGAATCTGAGCGATTTTGTCCTGCAGATACTCCCCAAATTCCCCTGCTCTGCCCTGTAGAGGGGCTTCCCGTGGCCTCTGTTGAAGGACGGAGCAGGTTACCCCAAACAGGGCAGCAGGGCGGTTATAAGAGTGGCACAATACTGACGCTTGGCCACTCTTAATGCCACAAGGTAAGTCCTCAAATGGGCTCTCACCTGTGTTCGGTTCGATTCAGAGCGTATGGATCTCCACCTCCTCTCTAGGCATCTCTTGTGGCGCTTCATCACCCTCAACTCCTCGGAAAACCAAGGAGCCTGGGTGGTTTGCTGCCGCAAGAGAGGCCACAAAGGCGCAACCCGGTCCAAGGCCCCAGTGGCTGCACTATTCCATGCAGCCACTAGGTCCTCCATCCGGGCGTGGTTCAGGGCTACAGGTAGTGGGCCAAGCTCCATCTGGAACCTTTCAGGTTCCATCAGGTGCCTGGGGCGGAACCATGTTGGAAATTCCGGTTCCGCCTCCCCGCAGTGGGGTGTAGCAGTTGGAAAGTCGAGCCGGAGAAGTGAGTGATCTGACCATGACAGGGGTATGATGGCTAAATCCCCTACTCCCAGATCACTCCTCCACTGGCCAGAAACAAAAAGGAGATCCAGTGTGTGTCCTCCTTCGTGTGTGGGGCCCTAAATTACTTGGGTCAGGTCCATGGCCGTCATGGAGGCCATGAACTCCCGAGCTGCCTCGGATGTCTCACCTACCGATGGCAAGTTAAAGTCCCCCATGACTAACAGTCTGGGGGTCTCAACCACCATCTCGGCGATCACCTCGAGGAGCTCGGGCAGGGCTTCTGATACATAGCGGGGAGCCAGGTATACAATCAGCATGCCCAGCTGCCTCCCTGGGCCCCACTTCACGCAAAGGGACTCACAACCAGTTATCTGTGGCACAGTGGTCTCTCTCGGCTCAAGACCTTCCCTCACAATAACCGCCACCCCTCCACCCCTACCTAGGGCCCGTGACTGATGAAGTCCTCCCTCGTGGCCCAACCAGGTTTCCATAATTCCTGCCAGGTCCGGCTCCCCCTCCGACACAAGGTCGTTAATGAGGGGGGCTTTGTTGACAACAGACCTGGCATTGCATAACATCAGTCTCAAGCCCTGGCTCTGTGAACCCTGACTACATAGATTGCGGGGCTTGGGACATGTGACCGCCCGTATCCATCGGCCACGGTCTCCCAACCGGTGATGAGATCTTTGTCTACCATCACACCTGCCCCTCCCCACGACCGTTTGAATGGAAAGACCCTCTTCTGGAACGTCCCTGCTCCCCCTCCTCTTAATGGACCCACTCACTTCCTTATTAACTCCGCCCGCTGGCTTGGCACTGGTCCCGCCCCCAGCCTGACTAATCCCTCCCCCTCCCTGGGACCCCCTAAAATACAAATCATAAATTTGAATAAAAACCCGCTGAGACTGCACCTCGCCCACCTCTCTGGATTAATTAATCCCTCATCAAGGTGGGCCCTCGTAAGAGTGAAGGGCCAAACCTGCGAGGGGGGGAACTCCCACAGTAGGAGAAGGTCTGCCCTTGAGTACGTAACAGGTCAAATTAATTGCAGGGCATCAATTGGTTTCAAGGGATGATTCTACTCTCCCTCCTCTAAGAGTTGTGCCGCTCACTGCAGCCTGGTTCCTATCAAGCCATGGACCGGCACCAGTCCGCGGCCCGGGCGTTGGGGGCCCCTGCTGTATCATATCACCTCTTCAGTTTAAATCAATTTGAGTCTTTTTTAAAACACACACACACACAAAGACAGACAGACAAACAGACACACACAGGTTTAAAGTACTCAAACATATTTCTATGGTCATATTTAACTCAATTCTAAAGACCTTCCAGTACAGCCACATATAAAAGCAGCCCATAGTGCCTAAATAGTGTATCCGTTGTTTTTCGAGTTACCCTATGTCTTTTTTTAACATTGCATTTCAAATTGCCATCTTTGCTTTTTTCATACATACAGCTCTTGCTTATTCCCTCTTTAGCAAGGGGTGAGGGTGGGGAGAGAATTCTTTTCTTTGCTGTCAGCTTTCAGAAGTGTGTCCAGCTGTTCCCTAGTTTCTCTTATCCATTTACCTATAATTTCCATAACAAAAGGCGTGCCCCTGATTATTAAGGAATTTGAAGTAATCCTTCTGGCTTCATTGGTTTCTGTTTCTAAAATAATTCTGATCTTCCCAAATAGCGTTATTCATTATACTCTCCTGGGAACAATAGCTGAATTCTGTGGTAGGGTTGGGAGAGTGTTTGCAAATATTCTCCATCAACAAGGAATTAATGATTCTCAGAAATAATGTTACCAACTGATTGCAGTGAGACCGTTGCCAGAAAAACTGCTAGCATGTATTTTATGACTGAATATAATCTAGATAATAGGTAGGAAACATTCTAGCAGGAACAAAATGTTGCAGTATGAAATACTGCAGTTTACTGTTTCGGTTGATTATTCTCTGCTCCATTTCCCCTTCCAATCAGGGGAAATGGGTTTCGATCTTCTCCCGCCCACCATCCAAACATTCAGCTAATATTCTACGGTCTCTGCCCTTCCCTTAGGATTGTTTTCTTTTCTTAAAAAAGCAAAACAACATCAGCAAAAAACCAAAAAAAACCCCAAGTATATATTTTTGTGATATTTGGTGGATTTCCAAGCCCACCTCTCTTTTATGTGGCTGAGTAGTGCCATTTTGGCAACAAGAGCATTGACTTTCATTATAGAAGTGCCGCAAATAAAGGTGGAATTTCTACGTGGATGGAAAGTATATTTGGGAAGCCAATAGATATCATAGCAATGCCTGTTCATTTATCCAGATCAAGTTATTTGTTAAAACCTGAATGCAGTAAGTTGTATTAAGAAAATTCTGCCTTTGGAATATTTGATATTACAGGTATTTTCCTATAGAATGATAATCCGATCAAATGTTAAGTAAGCTTAAAATATTTACCAGCTGCTTCTGTGTCTGAAGAAAATTAAGGTGTGTGGGGTAGAATGATGGCACTTAAAAAATAATTGCCAGGTAAATATAGCAAATCATTCAAAAACAACAACAGTAGCTTTTATAGACAAGGAAAATTGAAATCCGTGTCTAGTGCTATTTCATTGGTGTCTTGTCAATATTGAATCTTTGCCTTTAGTCCTTGAAATCACTTTCCTTCAGAAGAATGGCCTGTACAGCATAACAGCTCATTGCATGTTTGAGGGAATGAATTGAAAGAACAATTTGTGAATAGCTTTTTATGTTAAATATGAGTGATTGTAGGACAGCATCATCAAATTTAACATGCTTGGCCATTTACTTTACAGTTTTATTCATTGTGTATATGTGTACAGTTTTCTTTATTCCTTGGAGTACTTTTGCTCTTGTGGTCAAAAACAAATACTCTGTATAGGAATAAATACTGCTTTCCCAATTATATATTCTGATCATTTTTAATATAGGCTTAGCTAGGTTCTTAGAAATGAGAAAACTTTTATAGACTTTTATAGACTTCTCCTGCCTTTGAACAACTTCTTCAACTTTAACTCAGGTTTTTTTCTACTAAATATACTAATCAGACAAAATATTATTTTTAAAAAGATTAATTTCATTTCTCAAATCATTTATCTATAGTAAACTTTAAAATGGTCTGGTTTTAATATAGAATCAGAATATAACAGAAACAAATATCTTGTAATCTACATTTTTTTTTAAAAAAATAACATTTTAAATGTCTTCTTTTTCCTCTAGGAAAAGATTAGCATTGTAAAGAGTTATCTCCAAATACGCTACATGATTTTGGTGTTTGCATGTATGCCAAGATACAAAGTGATTGCTAGATTGCAAGCACAGCTGCTCCTGCCATTTTCCATTTTCCCAAAAAGCTGTGTAATTGCTGCTGGGAACATTGTGTTCTTGAGAAACTGCTAGAGAATTTCCCTTCTGCAGGGGAGGAAAAAAAATGAAATGGTTACAACTCCATACATCCCATTCCTGTAACCATCTTCCCAACTTTTCTGGTCATAGAGAAAGTTGAAAGATCACTTATACACAATTATATTTGCAGTGGTGAATCAAAGCAGATAAGTTAGCACATCTGCACTCTTAAATTTAAACTATTTTTATTTTAAACCATTCAAAGAGTGATTACATAAAAGAAAAAAGTGAAAAGGGATATAGTGAATGGAAAATAAAATGTAAATAAACAGAGAATGTTCAATTGTCATAACGTTTAAAATTCATTATTTCATTGATCTAGTTAATTGAATTAATTAAATATATCAAACTAAACAATTATATCACCAAGAAATTTGCACGCTTATCTTTCACATTTGTTCAAGACAAGAAGAGCTGAAAGTATTTTGAATATTTTCAAAAATGCAAATTTAAGGGAAAGTGATTGCTAGAAAGCTATTGTTTGAAACTGTGTTCAGTTTGTGAATCATTCACTAAAAGGAAGCTACCATATATTTCCAGTGTTTTTTGATGAAAAAGACATTAAAGCAAGTGTGATTGTTCCTGTAACTTCTTGCCACTGGAAAAATAACACTGTATGTATTCATTTTTGTAGAAATGGGGACAAGAGAACATTTCACAATGTGTGTGTGTATGGGGGGGGGGGGAGCCTGTGAAAAAAATACTTTAAGAAAAATGCAACTGGGCAGCTGATAAGAGAGGAAAAGAAACACTACAGAGCAGTTATAATCTGACATGCTGCTTTATAGTACCACTAAGAAAGGACAAATTAAAACTGAAACAGCAGCATTGTCTGAATAGAGATTCATACCTCATTCAAGAATGTGTATACAGGTGAACTATTAGCCTGACAAAGAGCCCTTCTTAGACTATTCTTTGAATTCCTCTTTCTCTGGCACAGCTGCTTTCACCTCTCAAGCAAGAATTACAGCATTTGTAGTCAGAATTCATACCTGATGAGTAACCCATCCAATCTTGACCCATTCTATCAACTTGCCGTTTGTAACATCCATTCAGAACCAATAATGAGTACCTATGAAAGGCTGGGAATTTGTGTTCAGATCAATGGTGGGCTGATTAATTACCTAAGATGCTATTCAGATAACGGTTGAGAGCATAGGAAAAAGAAAGAGCTTTCAGAAAAGCTCAGTGCAATAAACCAAATCAGCTCCGAATGTGTTTTAAGAAGTGGCAGAAGCAGCCCCGGCAACTGCTGCATCAAAGAAAAGAGACACCGAAAAGCTAGTCTCACAATCAGCAAAATAGGCAGAAGGGAAAAAAGAAATTGCTGAAGCCTATTAAAAATCAGGGAGCCTATTAAAGCAGGATAAAAAGGGACAAGTAAAACAAATCAAGAGACATGGAGTGGCATTTATAAAAAGACATCTTTTAACAAAATAGAAAGATTATTTTATGTTCTAACAAAACTCAGAAGAAAACCCATGATAGAGTCGTCTTCCTGTTTGGGTCTGCTTCCCACATACCTGCTTAAACTTCGTGCCTTCTTTGTTGGAAGTGAGGGTGGTGGTGGTGGCACAGACAAAGGGAATGTACAAATAGGATTATAAAGGGAATGCTTTTATATGTGGAATATGTACAGTATCCCTTAAATATTCAAAAGTCAATGGGAAGGCCTTGAACTCAATAATTGTTGGTAATCTCTTGGAGATTTCATCCATCCCATACTGATTTTTCTCAATTTGTATGATTTTTTTTTTCTTGGCAGTAAATTACTGAAAAGACCCATGGAATAACACACTGTAATTTCCTCATACGGTTATTAAAAAATCAGTTTCAAATATATAAACAGCAGACTGGCATGTGTAAATGAACTTTGCATTATGTACAGGTAACCATTTTGTTTTCCTTTTAAATTTTGGCACATTGATTTACCTATAAATCTTTTAATGCACACTCTATGCAAAAGATTTTTCAAGGTGCCCTGAAACAATGTTTCCTTGGGATTCCTTGGAGAACAATTGATTTTGGAAAGGTACTCTAAGGCATATGCAGTTTTTAACTACATACTCAAAATGGACCAGAGTATTTTTTTTCTCATAGTGCTACCAATAAGTAAAGGTTCCCCTTGCACATATGTGCTAGTCGTTCCCGACTCTAGGGGGCGGTGCTCATCTCCGTTACAAAGCTGAAGAGCCAGCGCTGCCAAAGACATCTCTGTGGTCATGTGGCTGGCATGACTAAATGCCAAAGGTACATGGAACACTGTTATCTTTCCACCAAAGGTGGTCCCTATTTTTCTACTTGCATTTTTTACATGCTTTTGAACTGCTAAATTGGCAAATCTGGGACAAGTAGTGGGAGCTCACTCTGTTACACGGCTGTAGAGATTAGAACCACTGTTCTAATAAGAACTGCCGACCATTCTGATCGACAAGCTTGGCATCTTAGCCACTGAGCCACCGTGTCTCTTCTGCTACCAATACTAACACATTATGTCATTAATTATGATGCAAAACTTTTTGTGAAATATTACCTTCTTTAATGGAAGCAATGTCATCAATCAGTTGAAATATAGATAATGATATTATCATAAGTTTCAATGTCTTTTTAGATAACTAAGCTTACTTGGGAGAGAAGCTTTCAACTGATGTTTCCGGTGGAAACACTTATTTCCCATCTTTTTACACAGAGACGATCAACTGCTCTTCCAAAAAGTTATGTCTCTCCAGAAGAAGTAGCAGAATGTTTCTAGCAACGCCCAAAACTACTTATACATTTCCTCCCCCGCATTTAACTGACGAAGCTACTATCTGCATGACCATATTCAGCAATACTATCTTGCTTTGGAGCTTTTAGAATAAAATATACCATAATTATAGTAAGCAGTAATTTTGTTTTTGATCTTGTGCTATTCTAGGAAAGGCCAGGATGACACATCCTATATTCTTCACTCCGTCGTTTGTACCTTCTTTTTTTCTTGCAGGTGCTTACATTGGACCATTCCCAACGTAGACATTGCCCAAAAGGATGCAGGATGGTGGGGGAAGGAGAGAGAAATCAGGTCCCAGTTTTATTTTCATTCTTAATTTACTTTTCTTACCCTAACAGCTAAGTTTAGAAGAATTATTAATTCAACTGTTTATAATATGATAAAATACATAAACTGTTCCGCTAAAACACTTATAAAACATTCTATTACAATAATATTTGTATTAACTATGATCGTGAAATATTTTATACAATTAGAAAATATGTCGCTGCTGCCAGGCAACTCTTGGACTTGTAAAGTATAGATTCAAATCATATTCTTTCCTGCATAATCACCTTTTCTGTTTCCAATATGTTAAGCAAGCCAGCTGGGTGACTGGATCAGACACTCTCACTCCAGCCTATCACAATGAGTTGCTGTTATTCAGCGGTGGGCTTCAAAAAGTTTAGCAAGGGGTTCTCTGCCCAGTTGCTAGGTGGGCGTGGCCATGGTGGGTGTGGTCTCCTGCACGGGGGGGGGGGGCTTGCCCTTGCCAGCCTCCAGAGGCTTTCCTTGAGCCTCCAGGAGGGTGAAAATGGCCTCCCCAAACTCTGGTGTCCCTCTGGAGTCCGAAAATGGGACTGTTTCTGGCCTTCCCGAACTTCCAGTAGGCCAGTTTTTTGCCCTCCCTGAACCTCTGCATGCACCCTGCACTTACCTGAATCCAAAATCAGGATGGGCGGGGCTAGTCAGGAGTGGGATCTGAACTGCACAGAATCTTAGCTAGAGCTTCTTGCAAACCCCTGCGAACACACAGCAGCCCACCCCTGCTCTTATAGGGAACATAGGAGGAAGAAGGAGTATTGGTATGTTTGCCACCTGAGTTAACTTATAAAGCAATAAAGGCAGGATAAAAAAAAACATCTAAAAAAGAGGGATGGCCCATTCTGAACATACTAAATTTAAATAATTTAGGAGAGTGTTGTTGAAATTTTCAGACTTGTAGTGAATTCTAGTATCCCATTGGTTGTGTTTTCTTTATAATTTAATGTTAATGATACTAAAAACAAGAACAACCCCAGCCTATAACTGAATCACGGGTTTTGAAGATCCAAGAAGCTCCCTCGGGAGCTCAGACTTCTTCTCGTCCATCTTTCCCCTTCATGGAAAAAGACTGAAAAGGGAAAGACTACAACAAATCACTGAATACATACTGTACTTGCTGTCGACAGGAGATAGTTGATTTCAGAGACAGTGGCTTTAACTATCTATAGGATGGTGAGTTGGCATGGAATAGTTTGTACCTCACAGGAGTAGTAAAAGTATGTTTGGCTAAAGCATGGTAAGTTTGATTAGGAGAGGGTTTCAAAATGAATTCTGTAGGAATTGCAGGAGAAACTAAGGAGAAACACCTATTTCCTACAGAAGGAAAGGGAAATGGTAGAAGTAAAAATAATATGGTTGTTGTCTATTATTGCTTCCCCTTAGAAAGAGAAGATGTGTATAATGACAAATTACAGATCTTTCAAAGAGATGTGAAGCAGTAGTGATGAGGAACTTCCATCTTGGCAACTGTCTCCATCAGAGGCAGAGGAAAAACAAGAGAATCAATATAGCAATAGCCCTTAGACTATGCTTTATAGCCCTCTCTAGGCAGTTTACAGAGTCAGCATATTGTTCCCAACAATCTGGGTCTACTGGAAAGATTGTCTATGGAGATCCTCAGTCATCCAGGTCATGGTCTTCCCCAAAGTACTTTTTCAAAAGGCAACTGGACTTTCTCATTTTTCTTTGAAGACATTTAGCTTCTCATCCAAGACCCTTCCTAAGCTACTTTTTCAGTATCTTTGGGACTACTGGAAAGATTCTAGACCTTACCGTAGCTTTTTTTTTAAATGACTAACTTCCTTAGTAGTGTGTGGGAAAACTGTAGATGTAATATATTTTGGTTTCATCAAATCATTTGATAAAGTATCCTATGACATTTATAATATGAGGTGGATGACATGAATATTAAGTGGCTATATAGCTGTTTTGAAAAACATATTCAGAAAACACTAACTAGAAATTTCTCAGAAAATTGGAATGAGGTATTAGGCAGGATACCACAATGCTCAGGGCATTTTCATTAATTATTATGATGAACAAGAGAATGCTTAACAAATCTGCAGATAATACAAAATTAGATTGAACAGCTACGGCAGAACTATAATTCATAGGTGACAATAGTAGTTTATTGGAGACAAAATATGGGTCCGTTATATAAGGTGGCTGCAAAAACCCCCACAAATGCAGTTTTAGGCTGCATTCACAAAAAACATCATTTCCAAAGAATGGAAATAATGGTAGTTGTTTATTTTGTATTAAACAGAAAAAGATGAGCAGTGTGTAGCTCTGAACACCACATTATTGGAAGGATTCTGAGAAACTGGAAAAAGTTTACAGAAGGGCAATAAAGATTGAAGGAACTGGGAATACTTCACTTAAGTAGAGAAGACAAGGGAAACCATAGTATTTTGAAATTCCTGAAAGGATGTCACACAGAAGAAGGTCAAGACCTTTCTCATTCCAGAATGCAGGATGCAGAATAATGGACCCAGGTTATTGAAAAGCAGATTCTGACAGAATGTTAGTGGGGGGGGGGGGACACTTCCTAGTAAATAAGAGCAATTCAATAACAGAGCCAATTTCCCTGGAAGATGGTGTTCTCCTATTTACTGAATGTATGTTCCAGCAGAGGCTGAATAGTCAACCATCTGTTGGGGAAGTTTCAAGGTTTTCTGCAATGAGCAGGGAACTGGATCTGAATTATTGAGAATAGTATAAAAACAGGAGTAAAGTGTATTAAAAATGATTCCTGAAAACTGAGGAAATGGCCATCCAAATAGCTAGTGAGTTTCAATGCATGTTAATGTGATTTAAGGTGCTAGTGAGTTTCTAGGAAAGGGATCTTACAAAAGTTATGACCTAATTATTCCCTTCAATCCCATTTATATCAATATAACCTTCTCAAAACTGTTTATTTTTGGCTGGATTGCAACCAAACCTGTCTATTTGCTATCACTCTGAGAGATAAGCGTGGATTCCATCTGGCTGAAAAAGTGGTAAGCAGGACATTGTGTGCTTCTTTATGGTTTGTGGTCTCTGACAGTTATGGCTATGTCCAGTGTTATCTGAACAGATTTCCATTTTGCTCATCTCTCCTCTGAGCACATTCATTTTCCCAACTTTGCTTTGGAGGACTGTACTGGTGAACAGATGTCATTCGATACAAACCATAACTGTATATTTTCAAGTAAATGATACAATTTGGCAGATTATGACAGTTAGCAAAATTATTCTCAGAATTCATCCGAGGAAGGATGCTTTTAAAGGAAGGATATAAATCTCCGTCCCTCCTCCTCCTCTTGAAGCTAAGTATTCGGCTGTAATGGGGAAACAAAGTGCACTTGATTATTTTTAAATTAAATTGGCCAGACTACATAATGTTCCATTTTATTTTATGTTCTGATTTTACAAGCATTTCAGAATCAACTCTTTATTAATCCAATTCAATCAAAGTTTTAAAAAATGAACATGCAACAGAAGTCTCTTTGTCACTCTTCAGAGAAACAGAAGCAAAGTAGGACTTCGTAGACATTATTCACATCCTCTGGCCTCCTCCAGGCTTATTGCAAACTTAATCTCACCGGTCTGCTTTTCACTTGCTAACATCATTGTTACAGCATTTAAAGAAGCTAACCTTCACTAAGAGATAACTGAAGAATGCTTTGATCACTAGATCTTTTCAATCCAGTTTTATCAAAGATATTTTATCAGCTGTTGGAAAATCTCTGGTCAACTTCAATGTTCTACCGTTTTTGCCCAAAAATAAGACAGGGCCTTATTTTCTTTTAACCTCCGAAATAAGCACTTATTTTTGGGGAGGTCTTATTATTTTTGAGGTGTGGGAGGCAGCAAGTGTGGTCACCTCATGGCTGTCATTGTGTTGCAGTGTTTTTGGGGAAGGCTTATTTTAGCGCATGCTCAAAAGCCCAATTGGGGTTATTATCCGGGGAGGTCTTATTTTTCGGGAAACAGGTTATGGCAACAGCAGTGTCTGTGCTAAGAGTTTTCTTTTTGCACAGTTTAAAAAAAAGTTTTTAAGTTCAGCAAGATGCTCATTTGCAGCTTGTATAAATAATACATAACATTGGGGAATTAGGATGTATCTAAATGGGATAAATGCATTTAGCCTGCATCATACTCCTCAAGGGAATAGATTATACTTCTCTCAAATATCTTAGCCAACATGAAAAAAATTGTTGCTGTGTGAATAAATGCCCAAAACCTTTGACGGTTCTATGCTGTAGGATTATCCAAATGACAAGCTTCCAGTATCATTCACTCAGATCCAATTCATATTTTTGCTTTCTAAGTCATCTAGTAGCGCCATAATACTCAAGAGAAGCAGAGGAACTAGCCAGCTGAAGTCTACTAAACAAAAGCAAAATGTGCTATAGAAATGACAAGATGCAGTGTGACAAGCATCCTTGATTGGTCTCTAGGCAGAACTAGTTAAGTTGTAATTAATCATCCAGAAACATGCTTTCCAGACATCTTTAAAATGATACTCATATTCCAGAAACATTTTAGCCACATACCAATCAGTAACAAAACATTTCCCAGCCCGCTAGTGTAACATGTAACTACTCCTTGAGGACTCTTGCTGTTGATAAGCTAAATAAGGCTCTATTTACATTACACGATTGATGTTAAGGACCTTGAGTATACCTGAAGAATCCTGGGAGTTACGGTTTGAACAGAGGGCTGAGCATTCTAGGTAAACAACACACAAATGATAATTCCCAAGGCTCCTCTCCCACTCCACCCCTCCAACTAATGGATGTTTAGGGTTTTAATGAGGGCATCACTCATTGTTTGATAAATAAAATATTGTTTAGATTGAGAGCCAACTTCCATTTTTCTGCATATAACACGATTAGCTCACATGTCTGTCTGTCTGTCTGTCTGTCTGTCTGTCTGTCTCTTATCTATCTATCTATCTATCTATCTATCTATCTATCTATCTATCTATCTATCTATCTATCTATCTATCTATCTATCTTGTTGTTAGTTGCGAAGTTGTGTCTGGCCTATCACGATCCCATGGACAATGTTCCTCCAGGTCTCTCTCTCTCCCCTCCCCTTCTCTCTCTCTATGTATTAATGGGGAATAGAAAGTTATCTTTGAGTTAACTTTATATTCTATGGGACATTTAAAAAGGGTTAAAAAAAATCCTACCAAGACAGCAGATATGACTGCATGAGCAAAGCCCCAGACTTTTTGTACTACGTGTGCATATTATGTACATTTCAAAGGTGCAGGTAGGGCTTTGATAGCATGGTTGCACCTGCTATCCTGACTTTTTTTTTTAAGAGGATCTTCCTATACTTTCCGGTAAATGGCATTTTTCTAACAGACAACACCCATCACAGAAGCCTTTTCTGAATATGGATGAGTCCCTGGCAGAATGTATGTGTCAGTGACTACAATGTGTTTTCCAAATTCTAATTTGTCCACCAGTCCAAACGCCCTACCATACATTATTCTTTTATTCTCTAAATTTGTTTTAAAGTTATTCCTGTCCTAGAAATTTCATTCTAGTGTGCTGTGTGAGATATTGGGAGAAGCGAATAGACTCTGGGAAGAAACCACTGTTTCTTTGTCTTAGTATCTTTCAGCTGCTAGTCTGCAAACAAAGCCCATGAGAGAATCCAATCTGAAACTCTCTTTGACATCTGGTTTGGATTTCAGTTTCAACATTCTTTCTTCATCAATTGAGCAGTATTCTTTTTATAAGACGAAGAATCATGTGGTTTAGTTTTATAATTATAGTCAATTTGTATCTGGATAATACTTTTATTTCATTCTGTCTGGGGGATAAATTTATCTAAAGGAATTAGACCAAATCTATATCCAAATATAAAAGAAACACACAATTTCTTGATTCTTTCTCAGATGGGTACAAGATGCAGGGAGATGAATTAGTGGAAGAAACACAGTGGGACTGAAAAGAATATCAATCTTCTTCAGTGACTACAATCAGATCCTTTACTTCTTCCATGTGCCTCTCTTTCTCACTGGCATTCAGAGGCCATCAAGTGAATTGTATGAGAAGCCCTGAGTTTGAACTGTTTCCCAGAATTTCAGTACATTATCATCCCATCATAGGTTTAACAGCCCAACATTTTATATATCCAAACATAAACTATTTTTAGGCTAACTAAAAAATGAGTCCCGTTACTTGTCCCAGCTTCTGCCAACCTAGCAGTTCAAAAGCATGTAAAAAATGCAAGTAGAAAAATAGGAACCACTTTGGTGGGAAGGTAACAGCATTCCTTACACCTTCGGCATTTAGTCATGCCAGCCACATGACCATGGAGATATCTTCAGACAGCACCGGCTCTTCGGCTTTGAAATGGAGATGAGCACCATCCCCTAGAGTCAGGAACGACTAGCACCTACGTGCAAGGGGAACCTTTACCTAAACACTAATAAGAACAAAACTTCTTGGTTGACCTAGTCTGAAACCTCCTGGAGTTGAGCTTGACTTTACAACTAGTGAATGTTCCAAAAGTGCTTTTTCAGAATGCACTGGACTTTGTTTTTTTTCTTTTGAAGATGTTTCACTTTTCATCCAAGAAGCTTTTTCACCTCTGACAGGATAGTGGGGAATGGAAGGATTTATATTCCTTGAAAACAGCTGGTCATTTGCATCCTTATAGAGCAGGTGTGCCAAACGTGCGGCCCATGGGCCAGATGTGTCACACACTAGCGACACCCACCCCTAGTTTAGCAAAGGGGAAAAAAGTTGTGCTATGTCATGTGCTGACATGACATGAGTTTGACAACCCTGTTTTAGAGGGTCATTGAAGCACTTGGAGCTTTATCTGAATCCTCAGGGTCACCTGAGTAGTGCTCCTGGTTCCTGTAGCCTGAAATTTTTCTTCTGGAAATCCATTCCAACTCCTACACCATTTAAACGGCGTTCATTCCAATTTGTATTCCATAGAGATTCTCAGTCATCCAAGTCATGGTTGTCCCAAAGGTGCTTTTTCAGGCGGCAACTGGCTACTGAATGGAATATCTTTATGGATATTTTTCTATGTTGTTTTCTTGGCAGAACTACTGAAGTAGGTTGCTAATTGTCCTTATCCAGAATTATTGCTCTAAGCCTGATTCTGATTAGCTTTTCAAGATCAGTCAAAGTTGGCTGGGAAGGAAAAGTTGAATTTGGGATCTATATCAGGGTCTACCCAGAATTTCCATAATTCTGCTGAGAACAAGTTCTTCATATTATGTTGTCTTCTTATATTAAATTAGCTGGTAGTGGGGTTTCCACAATTTCATTTATTATATTTATATGGATGCCTAATTTAGAGAACATGGCTCTGGATAGACTACAAGAAAAAAAAATCCACAACAAATGCAACATATAGAAAATAATGCAATGCATTAAAATAAACTAAAACAGCAAAATGCCGATCAAACTAAAACATATTGCAATTCATCCAATTGGGACTCCATTCAACCCAAAGGTTTGGAGAAATAAATATTGATAAGAAAGAGAACATTCCCTTAGAAATTTTCCTTAAAATAAAATCTTCCTGTCAGATGCTTTACATTATAATTGTCAACTCTAAGTTTGAAAGACAGAAGTCCTCAATAGGGTTACTCCTTGAATAGCCTTGATATCTTTTTTTTGTTACTTGCAACATGTCATTTACCCACTTAGCAAGTTCAAGCTGTGGTTGTCTACAACTTTAATCATCTCCAATCACCATGTACCTAGCCAAATGTGCTGGCTAGGCATGTGATGAGAAATACAGACCAAGACAACTCAAGGCCACCATAATAGAGATGCTGGATGTGCTGGATTATAACTCATAACATTGATACAAGTATACTATCACACTACCTAGAGGTAGGGAGGGAGAGACTGTTGCTCCTTCATATTTTAATCAGTTTAGTTTGCTCATTGTTGAGTACAGAAAGGCAGATAAACAGCAAGAACAGCTGGGTCATCAAAAGATATTACCGAAGTGTGAGATTTGCATATTTTCATTGTATCAGTCGAGTAAGTCATAGATGATTACAGTAAGGTTCACATTTGTTTTAGCTGATGTGCCAGATGTGCTTCAATGACCTCCCTATTTGTAGGGAATTTGGCTATGGCACATTTGCAACCTATGCCAAGCTACAGAAGGTGCACCAGTTGAAAGTAATTGTTGCCACTAAGTTATGATCCAGAAAGTAGACTAGTGAGTCTTGTATAAAAGTATCAGAGATAGCAACAAGGATGTGATGAGGCATATTTTGCTGAATTGCTAGCAGCTTTCTATGCAAACTCATCCTTGGTATACTTACAAGGTATGGCTCCCTGCCTCCCATGTTGCAGGAGGGCAACAAACAGCCTCCTCTTTAGTTGCCATGTAGCAACAGCATGATCTCATTAACCACTGTTATCTCTGACATTCAGATTGCAATAGCTTGCTGAAACACCAATCACTTAAAGTGCTTCACTGCTGTAGCATCTGAACTCAATTCACTCATTGGAGAGAGAGGCAGACATCATTTGCTTATGGAAATTCACTATTGCTGTTTATGACCAAAGGTATATGAGAATCCCCATTTTAGAGTTTTAGGTTCTCTCCCTCTTTCTCTTTTTGTATTTTAAAAATATATGGCACGTTCAAATGAATGAAAACTAGCGATCAGTAAGTTAAGTTTTATTCACCAAGGCTGCTTTGTTTTTGAACTAGTGTGTGTGTGGTGGTGGTGGTGGGCATCTGATACTGTCAGGGTTCCATTGCAAGCAAAACTCCAAGGCAGGTGAATTCCTCAAAGAATAGCTTTATTGGAAATATCAAATTGGCACATATCTGGTGAAAACCAGCTCTTGGCTTTCATCTAATTAAAAGTCCACCCCCCCCCCCCGGTGCAATCTCAAACAATGTCACATGACTCAATCAATGCAGCATCCGCTGATCTGGCGACATGACTCCTCCTTCCTCCAGCCAGGTGTGAGAATGTCCTTGGTTCCCAAGTGAAAGTATTTTATTTTGACTATACATCCCCAGCCATCTCTAATCTCTCCTCCCTATCCCTCTGCTCTAGTGTGCCAACACTGAAGCTCCAAGCTGGCTTCAGCCAAATCAGCTTCAAGGTTGAAAGATATTATTTTTCTAGTAGGGAGGAAGATTTCTGTTCATGGACTTTTTGACTCAGACTCTGAGACTTTTCTGATGGATGGATAGACCTTGGAAGGGCAATTACTATGTCTGCCAACATTTCAGACTCAGAAACAAAGACTTGATTGCTTCATTGTTTTAGGCATAACATAATTGGCAAAACACGTATTCTGTCTCTCAATCTAAAGAAGGGCACAGCCCAACAATGGTGCCTTTAATGGAAGCGAGACTCTCATACCATGAAAAGGAAACAACAAGTATGTATGACACATATGATATATGACAATACCTTCAAATCAAATTTTTACATTCTACCCATTCACCATGCCAAAGAACACTTTTTAGTAAGTATAATTTATGAAAGTTATACACCACCCAACTTTCAGTGACTTTTTAAAACAAGACAGATTAAAGTCTAACATGGTAGGTATGTCCAGTGAAAAAATTAAGAACATTATAAATAAAGGAGGGGTGGGAGGGGGGGGAAGCTCTGTGGTGCTCTCCTTTCCTTGGTGCATTAAACATGTGCTTAGTTTGCTTAAATAAAAATTTTGACTGGTGGGATCTAAGAGGAGGACCTTCTCTGCTCTGGCCCCCAACAAAGATGATTAGAGGATTGGAGGCTAAAACATATAAAGAATGGTTGCCGAAATTGGGTATATCTAGTTTAATGTAAAGAAGGACTGCTGTGACATGATAGTAGGAACAAAATCTCAGGAACTGACACAAAGAAGAGGGAGTCAAACTATTCTTCAAAGCACCCGAGGGCAGAAAAAGAAGCAATGGGTAGAAACTAATCAAAGATAGAAGCAACCTGGAAATAAGGTGACATTTATTAAAAGTGAGAACAATTAACCAGTGGAACAAATTGCCTTTGGAAATTGTGGGTGCCCCAACACTGGAAGTTTCAAAGAAGAGATTGGATAATCATTTGTCTGAAATGGTATGGGGTTTCCTTGCCTAAGCGGTGGGTTGGACTGCTTGGAAGGTCCCTTCCAAGTCTGTTATTCTAGTTCTATTCTAGTTCTATTTGGACCATTTTACCTCAGATGTGAGATGAACCCCCAGTCTTCTGGTTTTCTAGAAGAGTGCTGAGGCCTGGCTGTGCCAATTAACATGGGACACTAAGAAGGCAATGCACCTTGGGAATGGCTGAATTGTTGTGGGCATTATATCCTTCCTATTAGCCTTTTAGCCTTCTGAATTTTTTAACTTTGATTTTCACTTTTAACTAGTAAAGTTAACCTTATTCTTAATTCTATTTTAACTGTGCTATTAATCACGTGTTTATATTGTTTTATTTTGTTGTTGTAAACTATCCAAGAGTCACTTAGGTGGAATGGGAGATATATAAATTTAATAAATGAATAAAGTTAATCCAGGGCTGTTGAAAACACAATAAGTGTTAAATGCAATCTACTAAACATGAGAATAAAAAGCTAAATACCTCTTGATACTAATAAATACTACTTCAAGAGTATTTTGATGAGAATTTGAGGTTGGTTTTTTTTTTGTAATTTCATAAAACTCATAATTATTTGCTGCTGTGTGTTCAGTAATTTGTTACACAGATCTATCATGAGTACATGAAACCAACCAAAGTGAAACATGTCTTGGAATATAAGTATCCAGAATACACAAATCAGCCCCAGCGTTGTGTTCATAACAAGAAAAATAGAATGATCTTTTACTAAAAGAGAATGAGCAGTATATTATCTACCGCATGTATATGTGCAGTACTTCCAATGATAACTTTAATTTAGTTTCATACAGAATTTTCAAACTAACAGCTACTATATTTCATTCATGTACTGTTGGAAAAAAGTTAGAATTTCCTATGCTGAATGAACTGTAGAATTTAAGATATGCTCCAAAATGTTAGGAAAACTGTTGTACATCTAATAGAGAAAAGTCAGTGTCTTGCATTACAAGCAGAAGAAAGCACTTCTTCTGGCAATTTGATATTTTGTTTAGATATGATTACAAAAATCTCCATCCCTTTGCTTAGGAATCCACTTCCAAAAAGAATAATGGTTGGCAATTTCTTTTAAAGTTAATCAATAATATTATTATTTGGTATGACGCTGATGGGAAAGCATGTGATGATCTTGCAGTAATGGGGCTTAATCAAGGGCTGGTTCCTATGTGGGGCTCTTTTTACCAATTCAAATGTAAGCACCAGTCTGTGCATGGCTTTATTGGAGCATTTGCAAGTATGGCAGTGGTTGTGATCACTAAGCCCTCCCTTTGGAATTCCTCTCTCCACAATCATGTGGCCAGTGTGAAGTCATGCCACAGCACAAAGCATACGGACATGGTGAAACACTGAACACTATTACCTTCCCACCAGAGGTGGGTTGCTCCTGGTTTGGCCCAGATCGGCAGGAGGCTCCGCATACCCGCCGGGACACTTCTGCGCATGCGCAGAAGTATCACACGTGCACGAGCGAACTGGTAGCACCGGGAGTTGCAACCCACCTCTGCTTTCCACCAAAGTGCTACTTATTTATTTACTTGCATTTACATGCTTTTGAACTGCAAGGTTAGCAGGAGCTGAGGCAAGTGATGGGAATTCACTCCATCACATGGTGGTAAGACTCAAACCCCCAGAATGCAGAACTGCTCCAGTGTTTTTTAAGCCACTGAACCAGCACATCTCATATGAAGTGTATCAACAATATAAAATGTCCAGAATTGTCATCACTTTGGGCAAAGTATTAGAAAATGAACAAGAGAATGTTTTATTACATTGTATGTTTTGATGACTATCAAAAGGAAACATTTTGCAGCAACTCCTGAGAATGAAAGCTGAAGTTTTATTGCTCTTGAAGCAACACCCTCCATTGGCAAAAATTGTTAAAATGGTAGGTTACTCACATGACATATTTTATCTTTTAAATGGGAAAGATCAAAAATTATAAGGTAGTCAAATTAATATGTTCAAAATTCACAAAGAAATTGAAGTAACTGTTTAAAATGTTTATGCAGAAAGAAAATTAAGAAGGGAGAATTTAATTTTTTCATTTAACTGAATTGTAAGAGAAATATGATGAACTGATCCCCATTTCAACAGCAATCAAAGGACTTCCCTTGGGACTAATATCAAATTTAAATGAACTGACACTCGATTTCTCTGTTCCTATCCAGTGGTCATTCAGATTTTTGCAGCCTAGATCTAATAGCCTAGATCCAATATGCTATCTTAAACTCCTGAAGAAAAGACAGGATATTTCTCTAATTAATAAAGAGATAAATCAAGCACAATTTCCCTGTAAGAAAAAACATCTTACTCTTCGTTCTTATCTCTTTTTAATCTTTTGCATGAAGTATATAGGAGTTAAAGAGTATTAAAAGTTCATTTCCTAAGATGATGTAAGTATTCAAGAAATACACAATAATAAAATATGCCAATATGAATATACTATTCATTGTCCATGCATAAAACTGCTGCAAGCTGAAAACTGAGAATGTAGGGAGTGCATAAAATAAATTAAATTTAGTGCCACAACAAATGCACGAGCTGTTGTACTGATTACATTATTCATCTTCATAATTAATTCAATAAACCTTTTAAATTTATGTATCTGAAAATGCCACCAAGCTTCCAGAGATCTCCTAGAATAGCAAAAAACAAATAAACAACAACCCTGAATTAGTGCTAAAGGGAAATTAAACTCAACTAGGTCTGCATGTTGCATTGCTGCAGGTCAGTACTCAACAAGCTGGCATCCATGATATAATTAACAAGGCTTTGAGGAAGGCTTTCCTTGCAAAGGAGGCACAAGCTCCTTCTATTCCAATTGCAATGCTCATGAATTCAATGAATGATTATAGAATGCATGCTCCCAATTTTTCCAGTGAAAACACCCAGGAAACAGGATACATCTAGTTATCCCATCTAGATATGAGAGGTTAGAACTCTTAGAATTCAGTCTTAGAAAGAGAATAGTATCGTAGTTAAAATATTGGGCGATATTGTAAAGATCCAGTTCAGAGGTGGTATTCAGCAGGTTCTGACTAGTTCTGGAGAACCGGTAGCAAAAAGTTTGAGCAGTTCAGAGAACTGGTAAATACTACCTCTGACTGGCCCCACCCCCATCTATTGTCTGCCTCTGGAGTCCCGGCTGATCAGGAGGGAAGGGGGATTTTGCACTATCCTTCCCCTGGAGTGGGGAGGGAATGGAGATTTTACAGTATCCTTCCCCTGGAGTGGGGAGGGAATGGAGATTTTACAGTATCCTTCCCCTGGAGTGGGGAGGGAATGGAGATTTTATAGTATCCTTCCCCTGGAGTGGGGAGGGAATGGAGATTTTACAGTATCCTTCCCCTGGAGTGGGGAGGGAATGGAGATTTTACAGTATCCTTCCCCTGGAGTGGGGAGGGAATGGAGATTTTATAGTATCCTTCCCCTGGAGTGGGGTGGGAATGGAGATTTTACAGTATCCTTCCCCTGGAGTGGGGAGGGAATGGAGATTTTACAGTATCCTTCCCCTGGAGTGGGGAGGGAATGGAGATTTTATAGTATCCTTCCCCTGGAGTGGGGTGGGAATGGAGATTTTACAGTATCCTTCCCCTGGAGTGGGGAGGGAATGGAGATTTTACAGTATCCTTCCCCTGGAGTGGGGAGGGAATGGAGATTTTACAGTATCCTTCCCCTGGAGTGGGGAGGGAATGGAGATTTTACAGTATCCTTCCCCTGGAGTGGGGAGGGAATGGAGATTTTATAGTATCCTTCCCCTGGAGTGGGGAGGGAATGGAGATTTTACAGTATCCTTCCCCTGGAGTGGGGAGGGAATGGAGATTTTACAGTATCCTTCCCCTGGAGTGGGGAGGGAATGGAGATTTTATAGTATCCTTCCCCTGGAGTGGGGTGGGAATGGAGATTTTACAGTATCCTTCCCCTGGAGTGGGGAGGGAATGGAGATTTTACAGTATCCTTCCCCTGGAGTGGGGAGGGAATGGAGATTTTATAGTATCCTTCCCCTGGAGTGGGGTGGGAATGGAGATTTTACAGTATCCTTCCCCTGGAGTGGGGAGGGAATGGAGATTTTACAGTATCCTTCCCCTGGAGTGGGGAGGGAATGGAGATTTTACAGTATCCTTCCCCTGGAGTGGGGAGGGAATGGAGATTTTATAGTATCCTTCCCCTGGAGTGGGGAGGGAATGGAGATTTTACAGTATCCTTCCCCTGGAGTGGGGAGGGAATGGAGATTTTACAGTATCCTTCCCCTGGAGTGGGGAGGGAATGGAGATTTTATAGTATCCTTCCCCTGGAGTGGGGTGGGAATGGAGATTTTACAGTATCCTTCCCCTGGAGTGGGGAGGGAATGGAGATTTTACAGTATCCTTCCCCTGGAGTGGGGAGGGAATGGAGATTTTATAGTATCCTTCCCCTGGAGTGGGGTGGGAATGGAGATTTTACAGTATCCTTCCCCTGGAGTGGGGAGGGAATGGAGATTTTACAGTATCCTTCCCCTGGAGTGGGGAGGGAATGGAGATTTTACAGTATCCTTCCCCTGGAGTGGGGTGGGAATGGAAATTTTACAGTATCCTTCCCCTGGAGTAGGGAGGGAATGGAGATTTTACAGTATCCTTCCCCTGGAGTGGGGTGGGAATGGAGATTTTACAGTATCCTTCCCCTGGAGTGGGGAGGGAATGGAGATTTTACAGTATCCTTCCCCTGGAGTGGGGAGGGAATGGAGATTTTATAGTATCCTTCCCCTGGAGTGGGGAGGGAATGGAGATTTTACAGTATCCTTCCCCTGGAGTGGGGTGGGAATGGAGATTTTACAGTATCCTTCCCCTGGAGTGGGGAGGGAATGGAGATTTTACAGTATCCTTCCCCTGGAGTGGGGTGGGAATGGAGATTTTACAGTATCCTTCCCCTGGAGTGGGGAGGGAATGGAGATTTTACAGTATCCTTCCCCTGGAGTGGGGAGGGAATGGAGATTTTACAGTATCCTTCCCCTGGAGTGGGGAGGGAATGGAGATTTTACAGTATCCTTCCCCTGGAGTGGGGTGGGAATGGAGATTTTACAGTATCCTTCCCCTGGAGTGGGGAGGGAATGGAGATTTTACAGTATCCTTCCCCTGGAGTGGGGAGGGAATGGAGATTTTATAGTATCCTTCCCCTGGAGTGGGGTGGGAATGGAGATTTTACAGTATCCTTCCCCTGGAGTGGGGAGGGAATGGAGATTTTACAGTATCCTTCCCCTGGAGTGGGGAGGGAATGGAGATTTTACAGTATCCTTCCCCTGGAGTGGGGTGGGAATGGAAATTTTACAGTATCCTTCCCCTGGAGTAGGGAGGGAATGGAGATTTTACAGTATCCTTCCCCTGGAGTGGGGAGGGAATAGAGATTTTACAGTATCCCCTGCTACGCCCACCAAGTCATGCTCACCAAGCCACACCACGCCCACCAACCCATGCCCACAGAACTGGTAGTAAAAAAAATTGAATCCCACCACTGATCCAATTTCACTCAAAACCTTAGAGGCCTACTATTAACATATAGTCGTGGGTTCATCTACAGCCATGGATGCTTACTGAGTGACTGTAGACTAGTTATACATTCTCATTCCATCTTACCTCATAGGATTTGCCTTATGGGTATAAAATGAAAAAGAACTTCATGTAAGCCACATTTTGTTCCTGGATCACATCTAACAAACTAATAAATACCATTGATTATAGAGGTTATTCAATTCATAAGGCTTTAAATTTCCTGAGTTTTCATTCAGCTCAGACCATGCCCATTTTTCCTGAGATTATACAATTTATGTGTTGTATCTTCAGAACATGCTTCTTACAAGAAGCACACAAAATTTGTAGAACTCAGGACTAGACCAAAATGTACTATTTCTCCCCATGGCTCATCCTCAGTTCCAATCTATTTGCTGGTGATCCCAGTTGATAACAGCACTACTCCTTGCATATCTAGATTGTATCAGGTTTTTTCCCCTAAAAAATGAATGACAATATAAAATAAACGTCAATGTAAAGTAGCTCAAAACTTTGATTTATATTACTGTGTCTAAGCATGCAAGCCTGTGCCTCATGGAATGTATTATAATCAATGAAAATCAATATTTACAGAAGGTGTCTTCATTCCCCAAAGGAGTGAACAATTTCCCATTATTCTAGTATCGGAATTGGAATCTGCCAATGGTAGCCCTGTCTACCTTAGAAATTCAAGAGCTGAGTTCTCTACACAAAATGTCATAATATATCATAACTAATTTCTACTTCTAGAAAAACCACATACACTTGTTTAAATGTTTAGGTTTGAAATGTGAAAATGAGGAAAGTAGAAAACTTTTTCCCCCCCCTGAACTCCTTTTCCTTTTCTATTTTTTTTAAAACCTCTTGGCAGTGCTTTCTGCAATTAAATAGCTCCACGGGGATGCCATATGTTGCCAATAGTTTTACACTTCTCAGTAGTGGGAGGCTGAAACTCTTTCCAATAGACATGATAGGATCCCATTACAAAATTCTTCTCTAACAGAAACAGCTAAATGTTCTATCAAGGAACTAAATTAAAAATAGACCTGCTGGAATGGTTATCTCCCCGAAAGAATGCACTTGGCATGCTGAGTAATATGGTACATCTGGTGGCACATCACTTGAATTTGTCTCTTGCATTAGCTCAAGAATGAAACAAAGCATCAAAAACAAGACAACTCCACAGGCTGGAGTTTTCTTTCGGCTTTGTTTCCCCTCTGCCTGCGGTTCTGCCTTTTTATTAAATTAAACACTTGATATTGCTGCTAATAAACACAAATAATAGCTTTAAGTGTCAGATGGGGCTTTTGCAGATGACAGTATTTTGTTTTCCATTAATAATATTTTCCTTCAGTTACAGACAGCAGAAGCAACATGGTTGGTATCTTTTAGAAAATATTATTGTATTTGGTGCACTTCTACCCACTCTGGCTCCATCTAAGAAGAGTAATCAATAAAAAGAGTCAGAAAATGGCAACCATGCTTTCTATTGGGTGGGGGGGGTGTCAAGTGGTTGCCTTTGGAGATCTGGGGGGGGGGGGCATGACCAGGACAGAATATTTTGATCAGATTGGGTTTGACCTCTAAGGGTGATGACTTACGGTGAACACGTCCTATTTATTTTTTTGCATCTACTTATATACTTGTATCAGTTTTTATATTCTAATATGGCCAAATGATTAGATCAATAAAGTTTCTGTTCAATAAAATGTTCATTCTATATTTACTCAGTCAATAAACCAGTTGGGGAAAATATGATGTTGCATTGTCCACATATTCCTATGTGCACAGGTATGTATGCAGACAAAGAGTTTCAGACCGCTAGCCCTAATATTCAGCTTTCATTTGTAATTCATTCAGCATCTTCTTATTACTAGTTTTATACATGTAGCAATTAGCTTCCCTTGCATCTTCTTTGCATTTTTGTTTTATCAAAGGATCATAAGTTAAGCATTTATTTAAAAGAATCCCTTCTTACCTTTTAAAAAGCTACAGTGGTATTCTTATTTTTGAAAAATCTGATTTAATGTTTGCACAGGTTATTAAAATTTATTTTTATATTAACTATGATATAAATACATTTTGATGCCAGGGCTATAAATGCTTAATATTAAACTTAAGCCTAAGTGATAAAATCTGAATAAAACTAGAGACTTTATATCTTCTTCCCCAAGGCACCAATAATCTATTATAGCTAGACTCTAGACTAACAACTCCTGGATAAACATCTTAGTAATTCCATCCAATAAGTGATTGTAAAAGGTATGACATCATAGAGTTCATTTACCAGTCAAAATAGGATGTTTTAAAATGACAGCAAGATAAGGCGATGTAAAAGAGCAAGTTAATATTTGTACAAAGGAATGCTAAAAATTTAGAAAGGGATTGAGTTTTTGACTGTTTTTTTTTTTTTTTAAAGAGCAAATTTCCTCTCTGGGAATTTCCTCAGAGAGATGTTGTGGCAGTTCAAAACCAGCTTCAGACCTGCCAAAAATCTCATGACCTCAGCAGCCGAAAGGAGCTGAGTTGAGGGATTCCTGGGTTTACTGTGGTGTAAGAGAAATTGCAGCCTAGCTAATCTTTTCTCTTCAAAAGCTTTACAAAATTTGTAGGCAATCCATTCTCCTGTTAGTGGGATTCTAAACTCATTGCATTCTCTACCTCTCTGCTCCATCATTCAACTTTTTTTTGGTCTTCTTTATTTTGAAGTCAGCAGAAGATAAGACAATTAGTGACTTCAAAGTGCTTCTGAAGGACTGGTGAATGGAAATAGTGGTCAAAGGAAATGTCTTGAGTCTGCATTAGGGATAGAGCACATATTCTCTATCCCTTGTTTTAAAAAAAAATGAAAAGAAGCAAAAACAATTTTCAAGGCTCAGTGTGATTTGAGGGATAAGATAGTTAAAAGAAGAGGTTTCTTTTCCAATAGATATGAATGCATGTTTCATACTCGATGTCATTTTAAAATAAAAAATATATTTAATGTCCTGGATAGTATTCCACTGCAAGTATTCCACTGCAAGCAAAAATTCACCAAAAATGTTGAATGTTATTACTTTCTGTTTGTTTCTATTTATTATTCATGCTTATGTTTTGTACATCACCCTTTTTGACCAGAAGACACTAGAATTAAATATCCTGAGACCAAATAAAGGAATACAAATAAGGCTCACAATAGTCAATGGACGATTCTCCAGATTTATCTATTTATTTATTATGATATTTCCATGCTGGTCTAACTTCTCATGAGTCAGGGTCCTTGACGAAGCAGTTGAGTGCCAGCATTGCATCACTGCGTTCTCCAGCATAGAGAACCATGTACTGATTCCCTATGACAACCTAATAATCCTTCTTGAGAGATAAAAAAAAAATTAGACTCCTAGTCTGCTGCTGGTTCAGACTAACCAGTTTTAGTTTTATTTATCCTCATACACAATTCTAGAGTGGAACTTGTGTTTTGCTAGAGTTTATAGACTCAGTTTGGATCAGCATAAACACACAAATCAAATAAAGATTCTTAGATTACCTGTCAATCCTATGAGGTAAAACAGACAGAGAAACTAATACTACACAGGTTAGAATTACTTTTATTATACCAGGCACTGTACCATAGTAATGTAAATCTGAATGTGCTTGCCCCCTCCCTTACTAACTAAGGAGAGGCTGCCTGAGATGTTTTCTCACATTAGTTTCTTGGAATATGCTCAAGCCCTGCTTATAACATCAGTGACCTCCTGTCCTTCAAGGCCATTTCTTATTCCTTTTATATTAACACAAAATTCAAGCAGGTGCTTGATAATGTCCTAGGAGATGTATTCCCAATGAAGTATAAATAACTTTCCCTTATAAGCATCTATACCTTTTAGTTTGAATAGACATGATCTTTTTGCCTAGTTAGAAGAATATCTGGACAAAGAATGTGATTTCAAACAAAATCCTAGTTTGTCGTTAAGAATTATTTCAGCTAAATAACGCTACCGGTGTATGAACAAACAGAAACATTGCTATAGTATTAGCTTTCAAAGCTGCTTATGGAATCCAGATGCTCACATCTATTCATACATCTATAAGTTTAGAGACAATACCCCATATGCAATTATTGCAGAAACTGAAAAAAACCAATATACATTATTTTTTATTAGCTTTATAGTTCACCTCTAGAAGTTCAGGGCAGCTTACTTGAGACTGACTCCCTCATTTTTATTTTCACTACAATAATTCTAGGAGATGAGCTAGGTTAATAATACAAAGTCACCCAGTGCATTCCTCAGCTGTGTGGACTCAGCAGAGCTGTGGCAGACTGAGCAAAGGTGTTTTTGAAGGAGCGTTTTCTACTCTACTACAGCAGATAACCTCTCAAGTGAGTATTCTAGGGTACATGGCAGAGTAGCTTTCTGAATACACTACAATACAAAGAAGTTGTTGAGACTTTGGAAAATGTTCAGAGAAGAGAAACAAAATGATTAGGGGCCTAGAAGCCAAAACATATGAAGAATGATTGCAGGAACTGAGTATACCTAGTCTAGTGAAAAGAAGGACTAGAGGTGGCATGATAGCAGTCTTCCAATACTTGAAGGGCTGCCACAAAGAAGAGTAGTCAAACTTACTTACCAAAGCAACTGTAGACAGGACAAGAAACAATGGATGGAATCTAACCAAGGAGAGAAGTCACCTAGAAATAAAGAGAAAATTCTTAAGAGTGAGAATAATTAACCGGTGGAACAAATTGCCTTCAGAAATTATGAGTGTCCTAATACTGGAGACTTTTAAGAGACTGGACAGCCATTTATCAGAAATAGTATCAGTTTCCTAAGAGACCAGGGAGTTGGACTAGATGACCTCCAAGGTCCTTTCCAACTCTATTACTGTTACAGTTACTGTTACTGAACTGGAAATCAGTTGGGCTACAGTTGGCCAAACAGATCTGGTGTAGGGCCACTCCTCCTATCGATCACTGGCCTTTTTTGGTTCCTAGGCCATTTTGGATGTGTCTGTAAAAGAGACTAGATACCTGTCTTGCATAGCCTATTTTGAAAATGGAATTATCAATCTTAGGTAAAACTGAGTGTAGGTCTTGCTGAAGATCAATATTTCCATTAGTAAAGTACACATTTTAACATTATAGAATCAGTCTTGGTAGCGCAGTGGTTAGAATACACTACTGCTGGCTACTTCTGCTGACTACCTGTTGCCAGCAGTTTGGCAGTTTGATTCTCACAGGCTCATGGTTGACTAAGCGTTCCTTTTTTCCAAGGTTGGTAAAAAGAGGACCCATACTGTTGTTAGGGTCAATATGTTGACTCTGTAAACTGCTTAGAGATGGCCATAAACCACTGGAAAGTGGTGTATAAATCTAAGTGCTATTGCTAATATAGAATTGTTTCTTTTGAATAAAAGATACAAGATGCAGTTGCCATTTGAGGAAGTATGCCATTGAGAATAAGGACCTTTGATTCTTTTGTGTATGCTAATTGTATTAATTTAACCTGAGATGGTTCAGAATGAGGGACTCTTGATAGATGGTGATGGAATTCTGCAAACAATCTGATCAGGAAGTGCTACCAATAGAAGGAAAGTGGTGACATACAGTATGTTGGGAAGGGAAAGGACAGCAATGAACCCACTTATTGCTGTCCTAAAACTATCCTGAATTATATTATTTGAGAACAACAGTATTGACTGGCTTCATTGATGAAACATGGCAAAGGTAAGCTGCAGAGGCAGCATTTCGGAGAGTAAAGAAAAGCATATTACCATTGCTATTTAGATCAGCTGTGTGAAGCAAAGAATTAACTGTATATACTGTTTTCTTTTTCTTTTCTTTTTCATGTAATAAAATTTTAAAAATTAACAAGCATAAAAATTCTCAGAGTTTCCTACATGTCACAATCATTCTTCTAATAGCCAATTGAAATATAGGTCACAGCCCCTTTATTTTTTTAGATGGAAGGGCATGTTTCATTGGCCTTCATTTTAAGACACATGGACCTATGCAATCACCATCACAATGTTACTACCCATGGCTTTGTCCCTATGAGCCAATCAGTGAGCTTAGAAATGTTCTGCTATTTACATATCTGGCAGTATATAAATTAATAAGTCAGGTGGAGCTTCAGACACTTACAGTCAGGAAGCATACAAAGGAGAAACCGATTGGAATAATGTCTTCTGCACACAGAAGGAAGAGTAGGCTTCCCATTTCAAGAAGACAGAAGCTGAAAAATAGAAATAGGAAGACTCAGCTTATGAAGAAAAAGCGTTATTTCAAAGGTGGGGGGCAGGCAAAGCGGAAGCCAGTCACAAAACATGGAAAGAGCAATAATAAGAAAGCAAACTCCCCCCCTCTTAATGATTCCAAGACCTTACAACAACTGCGAAGGGACAACATGTACATGACAACCAAGGCCAAAGGGATCATGATTTCCTTTGTAAAGAACCTTTACAAATGGGTGTCTGTTGAAGCTGAACGCTTGCGAAGGGAGAGAAAACGCTCCAGCATCGGTTTCTTAGAAATGCAGACAGCTCTGAAGAGTGTTATGCCAGGAAAATGTACTAAATGTATGGCAACCACCTCTAAGGTTGGGGGTCCACGCTTTATGAAAGTATCTTAAAGGGAAAAAAAGATTCTCCCCTTCACCCTGGGGTGAGAAGGAAAGAACAAGACAGGGAGAAGGGAGATGAGTATACCAGAAACACCCCATACCCAAATTTATATTGCCAGGAAACATGTATTCTAACCCTCAAAATATGGAATTCTTCTACATGGATGCAGTTAAAAACAAAATCAAATGAAACAGTCACGGCAAAGAGCACAACTCCAACCAAATATTTAGATCACATGGACAGAACAAGTGTGAGAAGTTCAGAAACGGATGAAGCAAAACAAGCCGCCTATAAGTAAGAGAGACATTGTGAATCAAAGATCTTCATATGCAGAACGTATGAAAGCTAATGCATTCTTTTGTATTAGAAATATGAGATGTTTTCCATCCTTTACAATTGAAGAATCTTATTGTGAACTGTTATCATGAGGGCCTTATAATAAAAGCAACTCTTTTTTTACGAATAGTGGAGATCTTTGTGTTTTTTCAATCTGTTGTACAAATAAAATCAGCTGAGATTTTAAGAAAGTTGCAGTTCTTAGGGGAATTGAATGTGTAACTTGTTTTGGGGAAAGCTGTCTCAATTATGTAGTAAAAGATAGGAAGTTAATGCTAGTTTTCCTTTACATTATTTCTAGTTCTAAAAGACCACCTCTGCCCCAATGTATCCAAAGTAGTTGTTATAATTGCACATTATTCTTTTAATTTATTGGACACCAAAGATCCAAGTTTGTTCCAAAACATACTTCTCTGGAATCTTCATCATTCACCAAGCTTACTGGGCCTATTGGAAATTACAGTCCAGCTCCACATAGGTGTTCTAATGGCTGCATCTCCCTCAATATGTAGGATCTTTATCTTTGGTTTATTCATCACCTATATTTTTAATGAATGGGTTTAATAAGAGTTTCATGTTTCTGCTACCACTCAGTGTAACTGTTCTTGCAACCATATTTAATGTAATGTGTACTGGGCAGGGTGACGATCCAGAAGGGTTAAATACTTTATCCTTCCCTTAAAAATTTATTTTGTTTATTGATTAACAATGCAATGATATCAAATGTCTTCCCAGAAGTAAATCTCATTTAATTCAAAGAGGTTTATTCCCAGTTTACTGAGGAAACAATTGTAGTATTAGCAGATATGGGAAGGAAAGAAAAATTCAAGTTGTCAAGTTACATGTTTTGAAAAATTAAATGTCACTGCTTTTGAAACTTAATTCGTTTTACCCGAAAAGCTAAACTTTACTAGTTCTAATATAAACTGCAATTGGGTTTATGAAATCATGTTATATTTTATATTTTCATTCTCAGATTTTTACTTACCTGAGTTATTTTTTCTTTGTGTACTTGTTAGCAGCTGCCTTGGATTGGTTTTTTATTTTATTTTTTGGAAAATTTTGTAGATTTAAAAAGGTGAATAATAATAAAACATTGCACCCATAAACACAGGGCTCTCAAAATGTGAAATGGAATTTTTCACTATGATAACATATAAAGCACATTTTGTGAAGCATGGGTCTCACCCATACTTAGATGGAAGCTCACTTAAGGGTCTGCTGTTACTTAAACTTTGGACTAGCGTTATCAAATTTTAAACTATACTTTCAAGCCAGGTATGTAACCCTAACTACTCTACACAGGAGTTAGTGTAGGAATGAGACTTTCTATACTAGAAAAAGACTAAAGGCAATTCAGATGTTTAGTAGTTATTTTAAAATTTTCAGGCCATTATATAAAGGTGGTGATGTTGTAGCTCCCATATCTGACTCTATGGTAACTCAAAAATGAATATCTTATAGATAAACATGTTTTTAATAATCTTTCTTCTTTTTTCTTTTAAGCAACAAAATAATGGAGAGTTTAGCATTTAGCTCAGAGATTTAAAATCCTTTTTACTTGGTTCAAAAACAATTCACTCCTACAGTAATTCCTGTCCCGTCTCCCCCTAGTTCTTTCCAGGACTTTTGATGTATTGGCTCCTTCTTCTTCTACCACCTGCTTTTTAGGAGCATTTTACTGTAATAAATGATTCACCGGTTCTTTAGTAGTAAGAACCTTTCTCAGACATGTTAGAGAAGAGAAAATATATTTAAAAAATAAGCTTCTGACTATGCCAATATCTTTAAATGCTAAAAATTGAGGCTCAACCATAATAAATCATTTACAAAAATGTTTGGGGGAAAAGGAAGGAAGGAAATAAATTTCAAAAGCTGGAGAAATATCTCCAACTGGAATAGTGTCTTTAGCAGTCAAAGGGTTAAACTATCTTTATCATCAATCATCAGAATATTGTCTTCAAAGGTACCAAAGCCACAAGTTTTAAGGCTTGGAAGGGCAAAGGGTGTGAGGGAGGATTTTTTCTCCTGATCAACCCAAGATAAAATTAATTCTTGTGACTCAACAGGTCATTCCTATTTCTGTAAGGAAACCTATACATTCCACACAGTAACATGAAGAGGTGAAATGATTTCTCTTGTTTTTGTATAGGCAGGCTGGTGTTGCAGAAGATGCACACAACATAAAGAAGGCATTCATCTTGTAAAAAGGGAGGAAAAGAGAGAAAAAAGGGGGAAACTAACAACAAGAAAACACTACAACCAGGCAACAAGGATCAAAAGGCCAGATGAATTTCTCTGCCCCAAATAGTTTTTACCCTTTTGTATCTGACACAAAAGTAGTAGTCTGAGCACTTGTAGTCATTAAAGATTTTTTTACCACAAAAAGAAGTCTACATTGTACTCCACTTGGAAGGGGACATATTTCTTCTATTTAAGGGAGTTAGACTTCACTATGGTAACATCTCCTTTTGCTAAAATGGAAAAATGCTGATAGTGAGGGCAGTGATGGGGGCATTGCTGTTATTCAGTTGAATTGGAGGATGATTGTTTACTTCATGGGTGGCCCAAAAGGGGGGGGGGGAAGCCACCACAGCCCATCTACCAGTGATATCTCTGTTTACCTAATTACCAAAAAGACCATTGATGAAGCAAAAAGCCATATCAATGACAGGAAAAGAAAATTCACAACAAGAATGGCTATATTTTTGCAAGCTTCACGCATTCCCATTATATCACACTATGTACATTAGCTATTCCATCTTTACTACTCTCCAGAGGTGCTGGACTTCAATTTTCACAATTTTCAACTTATGTAGTTCTTGGTTGTTGCCAGAAACTTGAGATCCATCTAGAACTTGGTATCAGTGTCTAACTCTGGCTTCATCCACACAGTCTGCTTACCATACTTCAAAGATGCTCAGTTAAATTTGCTGAAGTTATCTCTCACAACAAAGTGTCCATCTTGTAGACAGTTCCTTGATGTGCAAGTTCTAAAGTATTCTGGTAGGAAAGTAGTACTCCACAGTATTTATAGGTGATGTCACAAGAGTATTGGAGAAGGTTATTCAGTCCTCAAATGCACAAAATTATCTGACTTTGTAGTGGAGATTAAGTATGCTCCTTAGTATGCTACACTAGGGATTGGACATTCTTTTCTTCTATACTGTTTCAAGATAGGGTATTTAATGTCAATAGGCTATCTTCACTTTTATCTGCTATTTTGAACAGGTCTGGTATTTTCAACCTATTTATGACAAAGTTTAGCTATTACAGGCTATGTTACAGTTTTCATCCTATCAGTTTTTGATGCCTAGCTGTATTCGGCATTTTGACAATGCTAACCTTCTCTGCTCCCCCCAAATGTCCCTCTCTATAAAAAAGAGCACAAGGCCAATAAGTGACCCTGGGTACCCAGATTGCCCACTGTTATGCTAGGATAAGTGGCTTGATAACATAGTCTTCCTCAAAAGAATTGTGGAATTAAAACTTCTTCACATACTAAGAGAATAAATAGAATATTACCTTTCTGGAACAGAAATTGATTGCACCCAATGTACTGACAATAATGTCATTTGCTTGTTTTGGACATACCATGTTGTGTAAATCCTGCCAATGTGGCATGATGAACAAGTTACAAGTTATGGCTTACTAATAGTGACTAGTTACAGGCTTTGGGCTTGAACCTTAATATAATAAATCATAGCAGGCTAAGATAAAATGGCATGAACAGCTATCAGTGATACTGAGATATATGGATAATTTATTGATTTTCTATCTGGGTTGAAAGGAAAAGGAGGAGAAGGAGGAGGAGGAGGAGGAGGAGGGAAGCAAGGAAGTGAAGACTGCTAAATGCTCCTGGCTATTTCCTGAATACAGCTGATTAACTATTGTGTTGTTGATTGCTGTAATTGTCCATTGTGCATGATTGGAACATTGCTTCCTGTTGACCTAGTTGAGACAATTTCGGAAGACATATAAGGAAGCCGACTTTTCAGAGAGCAAACTTAATGAGTGAACAAAGGAAATATATAAGAGAGACCCCAAACACCCTGGATGGTGAAGGAAGTTTTGTGGTCATCTGAAAGATATAGGCGATGTTTGTCCTTCTGTCAGAAAGGAATCCAAATGACATCTGCTAGAAATGTGAGATGTGTCATTATTGGAGGAGAAGGTGATACAGAGAGAATTTCTATAACGTAACATAGCAAGGAAGGTGAGAATTTCCTGCAGAGAACTAGTGAAGCTTCTCAGGAAGGGTGGAGATGCAGGGACAGAGAAAGAGGCAGAGAAAGGTGAGTGGAAGCCAGAAAAGCGAGTGAAGTATGTTTGATTCTGAAGCAAGAGGATCAGAAGGAACTCAACCTGTATCAAGCTTTTGTTTTAGAAGGTAATCCACAGCTACTTGTATAAACTTCACCATCTCCCATCGTCACATAATAGGGTGGATTATATTTGGGCCCATATAGATCAAAGAAAACCAAGGATATTTTGAGAAAAAAGAAGTGTGTTGGAATGATGGATGATTCCCTGCTGAATGGAACTGAGGCTGCAGAGGCTAGACTTTGTATTATGCCATAGTGGATGTATTGCCTTGAATCCATTGACATTTATCTTTCTTATTGTTAAAAACAGAAAAAAATCAGACTTGCCTACTGGCATCCATAAGAGTGGAATTTGGTGAACTCACATGGAAGGTTTGCAGGAATCAATAGTTTGAAATTCTGAAGGAGAAAATTTTCACAGCAATTCTAAAAAACAAGAAACTAAGAGCACAATTGCAAACAATTCCTTCAAGAAAGAAAAATGTGATCCATCTAAAGATATCAAGGTGGATAGATATAGACCTTTGTAAAATAAAAGGAAAAGGGAACACAAACAGGAAATAGAAAGAGATACATAAATAGAAAGAGGCAGTCTCTAGAAATGTATTGTACCTGAGCTGAGACTTGGGAAAAATGTTTCAAAATAATTTTAAAAAGGCGCTTTGGTTATATCACAAACAGAAAGAAAGACAAGATGTATAAATCATTTGTAAGCAGTAAGGCTGAATTCATAATAGGTGGTAGTGAGAAAATAGAACATCTTAGTTTATGTCAGTCTTCTCTTAGAATGGAAATAAATCCCTGGTTGGCCATGGCTCTGCTGCTGCTGAAAGGAAGAAGCTACAATTCAAGATAGTCAAAGAGAAAGTTGAAGAACTATTAGTTAATTGAAATGGATTTGAGAATTCAAGTTTCCAGGCCAGATGAAATATTGCACATCCTAACAGGAACTAATGTACTGTAGGTGATCTTAGAACTAACTAGGGCATACAAAACCTTTGCAAGACCAATCCTCAAATACAGCTCTTATGGCTGAAATCCACACTGTATATTGGACATTAATACAATTGAGCGGGTTCAGAGGTATTTCACGAGAAGAATACTCCTCTACTCTGCTCACAATAGAATCCCTTATGCCACCAGGCTCAAATTTTGGGCTTGGACAACCTTGAACTATGTCACCTATGGTCTGATCTAAACATAGTACACAAAATTATCTGCTACAATGTCCTACCAGTCAATGACTATTTCAGCTTCAACCGCAATAATACATGGGCAAACAATAGATAAAAATTCAAGGAAAACTACTCCAAACTCGATTGCAGAAAATACGACTTCAGCAATAAAGTGGTCAATGCCTGGAATGTTCTACCTGACTCCGTTGTTACTTCCTCTAACTCCCATAGCTTTAACCTTAAACTGTCTACTGTGGACCTCACACCTTTCCTAAGAGGTCTGTACAGGAGCTTGCATAGGTACCCCAGCATGCCTACCATCCCTGTCCTACTGTCCACATTTATTTATACTCATTTCATGTGCTCATGTCCATGTTTATACTTATACCTGTTATCTCGTACATGTTTGACAAACTAAATAAATAAAATGAACTATTAACTGTAATCTTTGAGAATTCCTTGAAAACTAGTGAGACTGGAAGATAACATGAGTTTTCCCTATCCCCCCTCTCCCCCAAAAGGGAAGTAAAACTCCCAAAACTACCAAATTCTCAGCTGGACATTTCTTCATTTATTAAACAGCATATTTGTGAGCATTTGAATAGGAATACAGTAATTAACAAGAGTTTACCGTGGGTCTGACTCAAGCAAGTCATGCAAGACTAAATTTATCTCATTTTCTGACAGAGTTACTAGCTTAATTAAGTAAGGGAACACTGTGGACATAGTTTACCTTGACTTCAGCAAAACATTTGACAAAGTCTCTCATAATATCCTCATTAATAAAATGGCAAATTATCAGCTAAATGATAGAACTGTCAGATGAAATCATAATTGCTGAATGACCACACTAAGAGAGTACTCACTAATGGCTCCTCACCGGATGGCAGAATAGTATTAAATGGAATGCTACAGAACTCTGTGCTGTTCATAATTTCATTAATTATCAGAATCAAGGGGTTACGGGGATGCTGTAGTACATTACAAACTGAACATAAGCCAACTGTCTGATGCATCTGTATAAATGATAAATGTGGTTTTGAGATACAGTCTATTAACAACCTATGCTCAGCTCAATAGAAATAATTGTTCCATTTTATGTTTATGTTTATGTTTATTGGATTTGTATCCCGCCCTATCTCCCCAAAGGGACTCAGGGTGGCGCACAGGCAATTATTAAAAACAATACAAAACAATACAAAATACAATATAACTACAATAAAAATATATTAAATTTAAACCCATGCTAAAAACATCTTTAAAACCATCTAAAAACCCTTAATGAAATCCCCACAATTTGTTAATAAAGTTTTACTTTGTTTTGGTTTTAAAAGGACATAGGTAAACTGAAGTGAGGACTATAAATCTGGCACGGGAATGGAAAACAAAGTCCTATTTGTTATATGAACAGATAGTTAAATAAATACCATATATTTAGCTTACAGAAAAGAAAATTGGAATGATATATGATGCCAATCTTGAGATATCTAATAGACTTTCATATATAGGAAGGAGTCAACTGATGGTCTGAAAGTATAGGGAAGAAGATTCAGGTTAGATATTGAGAGGAATTTCCTAATGGTAAGCAGTTAACCAATGGAAGAGATTGCTTCATGAAGTAGTATGCATCTCTTCATCCAAGGTTTTCAAAAACAAACTGGATAGGCATCTGTCTAAAGTATTTGGCACAGCCTGCATTGGTCAGAGTCTTGGGCTAGATGACTTCTCAGATCCTTCTGCTATCACACATTGATTGGACAATAATGCTGCTTACAAAGTTGCACAGTTTCTGAGTTGATTATCTGATTCTCTATCCCAGAATCAATCTAGCAGCCAGCAGTGAGAACATAAACATCCCACAGCCACCTTATAAGGGAGTTGGTGGCATAAAAATTAATTCATTAAATAATAAAAACAGGCACTACTCTTGAATGTACAGTACAGCTGACCACTCTTGAATATTTAAATTGCCAAGTCTCAATAGAAATGGTAAGCATTGTCTGACACATTAAAATAGTAATTATAGAACTGATATAAGCACAAAATATTTAGGAAGCAACAAATGGGCCAGGTTTCCTATGAATGAATGATCTAGTCAGCAGCTTTTATTCAAGGCTGTCCTTACCCTTTCCCTCTCAGATTACAGTAGCAACATTATCAAAGCCACCTCAGACATGCATAGAGTCTGCTTTTTTCTCAGCTTTATGCAATACCAAACTGTGTTGATCATACACATACATACAACACTCGGGGCCACTGGGGAATTAAAACAAAGAAACCATGCAGCTGCCTGTTGCTCAGGAAAAGCCAAAGCTTTTGATAAAAATAAACAATGATACCATTGCTTTAAAAGAATGCAGTGACGTATTCCACAGATTAAGAATCTAACAATGAAAGTGAAAATGGGGCAATTAATTTGGAAACCTGTTGCATAAACATTGAAATTAGTAACAGCAATATGGCTCTCACCAAAAGTGAATGGCAATACATATCTGTGCAATTAGACATTGATTCTGCAGTACCTGTCATATCACTGCAGAAATGTGGTCAGATGCTAAACGTAAGCTATCAGAAGTACGATTGACACAAATACATAGACATACACATATACATAAATACATACACGTACATTTAGACTTGAGAAAAGATAATTTCAATTGGAATTATACTGTACCTGGGCTGCAAAATACAATAATAGGCAAAGTATGCTTGGCTGTGAAGCTGCTGCTGAGTTACAGTTCCATCACAACCTGTTGTTGCACTGACTTCTGAGAGTAAGCTAAATTTATTGGCTGATGTTGCGCTTATGTTCATTGGCACACTTACTGGACATTTAAAATTGGTCCTTTTCAAAATGAATTTGAGAAAAAAATATTTAGGACAAACAACTGAGACAATATGAGTAACATTTCCATTCTGACCTATGATGATGCTCCATTGAGTAAGGAGTACAAAGGAGAGTCGATAGAGAGGAATGTAAGTGATTAACCAAGATCAAATATAGTTTGGGATTTCTTTCTTATACTGTAAAGATAGTTCTGGATAACCTTTCAAGATGACTTATTGGCCAGCTAAAAAAAGCAAAAAGATACAAAAAGAAGATGCATATGGTGTGGTTGAGGATTCAACTATAACTCCTGAATTGTACCTTCAATTGTACCTACCCCAAAATAATTGTTCCATGATTATCAATATCATTGAACACACCAAGGACTCTTGTTTGTGGTGACAGATTTTATGCCATTCATTTATATAATCCATGAGAGTGTAATAGGCAGTAGAAATATTCTTGAGAAATAGGAAGAAAAGCTGAAACCAAGACAACAGATAGACAAAAGAAATTTGATTCTGAGGCAGAAATGCAATTTGAGAGGAAGTCTCAGACTTGACTTTCCCTAGTCCTCTTAAAGATAAAGGGGGAAAGCACATTCAGACTTGAAAGATTCTGTTACTGTTATTATTTATTTAGCGTATGGTGATGCTACATTAGCCTTTGTACATTGTGAGCACAAAATAGTTGTCTGGCTGTTGACAAATTACTAATCCGTTCAGTTCACGCTTGCACGCTATCGAAGGTACACCATAGGGAACAGACTAGCTCCACATCCAGAATGGTGTTCTGCAGTGACATCTGGGGTTTCTTCCTCCACCAATGTCACCCCATGCTTGGATGTCACATTGGGGAAGGTCCTCTGTTACTGTAGCTTAATATTAAAATAGTATTAGCTTTCATAAATATCTCCAAAAGGTGCTTTTTCAAGAGACAACTGGACTTTCTGGTTTTTCTTTGAAGGTGTTTTGCTTTTCATCCAAGAAGCTTCTTCAGCTCAGTCCGATTGCCTCTTGAAAAAGCATCTTTGTGACAACCATAACCTGGATGACTGAAAATCCCCATAGACATTTCATAACCATGGTTTCCTAGTCTGGCCTACCTCAAAGAGTTGATATATAGCTGTTGTTTTGTTTTCTAGGTCTCATTCTTGCAGATGCACTGGAGTTAACAGTTCTCGATCAGGGGTGGGTTCTGGCAGGCACTACTGCCTGTTTGCTCGTGGGTGCGCGGAGTGTTCATGTGCAGTGCAAAAAAAAATTGTTCTGCACATGTGCAGAAGCAAAAAACAAGATAGCGCTGCCTGAAGAACCAGTTCGAGGGCGTCGCAGACCTGGGTCACTGCTGGTTCCAGCAACCCAGGCTGCCAAACCAATACTGGTTAGGCCAAATCGGTCCAAACCGGTAGGAACCCACCACTGTTCTAGATGTGTCGGTAAAGCAAGCATCAGAAAACACTACTAGCAGTGGTCATTAGAAAAGACACAACACTTTTAATGTGCTTAACTTCACTGAGCTATGTGTAGCTACGTCCCCTGCACCAGGTACATCTATATAAATAAAAATGTATCAAGAGTTTGTTCAAAACCGCTAATCTCCAAAAGTACTGCACCGATCGCTTCCAAATTTTCACAGCATTCCTTTCAAGTCCGGCACCAATGATATACATAGATTGTGTAGATGTCACACCTGTGCCAGGTACACGCAACGGAAATGTAAAAAATTGTAAAAAAGGTAGGTAGATGGTTACAGAGAGAGCAGTGGGACACAGTTATTATGTCATCCTTTATGACATAAATACTCTGTCCATAAGATGCAAGGAGAAATACAGTAGGTAGGTAGGCAGCTATAGGGATAGAGAGAGGGAAGGAGAAATGCAGTAGGTAGGTAGGTAGAAGGATAGAGAGAGAAATACAGTAGGTAGGTAGGGGGATAGAGAGGGAGAGGGAGAAATACAGTAGGTAGGTAGGTAGAGGGAGAGAGGGAGAGGGAGAAATACAGTAGGTAGGTAGGTAGAAGGATAGAGGGAGAAATACAGTAGGTAGGTTGGGGGTTATACGGTGGTTGTGTGTACGTGTTAGTGTGTGCAGGTGTAGATCTACATACAGATTGGTTGACCATTTAAACAGACTGGACCACAGCAACGCATGGCTGGGAATGGCTAGTATACAATAAATAATATGAGGGAATTTTTTAATTAGAAAATTTAAATAAAAAATCCATCCAGTTTCTCCTCTTTACATATGTGGTGGGGGGCTCCTCAGAGGAGACTTGACATTGCAGGGACAATTATTTGGTAAAATAAGAGCTAAAAAGCTACTAATAGGTCACTAGCTGATTTTTGTCCAGGGCTTTCAAAAGCCCTGCACACTGTATCTTTTTAAAAGTCAGAACATTTTGGAGTGTATGTTTGACAGCAGCCACAAAAATCATATTGAAACATAAGGCCAGTAATGTTATATAGCAGCGGCACTGCATGAGAAGAAGTTATTATTGTTTCACAGAATTTTTTATTTTATTTGTACAAGCAATTCCACATTAGTTCTGCAGTTACACTGTGCCTTGATATTATGCATTAATAGACTCACTTGTTCAGTAGCTGATGATTGTAGTTCTAGGAAATTTATTGTTGCTATAAAATGAGTCTCTTTTCCCCTCTCTCCTGCTAATTGACAAAGAGGCCCAGTAATTAAAGTACAATAAAAGTTTTCCAGTAATTAGTTTCTGTAGTTTTGTTACAGGCCATCAATTGTTCTTTAATAATACTGATTGTTAACATTCAGTAGTCAGTAGACTCTCAAAGCATTCTGGGGCACAGCCACTTCCAAACACTACACATTCCATTCCCATGAGGGCATTTGCATTCAGAAGAAAATTAACCCTCTCCTAGGGTACAGTGTCTGTATGACGGTTTTAAGGTTTTGGCTAAAACAGCTGAAATAACTAATTCCTGCAGGAAGGTTCAGTAGTTTTATTCTAGATGGCATGGCTTCAAGTTGGATTACTTTTCCCCTATTAAAAACAAATGATGATGTTAATGATAAGAACCCAAATCCATTTCTCAAAATATCTGTTCATTCCTCTAGCTCCAGATGGCATTGCCTTGGAATTCTTCTTGGTTCCATTGTACGAAGAAGATACTTTAGAAAAACTATTAACCTTTGATGGCATTTCAGAAATATTTCTTTCTAGCATCCAACCAGGCAGACAATGTGTGTAGGTACTCTAGTAGCAACTCATTATCAGACATATGGGATTATATCAGTACTGACCGAAGCAAGTGTTTTGAAAGCATCAATGTATGCTACTGGATTGCTCAACTACTAAGCCTAGCTCAGCCTAAAAGCATGTTTAGTACTGCAAACAAGAATGTTTATTATTAAATCCAGGCATTGTGACTCAGGCACACATTGGGAATATTGACAAGATTAGCTTTTTGAAGGAAATCTTTCCTAATGGTGCCTTCTCCCAATGTATTGAATAAGAATTTAAATCCACCCCATGGAAAACATATAAAACATATATTCAAGGATGAATTATTGCTTATGCATTATATATAAATAAGATTAAAAATAAAGAGAAAAATAATTTGAAAGATTAACTGAAATATTTAAGGCTACAGATAATTAGATGTCAATCTATTATTTTGTATAGAGAAATACAGAAAAAAGAAGTATTAATTAAATACTATATTAAAACAGCAAGCAAAATTCATGCTAACATGTTTATGATAGAGATACTGAGAAAATGGTGAAAGACTCAGCAAGATTTTGGCTAACTGCCTAGGGCACTGATTCCAACTTATTAGAGGTAAAAGAGATGATATATAACTTCAATAGATATAAATTGACAATCTTTAAAAATTGCATTCAGAATTACATACCAAACCAGAGAATGTATCAAATGAAACTATAGAGGCTTTTAAAAAATAAAATTAACCGACCATGTTTACCATGTTTACATAATACACAAAAATATTTTTATTTGCTTCACTATCTGAGATTCAGATGAAACAAATAATTTTAAAAATGGCATGTGGTAAAACATCAAGAGTGGACTGATTCCTTATTGGATGCTATAAAACATTTATAGATCTTTTGATTCCCAAACTCTGCCAATTGTATGATGGGATATTTGATAAGGGAATTTTATCAGTGGCATTTGATCAGACTTATATTACTGTTATACCAAAAACAGGTAAAGATCACATTCAGTGTGCCAAATATCATCCAATCACATTGATCAATGTTGATGCAAAGATTTTAACAGCAATGTTAACAAATAGATTACAGCAAGTAATAACTTATTAAAAACTATCAAATCGTGTTTATAAAAACTAGGCAAGAAGGGGACATTAAAAAAAAGAATGATAGTTATGTACATGTATTACAAATGAATACACACACACAAATAATATTTACATAAAGATAAGGAGACCCTGTGGCTTTTACTGTGCTAGTCATTGCTGACTATACAAGCAGTACTCATCTCCACATGACATTTCTGCAGTCATGTGGCTAGTATGATGTCACGGAGCACTATTAACTTCCCATCAAAGTAGTACCTTTTTATCTACATGCATTTGCATGCTTTCGAACTGCTAGGTTGCCAGGAGCTGGAGCATGGACAGGAGCTCACTCTGTCTTATAGTGTTTAGGTTTTAAACCTAGGCTGCCAGTTTCCCAGCTGACAAGCCTAGTGTCCTAAATGCTGGGACATCATGCCAATATTTGCATAAGTATATATAGAATTGTAACTATTAGTTGATACAATGGCATATACTCCTTTGTTCCCTTTCTTTCTGTTGTATATTTTTTCCAATTGTAAGTACTTTGCATGCAGTTGTCTTTGTATGTATTTGCATTATAACTGCCTTTGTGTTTTGTCTCTTCTTTACTTTTTGCAATACAGAGCAAAAAAGAATGAAATGGGGCAATGTACTGGAGTACAATTTAAGGGGCAGTAAATTCTGTCATACAGTTTATTTTCAGTACATCAGTTGTGCAATGTATCTTAACATAACACTTCTTTGAAAGTAAAGCATTGTAAACCATTTGTCTTTGCTGGAATTATTTCACAATAGCTGGAGACTTTTGTTCTAGCTACCAGATGCTCATGAAATGTGTAGATGAACTTCAAATTACACAGATGAGCTCTGTGTGTGATGATGACCACATGAATATGTGTGGATAATCAAAAATGCCATTTCTGAAGAATGAGTTTTAGGGGAAGTAAGCACTATTTAAATTTAGTTAGCATTGCCTAATGCTATTTCCCCCTCATATCTAAAACATAGATTGGCCTAGAAACTTCAGATTTGTTTAATGCAAGAGCCCGTGAAATAATCTAGCGAAGAGGATGATGTACTGCTCAGAAATTATTCACATCAGAGTTAGAAATACAAGACTGCTAAAGCAAGAATCATTATTTCAGAGGAGTCTGTAGAACATTCTGCTCCACATAGTTGCAGAAAAAGCAAATCCTCATAATGTTAAAAGTGTGCCATTTTCATCTATGCCCAACTGGAGAAAATCATATCAAAGTATAACTACTAAAACTCTCATTGTATGACCTTTAATTGGACAAAACAGTGCATCATTGGGCAACAATTTTTGAACCAAGCTACCCTTGGAAGAGCTTCAGCTTGGGAGCTTGAGCTACTTCAGAAAGCAGCAGTGTGAGCAAATATGCACAACCCTAGACTTGTTCATGTACACATCTTCTTATGAGAGCTGCACTGACTGTCAATCTGCTTCCAGGTACAATTCAACATGCTGAAGCCCTGCATGGTTTGAGGCCAGGTTATTTGAAGGAACTTCTCTCCCTTATTACATCTGTCTGACCTACCAGGAAAGGAAAGCGGGGCATATTATGGGTCCCATCAATTAAGGACTGCCATCTGGTATGATCACAAAAAAGGCCTCCTCGGGGCTGGCCCTTTCTTTATGGAACATAATTCCCCCTGGGGTATGGTTGGCCCCAGTGGTGAAATTCAGTTTTTTTTACTGCCAGTTCTGTGGGCATGGCAGGGGAAGGATACTGCAAAATCTCCATTCCCTCCCCACTCTGGGGCCAGACAGATGTGATATTTGCCAGTTCTCCAAACTACTCAAAATTTCTGCTACCGGTTCTCCAGAACCTATCAGAACCTACTGAATTTCACCCCTGGTTGGCTCCCACCCTGCAGCTTTCCCAAAAGGTCCTAAAACATGGCTTTGTAAGCAGGCCTAGGACCATAAATGGAAATGGAACCAATCAATTGGCTGATTTGCTTGTCTTGTTGATGTCATGAGGAGAGGGGGTTTTTTTTTTAATGTGTTTTATTATATAGTGGATCTTTACATTTTTTTCAATGTTGTAAGCTGCCTGGAGTCACTATGTATGAATTAGACACATATAAATTAGCCGAATAAACAAACAATTTTTTAACCAAGCTACCTTAAATGGGCTAAGTTATAGAATGTGTCCAAAATCCGGGCCTCATGATTCCCAAGGGAATGAAATTTGAGAAGGTTTTGGCTGCTTCAGCACTAATGGCTGTTGCTACACTGCTGGGCTGCTACTGCAGTCACATGATCTTCCTTTTCAGAGTTCTCTGACATTTTCTCAGCCAATCTGACAATCTCTCACTTCCTCTTCCATCCAGCAGCAGTCACTTACTTGCCTGCTGGAAAGGAAAGGGGAAAATAGTGTAACGTCCTTGACTTGTGACCAGTTCTAAGTCGGCTGCAAATCCTTGACTTACGACTGATAGCCCAATAAACAAAGGCTTGCGCCAATTGGCTAAGACACGGCGAGCTGGAAGTGAGCTTTTACTGTGTTTCTATTGGTTGCACTGCTTGACAGTTCCTGTATAAATAGCTATCAAGCAGAACAAGGTGCTGAAGTTGTTTGTAGTTACCTTGCTTGCTGTTCCATTGCCATAAACGCTGTTCCTGTTACCTCAGCTAGTCTGTCATCTATCTGTCGGTACAGACTTCAACAGAAAGGAAAAGAAAAGAGAGGAAGGAAGGGTGAGAGGAAGTAAGTAAGAGAGGGAGGGAGGGAGGATGGATTTCTGATGCTCCCTGACAGCTTCCCACAAGAAAACTCAATGGGTAAACAGCAGGAAGTTAGAAGTTGCTCCCACTACTTTTTTGCTCACCTGTGGCCATTTTGTATCCCTGTTTATGTTTACAAAACAATGATCCAATGAGGCACAGGTTGTCTAGCTGTTACTATTATTATGTATTATCTATGCATAGTTTACCAGATAGTTATGACTTGATTTGGTACCTTTGCCTATTAAGCACTTCGCAAAGATCTAGGATAGTTAAATATGATACGATTTTAATATGTGCTGTTCCAAATAATGCAATCTTTTTTTTGTAATTGATGACTTGAGATTCTGCCCAGTTCTAATGTGGCCAAAAGTTTTTTTCAGAACTTTTGTTTTTATTCAGTATATGATTTATTAATCTGGGCTATAGAAGAAATAGCTATAAACAAATTAAAATAAAAGCATTTTTTAAAGAAAATGTCCATGGTAATCTTTGTTGTTAGTTGCAAAGTTGTGTCTGACCCATCGCGATCCCATGGACAACATTCCTCCAGGCCTTCCTGTCCTCTACCATCCTCTGGAGTCCATTTAAGATCACGCCTACTGCTTCAGTGACTCCATCCAGCCATGTCATTCTCTGCTGTCCCTTTCTTCTTTTGCCCTCAATCTTTCCCAGCATTAGGCTCTTCTTAGGTAAAGCATTTTGGAATAGTTGTAGCTTAGTGATAAAGCAAATTAGTTCTTCTCAAACTCAATCCTCAGCATTTTCAATAACAACAGCACTCAGCTAGTGTCGAGACAGTATTTCAGATTTCACAGAACACTATCAGACTATTTCAACATTTTAACTTAGGAAAAGATGATTTGATATATTTCCTTTTGTACAGGTGAAACTCGAAAAATTAGAATATCGTGCAAAAGTTCATTTATTTCAGTAATGCAACTTAAAAGGTGAAACTAATATATGAGATAGACTCATTACATGCAAAGCAAGATAGTTCAAGCCTTGATTTGTCATAATTGTGATGATTATGGCTTACAGCTCATGAAAACCCCAAATCCACAATCTCAGAAAATTAGAATATTACATGCAATCAATAAAACAAAGATTGTACATAAAACAATATTGGGCCTCTGAAAAGTATAAGCATGCATATGTACTCAGTACTTGATTTGGGTCCCTTTTGCAGCAATTACTGCCTCAATGTGGTGTGGCATGGAAGCTATCAGCCTGTGGCACTGCTGAGGTGTTATGGAAGACCAGGATGCTTCAATAGCAGCCTTCAGCTCTTCTGCATTGTTCGGTCTCATGTCTCTCATCTCTCTTGGCAATTCCCCATAGATTCTCTATGGGGTTCAGGTCAGGTGAGTTTGCTGGCCAATCAAGCACAGTAATCCCACAGTCATTGAACCAGGTTTTGGTGCTTTTGGCAGTGTGGGCAGGTGCCAAGTCCTGCTGGAAAATGACGTCAGCATCCCCATAAAGCTCGTCTGTGGAAGGAAGCATGAGCTCTTGCCTCACAAGCAGGAGGTTGTGAGTTTGATCCTAGGTAGACGCACATGTAGGGTCTCCTGCTTAGGCAGGGGGTTGGACTAGATGACCTGCAAGGTCCCTTCCAACTCTGTTAATCTGTTAACGTGCTCCAAAATCTCCTGATAGATGGCTGTGTTGACCCTGGACTTAATGAAGCACAGTGGACCAACACCAGCAGATGACATAGCTCCCCAAATCAACACAGACTGTGGAAACTTCACACTGGACTTCAAGCATCTTGCAATGTGTGGCTCTCCATTCTTCCTCCATACTCTGGGTCCTTGGTTTCCAAATGAGATGCAAAAGTTGCTCTCATCAGAAAAAAAGGAGTTTGGACCACTGAGCAACAGACCAGGTCTGTTTTTCTTTAGCCCAAGTAAAACACTTCTGACATTGTTTGTTGTTCAGGAGCGGCTTGACAAGAGGAATACGACATTTGAAGCCCATGTCCAGGATCCGTCTGTGTGTGGTGTCTCTTGATGCACTGACTCCAGCCTCAGTCCACTCCTTGTGAAAGTCCCCAACACTTTTGAATGGCCTTTTCCTGACAATCCTCTCCAGGCTGCAGTCATCCTTACTGCTTGTGCACCTTTTTCTTCCACACTTTTCCCTTCCATATAACTTTCTATTAATGTGCTTTGATACAGCACTTTGGGAACATCCAACTTCTTGTGCAATTACCTTTTGAGGCTTTTCCTCCTTATGGAGGGTGTCAATGATGGTTTTCTGCACAACTGTCAGGTCAGCAGTCTTTCCCATGATTGTGATTCCTACTGAACCCGACTGAGAGACCATTTAAAGGCTCAGGAACCCTTTGCAGGTGTTATGGCTTAGTTAGATGATTAGAGTGGGGCACTTTGAGCCTAGAATATTGCACCTTTTCACAGTATTCTAATTTTCTGAGATTGTGGATTTGGGGTTTTCATGAGCTGTAAGCCATAATCATCATAATTATAACAAATCACAGCTTGAACTATCTTGCTTTGCATGTAATTAATCTTATCTCATATATGAGTTTCACCTTTTAAGTTGCATTACTGAAATAAATGAACTTTTGCATGATATTCTAATTTTTTATTTATATTTGTATTTTTAATTCTGTACTTTGTTGATTTTAGTTGTTTTTTAATTCCCTGTGCCCCGCCTCGAGTCCCTTCGGGGAGAGAGAGCGGGTTAGAAATAAAAAGTATTATTATTATTATTATTGTTATTATTATTGTTGTTGTTGTTGTTATTATTATTATTATTATTATTATTATTATTATTATTATTATTATTATTATTATTATTATTATTATTATTATTATTATTGAGTTTCACCTGTATTCTTTGGTTACAAGTACCAGGTAGATTTGAATTACTGCCTTTTCAGAAGCTGGTCTGCATCCCTGTTCTTTGAGCTAATTGATTTGTACCTGTATTATTCTACTTCTGCTGTTCTCTTTTCTGCTATGATTGATCAAGACCGTTTCTTTCCCTTTTATAATGATTAGAATAATCATGGTAGTGGATCACACCAAGGAGCAAAGGGAAGTGTTTTTTTTTTCTTTGTCATTTAAAGGTAAACTTGGAGAGGTCATCTAGTTTGCAGGTATCTTTAGGAGCTTGCATTGCCAAGCAGCTGGGTGATGTTAAGGAACAATATACCATGTGAATGTGTGGTACTGTCATGATCTGCTCCAAAGACATTTTTTAAACAAAGTTTTATTGCTTTGGATATTTTTAGGCTGTTCGTTTTAGTAAAATTGTCTAGGTTTTCTTTTTTATCACTGGATTCAATGCTAACTTTTAATAATGTGCCCATACAAATGCATGGTTCATATTCAGGATTTTGTAAACCCAATTATCTGAATTGATATGACATACCAAAGCACAAATTGATAACCATGACTAAGTGTGTAAAATGTGTTAGACTAAAATATGATTGGCTCATTTGTGATTCAGTATCTCGGACAAACTCAGTTAAAATTTCCTTTGTTTCATGATCCTGTAAGTCTTATCTTGACTCCCATAAACTATTCCCTTTCATTATTTCTTTAAAATAATGTGATTTCGCTAGACAACAGAGACACGATTCTTAACAGAAATGGTTGGAGCTTTTCATAGCATGGATCACCAATAATTCTGAGATTTCTGTAGTAATCATGAATGCTATAGTCATATTTTACTCAAATTTACAATAGAGATATAAGTCAAATACATGCAGTATATACAAGGAAGATTACCCATTACATATTTCCTACATGCTTAGGGCTGTATACTTGCGTTTTATAATAAATAATAATAATAAAGCTGAATTTATTAACCGCTCCCTCTCCCCACAGGGACTCGGGGCGGTGCACAGGGAGAATAAAAACCATAAATATACAAAAATACATACAATTTAAAACAGATTAAACAAACTCCTGCGCTAAAATCCCATTAACTAAAAATCCCCACTCAATATACATAAACAATTAAAAAAACCCATAGAGAGAGAGACTACCCTAGGCCGGCCAGGCGGAAAAGATGTGTCTTTAGTTTCAGGCGGAAGGAGCGGAGGTCCGTGGTCGTTCTAATATCGGGGGGAAGGTCGTTCCAGAGGGCCGGGCCCGCCACAGAGAGAGCCCTTCCCCTGGGCGTCGCCCGCTGACAAAGTCTAGTGGACGGCACCCGGAGAAGTCCCTCTCTGTGGGAGCGAATCGGCCGTGAGGATGTGTGAGGCAGTATCCGATCCCGCAGGTAGCTAGGTCCCGAGCCATGGAGCGCTTTAAAGATGATAACCAACACCTTGAAGCGCACCCGGAAGACGACAGGCAGCCAGTGCAGCTCGCGCAAGAGCGGTGTTACATGGGTAAACCTAGTGGTTCCCATAATTGCTCGCGCGGCTGCATTCTGAACTAACTGAAGCCTCCGGGTGCACCTCAAGGGGAGCCCCATGTAGAGGGAGTTACAGTAGTCCAGTCGGGATGTCACGAGGGCATGAGTGACTGTGCGAAGGGCGTCCCGATCCAATAGGGGGCGCAATTGGCGAACCAGGCGAACCTGGTAAAACGCCCTCCTGGCCACGGCTGTCACTTGCTCTTCCATAGACAGCCGGGTATCCAGGAGGACTCCCAAATTGCGCGCCCCATCCACAGGGGCAAGATGTTCGCCCCCTATGGCCAGCGTTGGAGAAAGCTGGTTGAATCGGGCAGCCGGAAACCACAGCCACTCGGTCTTGGTCGGGTTGAGCCTGAGTCCGTTACTTCCCATCCAGATCCGCACGGCTTCCAGGCACTGGCACATCACCGCTACGGCATCGTTGGGGTGGTTAGGGGTAGATATATACAGCTGAGTGTCATCAGCGTAGAGATGGTACTCTACCCCAAAACCACGGATGATCTCACCCAGCGGCTTCATGTATGCATTAAACAAGAGAGGCGAGAGGACCGACCCCTGAGGCACCCCACATGTGAGGGGTCTCGGGGTCGACCTCTGCTCTCCTGCCAACACAAATTGCGATCGGCCAGAGAGGTAGGAGGAGAACCACCGTAAAACGGTGCCTCCCACCCCCAACCCCCCCAGCCGATGCAATAGGATACCATGGTCGATGGTATCGAAAGCCGCCGAGAGGTCTAATAGGACCAGGATGGAGGAACAACCCCCATCCCTGGCCCTCCAGAGATCATCCACCAACGCGACCAATGCCGTCTCGGTGCTATGCCCGGGCCGAAAGCCGGACTGGCGCGGATCTAGATAATCAACTTCCTCCAGGTGACGGGGAAACTGTTGTGCCACCACACTCTCAACAACCTTCGCCAGAAAGGGAAGGTTGGAGACGGGATGATAGTTGGTTAAAAGAGCTGGGTCCAAAGAGGGCTTCTTAAGGAGGGGCCTCACCATAGCCTCTTTTAGGGAAGCAGGCAAGGAACCCTCACTCAAGGATGCGTTGACAACCTCTTGGAGCCAGCCTCGTGTCACCTCCCAGGATGCCAGTACAAGCCAGGAGGGACACGGGTCCAATAAACATGTGGTGGCTCGCAGTCGTCCACGTAACCTGTCCATATCCTCGGAAGCAACGGAGTCAAATTCCTCCCAAACAAGATCGGCCTCGTGGCATCCCACTGGGCCACGAATGGGGGCTAGCTCGTTCCGTATCTGAGCGGTTTTGTCCTGCAGAAAAGTCACAAATTCCTCTGCTCTACCCTGTAGCGGGGCTTCCCGCACCCTCTGTTGCAGGAGGGAACGGGTCACCCTGAACAGGGCGGCAGGGCGGTTTTCTGCGGATGCTATGAGAGTGGCGCAATGATGACGTTTGGCCACTCTCAGCGCCACAATGTAAGTCCGTAAATGGGCTCTTACCTGTGTCCGGTCAGATTCGGAGCGAGTAGCCCTCCATCTTCCCTCTAGGCATCTCTTGCGGCGTTTCATCGCCCTCAGCTCCTCGGTGAACCAAGGAGCCGGGGCAGCTCGGCGCCGCAAGAGAGGCCGCAAGGGCGCGACCCGATCCAAGGCTCCCGTGGTCGCAGTATTCCATGCGGCCACGAGGTCCTCCATCGGGGCGCGGGTCAGGGGTACAGGAAGTGGCCCAAGCCCCGTCTGGAACCCAACAGGGTCCATCAGGCGCCTGGGGCGAAACCAGATAGGAAGTTCTGGTTCCGCCTCCCCGCGACGGGGAGTAGCGGTCGGAAGGTCGAGTCGGAGAAGTGAGTGGTCTGACCATGACAAGGGTGTGATGACTATATCCCCTATACCCAGATCACTCTTCCATTGGCCCGAGACAAAGATGAGATCCGGCGTATGTCCACCCTCGTGGGTGGGGCCTTGAATTAGTTGGGTCAGGTCCATGGCCGTCATGGAGGCCATGAACTCCCGAGCTGCCTCGGATGATTCGCCCAACGATGGCAGATTAAAGTCCCCCATGACTAAAAGTCTGGGGGTCTCAACTGCCACCGTAGCGATCACCTCCAGGAGCTCGGGCAGGGCTGCTGCTACATAGCGGGGAGCCAGGTATACAACCAGCAAGCCCAACTGCCTCCCTAGGCCCCACTTCACGCAGAGGGACTCACAACCGGTAGTCTGAGGCACAATGGTCTCTCTTGGCTCAAGGCCTTCCTTGATAATGACCGCTACCCCACCGCCCCTGCCTAGGGCCCGCGGCTGATGAAAAGCGCAGTAACCTGGTGGGCACATTTCGACGAGGGGAAGTCCCCCCTCGTGGCCCAACCAGGTCTCTGCAATTCCTACCAGGTCCGGCTCCCCCTCTGACACAAGGTCATGGACGAGGGGGGCTTTGTTAACCACGGACCTGGCGTTGCAAAACATCAGCCGCAGGCCCTGGCTCTGTATCCCCTGACCACCTAGCCTGCGGGGGTTGTGGCACCCGACCGTTTGTAACCAACGGCCACGTGCCACCAACCGGGAGGATGGAACTTGTCTCCCCTCGGCCCTGCCCCTCCCCACGACCGTCTGGATTGATATGCCCTCCGGCGGACCGTTTCGTAATTCCCCCCTCATATCGGATCCTTCCGATATGCAAAAGTATAAGCTTTATAGTTATTTCATTAACCAAGTTGGTTGTTGGTTAGTCTTTTTCTAGGCATAATGGAATATAATTGTTTTATCTTTGGAGCCATTTATGTCTTGAGACTTGAAGAACAAGCGTAGATATCAGAAAGTGGCAACTGACTTGCTTTTTAGGCTCCAATAAGGTTTGGTATCTTTCTCCAGAGTAATACCAGCCAACATTTCAAATATTGTACAGTGCCCATAATGAACTATTACTCTTGGGTATTAAGGAAAAACAATTATGTTTACAATCTGTCACACTGTCCAAACTATTATCAGGTAAAAGGCCATAAGTTTTCAATGTTAAAAGAGAATAAGAACACTTAGAACTAGACTTGGTAAATCACTCAGATAATTGATTGATTTCATACACTATATCCCTGACTTTTCTTAAGATTGCATGATTGTCTGAGATAGGACCAGTGATTACTTGGGGAAAAAAACACTCCAGAAGCTATTACAGAGATCAAGGCTGGACAAAATTTAAGGGATCAAGAAAGGGTATAGTCAAAAATATTTTTCCATTTTTTATTTTTAAGGGTAGAAACAGGAGACAAAATATTTTCTAGAAGGAAACCACATTCTCACCCACCCATCCCAATCACTATTTCCAATGAGCCAAAACTGTATGTTTGAAGTTTCTTGGGTTTTAAGCTGCTGGGAATGAGTCATTCAAAGTGAAATGGGAATGATTTGCTTCTGGAAGGCATTTTACTCCTATTGATTAAATGATTGATTATGTGCCATCATAATGCTATCAACTACAAGTGACCACATAAGATTCTTTTCCCATGATGATCTATCTCTAATCTGGTTGGTCAGGTTTTCCAATGATGTACTCATCATCACAGTAACTGAGTTCCTCTACGTTGCAGCTGGTCACCATCTTCTTCTCTTTGCTCTTTTCCCAGTGTTAGAGCTTTCCAAAGATTTAGATCTTTACATAATGTAAGTAGGATAATTTTAATCTGGACAGTTATGCCTTGAGTGAGGACTCTGCATTGATTTGTCCAATTATCTATTTCTTTGCTTTATTGGCTATCCATGTATTCTAAGAAGTTTTTTTCAACACCATGATCTCTGGAGGGCCAGGGATGGAGGTTGTTCCTCCATTCTGGTCCTATTAGACCTCTCAGCGGCCTTCGATACCATCGACCATGGTATCCTATTGCATCGACTGGAGGGGTTGGGGGTGAGGGGCACCGTTCTACGGTGGTTCTCCTCCTATCTCTCTGGTTGGTCGCAATTTGTGTTGGCAAGAAGTCGACCTCGAGACCCCTCACGTGGGGTGCCTCAGGGGTCGGTCCTCTCGCCTCTCCTGTTCAACACATATATGAAGCCGCTAGGCGAGATCATCCGTGGTTTTGGGGTGGAATACCACCTGTACGCTGATGATACATAGCTGTACATATCTACCCCAAACCACCCCAACGATGCCGTTGAAGTGATGTCCCGGTGTGGAGGCTGTACTGGTCTGGATGGGAAGTAACAAACTCCAACTCAACCCGTCCAAGACCAAGTGGCTGTGGTTTCCGGCATCCCGGTACAATCAGTTTACTCCATCACTGGCCATTGAGGGTGAACATCTAGCCCCCGTGGATAGGGCACACAACTTGGGTGTCCTCCTGGATTCCCGGCTGTCTATGGAAAATCATCTGACAGCCATGGCCAGGGGGGCTTTCTATCAGGTATGCCTGGTACGCCATTTGCGTCCCCTTTTGGACCGGGACGCCCTTTGCACAGTCACTCACGCGCTCGTGACATCCCTTCTAGACTACTGTAACGCTCCCTACATGGGGCTTCCCTTGAGGTGCACCTGAAGACTACAGTTAGTTCAGAATGCGGCCACGCGGGGAATTTTGGGAGCCTCAAGGCATTCCCACATAACACCGCTCCTGCGTGAGCTGCACTGGCTGCCTGTGGCCTTTCGGGTGCGCTTTAAGGTATTGATTACCATCTTTAAAGCGCTCCATGGCACGGGACCTAGTTATCTGCGGGATCGTATCCTACCTCACACATCCCTTCAGCCGATTCGCTCCCACAGAGAGGGACTTCTCCGGGTGCCGTCCACTAGGCAGTGCCAGCGGGTGATGCCCAGGGGAAGGGCCTTCTCTGTGGCAGGCCCAACCCTCTGGAACGACCTACCCCCCGAACTTAGAACTATCACGGACCTCCGCTCCTTCCACCGAAGTTTGAAGATGCATTTCTTCCATCTTGCCGGCCTGGCCTAATCCACACCATTAAGTTATAGACTGAAGTTTAAATTGTTTTAATTCGTCTTTTAAGGGTAAAGTTTTAATGGGTGGTAATTTTAATGGTTTTTAAATTTTGTACAGGGTAGTTTAATTTGTTTTTAAATTTGTGTGCATTGTATGTTTTTAGTTGCTTTTTAATTTTTCTGTACACCACCCCGAGTCCCTTCGGGGAGAGGGGGCGGTTTATAAATATAATAAATTATTATTATTATTATTATTTTAGGATTTTAATGGCTTTAGGATTTTTAGCACAGGGTATTGGGGTTTAATTTATTTTTAGTACTATTTATTGTTATGTTTGTCTTTTTATTCTATTTTAACTTCCTGTGCACCACCCCGAGTCCCTTTGGGGAGAGTGGGGCGGTTTATAAATTTAATAAATAAATAAAATAAAAATAAACCAAAGTTCAAAAGTATCAATCGTCTTCCTATCCTGCTTCTTCAACTTCAACTTCCATTGGTGTCATAGTGTCAGATGCCAACAACCAGACCCACACATGTAGCGTTCCAACTAGCTAGTTTATTGTTCTCTGCCGATTACATAGTAATCCCCCAAGACTGGCAGCTTTCATCTGGAAACAAGCAGATAAGGCACTAAGGCATTCAGAGTGGGTCAGACCTAATCCTCCTGTGTTTTGTAGCTAGTCCATGCTGATTCCTCACTTGAGTGCTCCTCCCAACTTGGATGGTTGCACTCCAACACATAGGGAGTACCATGGTTTCCATGATTCTGGTATTTGTAGGTAGGGAGACATTACTGCATTTGAATATCTTTTCCAAGGCCTTCCTGATTGCGCTACCAAGTGCTAATTTTGATTACTATTTTTTTTTTTTACTATTGATAGGTGATGCTAAAAGGTAGAAGACATATGAATAGACCCTAACAGATATTTTATTGTTGTAATCTATATTACAAAAACCTTGCTGGACTGTCTGCCTTTCCTTGGGAAATGGTAGATATTGGTACCTAAGGGTTTGATCCTAGAGATTTCCTCCCTCAGACCAATTCCAAGTTGCAGCTATTGATTCCATCACACTAGAGCCTTCTATGGTGATGGAGCACAATAAACAAACAAACAAATAAATTTTACAGTTTTGTAAGTAATTTTGCTTGATAGCCATTCTTTTGAGGGATTCCAATAAGGACCCGAAGAGTCTGTTTGTCTGTCTGTCTGTCTGTGTACCTCCCTCCCTCCCTATCTCCCTATCTACATACCTAATAAATATCTTAAAATCTCACCACAGCAGATTTTACACTGACTTGCAACAGTTCAAAATCAAGAATGATTGCTTATGTTAACACTGGGCTCAAAAAGTAAAAATAACCTTTCATAAATGATGAATGCCAAGTATCAAAGCAAACAGTAGTTGGCCAAGACTTGAAGGCAATCTTTAAATCCTTGACATCAAGTACATTCAAATATGAGAAATCACTCTTGCCAGATTTATGTGGGCTACAAGCAAAAACCAAACAACCTCTCAAACTTGAGGAAATAATAAGGTTCAATGTATTTTATCTTTTCAACAAAGAACAAGTGATATGTCTAATAAAGTTTCGTGAAAATTATGCTGACCTGTAAGGACCTTGAATGTAGCCTTTTTTTGAGTGCCATACATATTGGTTATGATCTAAGAGGCTCAGAGGATTGGTTTTGTGCATCCCCTCTTGCATTCAAACTGCAAAAAAAGTCTTTCAAGACAATTTTTCCTAGGTAATGTCTTTATATAATGAACTATAATCCCCATCATTCCAAGATAGCATATCTCTTTTTTCAATACAAAATATGGAGATGGCATGGTAAATGCTGTAGGAGAAAGCAGACAGAATCAAGAGAAGACTCAGCCCAGAATCATTCTGTCCATAAATGCTCCAAGTCTGGTCCTCTCTTTGAATTCCATTAACTCTTACCTAGCATTTGTTTAGTGTTGACCTCAGTTGACCAGATCTTGTGTGTAGATTAGAGCAATAAATCTTCTGAACTAGAACTTACATGTGATCCTGATTCCCTGTGCCTGAGAGTTACTGTAAAAAGTCAGCCATCCTCTTCATTATACCTACAGCTCACTTGTGTATCTTTAGACTATGGCTTCCTTTGTTCATTTGCCAGGTATTGTAATATTTCAATTATTGTTTACTTAAAAGAGTTGTCCTCAGTCCCAGAGCAACATGCAGCCAATTTTATAACTTGCATACTTCTGGTCAGGAGAAGAAAACAGGATGCCTTCTATTAAATCCACGTGGCCAATGGTCAGGGATTGTGAAAATCTTGTTCCCTCACAACTGGAGGAACATGATTGCTACTGTATCACTGATTATGCAACCCACAACTCAATGCTTTTTTTAAAAAGCATGGATTGCATACTGGACATTACAATAATTATTTTTCAGAAAAAGAAAGAAATAAAGAAAATATCATTATAGCTGTATCAAATTAAACATTACATTATACGTTATCCAAAGGATCAAGAAATTAAAATTAGACTAACCTTCCAAGTTAGTGTACAAATCAATTTCAACATAAGAATTTAAGAAATTTTTTTACTGAATCCAGTTTAGCATTCTCTTTGTACTGGTGACCAGTCAGATGATGCACAAAGTCCATCATCAACATATGACTTATTTCTTTATATCTATTTATGTATCAACAGCGATATTATTTACCTATTGAGAAATTTGGAATACAGAACAGCTAGCAAACTAAAGTAAAACTGGGTGTGACATCTTGTAAGGTTTTGATAATTTGACAATTTATTTTATTTCCTTGCAGCATCTTCTATATTGTAGAATAATCTTCAACATCTCCTGAGGATGTGGTGGATAGTCTGGCACCCATGAGCATATCGTCAATACATTAGCTACAGTATTACAGCTACACCACTATTATGGCTATATTGTAGGCAACTTCTATTTGTAATCTACTATAGACAATAAACCAAACGTAAATGTAAACCCCTTTTTTTTGTTTGGGTGTTGCAGTACATTGAATTATTGTGCATGCATCTGTGCCATATTGTTTGAGAGGGTTTTCAGTGCAGTGTTTGCACTGGTGAGGAAAAATGTTAGCTGAAATATTTATGTTCATCATTTTATATGTATGCAGTTGCCTCATTTTCTCTAATGAACTGCACCAGGTTGATTTATGCATCAGTAGGTTAGATTTTTGCTGATGACCTTTTCATATGTTCTGAAAATGTAGCCAGCTCTAGTGCATTGTGTATTTTTTTTCCTTTTTGCAACACAGTATTGAGAAATTACCTGTTTTGAGCATTTGTGTGACAAAATGCGCTTGGGTGGTATCAGCTGTGAGGAAGATCACCTAGGACAGGGGTCTGCAAAGTTGGCTCTTTTAAGACTGGTGGACTTCAACTCCCAGAGTTCCCCAGCCAGCTATGCTGGCTGGGGAACTCTGAGAGTTGAAGTCCACCAGTCTTAAAAGAGCCAACTTTGCAGACCCCTGACCTAGGAGAATGGTAGATTTTGTATTATGTAGTGGTACAAATTTAGGATTTTTTTTTCATCCTCTGGTTTGCAATACTTCCTCAGAGCCAAAAAGAAGACTTGAGAGAAGCAGCAGTGACAGTAGTTGAGACCCATGAATTTTGATGGAGAGTTAGTCCACAGCAAAAGGTCCTGGAACCCCTGGCACAGGGGATAACTTTGAGGGCCTGGGAAATATGCTGTCAAATGGCAGCTGAGATGTTGTAAATGCTAGGAAAGGGGTTTAGGAATTGGGTGGGGGAGGGGCTCCATAGTCTGGAGTATGGGCAGTAGAGGCTTGATATGTAAAGGCCTCTGACTGTCGTTGGCTTAACTAGTCATCTCTGGTGATGCCAGTTCATCACATCAACTACTACACCAAACAGATACCACTTCTTGGTACATATGTGTATGAATGGGAGCAATACCCGCAACCTTGAAAGAAACTGAAAAGCCTTCAATTTTTCACTCTTTCTAGGGAAGGTATTGAACTAGGGATGCAGTTATCAAGTATTCTACTACAGATAAATTACGTAGACCATTCCAGATAATCACTCAAGTTACCGCATGGGCATAAATGGCATTGGTTGCAGTACTGGGTTATCTTTGTTGGGACTTGGACTTAGGCAGTGCTTCTAATCTTTTAGGACATGTTTTTTTCAAATAGAATTCTGGCAAGGAGATTGAACAAACTACAAGGCAGCTAAAGATTTAATGAACATTGTGAGGTAAGTGAAGTTCATTGCCAATGGATTTGTGAGGTGTGTGTTTTTCTTTTATATAGGGGTAGCATCTGAGGTGGGTTGCTGCTGGTTCAGCCTGGATTGGCCGAACCGGTCATAGTGGCAGCGGGAGGCTACACCGTCCCACCCGGATGCTTCTGCACATGCGCAGAAACATTGTACATGGGGGGGGGGGGAGCATTGCCAAACAGTAGTAAAAAAATTAACAGCCTACCTCTGGGTGGCATAACTTGAACTTGTTTTTTTGACCAGGCAGGTTTTTTTTCCTGGCCAATAGTCTTGAAAATGCTTTTATTCAGCCCTCCTCTCTTTGCATTTGGGAGGCGATATTAACTCCGCCTCTTTGTCTTCTGAAGCCAGTGATTGTTGCCTCTCTTGGTTGCTAGGCAACTCTTCTTGCTGAATTCCCTCAGGTTGTTGTTCCTCTTCATCTTCAATTCTAAGCTGTCCTTGACAAACATTTCCCACCAGTTACGGTGGTGGTTATCCCTTGGCAGAACCTCTGGGCTAATTGGTAGGCCCAGATCATAGTATACCAACATAGATGAGTCTTCAGTATATTATCTTACCTTTAATTTTCATAATGTGCACTGCCAGAGACCAGCATTGGATAGTTGCTTCATTTATTTATATTACAGTCAGACTATTGATGAGTTATGTTTGTTTGTTTTAATCTCTGGGAAGCTAACAACAGTTATCAATATAATGTAAGGTAAAGGTTGTCCTAACACATATGTGCTAGTCGTTCCCCACTCTAGGGGGCAGTGCTCATGTCTGTTTCAATGCTGAAGAATCAGCGCTGTCCGAAGACATCTCCATGTTCATGTGGTCCGCATGACTAAATGTCAAAGGTGCACGGAATGCTGTTACCTTCCCACCAAAGTGGTCCCTATTTTTCTACTTGTATTTTTACATGCTTTCAAACTGCTAGGTTGGCAGAAGCTGGGACAAGTAACGGGAGCTCAGTCCATAAAGCAGCACTAGGGATTCGAACTGCCGAATTGCTGACCTCCCTGATTGACAAGCTCAGCGTCTTAGCCACTGAGCCACCAAGTCCCTATCAACATAGTATACACCACAACAATAAATATATAATTGGCAGGTGAAATGAAAATAGAAATGATCCATTGATATAACCATCTTATGGACTCTGACTTTATCAGAAATTGAGCTATCTTATTTATTTATTTATTTAAATTTATATCCCGCCCTTCTCCACAAAGGACCCAGGGCGGCGATAAACAACTGAGACACTTTAAGGTACTAGTAACCACCTTTAAAGTGCTCCATGGCAAGGGACCTGGTTATCGTCAAGACCGCCTCCTGCTACCAAATACCTCCCACCGACCAGTTCGCTCCCACAGAGAGGGCCTCCTCAGGGTGCCGTCGGCTAAACAATGTTGGCTGGTGACCCCCAGGGGGAGAGCCTTCTCTGTGGCAGCCCCTGCCCTCTGGAATGACTTACCCCCTGACCTACGGACGATCACCGACCTACGCCTTTTCCGTTGGGCCTTGAAGACCTATCTATTTCATGCGGCCGGCCTGGCATAGTTTTTAAATTTGTTTTAGCAGGGGTTTTAATAGGGGTTTTATGACAGGCCAATTATTTAATGTATTTTTAATGTATTTTATGTTTTATATTGTCGATTTTACCTGCCTGTACACCGCCCTGAGTCCGAGTAGGGAGAAGGTGCGGTATATAAATTTAATTAATAAATAAAATAAATAAATAAATACTGTCTGGTTCTTGAGGATGAGGAATGGCTGATTCTCCAAGCCTTCTGAACCTCATCAACTTTAAGATAGGTGGACTTTAATTCCCAGAATTCCCCAGGCAGCATGAGAGCTGAAGTCTATACAGTGGTACCTCGGTTCACGAATGCTTTTGTTCACGAACAACTCAGTTCACGAACAGAAAAGTTCATCAAAATATGCTCCGGTTCACGAACTCCGCTTCGGTTCACGAACAGGAGCCGTGGCCATTTTAATGCTATTTCCTGGCTGTCACATGGTTGTGACTTCCTGTAGGAAGATCGTGGAGAGAAGGAGACACAGAAAAAAGTACACTGTGAGTACTTTCAGTTACTTTTTTTGATTTTTGTTATGCTTTTAGCACATACAGTACTGTACTAATGTGTATTGTAATTTGTTTCATATTTTTTGTGCTTCAAAACCCCAAAAAAAGATCAGAACAGATAACCGGATTTACATTAAACCCTATGGGAAACTGTGCCTCGGTTCACGACCAATTCGGTTCGCGACCAGAGTCAGTTCACGAATTAAGTCCGTGAACCGAGGTACCACTGTATATAAAAGTTGTTGAGGCTGAGAAACACTGATATAGTTCATATTGACTAACCAGTGGAATAGTCTGGAGCTGTTAAGAGCTCCCTCTGCCTGACTTTATTTCAAGTAGTAGATGAAAGATCAGTTTGCCAGTTGGCTAGTCTGAGGCTTTCAGCCAGGGTAGAAATGCCCTAAGAGAAACAAGTAGAGTGCTTGACTGGTAAAAGGTAAGCCTGTAGTTATTCCTTTGCTATTCTCTTAAAGTTGCTAAGAAACAGTTACCTTTCCCCTTAAGATTGACTTTTTTTAAATCTTATTGTGTTTAAGTGCAAAGGGTAGTTAGATGGCCAAATGCAATGAACAAGCCTAGGTATCATTAAATAGAATCAAGGTACATGCTTTTGGCAGAGTCTTCATTTGCGTGAGAAATCTCACACATAGAAGCTATAATTTGTAGAATTCCTAGCTGCATGGCTAAAATCTGCAAGCTGCAATCCTAAGAAGTCAGGGAGATTAAATTGAGTAACTTTCTTTTAAAATTATATTTTAAATATTACCGTATGTATTTTTTTTAAAGTCAGAAAAACATAAATAATTCATTACATTTTGGTTCTTTAATGTGTTCAAATGCATCATGTCTTTAGTTTAAAAGCCGTTATTACTATAATGTTATAGTCATTGTAATGTTTTCGGGGCTTTTTTATTTCAGCTCAATGTTTGTTTTTAAAAAACTCTCTATCAGCTTGGAATCTGTTTGCCTTATGCTCTGGAGAATTTATCCCGGATCCTTTTACAATGGATTGTAAAAAGTGTGGCATTAATGAAGACTTAGAAGATGTTTTTAAAAGTAAAATCACAAGCTTCAGGAGATATTAAAACGTACCTCATGCAAATGACAGGATTATTTTCATTTTATATAAGAAACTATTTACGCCATTATTGAGGCTAGGAATAGAATCAGCCAAAGAATATACAAGTTGGAATATACAACTTGTTTCATTACACTAAAAGGATTTAAAGACATATGTTCTAGTGCTTTTCTTTCAGTGCTTTTCTCTGTTAGTGAAGCAGACTTATTTTCTATATGATTATCTTGTTTATTGCTTCCCATTAAAGTAATTCCTCTCTTCTATTGGTTTTGTTTAGTGCATTTGAAAGATAATGCTTGGATCAGCCTCCTCATTTTTTTAATAGCAATTCACAATACAATCTTATATTTGCCTACTCAGAAGTAAGTAAACATTGCATTGTGTAAAATTTCACATATCACACTATGGATGCTTTTTCTGACAGTCAGATTAATCCAATATAAAGAAAAATGCAATGTAAATGAATTCTAAAAATTATTGGACATCAAATCATTAATGTAAATAGTATTAACAAAAATGTAATGCACCAGTTAATGGACACTTATAGTTTGCTGTTGCTAGGTTTTGCAGTCATCTGATGTTACACTTTGCAACAGTATTATTTAGCAATGGAAATTTATTAGTTAAATTCCAGTTATTTATTTATTTGGGAATTCCAGTCCAATTACTATTGTTTAGTGAGGATTGTCTTGTAAATCCTTTAAAAAATATTTTTAAAGCTTCATTTGAAAAGATTTGCATTGATTTTTTATGAAGCTTAGTTATAATTTTTATCTCTTTATAAGAGTTTGGAAAATAAAATAAAAAATCTACACACATTGATGCTTTTTATTATGGAACTCAGTTGTTTGAAATCTTGCTTGTAAAATGGTTAATAATAATAATCTTTATTGTCATTGTACTAAAATTACAATGAAATTGGCTATATAGTAGTTTTATATATAACTATGTAGTAGTTATTATAGTAGTTATTAAGTCAGAGCTGCCTGTTCCTATGTTCTGTATCAGAAAACAGAGATAATTACACTTTACCTACAACTGAATCTACATAGCAGTAATATTGACGTACGTTCATTTAGTGACCATTTGAGGTTACAATGGCATTGAAAAAAGTGACTTACAACCATTTTTCACACTTATAACCATTGCAGCATCCCTATGGTCACAGGATCAAAATTCAGATGCTTGGCAACTGACTCATATTTATGACAGTTGCAGTGTCCCAGGGTTACGTGATCACCATTTGTGACCTTCTGACAAGCAAAATCAATGTAGAAGCCAGATTTACTTAACAATCATGTTCCTAACTTAACGACTATAATGATTCACTTAACAAGTGCAAGAAAAGTCGCAAAATGGGGCAAAACTCACTTACCAAATGTTTCACTTAGCAACAGAAATGTTGGGCTCAATTATGGTCGTAAGTCAAGGACTGCCTGCAAAACATGAAGTTGAGTATATTGTTAACATTCATTGTCAACTGAAATATGTATAGTTTTAGTCTTTACAACCTAGCAGTATGTTGGGGGAAATGTTATATGAAGAAGGCTCTGTCTCTGCATCCTTCTCTGTCAGCAGGGAAGCTCTCTGGAAATTGAATAGAATGGGACCAAATTTAGAATGGTAGGAGAAGCCAACAAAGACTAAATTTGAAAATGGGATAAATTCTCATTGGACCCAAAAGAAAAATGCCCCCAAATCATCTCTATGGGAAAAGGGGTTGGGCAGCTAATCAGAATGGTGGCAACGGCTCCATTCGGAATCCCTCTTCTTGTCTCCCTCCTGATCCGGAATGGGCATATACAGGTTACCTAGAGCTCTCTTATGGATATACGCAAACACTGAGTGGTGCAAGAGGGGAGAAGGAACACATATCACAAACCTGTGTGTTATTTGAAATGGTATAAGGTTCCTGCCCACGCAGGGGGTTGGACTAGAAGACCTACAAGGTCCCTTCCAACTCTGCTATTGTATTGTATTGTATTGTATTTTGTTACTTAAAATAAAATAAATATGCTGTCTGTGGCCCCTTCTAGTAAAGGGCTGGAAAGAATTGCAGAAGCCATTCTCTGCCTCCCTCCCCCCCCTACCTTGACTGCAATCCAATAACATGTGGGAAATAAATTTTGTAACCAGTTTTGAAATCTGTCTGCCCATTAGCTATCCACCTCTGAAAATGGAACAAAACAGAAGAGGACCAAATTTAGTGTGTAGGAAAAGCTGGGGAAAGAAACATTGATTTTGAAAAGGAGCCAGATGTAGCTGAGGGTTAGAAAGGAAACCCCCACCCCCACCCCAAACCAATCAATCGCTATAGGAAAGGCTGCTGGACTTGGAATACTGCCAACCTCTTTACTCTACACTGTACTTCCCTTAGTCATGTGATCCAGAATGGAGCTGTTATTAAGGATTGGAAAGAATTCTAGAAGCCATGGCCTCCGTGCTTAATTATATTATGAGTTAAACTTGTTATGGCTGAAATGGAGGAACATGGGCCAAAGTTTTTTGATTGGCTGAAATCAATTTGTTTAAATGTTAATTATAATCAGGGAAGCAGAAGTATTCCACATTGCCTCTCAAACATAATAAATAGAAGTGGCATGAAAACAGGAACTCGTGTTCTGCTTCTGCCAACTACATAGTATTTTTGTAAGGACAATAAGCATATTGGGAAAAGTGTATATGCCCTGTAATATATTACTTTGCAAAAACTTGTGGTGAACTCCATTCCTTAAATATGCTTAAGACATTGTCAACTGGATAGTGGTCCCATCTTTCTTAATCAACTCCTGTACAAACTTACATGGTTTTACTTCCAACCACTGGAAGAACTGTCAACCTGTCAACCTTATATTTGCTAATTCATTGCAATATTAGAATAAAGTGATTGGAAAGTCATCATTTTACATGGTTAGTCAATATTAGGACAATGCACAGCTGGTTGTCCTGAATCTAGTTGCCTGTCCAACATGAAGAAAGTTGAATGCTGTTGCCATGGCACTAATGTATCTCCAGAGAAAAAGCAGGATTGTGGTGGTGTAATAATGCATCCATACTTTGTAACCACAGCAAACAATGCACACACATATGCAAATCTTTAAGCATTGGAAAAACTATGATTTTCCACAGAGTCATATCTATCAATCCATTTCCTGTAGAAAGAAAGCAGAAATTGCCTATTTTGCAGATTAAGGTCTATTCAAGGAGGGTGTGAGGGGAGGGAGTAGAAGATGGAGAGAGTGATGACAATTGAGAAGAAAAGAATAAATCAGTCTTGCCACCATTCATGACTTATTCATGAGACATGTGAATTTTGCATTTAAATTTGACATTCTCATGATCTCAATATTGTATATGCAAATCTAAAGATTTCTGCATCCCTTCACATTCTTGATTCAAGTGTGCTCTTAGTTTTTCCAGTCATCCTGTGAATACAAAACTAGCAAAGCTCACAGAGATATTGCTTTATGCAGAATGCAGTCTTTTCCACAAATCCAAAGAATGCATTTGATACAATGGATTAATTTTAAACAAAGCATAAGTGTTAATTGTTAATATTGAACATTGGTTGGTTTAAATGCAAATTGCTTTTGCCTCCTCTAATGTTGTATCATGGTCAAATAGAGATCTCTGTGCATCTGTAAATATATGTAGAAATACTGCAATTAAGAACAGCGTAACAGAATTAGAAAGGATGGTTAGTGCCATACAACCAGAAACAAATCTCCTATACAGTTTGCTAAAGCTCTCTGAACATTTTCAAATGCAAATATTTAAAATGGTTAAATAAAAACAAGAAATATTATCTTATTTACTGTCAGTTTTGAAATTACAGCATTAACATAGAAATAATAATTTGACAGTTGCTAACAAGCAAGCAATTTTATTCCCTAAACTGAATAACCTCAGGTCACAGAAGTGGCTGTGTGAAGTTTATAGAGAGAAATAGGTAATATTATCATGATCCTTGATATTTTTTATTTTTTATTACTAACCATTATAACTATTATATCTAATGTTAGATTGCTTAAATATTATGCATCTATTTCCTGCAAGAGAGTATAACAAATCTCTCCAAGTTTAGCAGAAATTCTAAGAATAGTTTTTAACCTTTTATCAGACCAGATATCATTATTTTAAGCATCCTGAGTATTCACTTGAGGCACAACTGACAAGCTTATTCTATTAAATTTTAGACACATTATGCAAAGTCCAGCTCTTTTGTGAACTCAGTAATGTTAAGAAAGGTGGAAGAAAAGAAAAGGAAGAGGATGACCGGCAGGAATGGTTATACCTATGAGACACCCGAAGAGCCAGGTTTAGAGCAGATTGTCTTGCAAAATGGTCTAGCTAGCTATATGGTTGCTAAGAGTTTTGACACCAACTTGACAGCAAATAATTCATTAATCAAATCTATCACTTTAAACAAAAACTAAGGTTCAGTGAAAAAGCACAATAGGCATGCAGAAAAAAAATAGTTCAAAAATTATATATGATCAGTAACAGTGGGAACAGTATGCTATTGCCCTGTTTGTGGTTTTCCCTTAAGCATTTGACTGTCTAAATCAATATTTCTTAACCTCAGCAACTTTAAGATGTGTGGATTTCAGTTCCCAGAATTCCCTAGCCAGCAAGTCCATACATCTTTAAATTGCTAGGTGGAGAAACTGTGATTTAAATTAGGCTGTATTGATCTATTTTAGATATATAGAATCATTTAGTACTAATAACAGCTACAATTCAGAGAGATCTATCTCCTTTATCCTTAAATAATGTATGCTGATAAAATCTGTGTTTTTATCAGCATACATTATTTAAGGATAAAGGAGATAGATCTATTTAGTATGTTTAGGATTTTTTTTGGAGTAATATCTTCTATGCATATTATGTAGAGGCCTGGTTTAAAATTAATGTAAACTTCCTCACTGCTTACTAATATCTAAACGTTAAACTGCTAAAAAAGAAAGGGCAATTACCCTTGAAAAATAAATTGACAATTCCTCTCAAAAACAAAACAAAACCAATAACAAAAGGAAGAAATCAGAACTATCTAGAGCCATTGTGCTACAAAATAAATTAATTTTGACATTTAATCCTAAATCCATTGATGAATCTCACAACAGATGGTTTTTCTTGTGACTGTAGCAAATGGTAAGCAAATCTGCTAAAAAAGTGAATCAATTTCCAAAGTTCAGCTACCAACATTTTTCATAATTGAAATTAAAAATAAGATATTTTTGGATACCTCCTCAGTGCTAAATATTTTGAAAGGTATACAATGCATCTTTGTTCTGTTTTTTTAAAAGTAGCATTTGCTCCACTAAGGAATCTGAGAGAGTTTAATAAAGATTTCATTTTGTTTAAGTTGGAAAATGAGAGTATTGCCAGCTGTCACATATTTTGGCATCAATCATATACTTATTCATCTGGGAGAAAGTTTGATTTAACTCAGTGGGGCTTCTTTTTAGACATATATAAAGGCATTTTCATACTTTTCATATCTTTTAAAAATATTACATAAAAGATCAGATAAATAGATGATGATGATGATGATGATGATGATGAGGATGATGAGGATGATGAAGAAAAAAACTTTACCTGAAACTTCGGAGAGTTGCTAGCAGCCTGAATACCCAGTACCAGATTTAATGAACAATAGTCTGTTTAAAAGTCTAACACAGCTTATTAATTTTACTAAATTCTTTTTTAATTATAAGATTTATTTTATTGATGCAGAAAACACTACATAAATTAATTGATTATATTGACAGAAGGATGGATTGCTCAATCAATAGATAGAAATGTATTAAGGATGATTTCTGTTCTTTGTGTTCTTAAACTTTATTAATTGATAAACAGGTTTGATGATTATGTAGTTTTTGTCTGAATTACAATGAAATGATTTGTTGATGTTATTTTCCAATGTTTCACAGGTGCAAAATCATGTGGGAAATTCATGCTTCATTTGCAAATAGTGCTGTGCAAAGCTTCAAAGAGAGATTTGACTTGATTGAATTGCCCATTCAAATCAAATCTTTGAAGACTGAATTTTTTTATTGATTTGAAGCACTGAATTGAATCAAGTACTTTCACATCACTATGGAGATATCTGAACACAATTTGAGCATTGAAGGGTTACTTGGCTTGGCAAAATCTCCAATATTGCTTCACTTTTCTTTCTATATATGAAGAAATGTGTGGGATCTGGAGGGATTTAAGTAATGTTATGGACTCTCAGTGCTCCTTTTCATTCTTTCATTAACCTTATTTCTCTCCATAAATGTTGTGCGTGTGCATATGCATGCATGTGCACACAAACACTTGTTTTTCTAATACTACTTGTCTATCATATTGCAAAGTCAGGCCTAGTTAGCATTCACTTGTAGACCAACAGGGAATAACAGAGCTCTAGGCTAGAAATGTGAGATGGGTGGCTATAAAATTGAATTTAAATACATGCATGCATACATACATAATAAAAGTTTTTTTACAAAAAAATTCTGAAAGAAGGTAAACTGTTTCCTTATGTGGTTGCCAAGAAAGGTGCATGGTTATGTTCATGTAGTCACCAGAAGTCAAGCTTGACATATACAGTATGCATATCAAGAAAATCTTACAAAGATTTTTGCTATGGTAATAAGTATTTATAATTATAGTACAACAACATTGGCTCCTTATTAGTAACTGAAAATTGAATCAGAGCTGAAAATGAGTTGTAAGAAAACTGCCTCCTGACACTGTAATTAGGTAGCAGTTGTAATTGTTGTGTGGTGTTTTTATTATGGTTTGTCAGAGTTAGATGGATGTTTAGAGGCATTTTTACCACTCATTGGGTCTTTCCCACAATCTGTAATAGGCAGGTGTTGTTGTTTAGTGGTGTTAAAAGTACCATTGCAGGATGTAAGCTGTTCCGATAGTCTGGCAGTTGCTGGCCCTGGTTGCTCAGCCAAGAGTTGTGAGTCCTGTAGCCCAGGGGTCTCCAACCTTTGCAACTTTACGTCTGAAGGACTTCAGCTCCCAGACCTCTCCAGCCAGCTTTGCTGGCTGGAGAATTCTGGGAGCTGAAGTCCTTCAGACGTAAAGTTGCAAAGGTTGGAGACCCCTGCTGTAGCCCACTTGTGATCAGGTGTTCAGGAACTCCAACACTTAGCATTGTCCTTGTTAATTAAAGTGATGACCAATCCTGTATGAGTTTTTGCAAATTATAATTTACCATATTGTTTATGAGAGAGGCACTCCTCATTTGACTCCTCGGATGAGATCTATCTAGTATGCTGTTGTCCCTTTGTGAAACATCCTGAAATGAGAAGTAAGGAAAGCCCACAATTGCTTGGCCTTTCATAAAGGGGTCAAGCAAGGGTGGGATTCTACTGGTCCGGACCAGTTCGAGTGAACCAGTTGCTCCAAAGACCAGCTCGCTCCCACTAGCAAGGGGGCCTGCCTGCCCCTGTGCTTTACCTACCTTTATCTTCTCAGCTGAGTCACGTGGTGAGTGGATTGCAGTAATTGGAAGGTAAGTCTTCTGTAAACTGCACTCAGCAAGGCGGTTTTTACTGGTAGGATCCCATCCCTGGGGTCAAGTCATGGCTCTGCAGCCTTGCATTGGGATGGGGGCTAAGACGGCCACGCAACTGTGGGGCTGGCTAGTCACTTGAAAGCCTTTAAAACTTCAATGTTAAATAACCATAATAGGATTTTCCCTCCTTTCGATGTTTGTCATTATTATATAATTTAATTTTTTTAATCCTAATTTAACTTTTAATTTTAATGGTAATTTTGATATGTTTTTAATTTATTGGTTATATTATATTGTATACCACCCAGAGCCACTCTCTGAGACAGAAGGGTGGTTTAGAAACATGCAAAATAAATAAATAAATATTTAGACCCTTACTGAGAGAATTTCCATATCTGACATATAAGGTGAAATGCAGATGCCAAATAAATGGTTAATTCATCTGTGGCCTCACTTATGCACAAGCTGGAATAAAAGCTTCACAGATCTAGGCATTAATATTCACTAAAGCTGAATATAAAACTCATGCAAATATTTACATTGATTGTACATGCATGTGCATTTGTTCTAGTAGCAAAAGAAATAACCACATGTCTTACTCAACCAATTTACATGATGCTTCCTGAATTTTGATTATCAAATCAGGTTCCCAGAAAAAGTCATTTGCGATCAAACTATAATGTAGTATTTTCAAAACTATTCATTGCATTTAAATGACAAATCAGAGAGAGAACTTTTCTTGCAGCTGCTAGATATTTAAAAAGTAATTTAAAGGGCTTTAGAGAATAACATGCTTCTGAAATTCTACATGGTGGTGATGATATTTGAAACTAATTAGATACAACTGTTTTTATATCCACCAATAGGTATACATACACATAATACATACACATAGGGATATGTATGTCTGTGCATGCTGATCAAAAATCAGTTTTTTGCTGAATCACTTGGTTGCCATCTTGAAAAATAATTACAGGTTTTCACAATATTGGTGTTTCTAAGCAAAGCCTGAGAAATGAATCAATTTTCTCTAGATGGAGAGGCAAGAACCATAATACACAACATAGACCCCAATTATGTAACCTGCTCATTTTTTTTTCATGATTTCCATATTCCCTGTGCTGCCTACAGATTAACATTAGAAACCAACAAAGTGCTATAACTTTCTTTCCCCCCCATGTTTGACTGAATTGGATAATATTTGCCATTAAAATACATACTAAGAGGAGCCGAAACTTGTCATATTTTAGACAGATGGATTCAGCAGTTTTGTGCTATACATCTTACACTCTGATTTTCTTTTTGAAGAAATGGGAAGTAACTGCCAATAACCTTTCAAAGATGGCCAGAACTGGATGAAATTATTATGTAGTATCTCTATCAGCCTTTAGAGGTGTTATAACTTCCAAAAGCTGATTGTATTCCATCTCATCTTAAGGCAGTTGGGGTATGCTTATTTTGTATATAGTTGCTGAACAACAATATAATCATGTGTTGTGCTGAAACTTTGTTTCTTAACTACAAAGAATAAAAACTATTGGCCTAGCTTTTGCAGCTCAATAAATAATACAGAAATGCTTAAAAAAACCCTAGCACAATATGGAAACCTCACATAAATGAAATCAGTGAAAAAGAAATATAAGAACAGAGAATCCTTTACAAAGTGTATTATATTCTCTTGGGTCTATGATTGGAGGAAGCCCTCAGAAGTCAAATATTCTCACTTTCTCTTTCTTTGGAGTGATAGTTTGAACAATATGTTAAATCTCATTTGCTTGGTATTGATATGTAGATTGATTTCTTCACCAGATACTCATTATTTATTATAATCTAGTAAACACCAACAAACAGAGGTATCACTGCCCATCATCATAGCTTTGGTTTTAAAAAAATCCTTCACAGAATACCTTTAAATAAAATAAAGGATAGACCTTAATTATACCTATGCCATGTACCATTCCATCTTCTTCCTAGCTATTTCTGCAGGTGCAGGGTCCACTTTTTGGATCATTGAGCGCCACTTTGCACCATCAGCTGTGTCTCCAGGATGCAGGATTGTGGCTTGCATGTCTTTGTTGATGATATTTTGCCATCTCTGTTTTGCATGCCGGCGAGGTCTCCAGCCATGGACTTCTAATTGGTAGGCAGTCTTGGCCACAGTGGAAGGTGCTGCTCTCTGGACATGTCCATACCAGCGGAATTGGCCTTCTCTCATCTTCTCTATCATTGGTGCCCCATTAAAATGTTGTTGAATGGTGTAATGATGTGGTCAAGAAGGGAGATGCCTGTTATCCAACAGAGCATTTGCATTTTCTTGGCATGGAGATACTGTATTTTTCGGAGTATAAGACGCACCTTTTTTACTCTAAAAAGAGGCTGAAAATCTGGGTGCATCTTATACATCAAATACAGCATTTTTTGCCTCTGGAACCCTGCCCACTTTACCAAAATTGCTGTGCATAGCCTTATGGAGAGCTCCTAGGGGCTGGGGAGGGCAGAAATTAGCCTCAAACGGGCCATTTTTGCCCCCCCAGCCCCCCAGCAGCACTCTATAAGCCTCCATAGGGCTATGCATGCAATTTATTTGACACAAAAATGGCCCATTTTTGCGATAAATGGGCGTTTTTTGCTCATTTTTGACCCCCCCAGAACACCCTGCAAGGCTATTCATGCTTTTTATTTGAAAAAAACAGCCCCTTTGCGCAGAGAAACGGGCCGTTTGGGGGAGGTTTGCAGACTGCAAAAGGGTTTTTTTTTCCTGCTCTTTAACTGTTTCTGTGCCAGCAGAAACAAAGTCTTAAGGTTTGTCAGCGATTTCCTTCTCCAGGACATGGATAAACACACCTGGAAACATCAACCTACGTACCTTCTCTCTCTCTCTCCTTCTACCTACCTACCAACCTACCTACACACACTCTCTCCCCCTATCTACCTACTGTATTTCTCTCTTTCTCTCTCTATCCTTCTATCTACCTACCTATCTACCTACACATTCTCTCTCCCTACCTACCTAATGTATTTCTATTTCTCTATCTCTCTCTATCCCTTTATCTACCTACCTACCTACTCTCTCTCTCTATCTATCTACCTACTGCATTTCTCTTTCTTTCTCTCCCTCTCTATCCCTCTATCTACCTACCTACTTTTTTTGTAATTTGCCTCTTCAAAACCTTGGTGCGTCTTATACTCCGGTGCATCTTATACTCCAAAAAATACGGTAGCTTTTGGTCCCTAATGTTGCTGCCCAGCATTCAGTGCCATACAGTGCAACGGGACAGAAGGCTGTCTTGTAAATCTTGTAAATGCCATGCACCATTCCATGCTAATACTAAAAACACTGCAGAAAGAAAGCTTGGTTTTACATGAAGCATCTTATTCAATCTAAAGCAGTGTTCTTAACTTTTTTTTTTTTAGTTCTCAGGACTCCTTCACATTTTTAAAAATTATGATTGGTTATGTGTCATCAAGTCATTTTTGGCCCCTAGTGATCACAAAGATAAGATTTTTCCTTATTTGTAGCCTGTTCTTTCAAGTCTCGCAATAGTACACTGATAACCCCATTGAGATGGAGTCCATCCATCTTGCTGCTGGTTGGCAAGGCCCAAAAAAGCTCTTGGTTGTATGGATTATGTTTAACAATATTTACCATATTAAAATTTAAAACTGATGCATTCACTGCTGCTACACCTTCTCCTGACTGTTCTGTGGGGTTTTAACATTGTCTTATTTTTCAACATAGTTTTGGGAAATGATTTTAAATTGGGTGTCCTCACACACTCTGGATGTGAGGCACATATTGTACTTCTATGCATATATGGCTAACTTAATCAATAATTTATTTGCTAAAAGATATGAAGTTACCAGAAAAGGAGCTGCTTTAATTCCTATTCCAAGCATGAGATGTCACCTTTTATACTAGCATACAATATTTTCAGTGAGAATGCAGTTGCTGTTTTCCCTCACTAGCTTTGATTCTGTATCTTTCAAAGTAGAATCATATACAAACATACAATAGGTGAGTTTTTTTCTATCTTTATCAGAAAAACTTTGCTTAATTATCCTTTATGCTAAAACTTTATTTAAAGCCATGAGCACGGATATTAAAATAAAGTAAATAATCCTAAATTACAAGCAACTCATATGCTAGAGGAGATGTTAAACTGACCTAGTAAACCTATTCTTGCATTTTCAGACCCCTTTGTACCAAGTGAAAATCAAATATAAAACTGCACAGTGCTGCAAAACAGATTTCATCAGTCTTCTGTTTTCAAATCAAGGTTTTTGATGCCTGTCCAAAAAAGGAAAACATCTTCATGAAATCATTGTAAATGCCAGCTATTTAAACCACCTGTCACTTTGCCATTGATGCCTACTCAATATTTGACAGGAAAAACATTATTTTGTCTACATATTATCTCACAACACAAGCAATCTAACACATACACAATGACGCTTACCTATTGTGTAAAGATCTGCTTAAACAAAGAAAGGAAATTTCTACTGCAGAACCAAAAGCAAGGCAATTGCTGGCAATTGCCAAAGCTGGTATATTAAACAGTCAAAACATCCAAGTAAAATAAATACCTCTTGGAAATCTCTTAGCCTTTAAAAAAATTAATATGTTGTATATTTCTAAACACAGAACATATTTTTAGGTAGGAGGGCCCTATTTATAAAAATATATGAAGATTAGGCCTTTTAAAATTAGCATTCCTGGACTACACTCTAACTTGAAGAACTTTTGATTTCCCCTATAGAGAGATAAGTCTAATACAGTGGTACCTCGGATTACGAACGCCTCTCTTCACGACCAATTCGCTTCACGACCAAAAATTTCACAAAAAATGTGCCCCGGATCACGAACACCGTTTCACTGCACGAACGGAAAAGTTCGTAAAAAAAACGAACTCCGCATTATAAACGAGGGCTGGCTGGGGGGATGGGTGTGTGTGGAAGCGAAGGCAGGGGGGGAGACCCGCGCCCAGCTTTAAGACCCCGAGAACTGGACGGATACACCGAACAGAGGCACACCAGGAATTCCCAGCCCCAGAGGGCCATGCCCCAAGGAGGCCCATAGAAGCAACCAGCCAGGGCTGCTTCCCCGCAAGAACCTCTTGCCCCACCAGCCCCAAACGGATCGAGGGACTCACCGAAGCAAGAAAGCTGCAGGGCTCCGTTGTGGCCGCTGGTGTCCTGTAGCTTGAGGTTGCCGCTCGGAGGGCTTTTGCAAGAGCTGCGCTGCCCGTAGAGCGGCGGCGGCGGTCGGGAGCGCCAGCCGGAATGTCCGTCTGACTCTGGCGCTTGGGGCTGTTGTTGCTGCTGCCGCCTCCTCCTCCGCCGTTCCCAAAGCTTTGTCCTTTGCTGGCCAGGAAAGCGGAGCTGAATTTCGGCGCTTCTGCTTCTCGGGACGCTTCCCGAGAAGGACAAAGCTTTGGGGACGAAATTCAGACGCGCCGGAGTCACTACAGCCAGCCGAAATGTCCGTCTCCGTCCTCCTCCGCTGTCCCCAAAGCTTTGTCCTTTGCTGGCCAGGAAAGCGGAGCTGAATTTCGGCGCTTCTGCTTCTCGGGACGCTTCCCGAGAAGGACAAAGCTTTGGGGACGGCGGAGGAGGACGGAGACGGACATTTCGGCTGGCTGTAGTGACTCCGGCGCGTCTGAATTTCGTCCCCAAAGCTTTGTCCTTCTCGGGAAGCGTCCCGAGAAGCAGAAGCGCCGAAATTCAGCTCCGCTTTCCTGGCCAGCAAAGGACAAAGCTTTGGGGACGGCGGAGGAGGACGGAGACTGACATTTCGGCTGGCTGTAGTGACTCCGGCGTGTCTGAATTTCGTCCCCAAAGCTTTGTCCTTCTCGGGAAGCGTCCCGAGAAGCAGAAGCGCCGAAATTCAGCTCCGCTTTCCTGGCCAGCAAAGGACAAAGCTTTGGGAACGGCGGAGGAGGAGGCGGCAGCGGCGGCAGCAACAACAGCCCCAAGCGCCAGAGTCAGACGGACATTCCGGCTGGTGCTCCCGACCGCCGCCGCCGCTCTACGGGCAGCGCAGCTCTTGCAAAAGCCCCCCGAGCGGCAACCTCAAGCTACAGGACACCAACGGCCACAACGGAGCCCTGCAGTTTTTTTGCTTCGGTGAGTCCCTCGATCCGTTTGGGGCTGGTGGGGCAAGAGGTTCTTGCGGGGAAGCAGCCCTGGCTGGTTGCTTCTATGGGCCTCCTTGGGGCATGGCCCTTTGGGGCTGGGAATTCCTGGTGCGCCTCTGTTCGGTGTATCCGTCCAGTTCTCGGGGTCTTAAAGCTGGGCGCGGATCTCCCCCCCTGCCTTCGCTTCCACACACACACCTGTCCTCCTCACTCGCAGAGCCCAGAAAGAGACGGGCGAAAGTCATGCTGGCAGCCGCGCGCGGTTTGCTCCATCGCCCCTCAGCTGCTTTACATTGAACCCTATGGGAAACTGACTTCGCGAACAGAGTCAGTTCAAGAATCACGACCAAAAAACAAGGTCGGAACGGATTAACCGGATTTACATTGCACCCTATGGGAAATTGTGCCTCCCATCACAACCAAAAAACAAGGTCGGAACGGATTAATCGGATTTACATTGAACCCTATGGGAAATTGTGCCTCGCATCACAACCAATTCGGATCGCGACCAGAGTCGTTTCACCAATTAAGTTCGTGATCCGAGGTACCACTGTATTTGCCTAATTAATAAATAATGTAATTTTATCTTATTGGTTATGTTTTAAGTGATTTGGATCCTGTCATCTACTCCAGTGTTTTACAAACATGACAACTTTAAATGGACTTCAACTCCCAGAATTCCCTAGCTAGCTTTCTGAGAGATTTTTTGTTCCCTGCATTCCTTGGGACCCAATATAAAACTGATGCTCTATCACTGCCATTCCCTGTACTTTGTACTGTAAACAGTAGGCAAGGCATATAGCAAAAGTGCAGCTTTTCTTTATGCTGATTGATTAAGACCAGTTTGATTCTTTGTTTCCTCTTAAATACTTGGAAAACAATTTATAAGTTCCACTGCTTTATTTTTTTGTAAAAAGACATAGCAAATAATTTATGAAAACTATTTTGGTATAGAGCAGGGGTAGTCAACCTTTTTATACCTACTGCCCACTTTTGTATCTCTGTTAGTAGTAAAATTTTCTAACCCCCACTGGTTCCACAGTAATGGTGATCTATGAACTAGGGAAGTCAGTTAAATTAAAAAAAGGAAAGTGCTTCAGTATCAGACAAAAGCCCTACCGCTCACCATGAAAACTGGAACGCCCACTAGAGGGTGGTAGGGACCAGGTTGACTACCACTGGTGTAGAGGCTGGGGCATCAGGCTAGAAATCTAGGAGGAGGTGGGCATGCAGTAATGGGTGCCCCTAAATTTATCCATTCTAGTACTGTTACCTTAGCTGCACTGGCTCATTTCCTTCCTGCAATTCAAGTTGCTGATTATAACTTTTAAAACTCTATATGGCATGGGACCAGGTTATTGGTAGGACTACCTCTCCCTAAAGACATCTGCCATCCTACCAGATTGATAGGGTAGGCATATTTTAGGCCCTTCCCTTCACTGCTGCCATTCATGGGATCTAAAACCTAGTCTCTTATATCCCATTCCTTAAGATAAGCTTTCATAGAGCTTCAGTTTCAAATAATGCCAACATCCTATTTGGATGGAAGGTATAAAAGATTATCGAATGCACACCACTTTTGCATCTGTAATAACTAATAGGCAAAGATTTGATCCATTACTTATCACACTGTAAATTATATCAGGAATCTAGAGCTAGATTCATCATGCCTTTGTTAATCCATCTGAATCAGTCTAATTTAGTAGAAAAATATATTTTCTGTTGACTGATGTACATGAACATGAAAAAAAAACAAGTTGTGCTGCTTACAATAGCTGCAAGGAAGATCTGAAAACACCATGTTGACAAATAGTGGTTTGAGGGCATATACTGAACAGATGTAGACTGTTCCAATTGTATATGAATTTCTCTAAAACCTATGATTGTAAGTAAATACCATATATTCTGGTTTTAATATTTTTGATTTAAATAAAAATATATAAATAAATACATTTATTTTACAAAGAACTATTTTTATGTTTGTTTGTGAGTTGCTCAGAGTTTGGTAAAAATGGGTGGCTATGTAAATGTTTTAAATAAATAAAAAAAAGGAAATACAGCTGAAGTAATAGTTTACACCAAAACATTTTCTATACCGCTCCATTTCTTTCTACTCTTGCAAACCATTTTTTTCTTTCACTTCACCCACATACCACTCCATTAATTGCCTTTGGCTCTTCTCACCACCTTCTTCCTAAGGATTTCAACAACTCGGTTCAGTCTGTCAATATTCCTCTTTCTTTCAATCTGTTCCTTCTTCTTTCATATTTTTATTTTGTACTTCAGTCCTCTTTCATTCACTCTGTATGACCAGAAGCACCTCACTTAAATCCAGGTTCATTCAGCACCCATTTATTCTTGACCATGTGCCTTCTTGCCTTAACCATACATACTTTGCAAGTAGCCTATTTTTACTGCACTTAACTTACAAGCAGTCCTCATTTAGTGAATGCCTTGTTTAATAATGGTTCATAGGTAATGAAAAAAGGAACTTAATGACAAATCCTCACATTTACCATCTTTGCAGGTTTGTAAAGCAAAGGCAAACCGAAGTAAGATCATAAGCCAGTTGTGGTTTCACAACCATTTTGCAAGAGGACTGAGTTGCTTTCCCCCTAAACGAGGAATACCTATGTTTTTATGTTTCTTTTGACTTATGCAAATCTCACTTCTACATAACAAAGTAGGCAAAATCACATTTTATACTATACACAGACATTTTCTCTTTTCAGCATAAGCTCATTGTATTAATTTTATTCCAATGAACATTCTAGCATGGACCTCTCTGTTGGTGGGATGCAGGCAGCAATATATTGGTTTTCATGTTATTCTCTGGATTAAATGTTCTCACTTCCAGAGAGTAATGTGAACATGCTTGAGATAAAAATAAACTGTTGCATTTATGTAATACTGGCCAAAATGTGCCAAAAACTGTCTGATGCTATTTTTATCATTACTGTGTTTACCAAAGAGCCTTGGCTATTGAGCTGCTTAAATAATAAATAAATAAATAAATAAATGGGCCATTAGCATGTAAGGACAATTAAATCTAGTTATCTAATCTATACCTTTTCTGTATTATTGAAAATATTAGATTTGATTTGCAAGCACAATCAGACAATTTTGGGAAGACTTCTAAGGAATCCTAAATAACAGAAATAATAATTTTAGAACTAGATTTTAGAAAAGTCAACACCAAATGAAAATAATTCATTGCCTTTCACATCTGAAGAACAAGACAGATGAGATGGTTGATTTTAAAAATAAACAAATAGTTGGGTTGAACTGTTGGTGCCATACTTTTGCAAATACTATGTTTGTGTGAATCTATGGAGGTTTGAGCAGTAGATTCCAATGGCGATATTAGTAATGATAAAAAGTAAAGTCCATCCCTATTCCAGTTTCACTGTCTCCATTAAAAAGTCTCCATAGCACATATTGAAAAAAATAAAGCCCTACGCAAAGACCCTTTGAATTAATATAAAATTAAGACTAGAATCTAGACAATACTAATATTCCATTAATTTCATTTAGAGAGTTGAATAGCTTTGAATTGTCTCATTAAACCTAGTAAGATCCAAATTGCTTTTACTTTGGGTGATTTCTGCCCTATTTTTCTTTATCTTTTATCACTATATATATTTGAATAGCTCTAACGAACAGAATTAAAAGGAGAATGCAGGAAAAGACAAAAGAATAATTAAATATTTCTACATATTTAAAGGAAGACTCAACCAAAAACCATTTGATATTTAAGACACCTAGAAAAATTATGCTTTTCCATGGGCCTTTGATACAGGGAACACCAATGAAATCAATAGTAGTGATGGGCTTTTATTGTGATTTCAGTTATGTTTTATCACTGTAAGGTGACTATAGGTTTGTGAATAGGCACAATGCAAACATTTGCCTAAGTAAATAAAAATGTACTAAATGTTTATAAAAGTCATTTAGCAATTTTATCAATGGATGAAATTATTTGCAATAAAATGTAATACCTTTTTTAAAAATAAAAATTGAATCCTGTTTCATATAGAGAATGACTATTCTTAACTTTGGAGCTCTCTTGGTCCTATATTATATATTTCCAAAAAATAATTACATTTATTTGATGCAATAATATTGCATTATGCAAATATCTGATAGACTCATCACCAATTGTTACATAAATTAGTTCAGAATAAATCAGAAAATATACTTTGTTTAATTATATTAATTGGTCTCATTAAGTTTTAATTGTTTATTTAATTATCCAGTATTAGATGAGGACTTTAGATTGGTTTTAAACTAAACAAGTACTATTGTGTCAGTTATACTGCCCTTGGTGAATAAGTAGTAAAAATACCTATATAGCTAAATAAAATGTAGGGCCAAATAAAAACAAACAAACAAAAATGAAATGAAAGATTAGAATATTTAAAAAATGATAATGGGTCTAGTGCTAGACTTCCACAACTCTCAAAGGATAGGAGTATTCCTGATACATTCTTGGGAGTCACTTTAAACTGGGCAGCATTTAAATTTAATAAATTATAGTTTGTTGCAAAGTCAGCCAGATGTTTGAACTGGATTTGGCATTTTTATCTACTTATTGAGTCTTTCCCAAAGACCTGGGATAGGCTAATGTTATTCCTAAAGATTAAAGATCTGGGGGTTTTATTTTGCATTTACTGAGGTGGCCAATATCCAGCCATTAATTGTGCAACCATCTAACCAGACTCCCTGAGTTTCCAAATTTCAATTAAATCCCATAAGAAAAAGTCAGAAGGGAATTCTTCCTTTGGGATGTTTTCAGACTGGAAGAATGAGCAGCCAGAGATATCTCAGCAATGAGATTTGCAAAAGAAAATAACATCAATACTAGCATCCTCTTGACTTCCAATTCTAAGGCAAAATGAAAGAAGTTATCAGAAAAACGTACAGCTTTTACAACTGGCTGCTTGCCTTTTAAAATTAAGTGGAAAACCACAAAAACCACATGACATTGGCTGATGTCCATGGCTTTTAATATATTAATTTGTATGATTGTATCATTAAGAGTATATTAATTTGTGCCAGTTTATCAATATGGCATTGTTGTACACTACTACAGATCCGGCATCAATCATTCTTCTGACTCACATACACATAAATTTTAAAAAAATGTTTCTTCATTTTGGATTTTACCTTTAGGCTTGTTTTAAATGATTTATGGACACTATGAATGCCTTAAAATAGGAAGGTAGGGTTTTGTTTTGTAGATTTAGTTGCAATCTGAAACATACAAAGACATCTATCACTTAATACAAATAGGACTAAACGACTAAACCAAATGACTAAAGGTGTGATTCAATGTTTGAGATTAGTTTACTCAATCTTTATGTATGTTATAGTCCTGGTTTAGTAAAACTTTAGACCTGGGATTAGCTTCCTATAGCCATTCTCAGTTTTCCTTGTGTTCATGTTTCCTACAATAGATATGGTCAATATCAAGGATAAGCTAAACAGCTGTTATGCTTCTTATGGCATCAACTTTTTCTTTTTCTTAAATAATTGCTTCATCTGTTCTGTTTCTCTAATACAGGGGTGTCCAAACTTGGGAACTTTAAGACTTGTGGACTTCAACTCTCAGAATTCCCCAGCCAGCTATGCTGGCTGGGGAATTCTGGGAGTTGAAGTCTACAAGTCTTAAAGTTCCCAAGTTTGGACACCCCTGCTCTAATATCTTTCCTATTTTAGTAGAATAATAGCTATGTCTTCTCTTACTTTCCCCCCATAACATTGTAGTCTCTTTTCCTATGAGTTTTCTACATTACCCATTCTTATTCCTCCCCCCAAAGTATTTTCTATATTTCCTATTTATTCTTTAGCCATCTTTCCTCACTAAACTTACTTTCTCTTTCTTGAGTGTCTAGGAAGACTTAAGTTATAATATAATGCAGCTCATGGATTAAATATACAAACATCATATTTAGGGAAAGAAAGTAAAATCTCTTCCACCATAATAAAAATGGAAGCACGAGTTCATTTGAACTACTGTACTATTTTATGTTGATTTTGTCTCAAATTAAGTCTATATTGTATTTTTTGAAAGAGCTACAGGCTACAGAACTAAACCATTTCCTGTACAAAACAATTGTAAAGTTGGTTATTCAACTACAGAATGTGCCTCTTACTTCAGTATGGCTTTTTCCTCCTTTACTTCCTATGGTTGATGACTTCCCAATATGACTATAATTTTCTGAGTCTGTAAACTAAGTGATTTCTGTACCGAAATGTTCAAATCCACTTTCTACAAACAATTATTCCATCCATCCATCCACCTTTTATTGTCATAGCCATTATTACTTCAAATTGTACAGTATTTGTTATCTACTGTCCCTTTCATTTGGGAAGCCTGACGTCCTTTCATTGTTATTAAGAAGTAACTATTATATATGTATGTATCGAGGGCAGGAATGGAATACAATACTAATTCCATCCTGTTGGCTCCTTCTCTACCTCAAATGTTTCCATCCAATCATAAGAAGAATTCTGTAACTTCTAAGTAGTGGTACCTGAATTTATTTATTTTTCATCTTCCCTCTCTCTTGCCTTTTCCTTTTTATCACTTGTTTTGGACTGAGTGCTTCAAAACTGTTTTTTTTATTTAATTTCTGAAATGCTCAGATAGTATTTTGGGTGAAAGAATGAGGTAAAATATTTTAAACAATTATTTCTCTATTGATTGCTATGTTCAACATGATCTTGCCCTTTGGAATGCTTGAGAATATAAGATTATAAATATCTGAGAATAATGATTGGTTTTAACCTACACATATTGAGGTGCTAATACATTCTGAGCTGGTATTGTTCCTCTGATGCAGAATATAAAATGGAAAACATAAACAAACCTATACAGCCTTTCCACCATTCTACCTGCTGCTTCTAATTTTTTTTAAAAAAACCCAAAATCATTTGATACAAAGATTACATATGATTTATTTTGCTAATATCATTATCATACTGTGCCTCTTTAATGTTGGATTATGCTGAGATACAGGCCCAGTTTTAATGTTATAGTGCTATGTTGTGAAAAAGCTCATAATTAAGAGATGATCAGCTTTACTGTTTTTGTACTGGAATAAAGTATACAGATTTGTATACTTTCTTTCCCTGGTCATTTTATATACATATTATATATAGTTTGCTGCAACAAAAGTATCAGTCTTGTGGCTCTTCAAAGGGCCAGAATATTACTTGTAACATAATTCCCATGTTCCAATTTGTTGGTTGTTAAAGTGCAACAATATTCTTTTGGCTGTCAGGACAGAGTGCCTAATAAAGATTGATTTACTCAATGGATGATTAAACCTGGTCCAGACAGTCATGTTGGTTTAGGATTGGGGAAGAGTCAGATTCAAATTTCTACTAAACCATTTAGATTTTGGGTGATCTTGGGCCAGCTGCCAATTTTAAGCATAACCTCATAGGCCTGTTTTAAGGAGGACAGGCAAGTAGATAAGGGCATGGGGAAAAATCCTCTTTATGCCACTTATAACTCCTTGGGAGAAAAGAAGTATACTAAATAAGCCTGGAGAAATCCTGTGTTGTAGGAAAATCTAATTGGAAAACAGGCTGTTCTATCCCAACCCACTTTTCTCATAGATTATTAGGGAAGCTTGACAAAACCGAAGCTTTGGTAGCCTGCCTTTCTGAAATGTTGAGAAAGGCCCCTCAGCTTAATCCACCCTTTAATCACCTGCAGTAGCAATTAAAACAAGATTCTGCTTCATGATTCAGGGATACACGGGAGAGAGAGAGAGAAAAAAAGCGAGGAGGGGGGCGTGTGGAAAAGTTTAATCGCAGTTTCTCCGCGGAAACAGGCCTGCCCGTTACTTTCTTGGGAAAAGGCCTGAACCCTCTCTTGGAATTTAGCAGAAAACTTGGCGGGCGCATAGGCAGGTTAAGAGGGTCACGTTCCGACGACCAACTTTTGCTTTCCTTCTTTGGGAGGCTTTACTCCGGGCAGGTCCGCTCAATGTGAGAAACCCCGGACTATCAAACCGTGTTTCCGTACCGAGTTTAGGAGGCGCCCAGTCCAAATCCGCCACCAGAAACGCGCGCCCCTTTCCCTGTGGGACCGCGGAGGGTGGCTCTTTTTTTTTCTTTTTCTCCCCTGGGGGAGCGGGGGATCCTCCTAGATCGCACGCGGAAGGGGGAGCGAGCCCTTGGACGGCTGTCGGTTTTCTCCGAGCCCTTCCTTTCCCAGGCGGAGGGGAGGGGAGGGAGAGAGAGAGAAAGAAAAACAATCACTTTCTTCTTCCCAGCTCACTCCCCCCCCCCCCCCGCCACTACGGAGCCTGCCCTACACGGCGGGGCCCTCTCCTGCTGGCTTGCTTGCCCCGGCAGGGCGAGTCCCGAGCACCGCGCGGGGGTATTTGGAGCTGCCCTGTGGCGGGATCCCAGCGCGCGGCCCGAAAGGCTGCAGGGAGAGGCTTGACCCAGCCCAGCCCGAGCAGGTCCCGGGCGCTCTTCCCCTCCCCCCTCCTTCCTCCCCCCACCCCCTGCCTCGGTGCCTGGAACAATAGAGTGCGAGAGGAGCTGGCTCTGGGCTGCGCGCCCTCCCCTTCTCCCTCTCCCCGCCTCTCCTCCCCTTTCCTCCCGCCCGCCCTGAGCCAGAGGCAGAGCAGCCGCCGCCGGAGGAGCCGGTTCCATGCCCCCTGGAGCCTCCTCTTGCCGCTGCCGCCACCTCTTTCTCCTCCTCAGCGCGCAGTCCCGGCATGGACGTTAGGTTTTACCCTTCCGCCCCCACCGCCGTTGGTTCTTTGCCCGGGGCCGACCCCCCTTGCTTGGGCCCCCTGGACTATTACCACTGCAACAAGGTAACGAGAGGCGGAGGGAGGGGGGGAGAGAGAGAGGGGGGAGGGAGAGGAGACGGGTGCAAACGCCTGGGCAGGGGTGGGGAGAGGGGGGGTGGAGGATGCGAGCGACTGAGGATGGTACTGTCTGGACGAACTCTCAACCCCGCGCCCCATCGTCACCGCACCCCCACCCCCCCACGCTTTTCCCCGCGACTCCCCTTTCGGGACTGCTGCCCCTTTGGTCCCGCACCGGCGGAGGTGGCCGTGGGGTGGGGTGGGGGGTGAAGGCTGCACTTTGCCGCTTTTGCACTGCTCGGGACTTTATCGCGCCCTCGCAGCCCGGGCAGGGCAAGGAGTTGGTTTAATGCCCCGACCTTCCCCGAGCTCTTTGCCCCGCTTGAGACGGGCAAGCTCCTCGATATTGGGGGGGGGGGGGGGAGGGAGGCGCAACCTATGGCGAAGGGGAGCCCCTTCCCGAAAACCCTGGTGCCCGGGTCGCTTGGCTTGGCTGAAGGGCCAAACTGGAAGGCGAAAAGCGAGCCAGTTCTACCCAACCCAACCCATCCTCATCCAACCCACCCTTCACCTAACATTTAAAGGCGTTGAAAACTTCTTTTCCTCTGGGAGGCTAAGTGTTGAAGGTGGCAAGCGAGCGGCGGCATCCTGCAGGAGGGAATTTCAAATCTGCTTTACTTAAAACAGCACCGGGGCTATCTGCTTAAAGGCTGAAAGTCTTTCCCATCTTGGAAGCAAAAGCGGGTGTACAGGGCGAACGCGTGAGGGTGGGGGGAGGAGGAGGAGGGGCAGTTGGTTGTGGGTTGCGAGGTCACTTCAGACCCCTGATCACATAGCTTAGTTTTGGTAAACACGGTTATAAGTGGGAGGGAAAATAAACCAACAGCTAAAATTCTGATCTAGGCTTTTTAGAGAAATGTACTTGGGGGTGGGAGGGTGAGGGGGGGAGTGGATTGCCTGGTTTTAAGTGTTTTTCTTCCATGACTGGCTATGGTTCTTGATGGAAAATGTATAAACTAAGGGAGGAATACTTTAGGGTGAGTATTTTTTTTTCTTTTTTCCCGAATAAATTTCTTGTCTTGCTCAACCGGATCAGCATATTGGCAAGGCTGCAAACCTGGATTTTGTTTTTTTCTACAGTACGTTCTGGTTAGAACCTAAACCATTTATATGCTCCTGATTAGCATTTCCCTAACACAGGATTCAGATTCTTGGCTCATGGTTGTCAGGCTCTTCTGTTGTCTTTTTCCTAATCCCACAATTATTCCTGTTAAATATAACTGAGAGGACGGTTTTCTGACTATTTCATAAAATCTAGAATACAGCACAAAAACCTTACTAACCTAGATTTGCCTGTATTGCCACCACAAGCCTTTTACTCTTTTAGTGTGTGAGGAAGAGAAAGAGGGGGGAAACCCCCAGCATTTGCCCAGGAATATTTGAGCGTGTATAGTGCTTTAGGCAATAACAGGAGAAAGAGGTGAACATAATCAGAATGTCAATACTTCATATGAATAGCCATCATTTCAGGTTGAGAATTACAGCATTGCAACATTTTAATAAAAGAATTCAACTGAATCTGTGGATTATTTAATTAAGCGTGAAAATGTTGCTGTTGTTGATAATCAGGTGCTTTCACAAAAGTAATGAAAGTTGTGGCATCACAGTACAGAGGGGAGGTTGTTTTGTTTCTATGGTATAATGATTTCTTCAAAATAGCATAGGTTTTCGATGCTGATGTCTCCCATCCCCATGAAAACATCTAATTATATTCTGAAACCTAAGCTTTACTAAACATGTGTCCGTTTATATATTACAGTAAACAGTTATTTCTGAAATACATTTAAGTATCTTTTTCTTACATTAACAATGTTTAACAAAGAATTACTTGCTGACACAAAGAACATCTGAAAATCCATGCAATATCAATCTGCAAAAGAAGAAAATAAACCCAAAATACCTTCAGAAATTCTTTGTGTTTTAGGAGCTCAAATTTCAAGATATAATATCAACATATTTGTGCACATGATCAGTTATAATATAAACCTCTAAAATTGTTAATTGCTAATCAAAAGAAGATACAGAATGTGATCCACTTCAGAAGAAACTTGTAGGCCGCATGGAAAATAATTCTCTGGGATCTAAAATCATCTTCCACATGTTGGGAATACACTTGTTGCAATTAGCATAAAGATATTTAACTTTAATTCACCTTTTTTAAGATGATCATTTCCTGTAGTGCTAAAGAGACAGACTTCATCCTAGAAATTATTCATCAGTTTTTTCTGCTGAAGCTAAGTTCAAGTTTGATTGATAACACTCTGGATGAAGTGATGCAAATGATCATATACAAAATACTGACCTCTGCCACGAGGTGCTGCTGTTGCCACTGTTACCAAGATCTTAGAAAAAGAGAGGGAAGAAAACACGGCCAGTAGTGTATGTGTGTGTGTGTGTATCTGTGTGTGTATGTGAATGTGTGTTTTTGTGTGTGCATGCACGCATGCGCACACATACACATACTGCATTGTACTATTATTCTACTTTATTCCACTTGTTTCAAATTTTATTTACATAATGAGAACATGCAACAAAAGTCTATCCTAGCAAACTCCAGTGCACAAAGAAAAATGGACTGCAGCTGAAGCAGTATCTAAATCTTCTTTCTTTCTCAGCCTTGCACTGTGTGCTACAAAGATGTTATCACTGCCTATAAAACAGAGGAAGAGAGTTTCATTTTGAAGGGCTTCGTTCCCTTCAGGATAATTGTAAGAGGTTCTGTTATTGTGGGTGGGCTAGTGCCAAAAGTAGATGAATTACCCAGTTTCTTTCTGCTATTCTTTTCTCTTCTTCTTCATCTGCAAGACTTCCATGGAAAAGATAGATGGGCTTTTCATGAGTTCTAAACTGATAACTTGCAGAAAGCTTTCCTCCTGCTTCCATCTTCTTTGGTTGCTCTGTTTTGATTGCCTTGCCCATTTCTTTTGCTTTTGCCCTTTTCTTCTTACCTGATTCAAATTGAAGACCACAGGTTGCCTACCTGTATTCCTTCAAGATAGATGTTTCACAGCTAGATCAGTGGATTGGCTCCATGCCAAAGGTCTTGCAATTTGAGAAAGCCAGAGAATACATAGGTACAGTTTGTTAGCAAAAGAGAGGTGTCCTTGAATAGTAAGAATTGAAGGAATGTTTCAGTTGAAGCTTAAGAAAAATAAAATAAATTTCAACGGGACCTGAATGAAAAGAGAAAAATGTGTTGTGTTTGTACTTTTTGATTCTGCCTCTCCTTACATTGCAGTTTAGAATGAATCAGGGCAGTTTTGAGTTGCTATAATTAAAAGAATGCTGGCTTGGAGAAGATTGAAATAGATTAGGCAGGCCTAACAATTATTTTTTCTTCATATTCTCCAGGAGGTCAAACAAGAAAAAACTCAAAACAAATTTTTATGCTGAAAGACCAAAAGTATTTTTTCCCAAAAATGTAAGGTCTCCTTCAAATCAGGTTTAGGTCTTAATGATTTCATGTAGGGGTGTGTGTGTGTGTGTGTGTGTGTGTGTGTGTGTGAGAGAGAGAGAGAGAGAGAGAGAGATTTCATATAGTTCCAACTTACAATTTTAAGTCCAGACAAGGTCAGTTACATAGTTTTCCCTCTTTCTAGACTGTGATTTTTTTGTTCTTTTGTGAGTGGGTAGAGAGAAATTCTGCAGGAGGAAATGTGTGTGGAACCCAACATATATAAAGAACTGAAATGGAGGGTATAGCAGAAGTACATTTGTTTTCCTTAGGCTAATTAATACTTGCCGATACAGTGAATGAACCAACTTATTCAGGAAATAGTCTGTATCAAGCATCTTAAAATTTTGACATAATTGTTTTGTGCCATGATAGAATGTGATATTCTTAGCATGAAATCTCTCATTTCATTTATGTATCACAAGAATCCTCATTATCTATTCTATAAATTCAGTAGATAATTTTTGAGAAACAGTTTTTCTTCCTCTGTGACACTCAGTCTGTAATACTATAGAATTTAATATTTCTGACCTATGTTACAGAACTCTTGATCATTACTAGTTAAGCTGAATAAATGTTCTTGTTAGCATTTTGAATGTGGACATGCAAATGAGCTCACATGTGAATAGCAAAAACATTTATAAGCCTGCTTGTTTGTATATTGATATCTGAAAGAAGAGCTGAACACTCACATGTACCATATTTTTCGGAGTATAAGATGCACCGGAGTATAAGACGCACCCAGGTTTTGAAGAGACAATTTTTTTTAAAGTAGGTAGGTAGATAGAGGGAGGCTTATAGAGTGCTGCTGGGGGCTGGGGGGGGGGGCAAAAACGCCCTGTTTTTTGCTCATTTCTGCTCTCCCCAGCCCCCAACAGCTCTCTGGAAGCCTCCATAAGGGTATGCACGTGGACATTTTGGTGAAGGGGCGGGGTTTCATGAGGCAAAACATGCTGTATTCGATGTATAAGATGCACCCAGATTTTCAGCCTCTTTTTAGAGGAAAAAAGGTACGTCTTACACTCCAAAAAATACGGTAGGGTTTTCAATCTTCCTAGTGTTACTATGTAGTAATAGTAGTAGTAGTAACTAATTGTAAATGTGAGCAAGTTACTGTTTGCGAATACCATTGGTATTTTGATGCCAAACTTTATTTCCCTTTCTTTTAAACATTTAATATATTTTTATTCTCTTGTGTTGAAGCTGATTAGTGACCTCTATTTAATGATAGATTATTAATGTCATTTTCTTCTTAATAAAGTAATTGTATGTTATTCTGGAAATATATTTCTCCTTTAATTAAGATAAATATTATCCTTACTTCCTCACTTCTTCACATTTAATATATTTTATAATGATTTGGGTTGCAAAAATGTGGATTAAATGACAGCAAAGAGTAACAGCTGTAAGTATCTATTATCATCTTCCAATTGTCTTCTTTTTGGTAGCCCTTCAGTACACTTGTTTCCTAGATATGGATGAGCTTCATATAGAAATATATTTATACGTGAAGTGGTTATTACTTTTATGCTGTCTATGCAATCATTTTGGTTTGCAAAAGCCAAAATATGGGCCTGTTGTTTCAGATGGTTATTTAGAAACAGAGCCCCCAGGCCCAAGGTTGCATATACTCATTCTTTCATTTTTTCATTTTTGAGCATGTTATAAACTGAAAATATTGTTCTTTCTTCTGAAAGTTGTAATACTATGAAGAGGGCATCAATTTATTCTCCATAGCACCTGAGGGCAGGACACGAAGCAATGGGTAGAAGTTTGTCAGAGGGAGATTCAACCAGGAAATAAGGAGGAATTTCCTGACAGTAAGAATGATTATCAGAGTGGGTGCGCCATGATTTGAGGTTTTCAGAAAAAAAAATTGTACAACCATTTTTCTAGGATGGTATAAAGAATCCTCCCTTGGGCAATGGGTTGGACTAGAAGCCCTCTAAAGTCCCTTCCGGCTCTGTGATTCTATGATATAAATTGGTATTTATAATACAAATCTATGTGGTCATTAAAAGACAACAACTTGATGGCACAAGATCAATCAATCAACCAATGATTAACATTCATTTTTTATTTCCTTCACAGAGAAAAACTCAATAAATTCTACAGTACATAAAATTTATATGCCCAGAAAGTGGGGAGAAAATTATAACTTTCTTCTTTAAAAAACCATAAGTTTTTATGACGATAGTAAAAATTATGCATTATGTACTCTCAGTGAATCTCTTTATAGAGCAGAAGGTCCAATTTTCTGTTCTTAGGCCTATCAGATCTAATCTGCAAAAATCCAGACAACCATAAATGACATTAAAGATATATAGAATAGTATTTACTACTATTTACTGGTCATTTGGATTTTGTAAACTGCAGTTCTCTTGTCTTTCAACAGAAGGTACTAGTGCAAAAAAACCAACCCCATCACTGTAATGTAAAAAATGATTGCGTGGTAAGGATATGTAGACTCAGGACGGTAACTGTCAAATCCCATTTGCTGCTTAATTATTTTTTGAGAAAACTTCTGAAAGTAGATTAAAGTCTCTGTTTTGACTCAATGTAAAATTGACTCTTTACTTCTTATTTTATATCTAGAATTAGGATGTTTAATTTTTTATTTTCAAAAAACTATACTGAATGTTGTGCAGCTAACGTGTTGTTAGTGTAGCTGACATGTTACACATAGTCATGAAAGGATAGTGCACCATAGTATTAGTCAGAAAATGTGCAGAGCCAAAGGCTTGGACTTGTTTTACATTACAGGCTACTTGTATGGGACCTGAGTGCCCCAGGATAACATATTTTGAGATAGCACTAGCACTTAGCAATAGCACTTAGACTTATATACCGCTTTACAGTGCTCATAGCCCTCTAAGCAGTTTACAGAGGACGCATATTGCTCCCAACAATCTGGGTCCTCATTTTACCATCTTCAGGAGGATGGAAGGCTGAGTCAATCTTGAGCCTGGTGAGATTTGAACTGCCAAATTGCAGTCAGCCGGCAGTCAACAGAAGTAGCCTGCAGTACTGCACTCTAACCACTGTGTCACTACGGCTCCTATTTATTTATTTGATTTAATTTATATACCGCCCTTCTCCCTCTCAGGACTCAGGGCGGTGAACAACCACGGTAAAAACAGAAAACCAGAAGTAAGAATACATATTAAAATATTAAATAATTCATCCCGTAATTTAAAGCCAATACTAAAGACCCAGTTAAAACAAGGCTATGACAAGGCTATGACAGGCCGGCTGCATGGAATAGGTGTGTCTTCAGGGCCCAACGGAAGAGACGTAGGTCTGGGATAGTATGTAATTCAGGGAGTAGGTCATTCCAGAGGACAGGGGCTGCCACAGAGAAGGCTCTCCCCCTGGGGGTTGCCAGCCGACATTGTCTGGCCGACGGCACCCTGAGGAGGCCCTCTCTGTGAGAGCGAACTGGTCGGTGGGAGGTATTTGGCAGCAGGAGGCAGACTTGCAGATAACCAGGTTCCTTGCCATGGAGCGTTTTAAAGGTGTTCACTAATATCTTGAAGCGCACCCGGAAAGCCACAGGCAGCCAGTGCAGCTCATGCAGGAGAGGTGTTACATGGGAGCGTCTAGATGCTCCCAAAATATTGGGGATAGAGTGAAGGAAGGTTTTGGAATTACTTTGTGTTGGGAATTTTTATACTACTTGTATGAAATATTCTAGTTAATTCAATATATTGAAAATAATAGTAATAAAAATATTGCTATTTTAATTTAGTTACTGTATTTTTGGGAGTATAAGATGCACCTTTTTTCTTCTAAAAAGAGGCTGAAAATCTGGGTGCATCATATACACAGAATACAGCATTTTTGGCCTCCAGAAACTCCTCCCCCTTCACCAAAATGGCCATGTAGAGCCTTATGGAGGCTTTGCAGAGAGCTCCTGGGGGCTGGGGAGGGCAGAAATGAGCAAAGAATGAGCCGTTTCCCCCCCCCCCAGCCCCCAGCAGCACTCTATAAGCCTCCATAAGGCTATGCAGGCAAATATTTTGACCAACAGGCCATTTTTTGCTCATTTTTGCCCCCCCTACTCTGCACCCAAGGCTATTGATGCCTTTTATTTGAAAAAAAAAATGGGCCCGTTTTAGCAAAAAATGAGCCATTTTGGGGAGGTTTGCAGAGTGCAAAAACTCCCCCCCCCCCTTCTGGAAAGCTGTTTAGTTAGAGTGGTTGATGAGAATTAAGGGTCAAGTGCTGTGCCAGCAGAAACAAAGTGTTAGGTGCTACAGCACTTTCCTTCTCCAGCACATGGCTAAATATACCTGGAAACATCTACCTACCTACCTACTTACTGTCTCTCTCTCTCTCTCTCCCTACCTATCTACTGTATTTCTCTCTCTCTCTCTCTCCCCCTCTACCTACCTACCTACCATATTTCTCTCTCCCCCCACCTACCTCTCTGTCTCCCCCTACCTATCTACTGTATTTCTTTCTATTTCTCTCTCTCTATTCCTCTACCTACCAACCTGTCTACTCTCACTCTCTCCCTACCTTTCTATTGTATTTCTCTCTCTCTCTCTCTCTCTCTCTCTCTCTCTCTCTCTCTCTTTCTCTATCCCTCCACCTATCTATCTATCTTCACACTCTCCCTTCCTACTGACCTACTGTATTTCTCTCTCTCACTCTATTTCTCTCTCTATCCCTTTATCTACCTACCTACCTACCTACCTACCTACCTACCTACCTACCTACCTACCTACCTACCTACCTAACTACTCTCTCTTTCTCCATACCTACCTACTGTATTTCTCTCTCTTTCTCTCCCTCTCTATCCCTCTATCTACCTACTTTTTTTTAAAAAAAATGGCCTCTTCAAAACCTGGGTGCGTCCTCTATCCCGGTGCGTTTTATACTCCAAAAATATGGTAATTTATGCCAATGGAGTACTAATTAGAGGAAGATAGATGTCCTTGTTCTAGCTTGTAAGAGAATTGGCTGTGATTAGTACTCTCTCCTAGTTGCATTCCAGCTCTTATCATAAAATTTTCTCTCATTTTGAAATAGGTATCTACGTAGCTTTGCTACTGCATACTGAATTCCATATTTTTCAATCTGAATGCTTAGTCCTTTCAGTTAAATCATATGCATGAGTGATTTGGCATATTAAAACATTGTGAAAAATGTCACGCCATTGTCTGCATGACTGAATTGGCATTTTTGGTTACTTAAATTTTATTCTGTTTTTCAGTTAATCAACAAGTCCTTCATTTAAGGCCTTATTGGTCTGTTAGTTTTCATAATCACCACCAATATTATCATGTCTTTGTAGAGGAATTGCACTATTGCACAGGAATTATTTTGCATATATGCAATAATATGCATCCAATAATGGTGACTGAATATTGGGAATTATTCATTTGGAAGACTGGGTAAAAGGAATGTTGATGTGATTATTCATATAATTACAAATAGCAAGATGAAAACATGATTTTAATGCACATATGGAAAAACAAAGCTGTAGTTAAAGCAAACTGTGTGTTCCTACTTTCAGAAATTTATGTTGAAAGAATGTGGGAAAACAAAATAATAAATGCCATAATCAGGGAAGTCAAAGAGTGTGATATTTTTTTAATGTATTTATGTTATCAGTTTCCTAACAGGGAAATCCTAAGGGCCTCAAAATTTAAAATGTACTCCTTATATTGTAAACATATTGGCATATAGAGATAGTAAACAAAGGGCCTTTAACCTTGTTTTTTTCTAATATCAGTTCTAAAAGTAACATTTTCTTATTGTCAAAAAGGATGTATTCCTGTTGTTCATGTAGACAATAAATCTTATCAACACTTCTCTCTATCTCTCCCTCCCTCCCTCTTTCTCTGTATGTGTTATATAAACAGTACTCAGCAGAAATTAGTTTTGCCCCCTCTGTATAGTGAATATAATAAATACTTTTAATGGTATTTTTGTTTCCTTTGGAGTTTTACCTCCACAACAAATTGCAATGCTAAACACATTTCCTCCTCCTCCTCCTCCTCTTCCTCTGTTTTAACTTAATTTTTTTCTTACTCATATCTCAGAGAAAATAGTATAAATTGTAAAGTTTTTATTTAAGCCCCCCATTTGTGGTGCGATTTTGAATATCGTTAAGAAGGATAAAAACTTGTCATTAAAATTCTTTACATTCTAGAATGGCCTGAGTCACTGGATGCATCGTTTCTGTTTCTAGCAGCATAAGCTTTGATGATGTGTTCATTCCATCTGCATAATAGAAAGTGTTTGAAGCTTTTTTTTTTTTTTGCCAAAGGCTTTATTAAATCAGGGATTCAGAACTAAATAATGAGTACTCATTCATTCACAGAAAATGTTGTTCTAGCTTTATGTGTGGAAAAGGCTTTATTCTAGTTACTTTCAGAATTTTAAAAAAGATGTTTTGAACACTATGGTAGCCATGGCTGCCATGGCACGTTCTCATTAATTCTATTAAAAGGATGATGCATTTAAAGTTGCTCATACATTTAAATGAATCAGAAGAAAGGATGGGAAAATTTACATTTATATAAATAGCATAAACCATGTGTGCTATTTAAACAAAATAAGTGTACAGTTATATTACATGTTCTGTTACATTTAGTGCAGGGATAAAAACAATTTATTTAGCTTTGTGGGCCTATAATGCATTTGAAAGCTAAGATTAATCTGGATTTATATAGGAAACATAATCTACATATTATTGTCTTGATTTTAGTTGATGATGGAATTGGTAGACCGGTTCCATTTGCGCAGTCCAATGCAAATTCATTATTCTCAAATATAAGAAATCTATATTGGTAATGGACTAAAAATGAAAATATACTAATGAAATTAGTATGTACACCATTGTATGTTTCGCACTATTCCTGCACTATCTCTGTGATCATGGGAATTAAACCTGGGTCACGAGAGAGGAGTACCCCTCGTAGAAATGTGCCCACCAGGTTACCTGGCACTTCATCGGCCAAGGGCCCAGGGTAGAGGTGGGGGGGGTGGCGGTTATTATCAAGGAAGGCCTTAAGCCAAGGGAGACCACTGTGCCCCAGGTAGTCGGGTGTGAATCCCTTTGTGTGAAGTGGGGCCATGGGAGGCAGCTGGGCTTGCTGGTCGTGTACCTGGCTCCCTGCTACGTATCAGCGGCCCTGCCCGAGCTCCTCGAGGTGATCGCCAAGGTGGCGGCTGACATCCCCAGACTCCTAGTCATGGGGGATTTCAACCTGCCATTGGTAGGTGAGGCATCCGAGGCGGCCCGGGAGTTCATGGCCTCCATGATGGCCATGGATCTGACCCAAGTAATTCATGGCCCCACGCACACGGGGGGAAACACACTAGATCTAATTTTTGCCTCCGGCCAGTGGCTAAGTGATCTAGGAGTAGGGGAATTAGTCATCAAACCCCTGTCATGGTCAGATCACTCTCTCCTTCGGCTTGACATCCCAACTGCTACACCACCCGCGGGGAGGCGGAACCAGAGATACCAAGATGGTTCCGCCCCAGGCACCTGATGGACCCAGAGAGCTTCCAGATGGAGCTTGGGCCAACAATAATAATAATAATAATAATAATAATAATAATAATAATAATAATAATAATTATTATTATTATTATTATTATTATTATTATTATTATTATTATTATTATTATTATTATTATTATTATTATTATTATTATTATTATTATTATTATTATTATTATTATTATTATTTATAACCCGCTCTCTCTCCCCCTCCCCGAAGGGACTCGAGGCGGGGCACAGGGAATTAAAAAACAATTAAAACAGACAGAGTACAAAGTTAAAAACAAATTAAACTGGCCCTGCGCTAAAAACCCCTATAAAACTAACTATCCCTAGAAACCCCTAAAACAATTTAAAAAATTTAAATTACCCTAGGCCAGCCAAGCAGAAGTGTGTTTTTAGTTTCTGTCGGAAGGAGCGAAGGTCCGTGGTTGTTCTGATTTCGGGGGGAAGGTCATTCCAGAGGGTCGGGCCCACCACAGAGAAGACCCTTCCCCTGGGCGTTGCCCGCTGGCATAACCTAGTGGACGGCACCCGGAGAAGTCCCTCTCTGTGGGAGCGAATCGGCCGCAGGGATGTATGGGGCAGGATGCGATCCCGCAGATAGCTAGGTCCCGTGCCATGGAGCGCTTTGAAGATGATAACCAACACCTTGAAGCGCACCCGAAAGACGACAGACAGCCAATGCAGCTCGCGCAGGAGCGGTGTTACATGGGAGAACCTGGAGGTTCCCATAACTGCCCGCGCTGCTGCATTCTGGACAAGCTGAAGCCTTCGGGTGCACCTCAAGTGGAGCCCCAATACCTGTGACCCTGACCTACGACTCAACTAAGGACCTAGTGGCCGCATGGAATAGTGCAGCCATGGGGGCTTTGCATTGGGTTGCGCCCTTGTGGCCTCTCACGTGGCGCTGATCCACCCTGACCCCTTGGTTCTCCAAGGAGCTACCAAGGGGCCAGGGTGATGAAGCGCTGCAAGAGACGCCTAGAGAGCACTTGGAGGTCCACTCGCTCTGAATCCGGCCGAACACGGGCTAGGTCCCATTTAAGGACCTACCTAGTGGCGATAAGAGTGGCGAAACGTAACTATCTTGCCACTCTTATCGCATCTGCAGATGACCCACTCCCTCCTTCAACAGAGGCTCCGGGAAGCTCCTTTGCCGGGCAGAGCAGATATGGGACGAGTTGGCCTCCAATGAGGTAAACCTGGGTGGACCGTCTGAGGCAGGTCTTGAGTCCGTATTATGGGACAAGTTCGACTTTGTTACTTCAGAGGACATGGACAGGCTGCTGAGGCGGCTGAATGCTACCACATGTTTATTAGACCCGCGTCTCTCCTGGCTGCTACTGGCCTCCTGGGAGGTCACACGAGGCTGGCTCCAGGAAATAGTGAATGCTTCTTTGAGTGAGGGGTTCTTGCCGGCCGCCCTGAAAGAGGCGGTGGTGAGACCCCTCCTCAAGAAGCCTTCCCTGGACCCAGAGTTGTTACTTAATTACCGTCCGGTCTCCAACCTTCACTTTCTTGCGAAGGTTGTTGAGAGTGTGGTAGCACAGCAGTTCCCTCGACACCTGGAGGAAACTGTCTATCTAGAACCACGCCAGTCCGGCTTCCGACCCGGGCATAGCACAGAGATGGCATTGGTCACGTTGGTGGATGATCTCTGGAGGGCCCGAGATAGAGGTTGCTCTTCTATCTTGGTCCTGTTAGATCTCTCAGTGGCTTTTGATACCATCGACCATGGTATCTTATTGCACCGGCTGGAGGGGTTGGGATTGGGGGGCAACGTGCTGCGGTGGTTCTCCTCCTTCTTCTCCGATTGGTCGCACTTCGTGTTGGCAGGAGGGCAGAGGTCGATGTCGAGGCCCCTCACATGTGGGGTGCCTCAGGGGTCGGTCCTCTCGCCCCTCCTGTTCAACACCTATATGAAGCCGTTGGTTGCGGGGTAGAGTACCACCAATACGCTGATGATACTCAGCTGTATATATCTACCCCCAACCACCCCAACAATGCGGTTGAAGTGATGTCCCGGTGTTTGGAAGCCGTGCGGGTCTGGATGGGGAGTAACAAACTTCAACTCAACCCATCCAAGACCGAGTGGCTGTGGTTTCCAGCGTCCCGGTATAGTCAGCTGATTCCATCACTGGCCATCGGGGGCCCGCAACTTAGGCGTCCTCCTGGATTCACAGCTATCCTTGGATGACCATGTGATGGCCGTGACCTGGAGGGCCTTTTGCCAGGTTTACCTGGTACGCCAGTTGCGCCCCTTTCTCGACGGGGACGCCCTTTGCACCACCACTCAAGCGCTTGTTACGTCCCGCCTAGACTATTGGAACGCTCTCTACATGAGGCTCCCCTTGAGGTGCACCCAGAGGCTCCAGTTAGTGCAGAATGCGGCCGCGCGGGAGATTTTGGGAGCCTCATGGTGCTCCCACATAACACCCCTCCTGTGCAAGCTGCACTGGCTGCCGGTGGCCTTCCGGGTGCGCTTCAAGGTGTTGGTAACAATCTTTAAATCGCTCCATGGCACGGGGCCTAGTTACTTGCGGGACCGTCTCCTACCACACATCTCCGTTCGACCGATCCACTCCCACAGGGAGGGCCTCCTCAGGGTGCCGTCTGCCGGTCAATTCCGGCTGGCGGCTCCCAGAGGAAGGGCCTTCTCTGTGGCAGGTCCAGCCCTCTGGAACAACCTACCCCCCGAACTTCGTACCATCACGGACCTTCGCCTCTTCCGCCGATCACTCAAGACGCACTTTTTTTCATCAAGCCAGCCTATCTTAGAGCCTAGATTTTGATATAATTTTAATAGATTAGGCAATGGATTTAAAAATTTTATTAGCGCGAATATTTTAGCACAGGTCACTTAATTTAATTATTTTTTAACGTTGTGACTGTATTTATTGTTGTTTGCTTGTGTCATTTTTAACTTCCTGTGCACCGCCCTGAGTCCGATTGGGGAGATAGCAGCAGTATAGAAATTGAATAAACATAAACATAACTTCATTCTTTCAAGTGCTTTTAGGTTAGATATCTGCAACTCAAAAGTCACAAATGTTCAGTTCTTGATGTTGAAAGCTGCATTGCTGATGGTGGTATTAATCCTCATTTCAGCCTGTATTTCATAAATCAAAACACTTTTCTTTCTGAGAAAGGCTGCTAAGGAACAAAACCCTTTGCTCTTCATATATATAAAAAGTGTGACATTGAGTTGGTTACAAAGCTCAGAGCATACACATGGTTTCTTTTTCTTTAGGAAATGTTACAAATGTATGGAAGAATCTTTTGACCCATACTGCCTTCTTTTTGCACTATTTATTTTTATTAACCACCATGTGTTTTTACAGACTCATCTGTGTAGAATCTAGATCTCATGCTTACTCAACCAGTGCTTTTATTATGTGCTTCTATTAATCTGCATAAAATGTGTGCAGAGACCATTTTGAATCTATATTCAGGGTATTCTAGCAGTAGCATTTTATTATGAAGTCACTGGGAGGGCTAATGTGCACTGAATGCATTTTTTGCCATTTACCTTTTGTATTCATCTTCTAACAAATAAAGCTCCAAATGTTCTTTTTACTAGAATTTGGATTATGTTGTATGGCATAAATGAAGCATTTAATTGAGTTTTTCTAAGCACTCTGCATTAAAAAATATTCTGTTCATGTTGTTTCTTTGCAATTTCCCCCCCAACAATGAATAACTTTCTTTCTTTCTTTCTTTCTTTCTTTCTTTCTTTCTTTCTTTCTTTCTTTCTTTCTTTCTTTCTTTCTTTCTTTCTTTCTTTCTTCCTTCCTTCCTTCCTTCCTTCCTTCCTTCCTTCCTTCCTTCCTTCCTTCCTTCCTTCCTTCCTTCTTTCTTTCTTTCTTTCTTGTCTATGCAGTCAATTCCCCAAAGAGTCAAAAGTGGGTATCATATCTTGTCATAGGCTACCTGGAGACTCAATTGCCAGTTTGATTTCAGAATACAACTTTTAATGCAATGAAGTGAGGCCGGACTTTTTTTTTTTTGAGGAACGTATTCCAACTTGTAATGGGCATCTATTCGCCATCATCTCTGAACTCACTAAAATTTCCACATGATAATAGGCCCCTCACTATGTAAAAAAATAGTTCTATAAATAATTACCTAGAGGAATATCAACTTTGAAACCGTTAACTATAGGTAAAATCTCCCTCCAGTTGAGTTTGATTCCTAGTGGTTTCATGGGCAGCTTCTGTATTTTTCTTGGCAACAATATGGAAATGGTTTGCCATTGCATTTTCTAGTGTCAAGCTTTATTCATGCATCACACATATGTAGTGCATTAAATGTTTAAGTATGGCTAAGCCATTGGCTTACTTAGATATTATATGGTCAGGCTGCCTTTATCCTGATGCATTGAACTTGGATCAGAGGATCTCATACACATGAGGAAATACTTATGCATAGAATGCCTTTTATTATGTCCTTGATGTTTACAGAGGTAACCCCATTCCCATTTTAGAGTAATACACAAGTAAGGCCTAATTTGTAATGAAATGGTGTATTGTTTGCAAGCCACTACAGATAGATCAATATCTTCAACATTTAGTATTTCTCCAACTATGCTGATTTTGCAAGAATTTGGAAAAAATAACCACAGATTCTAAATCCAAAGTATCAAGCTATTGGTTAAAATAAGATAGACAGAATGTGAAAAATCGGATATTATTTATTTGATTTTTGTGCCCTCTCCCCTAACAAAAGTGGTTCTGGGTGGCTTACCTGTCATTAGAGTAATGAAAACTCAAGGAAGAATAATAATAATAATAAAAAGCACAGCGAACACCAAAACAGAAAAATTAGATCAACCATAGCAAGTTAGTCCTTCCATTTTTTGGGACAGATTTATCTCATACTCTAGCCCAGTGGCAGAAAGAAAAGCCAAAACTCTTCCAGCCCTTTTGAAAAATCAGTATGTTCAGGGCCATCCGAATCATTGAAAAAATGTTATTCCATAGAGCAGTTAATGTGACAGAGAAGGCAGTCATGGCTTTTTTTTTCTTTCTTGATTATATTTATTTTATTTAATAGTGTTTCCATGCAAATTTTTCATAACTCTTGATAATCTGCATGGGTTTAACAGTCTTTTCATAGTGTTCAAACATTAGAGTTAATGATTTACAAACTGCTCCAAAGATTGCATGTTATTATCATTACTACTACTGTTTCTGCTATTGAAGCAACTAGTTAATGCAGCATGTTTCATGGATAAAACACTAGCCACTGTGTTAATATATGCTGTCCTTTCTGCATAATTGCACAGAAAAAGATGTCCACCCATTTATTGATGAGAACATCTATTTTTCCATAAAATGTTTTGGGTAGCCTTCTATTGATAACAGAAATATAAAAGGATCTGGGAAGAATATTTGGTTATTGTTTGCTTTCCTTTTGAATTGTGATATTGGAGAAGACTCTTGAGAGTCCCTTGGACTGCAAGGAGATCAAATGAGTTAATCCCAAAGGATATCACCCTTGACTATTCTTTGGAAGGACAAATACTGAGGCTGAAGATCAAATACTTTGGCCACCAAATGAGAAGTGTGGACTCATTAGAAAAGAATCAGATATTGGGAAGGATTGAAGGTAAAAGGAGAAAGGGATGGCAGAGGATGAGACTGTTAAATAGTGTCATCAATGCAGTAGGCATGGGTGTGGGAAAACTTTGGGACGGTGGGACAGGGTGGCCTGGCAATGCTGTGGTGTATGGGATTGTGAGAAATTGGACACAATTCACTGATTGAACAATAACTAAGTATCCAAGATGAGCTGCCATTTACACTTATAAGTACAATTTGTCTGAAATACAAATACTGTATTATTATTGGGGATCCTTAAGGCCGTGATGGCGAATCTATGACACGTGTGCCCAAAGTGGCTTATGAAGCCATGTCGCCTGGGTTTTGGTGCGCATGCACGCATGATGATCAGCTGTCCTTCATGTCTGCAGCAGTGCCAAAAACCAGTGTATGCATGAGGGCCAGCCAACTGATTGTCGGGCATGCATGTGCACTAGAACCTGGACGTTTGACTTTTCTGGAGTGCAGTCCCAACGAGCACACCCATGTGCATGTGACGTTTCCGCATGACCTTTTTGGCACTCGGTGCCTAAAAGGTTTGCCATCACTGATCTACTAGTTCCTCTTCTACCCTGGAAGTCCCTGGTAGTCTCCCATCTAATTACTTTGCTTTCTCTTCACTGACAAGATTGGCCAGGTGCTACCATTTCCTAAGTTCTGAAATATTTTATATGAATGGAAATTGAACATACAGTAGATATAGAAAGTCTACATGCCACTGTTAAAATGCCAGGTTTTTGAGTTATAAAAAAGTTAAACCAAGGTAAATCACTTCAGAATTTAATATATCATATAAGCTCTACAATTCAATTGAAAAACAAATTGAAATATTTTAGGGGGAACTAATAACAATGCAAGTTCTATGACATCCATAGCTTTAAAGAGCTGGAAAAGATTGGATGAGCTCCATAGATACAGTTAAGCCTATAACAAATATTAAATTAGTTCTCATAATTATTGTGCTGAAGAGATTGCTTGAGAATTGGCTCATATAGCCTAGTTTTGTAAAGCTATTTCCAGGTAGCCTCATCAAAGAAAATCAGGTGGCTTCCTGACTTCTAATTATTATGTGGTCATGAGAATTGAGGACTATAGATGGGCTATATGTGAAACAAAGTTTTTTTATGCTCCTAAAGATAGTTTTGCTTTTTAAAAGTAGTTTTTTTTAAACTTGTAAAGTGTATCATGTCTTTTCCACTGAAAACTGCATTGCATAGTTCTTCATCTACTTCTGTTTGCTCCCACTTTAATCCCTTTGAGCATGCTCAGTTCTCACTGAACTGTAAAGTGCTGTTTCCTCTCCACACCATATGTTTTCCTTAACAACCATATTTGGGACTGGATCTTCCATCACTAAGTGATGCAGTTGTTAAGTGAGTCATGCCAAATTTTACAACCTTTTCTGATATATATATATATTGACACACACACACACACACACTGTCTTCCATATAATATATTAATAAGCGGAAGAATGAAAAAATAAACGGTAAGCAATGCCTGATAATATAGCATTTTTGTTTAAAGAATCAAATATCAGTTCATACATACATGTTATCAAAATAAATCAGTTTTGTTACTAGACAGTGAAACGGTGATGTTGCCATTGAATTGTTACCTAATCTTGTTTTGGCAGTGCATAACTGATACTTGCTTTTGAATTTGACATTTTTTGAAACAAAGGGCAAGATTGACTGGGTGTCAGTGAAACTGAAGCTGCAGTTTTATACTAGCTGGTACAGGTTTTTATACTGGGGAGGACGGGTGACAGGACCTTCAGTTTATTTTAAGACAGCAGCATCTAATATTGCATTTTCTATTAATTTAATTGACATCCTGTGTTCTTACTTGAAGGTGGCAAATTAATTGTGGAAGACCATCTGTTTGAAAATTTGGTATGTATACCATTGCTGGCAATACATCATGTAGTAGTTTTGCAGTATCCAATTTAAATCAGATGGAAACGTTGGCCTTCTGAGAATTATGATCAATCAATATTTCATTTTAGTAATGGGCTCAGAGCAGAAAAAGAAGCTGTGTGAAGCCTACAACTTTTGAAAAAATCTTTGTCGTCTTAATGGTAGCATTTTCCTTACTCTGAGAAGACAACAAGTAGGTCCATGAACAATACTAAAATTCTTTTCTAAATATATATTTTTAATTTCCTTTAAATATAACATTTGGGTTTTTGTTCAGTATTTCTTTTCAGTAGAGCTGTTAATTTGAAAGAGAGAATGGGAGACGGTGTGTTGGATAGTGCTGCATAGTCTTTCAGTTCTCTATGGCCTTTGCCCTATAGGCTATGAATTCTGGGAAGTGTAGTTTTGATATCTGGAGGGAAATTATTTTGGGAACCCTACTATGGCATCTGAAAGTACATTTAAATCTTGGGTGTGTGAAACTGATTTAAAAGATCAGGATCAAGTCTAGTGGAAAATGTGCTGATCTTCATTCTGAGATAAATTACATACAGTAGCTTATGAGATAAAGTATTTTCTCTGGGATCTCACTTTTGAGTGAAATCTCAGAACATTTCATTTGAACACAAATCAAGGGAATAACGTTTGACCAAAGAGAAACAAAAGCCATCATCATTTTTGTCTTAGTTATGATTAATCTTGCCTTTTCAGTTTCTTTCAGGAACTGCTATTAAGTAATCAATGAAATTTAAACTTTGGAAAGGTAGAACTGGTTCAGCTTCTACTCAGGATGTAAAAAATGCTTGAAGGATTCAAATATATATTTGGGATTTGGGCTCATTATTCTCAAAACAATCTGTCTCACAGAGCTATTGTGATGGAAATGGAATGGGGAGAAATAATACATTTTCTTTTCAGAGTTCCTCGGAGGAATAATTTAAAGAAATTGTAATGGGATTAAAGAAATATTTTTTGTGAATGTCACATTTGTGAAGAAAGAACTCAAGGTCTTTGGTGCCATTTGACATGATAGCCAACTCTGTGTTAAAGACTTACTTTTGTTTCCTAAAAGCTGACTGAAAAAAATGTAAAAATTGCTCAAAGTTGCATATTCTTACAGTACAGAACACTGTTTTGTGTGGAAATTTTGTAACTTTTAGTATATGACCTTGTTTTGAATAAAGTAAGAAACTATGTTGAAGTAATTAATCAGTAACCCAGGCTGCCCAAGGCCATGGATACAAGGGGTGGGAGTTGAATTTCACTGCTTGTTCCTTCATCCCAGATATTTTTATATTGATGAAAAACCTAACTAGATCTTTTCTTCAGCCAAAGATATCCTTTGCACTTATTATCTCAATTTCTCAGTTTTCTTGAAAGGAAGTTATACATAAGAGACAATGAGTATGGGCTTCTTTTGCCTTCTGAACCTTTAGAAAAGACTAACAACATTAAAATTATGTTCACTATAATTAGGCACATTCTATATATCTTGTCCTTATATCTCTTAGTCATAATAGTACTTTTAATTTCCATCAATATGTTTATTTTATAAGATAAAATTTATCATCAAATCTTATAAAATAAAGTTTCATTTTCATAAAGTTCCATAGTTTAAAACTGACGTGCTGGTGCAAGCTTTTAATAAAGGTAGTCCTCAACATACATACGACCACAATGGAGGCCAAAATTTATGTTGCTAAGTGAGAAATTTGTGAACTGAATTTTGCATCATTTTATGACTTTTCTTGCCACGTTTGTTAAGTGAATTACTGCAGTTGTTAAATTAGTAACAGGGTTGTTAAGTGAATCGAGATTCCCCATTGACGTTGCTTGTCAGAAGATTGCAAAGGGGATCACATGACCCTTAGGACAGGGGTCTGCAAAGCTGGCTCTTTTAAGACTGGTGGACTTCAACTCCCAGAAATCCGCAGACAGCATGTTGGAGTTGAAGTCCACCAGTCTTAAAAGAGCCAACTTTGCAGATCCCTGCTCTAGGACATTGCAACTGTCATAAATGTTAGTCAGTTGTTAGCCATTTTATATTGTTAGGGGTTGTATATCTGACTGTTTGGTAGTTGATTTTGCCGGAATTAGGAGTAAGTTTAATTGTAGTTTCTTTTCTGCAATTTGGAATGAGTCTCTTATCTGCAAATAGTGTGAAATTACAAGTGCTGAAATCTGAAATTAAAGTTGATTGCATCAAATTCTGGGGAACTTAGAGCATTGGATTTAAAAAGGCAGCATTCAAAATTTCATTTAAACACTGGGTTTCAAACCAATTTAAATTAATAATTTTGGTTTAGCATAGAATTAATATCCTGCCAAAGATAATTCAGGATTTGGAAGAAAAGGAAAATGGAATCTTAGTTATAATTCAAAACGAGGTTTGAAGATTCTTTAATAGTGTATGCATAGTTCTTGACATAAGACTGCTCTTTTAATGACTGCTCAAAATTACAGTGGCTTTGGAAAAGGTATTCTCACTTATGACTGGTTGCCAAGCACCCTGGTATCACGTGATTTCCATTTAAAATCCTCTCTGCCGGCTTCCCCAGGAAGTAAATGGGGTTCCAGCATGGAACGTTGCAAACTGTTCTGCCTGCTGTGAGGACTCCCTGTTGTTTCTGGGAACTGGGTGAAAGAGCTGTCTGCAGGAAAGTAAGATATGTACAGTAAGATAAGTGCAGAATGCCTCAAGCAGGTGGGAGAGGCCTGGGAGGTCTGGTGCAGGCCGTGGGTGAGTGTCTCCCTCAATAAGGGCTGAAAATCCTGCTTAGCTTTACAGCCCTCTCCTCTCTTAACGGTTTAGCATCTTGCCCCCAACAATTGGGTCCACATTTTACCCACCTTCCCAGGTTGGAAGGCTGGGTCAACCTTGAGCTGGTGAGATTTGAACTGCTGAACTGCAGCTAGCAGTCAGCTGAAGCAGCCTACAGTACTGCACTCTAACCATTGAGCAACCTCAAATCTTAGATCAGTTGATATCTGCTTAGACTTCAGCAAGGAGGAATTTTAGCATCCCAGGGTCTCCCCATCCCCTCTAATGCACTGGTATGCCCTAGCCAGAACTCTTACCAGCTTAACAAGTAAGCATCTAAGAACCAGAACTGGGAGTTCCAGGATTGACAGTCATTGAATGAAGCAGGCACATGGACAATCATGCGGTGTCTCGTTTAACAACTGCTTTGCACAACAACTGAGATGCCATCCCAATTGTCATTAAGGAAGCTCTACCTGCAATGCTACTTTTAGAAGACCATTAGAATAATTTTCAACATTTTAACATGATTTTTTTTAAAGTGGGCCATTTACAAATAGATGGCTGTAGATGTAGAAGGGGAGCAAATACTATCATCAGAAAATTCATTCATTGATCACTTTTGTGAGTGGTGTTGATTGATATGTAACTAATATAGGAATTATGTCTTTCTTCTTAATATTTATAATATTAGACAAGAAAAATAAATGGATTTCTATGTTAGGGAAACTGCACCTGGATAGGAAAGGGATCTTTGAGTGTACAACTGATTACTTATTTACCGAAAATGTAAAACTACTTCATATTAAATACTGGAAATGGAGAGTTTGATATATATCATCAAGTTGTACCGCTAGAGCAGGGGTGTCAAACTCACAGCATCATGTTGTCATCACGTGATGTATTGTGACTTCCCACCCTCCCTTGATAAAATGGGTGGGTGTGGCCAGCATCCAGCCCAAGAGTTTGACGCCCCTGTGCTAGAATAAAGTGGAAAATGTTCTCTGTTTTTATTTTTCTTATTCCTTCCCATTCCCCCAGTATTAGGAGTAGAACATTAGGTTACCTCAGTAGCTTGGTTGAAATATTTTTTATCTGTATCTATAATTATCCAGGTATGTCTGAAAGGAAACCATCAGTTTTCCTGGATGTCATGCTATCTACGTCCTTGTATGGGCAGTCCTCTCAGTCACTTCATTGGTGGATAAAACATTGGCAATGGGCTTTGTATTTCTAATATTTGAGAGTCAAGGACTTTTAGGACAAATTTGCTCTTCTATTTCTGTAGGTGTATCATATTATTGACTCTTCCCATTACTGTTTAAAGAGTTTTTGGGAAATACAGTGAAGCATCAATTTAATGGACTGTTTTGGAGAAAGAAGGTCTGCTATTTCTCTGTTAAATTGCAAATTATGTCATTCATAGTTATTTATGTTGCTACTAGACTGTGGTTTCCTTTCAAACATATTTGTATTGAGTTACTGAGTGAGATATGGAATGAACAAGAAAAATAAATACGGGACCAACCTTTGCTCAACCATAGAGATCCATCTTAGTGCTAATGTTAAGATGCAAACTAGTTTATTTATATCATATTATATCCTTTACAATTGGCTGTAAATTATGTAAAATGAAAGCTAATTTAAGTTTCTTGTCTGATTGCACTGAACATGTCTTTTATTTCACAGGACTCTTGTGATGAAAATTTGGTTTATTTCATGTAACATCTGTTAAATGCAGGTCTGTTAAACTGTTTCACTGTAATTGTGAATTGACCCTTCATTCCTAAAATAGGAATGAAAAAAAACTTATTTCAGACATGTTACATGGGCAAATGAAAATAAAATAAAACCCACAGCTGAATTTAGCCCATTTATTTGGTACAGTAACCTAAAAAAATAAAATAGAATCATTTTACGATATCTAATAGTTACTGTAAGGGTCATGCTAAAAAGTATTTGTACTTTCAGTTTCATGAGTAAGATAGCCCATATCCTTCCTTCTCTCTTCCCAAAAGAAGCTATGGATGACTGTGCCTCCCTTCGACCTGTCCGCTCCCACAGGGTGGGCTTCCTCAGGGTACCGGACAATGCCGGCTGGCGACCCCCAGGGGGAGAGCCTTCTCTGTGGCAGCCCCCGCCCTCTGGAATGACCTGCCCCCCCCGACCTTCGTACTATCACGGATCTGCGCCTCTTCCGTCGGGCACTAAAAACACACCTATTTCATGCAGCCGGCCTGGTATAGTTTTAAATGTGATTTTAAATTGGGTTTGTAATGAAATTGTTTTAGCACAGGCTCCAAATGTAATTTATTTTTAACTTATTTCTAATATTTATTGTACTTATTGCTATGTTTTTATTATTTCCTGTGCACCGCCCTGAGTCCCCCCAGGGAGATAGGGCGGTATATAAATATAATAAAAGTAAACTAAACTAAACTGTGGAATTTTGAAGATTATCTTAAAATCATCAGAAAGCAGAAATGAATCATCTAATAAACATAGTAAAACTACAATTTGATCTTGATTTTTAAAGATGACCATATGTTAGAATCTTTTGTGGTTGTACTTTCCCCAGAAGATTACTTGTTCAATTTATCAATAATTCTTCAATTAGATATTGCAACATACAAAATGCAGGATTAGAGGAGTTTTTTATTCAACTGTTTAAAAAATATATCAGCTTAGTAAAACGTAGAGACAAGTTCTTAATACAAATATAAATACCCCCCCCCCATTTTTATTAAGTGAAAAAGAGCCCACACTTAAATTTGTTATTTATATAGGGAGGGATACTGACTTTTTACATGCACATGCATACACACACACATAATGCACGTGTGTACACACACACACACACACACACACAATCTATTTGGCCTGATTTCCATTTGTACTGTATAAGCTATTATCAGAATATAAACAACCCCGATGCCTAATCTATTAAACTTGAACTGTACTATTGCTTCCTGGAGATTGTTTTCTATCTATACAATTGTTCAAAACATTGATGTCACTGTAAAGGATAACAAGCAAAAAGGAAATCAAAACAGATGATTCATGATGTTAAAAGTTATATTGCACAAGATGGTAATATATCTCCCTGACCCATTGTCCTCCAGATAGAATTCTGGAATTCCATCCACCAGTAACTGGGAATTCTGGGAGCCGAAATCTCAACAAGTCTGTCTTTCATCAGGATAGGGAAGGCTGCACTAGGGTCAAATCTAATTTTCGTAAACTCTAATCTAATCTTTGCAGATCTGTCTTTGCAAAAGACAGGCTTGTATTATATTTCCCTTTTGTCCCCATAATTTTAACTGTCATCTTGTCTCTTCTCATCCAACAATTGATGGGCACAAGCAGATTTCATTTCCCCATAGTGAAACTCCTTTGTTTGTAAAGGGAGAGAGAAACTATTCAGAGTACTAACTGGATGGTTTTGAAAACCCATCTACTTAGAGAAGAAATTCTGATTTTAATAAGTAGAGTGGAATGGATACAATAAAGTCTCAAAATGAATTTCTGTTGCTTACTTCTTTTCAGGTTGCTGGACTATATGCAAAAAATGCATGTTGTATGCAAAAGGATCCTTGGTATTCTTCTCTATGTATAGTGTAAAGCAATCTTAAAGTCTTAGGGGCAGATAAACATTTTCAATCAGAATAGAGCTGGAAGGGATGTTGGAGGTCTTCTAGTCCAATCCCCTGCTCAAGCAGGAGAACCTATACCTATGGCACGCATGCCAGAGATGGCATGCAGAGCCCTCTCTGAGCATGCGTGCCATCACCAGCTGCACACGAAGACCAGCTGGCCAGTCCACCTGGTCTTCGGGTTTCCAGTACTATGGTGCTCATGACGACCAGCTGGTACACCAGAAAACCAAAGACAAAGGTAGACAGCACATATGTGCTCTGGTTTGGGTACTTGGTGCTGAAAAGGTTCGCCATCATTGGCCTATACCATTTCAGGCAGGTAACTGTCCAGTCTTTTCTTAAAAACCTCTTTTTAAGCCAAGTTGTTCCACTGGTTATTTGTCTTCATTGTTAGGAAGTTTCTCCTTAATTCCAGGTTGCTTCTCTGTTTGATTATTTTCCATTGTTTCTTCGATTGTCTTGCCTTCTGCTGTTTTGCAAAAAAAAAAAAAGTTTTTTATAACTCCATAGAAGATTTCAAATAATTTACTTTTTTCCTGTCAAGTTTTATAATCCTGGTACAAAAATACTTGTTTTTATGCCATGCTGAATGCATGTGCATGTATCATGCCACTCTTAAGTAGAGATCAATTGTTTGCAACATTTCAGTGCTGATTTTTTAAAATGTATGCCGTCTACAGGCAAAGCAAATTGAAATTTTAAATGCCTTTTCAATCATATATCTTATTTCTTGAAGTATTTAGTTCACAGATGACTCATCACTTGCAGAGCTCTGACACTGGGTATCATAATATTGTGATATTAAGCTGCAGAAACCCACTGCATTATCAACGTACCTCTGTAGAATGGAGAAGGCAGCAGCTGGGCATAAAAAAACCCCAAGGCTTCAGTATGACAGAACTAAAATTGGAGTTGGCAATTACCACATGCATGATTCACAGTATTGTGAAGTGAAGCTACTATATAAATCAGCCCCAGTAATCATAGGGTTTAAAATTAGTCTGTTACTATTAACTCTGCTAGCTTTGGCATATGCTAAAGCCGCTATAAAAAGTGAATGTTAGCATGGTTGAAATACAGGTTTAAAATAAATTACTTAAGCAACCCCCAGTAGGAGGTCTTAGGTACTCAGAGGGAGAGTTTTGAGGGTGTTTACAAAGGTTTCTGTAATGGCAAATGCATTTCATTATGCCATGAAGCCTAATAATAGCTTAGTGTCAGAACATGTGATTTGCATGTATGAGGCTTCACACTGAGGCCCTGGAAACTCCGCTTAAAAGGTTTCAGGTATCAAAGCTGAGGATCTTTTGTTTGAGATGACTTGAGTCCTATTCCAAGATAGGCTAGAGCAGAGCTAGGCAATGAAAATACCTAGAATTTTGAGGTTGTTTACAAAATGTCTCAAACATTCAATAGGCAAGCAGGAACATGTCTACCCAAAGTGCTAAGCTATAGCAAAATACCTACCCGTTTCATTTTCTAAGAATGTCTTGAGATGGATAATCTCAGAAATATTTTGGAGAAGAAATATATATGGAGACACTCTCTGCTGACATCTTTCTGTGTATTTATTTATGATTTAAAGAGATTACAAAATGGAGTCAATTAATGTAGAGAGCCCAGAAGGTAGAAGAAAAGTTCACTAGTGCCCGTGAACTTATTAAATTTATGTGCCACCAATCTCACTGTCAAGTGACCCTGGGTGGTTTATAACAATCTAAAAACTCATTCTAAATTATAAGAACCTTAGGAAGATTTTAAAAAATAAGCGTGAAGAATTAAAACATTACACATTAATTCAGAACTAGATAAAAAGGGACTGATATGTAAAAGATGTGGAAGTGGGATCGTCTCCTATTTTACTAGCCACCTCCAAAGTAGGACATCCCCATTGGGCCCCTGAAAGATGCAGGTTTTCAGACTCTTTTGGAAGGCCAAGATGTATACCACGTTGCTTAATCCTGGAGAAGAGTGGAGGTAGTATTCTGACGGCTTGCCCCGGTTCAGGTGAACTGGTAGCGGTGGCAATGGGAGGCTCCACGCACCCACTAACTCGTCATCATGGCCATTCTGCTTATGCGCAGAAGCTCCGCACATGAGTGAAGCAAGCATGCACGTGGGCTCCTGGTTCCAAACCAGTAGTGAAGATAAGAGGAAACTGCACAAAAGTAGTTCTTTATATGGAATGGATATTTTTGATGAATGCTAGTTTCCACCCCTTTTTAAGGGTTCTCTTGAAAAGGAAAATGTTTAAAAATAAGCTGGTATTAGAAAGTTACATTTATATTGTATGTCTGTTCCCAAACACAAATGTCTCCATCCACACTTATTGCTAAGGCAGAATTTGTTTTAACTATGGCTAGAACCAAAAAAGCAAAGTAATTGTGGCTTTTCAGTCAGTTTCTGATTTGCTTTCTTCCCATATTCTATTACTTATGAGCAGCAAAGAACTATTTTTCTCCTTTTCTTTATTGGACAATGTATACATATTTATTTTGATAGATATACAGTATCTATCTATCTATCAGAACTTTTATACAGTATTTCATTTGCTTGGGGATTTTTATTTTGAAAGTCTTCATTGTTTGCCACCAAGTGACATGACTCAAGTTTTATCAGGGAAAGATAAGGATGTGGCTTTTTGCAAACGAGTAAAGTATCTGATTTCCATTGTTCGCAACTGTTTAGCTTCACCCTTTTGACTACTTAAATAGTATGTATTATTACAATTAAGAGGCTAAGCAGCGGTTTGAACAAAATGTATAGAAGATAGTGTACATGAAAGCAACATGAAAAATCACAGTTCAAGAAGCAGGAAGTGTGCCTTTAACCAGGAAAAAGCTGTCACTGGCATTGTAAAAGAAGTGGTATAAATAGGGCATTGGATAGAAAGCAGGAAACCTTGGTATTGTCTATTTTGCTTTTCTGGTGGCCTAAGATAAGACTATTGACCCTTTTGTGCTCTAGCACTGCTGTTTGCCATTCAAGAAAGTCGGCTTTTGAAAACTAAAATTCTTCACAGGGATACTGCATTGGAAATAATATTACTCGATGATGTCAGTAAAAGCTTGTCTCTGAGAGGGATGCTTTGTGTTCTGTTACTGAGACATCTCCCAGTAGACTTGATTTTGTGATGTTTCCCATTTCCTAGAGGTGACACCAGCATTGCTCTGTCAACCTGCCAGTGGCAATGCAGAGAAAGTGAGACATCTGGCATCATTCCCATAACACATCATCTCTGTAATGTCCTAGCTTGCCTGGGGCTTAAGGTTTTTGCTCTAGTTTCCAGCAAGGCTTTCCCATGAGGGAGCTTGAAGTATTGTCATTGTGCCAGCTGCCTAGATAAATTGAACTTTTTGTGACAGCTCAACTTCATATTTATTACCTAATAAAGTAATTACACATTGATGTCTTTGTTTATAGATTAGGATAATTTTCTTTCTCTTCCCCTCTCTCCTTATTTGAAATTGTTTTGACTTTTAAAAAAATACTCTTAACTTTTTAAAGCACACAATATTACACTGCAAAAGATCCATTTGTTTGCACATCAACAAGTACAGGTCCACGACTAAGTAAAAGATGGAAAATTGCCAATTGTCCCACTTTAGGTTAAATCCTGTCTAGGTTTTCCTTGGAATAAATTCTAATAAATGCAGCACAGTTGCTTAGGTACAGGCTTATACTTGATAAGATTGTAAGATGACTGCTTCATTGGTCTACCATTGCAGATTGTGGCTGTAAAAGTTTGTTCTGAATAAAATGTGTGTTTGGGATTTGATCGCATGTTCCAATATTTTTCAATCTAGTACTTTCTGAATGCAACTCACGGAATTTTTTATTACCGTAGTATGGACTGCCCATAAAATTCAAATATACTGTCAGGTTGTGAAAGGTTAATTCTGACTATTTCCTCATGGTTTGAAAGACTATTCTTTCTTCCTTATTCTTCCCAGCACAAAACATTGTGTTCATAATATTTGTTCATATCAACAATTCATATCCTGCTGTACAGCATCTCTTATAACGATATGATGGATTACATTGTCCATAATTTCCATTGTGGCATTTCTTTGGAAATTGTGATTGTTTCCAATTTCTGAATTTTGTTTTCTTCTGTTCCTTGTCATATTATTTTAAGACATGGAAAAACACATTACCTGGGCTATAATTCAATTATTCATGGATGACAGATCATAATGCTTTCCCAAAAACCAGAATATATTTCTGACAACATAATTATTTTAACAGATATAAGAGAGTAACAGAGTTGGAAGGGATCTTGGAGGTCTTCTAGTCCAGCTCAAGCAGGAATACAGATTTTTTTTTCAAATCTGCCCCCCATATATGTGAGCACATATCGGGTGGGTGGGGGTGGGGGAGAAAGAAGCCACACAAATCCTCCTTGATAATTTGCAAGCAGGGATGGAATTCAGTTGTGCTTTCTAATGGTATTAAAGAATGGTAAATTCTATTTTTTCCCCTTGTGCTTGGCATTTGTTTAAGGATAGGTCATTTTCAGTACTCTGAAACAATGTGTTGGGGGAGAAATGACAGCTATGGAGGCAGTTGATAAAGATGAAGAAATGGCATGTGTAAACCAACTCCAAATGTCCAGGACCTAATTCTGGTCATACTTACAATCCCTGTGTTACAATAAAGGGAAGTAAAATGTTATAGATACAGTGCAGTTTGAAGCTGTAGCAGAAAAGTGTTGGTTAAGCAGAAAAAGGGAAATTGTTTTATTTCAGCACAGGAAGTGATGATAGAAGACTATTTAAATCCAGACTGGGGGCCAACGGAGGCAGGATAAAGAGAGAAGATTTGTGTGTCAGGTTATTATAGTTCCATTGCAAACTGCAGTTGAGACAAAGCCTTTAGTTTGATTAATATGGCACCATGGGATCCTCAGTATTGGATTTGCATTTGCTACAATATTCACACAACGTAAGCATGGAAATGTGATCCTGACATTTGGACATGCAGTGAAAATAGGTGATGTGCTTATCATTGGCTGTGGTTCCTAGTGCATATCCAAAATAATGTAACAGAAGTGTTTTATTGCTTTTGTAAGTCATCTCCAAAGTGCATTTATTTTTTCAGAAAAGAATAGTTATGTTTTCGAAAATCAGTGGGCTGGCAGGAGGTGCGCACATGCGTGGTTGAGCTCAGCTGGGCCGACAGCTTGCATGCCGGCAGAGAGGCCTCCATGTGCAACCTGTGGCACACGTGCCATAGGTTCCCCAACACAGTTCTATGTTCTTTGTTACCTAGTTGGTAATGAAATGTCTGAAACCAAACCAAACTCAGAGAGCACCAAGAACTCCATACTTCAGCTCTGAGCTTCATATGTTTTGTTCTATTAAGATTAGTCAAATGAAACAAAATTTTACGCAGAAGCACACATGCACAACCTATGATATAAAATGGTGTCATCTCTATAATGTCAGGTTAGCTAAACATACAATTTTTAGATTTTTATTGTCAAATGTTCTCTATTATATCATTCTTCAGAGTTAAAATCAAAGAAGATTCCATTAGCAATGAGATGATGAACACCCACTCAAACTTCAAGTCATATTGATATTCTCTTAATTTTTTTTATCCACATGCAGTTCAACCCCAGAAGATGAAATAAACTTAAAGACTGCTAGCCCAGATAATTAACTATTAAAATGTTCTCTTCTCCTGTGCGCTGCTTGGGGAGTCCAAGCATGGGTTAATTCTGTCTCACTGCCCTTTGGACTGAATTGAAACTTCTTAAGCCACACCTCTGTTGTTGCTGCCCAGATTTTCAATTCAGTCTAAAGCCCAATGGACGTGTTCTGGAATGGTTCCTGCCCAAATTTTAGCTTGGACTCTCCACTTATCGCTTTTTAGTAATTTTTTGAATAGATTTTCCCTTGCAGGTCTTCAAAACAGTAAGAGGTTCTTGTTTTTTTAAGAAGAACTTCCTCTCTCACTGGCCGATGTGTCCTGGGCTCAGTTCGCGCGCGCCAAGCCACAGGCTGAGCCAAGGGGTCGGAGCTCCAACGCCCATGCTCTTCACCATTCTATGAGTGCAGCGGTCAGTGGTGTGAGGACCCAACTGCCTGCGTTCTAGCCTCAGCACCTCCACATCGCTCCGACGTCGCAGCGGGTGTCCTTCTGTCTCAGACTCCTCTGGAAGGCTTCTTGGCGCCATTTTTTCAAATGGCAGCCATTGTTTTTCTTATTTTCCTCTGGAGGCTTTTTTTGGCACCGTTTTCATAGCAGCAGCCATTTTTTTCACCTTATCAGCCTCCGGAAGCCCTTTTTGGTTTGCTTTTGTTGCAGATGTACCTTCCGGAGCTCCAATCAGCCCACGCACCTTCCAGAGGACCAGAGGTTCGGAGAGAGCACTGTGGGGAGTCTTCTTCATCCGGCCTTGTTCCGGCATGTCTCCTCCCCTGATCAATTGCTTGCTTCTGCATTCTGGCAGCAATTTTCACCTCTCTGGGGAGCATATCCTGCCCTACCCTCTGCAAATTCGCTCAGTCATCCTTCTCCTGTGGATCCAGACCGCATGGACCATGAGTGACCAAGCTACCACCCTGTTATCACCCAGGGGCGAGTTGGGCCAGTTTCCTCTATGGCTGACACATCCCCCCAAGCCTCAGAACAGGCAGAGACTTCTTCCAACAGGGCCCCTATCAGGCAGGCCAGCAAGGCAGCCTCGGAGGCCATTAGCAGAGCAGGGAGAAAGACGCAAGACAAGTTTAAGGACAAGGCAGCCCTCAGGCTCCATAAGGCCTTGGATAAACAATTTGAGAGGGCTCAGTGCACTTCTGCCCCTACTGTTAGGGCCACTTCTCCAGGGGATGCCTCAGAGGTTTCGGTTCCTACCCCTGCAGATCTCCCCTTAACAAAGGAGGGACAGGAGGAACAGGAGTTTTTGTCTGATTCTCCAGAGCCCTCCAGAGCGGAAAATGAGGACTTATTCCATTGTTCCATTGAAATGGAGGAGGAAGCATCCACCTCTATAGCTCTGGTTCCTCCATCTAATCTTACCAGGCCCAACAAATGGGCCAGGCCTGTTGAGGACCAGGGACCCTGCTGAGATGCAGGAGGTAATATCCAGAGCCATATCTCAGGGCATTTCACAAGGAATGCAGCAGAAGGCCAAGAGGTCTCGCAAGTCCACCCCTCCAGGGGCCCCTACCACTCGCAGGGACCCAGATCTCCTTCCCCGCACTCCTCGCAGGTCAGTGAGGATTCTGCGGTGGATGAGGATATCACCCCTGAACAGGAATTTTCTGGTGATGAAGGCACAGTTTCCGATAAGCCCGCCTTTAACGGCCTATTCAAAAATACCTCCTTTAAAACTATTCTCAACAAAGCCAAGGTGTCTACTTGCATGGGGGTCTCCACCCCGGAGCCAGTTCCTGCTGCCTCCAATGATCATGATGAAGTGCTATTTGATCAGCCTGTCACCACTCAGGAGATTGTCCCAATGCCAAAATTCTTTCTTAATGTGGTCCAATGCCAATGGGTCCAACCTGGCACCCTGGCCACTCTTAGCAACAACGATAGGAAGTTGTACACTATGGACCCCACCTTAGAGGATCTTCTCAAATTACCTCAGATGGATCCACCTGTACAGGCCCTTACGTCCTCTTCAGTCCTACCTCCAGACCTTTTGCAAGGCTTGAAGGCGGAGGACAAACATTCCAAGAAGGCCTGTCACAAGACCCACCAGGCGGCTGCATGGGCAATTAAGTCTGCCACCTCCGCTTCCTTTTTTTCTAGAGCCTCCCTTAAATGGCTTAGGCAACTAGCAGCTAAAACATCACCTACTGACACCAAGACCAGGCAGAAGTTGAACAAAATCATGGCAGCTGTGGAGTACACGGCAGACGCCACCCTCAACTCTGCAAAATTTGCTTCCAGGGCCCTGACCTCCAACATTACCACCAGGTGTCTCCTATGGCTCTGCCACTGGAATGCTGACATGCGTTCAAAGTGGAAATTAGCTTCCACACCGTTCAAAGGTGATAAGCTTTTTGGGGAGGCTTTGGATCCTGTCCTTGTTGAAAACAAGGATAAGAAAAAGGTCATGCCCTCGGTCTCAAAGACGCCAGAATGCAAGGGCACTGGCTCCTTTCGGAAGCAGTCCTTTCGTGCTTCTGAACCTTCTACCAGTTCAGGGCAATTCCATCGCCCATACTCACAGAACTCTGATAGATCACAGGACCTCCAGTCCTTTCAGGACAGAGGGCGCCAGCAGACCTTCTCCAAGCGTCCCTTCCATGGTGGATCGGGTTCAAAAACCCTTCCACCGGTATAAGTGACTCCCGACATATGGCTCCCATTGGAGGCCACCTGAAGCTACTTCAGGACAGGTGGGAGCAGACCACGTCGGACCAGGTCTGACCCTAGAATTCCTCTCCCCCCTCCCCATCATTTCATTCGCTGTCCTACCCCATCGTCCCCAGACAAAAGAGCCTGATGGAACAGGAAATCCAGCACCCAAAGGAGATTCAGGCAATAGAACTGGTAACAGCAGGGGACGAAGGGTCAGGTTTTTACTCCATCCTGTTCCTGGTCCCCAAGAACTCTGGGGGCTGGAGGGGAATTTTGGATCTCAAAAAGCTAAATTGTCACCTAGCATACAAACGCTTCAAGATGTAGTCCCTCCAATCGATACTAGGCTGCATAAGACCAGGAGATCTCTTAACATCAATCGATCTTCTGGAAGTGTACCTCCACATCCCAGTTCGAAGGGCTCACCACAGGTACCTCGGGTTTTTTTATGCAGGGCACCATTATCAGTACAGAGCACTCCCTTTTGGCCTGTCCTCAGTCCCCAGGACGTTCACAAAGGTGCTGGCAGCAGTGGTAGTGTCCCTGAGGTCACGTCCTGTAAGGTTGCAAGCATACCTGAATGACATCTTGGTCAAATCCTCCACCCATCGTCAAGCGGTCAGGGATCTCCGCCTGATGATGAGAACCCTTCAACACCACGGGTTCTCATCAACCTGGAGAAGAGCTACCTGGTGCCTACCACCAGGTTGATTCACCTGGGCGCCCTCATAGACACTCACTCTTGCCAAGTGTTCCTGTCACCGGGCTGTGTAGCCAGCTTACTTTGCTTGATGAGGCAGGTACAACGTTCCAAAACAGTACCCATCGTCCTGCTGTCCCAACTTCTCGGCAAGATTTGCGGGATCGTATCCTGCCCCATACATCCCTTCGGCCGATTCGCTCACACAGAGAGGGACTTCTCCGGGTGCCGTCCACCAGGCTGTGCCAGCGGGCGACGCCCAGGGGAAGGGCCTTCTCTGTGGCGGGCCCAACCCTCTGGAATGACCTTCCCCCTGACATTAGAACGACCACGGATCTCCGCTCCTTCCGCCAGAAACTCAAAACCCACTTGTTTCATCTGGCCGGTCTGGCCTAATTCCAGCTTTCCCACCTCAGTCTGCATTTTTAAATTTTCTGATTTGGTTTAAGGGTTAAGTTTTTAATTTTTATAAATTTGTACAGGGGTCTATTTAATTCGATTTTAGTTTTATGTATTATTTATTGTAATGGTTTTAATTTTTACCTGTACACCGCCCCGAGTCCCTCCGGGGAGAGGGGGCGGTCTAGAAGTCCAATAAATTCAATTCAATTCAAAGATGATTTCTTGTCTCTCGATCGTGCCGTGGGTGAGGCTGCACTCTTGACAACTCCAATTGTGCCTCCTGCCCTACCAACATGCTAAGGACAGCAACTCCCCCATTCCAGTTCCAGTACCACCCAAGGTTTGACGCTCCGTACAGTGGTGGAGCACCCCAGTGCATTATCCTTGCATAATGCACCCAGACAGAGTCGTGTTGCGACTGGATCCCACCTTCCTCCCGAAGGTCAATTCCTGGTTTCACCAGAGCCAGTAAGTCATCCTTCCAGACTTTTGTCCGCGGCCTGTACACCCCAGGGAGCGCAGGTGGCACAAACTCGACATGTGGTGGGCCATAAGATATTACATCAAGCGTACAACTTCCTTTAGGAGATCTGAATCTCTCTTCGTCTCCTTCCAGCCCTGTACCATGAGTCGTAAAGTCACTTCTGTGACCATTGGCAGGTGGCTGCGGGCTTGCATCTCTTCAGCTTACAAACTCCAGTCCAAACAGGTGCTGCGCAACATCACGGCACACTACACCAGGAGCACCGCGTCTATAGCTGCCTGGGCAGCCCAAGCACCCATAGAAGAAATCTGCCAAGCGGCCACGTGGCCATTGCCGTCTCAGTTTGTGCGCAACTACAAATTGGACAAATTTGCTTCAGCTGAGGTGGCCTTTGGACATCGGGTGTTACAGGATATCCATACCACCACTGATTCCTCTGTTCCATCCGTTGCCCGCCCTAATGACACTTAGCTTGGGTATATCCAATGCTTGGACTCTCCAAGCAGCGCACAGGAGAAGTATCGTTGGCTTACCTGAACAGTCTTCTCTGTGTGCTATGGGAGAGTCCAAACCCATCCTAGCTTCAACGGATTCTACTTGCCTTGGATGTTATCTTTTTGCACACTACTGAATTCCTTATTGTTACGGACTTGACTTATACCACACATGTACATGTTTCAAGGATCAACAAGGAACCATCAGAACAGACTACTAGTCCACGCCTTCATGAAAATCTGACCAGCAACAACAGAGGCATGGCTTAAGAAGTTTCAATTCAGTCCAAAGGGCAGTGAGACAGAATTAACCCATGCTTGGACTCTCCCGCAGCGCACAGAGAAGACCATTCAGGTAAGCCAACAATACTTTCAAGAATTGGTGGTAATCATGCCAGAAGTGATATTAAACAATAGTAACATATTATATACATCCAATAGGAACAGAAAGTGTCTCACAGGAGCAGTTAGAGGTAAATCCTAGAGGGGCACAAAATGCATCACTGAACAATAGAGATGAATACTGGAGATGAATAAAGTGCATACAAGTACATACAAGGCAGACATAACATCTGTAACAGTGTATACATGCACAGGAGGTGGGGGAGCACAGGGGATGCCCCCTGCACCCCTCCACACCCATTTTTTGTCCCAGGGAGGCCTGCTAGGTCCAAAATGGGACACGGGGGTGGGGGGTGCATGGATGTTTGGGGGTCTTGCACGGGGAGCACATGGGGATCACACATGCATGCGCAGGTGCACACGGGGGGGGGGGGGTTGCGCATGCATTGTACTATGGGTGAGAGCACATGCATGTGCACTGTCACACAGACACACACACTTTCGGCATGAAAGGAGAAAAAGGTTAGCCATCACTAACATAGGACATAAAATATAGAATAGCAGGGTTATTGAGAACTTTGGAGATCTTCTAGTTCACTTATGATATTACTTCACCAGGTAACAAAACATCTTCAAGCAAAAATCCAAGCCCAGAGAGCATCAAGGATTCTACAATTTATGAACTGAACATTGTTAACATGAGCTTTTGTAATTGCTTGCTATTAGGAAAAAGCCGCATATTATTTTTATCTGGATAAATATGCAGAAAGATTATCTATCTATACAAACTACAACTAAACTGTGTTATAGGACTGTTTATATGGTCACATTGCCCCAAGAGAAAATGTACCTTGTCTTAAGCAAGTCTCCTTCAGATGTTTTACATTGCCTGGGAATTATGTATTGAAGTTGCAGACCAAACACATCTAGAAAATGCCAGATTGGGGAAAGTTGACACATTTCTTATGTCCATTCTTCATAAGAATGCCTTCAGGTTAGCTTCTCCCTTGTAGAAGCTCTTAAGAGTATCTCCTCCTAAAGAGTCATGCCCAACAAATCAGACTGCAGATCAACTTCCTAATTTCATAGGGAAACTACCCCCTCAGAACTTGAGCTGTCTTTATATAAATTAAAAAGGATCCTGATGATTATAGTAAACGATATAGTAGATCTCATCAAAATTTAGTGGGTGTGATATTAAGACCATTTGCCGAACACTTATAAGTCAGACGACTTTTGTTAATTTAATTTAATTTTAATTTATTTAGATTTATAGAACCGCCCTTCTCCATCGAAATGGACTCAGGGCGGTGCACAGGAAATTAAAATAGATAAATAACAATAAGTACAGAAGAATTAAGAATAAATTAAACTAAAAGCCTGTGCTAAAAATCCCAATTAAAGTTCTAAAATACATTTACTCATTGGCTAAGCTAGGCCGGCTTGATGGAACAGATAAGTCTTAAGTGAGCGGCGAAAGAGGGGAAGGTCTGTGATGGTCCGAAGTTCGGGGGGTAGGTCATTCCAGAGGGATGGCCCAGCCACTGAGAAGGCCCTCCCCCTGGGCACCGCTAGCCGGCATTGGCCGGCGGATAGTACCCTGAGGAGGACCTCCCTATGGGAGCGGATCGGACGAAGGGAGGTATGCGGCAGGAGACGGTCCCGCAAATAACTAGGCCCCGTGCTATGGAGCGATTTAAAGATGGTAATAAGCACCTTGAAGCGCACCCGGAAGGCCACCGGCAGCCAGTGCAGCTCGCGCAGGAGAGGTGTTTCCATGCCAATGCTTTCCTATTACTTCTCCATATTGTGAGTCTACATAATAATATTTTGCCCATTTTGGGTGAGATTTTATTTTTTCAGTATATCTGCTGTTGAGGATATTGTATTATGTGTGTTCTGTGCACATTCATTTAAAACTTGAAACAAACTTCTATGACTTTACTATATTCATACTGAGTTTATAAAGTTCACTACTGTACTGGAATAATGGGTGGAACATACATAAAAATATTTGAAAACCTAAGAGGAGTGTCCTTCTCTCAGGCAATTTGGGGCTCTCTAATTTGAGTACATTTCCCATAGTATCTTTCTTTTAGCCATCCCACGGAGGACTGATAAGAGTTAAATTTAAAATATCTGAAGATATTGAAGAATAATAACAACTGAAGAATAAGTTGTTATTTCTACCCATCATTGGTAAAATATCAGTGCAAGGGAGTCTGCTTCACTTGGACACTCAATATTTAGTGTGCAACTGAAGAAGCTTCGTTTGGGCTGTTGGGAACGTTGACCTGAAGGTAGCAGAAGATGTTGCATCTCTCTTTTGTTTCAATGTATTCGGTTTCTTTTTTGTCCACGATTAGTATTAGAGCAGTGATGGCAAACCTATGGCACGGGTGCCACAGGGGACACGCGAAACCATTTCTTAGGGCACGTGAGGCATTGCCCTGTCAGCTCCAGCGCACATGTGTGCACTGGCCAGCTGTTTTAGGCCTTCTTTTGAGGCCGTTTTTCACCCTCTGGAGGCTTCAGGGAAGCTCCTGAGGCCTCTGGAGGTGGGGAGGGAGGGGAGGCTATTTTCACCCTCCCCAGACTCCTAGAAAGCCTCTGGAGCCTGGGGAGGGAGAAAAAAGCGCGCCAAAAGCAGGGGGCCACACAAATAGCATTATGGGTGTGGCACACCCATGCACAACCTCTGTGCTCCCCCTGCTTTTGGCACGCGAGCTAAAAAAGGTTAGCTACATCACTGTATTAGAGGGAATGGTGATGGTGGTATAATTTGGTCTTTTCTGCTAGAACTTTGTCATTGTGCCTTCTGATAGATCTTTCATTCTTGTTCCACTATCTGCAAATTTTACAATATTTTACAATTACAATGTATTAAAATCTGACTGGTTTTCCCAGGGGAAGATATGACAGCTGTGTGCGTGATTCACTGAAGGCTTGTTTTTTTCCCTCCAATTTAACTGCGAAAGTCTCTGTGCAGGGTAATCTTTGGTGTCATTAATCATGAGTTCTAGACAGCTTGATTTTGCCCTCTGTGCATTGTAAAACTCATTGACTGACCTGTTAGAATTTCCAGTTAATTTTGATGACATTTATAGCATTGAGATCTACAGCTCTGACCTGTTGTGAGGACATACTTTGGTTTGACATCTGTTTTAGGAAAAGGGATTATGCTTTTGAGTGGTGAAAAACCCTAAATCAACCCATGTTGCAATCAGAAAAAAATTGTTACCAGTCAATTGAAGGCTGCTGACAATTGATTTCTACCATTATGGAAACAAAGCAACTGATGTTGGAAAAAATTGTTGAAATGTACTAGGGGAGAGAAATAAGAGTAAGTTTTGTAATGATGGTTGTTTCGAATGAAAGTACAGCTGAAATGATATACAAAGGAATATCCGTATATTGTGAAAACATTTTAATATATAAAACTGAAGATAGATGTAAAATAGCAGGCTTGTGTATATTTCTGCCTGTGTTCTCTGCCTCGTGTGAATATGACTACCATGTGGCTATCATTTGGACATCTGTACTAGATATCACAATGGGTAGTTGCAATTTTTGTTGCTGTTGCAAGACATTCTAATTAAAAATAACATTTAGAGCAGGAAATACTTCTGAAAATGTTGGCATTTTAAAGGTATCGTTAAATCTATTATTTATTTATTTTTTAATATGACAATCTTTCCCTCCCTTGGAAAGATGCCCTGATTTTGTTCTGAAGCCATGAATATAGCATCTATTTGCATATCCTTTAAATCAACATTTCTTTGCTTTTTCCAACATAGCTTCATGATTTTAAAAAAAGATGCAGCAGCTTTAAGGGATTTACAGATAACTGCTGCATCTCTACACCTGCACACTCTGAAGCACTTTATACACTGTAATCCAAGCTCCTGCACAGCCACAGCATTTGACATGATGCAGGATCTAGTAATATAGAGGCCATTTTATTCATAAGAACAAGCAGGAATAGTTGACTTCATTACAAATCTTAGAAAACTTCTATGGAAGTTTATCTAATGTCTCAGTGAGTCCAATATAGTTTACTCTCAAATACTTTTAAAAAATGTCTGTTGTATGTCTGATCCTTAATTAAGCTTAAATGCCACCTGAACTCCACTGAAGATGTTACCTAGCCTTGCAACAAAACGTTCAGAAACCAACCCACTATCTCGGGGAACAAACCTTAACGTTCATCCTACACACGATCTACAGATATTCGCCATTATTGCTAAGCTTAAATGATCAAGAGGCATGCAAATTTGTTTGGGCCATAGACTAGATTTAATCAGAGTCTACATTCTGAAAAATATCATGTAGAATGAAGACAAAAACTATATTTGACTTAATTTTGGTTATATTTAAATTAAATTATTTTAAAATATAAACATTGCATTATTAGTCTCCATCTATGCATTTATTTAACTATGAAATTCTGATAATAGTTGTGGGAGGTTTGGGGGTCTTGCTGTGTATATTCATCTGGTCATTCATGCTTTGAAAGTTTTTCAAGTAGTCTCAAATGGTTAAAAAAAAAATGTAAAGTACAGTATATGAAGAACTTTACTTTGAATTTAATCTACCCTCATATCAAATATAGCTTCTATATTCTGCAGCTGCACCACTAACCTCCTGTACATTGTTTGTTTGCACTGGTACTACTCATCTCTATCTATGTATTAGTAAATTATTTCAGTAAATCTCACCTACAACAGAAGAGCAGCTGATCCTCTTCTTGGAATAGTTTCTCCAAATTGCAAATACTCAAGGGCTTAGTGCTCTCTACTGAAGTGCTGTACTCTGTTATGGCTGCACTTGCTAAACATCCGAGAGCCTTAATCCTGGGAAGTAGTCAAATATGACAGCCCATGGTAAATCTTCTGGGAAATAATACATAAAAAGAAGTGAGCATGAATTTCTAATTAACTAAATTTGCAATTGATACATATGAGTTAAAGGGCACCTGATTTATCACTTGTCAATAAAAATGTTGGTTACAGTTGCTGTTGCTGTCAGTACGGCAGTGTATGCAGCTGTGACACCCAAGATAAAGGGCATCTGATTTATCACCTGACAGGAATTGTGTTCATTAAGCTATCTTGCCCTGGGGAGGCAGCAGAAAATGCACTGTGTGTTTCTTGTTTGAACACTACACCTTCTGGAATGTGTGTAATTTTGAAGCAAATACTGGGATGCATTCATTTATATATTGAGAAATTGGGGTAGATGCAATTGATCCCTAGTTTCGTCTGTCCAATACTACATGCACTGTATTGCAGGTGCAAGCAAGCAGCCGTCAACAAACTGGCTATAAACTGTGCATTAATTCTGTAATCTGCAAATAGTTATATCTATGACATCCTTTTTTTAAATAGAAAAATCAGTGGATTTAAAAAAAAAAAAGTCTGAGATTGACTTAAGGGCCAGTTTTACACATGGATTTCTTCCCATTGCACATATTTTTTCACTCTGTATCTTTTTGCCCAATATAATATCTATTGCAACTTTTTATGTACATTATTTGGTTATCAGGATATGTTAACTAAAGTTGCCAAATGAAAGTAGATTGCTACAGGGAAAAGGTAACATTTAGACCCACATTCATAGGATAATGGCTTTGTGCTCATTATAAACTGGTCTTGTCAGCACTAGGGGAAAAAGCTGTTCTCATTGAGTTGAGACATAAAATAATATTGTATTATATTAACAAACCTATTAAAAACAAGCAGGTTTGACATGTTAAATGTAAAGGGTTTAAAAAAAAAGATCTGAATATCCAGTTTTGTAATGATGTGCATCTTTGGCTCATTTTGTAGTAATTTAAATGCATGTAATGAATTGCAGGAAGGGAGGAAAGTGTGAGCCAGGTGTCAGGGACCTATTAGGTAGTATTGTAAATCATGGAGAGGCAACCTGTGGCACAGCAGCTGTTTACCAAATGGCAACCTTTATCATCTTCTATTGGCCACGGTTCCTAGGGATGCTGAATACCGGTGTTCAGTAGTGTTTGGAATACTCATGGCTGCTTACCCTAGCAAATCATTAGCAACCATAATCTCCATATTGTTTAAAATTAATGGGAAAGCAGATACTAATGACAAAGGATTTCCATCCTAAGGCTATTTGGGGGAGGACATTTTTTGAGGATAGCAATGGTAATGAAAAGGTAAGCCCCTTCTTCTCATGTGCTGTAATTTCAAGAGGCAATCTTTCATAGATTGTTTCATAAAATCATAGGGCTGGAATGGACCTTGGAGGTTTTCTAGTCCAACCCTTTGCTGTTTCTGTCAGTCATAAAAGATAAGCTTCACACATAAAGATCCAATTGAACGGATTTATTGCTAATTATGCCTATTCACAGGAATCTTTTCAACTATTGGTTAGCACCTGTTTGAGGTTAGATAAGGGCCAGCCAAATTCAAGAAGGTTGGCTTTAGTTTGCTTGTGGCTATGTAGGGATTCTAGGTTGATCTCTCTTTTAACTCCACCCCAGCATCTCCCACTCCTTCTTTTATAATTTCCTTGTTGCTGAATGTAGATATATTTGCATATTAGTGTTTCAGTATTCTATCTAGCTCCTAAAAGCAAGAATCCTAAAGTGAAAGTTTTAAAATTTGTATGGATGTTCTGGTTATTATTGCACCATGGCCCAGACTTTTTATCTAAACATTAAGCAAATGCAATTTCTTGGTTTTTTTTAAATAATGCAACAATATTATTAATAATATGAAGGAAGGAACTAAAGAATAACTTAAGCTGACCATGATCACAAAATAATAACTTGCTACAACCTAAATGTAACTCTTCTCAAGGGTTTGTGAATATACTACCAATTTCCACCAACCAGAGAGCAACATTTATGATACCTAAATGTTAGCTATTCTAACTACCAATTAGCTAATCTGGTACAGTAGTCAGAGGGTGACTGTGCTAAGAGTCAGTACTTCTAGTGCCCGAAATCTATTCTGAAACCCCCCGAGGTGATTTACACAGTGACAGACCTGGAAAACTGCCACAGCTTTCATTGGAAACATGATACAGGGAATTCTGACAGGTTGCTAACCTTATTTAAGTAGGGCTGCTTTCTATTTCAAAGGTGCATGGAGAGAGAGATAGCAAAGGAACTCAAGAATTCCCATGTAGCACTTGTTAACAAAATTCCTTCTCACTCAGTTTGCCAAGGTTATAGGGACACGCTAGAATAAAAGAGCTGGATATAATACTGAAAACAGCTGAAACCACACTAACTGCTGGTGGTGAAATTGCAATTAACTTTAGGGAATTTTTTTTTTTTGCAAGGAGAAAGTATTTAAAAATATTTTTATTAAAATAACAGGAGGAGGTCTGGGGATTTGCTCTTTTTCACATGAAAGAAGAGACTTCTTTATCCATATAAAAGAGAAAGAATGCTACTTTTTTGCTCTGCATGAAAAAGGAGCATGTGGGGAGATAATAATAGTGGTGGTTTTCTAGAAAGGAGAAGGCACATTATTCCCAATGCTCTTCTCTCTAACATCTAGTTTCCCTTAGTTATGCTTATCCTGATACAGATGAAAAAAGTTATGATAACAACTACAAGAATTATTCATTAGGAGAGAGAGGAAGGAACTCAAGCTTGTTTTTATCAGTCATAAAGACGATAGAAATATAGTTTGATTGGATTGCTTTCTTAAATTGCAGTTAGATGTAAATTGTTCAAAAGTAATTGGAAGGAGGAGACTATCTCAGTTTATGTTTTTCTAGAATTGCTTTCTCATTAACATCGAGTTCATCATGGTGTTGGTTGTGGATCTATATAAATAAAAAGTTAACTATGAGTTTGTTCAAAATTGCTAATCTCAGAAACTACTGCACCAATCGCCACCAAATTTTCACACAACGTTCCTTACAAGTGCAGCACCAATGATACGTACAGATTGTGTGGATGGCACACCGGTGCCAGGTACATGCCACACAAATGTACAACTGTGGCTCTTCTCACTCCCCTCCCCTCCCCTTGGCGGCCACTCCCACCCGGGCGCTTTTCAGCTCACGTCACTTGCACGCGCGGTCTGCGTCATATCCACGACGGTTGCCTCCTCAGCAGGCTCTCCTCTGCCACCAATGCCCCCCGCTGCCGCCGCTGCTGAGCCACCACCGCCCCCCCGCCGCCACTGACCCCCCCGCCGCTGCTCCCCCACCACCACCGCTGCTGCTTCCCTCGCCGCTGCTGACCCGCTGCCACTGCAGACCTGCTGCCACTGCTGCTGCCCCACCGCTGCTGCTCCCCCTGCCACCGCTGCTCCCCCCACCGCTGCTGCTCCCCCTGCCATTGCTGCTGCCCCCCGCTGCCACCGCTGCTCCACCACCACCGCTGCTGCTGCCATCCCCAACAATAGGTAGGTAGTTAGGTAGGTAGGTAGAGAGATAGAGAGCGAGGGAGAAATACAGGAGGCAGGTAGGTAGGTAGATAGGTAGAGGGAGAGACAGAGGGGGGAGAAATACCGGAGGCAGGTAGGTAGAGGGATAGAGACAGAGGAGAAATACGGTAGGTAGGTAGGTAGAAGGAGAGAGGGAGAGGGAGAAATACAGTAGGTAGGTAGGTAGGTAGGTAGGTAGGTAGGTAGGTAGGTAGGTAGGTAGGTAGAGGGAGAGAGGGAAAATACATTAGGTAGGTAGATAGGTAGAAGGATAGAGAGGGGGGGGAAATACAGTAGGTAGGTAGAGTAAGAGAGGGAGGGGAGGGAGAGGGAAGGGAAACCGAGGCAGAGAAGGAAGGCGGTTGCTAAGAGAGTCTATGAGGGGAAACTTTTTTATTTAACCAAACTTGAGGCGGGTACAGCTAGTTAATAATAAATTTATTCTAGGTGCTGATAGCAAACTAGTAATACCAGAAATGGATATTGTAACACATAGGATGAGTTGCTTACATTCAATAATATTATAAATCTGTTGATGTGCATTGGAATCTATTAAATATTATTTAACCAAATATACAGTCCCCAAATATTACACTGGGAAAAAGGAAAAAAGGAGCAGTGAATATTTTAAATGATGTATGATAGGGTCTCCAATCCCTGATCCATGGACTGGCATTGGGATGCGGCATGCCAAAGACCAGGCCTTGCAAACAAGTGAAGTCCCATCTGCAGGATGCAGGCAGTACCTGAAACCATGCCCCCTCTGGTCCATCAGAAAGCCCCTCTCCATGGAACCAGTCTCTGGTGCCCAAAAGGTTGGGGGTCGCTGCTGCATGAAGAACATTGTCATGATATTTCTCAAATTGAAAAATGAAGCTATGAATCTTATGTAATATGCGAAGAATATAGAATGTGAGAAAATAAATATTTCTTTTTTGCTGCTTGATATTTGACTATTAATTTTTAAAACATTACAATTAAATCTTCTTAAAAGAGTTTATCAGTAACAACTATATGCAAAAACTATAAAATAAACTGTAATGAAACGAATCATAACAAACTGTTTTGGTTTTATTCTGATATTAAATGCCATATTTAGCCATGGTTCCCATCACTGAATGCTTTTAAATGCCAAAGGTATAAAGTAAGAGCAATAATAATAATACTTTCCTCATCTGAAATACGAGCTCCTTGGGAGGAATTTGTATGATACTATGGATGAGCTACAACTGGCTGCAGAGTTAGTCAAAATTTTATTTCTCTAGGCAGATTTGAAGGAGATGTATAATATAATCTGTTTTGAGTTCAGTGGGAGCATTTTAATTTAGGCTGCGGAAGGGTTCATTCTATGCTGCTGTTTGGAATACAACGGTGGTCTGCAGAAGCTTATATCAGTTAATTTCTATTCCTCTTGGGACACATAAGCATTCTCATTTTTTTTAAATCTGCAATAGCAAAGTAATCTCTATTGAATATGTCTCAAAAGTAAAAAAAGCCAGTGCAGTCCTAGACTCATCAATAAAGAGATAGTATCAAGATTACTAGAAGTGATAGTACGGCTTTATACTACATTAGTGAGGCTACACTTGGAATACTGTGTCCAGTTCAGATTATTACAATATAAAAAAAGATGCTGAGAGGATCCAATCTGAGTCAGCCACTGAGACCAAAGGTTTATTCTTCCAACCTTTCTGGCTCATGCTGGAGCCCATCATCAGGGAAGTTCTCTCTGAACCTCTCTCTCTCAGCCTAAATGTTTGGAAGAATAAACTTTTGGTCCCAATGACCGACACTGATTGTATCCTGCAACCAATCCTGCAACTTGATTCAGCCAGTTCATGCCACTTGGGAGAACCGATTGTTAACTTACTAAGCAGTTTGGTGAACTGGCTGTTGGAAGAAACTATTAGCAAAGAGAACCGGTTGTTAAATTATTTGAATCCCACCATTGCCTGCAACATTATCCTGGGATGTTTATATTTACCTTCATTTGCAAGATGTTGAGGTCTTAGAAAAGATTGCATCGCAACTAATATAATAAGGGGGCTGTAAGCCAAATCATACGATGAATGGCTAAGGGAACTAGGTATGTCTAGTATAACAAGGGAAAGGTCTAGGGCAGTGGTGGGCAAACTCATTAGTCAACAGAGCCAAATATCAACAATACCACGATTGAAATTTCTTTTGAGAGCTCCGCCCACTGGAGGTCAGGGAGAGGAAGATACAATTGCTAAAAGACTTAGATCTCACAAATGACTTTTTTCTATATAGTGTAACCGCTATTTGGATGTTTATAGAATTAATGATTTATTGCATGAATATAAACTGATATATTTGTGTATCTTTCCACTTTGTGGGGAAATGAAAAATGATTTGTATTATCTTATCTTTTTTTTGTAAGAAGCCTCAGAGGGGGCCGACACCTCCGACATAGATGTCCTCAAAATATCTTTGTAATACCCTATACCAGGGGTCTGCAAAGTCGGCTCTTTTAAGACTGGTGGACTTCAACTCCCAGAATTCCCCAGTCAGCTATGCTGGCTGGGGAACTCTGGGAGTTGAAGTCCATCAGTCTTAAAAGAGCCGACTTTGCAGACCCCTGCCCTATACCCTTTTCCTATATTTTTTTAAAAAATTTGTAAAAACCAATAAAACATTTTTCCAAAAAAATTTTTTTTTTCTTTTGAGAGCCAGAAGGTGTGGCCTGTTTTGTGGGAGTGGCTCAGCGGTCATGTGACTGGGTGGGCGTGGCCAACTTGGAAAATGTGAAACTCACTTAACAATGGTCTTGTTTAGCAACCAAACTTTTAGGCTCAATTGTGGTCATAAGTTCTTTCTTTCTTTCTTTCTTTCTTTCTTTCTTTCTTTCTTTCTTTCTTTCTTTCTTTCTTTCTTTCTTTCTTTCTTTCTTTCTTTCTTTCTTTCTTTCTTTCTTTCTTTCTTTCTTTCTCTCTTTCTTTCTTCCTCTCTTTCTCTCTCTTTCTCTCTTTCTCCATTTCTTTCTCTCTCTTTCTCTCTCTCTCTTTTTCTCCATTTCTCTCTCTTTCGCAAGCTCAGGGGGTTTTTAAATAAATTTTTAATTAGGCTTTTAAGGGGTTCTGGGGTGGGGGGTGGGTTTATTCAGTCAGGGGGGGGTCAAGACATAGGGCCGCCCGGCGGAAGAAGGTTAAAGGAGGAGTCCACTAGGGAAGGGGGACTGGGGGTCGTCTCTGTTGAGGGCCGTCCCATTCGACTGGTCTTGGGGAGGGGCAGGGGCGGTGGGAGACAGGATGTCCATCGTGGGCTGGGGACGCACGGTCGCTGGTTAAAAGCGGTCGCCTGCCCCAACCCCCTGTGCTCCACTCGTAGGCTAGGCGGTCAGGGACTACAGAGCCGGGGCCCTAGGCTGATGTTCTGCAACGCCAGGTCCGTGGTGAACAAAGCCCCCTCATTAATGACCTTGTGTCAGAGGGGGACCCGGACCTGGTGGGAATTACGGAAACCTGGTTGGGCCTCGAGGGGGGTTTACCCCTCGTGGAAATGTGCCCACCAGGCTACCGTGCATTTCATCGGCCTAGGGCCCTTGGCAGGGGTGGGGAGGTGGCGGTTATTGTTAAGGAAAGTCTGGAGCCGAAGGAGACCACTGTGCCTCAGACGACCGGCTGTGAGTCCCTCTTCGTGAAGTGGGGCCTAGGGAGGCAGTTGGGCTTGCTGATTGTATACCTGGCTCCCCGCTATGTAACAGCAGCCCTGCCCGAGCTACTCGAGGTGATCGCCGCGATGGCGGTGGAGACCCCCAGACTTATAGTCATGGGGGACTTTAACCTGCCATCGGCGGGCGAAACATCCGAGGCGGCTCGGGAGTTCATGGCTTCCATGACGGCCATGGACCTGACCCAAGTAGTTCAGGGCCCCACTCACGAGGGAGGACACACGCTGGATCTGATTTTTGTCTCTGGACACTGGATTAGTGATCTCGGAACAGGGGATTTAGTCATCTTACCCTTGTCATGGACAGATCACTCTCTCCTTCGGATAGACTTTCCAACCGTCACACCCCACGGAACCGGAAACACCAAGTTGGTTCCGCCCCAGGCGCCTGATGGACCCAGAAAGGTTCCAGAGGGAGCTTGGGCCAGTACCTGTATCCCTGCCCCGCGGCTCGACTGAGAACCTAGTGGCCGCATGGTATAGTGCGGCCACGGGGGCCTTGGACCGAGTCGCGCCCTTGCGGCCTCTCATGCGGCGTCGAGTCACCCAGGCTCCTTGGTTTACCGAGGAGCTTCGGGAGATGAAACGCCGCAAGAGACGCCTAGAGAGTAGGTGGAGATCTTCTCGATCCGAAGCTGACCGAACACTAGTGAGAGACCATATTAGGACTTACTTAGTGGCGCTAAGAGTGGCCAAACGTGAGTATTGTGCCACCCTTATCACGTCCGCGGAAAACCGCCCTGCCGCCCTGTTTGGGGTGACCCGCTCCCTCCTTCATCTGAGGCCGCGGGAAGCCCCTTTGCAGGGTCGAGCAGAGGAATTTGGAGTTTTCCTGCAGGACAAAATCACTCAGATTCGGAACAAGCTGCCCTCCACTAGTGGTCCGGTCGAGGTGCCCGGTGCTGGTCTTGAGATAACACCTTGGGAGGAGTTCGACTTTGTTACTACCGAGGATATGGACAGGTTGCGGAGGAACCTTAGAGCCACCACATGTTTATTGGACCCGTGCCCCTCCTGGCTTGTACTGGCATCCTGGGAGGTGACACGAGGCTGGCTCCAGGGTATTGTGAATTCATCTCTGAGTGAGGGGTTCTTGCCTACTGTCTTGAAAGAGGCGGTGGTGAGGCCCCTCCTCAAGAAGCCATCCCTGGACCCGGCTTTATTAGAGAACTATCGTCCCGTCTCCAACCTTCACTTTTTAGTGAAGGTTGTTGAGAGTGTGGTGGCTCAACAGTTCCCTCGACATCTGGACGAAGTTGATTATCTAGACCCGCGCCAGTCCGGCTTCCGGCCCGGTCACAGTACCGAGACGGCATTGGTCGCGTTGGTGGATGATCTCTGGAGGGCTCGGGATAGAGGTTGCTCCTCTATCCTGGTCCTGTTAGACCTCTCAGCGGCTTTCGATACCATCGACCATGGTATCTTATTGCACCGATTGGGGGGGTTGGGGCTGAGAGGCACCGTTTTACGGTGGTTCTCATCCTACCTCTCTGGTCGGTCGCAATGGGTGTTGGCAGGAGGGCTGAGGTCGGCCCCGAGGCCCCTCACACGTGGGGTTCCTCAGGGGTCGGTCCTCTCGCCACTTCTGTTCAACACCTACATGAAGCCACTGGGCGAGATCATCCATGGTTTTGGGGTGGAGTACCATCTGTATGCTGATGATACTCAGCTGTACATATCCACCCCAAGCCACCCCAACGATGCCGTCGAGGTGCTGTCCCGGTGTCTGGAGGTCGTACGGGTCTGGATGGGTAGTAACAAACTCAAACTCAACCCGTCCAAGACTGAGTGGCTGTGGTTTCCGGCACCCCGGTTTAGCTAGATAAATCCAACACTGGCCATTGGGGGCGAACATCTTGCCCCCGTGGAGAGGGCTCGCAACTTGGGCGTCCTTCTGGATTCCCGGCTGTCCATGAAGGACCATGTGGCGGCCGTGGCCAGGGGGGCGTTCTATCAGGTTCGCCTGATACGCCAGTTGCGCCCCTTACTAGACCGGGGGGCCCTTCGCACAGTCACTCAAGCGCTCGTGACATCTCAGCTGGATTACTGTACCGCTCTCTACATGGGGCTCCCCTTGAGGTGCACTCGAAGGCTGCAGTTAGTGCAGAATGCGGCCGCGCGGGTGGTTATGGGTGCCTCAAGGCAAGCCCACGTAACACCTCTCCTGCGCGAGCTGCACTGGCTGCCTGTGGCCTTTCGAGTGCGCTTCAAGGTGTTGACCACCATCTTTAAATCGCTCCATGGCTCGGGGCCTAGCTATATACGAGACCGCCTCCTGCCCCATACATCCCTTCGTCCCCTCCGCTCCTACAGAGCGGGCCTACTCCGGGTGCCGTCGGCCGGGCAATGCCGGCTGGCGACACCCAGGGGAAGAGCCTCCTCTGCGGCGGGCCCGGCCCTCTGAAACGACCTACCCCCGACCTTCGCACTACCTCGGACCTCCGCCTCTTCTGCCAACGTCTTAAGACGTACTTATTCCAACAAGCCGGCCTAGGATAGCCCCCCGCGTCTGACTTTTAAATATAAATTATAATTTGGTTACGGTTTTAATAACGGGTTTTAGCACGGGTGAATTAATTTAATATATTTTTCATTGATGTATATTGTATTTATGGTTTTATATAATGCCTGTGCGCCGCCCTGGGTCCTAACAAGGAGAAGGGCGGGGTATAAATTTAAAAAATAATAAAAATAAATAATTTCTCTCTCTCTTTCTCTCTTTCAATCTTTCTTTCTGTCTCTCTATCTCTCTCTCTTTCTTCCTCCCCCCCTCTCTCTCTTTCTGTCTCTCTGTCTCTCTTTCTCTCCCTCTCTCTTTCTCTTTCTTTCTTTCCCTCTTTCTCTCTCTCTTTCTTTCTCTTTCTTTCTCTCTCTATCTGCTTTGTCTGCCCATCTCTGTCACTCTGTGTGTGTGTGTGTGTCTGTCTGTCTGTCTCGCATTCAAGCACTTAATCACTCATTCTGTGTCTCTATCTTTCTCTCCCTCCCTCCCTCTCTTTGTCTCTCCCTGTCTCTGTGTGTGTGTCTGTCACTCTCTGATTCCCCCCTCCCTCCTTGTCTCTCTCTGTGTCTGTGCCTCTCTCTGTCTGTCTGTCTGCCCCCGCCCCCCCCGCAGAGCCTCCTCAGCCCAGCCCGCCGCGGTTACTTGCTCGCCTTAGCCAGGCCCACCCGGCCGCCTGCCGCATTCGCTCGCCCGCTCAGGGTACTTCCAGGGCTCGGTGTGGGGTGGGGAAGGAATGGTGACCTCTGGACGCCGGTTCCCTCCAATCCCCCTGGAAGTAGCCTGGCTCGCCCGATAGCCTGCCCGTTCCGTGTGGGGTGGGGAAGGCCTTCTCACCCCTGGAAGTAGCCCGAGTGAACGAGCGGGCGGGTGGCCGGGCGAGCCAGGTTCCGTCCAGGGCGATTGGAGGGAATTCCCTCCCCCCGCCTGCGGAGCCTCTGCACCCCCTGGAAGTAGACGAGTGGCGGCATGCCGGCTGGGGAGGTTCCGCGGGGGGAGGGAATCGGTGGCCGGTAGGGAGGGTTTCTCCGGTGGGTCCCAGGAGTCCCACCGTCGGCGAGGGTGGAGGAAGAGCCGCATTCGAGGGGCCAAAGAGCCGCATGCGGCTCGCGAGCCGCGGTTTGCCGACCACTGGTCTAGGGGGTGATATGATAGCTGTCTTTTAGTACTTGAGGGCATAACAGAGAGAAGAGGGCTGTCAACTTATTCTCCAAAGCACTTGAGGGCAAGACAAGAAATAACAGAAATTCATTAAAGAGAGAGCTAATCTGCAACTAAGGAAAACATTCATGACAGTGAGAATAATTAATCATGGAATGGCTTGCCTCCATGTGGGTGCTACATGGCTAGACGTTTTCAAGAAGACAAGACAACCATTTGTCCAGAATGGTAAGTTTTCCTGCTCAAGCAATGGCTGGACTAGGAGGCATCCCTTTTCAACCCTATAAAAAGTATACAATTGCAGAAACTTAGTATGAACCCTAAATTTGAATGGCTTAATGTATGTGATTGGACTACCAGGATCCATTACAATTGTTGGTTAAACAAGTGATATCCTTTCTTTTCTTCATAAACTCAAAGGGAGTATTCAGCATACCCTCCCATTTTTCTTATAATAGTCCTACATGGTAGACAAGGCAGAGAGATAGTATTTAACTCAAAGGCAATGACTGCATAAGAATTTTAGATAGGAGACTTTCTCAGCAGTAACTGAAACAGCCAATGACTCAACCCAGGATCTTGTTCATGCAACTACAAGCAGCAGCTACCAAAATTCTTTTTTCTGCAGAACCTTTAAAGCTGTAGGAGCTTTCTCCCTCCCACCTTTTTTGTTATTAGCTATCTTAAATCTAAACATGCTCACAAATATATGTATTTATTAAAAGCAACAGTTTAAACTATGTCATTCTGATTGAATGTTGCCAGATTTCCCCCCTTCATTGTGGAATGCTGCTCACTCATGGATGTGATCATTGTTGGTTATTCATTTATCATGTAAGAATTATCCTAAAGACCCCACCTGTGGTAAATAGGTTCATTTAATAACACATTGCTTCATTTTCCTGTGGGAATTGGATTTCCATACATTTAAGAAGCACATCTGCTATCTAGGGTTTTCATCCAAGATCTATATTAGGGTAGTTGTTCATTCAGTATGAGGAATGTAAACTAAGACAGTCTGGAATCTTACCTTTAATGAAACCACATCTGCAGAGTAGCAAAATATATATATATATATTCTAATAAGTTGCTACTCTGCTTCATCAATTACATCCCACTCACTGCCTCTAATTTTTGTTTAACTTTTCTTTAAGTAGGAGGAAAACTTTGCCAGCTGCTTCTATAATTAGAATGGGAAAGCTACGGTATATTCATTATTTGATAATAAATCCCATTCACGTCGTTGCCTAACTATATCTAGGCTTGAGATATAGGCCCTATATTTTCTTTCAGATGCTTGTATAAAAGATGTTATGGGCCTATCAAAAATTGGAAGTGTTTTATTTTGGTTTGTTGCACAGTCAGAAAGATGTTCATACTGGATTTGGCACTTTTGTCCACTTTCCAAATCCTTCCCAAGGATTGGGATGGGCAGATGTTGATGCTTGATGGTGTCACAAGATATGAGCTATTCCTAGCAAAGCTGCCTTTTGCAATTTGACTGATGGTGAATTTATCAAAGCTGATAGTGCTCCCGTTGTTTTGAGGTTGCACCGCAAGGCCCTTATTATTATTGACATTGCCTTTGCTTTCTTTTGCCACAGTTATTCTATTTCTATTTGCATTTTGTTATCTTCTCCAGTTCTTTCTCTTCTTTTCTCCTGTGTCCAGGTATTGCCATGTCCACTATCCAGACTTTTTTGTCTTTATTATGGACAGTTTTAAGTCTCGGGTATTATATGGCAAGGGACTTTCTGTTTGAATTCTAATGTCCCATAGCATTTTAGCTTCTTCATTTTCTATTGCTTTCTCTATTTTACAAACTGTGGCATCTCACGAAAGAAGGCAGCAGATTCAAATTTCGCGGGTGAGAGTGCAGATAAACATCCGAGACTCTCTTTTATTATACATCCAAGGAACAAGGAAATACACACAAATTTGCTTATTGGCTGAACCCAACTCCCGCTCTGCTTGTGCTCGATCTTTTCTGCCTATCAGTGTTCTGCCTTTCTCTGTGCTCGCTGCATGTTCAGCGCGTGATCAGAGCTAATTATCTAATGAGGAATTCCTTTGTTATGCTCCAGTTGCCTACTGGCCAAATAGTACGTGACAGTTTGCATGGCTTCAGCAGCCTGCATGGCTCCAGCTGGTTATGTGGCAAGCTACATAACAGGAATGGTTCCTTCAACAAACCCACCATTTCTTCCTGGCAGGCAAATGGTATTTCTTACAGATCTTCCATTGCACCATTCATGCTACTTTGTCATGCTGTTGTTTGTAGTCAGTCTGTGCAATTGTCTTGCACAGCAACCCAGGTGATAGATACATGGTTTCTTCAGCTTCTTTGCAGAGGCACCCTTGCTGTCTGTTGCTGTCTTCCCAATTCTGGCATTTGTTCTGAAAGCTTGGTCTTATTGCAGCTAGAATTAGTATCTCTGTCTCTTTCTCCAACTTTTGGTGCTGTTAGCCACTGCAGGGCTTGTTATTGTCTGTTTTGCCTGATATATTTTTTGATGTACAAGTAATACTTTCTCTTCCCATGCCACTTTTCTGGTTTTCATTTGGTCTTTCTTTGACACTCACCTATTTTCCTTGGTAAGAAGAGTCTGTTAAGATGTACAGACTCTAGAAAGAGTGCAGAGAAGAGCAACAAAGATGATTAGGGGACTGGAGGCTAAAACATGAAGAACAGTTGCAGGAACTGGGTAGGTCTAGTTTAATGAAAAGAAGGACCTGGGGAGACATGATAGTAGTGTTCCAATATCTCAGGGGCTGCCACAAAGAAGAGGGAGTCAAGCTATTCTCCAAAATACCTGAGGGTAGGACAAGAAGCAATGGGTGGAAACTAATCAAGGAAAGAAGCAACTTAGAACTGAGGAGAAATTTCTTGACAGTTAGAACAATTAATCAGTGGAACAATTTGCCTCCAGAACTTGTGAATGATCCAACACTGGAACTTTTAAAGAAGATGTTGGATAACCATTTGTCTGAAGTGGTGTAGGGCAGGGGTCCCCAACCTTTTTTGCACCAGGGACCGGTTTCATTTTAAAGAAAGTTTTGCGGACCGGCTGAGTGGCTCAACAGTCATGTGTGTGTGTGTGTGTGTGTGTCTGGCATTCACGCACTTAATCACTTTCTGCGTCTCTCTCTCTCCCTCCCTCCCTCTCTCTGTCTCTCTGTGTGTTTCTGTCACTCTCTGATTCCCCCCTCCCTCCCTGTCTCTGTGTCTGTGCCTCTCTCTGTCTGTCTGTCGTCGTCCCCGCCCCGCCCGCCCCCCGCTGAGCCTCCTCAGCCGGGCCCGCTGCGCTCACCGCCGTGCTTGGTTGCTCATTCGCTCGCTCAGGCTCCTTCCAGGAGCTAAGAAGCCTCCGTGTGTGTGTGTGAGAGAGAGAGAAACGGCAACCCCTGGAAGACGATGAGTGGCCGGCATGCCGGCTGTGGAGGGAGGGAGGGGGAGGGAGGAAGGAAGGGAATCGACGGCCAGGAGTCCCACCGCCGACAAGGGTGGAGGAAGAGCCGCACTCCAAAGGCGCGAACAGCCGTGCCTGCGCTCTCCTGTGCGCTCTGCCCAGGGGGCTGCCCCCTCCTCCCTCCTCCTCCTCCTCTCCAGCCCCGCGGCCCGGTTCCTACCAAGCCACGGACCGGCACCGGTCCGTGGCCCGGGGGTTGGGGACCCCTGGTGTAGGGTTTCCTGCCTAAGCAGGGGGTTGGACTAGAAGACCTCCAAGGTCCCTTCCAACTCTATGTTATTCTATTCTATTCTATTCTATTCTAACATCAATGGTGGATGAAGTGATAATTCATTGCTATTTATTTTTCTGGTCTTCCTGTTAAAGGCTTTTACTTCTGCTTGAGTCAAGTTCATTATTCCAGCTGTGTATCTAATGATTGGAATTGCCCAGTGTTGATTGCCTTGATGATATTTTCTTCACTGAGTTTGGACTTTTAAGATCTTTTTCACTTCTCTTCCTTGAGATATTCACTTCTAAAGATTTTCTTGACTTCATTGTTCTTAATGTTGTCAGCTTGAAGGATGCCAGTGTATTTGCAGTAATCATCTTCACCCAGATTCTTGATTATTTCAATAGGGCATCTTGATTCCTTCAAGTTTCACTATTTTCCCCGATTGATGGTGAGCATAGCACATTTGTCCAGTCCAAACTTATTATTATTTACATGCCATGCTTTAATTTGATTTGGAGCTCTCTTTGTAATGGTTGTCACATTTCACTGCTAGCTGTCTTTCCTGGGAAAGATTCAAATCAAGATTAAACGATCTCTGGGTTGCAGGCAGCTCCCAGAACAACCCGGGTTGCAGCATCATAAGTTGTTAACAAAGTAGCTTTTTTTTCTTGATTGGTCTGACATTTTTCTGGGGTTTTGTTATAAAAACAAGGTCTAAAATTGTAATGTTGCCTCTACAAGGCTTAAGGTACGTATTTCATCCCCCTAGATCAGGGGTGTCCAAACTTGAGAACTTTAAGACTTGTGGACTTCAACTCCCAGAATTCCCCAGCCAGCATCGCTGGCTGGGGAATTCTGGGAGTTGAAGTCCACAAGTCTTAAAGTTCCCAAGTTTGGACACCCCTGCCCTAGATCATTCTTCCAAGTGAAAGTCAGCATATTAATGTCTATTCTGATGACATCAACCTCTGCAGCCCTTAGAAGAGTTATTAAAAAAAAACACCTAATAAATAATGTATGTGTGGCCTTTGGATCAATGTTGACTCCTGGCAACTGCCTGAAAAGTTCCTGCAATTTACTTGGCATTACCTGCTTCCTTGGTCTGAGAGAGAATGACTGGCCCAAAGTCGCCCAGCTGGCTTCATGCTTAAGGCAGAACTGGAACTCACATTACCCTGATTTGTAGCCTATTGCTTTAACTGCGACACCCAACTGGCTGTCCAGTGGGAAAATCAATGGCATTTGAGAGATTGCTCTATTTTAATATTGGTTGTATTTTATTATTTATATATAATATTAAATGGCACCTTTGCAGATTTTGGAGGAAACGTATAATGCTAAGCTGAGTATCTTTTGAAATGTTTTTTTGTAATTTATTTATTTAATAATCTACTTCTTTCTACTGTTGCTCTGGGCAGCATATATTAAAACAATTTAAAACAATACAAATAATAAATACTTGGATAATCTCTGACAAATCATTCATCACATAAGGCAGTCATTTATTTTATTTATTTATTTATTGAATTTATACCCCGCCCTTCTCCAAACGGACCCGGGGCGGTGCACAGGAACATTAAAAACATACAAAACATATAAAAACTATTCAACTAAGGGCCTGTGCTAAAACCGAATTAAAATCCCCATTTTAAAACTATCTACGAGTCGGTATTGGAGGCTACGCAAGGCCGGCTAGTTGGAATAGGTGTGTCTTCAGACACTTGCGGAAGAGGCGGAGGTCAGAAATGGTACGGAGTTCAGGGGGCAAGTCGTTCCAAAGGGCTGGTCCCGCCACAGAGAAGGCTCTTCCCCTGGGTGTCGCCAGGCGGCATTGTCCGGCCGACTGCACCCTGAGGAGGCCCTCTCTGTGGGAGCGTATCGGTCTAAGGGATGTATGGGGCAGGAGACGGTCTCGCATATATGCACGTCTGGGAGGAATATAATTCTAGAAGGTGGGTGCTATGACTGGGAAGACATGTTTCCTAGTTCCCATCAGGTGACACTAATTGAATCAGGGGTTTCAAACTCCAATGAATGCAGGGATCACATTATATATAATGTGCTAATGGTTGACCTGCATTTATGCACGTGCAAAAATTCAACAAATATTCAGTATTAAAAATGAATTAGCTGCATTTCTTATTTTGAATGTACTAAGTAATAATGTTCAACCTGCTCCATATGATGTTCCTGTTGCTGCAGCCAGCCATGTTTCCTTTTTGCCAGTAATTTTACAATGTATTATCCAAATTGGAATTTTTCAAAAAACGATAGGTAGCAGTAAAATAATAAAATCATATCAGCAGTGATGATGTTACCTAGTTTGGGTAATGAAACATCTTCAAGGAAACAAGCACACTCAGAAAGCACCAAGGACCCCGCAAAATCATGTCAAAATAAATGTGTTTTGCATATACACATTGCACACTGACAACACATTTCCATTCTATTCTGGTTCATTGTGTCATTGGCAGGCAGACAAACTAGTTGGCTTAGGGGACCAGAAGCAGAAGGTGTGCAAGCCAACACAATGGGGGGGGGGGGGAGGAAAGGCAGCATCAGACATGAATTTGATGGTATCGTGCCTGATACTGTGATTTTGTACACATACTTTTTATCTGATTCATTTTTCGATAATAACTGTAGCTCAGGCCCTAATGCTCTTGAAACTTTTATGGGAGTTCCTTTGCTCTTCTAACTTTTGGTTAACTGAAACTTGCTTTTAAATAAATCAGCAGAGGATTGAACGATAAGCAATTAAAATCTCTCAATGTAATACGCTTGGCAACAGTAGATTCTAGAGGTTTTTTTCTTGAGTAATTTTATGAAAGAAAGGTATTTATTTGCTTACTGCCCCTTCTCCAGCTTGCTATATGTCCTAGTGACAAATGTTCGATCTGAAATCCTTGAGGCAGGGGAATGTTTTGAAATGTTACAGAATGCATATTATCCATGTTTCCCAAGAAATTAAAGCAGTCTTGTTTCCAGCTTGCTTTAGAAGTACCTGACAGCAGCTTCCAAATTTGGGAAAACCCTAGAAAAAATATGGCTTCTTTAACAATTTAAAATTGTGTGCTTTCTTAAGTACTTCCCCTTGTTCCAAACAACTTCTTTTGAAGGGTATGTACAACAATAGTGATCTACTTTTTCCTACATTATTAGGTTAAGGGACAAAGCTTGGTGGTCTTTTAACTATAGACTGATGAGATCCTGCTGGTACGTTAAGATTGCTCTGGCAAACTGTAAATAGTGCTTTTTTTTTGAAGAATTGCCTTGAAGCCTGATGAAAAAGAACCAATGATATAGCACCCCCTCTGGAACAACAAAACAGTCATTACCCTTAAAATACTTAATTGAAAAGTGTAGCTTTGTGTGTGTGTGTACACACACATGCACACCTCTTTGTGTGTAGCAAAGTAAAATGCTAGGTATTTATATAGGAAGTCAAGTTGCATCATTTTCAGTCATGAGATCTGAATCAGAGGTTCAGAGGTCTCTAACTACTTTTGCTCAGTATTATTGGTTTACTGAACTTCAGGGGTTTTACCTTTCTGAGTATGTGTGTAAGAGAAGAAAGAAAAACTAGAGATTGTATTAAGATAATCAATTATGTGAGAGAGGAAATAACTCTTTTTTTCCCACTGCTTTTATCAGATATTGTGGTCACCTGAGGCAATACAAAGCAACTCAAAATGCTGTTGCATTTATTTTTGCTACAATCATTCCATCTCTGTTTACCATATTCAGTTAGATTTGCTTGTTTGCTACATCCTGCCAAAATAACCTCATTTACTCTTCAAAGGCTTCTATCAGTGCTGCTGTAGCATTGTTGCTTCACAAATAAATACTTGGTTGTGCTTGGAGATGATAGCTTGATATATCTCTTCACTTCAAAATACCATAACCTATGGATGAAGTGCATTTTTGGAAAATTATACATTGGCAACTTATTCTTTAATCTCTTGCAAGGTTGGATAATTGTTAACTTTCTTTTTAAATTCATCCAGTTTAGTTCCAAATAGAGCAGTCTTTTCCAGATCGTTTCTAATAAAAAATTTACCCAAAATGGACTGTGAGTTCAATGGCAGATCTAAGCACTGGCAGAATTCAGAACAAAAATCTTAGTATTAATGTTAATAAATATTGTAGCATCAGTGTTCCTTTTCATTTGAGTATTTAGGTATTCCCCCCATTTTCATTTTTATTTTTACCCCCTTCTCAAGCTGTCTGTATTGAGAAACTTGCATTTTTAATCTGGATGTTTCTGATTTGACCAGTGATCGTAATGATTACTGAAAGCACCTGAAAAAATAGAAGGTGAGTGACAATGCTTCTTTCATAATCATTCCCTCCCTCCCTCACCCCCACTCACTAACTATAATATTAACCAGTTCTTAGATAAGATATTATATAAAGTACGGCTGGTCAGAAATATGACTTGGAGTCAGATACAGCACCTGTTCAGAAAATTTCTCTCTGCATCTGACATGTGTTCCCAGGAAAATCCTCATTTGATTTAAGACTAGCTAAAGTCTAATGGCTCCCTGCTGTTAATAAATAAAGTGGAAAAATTAGGCAGCATGGCACCTTGAGTCCCGCATGGTTTTTACATTAAGAAACAAGATTTCGGTTTGGCACCAAACTCTGTAACACCATAAATTATGTTAATCTATGCAGGAGGAAAAAAAAGGACCAAAGATTGCTTTTAAAAAATATTTAAGATTTGCAATTAGCTTGATTCATCTTAGACTTCGACTCTAGTATTCTGAAATATTTTGGGCTATTTATTAAGATGTTAATTAAGGCATGCATGGATAAATCACCACTGATGGGCCAGATAGGCACTTGACTCAGTGTTCAGTTCATATGTTTGATGATTAATGTAAATCTACTCTTGACAATTTTAGAATTACATTTTGTAATGAAAAACTACTGTCTTCAAAATCTCACCTCAAAATGGGAGCTAGTAGAGGTAATAGCTAGTGAAAAAGTAAAGTGACATTTGCAGTCTAATGTTATCTGAAAGTCCCCAAGTTTTGCTTAATATGGTAGCTGAATGCATTTTTATTATGCATACTATTTTTGTAGTGTTTTTTTTTTTAAATTGTAGTGATGACAAATTAGGGGCCTTATCTTTTTTTGCTAAAGAGAAGAAATACAATGGCAGGAGATTAAATCTGTGTTCTCAAGAAACCTTGTGGATTCCAAAGACATTAAGTGAATTATATTAATTCTTTTATGGCCCCCAAAGCCCCAAATGAACAAACCATAAAGAAGCTGAAAATTTAGATGTACCACCCTTTGTAAATTTGTTTCTATAATTATTGTAATTGGGGGAAAAAATATAGAGCAGCAGGAAATATGCAACACACACGGAGAAAAAATTTGTAGATGCTAAAATGTAATAAAAATTAAATGCATTTTTGAATTTCAGAAAAGCTTAATATACTCAGTGAACTTTGATTCTACAGATAACTTTTCCATTGTTGGGGCCTGAAAAGCAATACGTTTGTGCTAATAGAAATAAAAATGGCAAATTCTACTCTCATTTTTTTGATAGTATGATTTCTATTGTTAAGACCAGAAAAGTCAAGAGTTTTGGTGAAATTAGTACAGTGATAAAGAACCTTATGTGTGTTTTCGGTAGAAGAAATGTCCGCGGGTGAAATGTTAAACATTTCAGCTCTGTTATAGAGAGCTGCTTTAAATTTTTTCTTCGTCAGCATGAGTCAGGGTGGAGTAAGCAAGCAAATGGGTCTCCTTGAAAAAGAAGGCTTAATAAGATCTTATTTATGAATATATGAATAGTTTTGTAAATATTGCATCTGAAATTTATGAATGATCTGACACTGACAGGATGAAATGAACTATGCAATTTTATTGTATTAGATTTAATAGGTCAGAGAGAGGAATGCAAAGTAGAAGTGACCTAGAAAATATTTCTAAGTCAAAGTATAGAAAAATAAGTTATTGGCTTCTTTCTCACCTCTTTATACCCCCAAGGACAAAGTCACACAGTTTTCTGCTTACCCCAACATTTTCTTTATTTAAAAAAATTTAGCACTCTGTTTGAAATATATGATTTAGGGCTTATTTCATAACTTAGAGGAAAATAAATACACTTCTTTGTATAATAGTTATTCCTTCACTTGCCTTTCTTTTTTTTTTATAGCCTTATGTAAATTAAGGAGATGATTACTGAGTACAATTGTTGGCCTATAAATATATAAGTAATGCTAAATCTCATTGTTTGAAAAGAGCTTCTAGGAAGATTCATTCTTTCAAAGAAAAATATATTTACTTAAATAAATGAGAATAGCTTCGTGTTTGAGATACTGTGTTCAGCAATACACCCAAGTAATTTTTAAAAACATAATAAATGCAATTAAAAAAAAATGGATACATTAAAATACATTAAAAAGGTTGGAGAAATTATAGAAGTCTTGTGCTGCAAAGTGTAGAAGGAAGGACAGACCAGCAGTGCCAGGCATGTTTTTCTACAGAGAAAATTGCATAAGATTATGATCACCGGGCACTTCTTTCTATTTATACCAAGCATCCATCTAACTTAAGTTTTTAGTGGCCTGCCAGGTATTTTTAAGAAAAGGAACAAGTTGGAGAAAGCATTCCTAGCTGTTAGTTTTATATGTATATAAGTAACGTCTCTTCTCCCTTAATACAGAGACTTAATTCATAGTTTATTAATAAAATTATTATTTGTCATTTATTGATAAGGATGCTTAAAGACAGAAATATTAAAATGGCAGAAAATGGTACCATAAAAATCATGCTAAAAAGATTAAACAGGAGAGGAAAAAATTACATTAGAATTATTTTAGTACAGGAAAAACAAAAGTGTTTTGATGATCTGTTTTAGTTGCCATAACAAATATAAACATATATAGAATATAAGATATCCATGTTTACAATAAGTAATGAATAGCTAATAGCTATTGTTAGATTTACCCTTTACAAATACATTGTAAAATGCCGCCCTGGGTCCCTCGTGGAGAATGTAATGCCGCCCTGGGCCCCTCGTGGAGAAGGGCGGGATATAAATCGAATTAAAATAAATAAATAAATAAAAATTAGTGTCTATCTTTGCATTTTTTGGAAAACTAATTGCATATTTCATGAATGATAGATGAACACGAACTCTGGCTTTCATTAAACTTACCGTATTTGCCGGCGTATAAGACGACTGGGCGTATAAGACGACCCCCCATCATTTCCACTCAAAATATAGAGTTTGTTATATACTCCCCGTATAAGACTACCCCCTCTTCTGCACACCTTCCACACACCAAATAAAACGTTTGACTGCTGGACAAATATCAACAATACAATGACTGAAATTTGTTTCAATCCGTCCCTCATCACCCAATACTTCAAACTCCCGGCAAATTAATCTCTCCACAGGCTACATCACCCTGATTCTACCGATTTCTTGGGGAAAAGGTGCAGAGCAGGCAGAGAAACGGTGAGGAGGGGGGTGGGTGGAAAAGAGCGATCCAAGGCCACATAGGAAAAGCCCCTGCCACCAGCTTCCCGGGAAAGCAACTCACCCACCCTTCCTCCTTTCCCTCCCCCCCTCTTCCACCATATTACCAGGGTTTGGCAAGGGGTGAGGCGGAGAGGGGAGCAGCAGCAGCAGAGGCACCTGCTTGGGCACGACAGCGACAAGATCGCTTGCCTGCTTACTGTCCAGCTCCCACGCTGCTGGTGCCGGGCGGGGGGGGGGGAGGAGGGATGCTTCCCCGTTCCCCTTGGCAACCAGGCCCTCCACTTCTGGATTCCCTTCCTTTCCTTTCCATTCCTCTCCATTCCTCTCCATTCCTTTCCTTTCCTTCCTTCCATTGCCTCCTTCCCCCTCCCTCCCTTCTTTCCTTCCTTCCCTCTTACCCTCCATCCCTCTTTCTTTTTCTTTCTTTCTCCTTCTCTGTTTCTCTCTCTCTCTCTCCTCCCCCCCCACCCATCTGTCACTCTGTGTGTGTGTGTGTGTGTGTCTGGGTGTGTGTCTGTTTCCCCCTCTCTCTCTTTCTGTCTCTCTAAGTCTGCCATTCTCTCCCTCCCTCCACCCGGGGAAGCAGCATGTCAGTTGCGGAGGTTATCCCGCAGCGAGCGGACAGAAGACCCAAGCTGCGGCTAGTGCAGGCGAGGAGGAGGGGCCAGCATGTCGACTGGGAAGGTTATCCCGCAGCGGGCGGGCGGGCGAAGGACCCAAGCTGCGTGCTGCCGAAGCCGTCCGGGGCTGGGCGTGCGGCGCCCGGATGGCTTTGGCGGCACGCAGCTTGGGTCCTTCGCCCACCCGCTGCGGGATAACCTCCCCAGTCGAGATGCTGGCCCCTCCAGGAAGCCCCAGAAGGTGCAGGGCGCTGAGGTGGCCGTCGGAAGGAGGCGTCCTTTCCATTCCTCTCCATTCCTTTCCTTTCCTTCCTTCCATTGCCTCTCTCCCCCTCCCTCCCTTCTTTCCTTCCTTCCCTCTTACCCTCCATCCCTCTTTCTTTTTCTTTCTTTCTTTCCTTCCTTCTTTCACTGCTCCCTTCCTCCTCCCTCCCCCTTCTTTCTTTCACTCCCTCCCTCCCACCCTCCATTCATCTTTTTTCCTATTTTTCTTTCTTTCTCCTTCTCTGTTTCTCTCTCTCTCTCTCCTCCCCCCCCCACCCATCTGTCACTCTGTGTGTGTGTGTGTGTGTGTCTGGGTGTGTGTCTGTTTCCCCCCCTCTCTCTTTCTGTCTCTCTAAGTCTGCCTCTCTCCCTCCCTCCACCCGGGGAAGCAGCATGTCAGTTGCGGAGGTTATCCCGCAGCGAGCGGACAGAAGACCCAAGCTGCGGCTAGTGCAGGCGAGGAGGAGGGGCCAGCATGTCGACTGGGAAGGTTATCCCGCCCGCCCGCTGCCGGCACCGGAGTCTCTGCGCGGCTGTGGAGGGTTTCCTCCTTTCCCCTCTCTCTTCTCCCTCTGTGTGTCTGTAGAAAGACGGGGGGGGGGAGGGAATCAGAGTCTAACAGACACACAGAGGGGGAAGAGACAGAGGGGGAAAGAGGAAACCCTCCACAGCCGCGCGGAGACTTGCCGCTTTTCCATGCATGCCTATCTTTTGCACGTCAACCAGTCGGGGCATCTGAGGTCCATACTCAACTGGAGGGCGCCGCGTTGGGGAAGCGCCCCCCCCCAGCCCCGGGGCTTCCCCCTCCCTTCTTTCCCTCGCCTCCTTCCGAGCCAAGGATATCTATTTTCCATGGTGCCGCCGTTCCCTTCTCCGCATGGCCCGAGTGCCTGTTCCTTACTGCGATGATCTCAGCAGCTGCCAGCGCGCCGCCCGGCTCGCCCGCTCACGGCTCTTGCCCACTCTCCGCCTCGAAAGCCGGGAGGAAAGCCGGGAGGGAAGCCGGGAGGGAAAAGCGCTTTTCCCCGCGGCTTTTCTTGCCCGCTCTCCGCCTCGGAAGCCGCGAGGGAAGCGACCCCCTTCCACGGCATGGAAAAGCGCTTTTCCCCGCGGCTTCCCTCCCGGCTTCCCTCCCGGCTTTCGAGGCGGAGAGCGGGCAAGAAAAGCCGCGGAGAAAAGCGCTTTTCCCTCCCGGCTTCCCTCCCGGCTTCCCTCCCGGCTTTCGAGGTGGAGAGCGGGCAAGAAAAGCCGCGGGGAAAAGCGCTTTTCCCTCCCGGCTTCCCTCCCGGCTTCCCTCCCGGCTTTCGAGGTGGAGAGCGGGCAAGAAAAGCCGCGGAGAAAAGCGCTTTTCCCTCCCGGCTTCCCTCCCGGCTTCCCTCCCGGCTTTCGAGGTGGAGAGCGGGCAAGAAAAGCCGCGGAGAAAAGCGCTTTTCCCTCCCGGCTTCCCTCCCGGCTTCCCTCCCGGCTTTCGAGGTGGAGAGCGGGCAAGAAAAGCCGCGGAGAAAAGCGCTTTTCCCTCCCGGCTTCCCTCCCGGCTTCCCTCCCGGCTTTCGAGGCGGAGAGCGGGCAAGAAAAGCCGCGGAGAAAAGCGCTTTTCCCTCCCGGCTTCCCTCCCGGCTTCCCTCCCGGCTTTCGAGGTGGAGAGCGGGCAAGAAAAGCCGCGGAGAAAAGCGCTTTTCCCTCCCGGCTTCCCTCCCGGCTTCCCTCCCGGCTTTCGAGGTGGAGAGCGGGCAAGAAAAGCCGCGGAGAAAAGCGCTTTTCCCTCCCGGCTTCCCTCCCGGCTTCCCTCCCGGCTTTCGAGGTGGAGAGCGGGCAAGAAAAGCCGCGGAGAAAAGCGCTTTTCCCTCCCGGCTTCCCTCCCGGCTTCCCTCCCGGCTTTCGAGGTGGAGAGCGGGCAAGAAAAGCCGCGGAGAAAAGCGCTTTTCCCTCCCGGCTTCCCTCCCGGCTTCCCTCCCGGCTTTCGAGGTGGAGAGCGGGCAAGAAAAGCCGCGGAGAAAAGCGCTTTTCCCTCCCGGCTTCCCTCCCGGCTTCCCTCCCGGCTTTCGAGGTGGAGAGCGGGCAAGAAAAGCCGCGGAGAAAAGCGCTTTTCCCTCCCGGCTTCCCTCCCGGCTTCCCTCCCGGCTTTCGAGGTGGAGAGCGGGCAAGAAAAGCCGCGGAGAAAAGCGCTTTTCCCTCCCGGCTTCCCTCCCGGCTTCCCTCCCGGCTTTCGAGGCGGAGAGCGGGCAAGAAAAGCCGCGGGGAAAAGCGCTTTTCCATGCCGCTTCCCTCCCGGCTTTCGAGGTGGAGAGCGGGCAAGAAAAGCCGCGGGGAAAAGCGCTTTTCCCTCCCGGCTTCCCTCCCGGCTTCCCTCCCGGCTTTCGAGGTGGAGAGCGGGCAAGAAAAGCCGCGGGGAAAAGCGCTTTTCCCTCCCGGCTTCCCTCCCGGCTTCCCTCCCGGCTTTCGAGGTGGAGAGCGGGCAAGAAAAGCCGCGGAGAAAAGCGCTTTTCCCTCCCGGCTTCCCTCCCGGCTTCCCTCCCGGCTTTCGAGGTGGAGAGCGGGCAAGAAAAGCCGCGGAGAAAAGCGCTTTTCCCTCCCGGCTTCCCTCCCGGCTTCCCTCCCGGCTTTCGAGGCGGAGAGCGGGCAAGAAAAGCCGCGGAGAAAAGCGCTTTTCCCTCCCGGCTTCCCTCCCGGCTTCCCTCCCGGCTTTCGAGGCGGAGAGTGGGCAAGAGCCGTGAGCGGGCGAGCCGGGCGGCGCGCTGGGAGCTGCTGAGACCATCGCAGTAAGGAACAGGCACTCGGGCCATGCGGAGAAGGGAACGGCGGCACCATGGAGAATAGATATCCTTGGCTCGGAAGGAGGCGAGGGAAAGAAGGGAGGGGGAAGCCCCGGGGCTGGGGGGGGGCGCTTCCCCAACGCGGCGCCCTCCAGTTGAGTATGGACCTCAGATGCCCCGACTGGTTAACGTGCAAAAGATAGGCATGCGTGGAAAAGCGGCCAGTCTCCGCGCGGCGGCTCCGCGCGGCTCTGGACGGCATCTGGGGACCTCGCGGATGACCCGGCGTATAAGACGACCCCCCCACTTGGAGGCATGTTTTTCAGGGCCAAAAAGTCGTCTTATACGCCGGCACATACGGTACTTGTCTTTGCCATTTTTCCATTGATAGAAGAGGAAAGAAATAACTACTTATAGAGAGGGTTTTTTTTTCATTTCCCCTCTTAAATTCTAACATAGAATATGTCTTCCAAATTGATAAAATCAAGCTGGAACAGACATATCTATGTACCATTTATTTTATGCAGTATATTCTTGTTCTGTTTAGTATTCTGTAGCTCTCAACTCCCCACAGCTGGAAAGTAAGATGAGCTCAATAGTCTGCACAAGTGATGTTTGATTTCTGAACCTGAACAGGATGCAGCATTATAGCTATTGAATCCATATTCAAACTTAGTACTCCTCTTACCAGGTGTTCGGTCAAACTGTCAGGGGTGGGATGGGGGAAAGTTATTACTTTACAAGGTTCAAGGGAATGTGTTGCTTCCTGTTGCAACATGACTACATTTCATCCTATGTTTGATGTGAGTTACTGTTTTTCTCTTTATTCTTAAAAGTGTATAAGTATGGTGAAAGTAGAGTATTATAATAAAATTATGGTAATTTCAGATTTTAGATGACTGAAGGTGGTAAACTTTAGCCCTCAAGATGTTCTCAAAAGCTAACTAATAACATCTGTTCTCATGAACCATGCTGGATAACTTGCTAGAAGTTGTAGTGACTATCGAAAAACTGCAGCAAAAACGTTATCCCTGCTATAGACATCTCTGTATCTGAACTTTTTGTTACTTCTATGCTTATGTCATGGACTAGCTAGAAATAAAACTGACACTTCCCCAATCCAAATCACACAAGGTACCTGAGCTCTAGGGATCAGAAAATTCATTTAAGAAAGAGACTGCTATTAGAATTTTCCACCATCAAATATGAAGACTGATTCTTTTGCCACTAGCAAATAGGAGGACATTTCCTGCTTCATTAAAAGAGAAGCCAACACTAACTGGCAGACTTTTCTTTTTCATAGGCTTGTTGAAAGCTCTTTTGATAGGATGTCAGGTATGATTGGTATGTTGATAATATTCAGTAGTAGATCTTGATCCCTTGCTGATCAGGTGATATTGTCAGTGTCGTGCCCCAGTGTCTGGAAGCTGTGCTGGTTTGACTGGCAATGAAAAGCTCTCAAACAAAACCCTGATAAAATTGAGTGGTTGAGGATATTTGGATATAAAGATGCTTCACATTTAGCCCTGAATGTGGTTACATTTCCCCCTTAGGACTGATATACAGTTTGGACAGGTTCACAGTATGATATGGAGGAGCATAATGTGTTCTAGGTCCCATCAATTAAACAGTGTTATCTGATGAGACCCAGGAAGCCTTTGCAGTGTCAATCCCTTGGAATGATATCCCTGCAAAGATGTGTATGGCTCCTACCCTCACTTTGATCAAATGAGCTCTTAAGATTTGGCTCTTTCCTCAGACCTTGGCCTAGAATGGGTGGGAGATCTCAACAAATAACAGTTGTTTTGTGAGAATTATGTCTTATTTTTCCAGATTTCTTCTTTTTGAATTGTTTGTACATTGCTTGGATTGCCAATTAAATAAATAAAATGGAAGGCCGGTGGTGATAGGCAGTGGCAGCAATCCCTGCTGCCTGGTATGGCCAAAAATGGAATGTGCAGAGACCAAAAATGGGACGTGCAGAGGCCGAAAATGGGTCATGCAGAGGCCAAAAATGGGGCTCATGGAGGCCAAAAATGGGGCACACGGAGGCGGTGCTAGGTGGTGGCAGCAGTGGCCGCAGTGGGTAGCAGCAATTTCCACAGCCTGGAACAGCTGATTGATGGTATTCCGGGAGGCCGATCCAACTGCCAATCAGCTACTCATGCTAAATCAAGCTATGCTGAAGCTGACCAGGCTGTTTGCTGTTTGCTGCAAGGAGGCAAATTGCTGGGAGGCAGAGGCAGATTTTTCCCCCTTGTTCTCTCTCATTGTGCTAATGTGCATCTTATAGTCTGGAGCATTTTATAGTCCAAAAAATGGAGCACATATTCTAAACTACTGAACTGTTTCGGTATAACTACTTGACAGAAAGAAAGCTATATAGTAAGCTACAGTTACACTGTTTTCTTATAGTGCCAAATAAGGTGAGAACCCCAACATCTGTAAAAGGAATACATCTTATAGCTTCTCTTTAGTTTGTAAATTAGGAAGACGTTACAGCCTAGTTTTCCCCTACATGGGGCTTGTTCCTTTTCCCCAGTAGTGCAGAAAGGAGCAGAGCTCTTGGATTACCTAAGTACATTTAAAACAAACAAACCAATATAAAAATTGAAGCAACTTCTGATATCCCAGCTGAGCATTACATTCTGTGGCTGTGGTGCCTTCTGAACAATTACAGCTCACAGCAGTCCAAATGAAAATGTTTGTTGAAAACAACATGTGCATAATTAAGGCTTAATGAGCCCTTGTCTGTTTGGAATCTGCAATTAGATTTATAATAGAAAATACTAGCAAATGCCAAATCATTTTAAAAGAAATTGCAATGAAAGGTAATTTTGTTGTAAATCTTTAGTAATACTGTAATTGAATGAGCTGGATGTGTTGCAGGAAAGGCTGGTGAGAGCATTGGGCAGGTGTGTATTGTGCAGGTTTTATCTTATCTGTGTTCTCCTAGCTTTGAAGCTGTCAGTTCCATTTTTAACTGCTGAGCAAAACTACACAACTTCTCTCAAATGAACATAGATTCAATCTGGTTTTCTCCCACTAAGCCATTAATTAGTTGGACAAAGCTGCTTTTACGTTGTTTCACCAACATCTTTTAAACGTATTGTTGGTTGTAATGGTAATAATGGAGTATCAAATAGAGACACACAATACGTTTTAAGGATTCAAATATTTTAAAGTTTTACAAGCCTTTGAAATTGCTGAATGCTAACATTTCTTTATTCTGTCACTGCATGGCTCACAAAGCCAGACAATATCTTTAAATGTATGTTTCCTTCTATTGATCAGGGCAGCTTTTGCCCTGTTTATTCATTTCCTGCCTTACTTCCAAATGTCCTTGTAAAATATGAAAATGTATAAAATTAAATAAAGTGAGGCAATTTATAATAAACCCTAAAATTAAATGTTGTAGAGGGGCTGGAAATGAGGGGCTTCTAATAGATTATCCTAAGAGTGTTGCCTTGGGTGGGTCAAAATTGAGTGGAAGAGGAAGTTCTGGAAATACCTTAGTGACAAACTAGATAGGGCTTTGCAAGTCAAAAACATTTCTTTGAATTGCACACAGAAACTAATAGGAAGCCAGTGCAGAGTCTGAAGCACAGGTGCAAAGTGCTTACAGCAGCAGCTACCCATTAACAGCCACTGTGGCATTCTGAACTAACTGAATCTTCCACGTGATCTTCAAAGGCAGCCTCATGTAGAGCACAGTATAATAGCCCAAGTGAGAGGTGTTAAGGGCATAAATTATAAACACATAGAGATTGATCAATCATTAAAATAACAGCACTTCAACCCCTTGCTAACTATAATCTTCCTTTGACTATACAAATGTCTTCACTCCAAACCACCATTTGTGGAAGCAGACATGTTGTCAGAATTCCTACTACTACTAATACAAAAAAAATCCCAATCCCAATTTCTTTTCTTGTTCCTTCCCCTTCCCCTTTTCCTTTCATCGAAGAGAAATGGGAGCCCTCATCAATAGTCCTTAGCTGCCACCAAGGATGTACCTTAAAACATCCTCACTGTGTAAATCCAGTTAACAGTTCCCAGAATCATCTGACTTTTGCTTCTAACATAACTTCTCTTCTCGTCCATATAGGGATTGTCTATACCAGCAGTCACCAACCTTTTTGGCACAAGGGACCTGTTTTGTGGAAGACAGTTTTTCAACAGACCACAGGAGGGGATAATGGTTTTGGTTGTGCTCACTCGCCCACCATTCACTTCCAGCTGTGTGGCCCAGTTCCTAACAGGTCATGGACTCATAATGGCTGAGAGTTGGGAACTCCTGATCTAAACATTCAAATAAGGTGGCTGGTTCAGTGATTCCTCCTGCTTTATTTCACAGGAACCTTTCACCCATTCGTTCTGCTGTGATTCATTATTCTCCTGAGTCGGATAGCTAGCATATGGGAACCCAGATCTTTCCCCTTGTTTCTGCTTCAATTACTCTTCTCCTTGAGGCCACTCTGATAATCATGGTGGCAGCAAGTTTTCTTTGTTGACTTCCAGTTTGCTCTTTGTCACAACACTACAAGATAGTTCATCTTCAGCCAGGAGGACGATCTGTTTTGGTGAATACTGTAGTGGTGCAGGGGACAGCAGCAGCTAGCAGGGACTACATTTCCAGTTTTACCACCGTTTTCATACCTTCCTTTTTCACTATCTTTCAGTTACTAGCACGTGGCTGCTATTGTTTATCATTTGCCTTCTGTCACAGAACACTATGCAAGGAACTGATCTGTAGCATTTGCAGGGCTTTTTTAGGATGTCATCAACAAACCACAATTTTATTAACAAATCTGAATTATAAGTGAACTCGCTCCTGCAAAGTTACCCTCTTCCATGGTAAATTTGCACTGCCCAAAAAGTTACACTAAATGCAAATGTAATATTCTGGGGTAGAACATTGACAGGACAACACTACATGTGTCTTATTCAGAAATAAAACCCATACACTGGACTTATTCCTAGTAAATATATCTAGGATTGTAGACTATCATTCTAGCACTGAATCTTATCTTCTTTTGTCAGTAGAGCACAGCATAAAGCTAAATCATTATTATTTCCTTTCCTAGGTTGTTCATTTTCCAAGTCATGCTACTTTTTTCTATTACATTTGTTTAAAAAATATTCTCCTTTTTTCCACTTTCGAAACCATTCACTTGCTTAATCTCAGTGTCCTATCATTGTTCATATCAAGCACAATGATAATTCTTATTTCCCAAATGTAAAATGAATCTAGAATGTTATCTCACTACTATAGCACAAATTAGCACATACCTAGATTATCTTTCAAATTGTTTCACAATGTATACTAATACCCCAACATTTTTAACAACTGTCCTTTACCCAGATGTGCACATGGCACAACTTTATCTTCTATCTTGTTTGCTTCTTTTCTGTGTTTATGTTTCCTTTTAACATCATAATGGATAGCAACTGTCGTCTTGTTCTCTATAAGGCACCTGGGACAGCATGTTTTGGATAAGTAAGGTGCACACTTTTGTTAAAATAGGACCACTGTGAACGTTTTTTTTTTTTGTCTGCTTGTTGCCATCTAGTAGTCCTTTAGATTTTTACACTCAGGTATTAAAACCATTTTTTTCAGTGGCCAAATCGTAGTTAGCATAGTAAGTGCATTACCAAAGGAAAAGGGAGCAGGCTATTTTTTTTTTTTAAGTGTTTTCTAAATATGCTAAGTCTACTTGATTTACAGTTGAAAATCGTTAGGAAATTATACCTGTTTGATATTTTCAAGTAAATTTGGCTGCCTGCATAAAACAATATGCTGCTCTATCCCTGTGATGAAGTACCGTTATTTTATCATACCGTGTTTATGATTATGATGAAACAATTTAAGCTGGAATTCTTATTAAATTAAATTAGATTTGACCGCAGTGTAAGCTTGCTTGAAGAAAGCAAATATATCACCCTTAATTCCAGATAATATGCATGATAATGCATCACAAAAACCATTTGCCTTCAGGAGAAATTAGCTTGTTTTTCTACAAGTTTTTTGAGTGAAAAAGGGATTTGCAACACAAAGAGTACAAGAGTTTTTACCGAAAGGGTTTACCTTTCTCTAGGCAAGTCAACCAAATCTTAGGAACACCAGTTCAAAAATAAGCTTTGTTTTGCTAAATATCAGCATTTATGCTTCCAATTATCAATGTTTTGTTTACGTTAGTTAACTGTGCTCTTCCATTTAGATCTCTTCCCGATCAGATCAATACAATAAATGCATTGTTTTAAATTCATTGCTCTCTTAAAGTTTAAGATTTGTTGATTGGACTAAGGAAGAATGTAGTATTTTCTCCGCCCCCCTTCTACAAACACAAACACACACACGTTTTGCATAAGAATAAAACCTATATGAACAGAAACATGAAAATAAAATTGGCACAAAGGTAAGCTTTGAGAAGAATTTAGGCATTTGTGGACAGATTCATAAGATAGCTTACTTGACTAAAGTGGGGTGGGGGTGGGGAATATAGGACTTCCATGCAACCAGTAGCCACCCTAAAATTTCAGGGGAAGCTACCTCTACAAAAGTATTAATTGTTCTTTAGAGAACAGATTAAATATTGAGGATGGTATTTGCTGTTGCATAATTCTATTCCTGTAGAAGTTCAATGTTTCTAAATTCACATGTGACAATGAGCACAAATCAAACTTCACAAGCCAGTTTCAAACTATTATTTCATATTGAGTTTAGTCAAGCTAAAAAAAATCAGGTAGTCATATAAATAAACCACAGCTGAGGTAAAGAAACCACATTTTTAGTTATGCCTCACTCTAAGCTTAACCCTAACATTTCTCTCACTTAAAATTGAGTATGTGGTTCTATTGTGAATAATTTGTATGTGCTGCCTATTAGGTAATCAAAATACCAGCATAGGTATTTGGACTTCTAAATTGAAATATACAACAGATCTAAAACATGCCAAAAACAGTGGGATCCTAATAATAGGAAAAGTCTATGTTTTGTTAGTAATTGATACTGAATGAAGCAAATTACTGTATGTGGAAGTTCAATATATAATTAATCATTTCATGTTTGAAGTATTAAAGAACCTTTCTTTAATTTAAGACAATCATGTAGACTATTTCTACTCATTTTTAAGCTTCAAACTTAAGAGGATTACTTATAGGATTTATTGAAAAATCTCAATATTACACTGGGCATCCCTTTATTTGCATTTTTGTTTACCAGGGTCTTTCTGTTTCTTCTCATTTGTGATGGATCTTCTAGGCATTGCCCCCAAAGTTCTAAATTCAGTGTTTAATCTGTGCTTTTACAGAGAGTTTACTTTTTTCAAATCAAGCTTTCTGTCCATGAAGATATACATACTACTGCATATGGAACAAACCTTCAAAGTATGAGAAGTCCAGATAAACAGTTCTGTTTAGCAACTGTGTTTCAATTATAGAAGGCTTTGTTTATAAAGATTAAAGGAAGATTATAGTTCTGGCTCATTGGATATTACATCTTAATTTTAAAGGCAGTTGAATTGTATAGTTAGATTTGAATAAAGGTCACATTTCATTCTCCAGTTTCATAGCTATTCAGAATAAAGTTCTCCCTCCCTCTCCCCCTCCCTCCCTCCCTCCCTCCCTCCCTCTCCCCCTCCCTTCTCCCTCCCTCTTTGTTAGTTATTGAACCACTGTAGGAAGTTAAAACTCACTCCTCTCCTAGAAAAATGAAACCCCCTGGGAAATATTAAAAAGGCAGAATATTATTTTTCCCTGGATACGAAATGGAGAAAGATGTTTTTAGGCAGGAAACAGACTCACTCTTAATAGCCCCCACCTTTGTCAATGGGTCATTAAAATGCCTGAGCCAGTCTATTCTATATAACGAAAATCTCCCCCTTCAGCTCCAGGGTGATGGGATTAATGCATGATAGTATTAGCCCTTTAGCTAATACTTTTATTTTATTTTTATTATTTTTATTAATTTTAATCGGGTTTTGTTTTGTTTTTTAATTTTAAGAGAGGCCAAATTGTTTAATATGCTTTTAAAACTGTTTTTTAACTTTTATATATCTGTTTTACTTTGGCTGTATACCGCCCTGAGTCCCTTGGGAGTAGGGCGGTATAAAAAACTAATAAACCTAAACCTAGCCATCTCACCACAGGGCACTTGGGAAGAATCAATGCTCAACCAAACTTGGACTCAAAATACAGCCTATAGAGTTGCCCCTGCATGGCCCCATGGGAGTCTGGCAACCAGTTAGAATTCAAGATCAAGATCAAGATCAAAGCCCAGAGAGGGCATAAAACCAGGGACTTTCAGCATCTCTCTATCTTTTTCTTCTTCACCCAACATCTGGAAGCATGTGACCCCTTCCTTTTCTGTTCAGGAGCTCAAGCCATGTGATCCTGTCCACCATTAAACCATCTTTTCAAGCAGCCACCATGTTTCCAATGTCTTTTTCCCCACTTGAAACTGAACCAAGAAGGACATTTCTTCCAACACCACCAAGGCAGTGGATAACATTTCAAACAATTTACCAAGCATTACCGGTTGAATTGGGATTTCTTTAAGTTCTACCAGATCTATATAGACAGATTGCAAGATTTTGTAAAGGTAGCTTTATAGTAAAGTAGAATAAACTCATCTGGTCATGCTTTCCTGTCTGTTCTACCTTGTAAGAGTAAAATCAGTCTTGAATGTCTGAAAATACAATTCTTCCCCCACCACCTGAGAAAACCAGGCAAGGTCTCTTCTGAGCCTTTTGCTGCACCCACAAATCAGCTGCAAGCTATACAAATCGTTATCTGACTATAGCCATGATGGTGAACCAATGACACACATGCCACACAGAGGCCCCTCTGTCGGGGTGTGGGGGGGTTATGCGTGCGTGCTATCGTGCACACATACACGCTTTTGGCACACAAGCACAAAAAGGTTAGCCATCACTGGACTATAGCATCTCTTGGCCCAGTTCCTACTTAAGAGTAGTTTTCCAATTTGAGGATCTTCCTAGATTTTCAGTTCCCACTTGATAAACAGGTATTAGCTGTCACAAGGAAGGCCTTTTCCCAGCTTCATCTGGTGCACCAGTTGCAGTGGTGGGTTGCAGATGGTACGCCCTGGTGCAGGCTTACTGGAGTCTGCCCGGAGCACTGGACACCATTCCGGTACAGTGCTCTGGAGGGCCCGCCCGCCTGTCCTTGCCCCTTACTATGTTTTAAAGCTGTTGGCACTTCTGCGCATGTGTATGGCTTATACAGCACCTGCGCTATGCTTTGCCAAGCAGCTGGAGCATCACGGAGGCTTGTGGAAGTGTCATTTGCAGCCAGAACGCATGTGTGTGACGACGGGCCTGTTCTAACCATACCCGTTAGAACGGGATCCGGAATCCACCACTGACCAGTTGCTAACTTTTTTGCAGAGGGTCCTTGCAGACAACCTTACATGGGATAAGGCCCAGGTACTTGAGGGACTGTGCAATGGTGAATGGGAATGAGCTTGGGAACCAGGAGAAAGAGCTGCAGACTATGCAATGGTCAGATAAGAGGCAGTTGAACCTAAAGAAGGAATGACAGACATTCATGATATTCATCCCAAAAAAGTAATATATATTCAAATGCTGGCAGTCAGTTTGTTCGCGTAATCTTCCATTGTTAGTGCTTTAATTGTGAGAGGGAACATTTTTTTTTCTGAGTGGTGTCAGTTAATGTTGTTAACTATTGGCAATTGTGGATTTTTTATTCTTTGCATACTTTATGTATGTATATATGTATCCTCCATTTCCTGCGATTTGCAGATATTGCAGATATGAATCATTAACATTGTCACTAAAGTTTGTTGGTTCTTTTGTTCTTTTCCAAAAATATTTTACTGAAAAAAGTAAAGGAAGTAGCTTGTGATCTGCACAATGTGTGTAACTGAACCAAAATTCAAATAATTTATTGTGACTTGCCAGGAACTCAACAACTTTTGTTTTGCTGTTGTAGCAAGCTATATAAATGAACAAACTATTAATGATCATTTGTTCACAATGCATGTGATTGGCAAGATGTATTTTGTTTAACAAGTCGCAGATTGGACATGAAAAATAGTGCAGAGCTTCCAATCTCTGTGAATTGATTTATCAGAAATCTAAAGTTGCAGTGCTTGGGAGAAGAATTTTTCATATAATATTTGGTAGGACTTCTTCCTAGAACTCAATGCTTTTTGCTTTTTTTTTTTCTTCCAGAACATTAAAATAATTTTGAAGGAGTTTGAGAGACCCAGGAAGAGGACATATATGGTGCCTTCTGGGGAAAATGTTTTAGATATGTTTTATATATAAAACATTTATATATCGATTTTACCTGCCTGTACACCGCCCTGAGTCCCAGTAGGGAGACGATGCGGTATATAAATTTAATAAATACAAATACAAAATACAAATACAAAAGCTTAATTTTTGCTTTTCTGTTTCTGCCACTCTATTATGATTCCAATCACTTTGCTGATGGCACACATTTCTTTTTTTATTGAAAAAAGAAATGTTTTTATGTTTATTTTTTCTTAATAACATATATTTTCTTCTTGTCTGATTGTAGGTTTGATTATTTCATAATAATCAGATTTTTGTCTTATATTATGAATTCCATGAGCATTGTGATTATTTTGTGCCTATTTATGTTTAACTGAATTGTTGGAAAGAATACTTTCTGAAGTGTTCTTCCTTTTCCTTCCTTCCTTCCTTCCTTCCTTCCTTCCTTCCTTCCTTCCTTCCTTCCTTCCTTCCTCTCTCTCTCTCCATGTGTGTGTGTGTGTGTGTTGGAATGGATTTTAATCTACCTAAGTTTAGATAACATCGTAGCATTATTGTTTTTAAGGTGCTTACTGTCAAAACTGTATACTGTTTGAATACTATTTCAAAATAGGAGAGACAAGGTAGAGAAGGTGATGCAAAGACTGAGAAGCCACAAGCCCTTCCTCTACTTCCTCCCTTCTACACCCTTTGTTAGTGTTTTTTTTAATCTTTCTATGTTTTGTTCATTGAAATTAAACTACTAGTGAACAGCTTTGTAGAGGAAATTGAATTGTTCTTTGAATGGCTGTTATCACTCTACATGGGGGACTGAAGGCAGTTGCTCCCTGGATGGAAGAAATTTCTATCAGTTGAACCTTCATATTTTACTATGAATTTATAAAAGTCCATATTTTCTTATTTTGTAAAGAAAAACAATCTCAAAATTTCTTTATCATGCAATGATACTCTGATGGTGAAAATGAACTCAGGGTACAAAACTTTTTCATAATCATTGAGCACATTAAAAATGGATGTGGCATTGATAAATTAAACCTTTCTGATTAAACATACAATTGAATGTGTGCTTTTCTGTGAGGGGATTAAGACATATTGAAATGTATGGGATTTGTATCCAAGCAGATCTTATAGGATTGTACTGTAAATCTTATTATTAAATCATAGAACCATAGAACAACTGGAAAGAGAATTATAGAAATGGAAAGGACTAAAATAAGCTAAGAAATCCTTTCTCAGTGCAAGAATCAAATTTAAAGCATCCATGATAAATATATAAACATTCTATGCTGGAAGATATCAGTAGTGTATGCTGCTTCTCTTTTACTGGTTTTAAGTTTGAACTATTTTTAACATTCACCAGAGTCTATTTCTGCCAACGTTACCTTGCTATTCCCTTTTAGGACAAGAGAGAACATGCCATTCATTCATGCCATTTAATATATTTAAAAAGTGTTATTGACAACTACTCAATTTTCAGTACCCAAGGCTGAATATATACACTTATTACAAAATCTTATTTTCTGATAATTTCAGTTGTCATTCTTTACACCTCATCTCACTCCACCTTAAAATGTGATGCCCAGAATTTGATACTACTTGAGCTGCGGTCTGCAGTACAAGTGAATGACTGGCAAGATTTGAGTTAAACCAATTGCATGCTGTTGACATGATATGGGTTGCACCTCCCAAAAATTTGTAAAGAATGTGTGGCCAAATCAAGGGAAGTTTGATCAAGATTTTAAAGAGAATCCAGGAAAGTTGGAGACACAATCCCTGATTAAGGATCTCTGATAAAAACTTGTGCACTTTGAAAGTGAGAGCTACTAAAGAAGTAGACAGAACTTCGACTCATAACATTTATGATCTTGATAGTTTATATATGAATGTTCACAATATGGGAAATAAGCAGGATGATCGCCCAGTCTGTGATTTTAAAAGATTTTATTCGGTTTTATGGGGTTGTTTTTAACTTTTATAAATTTGTATAGGGGATTATTTAATTCGATTTTAACTTTGTTTGTATTGTTTTGATTTTAGTAGTTTTAATTTTTACCTGTACACCGCCCCGAGTCCCTTCGGGGAGAGGGGGCGGTCTAGAAATCAAATTAAATAAATAAATAAATAAAGACATAGTACATGAAAGCAAGTATGTCTTAAAAGGTATAAAAGGTCCTGATGAGAAGAAACATATGATTGGAATGTAACAATTAAAGTATGAGAGATTCAGAAGAAACCAAAGCAATAGGAAAGTATAGAAGAAAAAGGAAGAATGTCATGCAGTTCAACACTTAACGTCATTGTGTTAAAATAATCTGCCTTCACAAATCCAAATCAGTACACTTACCACTTAACATGTGGCTTTAAAGTAAATGAACAAAAAGTTGTTGATAATATTGAATGTTAAGAAAAAAGAACTTTGTGCCATGGAATTATGTCCCCCAAGAGGTAGTATTAAATTAATAAGCCTTATTTAATGTGTTTCTGCAAGAAAGCAGTTTGATGGGGATGCTTTAATTTGAAATTGTGAAATTAGCAATTAGCAATTAGCAAGATTGAAGAATATCTAGGACTGAACCTTACAGCACCCAATTCAATAACATTAATGGGAAAAAGTTGAAGGCAGCTCCGAATATTGCTGACTAGCTTTGAGACACCTAATAGAATTTCCATTCAGCCCAACTGATTTCCTAATCAGTATGTCACAAAACATATCTTCAAATGTTTTTGTTTTCAAAGAATATAAAAACCAGAAGGAACATAAATGTTTTTTACTTTCCTTGTGATTAAAATAAAAAACACTATTTTCATGGTGGGCCACTAGGATATCATGCCATAAACATGCTTCCATTTCATAGCTGTTTATATTACTTATAAGCTGCATTTATTACCCTAGTAAAAATATTTAAACTTCAAAAGAATATATGTATATACGTTGAAAAGTGTTGATTGTCTCTAGGAGTTATTCTAAGAACAGATTTTAACATAGTTGCAGTAATGTACTGCTTGAAAGGGCTTGTCTAAAGCCATGCTTTTTTGTGTGCTTTTCTGAATCTTTGCCAACACACTTTGAAACAATATATTCTGCTTGTCATTTGAATATATCTGCAGCAGCGCATAACATTTATGTCTCCTTTATCATTTTTTTTGGATGTCATTCAATACATTAAACATTAAACATGTTTAATTTTACTTTCTTCTTGGAGAATTCATTTCTTTGCTGTATGACTTTCCCCTTTTAACTAAATCCAATGGAATACTATTTAGATGAGATAGATTAAGGTCAAGAATATTGTTTGAAGAAGTTCTGCCCTCCAGCGTGATAAAAGTTTGTAGTTTATCTATTTGTAAGCTTTCTAAATCGGCTCATTCAGTTAAAATGGTGCATCAAATTGGCCCTTTGCTTTTCTAAAGTAAGTTGTTCTATTGTTCCATAAAATTGCATCTAAAGTCAGGGAGAAGACAACTAATTTTGCAAATGAAGAATGCCATTTCTTTAGGATTACTTTTGGACTAATGTTTTTTTTCTACTTTCTGTGTATTTTATATAAATAAGCATATATTAGGAATTCATTTCAGCTCAACCCCTAAAAACAATCTGTAAAGCTGGTTTCTGTCTTATTTATAAGCCTTTTTTTCTTTCTTTCATAGAACTCAAGGTTAGATTATTCAGGATTTAATTGCCAGGTAGTCTTTCATCTGTACACTGACTAATTGTTTCTGTAAGATTTGCCTTTTTGCTGTGTGGGGGAAGTAGGGAGTGTAAATATTTTAGGTCCAAGGACATTTGGAAATGTTCATCAACAAGTGAAAGCAATGATAATACACACCATGCAAAGAGTTACCACAGTATGAAAGAGCACAATTGTTTCTATTGATGAATCCATTCTTTCAATGATTTAATAATGGTTGCCCCCATACACTATATTTTATTGTGGAATTGGCTGATTAGTTAGATCGGCTACGGATTTCTAAGCCTTTCTGCTAAGTAACTGTCTCTTGCCTAGCTCTAGGGTGACTTGTCCAAAGTTTGAGAAAGCTGGAGGCTAACAAAATCTTGTGAAAAATACTAGGAATACAAGACAGCACTTAGTGAAAGCAGCTCCTACCTGAGGGAACTTTTTTGGTGAGAACAGTTCTAGAACTAGAACAGTTCTTGTATAATTGTCTACTAAATTGTCCAATATAATGATATATTTGGAAAAAAGGAAAGCTAAAATTAAGTGAAATAATAGAATTAATAGATTAGACTAGACTAGACTAAACCAGAATAGAATAGAATAAAATAGAGAATAGAATAGAATATGGAAGGGAACTCAAGTAGAAGAACCTATATCATTTTATATCATTTCAGTGACTGTCTAGTCCAGGGATGGCGAAACTTTTTTGGCTCATGTGCCAAAAGCAGGGAGCGCAGGGGGTTTGTGCACGGGCGTGCCACCCCCAGAATTCTATGCGCATGACCCCAGCATCCATGCACGCACAACCAGTACCCCCACACACATATTTGGTGAGCTTTTTTCATTCTCCCCAGGCTCCAGAGGCTTTATAGGAGCCTGGGGAGGACAGGGGCAGGGACAGCTGTTTTTGCCCTCCCCAGGCTCCTATAAAACCTCTGGAGCCTGGGAAGGGTGAAAAAAGCACACCAAAATGGGGGGGGGAGTACTGGTTGTGCATGCATGCATGCTGGGGTCATGCACATAGAATTATGGGGGTGGCACGCCCGTGCACAAACCCCCTGCGCTCCCTTCTTTTGGCACGTGAGCCAAAAAATGTTCGCTATCACTGGACTAGACAGTCACTGAAATGATATGAAGCTTCTTGAAGCCTCCAGAATGTGAAAAACTGGCCCTATGGACAAAATGGAAGTTCAGGAACAGACTTCCGGTTTGCTCCTAGGGCTGGTATTAGCCCCCCAGAGTGTTCAAGAGCCTTTAGGAGGGTGAAAAATGAAGCCTCAAAAGAAGGCTGAAGCTAGCTGGCCAGCACGCACATGTGTGCTGGCCAGCATCGGGCAATGCCTCCTGTGCCCTGACAAATGGCTCTGAGTGCCATAGGTTCGCCATCACTGGTCTAGTCTCTTCTTCAAAACCTCGAAAACTTCAAGTGTTGGAGCGCACACAATTTCTGAAGGCAAGCTAATTGTCCTCACTGTTAGGAAGTTCCTTAATTTCAGGTTGCATCTCTCCTTGATTAAATTGAATTCAGCCCTAAAAGTTATTTCCATGGTATTACGGGTACTCCTTGGTTAACAAGCAACAATTGGTACTAGAATTGCCATTGATAAGTGACTGAGCCATTTAGGAATGGCAATTCTGACAGTCCTGGTTGTCATTGTTAAGTGAGGACCACACAGGTTAATAAGTGAGGATGTCATGTGGTTTCCATTTGCAGCCCTCTGCTGACTTTCTTATGGTCTGGTAGCAAAAAGTAGCTTTTGCATCCTGGGATTCGTAATTACATTTACAATATTACGGAATATGTGCACTGCTCTGCTTATAGGCAACCTCAATAAGTCTGTAGCTATATAGAAAACAATTTTCATAGTAATAATAACAAAATGAAAAATTTAATACTAAGTCAGATTAAAAGATATTGCAATGTTTTAAATTAAACCAAAATTTGGTGAGTTATTCTTTTTTTTGTCTTTTTGGACACTTAAATAGTTTACATTTTGTGGAACCCAGTCCAAAAAATGATAAAAACAGGCCCTGGACTTCTCTATAGGGGGATTTAGAAAATTGAACATCAGCCATAAAACAAATCAGTAAGTTCAATATTTCTGACTAGACAATTTATCTACTTTAACAGAAATAGAAAACATCCTGAAGCAAAATGATTGTTGGCTTCAAGATTCCTGTATTGGTCCAGTTTCTTGGAGTTTCAGGATTCCAAATCTTCTCTGCTTCTATTTTTTCTGGTGGATCCTAAATATGAATAAGAACAATAATTATTAGTTAGGATAGGGATTAAAGGTCAGAATCTGCAACATGGTGTGCAATTGACATTCACAATATGGATGAAAAGTTTTTTATTTTGATATTTCAACCATTCAACTGATTTATCTTGCTTATCCTATTTTGCAGTGCTGTCAGAGAAAGCAGAATTTATTTCAGTGTAGTCTTTTTTTCTCATAAATTTCTTGTTTTCATATGTTTTCCCTGCTGCTTGTTTATCTGTAAATCAACCTTCTTCATGTCTGAGGATGATTGGAAATATTCAACATAATTGGGCACCAGATTAGAATAGTTTGCTAGCACCTTCATTCCTTTGTCTGTTTCTAATGAAATCTCACGTTTTCCGTTTGTTTGCCACCTTTCACACATCTTTTTATTTGGGGTACATATTTTTCTTGGAATGTCCCATCTTGCTTCTGATCTTGAAAAGCCATTAAAATCTTTTCCCCATTTTTATTTTGCAATTATCATCAGTTGCAATTAATTCTACCCTTGTTTCTCTTTCTATTTCCATTAATTTTTTATCTTCATTGAGACAATGACTATAATGTCCTGATTTCCTTTTGTTTTTAACTATGGTATATACTGCCTGATGTTATATTTGGGCATTTATTAACCAACAGGTGGGAACAGCAGTAGAACATCATAATGGCAAAATAAAAATTAGGAAGAAAAGCACTCATAAAATCTAGATACTTGAGCATGTCTTCAATAGAAAGCTATATAGTTTAATAGAGAATAAAAGGAAACATCCATGTATTTGAAGTCAAGGAAATGAATATCAATAAAACTTAATTTAAAAAACAACAACCATTAATTCCAGTTATGTTTTGATCTTGAATGTGGCTTCATATCTCGCATGAAGAAGTAACTCTGAATGGCATATAATAAAACCGGCAATAATCTTCCATATGAGATATTTTGTTTTAAACTCAGATCTTCAACTGGCTTAATTGTCCCTTATATTCTTAGCGTTTGTGGGTTAGACAGCAGCACCACCAAATGGATTCGTAACTGGCTGACCAACCGCACTCAACGTGTAGTCCTCAATGGAACTGCATCTACATGGAAGGAAGTATGCAGTGGAGTCCCCCAAGGCTCTGTTTTAGGCCCAGTACTCTTTAACATCTTCATCAACGATTTGGATGAGGGGATAAATGGGGAACTCATCAAATTCGCAGACGACACCAAGCTGGCAGGAATAGCCAACACTCCAGAAGATAGGCTTAAGATACAGAAGGATCTAGACAAACTTGAACATTGGGCACTGTCTAATAAAATGAAATTCAATTGTGAAAAAAGTAAGGTCCTACATATAGGCAAGAAAAACCAAATGCACAAGTACAGTATAGGTGGTACCTTGCTCAATAGTAGCAACTGTGAGAGGGATCTCGGAATCCTAGTGGACAACCATTTAAATATGAGCCAGCAGTGTGCAGCAGCTGCCAAAAAAGCCAACACAGTTCTAGGCTGCATCAACAGAGGGATAGAATCTAGATCGCGTGAAGTGTTAATGCCACTGTATAGTGCCTTGGTAAGGCCACACTTGGAATACTGCATACAGTTTTGGTCGCCACGATGTAGAAAAGACGTGGAGACTCTGGAAAGAGTGCAAAGAAGAGCAACCAAGATGATTAGAGGACTGGAGACTAAGACATATGAAGAACGGCTGCAGGAGCTGGGTATGTCTAGTTTGATGAAGAGAAGGACCAGGGGAGACACGATAGCAGTGTTCCGATATCTCAGAGGGTGCCACAAAGAAGAGGGAGTCAAACTTTTCTCCAAGGCACCTGGGGGCAGGACAAGGAGCAATGGGTGGAAACTAATCAAGGAGAGAAGCAACTTAGAACTAAGGAGAAATTTCCTAACAGTAAGAACAATTAACCTCTGGAACAGCTTGCCTCCAGCAGTTGTGAATGCCCCAACCCTGGAAGTCTTTAAAAAGATGTTAGACAGCCATTTGTCTGAAATGGTATAAGGTTCCTGCCCATGCAGGGGGTTGGACTAGAAGACCTACAAGGTCCCTTCCAACTCTGCTATTGTATTGTATTAAGTGTTTGCCCCAATGTACAGTAATCATTTGTTTTTACACTCTACTGCTCACTGTAATGTTTATATGATGCATGGTGTGAAGTGCATTTGTGCAGGGCGAGGGGGCGGGATTGTTTTATCAGTCAGCCTTGTAGAAGAGCTTGATGTTGATTTGGACTGAGAATGGGTGGCTACTCCAAGGTTACCCACCTGGTTTCCATTCACAACAGAGAGCTAGAAACTGACTCTTCCCATTACTAGTTCAGCACCTTAACTATTGTACTATGCCAGGGGTTTGCAAAGTTGGCTCTTTGAAGACTGGTGGACTTCAACTCCCAGAATTCCCCAGCCAGCTTTGCTGGCTGGGGAATTCTGGGAGTTGAAGTCCACCAGTCTTCAAAGAGCCAACTTTGCAGACCCCTGTACTATGCTGATTTCTTTAATCAGCTTGATTGTTTCTATTTTTTTAAACTATACTTTTTTTAAAAGAAACATATAATTTATGTGCATACACTTGAGAGTAGGCATTGTCAAAACCAACAAGATCTATTTTTAAGATCTGGAAAGGCAGTAATATGAAATGTTATGTAATCTCTAATCTAAACCTATTTTGATGTTAATTTATGTTAACGTATTGACTTTGTGTTAACCATGTGGGTGCAAATTAATAGGTAATTAACCCATTAAATTAGAATAGTTAGATTACATGGCTGTATTGTGATTAGGTGTATCACCATACATTTTCTGTTGCAAAAGGCAGAAAAGCGATATCAAAATATATTTCAATAATCGGTGATATGGGAGAAAGAATAATTAGCATAATAGTTCTGAACTATTTCCCCAGCCAGTAACAGAAAAGTCTTTATTGTCTACCATGCTTAGTTGATTAAAAATAAATTGGATCAATTTTGCTTGGAAATAGCGTATAATAAATGTATTAGCCTTATTTCCAGAAATTGATTAGCATCTCTATATACATGAGGAGATAGTTCTAATCAAAACTAAGAGAAAATCATTTTAACAAATGGGAAATATTAAAATGTTTTGTTTCTGTCATAAAGAGGGTGCAATTATAAAGCTGATTGTCTCCAACTGCTTTCTGCCACAGAGTGATAACACATCATACATCTATTCATCTGGCTATAGCATAAGTTGCAATCATTTAATTGAAAAAAAAAGTAAGCTAGCAGCAAGTTTTTTAAATATTTTTTTTGTTCTTACTGCTTTCAGGAGTTAAAACAAATCTAATCTTCAGGGAGGAAGTTCTGAAGTTTTCATTGAATTTTGAGAGTTGATTTTCAGCCTCACTGCTTGGCAATCAGAAGCATAGTAATTTCCAAGATAGGCTTCATTATAGTTACTGGGCTAGGGAAAGAATAGCATATAAAGCAATAAAATAGATATGTATTACCAAATTGGAATTATGAAAAGGGAGAGTTTGAATTGGCTTTCAAGCAAATAGCACAGTTAAGAAAGACATACACATATCTGCTGAAATCTAAAGTAATAGTGATGATGTTAGACTGCCTCCTGAAGATAGAAAATAACAGATACATGAATATGTGTGATTTGAAAAATGTGCACTAATACTTTCTTTGCTCAAAAGTATAGCTTTCATGAGAAGTAAAATAAGTTGACTATTGATGCAATCCTCTAGTTTGATTTCTAGATGTCGCTCAGCAGTTGCTGGAACCAATTGTGGTGGCTTTAAATCTGTAGCATTAGCAGTTTAAAAGACAGTTTAAGATAACTCTCCTCACTTTCTAAAGAAAGATGAATTCATTTGTCTTCATACCACTTTCTTGGTAAATCTAAGATAATTCTTTCATTGCAACCTAAACTGTTTGGTGGTATCTATTGTAGAAAATGCAATAGCTGAATCTGAAATGATAAAACGTAAAGCAAGCTAATGAATTAATGCTAGAAAGAAGGTAATAATGTGCTAATGGAAATAGCACCTGCTGATGGAATGACAGTTGTAATTTCCCCCTTTCCTGATCATCCTCAAACATTTCACAGGAAAAAAAACCTGTATGGGAGGTATATGAGTATGTGCGTATGCATGTATATAAATTATAATAGTAATGCCAGTACACGTAGTCCTTGACTTACAACAGTTTGTGTCAACTCATAAAGTTACCATGGTATGGAAAGAGGGGGGAGCACATTCCACACATAACTTTGGCTAGAGTCGGATCTCAGATTACTGCAACAGGCTTGTGAGGAGTTGGTGAATGTGATTTATAACACATACTGAGGGGAGGGAGGAAAAGAGAGGAAAAGTTCAGCCATTATTAACATGAGATCCAATCTGACTGCCAAAATGATGTTCCTAATAAATGACTGAATTTCTTTTGAAATTTGACTCAAGGCTCATGAATTAATTAAAACATCTTTCGGAAATCTGACAGTTCGCTTAGTGACTTTTCACATTGAAAAAAGTGATTTTTCACACTTTTGACCATTGCAGCATCCCCATGGTCACGTGATTTACATTCAGATGCTTGACAATTGACTCACATTTATGATGGTTGCAGGGTTCTGGGGTCATGTGATCACCTTTTGCAATCTTCTGACAAACCAAGTCAATGTGGAAACCAGATTCACTTAACCGTGTTATTAATTTGACAACTGCAATGATTCACTTAACAAATGTGAAAAGTCATAAAATAAAAAAAGTCATAAAATGGGACAAAACTCACATAACAAATTTCTTACTTAGCAACATAATTTTGGGGCTCAATCATGATTGTAAGTTGTAAGCTGTATAGGTGGACAGTTATATCTATCAAGTCCAACTGGGCCTACTGTAAAGTAGCAAAACAATAAATTTGGGAAGAAAATAGTGTTACATGTATACAATCCCCCAAGAATATTTAAGAAAAAAAAAATCATGCTCCAAATATCAATTTATATACCCATTCAATAAAAATGATTCTGTAGATCAGTTTTCTAGTTTTGCAGTGACCTATAGTTCTGCAAGAAACTAATTTTAGTTTTGGGAAAAAATGCAGCCAATATTCTATCACTAGAGCTTTGCCTCTTGATCAGGGTTTCTTGGAATTTCCTTTTTTTAATTAACATGTTCTGTGATCTGAAAAAGTTGGAAACCACTTGCTGTAGATAGTCCTTCTTCTAAGGATTTTAGCTAGATTATTTCCACCGGATTGCACAGCAGTTAATTATTTCAATGACTAAATCATTTTCCAAACTTTTATTAGAGGTTTGTTTCATATTTTTCATTACAACAATTTAATTCATCTCAACTCTTCATTTTTTATTTTGTACTGACTTCCATCTAATATGCAATAACTGATACTTGAATTAAAAGTAGATGTGGTCAATCAATGGCATTTAATTATTTAATGTGAAGTACATAAAATAATCAGAATATTTGTTATGTTATAATAGCAAAAGATACAAGGTAGGTGAAATGTTCACAATCTTATTTTTTATGAATGTTTTATGAATGGAATCAAAGTATGTAGGGCATACAAACTTACAGAAAACTTGCTGTGTTGGCAAATAAAAATTTATCATGGTAAGAAAATTATTATATAGTTATAATACAAAACATAGTTCAAAACCCTCAATTGATCATTTAATTATACTAATGATTATTTAATGTTTTATTATTTATAATTATGGTAATTATGATTATTTAACAATAAAGTAACAACTCAAAGTGACTCACAAAACATTAGACAATATTAAATAATATAAGAAACAGCCAAATGAACTAGAATAGCCTTTTCTTCATAGCAAGTGAATCTATCTTAAAGTTTTCTTCTTTCTCTAAATAAATATAAGATTTTAAAAAGCACTGCTGATTCTGGAGAAATATGGTACTAATGGAAATAAATTTACTTTTAGTTCTTTGAAAGGATTCTCCAGGCTAGATTTTGCCATCAAACCTTCATTTGTTATGACCAAGCTCACTGTCCATAAGAAAGGACAGAAGAAGACAACAATTTTACTGTTTACCTTCCTTTCTTCTCTGTTGCCCAATACTTGAGATTTCTGCAGTAACTAAGCAAATCTGTTGAAAAAGGGTGGTAGAAAGAATAAAATAATTTGCAGTAAAGATACTGTATGTATATAATAAAATCACAGAAAATGAAGCTGCAAAACAGTAAATTAAAGCAGCAGCAAAGTTGTATTTAAAGATCTTGAAGATTGAAGACCTGGAGCAAATAGATTTTAGATGAGTATATCTAGGATGGAATTCTGCAAACTAAAAACAAAACGACACTCTTTCATCATTTAGCATGAACCTCACTCCAAGATCACCTTAAGAAACATTTCCAATGAAGATATTTTGGGCCACAGTAACATGAGATAGAAATAAAGAAAATAGATGATCTTCTGATAATCTGGTCCAAACTATTTAGTTTCAATTCTCTGGTTTACTAAGCTGAAGGTGATTTAGATCCATCTATTATTTATAAAGGTTCTTTCCTAATGCCTGATAGGGCTTTACCTTAATAATAACTAGTATGGAGAATAATCTGTTGTATGCCAACAGATGCTTTCCTTCATGCAAGTGTATATGAGACTTTATGTGTTAGAGCTGGTTTTTCAATTAATTTTAAACTACCATATTTTTCAGAGTATAAGACGCACCAACGTTTTGAAGAGGCAAATTTTCAAAAAAGTAGGTAGGTAGATACAGGGATAGAGAGGGAGAGACAGAAAGAGAAATACAGTAGGTAGGTAGGTAGATAAAGGGATAGAGAGAGAAATAGAGAGAGAGAGAAATACAGTACGTAGGTAGGGAGAGAGAGTAGGTAGGTAGATAAAGGAATAGAGAGAGAGAAATAGAGAGAGAGAAATACAGTAGGTAGGTAGAGAGAGAGAGTGTGTGTGTAGGTAGGTAGGTAGAAGGATAGAGAAAGAGCAATAGAGAGAGAGAAATACAGTAGGTAGAGAGAGAACAGGTAGATAGGTAGGTTAATGTTTCCAGGTGTATTTATCCATGTCCTGGAGAAGGAAATCACTGACAAACCGTAGTACTTTGTTTCTGCTGGCACTGAAACAGTTAAAGAGCAGGGGGAAAAACCTTTTGCAATCTGCAAACCTCTCCAAAATGAGCCGTTTCTCCGTGAAAACAGGGCCATTTTTTTCAAATAAAAAGCATGACTAACTTGGGGGGGGGCTTGTAGAGTGCGCGGGGGGGGGGGGAGAGCAAAAACCCCTGCCCATTTATCCCGAAAATGGGTCATTTTTGAGTCAAATAAATTGCATGCATAGCCCTATGGAGGCTTATAGTGCTGCTGGTGGCTGGGTGGGGAGGGGGGGGGGGCCAAAAACATCCCGATTTAGGCTAATTTCTGCCCTCCCCAGCCCCCAGGAGCTCCCTTATGCATCTTATACTCCAAAAAATATGGCAAATTTCCTAATCCTGCACCTTATACCATATGGTTTCTACAAACAGCCCTTTTCTTAGAAATTATAAAATTTATTTCCCTGCTTTTACAGTAGTAAATCTTATAAACTTTCCACCACACTGATTTTCAATTGCACACAGTAGTAATACAACCTTTGAGGATAACTACAGACAAGTTTACATAAAAAGTCTGTGAGACCCATGCTGCGATTTTGGTTTATTCTGTGCTAATTTTTGTAATATTTAGAATTATTTTCAGCAATAAATCAAACAGTCAATCAATCAAGCGGTTAGACCAGCTGCTTATAGAATTTAGCAATTTCTTGACAGTTCCAGTATACTTGCATTTTGATTATTTTTTTCCCCTGTCATTCCAGTTTGACGGAGAGAACATGTATATGGGAATGAATGACAATAACCAGGAATTCCTCTCAGCAAATCAGGTAAAATGAATTGTCTTTTCAAGGATGTGTTGGTTTAGGATATCCTCATAATTTGCTTATGCAACATTGAAGACAGAATCTAATCTAAAGGGATAAAATGAAGATGGGGTAGCAATACACGCAGATTATCAGCGCCAAAGACTAGCCTGTTGAATGTGAAAAGATAAGTAGTCTAGGCAGAAAAAAAGGGTTATTTAGATTCATAGTCTATCTGTCCTGTCCCCCACCGAACCCTGGTATAGCCATAGCAGAAGCGTTTCTGTTGGGTGGCTTTTGGTATGCCTCTTAGCCAAATAACTGCTTCTATTAAATGAGCAAGTAAGTGACAGATATTTGCAAATCTCTTTCATCCATTCTGTTGTTCCACTGGAAGTTGGTGGAAGACTAAAATATACATTTATATATAATGTGCTTTATGTATATACATTGTGCAGGAATGCGGGTGTGTCTGTCTTGTCTTGTGTACACATCTTCTTTCTTCTCCCTTGGTAACTTCACATTTTTTGGACAGTGTTACTAAATAGTAAGTTTTTACTTACTACTAATTGCACAACTTCCTCAGCCATCCACAATCTAAATAATACAAAAGATACCAAGTGATTTTGGGCAGCTTACCACTTTAAAAGCAAGAAAAATAATAATAAAGAAACCATTCATGAATAGCCAGAAATGTAAAAGCAAACATACCTACTAAAACCTACTTGTTAAGCAGCTATGCTTATCCTGATGCTTGAGAAAACAGCCCTTTTTTCAAAGATATTCAGAGCATCATCGTAGTGGGAATTTTATCAATATCTGGGGCAGGATATCAAACCAGAGAATAGGCAATATATATAGATAGAATAGGCAGCGCAATATAAAGATAGTCATGTTTTCTACATTCCGATAGACGGGATTCTTTATTTGAGGGGACTTGGAGGCTATCCATTCTGCCTGATCTTATCAGACTGGAAGAAATAATAGGTTGGTCCCCAACTCCGCTAGCTAGACAACAAAGGTTAAATCAAATCAAATCATTGTATATCACTTTTCTATGCTGCCAAGAAAACTAAATGGATGTGTTGCAGTCAACTGTGGGAAATTTATGCCATATGTGCAGCTTATATGTTTTGTGTATATAGATCTTGTATACAGATCTTTGTATATAGGTGTTTGTGTATATAGGTTTCCTCCCTTGATGATAGTGTGTGTGAATGTGGCCATGCAACTTCAAGTCATCCTTGACTCCTCATAGCTGCTTGGACTAGTCCTTGTGGTATTTTGGGCAAAGTTTTTCAAAATTGGTTTGCCATTGCCTCTTTCCTAGGACTCAGAAATAGTGGCTGGCCTAAGCTGGTCTCATGACTAAGGCAGAACAAGAACTCGGTTTCTCGCTTAATAATCTAGTGCCTTAAATAATACCTTGATGATAAACCCCAAGTAAATTCTATTAATTTTATGGCTTTTCCTCACTTCTTTCAAATACTTTTGCAGAATTTCCCTGTATTCAAATACATTTTTCTTCATCTTTCACAGTGAGGTCGGAGTAGGAGTAGCTGGATACCATGCAAAGCACGCCCTGCCGAGATTCTAATTTATTAAAGTTCCAATCAAGGAAATTTTCTTTGCTTTTGGGAAGATTAAATATATAATTGGATTTTAAAAAAAATTTCTTGCAGCAATTGCCATATATTCCCCAAATGGACAATTTGTCCTTTTTTTAACTTCACAACACCTATTTTGATAAGTCTGTACACATGGAAAAAGTATATAAATGCATATTCTTTACCATGAATAAGTTGTGTAGTATTTGTTGATCCTTTATGTTTTCAACCATGACAATTTTACTTATTTATATATTATTTTATTTAAGGTCTGTATTTTTAAATCCAATTTCTCTTCATACATTTCTTAGATTGATTTTTATTGGAAAACTGAACTATTCATATAGTAAAACTTCACAACATAATGAAATGTAAGAATATATAAACAAAATAAAATTAAGAAAACAACTGGCAGCAGAGCAGAGAAAAATTTATTTGCTGTATCAGCTTTTGGAAATGGAAAGAGAAAAGGAAACCTTAAATCTCCTTGTGAAAAGATAACAAAGATGGCGCCTCAGAGATTTCCCAAGAGGAAAAAAATGCAAATAATGGAAGAATATGAACAGGGAATTTCTGTGAGCTCTGTTCTTCTTTAAACATGGCTTACAATGCTCTCTTTTTTGGTTTGGTTCTGTAATCTCATAGATCAGTGTTTCTCAACCTTGGCAACTTGAAGATATCTGGACTTCCAACTCCCAGAATTCCCCAGCCAGCAAATGCTAGAGGGATAGAGTGAATACTGACTGGGGGATTCTGGGAGTTGAAGTCTGGACATCTTCAAGTTGCCAAGGTTGAGAAACACTGCCATAGATGATAGAATATGTTTACCTTTACGTTTATTTAAATTTATATACCGCCCTATCTCCCTTGCGGGACTCAGGGCGGTAGTCTTTTAAAAATAGTCTTTTTAAAATATAATTATTACACTGCAGAAAAGATCCTTGATAGTGGGATTAAGGCTAAATGCAAGAAGGGAAAATAAAATTAGAAAAAGTATTATTAAAAATCAATGTATTTTGATGTAGTTTTTTAAAGAAAAATTCTAATTATTCCCTTAATTGGATTTCTGATTTAACAAAATACTAAAAGCATTCATGCTTTCATTTAATATCTGAGTTCTGGTCTGGATACAGCTAGTGAATTTTCAGTTTTATTGTTCATCACTATAACAGATCTTTAGAATCTCATTTACTTACGTGACTGGAAACAGAAATTTACTACTGAGTTTTAAAATGAAATTCAAAATTTATTTATTAACAGACTAGCTCGATGCTCTATTTTTTGATAGAAAAATGTAAGGAACCATTTTGCATACCAATGTAAAAAGTAAAATCAGTGACAGGTTCTAAGAGCCAGTTTGGTATAATGGTTAAGGCACCAGACTAAAATCCAGGACGTTGTGAGTTGTAGTCTCACCTTAGGCAAAAAGCCATCTGAATGGTAGGGCTGAAAAAAATTTGGATTGAGAACTGATGCTGCTTATTATTCCTTTTTAAAACTTTATACATGTATTACCTTATATAAAGATTCCCTTAAAAATACATACAAAATAGGATTGGTTGAATGGGGTCTGTTGTTTTAGCATGGCATGAATAAACTTTAATTCAGTTCACGCACTTTGCCCCTTTCATAGCTAATGCATTTATTCTTGCTACAGAGTCATTAAGGTGCCATGTGCATCCATGGATTCCACTCTTGCAAGAGTTTCAGGCTATTTAATCATGGAACTCGTTGCTTTTTTCACATTGCAATGAAAAGGTCCAAATTCATGTTTGTGGTTAAGCCAAGTCAACTATTAGGATAATTTATTAAAGATAACATGTTACAGTAAATGCACTTCTGGTTCTCATGTTTTTCCTGCTGCATCATGATCTTCTCCATGGGAATATCTTTTAAATATACAAAAGGGGACTGTAAAGGATAGTCATACGTGACTGGTGATGACCTCAAATTTTAGAACATTTTTTCCTAGAAACATGTATGGAGCATTCTTATGTTTTCTATAGGAAAATTAAAATGTAATTTTGGCAATGGGTTTTGGCTGTACAATGCTAATGTTACACTAATCTCACCTTGTTTAATTCCTTTTTACTATTATCTTGGATGGCATTTCATTTATTTTATACCTTTTCAGTATTATTGATATCTGAATAGCTTTATCCAATATTTAATGAAACTGTAGTCTTAGATCCTAGTTGTTTTTATGTAACCCACCAATAGCTTTTTTGAACAATATTTATATATTGACTAGCTGTACCTGGCCAAGCATTGCTGTGGCCCAGTCTGGTTAAATGGCCATCCAATCTGTGTGTAGATGTACACCTGCACACACAAACACATACACACAACCACCGTATAACCCCCAATCTACCTACCTACTGTATTTCTCCCTCTCTATCTATCCCTCTACCTACCTACCTACCTACTGTATTTCTCTCTCTCTCTCTCTCTCTCTCTGTCCCTCTACCTACCTACCTACCTACCTACCTACCTACCTACCTACCTACCTACCAACCTACCTACCTACCTACTGTATTTTCCCTCCCTCTCTCTATCCCTCTACCTACCTACCTACCTACTGTATTTCTCCCCCCCTCTCTCTTCCCTTTACCTACCTACCTACCGTATTTTCCCTATCTCTCTCTATCCCTCTACCTACCTACTTACTGTATTTCTCCCCCCCCTCTCTCTATCCCTCTACCTACCTACCTACTGAATTTTCCCTCTCTCTCTCTTTATCTCTCTACCTATCTACCTACCTACTGTATTTTTCCATCTCTCTCTCTTTATCCCTCTACCTACCTACCTACCTACCTACCTACCTACCTACCTACTATATTTTTCCTTATCTCTCTCTCTATCCCTCTACCTACCTACCTACCTATCTACCTACCTACCTACCTGTATTTTTCCCTCTCTCTATCTTTATCCCTCTACCTACCTACCTACCTACTGTATTTCTCTCTCTCTCTCTCTCTCTCCCTCTCCCTCTACCTACCTACCATGCAGCCTCCTGGGGCCAAAAATGGGCCACATGGGAGTGTGCTACCCCCCATGCCTAGTTTTGGGCCTACTAGGTGTCCATTCAGCCTCCTGGAACCAAAAATGGGCCACATGGGAGTGTGCTACCCCCCATGCCTAGTTTTGGGCCTAGTAGGCATCCATACAGCCTCCATGCAGTGTGGAAACGTTAGAGGCTTATTCGGTTGCTGAGGGAACGACTGTTGGAAATGTGAGGGGTCTGTGCGTGATGCATCATAAGAAGCAGCCGGGTGGGAGGAGCTACAGGGAGGTGAAAACCTGAGACGTCCACACCTTTTACGTTTGTGCTGCTTGCACATGACACTTGTGTGCCAACCACACAAAATGTATGTATGATTGCATTGGAAGTCCTTGGGAACATTGTGTGAAAATTTGGTGCCAATTGGTGCAGTACTTTCTGAGATTAGCAGCTTTGCACAAACTATTTTAGGGGGTACCAGGGAGGGGGGTGGGCAGAGACAGATAGAGACGGAAGACCAGACAAGTAGGAAGGGCTAGGCCAGCAGCCGACGGAGGGAAGCGGAAGGAGCCGATAGGAGGGGGGACACACGAGTCGTTCCGCAGGAGGGCATACCAAATCAGAGGGTCGTGGGGAGAGGCAGGGCCGAGGGGAGACAAATCTCATCCTCCCGGTTGGTGGCACGTAGCCGTTGGTTGCAAGCAGTCGGGTGCCACAACCCCTGCAGGCTAGGTGGTCAGGGAGTACAGAGCCAGGGCCTGCGGCTGATGTTCTGCAATGCCAGGTCCGTTGTCAACAAAGCCCCCCTCATTAGTGACCTTGTGCCAGAGGGGGAGCCGGACCTGGCTGGAATTGCGGAGACCTGGTTGGGCCACGAGGGAAGACTCCCCCTCGTTGAAATGTGCCCACCAGGCTACCGCGCTTTTCATCAGCCCCGGGCCCTAGGCAGGGGTGGTGGGGTAGCGGTCATTGTTAAGGAAGGTCTTGAGCCGAGAGAGACCATTGTGCCACAGACCACCGGCTGTGAGTCCCTTTGCGTGAAGTGGGGCCTAGGGAGGCAGTTGGGCTTGCTGGTTGTATACCTGGCTCCCCGCTATGTAGCAGCAGCCCTGCCCGAGCTCCTGGAGGTGATCGCTACGGTGGCAGTGGAGACCCCCAGACTTGTAGTCATGGGGGACTTTAATCTGCCATCGTTGGGCGAATCATCCGAGGCAGCTCGGGAGTTCATGGCTTCCATGACGGCCATGGACCTGACCCAACTAATTCAGGGCCCCACTCACAAGGGTGGACATACGCCGGACCTCATCTTCATCTCAGGCCAATGGAAGAGTGATCTGGGTATAGGGGATATAGTCATCATGCCCTTGTCATGGTCAGATCACGCACTTCTCCAGCTCGACTTTCCGACCGCTGCTCCCCTCCGCGGGGAGGCGGAACCGGAGTCACCAATCTGGTTCCGCCCCAGGCGCCTGATGGACCTGGATGGGTTCCAGATGGCGCTTGGGCCATTTCCTGTACCCTTGACCCGTGCCCCGATGGAGGACCTCACGGCCGCATGGAATAGTGCGGCCTCTCTTGCGGCGGCGAACCACCCTGGCTCCTTGGTTTACCGAGGAGCTGCGGGTGATGAAACGCCGCAAGAGATGCCTAGAGATAAGATGGAGGTATACCCGATCTGAATCTGACCGGACACAGGTAAGAGCCCATTTACGGACTTACATTGTGGCGCTGAGAGTGGCCAAATGCCATCATTGTGCTACTCTCATAGCATCCGCAGAAAACCGCCCTGCCGCCCTGTTTAGGGTGACCCACTCCCTACTTCAACAGAGGGTGCGGGAAGCCCCGCTACAGGGTAGAGCAGAGGAAGTTGTGGTTTTTCTGCAGGAGAAAACCGCTCAGATACAGAATGAGCTAGCCCCCATTGATGGCCCAGTGGGATGCCACGAGGCAGATCTTGTTTGGGAGGAGTTTGACTCCGTTACTTCCGAAGATATGGACAGGTTACGTGGGCGACTGCGAGCCACCACATGTTCATTGGACCCGTGTCCCTCCTGGCTTGTACTGGCATCCTGGGAGGTGACACGAGGCTGGCTCCAAGAGGTTGTCAACACTTCCTTATGTGAGGGTTCCTTGCCTGCTTCCCTAAAAGAAGCGATGGTGAGGCCCCTCCTTAAGAAGCCCTCCTTGGATCCAGCTCTTTTAAACAACTACCGTCCAGTCTCCAACCTTCCCTTTCTGGCGAAGGTTGTCGAGAGTGTGGTGGCACAACAGTTTCCCCGTCACCTGGAGGAAGTTGGCTATCTAGATCCGCGCCAGTCCAGCTTTCGGCCCGGGCATAGCACCGAGACGGCATTGGTCGCGTTGGTTGATGATCTCTGGAGGGCCAGAGATGGGGGTTGTTCCTCCATCCTGGTCCTATTAGACCTCTCGGCGGCTTTCGATACCATCGACCATGGTATCCTATTGCATCGGCTGGGGGGGTTGGGGGTGGGAGGCACCGTTTTATGGTGGTTCTCCTCCTACCTCTCTGGCCGATCGCAATTTGTGTTGGCAGGGGGGCAGAGGTCGACCTCGAGACCCCTCACATGTGGAGTGCCTCAGGGGTTGGTCCTCTCGCCCCTCCTGTTTAACACATATATGAAGCCGCTGGGTGAGATCATCCGTGGTTTTGGGGTAGAGTACCATCTATACGCTGATGACACTCAGTTGTATATATCTACCCCAAACCACCCCAACGATGCCGTAGCGGTGATGTGCCAGTGCCTGGAAGCCGTGCGGATCTGGATGGGAAGTAACAGACTCAGGCTCAACCGGACCAAGACCGAGTGGCTGTGGTTTCCGGCTGCCTGATTCAACCAGCTCACTCCATCGCTGGCCATAGGGGGCGAACATCTTGCCCCTGTGGATGGGGCGCGCAATTTGGGTGTCCTCCTGGATGCCCGGCTGTCCATGGAAGATAAGGTGACAGCCGTGGCCAGGAGGGCGTTTTACCAGGTTCGCCTGGTTCGCCAATTGCGCCCCCTATTGGATCGGGACGCCCTTCGCACAGTCACTCACACGCTCGTGACATCCCGACTGGACTATTGTAACTCTCTCTACATGGGGCTTCCCTTGAGGTGCACCCGGAGACTTCAGCTAGTCCAGAAGCAGCCGCGCGAGCAATTATGGGAACCGTCAGGTCTACCCATGTAAAACCGCTCTTGCGCGAGCTGCACTGGCTACCTGTCGTCTTCCGGATGCGCTTCAAAGTGTTAATTATCATCTTTAAAGCGCTCCATGGCTCGGGACCTAGCTACCTGCGGGATCGGATCCTGCCTCATACATCCTCACGGCCGATTCACTCCCACAGAGAGGGACTTCTCCGGGTGCCGTCCACTAGACTTTGTCAGCGGGCGACGCCCAGGGGAAGGGCTCTCTCTGTGGCGGGCCCGGCCCTCTGGAACGACCTTCCCCCCGATATTAGGACGACCACGGACCTCCGCTCCTTCCGTCTTAAATTAAAAACTCATCTTTTCTGTCTGGCTGGCCTGGGATAGTCTCTCTGTCTCTGGGGTTTTATTGGGTAGTTTTTAGTATAGTTTGGTTTTAATGGGGAATTTTAGCGCAGGTTAGGTTTAATTTGTTTTTAAGAAATGTCTGTATATTTTTATTGTTTTTATTCTACCTGTGCACCGCCCCGAGTCCCTATGGGGAGAGGGAGCGGTTTACAAATATTAAATTATTATTATTATTATTATTATTATTATTATTATTATTATTATTATTATTTTACATTTTTATTTATATAGATTTGTATCCTGTCTTTATTGTTTTTACAAATAATTAAAAGTGGTGAACGTGTCCAAACACATTCCTCTCCTGTTTTCTCTACAACCACCACCCTATCAGATGGGTTGGGTTGAGAGGGAGAGAGTGGCCCAAAGTCACCCAGCTTACCTTCATGGCTAAGGCAGGACTTGCATTTATATTTTCTTGCCTGATGTCTTAACCAGCAGACCAAATTGTTGAAAAGCTCATTGTCACCCAGTTATAATGATATACTAGCACAGGCAGGTTGCCTTATGATGCAATCAAATAGCCTTCTTCATATAAGTCCTTTATACAAAAGGGGGGGGAGTAAGATATTAAGGCGATAGTTAGCTAGATGCTTTATGGAATGATAATTTCTGTTCAAGGAAGTGAAGAAGGCATATTTTAATGGTTAATAAATTGCAGTTTGTAGAATTAAATATTCTACAAGATGATTTGCTATACAGAAAATAATTTTACTTGGTCAAAGATGAAAGGAAAGGGATAGTTATAAGCGTGTGAGGCATATTAAAAATCCTTAACAGCTGATATAATTTGTTGCTTCTAAAACTACGGCAATTAGGAATAATTCTAATATAATAATGTAGTCTATTCCTGACTGATTGCTTTTCGCCTTACAGTCAAGAAACAGTCGAACTATTTTCTGTCTCCTTTAACTCTTGATTAAGATGCTAATTTCACCAGCACAGCAGTATGTCATAATTTGGTTAGCCATTCTGTCTCTAAGATTCATGCTGCGACAATCTGTCTGATAATTCATTCTTTATTTAGCAATATATGTCTTAATGTAAGGTAAATTAAAGGGCCTACTAGTAATGTATATCCTGCTATGTCTATTTGGCTTTCTGAATCTTTAAAAATATGCCTACCACATGTGATGATAAAATACATTTTCTTCCCTCAGCTGACCAACTTTTTTGCATTCATTTTAAGCCATTTAACATGTGGCAGGCTACATTTTGGGTTGATTGACATGTATTTTCAAAGATGTATAAAAATCCCAGAGCCACTTTAAAATTAAATCAAGATTGAAGCAAAATTAGTATAGTGAGTTGAAATTAAAAGTTTTGCATTCATATTTATCCCTTTTTTAAAGGTCACCAACAGTGGTGGGATTCTTTTTTTTTTTACTACTGATTCTGTGGGCGTGGCTTGGGCATAATGTTGTTTGGTAGGCATGACTTGGTGGGCATGGCAGGGGAAGGATACTGTAAAATATCTATTCCCTCCTGATCAACTGGGACTCGGGAGGCAGATAATAGATGGGAGCGGGGCCAGTCAGAGGTGGCATTTATCAGTTCTCCGAACTACTCAAAATTTCCACTACTAGTTTTTCAGAACTGGTCAAAACCTGCTGAATGCCACATCTGGTCCCCAAGCCTTAACAGCGTCACTATCTACATTTATACTATATGCCCCTCATTATTTAAGGTTAGTCATGAATGTACAATATTAAAAAAGAAGACTTCTCAGTTCATATTTGGTCTAAATTGTTTGTTAATAACGATGTACAAATAGTGAATCTGCTTGAGCGAGGCAGGGTACTCTAGTTTTGCTGATATCACAGACATAGAACCTGTCTGCCAACCTTTAAAGCAACTGAGACTCATTTTGGAATTATACAGAAATTCCAGAGGGCAACCATAAGATTTTTGGAATAGACAGCTGTTTTAGCATTTGTAGGCAGGTGCTTCTCTGGTACTCCAAAACACTTTTTTGGAATTGAATCTGAAATGCTGTATGGCAGTTTGCATCCACATTACTCATGAGCATGTTCTGCTTTCTTAATGATTGAGAATGAGTCCATTTTGTCGATAGTAGGTCCAAAGTAACTCTCTGCTAATTCATTTAGATACAACTTTTCTAAACTGATTTATTGTTATTGTATATGTTGGGAAACTTGGTGAATGGTTTAAATTCACCATATAATAACTTGAACATTGAAAAGTCATATCTCAGTATGCGCTGTTAAAAACTTTGGAGGTTTTCCAGAAAGTGGCAGATGGGGAGAGCACAATTACCATTAGCTATATTATTCTTATAGCTGACAAACTTAAAAGTTAGCAATTTGTTACCTTTTATGATCAGATTCTCTCTTTGTTGTTATACATACACATCTTATTGCTGCTTGATGTTTTGTAATAAATACAAAGAACTGGAAATGCAGAAATGCTCTGTCAAAAATAAGATTAATAAAATGATACTGTAATATAATTTGTGAGTGAAAAATATTTTAGGATAATATAAACAGAAATTGCAAAGAGAAAAAATAACTGGCAAAGAAAAAATGAAATAAGATATGAATAAAAGTTTGATGAAGTTAACATAGTTACGGTACTGTAATATGATTATTTTGCACAATAAAGATATTTGATTTCCTCCCCATTAATTTCTTATTCTCAGTCTCTAAATGCCTAGGGGGATAGACAAAATATTTTATTCTGTTTGTAATGTTTGTGCTATTAGAATATGATGTTCTTTATATGGAAGAACTCAAGCTGTACGAATAGCATAATGTATATAAATTTTACATTAATGGATATATCTAATAATATCAGCTCTTTCAGTTTTTAAAACTTTTCTTATTTTAAGAAAAGTGGAAAGAAAGTACGCAAACACAGACATTAAACATCTCCTGTTCTGGTATCATTACTCAGTTTGGGCTGATTTTAGGTACCTAGAAATTGTCTAGAATATCTGGGCCAACTGATGTTAATCTTAATTACACTTCTAGAAATATACCAAAGAATAGTTGTGTCTGCTGGCTATAGTTACTAAACAAAGTTTCAGATTTAGCAAACACATTAATCTGCAATTAAAGCAAGCAGAAACTTCTTATTTCTGCTGTTTGTGGAACTTTTAAATTAAGATGCCTGCTCGGGATAATATAGTACCTCTAGCTTGACTGATGTTTTGCCAACAGGGAAATTTGTATTTTTAGATTCAGAAGGAGAAGTAGCATTGATGCCCCCCACCCAAGCTTTGGCTCTCTAGGCCAAAGCCTACTCAACTTTAGCCAAAACCCAGCCCCGTGTTGACCTTTTGAGGGCCTATGCATGGAGCAAAGCTCTTTACTATGGCTTTGAGACTTCAATATTGTTCCATTAAGGTTTAGTTGCTTTAAAGGCTTAATTCAAAAGCTGGTTTAAATAGTGAATTAGTCTGGGATTTAAACTAGAAAATATGTTGTTAATTCATGCCTAGAAAGCTCAACATAAGCAAGCATATTCTTTTTTACAGAACACATCTGTTATGCTCAAGTGATTAATCAGACTGTTTTGGTTGAAGCAGTAGAAATTCTTACATGACCTGATGTTATGAGATTTAAGATTTTATACAAGTTAGAAGGAACATATTGAAGGCACCCAGAATAAAAAGCTATTGTAACCAAAGACAATTATATTTCTCCTAGGTGTGAACATGTACATGTAAATTTCTGCTGGTCACAGACCAGACTTTTCACAAAAAAAATTTCATGTGAAATTTGAAAGTCATAAAATATAAACAAACAATAATTCAGTTGGTAGCAGCTGATTTAGCTATTGATTCAGTGCAGAAATTCATCTTAAATAACTGTATCTTCTACTTTAAAATTACCACTGAAGGAGAACTCATCACCTTCTTTGGTAATTGTCATGCTCTTAGGTGCACAAACTGTTCCATGAAACAAATTGTATCCAAATCAAAATACATATATTTTACCTAGGTGTGAACCTAAAACATGCATGTTTTGACCAGAGGTATTTCAGAATGGAGGATGTATGAAAAAGGCAAGTCATCAGTGTTGGCAAAGCATTGATAAGCTAAGAGGAAATAGGGCAAAAAAAGTTAGACAGGTTGATGCACAGGTAAGAGAGAAGTGGGGGTACCACACCTTGCTTCCCTTACACTATAAGGACCTCCAGGTTTTGTTCAAATGAAACCCAAAACAACCATAGTGGTCTGGGTTTCAGCCTAACCAAAGAATAACCTGCCCGGAAGAATTCAACAGAACAGAATTTTGTATGTTTGGCATTTGAAATAAAATCCATTTTCTACTTCATATGCTCTCCAACTCTTACTGACATGACTTTTCCCCCTAACACTTGCTTGGAATCTGTTTCTCCATTATTTAGTTTGATAATATGGGTCCTGCAATCTGGAATTTTTTAAAAAAGCAGGTCTTAACCTTTTGTGATATTTTGAGGTATTTGAAGAGTGTTATCATGTGCTTCTCCAATTGTCTGTTCTCAAGGCTAAACATATTCAGCTATTTCTAATCCCTTGATTATCTTTTTTTCCTTCTTTGAATTTGTTTTCAATTTCCCTGAACCTTTCTTAAAGTAGTTTGTTTGCAATCAACTACTGTTCCAAATTCTTTTTCACAAATCATTACCAGGTCAAGTTACCCCATCTTATACCCAAATATATTATTTCTGTTTCTTCAATGAAGAAGCTTCTGAAAAATTATTTTCTTTTGGATGAACTTGGAAAGAAAAATCCTTTGAGAAATATGGGGTAATAATTAAATGAAATTAATAAAATTTGATAAAGTCCTGCCTGTTAGGGCTTCATGATTTTTACACATTGATAGCAGAAAAATGTATAAGACATATCACCAGGCTAAAAGTCGTAAAATACTGCAGATTGTTCAATGAAAAAACAGAATTTTTGTTATTGATTTAAAGGCAAGAGTTTTTGAGGAAATAATCCATTTTGCAATGAGAAAATAAAGATTTAAAATAAATTGGTCTATTTATTAAATATTATATCAGCTCATTTGACTAGGGGGGGAAATCAAAACACAAAAAGCTGACCAACTTTATACGTTTCTTATTCAGGCTACATTAAAAAAAAAATAACAAATTGAGAAGAGCTAGGTTGGAGCATGGCAAGAATAATAACAGTGTTATTCCTGCCATTAATTCAGAACTACTTGAAATGTAAGTTTAGTATTAAAATAGAAACTATTTTGATCTTGTATGCTTGAATGGGTTGGATCATGATCTGCATAGGAGAAGAGGTATTTCATACATGCACACACAATGATGCTGGAATATTAAGTTACCTGTTTATTCTGTTCTCTCCATAGATACTACAAAGTAGCTTTGGATGAGGTATATGCCAATGAACGTTTTGTACATTTTACAGCCAATTCATATATCCACTGCATTGCAAAAAGTAGTAGTGCTGAAAAATCTCAAAGTTATCAGCTGACACCCATTCTGTTGATCTAACACATGATTTAATTATATCTAAAACCCCAAAGATGCTTTTTCAAGAAGCAATTGGGCTTTCTGGTTTTTCTTTGAAGACGTTTTGCTTCCTATTCAGCTCTAAAGAAACTTTTTGGATGAAAAGCGAAAGGTTTTCAAAGAAAAACCAGAAAGTGCAGTTACTTCTTGAAAAAGCACCTTTGGGACAACCATGACCTGGATGACTAAGAATCTCCATAGACACATTTCTAAAAACTTAACCTTCCTTGCTTTATTTTATTTTGTTCTCCTTTAACAAAAACTGCAATTGTGGAGCTTGGTTGCTTCCTTGCAGACATTTCATTACCCCACTAATGAGTATGTGATTCGCTCCCTGTTTATATGCAGTAGCTTGCCCTGCCAATTTTGATGGAAGTGTGGTTTTCTCCTTGTTAATTCCTTGATTAGGGTGCTGTTATCTGCTTGATTGCTTGCCTTTGTTAATTCCTGTTATTTGGGACTCTTGGGGACACACCAGGATGGGGAAGAGGGGTGCAGTTTTCCTCATAGATCACAGCTCATTTTGCCCCCTTTCCTTTGGCAAAATGGCAGACTTCGGGGTCATCTGAGGAGGAGGAGGAGGAGGAAGAGGAGGAGAAGGAGGGATGATTTCCAATGCTCTCTGCCAGCTTTCTACAAGCAGTATCAATGGAGGGAAGCTGGCAGGAAGTTGAAAGTTGCCCCATTCCTACTTCCTTTTTGCACCATTCTGTTTCTCTGTTTATGTAAGGAAATATGTTTGAAAAGATGAGCCAAAGTGTCTAGTATACTCTTAAAGCTCTCATTGTGCTTGTATCCTCAAGTTAGCCTAAACAATGCATTATATCACAACAATTTTTTAATCAAGGTCCCTATTCAGTTTTATTTATAAAAGTGGCTGTTGCATCATCCCTGAAGTCATGTGATCATGATTTTCAATGTTTTCCGCCAGCTTCCCATAAGCAGTCATTAAGGAAACTGGTAGGAAGTTACTTCCAGTGCTTTTTTGCTGCCTGTGGTCTTTTTGCTTTGGTAAATAATTATTGGATTATTATCAAATAATCCAATAATTGTTTGTTTACCACTACAATTATTTTTTATTTATGATATATACTCTTCTTATATGATCATGGGACCAATGACTTTTTTTTTTAGTGTGTGCAGAATAATATAGTGTTTGAGAGGCACATTTTCATGCCTGAGCACCTGAATTTTTGTTTAGAAAAGGATGAAGAAGGGAGGGAAAGAGAAGGGAAGGGAAAAGAAAAAAAGGGAAAAGGAAATAAGGAAAGGAAAAGAGAAAGAAAGGAAAGGAAAAGAGAAAGGAAAGGAAAAATAAAAGGAAAAGGAAAGGAAAAGGAAAGTAAGATAGAAGAAGGACAGAAAGGGAAAGAAAAGAATGGAATGGATTGGTACTGCTCAAAAATCAAGTCTCAAGATCCCGTGGACCCCTTTGGCTCAGGCAGTCCAACTCCACGCTGTTTCCCTCTCTCCGCAAAGCGAAGGGATTGCAGAAAAGCTGCCAAGCCCAGAACGCGGCTTCAGATGACATAATACCTGAGAAACCCCGGATGTGCAGAGAAATGCAGGCTACAACCAGCGAATTGCGTTTTCCCAGGAACCGACGAAACCCCAGAGGACCAATGGGAATTCTCCCTTCTGCAGCGCCATTGGTCTCTGGGCAGAGTCTTCCTTGATTTCACCAATCACCAGATGGAGGAGAGAATTCAGTGCAAAGAGAGAAGGGAGGGAGGGGGAATATTTTCAGTCATATTTTAAGACATTAAAAAACACTGTGCGGTAATTTGAAACTTCTGTGTGGTGTTTTCTTTTTATGTGCATGGTCATGCAGCCACACAGCCATGCACCTTAGAGGGAACATTGCCTGGGACCATCCATTGGGGAAAAAATGGCCAGGCTAAAATATAATATTCATTATTATTATATCAGATTGCACTACCTTTCTTTCAAAGGCTGACCCAAAGGGTCACATGGTTGTGAAGTAAATTATATTTTTTACGATTTTTATGCACTTTGCAAATTCTGCTTAAAATAGATCTATTTTTGAGCAATCTTTCTTTATTTTATGACACTGAACATAGGAGGAATGTTTTAGACATCATAGGATTGTAAGAAGATCTCTACTGCTAAATCAAATCTGAATTAGAATAATTGGTGATAGAAAACATTACTTGGAAAATATCTATATTTACACGCATGCACGTGTGCGCACGCACACACACACACACAGAATAATATTGTAACCATATTTCCTTGAAAAGAAGTGAAGTTTACACTTACATTGATTTATTTAAAGCAAGGTTGAAAGACAGCAAAAGTTTCATTCCCACCAAAATTGTTTTAAAGTAGGTGGCTTGTACATTTTAGCTGCATTGTCAAAAGTAGCAAGCATTGTACTATAATAACAAAGTTGAAACTGTTAAATCACAGTGTGCTGCATGAGAATAATTTCTCATGTTCAATCAGATCAGAAGAGGTTTTGACCCTTGGAATGAGTCAATGCAAAATGTAATGCAATCCCCAACAGGGGCCTAGGTATTAATGGAACCTGACATGTGATCAAACAGTGATGGCCATTTGACCCCAGAGATGAGTGAAGAATCTATTGTGTCTACTAGAAGAGGCAGGTTTTCATTCTTCACCCTAATCAATTTTCTCTCATATAGACTGCCTGCCTATCTCTTATTGGAGTGGTGATGTTAGGATCTAAATAGTGTAGATTTATTATCAGTGTTTCTTAATTTTGTATTTGTTAGAATTTGTCAGTATGGTACAGTGCTACAGTGGGGAAATGATTTGATGCATTATAATGGCAATAATCTCTCCTTAAGCAAAAAACCAAGAGAAAGGAAAGAGACAAAATTATAACATCATAACACTGGTTTAAAAATCTGTTGAGCAAGAATTGATATTAAATCTGTTAAGCTATGAATTGATATTAATTTAATTAAGATATATACCAGACTTTCCTAATTTGGTATCTACCAGATATGTTTGGGCATAACTCAGAATTCCCAGCCAGCAAGAAGACATTAAATTAAAGGACTAAGTTTATACATTTGGTTAATTTTAGTGCTAGAAGCTGGAGACAATATTCAGTTGACTTGTTATTTGAATGACTGAATTCATGTGCAGCTGGTTTAAACTGTTGGGATCATATCTGCTTAGCCTTAGAAGTATGCCACGTGCTGAGTATCCATTAGAAATAGGTGGATGAAGCTAGCTAAGCCTTATTACCTAATCACCAGTAATCAAAGTAGTGAGTAAGAATGTAGTTTAGCTACAGATCGAGTTAACAAAACAGTCTCAAAAATTCATTTACCAAAAGTAGAAATAAGGGGTAACACTAAGTAACTGAGATCATAAATTTGTCCATAGTTGCAAAACAAAGGTCCAGAAAACCAATCAATATGAAACACAAAGTACAAACACCCTAGTCCTGGATAATTTTATTTAGTGGCATGGTTAGATCGCCATAGCGAGTAGAATAATTCTCTAATCCAAAGACTGCATGTTTGATCTGTCTATTTAGCTTATCATGTAGTATCCCCACAGTGAAAATGAATATTTTCCTGCACTAGAACTATTAAAGCAAATTGCTATTGTAATATTCATGACAGAATATTATAAAGAAAGGATAAAGGGTTTATGCTACAAGAACATCAAGGAAATACTAACTTTGAAACTCATATATGTATATGTATCTGAGATCAATTTAAATAGGCATTTTCTAATAGCTGCAGTCAAGCAATTTATATTGGACTGAAAATTCTACATTTTTGTTTTTCAAGATAGCAAATAAAGAACAAAATATTTTGTGATTTACTTAAACTTTTTAAAAATCAATTATAACTTTTTAGCTTAGTTGTGGAACAACTGATAAAAGTAAAAGCATTGATGATGTCAATGTAGATGGAGTGTTAACACATATATAACTTATATGTTCCTAACAGAGTTTTGCAGAAAGGGCAGTTTTAAAAACAAACAAAAACTGCAAATCACCTGCAGTTCATTTTGTGTCTGAAACATCGGACAAGATAATGAGCCATGGTGGCACAGTGGTTAGAGTGCAGTACTACAGACTACTTCTGGAGACTGTTGGCTGCCTGCTATTTGGCAGTTCAAATCTCACCAGGCTCAAGGTTGACTCAGCCTTCTATCCTTCTGAGGTGGGTAAAATGAGGACCCAGATTGTTGGGGGCAATATGCTGACTTTAAAACCACTTAGAGAGGGTTGTAAAGCACTGTGAAGAAGTATATATGTCTAAGTGCTATTGCTATCATAGTTCCTCTTTTGGAAAAATAGGCTTATAATCTAAGGCACCAAGATGAATCCTAAATAGATTCAGAAAAATGTCTATATGCCATCTCAAGTCATTGTTAATTCTTAAAGACCACATGGATGGATTTTCTCTATGATGATCTGTCCCTAACTTCATCCATCAGGTCTCCCAATGGTGCATTCATTACCATTGTAACTGACTCCATCCACTATGCTGTCAATCGTCCTTTTCTTCCCTTTCTTTTACCTTTCTCAGCATTAAAGCCTTCTCTAATGAGCTAATTCTTTGCTCCATCATGGAGGTGGTGGTGGTGGGAGTTTTCTCTGTTCCTGGGAAGGATGAATGAAGAAAGTTGGGAATATATTTCATAGTGAACATTCCCATCAGAGTCACCCAAGGCATGAAAGTCATTAATGTTGTCCCAGCTAAAGCAAGCAAGCAGGCACCGATATTGATATATCAGATGGCCATTGTAATGAGTATGGCAAATGCATCAATTCATACTGTGTGGGAGAAAACAATGGTGAACCACTTCTGTACTTTGACAAGAAAATCACATGGATAGAAAATACTTAACAGACTGACAACTTTAAAGAAAACCAGTCTGTACTTAAAATAAGTTACTCAGAATTTTGAGATTCTGATTTACCATAATCAGAACGGATCTTGTCTGTGATTTGAAGCAACTGCCAGTGCAGAATGGCTTCAAGGTATCAAAGAAGTAGAATGCATAGTTTCATTACCATAGATAAAGGCATCATCAACAGTAGACCATTTGGAGCAGTCTTGAAATAGAATTAAACAACTCTGCTTTTAATTCATTAATGTGCATATTTGTATCCCAATTGCTCATATATACAAATTAGCATGTATATCCAAAAATAAATCCTGAGTTTCATCTTCTTTGCAATGTGGTCTGAAGGAAGTTGCAAGACAAACCATGCTTTGCCATTCTTAAGAGCTAAATATGAGGTCAAATGGTCAGGTTGCTTGATCAGATGTCAGGATGCATTACGACTGTGTCCTCTGTTGGGTGCTGAATTACAACTCTTATTTAACTCATTTCTAAGGTCAATATGTCCCTCTCATTTGATCAGATGGCAGAAATTGTATAATTTGTATATATCCCTGAGCCATATGGGCTCTGAGTGGTGCTTAATGTGTTTTATAAAGGCACAGCTGTCTGAGTGACTTATTTAAAATGGGATTTTGGAGTAGCATTTTTGCTACTAAATGTCTTCATTCAGGGTTAGCCAAGGTTTATCTGTTAATAAATTGCATTTGGGTGCTTGCTTTATAATCACAATAGTTTTGCTATTTATGAAGAATTGCCTATTGCAATGTGTTGGTAAGCAACCTATAATGTAAAAATAAATAATAGTATAATAAGGGCTTAATGAGAATTTGGAAAATGTTTTTATATTTGTTGAAAGTCAGACAAAGGGTTTTTTCTCCCCTTAGTATTGCATGTTATAAGATGATATAAATATTCTAAATAAGCATGTTGTTTCACTGTAAAAATTCATCTAATATATATTGTAGTAAGATAGCAGATGTAAAATAAAACAGGTCTCCAGACAAAAGAATACAGTATAATTAAAATCAGTTGCCTAATACATTGAGGACTGAGCATCAGACGAGGCTTGAATCATAGAAACAAATATATTCCAACTAAGGGGGTAAGTTAAAAAAAAAGAACTAGAAGTTTTCAATGTTACAATCATGTGCTATACAATGTACTTGCTTGTTAATTTCAATTGAAATTCCAGTTGAATTCATTGGAACTTGTTCCTAGGAAATTGCTGATGGCATTCTTAAGAAGCCCTCCTTGGATCCAGCTCTATTAAACAACTATAGTCCAGTCTCCAACCTTCCCTTCTTGGCGAAGGTTGTTGAAAGTGTGGTGGCACAACAGTTTCCCCGTCACCTGGAGGAAGTTGATTATCTAGACTCGCGCCAGTCCGGCTTTCGGCCCGGGCATAGCACCGAGACGGCATTGGTCGCGTTGGTCGATGATCTCTGGAGGGCCAGAGATGGGGGTTGTTCCTCCATCCTGGTCCTATTAGACCTCTCGGCGGCTTTCGATACCATCGACCATGGTATCCTATTGCATCGGCTGGGGGGGGGGTTGGGGATGGGAGGCACCGTTTTACGGTGGTTCTCCTCCTACCTCTCTGGCCGATCGCAATTTGTGTTGGCAGGAGAGCAGAGGTCGACCTCGAGACCCCTCACATGTGGGGCGCCTCAGGGGTCGGTCCTCTCGCCTCTCCTGTTCAACACATACATGAAGCCGCTGGGTGAGATCATCCGTGGTTTTGGGGTAGAGTACCATCTCTACGCTGATGACACTCAGCTGTATATATCTACCCCAAACCACCCCAACGTAGCGGTGATGTGCCAGTGCCTGGAAGCCGTGCGGATCTGGATGGGAAGGAACGGACTCAGGCTCAACCCGACCAAGACCGAGTGGCTGTGGTTTCCGGCCGCCCGATTCAACCAGCTCACTCCATCGCTGGCCATAGGGGGCGAACATCTTGCCCCTGTGGATGGGGCGCGCAATTTGGGTGTCCTTCTGCATGCCCGGCTGTCCATGGAAGATCAAGTGACAGCCGTGGCCAGGAGGGCGTTTTACCAGGTTCGCCTGGTCCGCCAGTTGCGCCCCCTATTGGATCAGGATGCCCTTTGCACAGTCACTCATGCTCTCGTGACATCCCGACTGGACTATTGTAACTCTCTCTACATGGAGCTCCCCTTGAGGTGCACCCGAAGACTTCAGCTGGTCCAGAATGCAGCCGCGCGAGCAATAATGGGGACCGCAAGGTACGCCCATATAACACCGCTCTTGCGCGAACTGCACTGGCTGCCTGTCATCTTTCGGGTGCGCTTCAAGGTGCTGGTTGTCATCTTTAAAACGCTCCATGGCTCGGGACCTAGCTATCTGCGGGATCGGATCCTGCCCCATACATCCTCATGGCCGATCCGCTCCCACAGAGAGGGACTTCTCCGGGTGCCATCCACTAGACTGTGTCAGCGGATGACGCCCAGGGGAAGGGCCTTCTCTGTGGCGGGCCCAGCCCTCTGGAACGACCTCCCCCTCCCGACATTAGAACAACTACGGACCTCCGCTCCTTCCGTCGAAAACTGAAAACACACTTTTTCTGCCTGGCCGGCCTTGGTTAGTCTCTACCTCTGGGGTGTTTAGGGAATTTAGTTTTAATGGGGTTTTTAGCGCATGGACGATCAATTTAATCTGCTTTTATTTATTGTATTTATTGTTTGTATATATTTTTATATGTTTTAATTTCCCTGTGCACCGCTCCGAGTCCCCTTGGGGAGAGGATGCGGTATACAAAATTAAATATTATTATTATTATTATTTTTTATTTTTTAATTTTTATCCTACAAAGCATATAGTTCCCCAGTTTTATCTCTGCAGTAATAATCTTTCAGTGAGTAAACCAGAGACAGTTCGCAAATTCCCAGGAACTTTCTGGCTACAGTATACCACATAGCCACTAGGCCAAACTTGAGTGTTCCAAATTAGCTGTTTTCAAATAAATGTAATTTGATTTGCTATAATTTATGAGGAGGAAACACCAACGCTTCTTATACAATTTATACATTAGAAAGGAATGACTTAGAATTAAATATACTATAATATAACCAACAGCACGCTTCTACATTAATTTGCGGATGCTCAAAAATGGCTATTTAGCTGAACAAGTTTATGTTCTTCTGCTTATGTTCTTCTGTTGAGCCATATCTGGTAAATTAAAAAAAAATTTTTTTAGCAAAAGTTCTTTTGCACAGAAAGAGAGAAGAATAGTCAATAGTAGTTGATTCAGTTGGGGGCAGCATAGGAAAAGGCCCATTGTTGTAAAGACAGAAAAATTGAAATGATTTCCTGGCTTTCTCCTGACATTTCTCATTCTAAAACAATCACTTTAGGTAGATGAATCATCTAATAGAAGGCAGTTAGATTTTCCAGCCTTGTGGTCAAAGTCTTTGTGCAATTTTTCTAGTTATTTCTCCTATATCGTTCATGCATCGTGTTTGGCTACTGTAAAGATTTATGCATATTAATTCATCTCAAACTGGGTCAATATATCACATTTGTCTTTTCAACATCATAAATGCCTGATCTACCATATATGCTTTGTGTGAATAACATAAGATTGTAATGCAATATGTTATCCTAAAGCTATGCACAGTTTTTAATTGGATATTTTGTTGTATAAAGTTACTTAAAAGTCAGTCAATACAGACTGAACATCAGGGTGGATTTGATTTAAATCAACTCAATTTAAATCATAATTTTTAAAGAGCAACTGTCAACTCTGTCTCGCAGCAGCTCCTCTTTTGACCAGCTGTTGACTCACCAACAGTCCAAATATTGAAGAATATACACCCTCATGCTACATAACTAAGCTCCATTTCACACTGAATAAACTAAATTTTGAATCCAATTTTTCTGGATTAGAGAATTATCTACCTAATTTTGAAGTAACGTGGATCCCATTTCTTAGGGAAATATAGAAGGTCTAATTGCAAAATCTCCCACAGTTGGAAATTTTACCAAGGAAAACAAAATCAATAGAGGGAAAAGGAAGCATTCTCTAAAAAATATTGTAAAATAGGGCAATGAAACAATTTGAGAAAGTGTTTTTGAGACAATGAATGTATTATGTCTTTGTCTTAAAAAATTATCTATCAATCTAAAAACTGGTGCTAATAAGTTTACATGGATTGAACGAGAATAGTGGTGCAAGTCATCAAACTTGTTGCTGTTTCTCCTGATTGGGAAAATAATAAGCTGACCCAGAACTTCAGGATAGGTGGAAATGCAATCCATGTAGGATCAGGTAATCTCATTGGATTGAAATACCGTAGGTAGGTAGGTAGGTAGGTAGAGGGATAGAGAGGGAGAGGGAGAAATACAGTAGGTAGGTAAGTAGCTAGATAGAGGTAGAGAGGGAAAATACAGTAGGTCGGTAGATAGGTAGAGGGATAGAGAGGGGGAGAGAAATACAGTAGGTAGGTAGGTAAAGTAAGAGAGGGAGGGGAGGGAGAGGGAGGGGAAACTGAGGCAGAGAAGGAAGGGGGTCGCTGAGAGGGTCTATGAGGGGAAACTTTTTCATTTAACCAAACTTGGCCACAGCAATGCGTGGCGGGTAGTGTATTTATATATTTGCCTTGAGCTTTTGGGGAGGAAAGATGATAAATAAATACTTTAAATGAATAAATAGGCTTGAATTGGTGTTAAATGTTATGATGATCATCTGCAAAACCGTCTAGTCTCATTTAATTTTATAGATTATGGAATGGATAGAAAATAATGTTTTAAGTGCTTTCAATTAATATTAATATTTATTAAAAAAATAAACTTACTGCAAAATGAAGCCTAAATTTCAAAGTGCCTAAGAAGGATGAGTGAGCAGTTCTGCTTCTTTCTGTTGGACTTCTATATGAAGATATCCTGTTATTGTTTTTCTTAAACAACTCTCTCTGTCTCTGTGAGAGAAGAGATGATAGATTAGATTAGATTGGATTAATAGAGATAGATAGATAGATAGATAGATAGATAGATAGATAGATAGATAGATAGATAGATAGATAGATAGATAGATAGATAGATAGATAGATAGATAGATAGAATGAATATGCAACATTGGAAGAATAAATACAAGGAAGTACTGTATCAAGGGACTATAAGGAATGTAGTGATTAATATTAAACACCTTTCCCAACATGATGCATGGTAGTACTCTCATGTGCCATTTTGAAATAATCACTATAATGTTATATTCAGTGTAATGGAATACAGACTCACCATATATCATTTTACCCCCGAACAAGTGTAATATTGAGCTGAATGTGAGTGCAAGGGAAGATCTAGGCAGCTAAATTTTGCATGAGCTCCTGTCTGACAAAAGATTTTTTAAAGCACTGGACCAGGAAGACATTGCTATGATTTAGTTTGAAAGTAATGAAAATCTTAGTAGTAAAAACATGGATGTCTCAGTACTAGTCTTTGTTTTACCATGATGGTTGATGGAGCCTAAATGAATAGGTCTGTGTCTCCTGTGTTTACTATGATGCAGTAAAATAGCATAGTTTGGGAGAGTAAGAAAACAAAAAGATGATGCTTAAAGTTGTTTTTGGGTATAGATCAGACTTTTCCAACCTTTACAGCAGGGATCCTCAAATGATGGCCTGTGAGCTGGATACAGCCCGCCAAAGCCATTAATCTGGCCCACGTGGGACCATGAGGCTGCCCCACCTACATTGCCCCACCTAACCGCCCCCACCCCCACCCCCACCTTCTGGAGGCTGAGGAGGCCAAAATGGGGCGCATGAAGGCCTCAGGAGGCCAAAAACAGGTCTGTTTTTAGGCAGCACAGTGGTTCTGGATGCCAAGGAGGCCAAAAATGGGACACACAGAGGCTTCGGGAAGCCAAAAGGAGGCCCGTTTTTGGCCAGCAGAGTGGTTCTGGAGGCTGAGGAGGCCAAAACCAGGTAGCCCGGAGGCCCCAGAGGCTCATTTTCGGCCTCCCCAGCCACCAGAGAGAGAGAGACACTCACTTCTTCAAACATTAAAGGAAATTGTTTAAATTAAATGTCATGGTTCACAAATTTTGATTGACTATGAATCTATGTGACTGTATTTAAGACTCTCTCAGAACTAGGAAAAACTGAAACAAGTTAAAAGGGTGAGGACTACTATTTATAGTCACACTTGACTTAATGGCTAATTTAAAGTAGTGAAGACATACAGAATACAGGTTATTAATCAGAGATAAGATTTTCTCACAGTAATATTTTCCAAAACTTTAAGCAGCAAAAATGAAAAGCTAATTGGTCACAAATTCAGAGTAAAATATTTGGGGGAAATCATGCTACAGATTAGTGAGAAATTTAGTGGAAGGTAGTATGTATTTTGTTTCCTAGAAATGTAGTCTACGAGGAAAAAAATAATCTAATAAAAATGAGTTTCAACAAAATTTCATAGAATGATTCAGCATGTGGAATAGTTTTTCTCAAGTTTTTTTTCAAATAATCTGAATTTTTAAATAAAGATTTCTAAGCTTCTGTTCTTTCCATCTTATTTATGAACAATATTGTGATTGTTTAATGTCTTTTACTTCTCTGTTTATGTATGCATTTCTTTATAAAATTCAATAGTTTAGTTTAGTTTAGTTTATTTACATTTATATCCCGCCTTTCTCGGCAAAGGACCCAGGGCGGCGCACAGGAAATTTAAAAAACATACAGAGTACAAAAATAAATACACAATTTAAAATATAAATTAAACCATCTTATCCTATGCTAAAAACCCAATTTTAAAATACCCAATAAAACTATCTAAAAGTCCCCCATGGGAGGTTAGGCTAGGCCGGCTTGTTGGAATAGGTATGTCTTTAGACATTGGCGGAAGAGGCGGAGGTCGGTGATGGTGCGTAATTCGGGGGGTAGGTCGTTCCAAAGGGCTGGCCCCGCCACAGAGAAGGCTCTTCCCCTGGGTGTCGCCAGTCGGCATTGCCCGGCCGACGGCACCCTGAGAAGGCCCTCTCTGTGGGAGCGTATCGGTCTAAGAGATGTATGGGGCAAGAGGCGGTCTCGCAAATAACTAGGCCCCGAGCCATGGAGCGCTTTAAAGATGGTCGTCAAGACCTTGAAGCGCACCCGAAAGACCACAGGAAGCCAATGCAGCTCGCGCAGGATCGGTGTTATGTGGCATCTAGTGGCTCCCATAATCACCCGCGCGGCTGCGTTTTGGACTAACTGTAGCTTTCGGGTGCACCTCAAGGGAAGCCCCATGTAGAGAGCATTACAGTAGTATGTGTTCTATGTGAATGCATACAGTATATTAAAAAAAATCACACATGATAATTTTCAAACTTTCATTTACAGAAATTAATGATCAGTAGCCCCAAGATTTTTGCATTCTACTTTTCCCTTTGACCATTATTACTCATTTTCAGGAAGATCATACAATGTCATGCTTAAAATATGCTTAATGCACAGCTAATTATTTTTATCTCCTTGATATTTCTACCAGTTAGGGTTTTTTCCCTTCTAGTTCCCAAAGTGCCTGTTGTATGCAAGAGATTGTCAAGAAACAGATACATAATGAGAGTTCTGAGGTAATTCTGATAAATGGTTGTGTTAATCATTGTTGTTGTTTCAGTGTTGGCACCTTAGGTTAGACTTATTGCTCTTCTATTTAGCATTTCTCCTGCTAGTTGCAATGTCCACTTGCACTTACCTAGTACTTATAGTAAAGCTTATTAAAACATGATGCAATTTGGGTTTAATCTGGTTTATTGCAGATGCTAATTTGGGTTGAGAGGAAGTGACTGGCTCAAAAACAACCTGCTATCTTCCATGCCTAAGGGAAGACAAGATGTGTGTTCCTCCACTCTTAATTCATTCCTTTAACAACCATCTTACATTGGCTGTCATCAGGTTTAAAACTGTATGTTTCGGATTATATAACATACACTCCATTTAACGGTGTTCTGTGAGCTTCTCCTTATGTTACTTTATGCTAGATATCTTCTCAGGCACCTTTACAATATATCAAGTACTGTAAGCAGTCAGTTTACTCTTTACACTCTTATTATGTGGGGTGTTCTCTTTTCTCTCCCACTTTTTTAACTTCTATTTTATTTTGAAATAAAATTCCTTAAAATATATATTTGAATTTTCTTTAATCTATCATCTCAATAGTTTCCTCACTTCTTTTAAGATCTGCCTCACTAAAACATTTATATTTATACCTTCTTCACAACAGGATACTTAGCCTGTAAGAGGTTACTTGGGAGCCATTTGCTTCAAACAGGAAAGCCTTATTGTCCACTTTAGTGTTTGGATGGAGGCCTGTGCAAACAGGAAGAAGACTTAGCAAAGCAATTCTAATATACATTTTTGCATCCATTCCGCATCTCTTAGAAAAGTATCTTTGTGAGCTTTAATTATGAGTGCAGAATTAATAGCTTTGGGAGAAATAGGTTTCTAAAGGTTTGCCCCTAGCATTTTAACTTTTCAGACATTGGAAAGTAATATTGTGGGTTCCATATTAAGAATTGATTCTGTACAGACAGTAGACTTGTAAGGAAATAGATTTTCTGTTCACACAATGGTCAACCTTGATCCTATCCAGGATTAAACGGAGAACACATTTGCTTCATGGCCATTATCTTTCAAATACAAAATTAAGAATCAGAAAAAGAATCCTAAAACTACAAACGCCATGTAATCAGCCTTTATTTAATGAGATTTTTCATTTTTAGATTGTTTTTTTGGGGGGGGTGGTGTCATTTATTTAACAGAGCATTGCTACAGATCATTTAAGTACAAGAATTTCTTATGTCCCTTAATTTGGGATTATTCATTGATAATTGAAGTCAATGGTCACTATGTAGATGGTACCCCTCTGCTGTTTGTTGTATCTCTGTATTCCTTATAACTGTCCACATAGGAAGCACATAGGGAATATAAGCTCATATGCATGAGCCATGGTGGTGCAGTGGTTAGAGTGCAGTACTGCAGGGTACTTCTGCTGACTGCCAGCTCCCTGCAATTTGGCAGTTCAAATCTCACCAGGCTCAAGATTGATTTAGCCTTCTATCCTTCTGAGTTGGGCAAAATGATGACCCAAATTGTTGGGGGTAATATGCTGACTCTGTAAACTTCTTAGAAAGGGCTGTAAAGCACTGTAAAATGGTATATAAATCTAAGTGCTATTGCTAGTGCTAAAACAATTGATAATTTTGCTGCCAGTTTCAGTATGTGTGCATTTTTATTTTTATTTTGCGCAAGAATAAGCCCCACCCTTTCACATTACCTCAGAAATTGCTACGAATGCCCACTACATTTGAACACACTTTCTTCTCCTTGCCTCCCATAGTCCCTTATAGAAAACCATGAAGTTATCACATAACCTTGAGGTTTTATGAATCACAGTTTGAAAAATCCTGCTGTAGAGTTGTTATCAATGTTGCTCCCTCTTTAAAAAAAGTTTCTATACAATTGGATTTACACTCTAAACTTTCACCAGTCATCAAATAACTTTGTAAGGTTGATAGAAAAGCAAAATGATAGCTTAGGTTTTTCTTACTTAAAATCCGAGCAAAGAGTGTGAAATTCATATTGCATTGTCTTTTTCTGCTTCCTTTGTTAGGGAGCCAATGGATCTAATTACTATGAAGATTACAGAGTATCAATGAGAAAAAGGAGATTCTGCAAGCATTTGGTATTAAACATTAAAACATAGCAGTTTACAAAAAATGATATTATTTTTAATATTGATACTTGAAAATGATTCTTGAATTTTTATTTACATATAATATCCATGAAATTAAAAAGGATCGGAGACTGTACTGTTAATGATGAAAGTTAGCTTCCATTTTGTAGCAGTAGAATAAATGGGCAGTGGGGGAGGTACTGAACAGCATTGCATTTGCCAGACTAAACTAATGAGGTATTTTTTGTCATTGACATTAAGCATGCACTCAAGCAAATGGAAAAACCGCTGTAATTTCCAGAAAAGAAAGCTGCTGGAGAAAAAGGATGGTGGTAGTGGTGATAGAATGGTTGCAATTGTTTGTTAAAATATAACTATCTGTATACGTAATATTATGTATGGAGAGATTTTAGATCTCTTCTGCAGAATGTTTGAATTGATGTTAATAGCCCTGTAAGAAAAAGAAGCTTGCATTCTTAAAAAAAAAAAGAGAGAATAAAGGAAGAACTTGAACTGGAAAATTTATTAGAATTCCCATTGGGCTATAATAAAGATTCATTTTACACAATACACAGACTGTTTACAGTGGGCAATTTAGTTTCCTTCCAACAATTATGAGTGAAATTGAATCTCAGGAAATGTTACTTTTCTCCAAAATTAGAAATAACAATAAAGATATCTCTGAAAGTTTATAGAATGGGAGAAGCTGGGGAGGAAAAAGAGGGTGGGGGAAGAACTATTAGACTTTATTTAAAGAATTTCAAATGGCTTATAAACAAAAGCATTGCTTTGTGCCGTGATTAAAGATTGAACATTTTCCCTGCAGCTCTGTCTGTGTAGCATGGAGATAGGATTATGCTCTGTGTGCAGGGCTACTGCTGACAAGACTCCAAAGAGCACTTTGTGTGTGAGAGCAATGTGGGCTCATCTTGATTTTGTAAATGGTAATTAAATTTAGCATGAGGTGTTTCTTTGTGAATAATGTAAAGCTTTCGGCTAGCCATTTGGGAGGCACAGCTGTGCTATGTTTACTTTTGCTCCTATAGCAATGATAAATCCTGTCCCTCATTATACAAAAGGAGGGTGATACTTATCTGACAGGGCTTGCTAAAAGAAGGAAGTGTATGTGTATTCTTTTTTCTTTTCTGTTTGTTCCTTTTTCTGAGAGCAAACGAAAGTGAGCAAGAGAGAGTTAAACAGTTAAAACTAATGACAGCCTAACAGATTCATTTCTGTTCTAATTCTGTCATCCATCCATAATAGTAAGCTTAATAATTCACACATGAAAGACTTAACTTAACACAGACTTTCTCTGTGTTTTACTATTTTGGATCAGAAAGGGAAAGAGTGGGAGAGATAATCATTTCATTCTGAGAAAAACTACAGCTGCTTCTTTGGACGTGTCTAAAAGAAACTACATAGATCTAAACTCTCATATAAAATACATTTATCTTTCAACAAAAGTTATGATTTGGCAAACCAGACATAACCTTCCATATATTTACATGGTAGGAATAGTGCTTGCTCATCTGTATATTCTACAGCCTTTTATATTTCTCATGTAGTCCTCTCAAAAACTTGGGACACTGTGCAGTTAATAAGGAAACTATTGCAGGATGGGAAAATTGACAGCTCCTCCTTGTTACCCTATATACAGAAATAATTTATATGTATATAAAAGCCTTTTTAAAAAAGATTCTAAACAAAATACAGCAGCTCCCACCCTTTGGGAAATTGGGAAGATAATTAAGGTTTTGGTTGTTCCAGGAAACCTATAGGGACTAAAGTGAATATCTGAAGTGGATATTGCTGTTCTGCTGTTTGTGATGGTGTATATTTTTATTGATGCAAAAGGTTTATTCGTGATTAAGTATTGTTAATACATTGTTTTATCCCTTGTTCTGGATGGAGTGTGCATTTCACTTGGAGATTGTTCCAATTGAATTGGCTGATAAGTAGTAAATAAATTAACAAATATGCAGTCACATTCACAGGATCTCATACAATTTCTCTAGTAGGGCATTGATAGCTACTCTTGCTCTTCATTTCAATCATTTTTATGTTGCCTTAAAACTTCTGCACCAGTTACCATCCAATATCAGATGTATTACATTTGAGGAACTTAAGAAACAGAAGAACTATATTCTTGGCAGTCAGGAACATTCTTGAGAGGTGAAAACCATGCTTATTTTGTCAAAATATTTGGAATATTTGGTTTATCAGATCATTGAATGCCGATTTTAATTTATATTTCAGTACATGTAACGATATTTTTTTTGCATAAATACATGGCCTTGTAAGCAAATCTTATGCAAATTCCAATAATAAAAGGATGTTTTTGCATCTGAGTAGGTGGGAAAATACCAACAGAGCAATTAAATAACTTATCTGAAAAAATATGCCTGTAGAAAAATATGTAATTAGACTCCTGAAATAAAATTGCAAGTAATAAGCAATGTATGTACATTAGCAGCAATTCCCAACCTGTTGTGCCAGGATTGTTGTTTTGGTAGTCTGTATGATATTGCAGATGGTCTTTGGTGTAAGTACAAAAATAACATGAGAGAGAGAAAAGGATGGAAGTGGAGAATGAGAGAGATTATTTTTAATAATCATGTAGATGCCATCTGACTAATATGATTTTCCAAAGATTTTAAGGACTACATTGCATAAAGGAAAAAATTGATTGAGTTGGAAATCATTGATCTAGACATATTTCCACACTGTAATATATAAAGTCAAGAAACTGATCTATATTATTCAAAATTCATCTTACTCAATTTCTTTCATAGCTCTATTTTTCAGCATGCATCTCATGGTGCATTTCTTTAACAGAAAATATGTTCAAGCTAGAGTTACATAGACTTAATACAACCTGAAAGTGATTTTGAAATTTAAATATTCCTGTGTATTAGTAGCTTAAATATAAAATGCGTATGTTTTCCTGGTTACTATATTGTTATTAGTAATTGCATAATTTGATGGCTGAATTAAAACACGACTTTTATGTAGATGTTTGTTCACCCAAGATTAGCACTGATGAAGTTACCTAGTTTGGGTAATGAAGCATCTCCAAGAAAACCAAGCACAGAGAGCACCAAGCTCAAACCTGCACTAAAATTATTCTCCTTTACTAACACTACTTTCAGCATAATAAGCATAGAGTGTATAAGTGAGCAGTCTGGAAATATTTACAAGTAAATAAAATGTTCAATATAAGCTCTGAAGTGCACTTTTTATCTCAGTTTTAGGTTGGTCAAAACATTTTTAGGTTCTTCAGTCTTGTTTTTCTGTTTCTGCATTTCTCAGCATATATTTGGGATTCTAAATACATTTATTTATTTTTATTTTATTTTATTTAAATTTATATCCCGCCCTTCTCCACAGAGGACCCAGGGCGGCGCACAGGAAATTTAAAAACATACAAAATACAAAAAACAAATATAATTTAAAATAACTATTAAACAATCCTATCCTATGCTAAAATCAAATTTTAAAATACCCAATTTAAAACTTCCTAAAAAGTCCCCATGGGAGGTTAGGCTAGGCCGGCTTGTTGGAACAAATATGTCTTTAGACATTGGCAGAAGAGGCGGAGTTCGGTGATGGTGCGTAATTCAGGGGGTAGGTCATTCCAGAGGGCTGGGCCCGCCACAGAGAAGGCTCTTCCCCTGGGAGTCGCCAGTCGGCATTGTCCGGCCGACGGCACCCTGAGAAGGCCCTCTCTGTGGGAGCGTATCGGTCTAAGGCAGGGGTCCCCAACCCCCGGGCCGCGGACCGGTGCCGGTCCGTGGCTGGATAGGAGCCGGGCCGCAGGGCCGGAGAGGAGGAGGAGGGAGGAGGGGGCAGCCGACGGTGGGACTCCTGCGCGCCGCAGCAAAACAGCCCGTGGATTCCCTTCCTCCCTGCCCCCCCAGAGCTTCCCCAACCGGCATGCCACCCACTCGTCTTTTTCCAGGACCTGCGGAGGTTCCTCCCACCCCACCCCACCCCACCCCCACCCCACGGAGCCTTCTCAAGCTCCTGGAAGGAGCCTGACCGAGCGCACGAGGGACCAAGCGCGGCAGCGGCCGCCCGGGCGGGGCAGGCTAAGGCTAGTGAGCGAGTCGAGCCGAGCTGAGGAGACTCCGCGGGGGAGGGGGGGGGGAGACGACGACAGACCGACAGAGAGAGGCATAGACACAGAGAGAGACAGGGTGGGAGGGAATCAGAGAGAGTCACACACACACACACACACACGCGCGCGCGGAGGGAAGGAGGGAGAGAAAGATAGACAGAGGCACAGAATGAATGATTAAGTGCCTGAATGCGACACACACACACACACACACACACACACAGAGTGACAGAGATGGGCGGACGAAGGAGAGAGAGACAGAAAGAAAAAGAGAGAAAGAGAAAGAAAGAAAAAGAAAGTGGGAGAGAGAGAGAAAGTAAGAGAGAGAAAGAAAGACAAACAGAAAAATAGAAAAAGAGACAAAGGAAAGAAAGAGAAAAAGAAAGAGGGAAAGAAAGAAAAAGAGACAGAAAGAGAAAGAGAAAGAAAGAGAGGGAGAGAGAAAGAGGGAAAGAGAAAGAGAGAAAGAGAAAGAAATAGAGAGAGAAAGAGGGAAAGAAAGAAAAAATGAGAGAGAAAGAGAGAGAAAGAGGGAGAGAAAGAGAAAGAAAGAGAGAGAAAGAGGGAAAGAGAAAGAAATAGAGAGAGAAAGAGGGAAAGAAAGAAAAAATGAGAGAGAAAGAGAGAGAAAGAGGGAGAGAAAGAGAAAGAAAGAGGGAAGGGAAGAAAGAGAGAGAGAAAGAGGGAAAGAGAAAGAGAGAAAGAGAAAGAAATAAAGAGAGAGAAAGAGGGAAAGAAAGAAAAAATGAGAGAGAAAGAGAGAGAAAGAGGGAGAGAAAGAGAAAGGAAGAAAGAGAGAAAGAGAAAGAAATAAAGAGAGAGAAAGAGAAAGAGGGAAGGAAAGAAAGAGAGAGAGAGAGAGAGAACTTATGACCACAATTGAGCCCAAAAGTTTGGTTGCTAACCAAGACCATTGTTAAGTGAGTTTCACATTTTCCAAATTGGCCACGCCCACCCAGTCACATGACTGCTGAGCCACTCAGCCGGGCCGTAGAGTTTTCTTTAAAATGAAACCGGTCCCTGGTGCAAAAAAGGTTGGGGACCCCTGGTCTAAGGGATGTATGTTTGCCTTCTCCAATTTAAATGTTTTGCAAAGGCATTAGGACAGTAATTCCCAGTATTCAGACTGGTATAATGTGCCACTTTTACTGGGAATTGGAAAATAGTTCTATAGCATTTTGAATGGGAAAATGCAGTTCTCAAATTTGCAGTTCTCAAATTTGTGATACATTTTGTAGAAGTTCAAGGATATTTATTCAAACTCTTCCTTATGTTTCTACTAAGAATTACATATTGGTAAAGCTCTAAAAAGTGAAAGTAAGATTCCAATATTTAATTTTGAAAGTGAAGAATATGTGACAAGTAACAAACATATATTAACACTAATATCATATTTCAGTATGATGCCTAACATGGTTTGAAGAAAAGCTACCAATTTGTGTTTGTCTTCATCCTATGAAGTGAATCTCTATACAAGTGTAAAATATATGCTAATTGAGAATACAGTTTTGACAGCAAGTGTTGTCTTTGAATGGTTTTTATGTCATTTAAAACTTTGATTGGGAGCCTCTCAAGAGTTTGTTATAAGGTGGGAAGCTATATAAATGTGTTAAATAATAAGTATTACAACTCATTGGTAAATATATTATTCAATACAATTTTTCCCTTTGTACCCAAAACGCATATAACCCTCCTTGAAAGAAGAAAAACACTCATTCCCTTTATTTGCTAAGAAAATATTTTATGATTTAATGTAACATAAGACAATATGGGAAATAAAACAATAGTAAAAAAGAAAGGAACAAAAACAGTAGAACAAAAAGTGCATATGCCTATTATGCAATTAAAATGACATGGCTAAGACAACCCTCATTCTAATGTATTCATGGCATTAATGCAAATACCAATCACATGGAAATGCATGCAGTGATAATTGTATTTCCCTGTATGTCATGATTATCTGTTTTGAAAAAGGGGGAAAGTAAAGACCATAATTGTTTTCGGACACAAAAGTCTGAACAAATCCTAAACATTCTTTTCTAGCATTTTGGTCGGTCCTAGTAATATTGTTGCACAATCGTGAGTTTGGAATTCGTTTCCTTCTAGTATAGTGAATGAAAATGCTGAGTTTATCATTTATCCATAGTGGGACTTAATGAAATGGGTGAAAGAGTGCTGAGTGCATGAACTGGCCACGAGAAAGTCAATTTCTGGAAAAGACTAAATGATGTTACATTTCTCTTCATTTAGTGCTGGCATCTTATTTTCTTTCTGTTTGTTGATGTTGTTGTCTTTACTTTCTGCTTAATATTCTGAGGTTGAATCCCAACGGTGCTGCTATGGAAGCCTTTTTTTTTTAATACAGAATTTCAAAACATTCCTAATTTTTTTACATCATTTTTAAAAATAGAGCTTTAACAACTGCAAGGGTAGCCAATGTGTTTAAAAAGGATCTATCTTTTCCTTGTTCTTTCTGACTAGAGACTGCCTTTCTGATTGTTGAAAGTTCAAAGTATAAAGATACAGGCACTGTGGAATAATACAACAACACGGGATATTAGCAACAACTCTGTGTTGAGCGTCCTGGTCTGTTTGAAGGACTCTCTATTATATCAGTGCTGCTTCAGTGAGTTTTGCCCCCAGAAGGTAATGTAAGTGAATTCTGTACGGGATGTGAACATGAAATTAGACTTCATTTTATAAGTGCACTTCCTTTCTTGTATCGATTGACATGAATGTGTTGGTGTTGTTCTACAGTAAGTGCCATGGATTTATTTATTGACTGTAGGACTCTGCTAAATCATCTATTCTCTGTTTGTGGATCTCTCTCTCTGTGCCCGCTACTCCTGTCCGGCACAGTCCCTCTGCAATAAAAGCCACCTTGTGGTAATTCAGGGAAATATTTATAAACAAGTACCCAATCTCTGTTGGTTTGTAAATTTGGTTTCTTAAATTACAGGATAAGAAGAGCAGCACAGACACAATCCATTAAGAAATAACTAGGTGGGTGATTCACTACCATTTGTGTAAATGGCATTAACTCTGAGCTGCCTGCACAATTTATTAATACTTCATGGGAGGAAAAAATTATTTTAATCTCATAATGGATGATGAGCTGTGAAATTGCTTCTGCAGCAGCTGGGCACCCTGGGGGAGGTGCTAGATTCTGCCACATTATGCAAGTTTCCTTTGAGATCTACTACAGTGTGCTAATCAGGCACCATCAATGTTGAAGGGAAAGCAGTACTGTAGAGTGGAAGTGGGGTGCAGGAAGATTGTAATTGTCTTTTCTGCTTCTGGGTAGACAAAAAGGAGCTTCCTTTGCAAATGGTATAAATGCTGCGAGACTGGGATGAATTCAACTGTACATGACATGATGACTTAGAAAAAAGGCTATTATTTCTTTGGAATAATATCTTCCAGTGTTATAAATTGTCTATGGGATTAAAGTATCTGATTTGTTGGAGACAAAAAAATAAATTGGGATTAAAGAGAATTGAATTTGCTAGCATCTGAGAAGGCATAGTCTTAACTCAGTTTGTCACTGAGAATGATACTGATTTATATATGGACATTTTTTTAAATTGCAGTCTGGTAGAATTTAGATTTTCTTGGACTCATAACCTGCAGAAAACAAGTTGGAGGAACTGCTATTGAAAATGTTCAACCTTAGAGGTTACTGGATCTAAAAGGATTTCTATGCCCTGCAAATCTGTTGAATTTTAACTGCAAAAGTGTTTTTTCAGTGAGACCAGTCTATCAGGGCAACCTGGTCTACCCAAATATGGAACAGAGCATACTGCTTCTGCTTTCACCTTTAAGCCTCAATCCAGGATTCTCCCTTTATTTCTTTGTCAGTACATTTAAATTCAACTGCGAAAGTTGGATTAAATTTCAGTTTCTGTTTGTTAAAGATGTGGTAGATGAAATACCACAAATAGGGAAACTATTCAAGGGCATATTTCTGAATATCAGAGCTCATGTAACTTTTGTATTTTTGAGTGCTATTCTGAATGCTAGTCCCTATAAAACTACACGTTTTTCTTGTTGATGTTGTTTTGGGGGGGGGAGGGAAGTTGTGAATTAATTTTGGACGTAGAAATGAACTTTGTTGATGGATCTCATTGATGATATTCAGTGCAAATACCATATTTTATCATCGTATATTATCACCGCCCCGAGTTCCTTCGGGGAGAGGGGGCGGTCTAGAAGTCCAATAAATAATAATAATATTTTTCAGAGTATAAGACACACCTTTTTCCCCTCAAAAAAGAGGCTGAAAATCTGAAATTATACGGGAATACAGCATTTTCTGCCTCCCGAAACCCTGCCCCTTCACCAAAATGGCCATGCATAGCTTGTAGGAGACTGCCAGATAGCTCCTGGGGGCTGGAAATCATCCAGTTTAATTCTGGATACATTCTGAATAGGACTATTGATAATGTTTAGAAACTGCAGCTTTCTTTGCAATGCCCACCCACCCACCCGTCTTCCACTTCTAGAACATGCTTCACAAAAGGATGAATTAACTTCTTGACTACTCATCTGTAAGCTTGCTGAAGGCATTTCAATTTATTTAGATTGTTAAAGTTTGCATAGATTAATTATTACTCTGTATTCATACACTTTGAAGGTTTGAGGGGTTTGTTTTATAAATCTTTTTCAAGAAAACGTCAAGTTACAATCTATAGACTGCTAGTGATTGGCCAAGGAGTATTAGTGAAGAGGCTGGACAAAATATTAATAGTAATCTAGTGTACCTCTTGTATATTACATTTAATGTTATACTACACTTTTCGATGTAATTTGCTTCATCAATATCTATTTGTATAATAGTCCCTGAATTTTTGTGCAATGCTGGTGTGAACCTTTACTCATATTTATTTATTTATTTATTACATTTATACCCCGCCCTTCTCCAAACGGACCCAATATTTGTACCCTAATAGGCTGGATCAGTAGCTTTTATCTGTAGTGTTAAAAAGGGAATGGTCAATATTAGCAATAGTAATAGCACTTATATACTGCTCCATAGTGTTTTACAGATCTCTCTAAGCAGTTTACAGAGTCAGCATATTGGCTCCAACAATGAGGACCCCATTTTATTGACCTCAGAAAGACGCAAGGCTGAGTCAATCTTCAGCTAGTGAGAATCAAACTGTTGGCAGCCAGCAGTCAGCAACAGTAGCCTGCAGTACTTCATTCTAACTCTGCGCCACCACGGTAGAATCCTGGTTTAAGATTTTAAACTGACATTTTCCCAGAATTTTCTCTTTTAAATATTATATGAGATTTTGATTTAAAACAAATCAGGATCATGGCAGAGCAGGTGGCATACGGTATAGAAAGAGAAAAAGCATCACACTTATTTTTTATTTGTTCAGCCAAAGAGACCAATAACCTTATTTCTAATAAGGGCCAAGAAGATCTGAGATAAGTATGAAATTTAAATGTGCTGTAGTGATCACTAATGATTCTATCCCACTGGGTCTCCCTTTGTTTTTCTAATGTTTATATTTATCAGACACACAAATGGAAAATGTTGGTTGAGAATTACAGCAAGATTCTTCATTCTTTGATTACTGGAATTCAGCCACATAACTGTTGTCATACACAGGATACAATAAATGTGGCACATTTGTTTTGGTGATAATTGCAAGCTGGAAATCAAGAGTTTCCTGAAGTCTCTCTTGAGATTTTTGTGGGATTTTTCTGAATACTTATTTGTAAATACATGGTTGCAAATTGTGTTATAGCATACCTTAACTATTATGGAACAATGAAAGGCAAGAATTGACGTCACCTACATAAAGTTGGTATGTGGTATGCCAAAGCAGCCCTTTGCTACAATTACCTGTTATACCGTATTTGGCTTCTTGCTTGTAAATAAGAGTTTCTAAAACCGTTAAATCTTAGATCCAGCCTAACCAAAGTTTAGTTTTTCATTTTGGATTATGTACAGTGTGACTTTTGGAGGGACATTTTTATTCTAGGAAAGTGACAAGCCAACAAGAAGCTATAATTGCCCTGATTTTTAGAAGTGGTGCAATGCTACAGATCTGATGTACTTGCAAGACATGAATCAGAAAAATTCTATTAAAAAATCTCTTGAATGGCTGACACGGGACTATTCTCCACAATGATTAATTTGACTTGGTCATTATGAACACAGACAAGTCTGACAAAATTGCATTTCATTCCCCACTGAATTCATAAAATTGCTGTACACATAATAAGAAATTATAGTCCTATGCTATCTACTATATTTGACAGGATTTCAGCTCTGGGAAAAATGGGGATGGGGAACAGACCAGGAGAGGAAATGGGGAAGCAGTTTAAACGGCTACAATTTACTGTCTTTTGCTATTGCTTGATATCCCAGTTACTCAATTCAAATTCCCCATTAAAGTCCCAGTGAAAGTCACTTTGAATGATTCTGGAAATAGCTGCTTTATTATTCTCAGATTTGAAAGGCAAGATTTTTTATTTCGTTGAGGCTGTGCAACCAGATTGTGAAGAAAACACACATGGCCATTTCATATTGGATTGAGAGAAAAAATGATTTTGCCAAAATTGCCTCTTGCAATTTTGAAACAATAAACTCCTGCGGTCCTTTATAGCAAATGAGAATATTTCTCCCCAGCTAAATACTCTTAGTGGAAGAACAATGCTATGCTACTCTTGACTTTTCTCATTCATCAGTGACTTCACATGAACCAGCTGCCAGAAAATTAAGGGGACCCTAGAAAAATATGTGCATTTGAACCAATGTAATTTTCTGTATACAGTTTCCAAACTAGAGCATTAGATTCCTCAAAGCAGGGAATCCTGAGAAGTTAGGCAAGATATTACCCAGTATGGTGTAATCATATTTAGAATAAAGATTCCAAGTCCTGAAATAAATAATGCAAATTATATCAAATGTGGTTGATTAGTTGTAGGAATGTTTAGATGTGGGCAGTATAACATCAAAAGATACATAGGTTTGGCAAAGTAAAACCAAATAAATATTTTGTGGATTCCTGTACTGAACTAGAGGATGTATTCTATGGCCCTTGTGAATCTTTCCAATTATTTGGAGGAATATACAAAATTCAAGTACATGTCTTTATACAAATAATACCCGATTCAATACCTGTGATTTTAAGATGTGGATGAAAAAGATTGCTGCCTAAAATATTGAAGAATCACTACCAGTCTATGACCTAGAATTCATATTTCACTAAGTCATGATTGGTTAAAGTAGGGTTCATTGAATGTATCACAATTGGTTAGGCGTTCCCAGCTAACTTTCATGGTAAAGGTGGGACTGGAATTGATGTTCTCCTATTTTCTAGCCTGGTGCCTTAACCAGTAGACCTAATTAACTCTCTTATTATTAATGGTATGACACATAGAAAATATAATTTTTGAAAGAATGGCTGTAGTGTTATTCAGCAAAAGTTGTTCGGCTAGTAATTATCTCCAGGAGAAGACAGAATGGGATGTTAGATCCATCCAGTTCCATTTTACACTGACAGATGAATTTATATTACTTGGTCTGTTTTCCTTGCAGTTCACCAGAAACAATTTCTCTGCTGCTTTCTCTCTTAAACTTATATTTGTTCTGAATGTTATTTGACAGGGCAAATATTTACCTCCAATAATGATAAAAATCTCCATCCTTCTAACTGTGAATAACATTCTTTGAATCAATGTTTGTCTGAAGCTTCCAGGATCCCAGCAGATAATCACAGTGAACATGACATGACAGAGAATTGGGGTCACTTGATATTTGTCAGGTTTCTAAGGAGAGCATTTTCTTGAATTCCTGCCTGGCCAAGTAATGTTCTTTGTGATTAACAATTGCACACAATGTCTGTCTGGATGGAACTGTTCATCTATAGAATTGAAAGGATTTTTCATTTACTACCCATTTTACACGTGAGGAGTATTGAGGCATAAAAAGGGATTTGTTTTTATTGTTATTGAGCAAGAGATGACATGAATAGCCAGATTTGTACAAGATTACATTAAGTTGGAATTAGAGTATTCAGATGCAAAAGAGGATAGGGGTCACAAAGCTTTACAATGGCATAGAAGGAGTAATTTTGCAATTCCCACATGTTGCTCTGGAATGTAGATTGCCCATCTTTGGTCTAGAGGTTTTAAATGTGGATGGTATTGTTCTGAATGACTGTCTCATCCATTTGCTCTGCTTCCTTCCACAGGAAGTACATAAGAGCACCGGAGACCAGTGGTTTTCCAGAGGCCTCTCTGGGAAGCTCCCAGGCAGGACACAAGTAAAGTAGCATTTTGTCATTCAGTTACAGGTAGTCCTCAACCTACAACCATTTGTTTAGGGACCATTCAAAGTTACAACAGCACTGAAAGAAATGGACTATGACTGGTTCACACCCTTACTACCATTGCAACATCCCTGTGATGAAAATTTGGGTTGAAAATTTGGGTACTTGGCAACCAGCATGTATTTATTATGATTGTAGCCTCCCAAGATCATGTGAGTGCCATTTGCAACCCCCCTAGCTAGCTGCTATTAAAGTCAATAGGGGAAGCTGAATTTGCTTAACCACCTCATGATTCACTTATCAACTGCAACAATTTGCTTAACATCCATGGCAAAAATGGTCATAAAATTTGGTGTGACCCACTTAATAACTATCTTGCTTAGCAACAAACATTTTGGATCCAGTTGTGGTCATAAGTCAGGGACTACCTGTACTAGCCCTGAGAATCATAAATTATCTATTATGAAAATAATACAAAATTAGCATCACTGGTAGACTTTTATAAGGTTATTCTTCCATTAAGTTGTCAAGTTTAATTTTCAAACCCCAATCAGTCTGTGCTCAACTCTGTTCTTATTACTGTATAAATTATGCAGTTTGTTAAAGTGTTGTATGAAGAAGCATTTCTTTTTATCTGTTCTAAATCCCACCCCATCCTTGAATTTCCTGGAAGAATTCTAAATTGCAGTATTACGAGAGACAGAAAAATATGTTATTATCCACTTTCTTCCCTTCATATATGACACTTGTCCTTTATTGCATCTTCAAGGGAATAATAATGAATGTGGTTTCGCGCTTGTGGTTTTCCTACTACTGGAATCTCTACTGTTAGTCTTTCCCAACTCCAGCTATGTTGGATTACATTCCCAGATGCTTTTCATATTGTTTAGTAAAAGGTGTTTTTTTTTGCATGTATAAAAACCTTGCTTTTATTTTACATCTAATTGTTTTCTATTTTGTCCACTACTCAAGAGTTGAGCCAAGCGTGGAAACTCCACACAACTGCAATTAATTAATTAATAGAAGTAGCTGGTAAAAATACCTCTCCCCCCTCCTTTTTGGGAGGCAGACACTGGCATGCTTCCAAACAAGTACTAGGTTGCATCTTTCCTTTTTTTAAATTTTCTATGATAATATGGAGACTAATATGTTTCTCTGTGCAGCAAATCAATATATTTAGAGATTGAAAAAGAATCATCTGATACAAGAATCCTGGTAGATACTAAGTAGGTGCCAGCGATATATTGCTGCTCTTGAAAGCCACATTGGGAATTGCAGCTCTAGAATATATATAGTAAAGATTTTAAGGTCTGCATTCTTGGATCAGGTTCTAATAGTTTGTCTTTATTTCTGCTGATTTTTACATTCTTTAATATGCAGTATGCAGAAAAGCTTTTGAAGCTGGTATAACAGGAGAGATTTGAACAAAATAAAGGCTTAGATTAAAGGCTCATGCAGCCATGTAGAGAGGATTAAAAGCAATATTTTCAGAAAGGCTTTTGCAGATGAACTTTTAATGAGGTTTTCAAGTGGAACTATTGCATCTGTGGTTTATTATTATGACTTTATACTAATGGTAGACTCTGTACAGCATTTTACTGTTTTTGGTTATTGTTTTAAAGCTGGCTGAAACACATACTACCATTAGAAGAAAAAAAAGATACTTCATTAAATTATCAACTAATTGTATCAGAAAAAAAGCAGATTGAAGTACATCAGTAAAATCCTGAAGAGAATTCAGTCCCAGTGAAAAGATTCTGCAGATAAAGGCAAATCTATAAGTCAGGCTTAATGTGTGTGGAGGGTCATACAGTAGAACCTCTGGTCATGAATGCTTCTGACCACAACCAAATTGGGTTTCGACCAAAAAATTCATAATTTTTTTCTTTGCAGCCAATTTCTCCTTTGGCACCATTTTTTTTGTAAGCGCCAAATTTCCAAAATTAGGTTTGGGTCATGACCAAATCAGGTTGTGACCAAAGTTATAGAACAAATTATGGTCATGACCAGAGGTTCTACTGTATTGGCAAAAGTGGACTTGGTGTTAATTAAGCAAAATAATATATGTATGATATGCTTACAAGTCACATATAGAAAGATCAGTGTTAACAACAGAAAGCTTGTGATATCCCTTTAACTGACATTGATACTATTTGGGATTTTTGAAATCGTTTGGGTCCTATCCGCTGGAAAAGGCTACCCAATATAAACATATATCCCATAATCCATTCACTACAGCCATTTTTGTTTCTTTCTATCTTTACACTTACACTCAGGAACTTTAAAAGAGATGATAGACACTCTTTTCTTCTTGCCATTATGAAGAAATCTGCTGTTTCTCTGCTATGTTGGCACAGAAATAATGATCCTTCCCAAAAAAATTGCTGGGAGAGATGAGAAGAAAAATGTTCTCTCCTCAATAATCATTACCAAAATTGTTGTTTTTGAAGTATTAGCAGTGGGAAAACAGCAGATATGATTTTCGCTACCCAGCAGACGGCCAATCAGTTGGTTGATAGAAAAAAGTTAGGGCTCCACACACTCTGGCAGGTGGCCAGGAGGGTGGCAGAGGGCCTCTTATATCCTGTGGTTACCCATATGGAATCTGAGTAGTGACATCATGCATGCAAAACTTTCTGCGCACCAGATTTTCTCTGAGTGTTATTAGCATGCCTCTCTGTTCACCATTACTTCAATCAGTCAATTAATTATTACCTTCAGTGACTATTATTCCATTTAGAAGAGCCTGAAGGCTAAATCTTACCAGATTTTTTAAAGAAAAACACCAAAATATTATAAACTTTGATAGAAATAATGTAATGGTAAAATAAACACCCATGTTGAAATGATTGATATAATTAATGGTGATGATTTTTACAGGTAATGAAAAAACTTTGATCACATTCAAAGAAATTGAATCATACTGGTCTGCTAATAAAATATATACAATCTGTGCCATCTGGAAATTTATTTAATGAATGAATTTCCACAACTTTACAGTTTACATATCACCTTTGGGGGCTGCTCAAAATGCTCCTGGAGGATACACAATATAAGCTATGTTTGTGTGTTTGGCAGAATCTAAGGGGAGATGATTCCCAAGGTAACTCTTGCTTGCCTCAATCTGTCTTAGTGGTATTGTGCAGTACAGTGATAACAGCCAAACACAGAGAGAATTGTTTTATTGCAGCCCATTGCAAGGGGCAGGCAGAAGTGGGGGGGGGGGGTGTTGGTCAGACATATGTTATGCATGGTAGATCTATACATTCAAAAAGCTTAATCTGCATTGAAACTTGCTGGTATTCAGCATTTTAAGAAAAAATACATTGCCCTCTATATTTATGACTATATCTCCTACGTCTATTTTGTTTATTTGAATTGATATATTAAATATTAAATATTTTCTGTATGTAGTTTTAAACAGCATTATATTCATGTGCACTTGTTTGAATAATATTTTGGAATTTCAATACTTTTCAAAAATAATTAAAATTCTTTCTCATCCATTCAGTTATTTACTTCCTCTTCTCTACCTTGCATTTTCCTTATCCATATTCCAAGCTCTCTATGTAAAACAATGATAGGCAGCATTTCTTTAAATAAAGGGTGTATTCACACATTAGTAACATGCTAGAAGCTGAGAAAACATTGGAGAAACACAGATGCTCTCTCTTTTTTTCTATCCATCTTGCTGCTGGTTATCTTCTTCTCCTGTTTCCTTCCACCTTTCTATGCATTGTAGACTTTACCAGAGAGCTAGATGTTTTCTAGTGGATCCAAAATATGACAATTTGGGCCTGGTCATTTGTGCCTCCAGTAAAAAATCTCTGTCTTGATCTGCTTGTTTTCTTAGCCATCCATAGTAGCATTCTCAGTTATCTAATAAAACAAAACATAAAGTACAATAAATATTAATAAATAAAAACCCACAGTACAAAAACTCATAACATTACCAAGCGAGGCAATCTAGACTCAAGTGAATTGAGTTGGAAAAATTGTGCTTTCTGGTCTCAACCCCTTCATGGAACTAGGACATCACTACTAGCTTTATTTAGGTAAATCTTCAGATGGGTTCCTTAGAGATGGAATATGTTATCCTAAACATACTTTGGCACCAAGCCATAGAGGGCTTCATCATGCAAGACTAGCACTTTGAATTATACCCTGAAATGTATAATCAAGGCTGATAAGATAGGTGTAATATACACATATTACAGCAGCAAACTTCAATAAATAAACATTTTGAATCAAGAATGATTTCAAACCAGTATATAAAGGTAGCATTTAAAACCCAGAAAAGCTCCTAGAGGTGCTTCCATTCCCTCCAGATTACTAGAAGAAAATAAAGATTGGTGGTCCAGGGCCGGATGCCCTATTTACTTATATTACCAGCTCAGGACATTTTCTGTCTGAAGGGAATGGGGCCATAGTCTATAACAGTGTTTCTCCACCTTGACAACTTTAAGTCCTGTGGACTTCTAGCTGGGGAATTCTGGGAGTTGAAGTCCACTGGTCTATAAGAATAAAGGAAATTGATTTAATAGATTTAAATTACAAATTAAATTTGTAATTTAAATTACAAATTTAGTAGCTTGTCTAATACTTAAGCAATCTAGAAAATAACTTTATTTAAAATTATTGGATCAGGTCTAAAGTGAAAATGTCTTTCTGAGGAGCAGATGGGATTTAGACTACACCGTTTAACTGAAAAATACACATCCCAAAGAACTCTGATAATAGTGCCCAATGATCTATGTTTCTCTCTACTGTATATTTGCTAGTGCCATATAATTATGATTGCAAGAATAGGATCAGAACAAGGGAATGATAGCAAAACCCAAAATCATTTCAGTATTTTCACTTAATAGTTTTCAAGAGCTGATTATTATCTTATAGATTTGTAGATATCAGTTGAAAACTAAATGTATGTATCTATCAGACATATTCCATGTAGTTTTATTCATTCTACTGGATTAAGGAAATTAACTCCCAACTATCTTAAATCAAACATAATAAGTACCAGGACTGTGAGAAATGTGCATGATTCAATTTAAGATTTTAAGGCAAACTGATTAAATTTAATCTGCTTTGAGATTGCATTTGAAAAAGCAAATTCATAGGCTACATCTGCACTTCTTCAATTACATTTTTTTTGCAAAATGAAATGATTGACTGTTTTGAGAACAGAGTCAGCAAGTTTCAGCTTGAAAAATACTGACTTTATATAGAGCTCCAGTACTACTACAGAGACATAAACTGATGCATTGATCCAACACTTCCACATTGACTTCATCATGATGAAGCAGCTTTTATTTTACTGTATTGTCCATTAATACAGTATCTCCCTCTTGTAATTTCAATATCAATTTTTGGTAAATTATATTCTAGCCATTTCTCTGCCGACCCCATGACCACAGAGATGTCTTTCGACAGCACTGGTTCTTCAGCTTTGAAACCGAAATGAGCACCACCCCCTAGAGTCAGGAATGACTAGCACATATGTGTGAGGGGAACCTTTACCTAATTAAAAACTTTACTTTATTCCAACCATTTTAAGTCAGTACCTTTATCTAAATTATTTTCAAAAAATGTTTAAATTTAAATTTCTACCATTGCATCTTTCTGCAGCAAGTTTTAAGTCAGTCTCTATCAAAAAGAACTCAATGTTCTTTTATAAACCAAACTTATAGTTTGGTTTATAAAATGTCTTTAGTAATAGCTCTACTTCAGAAACCTTAATAATCAAGTTCTTTGAAATCCAAATCATGTTTTCATTTAAGGCATAATTTCCCTGCATCTGCCATGCTCATCAATCAGTACAAGCAATGGTTGTAGTTGGGGATTTATATACAAAACAACTGTTTCTTTCTTTTTCCTGCTGAAATGAATTATTCACCCAAATTTTAATAAATCAAGCATCTTATGTCTTTTTTCTAATGTTTTTTGAGCAAATTAGAACTTGTTTTTTTAAATAACAATTTCTTTCTTTTTGAGGAGCATTTGCTCCATTTCACGTAAAGCATTTCTAAGCCATAATCAAACCAAACATTTTCAAAAAATTAATATCTATAGCACCTAGTTCAGTATGATCCATTTCATTTTCCTGTTGCACCTGTTAGATTTTTTGTGTAATCTCTTCTGATACCGCAATTAGATATTTGCCTTTCTAGAAATTCTCTTGCCTTTTGGATTGAATTCAATTGAAACCTCTACTATTTAAAAGTAAAAATTATATCCTTCCAACTTGCGCATAGAAATGGAATTTTTTCTACTTTGGTCTCTCATCAAAGAAAGAAAAACTTTTATGAAAAAATATAATTAAATAACAACAAAACCAAAAACAAGTATTATTAATTGATTATTACAAGTAATCTTCAATCTTCTATTAAAAAGCTGCTGCAAAACTTGATCCCTTGTCTTCTTCCTGAAAAATTGCACCAAAACTATGGAATATTTCTTAGTCTTGCAAACCTTATATTTATTTTGTATACTTATTGATTTCTGTTTCTTCCAATCCCAATTTTAAAAAAATTACTACAGCTTTAGTAATTTTTATCTTAATATATTCAGTAGACTCCTCTGTGATTGATCTAAATCTCATTCAAAATTACTTTTCTCTCAATTCAAATAGACCCAGATCATCTAGTTCTCTTTCCAACTCTTACTCTATAACTTATGTCTTACTCTCTAATGTTTCCATGTTGTCATTAATTTGTTTTATATCCCCAGACATCTACTGAGCTTTCCACCTTCCATCCATAACTTCTTTCATTTTCTTTCATCTCCTCTTTCATCCAATCTCTTTTTTTCAAAAGCTGTCCAAATGATTCAACTAGATTATTGGACAGTTGCTGAGACATTTTCTGAAGCAAATCTGAGGTAATTCCTCTCTCTGCAGGTTGCTCTAGTTTCTTCTCTCCCTTTATAAACCTAGTGGATCCAGGTTTTGTCATTCTACATGTTCCTATCCACCATATATTTTATTCTCTGTCTACATATCTGGCCTCATAATAAGGAGGTATTCCTCTAAAAGACCACAAGAAGCTAGTTTGGGTTATAAAAGACCAATGCAACTTAAATATCTCAGAATTAAATATTTCTTCAGATCAAAAATATTCTTCTGATTCAGAGCATCAAGAACATTTTCTGAGCAACTAAAATATGACACAACTCATTGGTTATCACATTATTTAGAATTCTTGCTCACTTTTCCAGACCTCAGCTTATATGACAGAATCAAAGAACAATGAGTCTTAAAATACACTATTATTTAAAGTCATATGTTCTCCATCAGTTGTCACTTCTCATAATGATGTGCATGATGGCTTAAATTATGGTATTATTTAATAAATAAATTATTGTATTAAATAGTTACAATACATAACTTATTGTATATATTAATATTTAATTTAAAACATTCAACGGTCCATTTTACTCACTCAGATAATATAGCCCATTATATTATTATAAATATATATCAAATTTAAACAGTCATTGCATTGAAGAAACTGAGATTCCTCATTATTCAAAACAGTATTGAATGGGAAAAAAATGTATATAAATGTTGTTCAGTAAAGCTTGTCCTTGACTTACAAATATTCATTTAGTGAATGTTCAAAGTTACAACAGCACTGAAAAGTAATTTATGATCATTTTTCACACTTATGACCTTGCAACATCTCCAAAATTTGGACACTTAGCAACTAACATGTACTTATGATGGTTGCAGTGTCATGTGATTACCTTTTGTGATCTTCTGACAAGCAAAGTCAATGAAAAAGTCAAATTCACTAAATCACCATGAAACTAAGTTAACAAGTACAGTGATTCACTTGAGAACTGTGGCAAGAAAGATCATAAAATGTGGCAAAACTCACTTAACAACTGTCTCGCTTAGCAATGGAAATGTTGAGTTCGATTCTGGTCCTAGGTCAAGGACTACCTGTATCAAATAGCTTTTGGAGAAACAAGTATGGGTGTTTTTTTTAAGGTATGAGAAGTTGTCAAACTATCTTTTGTTGTGTTTTTATTTTAGACATACAATGGTCAGAATGAAAATAATGAAGATTATGAAATCCCTCCTATTACTCCTCCTAATCTCCCTGATCCATCCCTCCTTCACTTGGTGGATCATGAAACTGGATACCATTCACTGTGCCACAGTCTCCCCCCAAATAGCCTGATACCAGCATATTCCTACCAGAATATGGATCTGCCTGCTATCATGGTATCTAATATGTTGAGCCAAGATGGGCACCTCCTGTCTAGTCAGCTACCTACCGTGAGTAATATTTTTTGTCTATTATTGTACCTCATTTTGTGTACCTCTACCTTTCTATATACAAATATAATGCAATACAATTTAGAAGATGAGACATCAATTTCCACTTATTCCTGAGATAAAAATCTGCTTTGGATTTGATACTTAAAAAAATTCCAGATGTTCTTAACTATGATAAATGAAGATTCTTAATTCTGTGCAGAGCCCATGGTTTACTTTAAGAACTACCATTAAGTAATTGAATATTTCTGTTTTGCTAACCAGATATTTTTTGTTAATCTGTGATTTTGTATATTGTTTTGCTAACATAATAACAGCATGCATACAAATAACATCTTTTATGAATTTAGTTATGGACTAAATTCTACCACGTTAGTTCAGTGCTAGTTGGTAGATAGATTTTTTTTCCACTTCTCAGTCTAGTGCTGAAAAAGAATGACTGGTCCAAAATCACTCAACCAGCTTCCATGTCTAAAGCAGGACTAGAATTGTCATATCTTTGTTCCTAGTCCAGCACCCTAACCACTGTACTACACTGGCTAGTATATACATATATATTTATACCATCACATTAATCTTAGTTACTTTGTGATTAAGAAAGTGAATTTTCTAAGTAGTTTAAGGCAGGGGTCTCCAACCTTTGCAACTTTAAGTCTGAAGGACTTCAGCTCCCAGAATTCTCCAGCCAGCAAAGCTGGCTGGAGAAGTCTGGGAGCTGAAGTCCTTCAGACTTAAAGTTGCAAAGGTTGGAGACCCCTGGTTTAAGGGATATGCTGAACAATGGACAATTAATTTGATTTTTGGAAAATATCATATAAATAATTTCAATTTATTTTTTTCTTATTTCCTATCCTTTTTTTACGAAGTATTATAAGCCTGTTGTCTGAGAATGAAGTACCTCAGCAGAATAGCCTAGAAATAATAAAAAGAACACTGAAAAAAACAGAAACAACACAGGCCTTTAGAACGGATTGGAACTTACTTTTTTCATCCTCAGTCACTTCACTGTATCAGTGAAGTAAATTTAATTTGTTTTTACTTTACTGTATATATTTTTGTATATATATTTAATGTGTTTTAAATTTTTCCCTGTGCACCGCTCCGAGTCCCCTTGGGGAGAGGACGCAGTATATAAAAATAAAATATTATTATTATTATTATTATTATTATTATTATTATTATTATTATTATTATTATTATTATTATTATTATTATTATTATTATTATTATTATTATTATTATCAATATCCATCAAGTTTTCTCTACTGGCAAAATAAAATCAGGATAGATTGGCAATGATTGAAATGCTAAAAAAGCAAGCTCAAGTCTTATTGTATATTCAAAATAGTCTAAAATAAAAAGTTTGAATTACTGCAACATGAAAACTTTTGATTAGATGTTACTCTTTTGGATAAAGTAGCAGCATAGGAATAATTTGTTAAATTTAAGAAAAAGATGGTTCTGGAACAGAATTTTTTAAAGAGCTTGTCCAGAGCTAAGATAAGAAAAAATACATGTTATATCAACTTCAGTTGTGGTTTAATAAGTAATATGGAAATTACAGGTATAGTGTATCAGAAAACTTAATGATTATGGCTTCAGAGAATCTAGTTAACTTAGATTCATATTTTTTTATTTAAAACATTTAAATTCCACTTCTCTAATATTTGGTGACTAATAATTAATTGTAATCAAATAATAGCGTAGAAATGGGGAGAAATAGAATAGCAAAATAGCTCTGCATGAAATAATCCTAAACTATCTTATAATCAAAGGAAATGAATGTTTTTCCTATTAGCATCTGCTAATCAATATAGTATAATATGATATGGGAAACTTTGACTTTACTGGCTGGTATTGGGAGATCTTATCTCCCAGTCTAACCTACCTTTAAGAATAGATGGTAGGAGTCCACCAAATTTGTAACAACCAAATTATAAATATACAAATATACATAGATACATGGATATATACATATATGTATACAAACAGATCATATCTTGAAAAAATGCTTCATCTATTAATAATTAGCAATAAATAATAAAGTATAAACCAGGAGAAACTCGTCCTGCCCCTTTACTAAAGTCCCCTACATTTTCAGATATTCAATTTATTTGTGTCTAATTGAAGGGATTCCACTGATACTTACTCTGCCATAGCCATCTCCCACTCAAGAGATACCTTTGTGTGAAATCAAACATTACTTTATGCTCCTCTTCAGCCGAGTTGATTAAACCATTCATTTCTGAGACAAAAGAGTCAATTTCATATGAAAGATATTTCCCTCTCAGTTTAATTTAAAGCACAGACCCAGTGCCTGACCCCTATTTTCATAACATGATAATTTTATTCTCCATTGATTGTCTCATTTTTGAGAAAAGATATTGCACATATAAATCAGTTTCTAAAATATCCAAAGAAATGAGGAGAAAGGGATTTATTAAGCATCTTACATATGAAATAATTTATTTTGGAATAGTCCTTGGGAAATGTTCTGTAGTTTATGGGTCTGTTTTATAAATGCAGTATCATGACAATAAATCAGGACTGAGCTGTAAGAAGATAAGAAGAGGGCTTAGTGTGCTATAAGCATAGAATAGGGATATTAAGATTTGTTTCCCCCTTGTAATGAAAATGAAAATCGAAAAGAAATCTGGGGAAGTCCAAGTTTCCCAGCTGATTGTCAGTGAAGAGTGTTTTATTTTAAATGGTATATCTGGAGTGTTGACATATCCCTAAGGTTTTCAACTGCAAAGAGGGTGTTAAGGAAGAAAATTGTCTTTCTATTTTAAGGCCAAAATAATTTTTCTCTCTTTCTGTCAGATATCTTTTTCCAAACCATTAACATTTCCATCCCTGATTAAATGTCATGTCACAGTAAATCAGCCATTCGTTCTCAGTATTTGCACCATTTGTAGGCTAGGCAACATATTTCCCAGTAACGTACGTAGAAATTCTCCCAAGTGGCATTAATACAATATGTATTTTATTTATTTATATACTCTTTCTGTTTGTTTTATCTAAGACATAGTTTACAACAATTAAAAATAATGTAGCGAACAACGACAAAGATTACTACACAATTAAAACAATTGAAATCAAAATCAGTTATTAAAATAATAATTAAAAGGTTGTTGAAACATTCAGCATCTTTTTAAATACAGGGAGAGTGCCAAATATCTTTTCCCACATGGTCTGGAGCTATTTGTGTGGAGATTCATTCCTCCATACCAACACTAGAACTTCTGATAATGGAAACGTGTTGAAAAGGATCATTGTCACTGATCTAAACAGCCTATCAAGTTTATAATGGAAGAGATGGAGATCCAGACTCGAAACTATTTAGGATTTTAAAGGTTAACACCAGCACCTAACATAGTTGTTTTATACACAATTGGTAAATTGACATGTATTTTAAGTAACCTGAATGCTGTACCATGAACTGGTCAACAACTGTCAGCCTTTCAAAGTAAGTAAGGCAAGGAAACAGGAGTCACTAAAGTCTTGGAATGTACTCTAAAGGTTAGGGCATTACAACAAAATCTTGATGACTGTCAAGTCCTTCTCTTCTTCAAATTATGCCTACCACAATCAAGGCAGACCTGTTTTGAGTTTCTTTCTCACTCCAATTTTTTTATAATAGCACAACAGTCTGGCATTTTGCATCAACTGCAGTTTTCAGGCACTTTTCAAGAATACCTCTACTTCATTATAATAATATCATAATACAGTTGCACTATTCTAAAAACTGCTTTCAATGCTCAGTATGTACAATGTCATAACTTCCATCAATAAATGTACACTACAAAATTTACACAAAATATAGATAGACCTGTTAATGTTTGCATACCTACATATTTATGTATACAATAAGTTATACAAGTAGTTATTGCTTAATGATCACAGTTGGAACTAGAATATTGGTCATTGAGCAAAACACTCACTAATATATCACATGACCACTTTATTCAACGACTGCAATCCCACCAATTATCCTTGCAGTCATTAAACAAACATGTGGTTTGTTAAGCAGAGAGAGTTTCAAGAAACATGAGAATGCCTCAGTTGGGCCAAAAGCCCAGGAGGCTCCAATGATGTACTACAGTGCAAAGGAACCACCCCCTCATAAACAGCCAATTCATACCCCCCCACCCCACTGCCCTGCTTTGCACCACACCAGCTGATCTTCACTATTTCCTTTGTCCCACTATTCCATTGTTTACGGGACATACCCAGCCTGGCCCTTTATAATAATAATAATAATAATAATAATAATCTTTATTGTCATTGTAATAATAAAATTACAATGAAATTGGTTTGAGCGCCAAGTGGAATACAGAAAGCAGTGATAGCCACAACAGGAATCTCTCTCCAGGCAAATGAAAAGGCTGACAAATGACAGTTGAAATAAAATGGCCGACAAATGACAGTTGAAAAGGATCAATTGTACTTTGTCTTTTATTATCCATTTCTTCAAATCTGTTTGGCATTTTAGGAGTTGGTAGAAGGGGAGCACGTCTCTTTTTCTTTTTTGTTTCTTGTTGCAATGAACTTTGAGGAATCGCACTTGGCATTTTTTCTTCTCTCTCAGCTTTCCCAATAGAAAAGGATGGAATAACTGGTAGGGGTGGTGCTCTCCGCTTCTTCATTTCAATTCTTGCAGTTGCCCTTGTATATTCTTTATGAAGATGAAGAAGAAAACGAAATGCTAAAGACAGTCAGTGAAATGAGAGCATCCTAAAATACTCCTTTTCACTGTGGTCCTGGATGCAGCCAAAAAAATTGAACAGGCTTTACAGTGAAAGAAAAGAAAAGAAGATCTGCTCTACACTTTCTCAAGACTCTGCAAAGAAGGTGCAGTTCTTGTCAATTCCAAAAGGAAAATTTTTGGATTGGCTTCCTGTGGGTTAAAACCACCAAGCTGATTCCTAGAGGAAATTGGCTTCAGCTTGGCTTCCCGTGACAGGAAGCCAAGCTGAAGCCTATCTCCTCTAGGAATCAGCTTGGTGGTTTTAACCCACAGGAAGCCAAGCAGAAGCCAATGTTCTCTAAGAATCAGTTTGGCGGTTTTAATTCATAGGAAGCCAAGCCAAATCCAATCTCCTGTAGGCTTTTGATATTATCTGAGAAGAATTTGAGTATTCAAGAAAATAGACAGGATCTCTAGGCTGTAGATACTTGTGTATTAGATCCTGCAAGTAGGGATCATATGGGTGGCTCCATGCATTGATAAATATGTCTTTGAAAGAGGGGTGTATGTGGTCCTGCCAACTCTGAAAAACTCCTTCCTCAAGGAGCCAGCTAATCTGGACATTTTCATCCAGTCTCCAACTTTCCCCTTTTAAGGAAGTTTGGAGAAGGTGGTCAGCCTCTATTTTCAGAATACCCTGTTGAAAGTGGATTATCATCATAGACAGGATTCAGACTAGGATATAGTATGGAGTAAACTTTGTTTGATGATTTGTAGTGGGCTCAGAATGGGGATGGTGGGCAAACTTTGCAACTTTAAGTCTGAAGGACTTCAGCTCCCAGACTTCTCTAGCCAGCTTTGCTCCAGCCAGCTTTGCTGGCTGGAGAATTCTGGGAGCTGAAGTCCTTCAGACTTAAAGTTGCCCACCCCTGGTGTATCCATTCTGACTGTCCTTGATCTCTTGCTGGCCTTCATTCCCATCCATTATGATATCATTCTGGATTGACTGAGGTTGGGAGGGAGGGTATTATTCTGAGGTATTTATTCTCTGAGGCGGTTCTCAATTGGTGTTAGTGGGAGGGAAACAGTTCAGCCCTGCTTTATGGGGTGCCTCAGGACTTTACCCCACCTCTCTGCTTTTCCAAATACATATGAAGTTGCTAGGGATGGTAATTTGTTTTGTCCATATAGGGCAAGGAATGATCAATATGCAGATTAAATTCAGTAAAATATCTCTTCTCCTGCCTGCCCAGGTGAAATAGTCAAGCTTCTTTCCCAGTGTCTGGATGGCAAGAACAGATTGTGTCTTAACCCTGCCAAGACTAAATGGGGAGAGTTTTTCACATCTCCAGATCTGGGAGTTGGAGCCTTTCCATCTTTCAGACCTCATATGAAATATGGTGATTCCCCTGAACTCACAGTTCTTTCTTGAAGAGCAAATGAGAGGTATACGGTCTCTGCACAAATGTGCCTTGTGTACTAGTTGCATTTATTCCTGAATCAAAGGTCCCTGCCCAAAGTCACTCATGCCTTAGTTATTTTCCCATTGGATCACTAGAATAATTCTATACAAGGTGTCAGGAATCACATGTCATAAACATTAAACAAACATACAAATAAGATCATCTGGAATTTTAGTAGCCCATTTCATTAAGCCCATGTAATACCACTATTTTGTGGTGTCAGATTTAAAACCCTACATAGCATAAGCCTTCTCCCAAGAACATGAATTAGAAAAACATCCAGTTGAATGTTGTGCTATGATACTTAGTTACTATTGTTGTATTTTGCATTTTATATTAATATATTCTGTATGTTTTAATATTGGTTTATTGTTTGTTTTTACTATTGTTTGCTGCCCAGAGTCTTATTACTTAAGTTTTGTGACCTTAACTAATAAATAGATAAATAGGTAGATAGGTAAAGAAATAAACTCAAAGTACCTGAAAAGCACCTGGTAAGGAAAATTGTCCTAGAGTGTTAGCATTCCCTTATATTCAAATTATTTTGCACATTTCTACCTCTTATCCTATCTTCAGAACATTGCACACTAATGAATAAACCATTCTCACAATAACTCTTATGTAAAAAGAGAAAATTATTGTCTCTCTTTTATAGACAGAAACTTAAACAAACACTTAAACATAGAAAGGCTTGGGAACAAATACATGAATAAATGATACACTAAATCCATTGATTCCTCTACTACAAGCTGCGTTGCTAAAGGCATTATTTTGCCTTCAACTGAAGTTCACTGAACTGCACAAAAGTAACTATAGGCTATGGCAAGTGTTCTCAGAAATGAAGTTTATAACTCCATGCATATGTGTACTGTTGTTTATGTTAACATATGCTGTGGTAAGCTTCCAAAAGTCACATAGGTGAGTAGAAATTTAATAAATAAATAAAAATACAATATGTAAAGATTTTTTAATCTCAGTTTTAATTGTCAATTTTTAGTCACAAATGTTGAGCTTATTACTTTTGATTCCTAAAAACATAGCATACTCCTGAGCTTTTCAAGTAGATTCACTAAGACTAGAAACTGAAAGCAGTTAGAAATACATGATGATAGAACTAAATTCTTATAGTATAATGATGTTATTAAAATCCATGGAAACAGTAACTAATTTTCTGAATAATGGGAAAATGGAAATAAATTTCTCAACAAAATACAGATGGTCTAAAACAGAATAAGTAAAAAAAATATTGCTTTAAAACGGAACTGGACATAAAGAAAGATAGGAAATGCACAATAAGATAATAACAAAATGCATGTTTAAGTTAAATTTATGGTATGGTGTGAATTGAAATAATGTACTTTATGTTCACATGACAATCCAGAAGTGGAAACAGTAAGGTGATTTGTGTTGTTCACTGTTTTTTCTGAAATTTAAATTAACCACTCACTCAGAACAGCACACTAATTTAATTTTTTTTAATTTATTCGAATTTATACCCCGCACCTTCTCCTAAAAGGACCCAGGGCGGGTCAAATTTCTAGAATTTGATAAAACACATATAAAAATAAATTTAAATAAGACAATCATTTTCATTTTCTGCCATTTTCTCAGGGAATTAGATCTGAATCATGTTTTTTTTCATTAAGTGTTTAAAAAAGTATGGTGCGTTGTGTGGTTTGGATACTGAGATGGAAGTTAGCAAGCCCACGTTCGAGACTCGAATGCTGCCATAGAGCAGGGTCCTTCTCTCCAGTTCCTGTAAGGGACATCAAAGGAGCTTCCAAGTGAGCATCACCCAGGCAACAGTGATATCACTGGCTAATCCTTTCAACCCAGAAGCGCCTTGGCGCTTCTGATACAAATACAAAAAATTAAGGGTTAAACCATGGAAAGTAATTTTGAAATATGAAGTTTAAGACAACAAAGCCATTAGTGGTGAATACTTGCATAATCTATCAGGCTACCAGTTGCTGGGTTCTTTGCTGATTCATAATGTGCTTTGTTTTGTTTTGTTTAGCATGATGTGATTCATATTTGGGGCTTAGTGTGTTTCTTTTTAAAAACATGGCATTAAGCTTAGCCAATTGAGATTTATTCAAGAAATCATAGCTAAACAAACTTTGGCTTAATCAAAATGTTCACCCTTTTAGAGTGTTTGAAACTGACCAAAATTAATCCAAGTGTAAGAAGTTAGGCACTCAGAGGATTCTAAAATAAGCTCTGGAGCGTCATGAATTAAGGTGAAAATCATATTCAATGTGGGGGAAAATTGCAGTGTATGGAAAAGGAATTATGCATGAATGAACACATGTCAGATTTTGTTCAAAATATCTCATTTGTTCAAGCTATCAGACTTTTTTTTTACAATTCGTGTCCCAATGACTTAGTCTTGTGTAAACCCAGGTAAGTGAATGAAGATATGCAGGAAGAATGTTTGATGGAAGTGAATTGTTTTCTTAATTTCTGAAATTTCCAGAGAACTAAAGAATTTATATTCTACTTTTTAACTATTTCTATACACCTGTGAAACCTTTCATCCCCAATGACTGAGATGAAGAAAGTTAATGTTCTCTTCATTAAAGTAAAGGGAGTTCAGCCGATCCTTTGACCACATCCTTCTATATTGGTTTAAAAAAAACTTTGGTTCTATAAATAGTCTGCATATACTAGGTTCTCATTATGAAGGAACAAAGTGAGGAGGAAATTTACCAGTTGAGATGTAGCCACAAATGTTAATGTGTTTCTTTTCTCTTCTTGAGGCCTTGCTGATATTGAATGTAACTACAACAACAGAGGAATTATTCTGGGCCCACTCAAGTTTATTTTTAAGATTAGCCTTCCTGGCCCTGCTGCACATGATGTTCTATTACATGGCATTTATAATATCTAGGCTTCTTTGTTGGAAGCAGCTATGGGGAACATGCTGAATTCCATTGATATTTAGAATACTGGAGCTGGGAAATGTTAGGGACTCTGCAAACAGAATAATTTTTGCTAAGCTGGAAAAATGTGCATTTGACTTTCCTTAATTAGTTTATTTGGATTGTTAAGATACATACAGAAGGCAAGAAATGAATCTTGCAGAATGCAAGAAGTACCAAAGTACAACATATAGAATGTGAAATGTGATGGATGTTTAGCATGCTCTGGGCTTTGCAATTTTTTCCCAAAAGTTCATTTCTAATTTTGCAGAGCATACAAAACCACATTTTCAGCTTCTATAAAGGGATGTAAGTTCAACAACAAACAGCACTGCAGGACTTGAAAAAATCCTTTTCCCCCCCAGCTGCTATTCAGGCATCCTGACATCTTTTCTCTCTTTATTTTACACAGATATCAGACATGGTGTTAGAAGCCATTCTCCTCTAAGTTCTGGAGGTGGGGATCTCCTGCCATTTCTTTTTAATCCAGATTGCTTTTTCCAGATGAAAGGAGCTATGACATTTTTAATAGAATTGGTTGCATGGTCTCAACAATGGAGATATTTCTTAGAGAGAGCAATCGTGTGAACCTGCATATGTTTTTTTCCCCTCACTCATCCTACCTACCAAAATTTTGAAACTAATCAACTTTATCTCTGACCCAGAATTAAACCCTCCAGAAAGGTTCGAGGGGCAGGGAAATAGGCAGTAGATTTGCTAGATCAAGTTAGATTGCAAGAACAAAAGAATGCATATGTCAGGTCTCAAATTTATATCCTCTAGTGATTCTTTGCCTTTCTTTATGCATGATGGATAGTTGCTTTATAATGTTCATGTATACGTTACCTTTCCTTTAAGGAAATATATATATTGCAATAGAATTGCAGCACCATGGGGAAATGTTTACAATTTTGCAAGCTGACTATTCAGAGGGCTTCAGTGGCCAAGGGTAACAGCAGATGCCAACAATTAAGTTTCATCTTATCACTGGGCCAATATTGTTTCTGGTAGGCCAGATGGTTTACTTTGGCTCCTCCTTTCACCAATGGGACTCTGGGATTCTGTTTCAAAGAATTTTATTTCTGATCTTCCCCCTCAACAGAATTACATGATGATTTTTATGGTAATCAATTTATTTATTAGGTATTTATCAATTTATTAGGACAGTATTTCAGATCTCTATACTCTTGTTTCTTGCAGAATTTGCATATAACAACTCAGTACATTAATCAATAGGCATATTTCCCTTTGAAACAGTCTATGGTTACCATCCCACATCTTACCTCCCGAACTCTGGCATCTGCTGTTCTTTATGCCTTCTACCTGAGAGACAAGCTAATCAGCAATCTCAAAGGAACATTTAGATTTGTCAAAGTTATAAATTGTATACAAGATGGCCACAGGCACACACAAGCAAGAGCGAGATAAGTTTACAGTGTGCTTTGGTGTAGCTTTCAACCAAATTTTTACCTTTACCAGTCTATTTAGAAAACTGGAGTCAAATTATATTGACTTCTTTCCAGTTACCCAGTAAATTAATCTAGTTTTATTTGCAATTGCCTGCTTCTATGAATCCAGCCTTCCATTATGTATTGCTAAGAAGTGTTTCTCCTTCTTCCATTTACTGATGTTCAGGGAAAATGACTATGAAGTGGAATATACTCTTGATTCAAAATGCAGGAAAAAGTGCTTGGAAGACCTGATTCACTGGAAAGGCTACCCTGAATCTAAAAAGTTCAGTCTGAATTCACAGAATAGGAATCATTTATCTGGATTATTTTCCATGCATGTACTTTTAACTTTTGTCTCTTTCTAATGTTTAAAATACCCTAAATTTCAACTTAAAAACAGAGGCATGATGCAATGGTATGTGAGAATGACCTTGAGGAATGAGAGGAAGAAATGCTGCATAGAAAATGATCAAACAAGGACTGTCTCTCCCCAGAGGCTTAATAGTTGGAGGACAAAACATAATTGATCAGATAATTAAAAGTGTTGGTGGGAAATTTGTATCTTCAGACTTCAGTATTATAGGCTACATTCTGTTAATGTAGCCTATAATAAAGTAGAATTAGCTTATTTAGTCCTGTATCCTATCTGGTTTACCTGGGGAGGGGGGACAGGATGGGGGGCTGACATATGGCTGACTTTTGTTCAACACGTTACAGTTGGATAACTAATATTTAGATGTTCCAGACGATTAACCCGTAACAAGATTTATTGGTTTTAGCTTAGAACAAATAATTATTTCTTTTACTGAAGTTTTGCATTTCATGTAAATAATCCTGGCCATGGTTATTCATAGTCATTCATATCAGCCAGCCCAGGGCTGTAGCCTTTCAAAGTAGGCAAGGTCAAGAAAGAGGCATGGCAGGGAGTCTGGGAATGCTCTTTATGGCTGTAGAGTAGAACTGCAGAATCTTAAAGCCTGACTACACCATCTTATACCAAGCAAAATCAGAAAAGTCTTTTCTGAAATTCTACCCTTAATAATGCATTCATTCCTCATCAAGGTGAGGTCCACATTCCTTCACAAATGCTAAGAAAGAAAAAGAGGTATTTTTATTTATTTATTTAATTTTTATTTACTTGTATCCCAACTTTATCATTTTTACAAATAATGTAAGTTGACAAACATATCTTCCTCCTTCTACATTCCCCCAAAACAACAACCTTGTGAGTTGAGTTGGGCTGAGAGCAAGTTCATAGTGCTGGCTTTCTTGGCTAAAGCAGGACTTAAACTCATGGTTTCCTACTTTCTATAGCCTGGCGTTTTAACCACCAGACCAAAGTGGCTCTATGTGTTATGTCATATTATATGTTAAGGAGGCCCTGCAATAAGCCAGTCAGTGACATACATTAAAACACTATCGAATTTGAGCTCATGTATCAACTTCATCACTGATGTAGAAATTTTGCCTTGCATTGGTGCATTGTTCATGCAAATTGTATAATAATTGTTTGTTGCTTGTTAAAACATACCCTGACGCAGTCACTAGTGTGAAGTTTTTTTATGTGACTTGTAAGTGTAAACTAGTGTTTGCAGTATAATCCAATGTCATTGAGTAATGCCTGTTCCCATCTTTATTTTAGTAACTTGTAAAAAAATTATGAGCTGACAGTATTTCCCCATTTTTATATAGCAGTTACTGCATATATTTGCTTTTAAAAAGAATAAATAACGACGACAACGATTGCATTCATTTTAGCTTTATGTGGTGACTCCCAGGATTTAGCTTACGGTATTATTTTATTATTGCATTTTGTTTTTTAAATCTGATTCGGAAAGGACATTAAAAGCAGTATAGACAAAAGCTCCCATCTTCCTGTAGAAACTAAAATGATGTTGCTTTCCTGAATCACAATGTTTAAAAACAACTATAAAGTGCCATGAGAAAAAATTACCATGTAAATATAGCAATAGAGTCCCCAGGCCTGTTGCTGGTGACGGCTGCAATAAAGCAGATCGTAGAGCTACTCAAATCAAGCTGCAAAACAAATTGAATTCCAAATTAGCAGCCTTATGAAAACAAACTGAGGTAAATGTTGAGCACTGAGCATATGAAATGTAACAGCAGAAACTGTTGACACAGGAACAAGCGAACAATTTTAAATGTGCTGAGCTTTCTCTGTAATTCTGTGAATTGGACTTTTTCTTGTTCAGTAGGATTTTTTATCTTTTTTTTTGTTATAAGGTGTTTAAAATTCTGCTCATTAATATTTCTCTGTTTAAATAACTAAATGTAAGTCAGTAGTAAGGAATACTTACAATGCAATCAGATTCAGAGCTGCTTTTCTTTGTATTAATCGGAGGCCAGTTGGCAATCCTCCGCTAGTGTTTTTCTCAGAGGCAATAAATGAAAGAAATATGTCTTTTTAAATTTTATAAAACTCAAAGAAATGGTTTTAAACAGCTTTTCTTCACCTCCTATAATTATTTATTTTCAAACAGTCCTTCAGGGTAATGTTCCGTTTTCTTATTTCACACTCCTTTTTCTCATAAATGAACCATCACTTCAATAAATCATTATGAAAACAGAGACTAACACAAACCCTGAAAGGTTGAAAGATTTATGTAACACATTTATGTTTTCCATTTTCTCATTCTGGTACTCTGCTGCTAAAGCTAAGCTAATAAAAGCAGCTATTAATATTTCTTGTTGCCTAGCAACCACAGAGAGGGAGTAATAGCTATAGCTAGAAAAATAGATGACCGATAAGGAAAAATTCAATTCTTTTATTATCTCAAGGGAAAATGGGCTTTTACTGGAACATTATGATGTACGAGTACAAAGTTGAATACAAAGGATTGTTCTCATTTTTTTTAAAAAATGAACATTATTTTACCTTTGCTAACTCTCTTTAAGTTGTCCTCCTCCTTTTCCAGTTTAATTGAACAACCCCCACTAATATTCTCACTGTAATTAATTTGGCATATTCATTTGGAAACTTCTCTCTTTCTCTCTCCCCTCCTTTTTTCCTCTTTTTTTCTTTTAACATAGGAGTGTACAATTACTTGGTTGTAATATTTTTCTTCAAGCTGAAATTTGCAACATGGCATTGGGTCGTTTTTATGTGTTAAAAATATATCAATCTCAACAACAGAAATAGATGGGTGAATAAAATTATTTTTTAGTGCTTTGCTATGCATTTAGGTTAAATATCTTCTGAAATAAGCTTTACTTGATTTAAGTCACTTCTGTAAACTATGAAAAATACTTTTGTTGTATTAGGAACATGTGTACAATAAACTGGGGGATGATATATTCAAAACATCACTTATTGGCTCAAGAAAAATGTTGGCTTTAAAATTGCACAGCATTGTTATTTAAACCTCTAATATGTACATGTAATTTGCAGTTTAATCCATAATTATCACTGGAGGTAACTAAGAAATGAATTTTTCTCTCCATAGCCACTCCATGGATTGTTTTTTTTTTTTTAATATTCATTTATTTAATTTGTATGTGCGGTACCATTTTCTAGGCCACAAGGATGTTCTTATCAGAGTGCTGAAGTCTCATTGTTCTGTTGTGTCAGGAGACTTGACTGTGCATGATGAAACTGCCCAAGAGCTGTTAAGGTGGCTGTGGTCTCCAAATCAGTTATGGCTGACTTCACTCATTTAGTAAGGCATGCTCCGGATGTTTTCATTCTCTGTGAGAATGAAGAACATTTCAATTGCTGCGGATGAGATTTAACCTTATTTCTGTTTCTGAAGAGTTTTCACCTATTTGCATTTAGTGTTTCTATAGCAATAGCAATATACTTATATACCGCTTCATAGTGCTTTACAGCCCTTCCTAAACAGTTTATAGAGTCAGCATATTGCCCCCAACAATCTGAATCCTCATTTTGCTGACCTCACAAGCATGGAAGGCTGAGTCAACCTTGAGGGGGCGAGGATCAAATTCCTGGCAGTGAGCTGAATTAGCCTGCAATACTGCATTCTAACCACTCCAAACTAATACTGGTAAAGAGAATCAGTTCTAGTTGGACAGTAGATTCAAATAGTTTACTGCAGTCTATTGTAGACCTGAATTATATTGTAGTGAGTGCTCTCCACCATGTTTTATTTTTGTCCAAGATTCAGCTCAGGATGTTTCTTGTGGAGGCTTCAGGTCTGATCTTAGCTTAGGGATAGTTGCGTTCCATTGAAAAATATAGATTAATTGGTTACTGACCTGTAAACAAAGGCACAAGAAGATTCTCTTCTGCAGAACTTAAAATCCAGAAGCTTTATTTCAAAATGTGGTTTATATTTTGAAATAAAACTTCTGGATTTTAAATTCTGTAGAAGATAATCTTTTGTTGGTACCATACAATCAGAGGTAGTCTTGACAGAAACCAGGGAGATGTTTCTTTGATAAATGCTGTTCTTCTCTGACGTTTTTTCTTAGGAAAATACATCATTTTTCAGTTAAATTGATATTTCAGTTAAGGAATATCTTAGGATGTACAATAGTAGGGAATTATCATATATTGTAGTCCTGATCCACAGACAAAATCTTACCTGAAGCAAGTACAGCAATGATTGAGATTATCTTGGAACATATTCTCTATTTGTTGAGATTGTTCACTCTGTATATTATTGTTATTGTGCATTTACATACCCAGTCTTTTCACTGTATATACCAACCTTCTTAAATTGATGCCCTCCAGACAGTTGCAATACAAATTTATGAAGACCATGCAACATATCTTAAGATTTTGTGTTGTGAATCTGATGTACATTTGCCACATGGACCAATCACTCTCTCATTTCACAAGGATCATGTTGTGGGAAAAATAGGAGGAAGAAATTGTGTTGAATATGTCTGCCACCTTGAGTTATTTCTAAAAATAAGGGAGGGAGGAATATGGAGAATATTTTTATAAGATATTGAGGAAAAGTTCAATAAAATACTTTGTTAATTTAACTCAGCATTACTTTGCCTGTAAAAGAAAGGTAAAAACTAATGTTCTTCGTAATTTGCCCTTATCTAATTATATACAGTATTTTTGTAATACTAAGGGGCGTTTTTCAATTGGCAAAATAGCTTCCTCAGTTTAACAGTATTCATGGATGCCAGTTATTGTTTGCCATAGTAATTGCCTTTTAGTTTACCTATCAAAATATGATATACACACATAAGTTGTCCCTGATATTCAGGATAATAATGCCTGCTGCCTTTTGTTTTTAACCTTCACACATAGTGGAACAAACATTGTACTTTGCAATCTATTTATCTTCTACCATTAGGTATTTGCAGAACAGCATTCATTCACTCTTGTTCTCTCTGTGCATGTGTATTTATCTATTTGTAGTAGTTTAAAATATTAGTGATTATAAATGCAAAATATATCCAGAGCAATTATTGGGCCCGTAAATGAGTTGTCTAACACCAATGAGGAGGTTCACTGGGAACAGAAGCATGTACATATTAGTAGTGTAATTAAAATATCAATTACACTGTGTTGACAGTTTGCCAAATAGCTGGCTTTTGTGCACTGTAAACTTAATCATTCCTAAATCTGCTCAGAAGTCATTTTGCAATCCTGGAAAATTGAACTGGTACAAGATAATAAATTTTTTAAGGCACATTTCCAGTATACCTCCCTTAATGGCTCTGTTGTCCAACTGTATGCTGAATATTGTGTTCTGAAAATTATTATTTTTTAATTTACACATTGTACCATTGAAAAATATTGTTTAATCTCAGCGAAAAGAACTTGATTTATTTTATTCATACTTCTTTTGTTTTGTACATCAGGTAGATAACACATCCTGGTTTTATGTTCGATTTTGGTATTCTGTAGAAGGATTCAATATAAATAAAAGATGATATAAATTAGGAGCACTGTAGCAAATAAAAACTGAATTTCTAAAGTAGAGGAAATAAATACCGTATGAGGGAGCTTTAGAAAAGTAGCATAATATAGATAAAAACAGTTAGATAGAAAGTTATTTTATTAAAATAAAACATTTATACATGTATAGTACAGATTACATAATATAGAATAGTGTATTTCTCAAATCTTAAATATGCATATATGCATGAATGGATAAATAAATATGAGTACATACAATATCTTAACTAAGTTGCATGTGCAACATTCATAATATGTTTGGACTATGTTAATCCTAACATGTTAATTTTAACATTCTAACATGTTTTAAAAGAAAATATTTAAATTATTTTTGTCCAAACCTAGCAACCCATCTTATGAATATGATGCCAGATGAGTGAATAAGTTATGTCATAATGGAAATTTATACTTGACACCTGGTGTTAACTACATCCCAACAATGGATCAAGTTTGTTTGCTTGTTTTGTTTTTAATACTAGTGGTGCAGAACAGAAAGTTATTCTTTGCAACAATGAAATACTGTACATTCATCTCATGTTTTGTCAAAGAGTGGAGAAATAAGGAAAGCAATATTGTATATACAGGTTCCTCCAACTGTACCAAAGAGATGCTTAGTGGCATGTGAAATCAACATCACCCTATTTTTGGACAGTTAGGTGCTTGCGTTTATGGCTGCACATAAATAACTCAGTACTGTTAATGCTTTTAGAAGCATTTTTGAAAGTTTCATTACAATATATTTAGGTTTTTTTTCTTTTCACCTCACTGCATAATTTCACTGCCAAAAGAAACATAAACACCATTTACTTGTTTTTGTTAGAATCATTCTCCATTTTTGCAATAATATTTAGCTGTTAATAATTACCACTGCCTGTGGCCTTCAAGACACACTGTGCTCTGCTTCCTCTTGGTAATTTATTTATATTTTTCTTAACCAATGGGTGTAGCAGCTGCTGCTCCATGGAAGTGAGATTTTAGCCCACTTTCTCAAATTCTAGGAATTAAAATTGGCACTATGCTTCTATATTCTTCTGGAGATCTATAGTCTGATGCTAGTTTTCTATTGGTTCCTTTTATGGAGATTTGCTTATATGTTGAAGGCAAATGGCGATGTGCTTTTAGGAGCAACAAATTATAAACTGTTGAAATCTTCAGAGCTTCAAGAATCTTAAGAAGTTGAAAATGGATGGTAAAGTTTATTGCTGGTCTTTGACCGTAATAAAGATGTATTTATTTATTTATTTATAAAGATGCTAAAGTTTTACTATAGTGGGAAAGACAGAGGAGGGTCACAGTTAGGACTCACGGAATGGTCTGGATCAGCTGTTGCTGAAACTCTACAGGAGAGGAAAATCAGTGAGTATTTTATAATTTTTTTTTAATTTTTGCAAGTGGGTATTCCTTCTGCAGTATGTCACAGGCTCAGGAGAGATGGTGAATTTTGTTTTATAATTTGTAAGAATAGGTGACCTTTGAATAATGAGAGGAAAGTGTTCATTTTTGAAGTTACATTTCCCCCCTGTAAACATGTTGTGGTTGATATTTAATTGTTTCAGTTGAAGATTATGTATGCCTTTGTTTGACATTGCCAACTCTTAGCACCTCTTCGACTTAGATATAGCAATAATAAATAATACATAATTCTAGTTTTCAGCTCTGAAGCTTTGCTTCAATAGCTCCTAGACTTGTTTTAATGGAAATTTATGCAAAAATAACATTGCTTTTTGAAAACATTTTGCATAAAACATCTTCACTGTTTAAAAGTGGAACACTGCATTTGTATACATATAGCATAGAATGGAAAGATAGTCTGAATGCTATTACTCTAAAAATGTATATTGGATAAGAGAACCACAAAGAATAGATTATTCTTTTTCCTTTGTTCAGACATAGAGATTGTGATAACTACATGGAGATGTAAGTGTATGTGCACCCAGGAGAATTTTTTAAATTTAAATTTAAACATTTTAGAGGCAAATTATAAAGAATGCTAACAATAAAAACAGTGTAAAATGCTTTTTTAGAGAGTAAATATTTCAAAGCGTTCTGAAAATGTGTGTGTGAGAGTTATCTGAAGAGATAATTCTAAAAGCAAATGTTTCCAATGTTATATTCCTTCCCACAAAAGGTCCCGAATCTGTTAATCACTTCATGAATTTTGATCAAACTAAAATGGATACCTGTTGTGGCCCAGCCGGCTCCGGATGAGCTGCTGACGGACTCTTCTAGCAAAGAGTCCTATGAATCTGCCCTAGAAGAGGAGGATGACCTTGGGCAGGTTTCAGAGGCAGAGCAGGAAGCAGAGAATCTGGTTGGCCACCAGGAGGCGGCTGAGGTCTGGAGTAGTGGGGAGGATCAGGGGCAGTTTGTCCCTGAAGTTAGATTATGCAGGGCTGAGAGACGGAGGCAGCAGTTACGTCAGAGGCAGGCTCGCAGAAGATAATTGGCAACCAGATGGTTGGTGATTGGCCCCTCCCAAGAGAGCTTATAGGGAAGGCTTTGGGAGGGGCCATTTGCAGGAAACAACAGTTCCAAATCTTAGTCAAAGCCTTCAACTCGTGTTCGTTTGAAAACCTCTGTCTGAAGGTGAGTTATATGGGCTCACAGCCAAGGAATTCCTAATTTCAGCAATTAAACAGTGGCAAGGAGCCAAGCCTGTGCTTTGTACTCTTCGCAGGCTGGGAGGGGTCAGAACAGATACCATTTTTGCAATTGGCAATTGTATGGAATATTTTTTAACCATATATTCCATATCTAGGCAGACCAATCCACACTAATACCCTAGTATGTTGGATTTGGGCAGTGATGGCAAAAAATTTTCTTATAGCTATTGCACGCACGCGCATGACCACTCAACCCTCCCTGCCTGCGTGCATGTGCGACCCCACACTCATGCGCACACAACCCCTCCCCAGGCTCCAAAGTCTTTCCTGAAGCCTGGGAAGGACAAAAACTGCCTCCTCCGACCCCCTTCCAGGTGGGCTGTTGGGGCAATTGTTTGCTCTCCCCAGCCTCTGAGAGGCTTTCCTGAAGCATGGGGAGGTGAAAAATGGTTCCCAACTTGCCAACCAGAAGTTCGGTAATATTTTGTCTCTTGACTGTGGTCTTATTCAAACTAGACTTTCATCATATTTGTAAATGGGGTGGCAATTGAAACTAAATAAAAATGGGGCAAATATCCCGTTCCCCCACACACACAGCCCTTCTGCCAGCATGTTGATTTAGACTGCCTATACTTACCTTTGGGGTTTTTTTGTTTTTATTAAAAAATATTTGTGCAATTGCTGATATGATACATCTGTGACTGGGCCATTTATGGGGGCTGATAATAATTATGTTAGTTAGGAAAACAATAGCATTGTATCTCTTTTCAGGGGAAAGGAGTATTCAGCTCTGTAACTGCAAATGCAAATTGTTGTCAACACATTATATTGATTAGTTCCCTTGTTACAAACATATTTTGCATGCAGGAGAGTTTGAAATCTCCTTCTCTATTTTTCCTTTAACACAAATTGCACTACAAATCGAGTTCTGCTTTTTGCATTGCTTTATGTTCTTTATGGATCTTAAATTGTACATTTAATTGAAATTACAGCAATTAAGTTGCTTTCTAAAGTATGTATGTCTAAGTCATCCTATCTTGAATAATAAGACCTGGCTTTCCAGGCAAAACAACAAAATGGTATATTAGAGAAAAGTAGGAAAGTTACAGATAAAGGAACACTGCTGCACATGCAACACACACAATACGCTCATGAATGGCATCCAAATGTTTTTCTCTAGCCTTTCTGCTTAAAAAGGTTAATGTGGTGCCATATACAGAATCCTATTACTAAGCTTCCTTTTACAACGTGGACATTGTTTGGCTTGTCACCAAGAAAGGAGGAAATGTATTGCTACAATTCTTCAACATCCATAAAAAAGGCCAGTGCCATACTTTTCACTTATCTCTTAGTGCAGTGGGCATTTCTCATTATGGATGGAGTCTGGTTTGCAACCTGCTCAAGCCAGCTGTCATACATTTTTGGTGCCCTTACAGATAAGCAGTCCCCAATAACAACATCCCTTCCCTCCATCTGCATACTACGTGCAAATCAACCTTTTGTCCAGATGATCAAAAAGGCAGCATATTGTTGAGTCCTTTTACCTTCACATAGTATAATGTATTGTGAAGTTGAATTACAATCTAAATTAATGGGTATTTGTGGAATATGATCTTTTGCCCATAACCGTTTCATATCATATTGATATTATTTTACTTTCCTTAATCTTAAGAATATTATTCATTCTTGTACACATTGTATCTCAGCTATATTTCTCTTTAATTCTAAGTAATGGAATTTTCTTTTTCTTCTGCAAATATGAATACAAGATCGTATGTTTGCTGGTTAAGAGTCACTGTCCTGACTCTGAAGGGATCTTCTTTTTCTCCAAACATAGCCAAAGCAATACCTGATTACCTGTGTAGGGTGAAGATGTCATACTTATTATATCAGATTTAAGTAATTAATCTAGGAAGAATTGTACCATTTAGGTTGAACTGGAGATTGAATTTGAAATTGATTAGTAGGGCTGAAAACCTCTTGCAAATTATTTGGACTATGTGATTCAGGGTGCATGGGCATGTAACCATTGTACCTATCTGCAAGTGACATATTTTTCTGGGATCACATGGCTGGCCTCTACAGTTGTCATCTGATCGCAGAGAACAAAGTATTTGACATTACAGGTTTCAGGTATGTTTGCAACTCCACACCCTGAAGCACATTTTTGTAATGAAAACTGAAATGTTGCACCATCCTTGTAATTAAATTAAGGTTAGACAACTGTTTACACAAGTTGATTTAGCAAAGGCTAGATTAAAATAAACTGGGAAGGTTTCTGGTTGTCTGTGTTACTTGACCATGGTCTTATCATGTTTTGGGGAACAAAAACCAATGTTATGAAATGAAATACTGAGTTTTAGTAGAACAATAAATTATATGAACACGGCATACAGCAAGGTGTAATCTGGATTAATGATTTAGCATGTGACAGGCAGCAGAGAGAAAGCAGAAATGCTTAATTCCTTCTTTGCATCTGTCTTCACACAAAAAGAAAAAAATAGTCTAACTTATCAAAAACAGCACTGTGGGAGACTGAACAGGAAAGCAGGTCAAAATAGACATAAAATAGTAAAAATATACCTTTCCATTTTAGATGAGTTCAAATTGCCAGGGTCACACAGTTTACATCCTAGTGTTCTGAAGGTTAGGGTAGATGTCATCTCTAAACCACTGACTAAAATCTTTCAGAGCTTTTGGAATGTGAGGAAAGTACCAGAGGATTGGAAAAATGTTTATGTTGCTCCGATTTTTAAAAGTGGAACCAGGAAACTGCAGACCAATCAGCTTGGTATCAGTACCTAAGAAAATGCTAGAAAAGCTAACCAAGCAGCGGATTTGTGAAATGAACAAGGCAATTAATAGAAGCCAACATGGGTTTGTTAAAACCAGATCATGCCAGCATTATTGCTTTCTTTGATAAAGTGACTAAATTAATAGATCAAGGAAATGCTGTGTATATAGTATATTTGGACTTCAGTAAGACATTTGACCATAAACATAGACCATAAACTACTTCTTGGTGAGATGTACAATGCGGGATAGAGAGTACCACTACCAGACAGATTTGCAATTGGCTGATCAATTGCACCCAGTGTGTAGCCCTCAACAGAACTACAATTGCTTGTAGTTAGATCCAGTTGGGACCCAACTTGTAGTTGGGAACTACAAGGTTCACTTTTGCACCCACTTCTCTTCAAATCTTCATAAATGATTTAGATGAGGAGATAGAAAGCGAGCTCATCAGATTTGCAAATGAAACCAAGCTGGGGAAAATTTCTAACCCTTTGGAAGATAAATTCAAATCTTGATGGGGATCTTGCCATACTAGTGAAGTAGGCACTATACAATAAGATGCAGTTCAGTAGTGAAAAAGCTAGGTCCTGCACTTAGGCAGAAAAAACAAACACACAGGTGTAGAATAGGTAGTACCTAGGTCAATAATAGTAACTGTGATCTAGGTGTTCTAGTGGACCACTGCTTAAGTATGAACTAGCTATGTGCTGTAGCTGCCAAAAAAACCTCAATGCTCTCCTAGGCTGCATCAACAGTGGCAGGGGTGAAATTCAGCAGGTTCTTACGGGTTCTAGAGAACCGGTAGCATAAATTTTAAGTAGTTCGGAAAACTAGAAACACCACCTCTGACTGGCCCCAGAGTGGGGTGGGATTGGAGATTTTACAATATCCTTCCTCCAGGAGTGGAATGGGAATGGAGATTTTGCAGTATCCTTCCCCTGCCACACCCACAGAACCGGTAGTAAAAAAAAATTTTTTTAATTTTTAAAAAATTAATTTCACCACTGAACCGAGGGATAGCATCAAGATAACAAGAAGTGATAGTGCTGTTCTATACTGCACTGGTGAGGCCACATCTGGAATACTGATCAAACAGACCAATTCTATATTTCCTCCTTTTACTTCTAGCAGTCTTGATCTCTAATTCATTTAGATTGTAAGATTTGATCTCTCTTCATTTTTTTTTCTCATCACAATGGTTTCTACTAATTCTGGTTGTCACAAAAAAGATGCTGCGACTCTAGAAAGAGTGCAGAGAATAGCAAAAAGATAAACCATATGATGAAAAGTTTAGGCAACTAGGTTTGTCTAGGCTAATGAAGAGAAGGATTAGGGGTAACATAATAGCTGTCTTCCAGTACTTGCAGGGGCAGTTCCAGAGTTGAGGTGGTTGACATATTCTCCACAGCACCTGAGAGCAGGACCAGAAGCAACAGGTAGAAGCTCATTAAAGAAAGATCCTTCCTGGAACCAAGGAGATATTTCTTGACAGTGAGAGCAATTAACCAATGGAACAGCTTGCCTCCTGGAGTGGTAGGTGCTTCGTCCCTGGAGGTTTTCAAGGAAAGATTAGATAACCATTTGTCTGCAATGATCAGGGGTGGGTTTCAAATTTTTTAGAACCTACTCTGTAGGAGTGGCCTATTTTGTGGGCGTGGCTTGGCAGTCATGTGACAGGGTAGGAGTGGCCACCTTTTAAAATGTGGTGAAACTCATTTAACAATGCTCTTGCTTAGCAACCAAAATTTTGGACTCAATTGTGATGATAAATTCTTTCTTTCTTTCTTTCTTTCTTTCTTTCTCTCTTTCCTTTCTTCCTTCCTTTTTTCCTTCCTTTCCTTTCCTTCCCGTTGGGCCACTTGCAGCGACGGGCCAGATTTACTTCCAGGTACGCTGGTGGAACCCCCTCTCACCGGTTCTCTAAATTTCACCAACCGGTTCTCACGAGTAGGTGCGAACCTGCAGAAACCCACCGCTGGCAATGATATAAGGACTCCTGTCTCTGGCAGGGGATTGGACTAAAAGATCTCCAAAGTCCCTTCCAGCCCTATGATTCTGTATGCAAACCCATCTATAGATTCAGTGAAATTTCCATCTGCCACTGGCACAATTTCCTTTATTTTTGACAAAGTCTAGTATTGCTTAAGAAGTTTACCATTTGTTTAAGGTAGTGAGTTGTAACCACTGGGGATTGAGAACAATTTAGGGGTCAAAGCATCACCCCCCTCCCACCCTCAAGACATCTATGTGGTATGCAGCCAAAACTGGAATATTTTGATGGCTCACTGCCATGTTGCCTAGGCAAGACCACGACAGATTTGAACAGGTAAAGTGGGCATTCCCTAGATTTGCACATTATTTTTTCCCCAACTATTGTATCTGGAGAGGGAGATTAAATTCAGGTTTCCTTTCCTTACAGTAACAGCAAAATGTGTTTTGATTTGGAAGATCTCTTAAGGCCACTGACAAATGATGGCTTGCTCTCTTACACATGCACATAAGATTTTTTTGTTTTGTTCGTTTCTTCTGTGATGGAAAGAGATGTGACTCTGCCTTAACCCATCAGAAAATCAATCTAGATCCTTTTTGAAGATGTGAACGTCATTGTTAGCAATGGAATTCTTCCAAGTAACCGTTTTTACTTTTTTTTTTTTTTAACTTTTTCAGTGCAGTAGAAAAGTCACACAGCAGAAGGCATTAACTCAGTCAGCAAGAGCTTAGCTCTGCTACTTTAACCTGAATATTTGGATGCATGTTTGATGCTGCACATTGAAAACTAAATGTTCATGTTGATTTTTCTTCTGTGTGAATGATTAGAGGTTTCTTTGTGTGTATGTTTGCTTTTTTAGGTATTTCAGTCAGGCATTGCTCTGTAATATTTTGGAAGCATGACAGAATTATTTTTCCTCTTGAAGGCAGTGTATATATCAAGAAAGCAGGAAGTAAATTTTGCAACCCCTGGTCTATAGTTTAATGAAGTCTGTCCATACCTATTGTTTTCTTAACTTTTAAAAAAATTAATTACAGTAGTAAAAGTAGTAAAAGTGAATGCAAAATAGAAAAAATAAAATATTGGGAAGGAAGGAAGGAAGGAAGGAAGGAAGGAAGGAAGGAAGGAAGGAAGGAAGGAAGGAAGGAAGGAAGGAAGGAAATATGTTTAAAGCCAGTAGAGTTCCCCAGCATATTCTGTCAGCATCTACAACTTCTAGTTCCCTTGACTGTATTTCACAGTAGTATATGGTTTATTTCATAGAATCTTTGGAGCCCACTTGTGTGGTCAACCTTGAGATCTCCAGACACCAGAATACTGTAGAACAACTATACAGTGATCATCCATTCTGATGACGTAGCCACTCTTTTCTCAATTGGGCTCTGATAATCAGGGATTCAATGCTAGTGGACTCTGTATGACCTAAGACCTCCAATTTGGAAACCAAATGCTGAGAATGGAATGGAGTGTGCATCTGTGAAATGTCTCCAATTGTTCGATGTGCCTCCGATACAATTTCTAGAACTGACACTCATAGGTATAAGGTTACTAACATACTTATTTCTTAATTAAATTTATATGCCAGCCAGCTTGAGCTCTAGGGAATGCAGGGTGACCTCAAACTGACTCTTCTTCCTATAACTCCTTCCTTCCTTATCTATCAGCAAATCCAAAAATCATCAACTTTACATATCTCATCTTAGCAGAAAGCATTACCAAAGCTTTAGAAAAATATGTCTTATTTTAACTCTGATCAAACAGATGAATTCTATATTGCCATGATGGCGAACCTATGGCATGTGTGGCACGTGAAGCCATATTTGCCAACATGTCAGCTCACAACTCCAGCGCATTGATTTTCAGCCTTCCGGAGGTCCAAGAGAGGCTGTTTCAGGAAAGCCTCTGGAGCCTGGGGAGGGCGAAAAACATGCCCAACAGGCCAACCAGAAGTTCAAGAATAATCCGTTTCCACCTTCCGGGGGGCGGGGGGAGGCCATTTCTATCTTTTCCAGGCTTGAGGAAAGCCTCCGGATCCTGGGGAGAACAAATACTTTCCTCAAGCCCCCCCCCCGCCCCATGCATGCATAACAAAATGGTGCATGCATGGGAAGGATGCATGCATGAGCAGATGGAGGGGGCTCATTCCACTGTGGGTCATGGCGCACCTGCACAATTTTGGTATGCCTTTCGAAAAAGGTTAGACATCACTGCTATATTGCTTCCTTTTATTTCTAGAAGTCTTGATCTTTAATTCATTCAGATATGATCTGTTTTCTATTTTTCTTTTTCTCATCACAATGGCTTCTATGAGGCTTTAATGAACACCTCTCTTGTAAATCCAGGAAAAAGTCATTGTCTAGGTCATCATGGTTTGACATTTCTAGTTTTATTGCAGTTTTATTTTCAAGCTTTAACCATCTTACTTTCTTTTGTATATTCTGTAAAAAGTCTTAATCAGGGTCATTCTCTTGGCTTATTATTTGAAATTCCACTTTACCTGCCTTCTTAAATGTATTCTTATAATCTACACTTTTTTGTTATCCAGTATTTCTGATTCCTGTTTTTAAATCAGATTTAATGTATTTTGAACATAATCTATCCATAGAAGCGGACATAATTTGCTGATATTTCTAGTATTGTAGCTACTAATATTTAGCATCATTCTTAGAAAAACTCCTGAAGAATTTCAAGTACTATAATATTTTGTATCATTCTTGAAATCCACATATTAACTGAAAGTCAAAAACAATTATACTTTTTTCCATTCCTTTTCTTCTTGGTATCTTTAGTCCCCTCTAGTGTTCAATTTGTGAAATAATGTTTCCAATTTCTGTTTTGTCTTAAAATGGTCAAAACACTCTGGTTCTCACAAAATATTATTTATTCTGTTTAATTATTTCCACAACCTCATAGTAAAAATCTCAATGTAATTCTAAAATTCTCAAAATGTATAATTAATTTTTTGTTTATTTAAGAAGAAACGTAAACTCACCAGGTGGCTTTTCAAACTTCTTGTTATGAAAATCTCTAGTAGTCTTGGAATAGTACATAAGCAATTTTAAACAGTTATTAAAAACTGTGATTTGTAATTGAATGTCCAGCCATTTCATCCATGGCTGCTAGCATAATAGTTGATCCCTTTATCTTCCAACTCCCAGACTTACAGGAGACTATTGTCCTGCAGTCTTCTCATGAAGTGCATCCATCCTAAAGATACGTGGAATCTCTGAATCTCTTCTTCTTCAGAGATGTTCCAAAGAAATTATCTACTTGCTGATTTTCCAATCTTTGCCACAGTTGTCACCTCTGTCAGAGGCGCATTTAGTTTGACATTGCTCTATTAGAAGTTTTCCTTCATATTTCTACATGGTTCACATATCATAATCTTATCTTTATGCAATACAAACAGTTGGCTTTATATGTGAGAAACATATTTACTTTGATCCGTATTTAAGGATAGATATATTGAAATCAAGTGACACATAAACCATGATTGAACTCCATTGATTTCAGTAGATGTAGAAATGTAGAAATTTGAATAATACTTTTATAACACTACATAATCAAGACTCACATGCTGTCTATCAAATTTCCAGAGGCTCTCCTCCAAGTCTTCTTACTTGCTGATTAGATTTGGTAGATTTAGCTGGAAGAGGATAGGGATAATCTGTTGCACTGGCAGTTTTGCTAATGTTAATTTAAAAATAGACATTAATCCAGAATACACACACACATGTACCCACACCCACACATACACAGAGTTTACTGATTACCAGATGTCAGGCAATTGATAGTGAGGGCAATGTTCTTAAATTAGCTATCAAGGATTATGTAATGAATATAATGAAAATTAACAATGCATGGACAAATAGTTTTGCTATATTTGAATAAAGGAAGACAAGTAAGATTCAGGGCAATAATTTTTCTAATAAGCCAACAAATTCAAGAAAAGAAGATTAAAATATGATGGAATTTTCAATTTTGTCAAGCACGCTTACAAAATATAGTATATTCATCACAGCCTAAAAATGAATAGAAATTAGATCTTTTTACGATACGTGTTCAGCATCATAGTAGGAAAAAATAGAGAAAAAATCTATAAATTTTGCTACAACGTATCACATTCCCACTTTTTGCCTTTCTGATATATTGCCTAAAAGTGGAATAAATTTACAAAAGGTTTCACAAACTTTGCCATGAGTCTTACTCTCACGAATTTGAATCTGTTAGACAAAATTGTATTTATTTTACAGGGATGAAAGATATAGTGCTTGAGGATTTAATGTGAAAGAGAAGTGGTATATTCTCAGGGTTTCCCAGAGAGCAGATCCAAGAAATTGAACGTGCCATGCAACAAGGGGATGTTATGTTAAAGACAGAAATGGCATGATTTGATGCTATGTACAACTACAAAGCATTTCAAGAAAAATTGTTGTTAAAAATTTCCGGTAATAGAAATGTATAGTACCTACTTGCACATTGTGAGTCAGTGTTTACCAAAATATTAGAATGTTCTCTGTTTTATATTGCTGTTATAACTACTAGAAACAATTAACATCACCTGAGACCCAAGACCATATGCTAGCATGCACCTAGAAATCAACATTCTTGTGGATTGCATTTGCTGCTTGTTAACTTTGGGTGGAAAAGGACAAAGGTCTCTGGATAAGCATCAACCTCAAGAGGTTGACAAGAGCAATAAAGAGGATATATTAGTTCTTGCTGAAATGGAACAAAGTATTTAGTGAAGTAACCGGGAAAAATTCTTCATTGTTTTGGATACATTGGCAAAGATTTGGCACATTCTGCTGCATTCAGAAGATGCCAGAAATTTTACTTACATTGTACACTTTGGCAGAGAGCAAGCTTTAGAATGAAGAATTTAGCTTAATTAAAAAAAAAAACAACAACACCCTATCAGCACACTGTCCTTAGTGCTGGATAGGCCAGCATGCCCAAGAGGCATATTCCGATGTGTCTCTCAATTAGTATTTTTAATGTGCTCTTGTTTAAAACTATGTGTCAAAGCACTTATAGGTCTGTTGGGATTTAACGTTAGCATACAGTAATCTCTCAAGGAAATAATATCATATATAGATTTATTTTTTGTGTTTTGCTTATATTCAACCATGTATCAAATAGTTAATTCACAGTAGTTTTAGTTCAGTTAAGGTACCATGTTACATTTTTAGAATTTTAACTATTGCATAGTACATCAGTCAAGAGCTTTACAGAGTAGCTGACAAAATAAAGCTACTGCTTTTAGACTAAGTCATTTTGGACTAAAATCTTTGCTTTAATTAGATATACATTCATAGAATCACAGAAAGTATGATGTGTAAGTCATCTAGTCAAATCCCTTGGTCTTGCAGGAAGTCACTAAACCATTGCCAGAATCTGGCCATGCATTTCCCATTTTAAAATGCCTATCACAACGGATGATAATATAATCATCTGTTTTAAAAGCTAAATATGACAATCTCCTTTTAGCTATTTCTTTCAGGTCTTCGTTTCTATGCCCTTTATTCTTTTAGTAATTCTCTTCAGAACCCACTTCAGTTTTCTATCTTTCTTTGAAGGCATAGTGGCCAGAATTGAACATGATATCCCAAGTGCAATCTAACCAGCTCAGTGTATATTGGAATTGTTAACCTTCTATTAACTGGATAAAATGATCCTATTAATGCAGCCCAACATTGTGTTGGCCCTTTTAGTCGCTGCATCACATTTTCATTCATGTTCAGCATGTGATCCGCTGGTATTTCTCGTTCTTTCTTACATGTCATCAAATCAGATTCTTCAGTTGTATTCTTATCCAGCCTAGATGCAAAACTTTATAATGGTAATTTATCAACATCCTACAGGATTTTGTCCCATGTTCAAATCTGTTCAAGTCTGAATTGTATATTTTCTTTTAAGAAACTTATTTAATCCATCCAAAATAATGGTTGTGTGCCATCAAGTATGTCATTTTTAATAATCACATAGATGCTTGGGATAAAATAATGTAGCATCTATTTGCCTTCAGAAATGGCAATGGAAAGCTGATTGATGTAGATGGTTCACATTCTTCTGAGCTCCAACAACCAGTAGCCATAGAGGCAATGATGATGGGAGCTGTTGTTTATCCATATCAGGAAGATTTGGCTTAGCAACACCTGGAATGCCACATTATTATCTATGTTACACCTGTGTTCTTTAACAGTAAGCTTCATTGAACCCATTTGGATTTACTATTGAATGCACAAACCTGGAATTGTATATTAGACGTTTTCTAGCTCTGGTTGGTAGCTCTGAGAGAAGAGAAAGGACAAGGCTACTGCACCTTTACATTTTCAAAATGGGAACAACAGGGACTTATAGGTGTTTTGTGTAAGTGGCTCCCATATCAAAGAGTATAGCATACTTCAGTAGCATACCTCTGTAGAAAGTATAGGCAATTTTGGATTGCATCTGAGCCTTGTAATAATGAGACAGCACAACAATTAAACCAAATCTACTTTAATGAAATTAGTACAAAATTTAAAGGCAGTAATACAACATTTTTATTCCCCTCTGCCCCTACTAAAAAGAGAACCAGACCCATCCCTTGAATCCCTGCAGGGTTGAAAATTGCAGTGGCTACTTGAATTTTTTAAAGACTGTTGTGTTTCTTGTATTGCATAGAAGATATTGCAAAATATATACAAAAATATGTAACAAAATACTGCAGTGTGATCTAAATATTTTTTTTATTTACTTCAAGTTATATACACACCCACTTCCTTTCTAACCAACACTCACTATTTTTACTGACATCAAAAATTGTCATTGGATTTTGCCCCTTTCACAATCCTTTAAGTTTTCTTTCTCTTTCGATACCTAGATAAATTTCAGAAATGTCCTTATAGATTTGTTGATAGTCTCATTTAGATTGTGTAATAATCTATTGCCAGATAATGCATTTTTATTAATTTATAGGAAGTTGTTCCATGCAATCCCATAATAAATATAGATTCATTGTGTGATTTCAAAAATGGCAATATATCTGCTTACTAGCCATCTGAATCCTTTTTTTGGTATATCAAAGTAAATATTTGAAATCAAATATTGTTTTTGGGTGTATACCACAATGTCATGTCATTTTAAAAAAGCAATTTAAATACTATATGCAGGTATAATGGGTGCAGAAGTGTATTGCTGGTAAACTATTTGAAAGAAATAAGTTGTCTGTGTTCTTCTTAGTCATACCAATGATGCACACAATAATAAGATGCAATAGCATATGGTTAAAAAAACAAAGATGGTCATTTATACCATCATGCAATAAACATAATGAAACTATATTGAATTGATGCATGGTTTTAAATTATGACATTAAAAATTATGTTGCTACATAGACTTACCTTAATATTGTTTACTAGCGGAGTTATCTGTTCATTAATTTTGGCTGCACTGGATTTTCAGAATGGAGAAGAAATAATTGTGTCTTATTCCAGAAGATCTGTTTGTGTAGTTTTGTTTTGTTTTTTAACATAATAATTGTCTGCAGAGTGAAATGTATGGAGCCAAGCCCAGAGTAGTTGTGGATTCCAATTTGAATTGAATGATGATGTGGATTAGTTTTTCAAGCTGATTCCAGACTTGGAATTTCATTTAACTAAAAGAAGGTGCATGTGTTATCTTTAATGTAGCATTTTCGAAGAAGAATTGTGCAACATTTCCAAAATACAAAGTATCTAAATCAGCATGGACCCAGCTACTGGGCCCTATTAAACTATAGGGCTGTTATTCTACTGGTGTCTTTAAATGAATTAGGATGGCCCGTTTCCTTCTATTTCAGAGGTGAAATCCAGCAAGTTCTGACAGGTTCTGGAGAACCAGTAGCAGAAATTTTGAGTAGTTCAGAGAACCGGCAAATGCCACCTTTGGCTGGCCCCAGAGTGGGGTGGGAATGCAGATTTTGCAGTATCCTTTCCCTGCCACGCACACCAAGCCACACCATGCCCCACCAAACCACACCCACAGAACTGGTAGTAAAAATAAATAAATTTCGCCACTGTTCTATTTATTACTGTCAAAGTAGTTCTTCCTCCTTGCCTCAGGACATAAGGGATCAATGATTTAAATTCTGAATATATTTTATCTTCCTTTTTTGCTATTACAGATCTTTGGTTCCAGATCTATATAATACTTTGAATGAAGTATTCCTAGGACATAGGCAGATGAGATAATAGAACATTTCTCCCTAGCCTGTCTTCAACTCTGACTGAACTAATTTAAAAGAAACCACTTCATATTGTTTTTAGTTGGTATAGTCTAGGAACTACAGTCTATTAAATCATTCTGTTAATAACTGGAATGGAGTCATCCACTTTTTTTTAAGCTGCATCGATGCAAAGCAGTTGAGGTTCATGATGCATGCTAATTTATTGACTTGCCTTCCTAGACTTGAACTGCATATTTTCTTCCTATAAAATACAATTAAGCTGCTTTCTATGTAAAGGCAGCCTTGCACCAGATTCAGTATGGAACAGTTTAAGAGATAATGCATTTGTGTCCAAAAATATGAAAATACAGCATGATCAGTGAGAACAATACATATGGTTTCTTTTTCAGCATCTTATCCTTGTAGATCAAACATTTCTCTCTTGGTTTTTTTTAATTCTCAAGAGTAACAATTCAGGAAATTGTTCATATTTTTATTTAACTATAGTTAAACAGCATTATCTAATTATTATATTTAACTAGAAACTATGACTAATAAAATAAGCCAGCAATTCAGATAATTCCAAAATCATTAACCATAGTACAAACATTCCTTCATGATAATCTTGATTTGTGTAAATTACAAAAGAGACAAAGTATGGTTTATACAAAAACAGCAAGTAACTTGCATGATGCTATTCCACAAGGCCTTTCAGTTTCAAGAGAGACAGGAAGGAAAATATGAGTGTATTGTAAATTAACACTTTATTCCGGCAGATTTTATCCTGCATACATGGGAAATCTGTAATGATGGAGCTACACTGTATGTAAACCTTCCTCAGTTTGAAATTATGCCAAGCCACATGCTCAAAGCAGAGTACAAGAGTAATATCAGCTGTATATTAATTATGGCTTCTGAAGCTTTGCCTAATTACATTCCCTCTCTTAAGATGACACAAATATTTATGAGTAGGACATTTTATTCTCACTGTAATCGGTGACATAAATAGGTAACACCTTTATAAAGAGTTAATAAAAATATGTAAACACCGGATAGAGTGCAAAATATTGAGCAGTGAGCAGTAAAACATTCCAATGTTTATTGTATTAATTGAATATTCATGAGATGCCAATTTAAATTACAGTTCACAACTGTTGCTGTGTCTAATGAATAATTTAAACAAGTGTGGCCAAAGAGATTTCAACGCTGCATTAGCAAACTGCAACGGATTAGCAACAGAGAATTTATAATTAGCTTTGTATATCCTATAATAAATTCATTGGAAAGATGGTTTTAATTATCCCACATGTTAATTTGGAATAGAGTGCATTAATTTTAAACTAAAAAGTAACCCTTTGCTGCCAGGTGACTTTTTTTTTTACTACTATGCTGAATTTGCTTTGTGCTTCCTAGTTTTTAATTGGAATTTAGCATTTGTTGAAGAATGATTGAGATAGCAAACATTTTTGCAATTTACTAGTTATGTTGATTTTGTTATCTAATTCACACTTTTTGGTTGTCAGTCATTACACACAATCACACACACAACATTGTGCATAATTGGTGAGCCTTTTGCTCCTCATTTTTCTTCTTTTTCCAATGTTTTCTCTAGTAATGTTTTAATTCTTACCTGCTTATTTTACTTTGCCTTACTGTATGTCTCTGTAATTATGCTTAAATATTTCACTGATATTATCCTTTTCGATCCCTCTTTTCTTTTCCATATCTTCCCTAATTAAACTCCATTCTAGGCAGGTTTTATATGCTTCCATATCAGACATGAGTCCAGATATCTAAGAAATTTTCATTTTTGTTTATTTTTAGCTTTATTAAATAAAAATAAAACAAAGAGAAGAAAAAAGAAAAAATGAAAGCAAAAAACAATTCAACAACTTCTTGGGTAACAGCTTGAATAGTTTCTGGTGGACCTTAAACCTGAACTATGTTGTAAGGTGCTATGAGAAGTATGGATTTCAAAGTAAATGAATCATAGACCAAATAAATTCTATTTGAGAGTGACAGTGGATGAAATGATTGAGTTACACTTAAATGCTGTCTAAAGACTGAAGGATGGAGTATACATCAGGTACTGATTGGATGGCTCTCTTTTTCACCTTTGCTACTCGAATGCATGGATTAAATGCATCCCGTATAGTCATTCAAGTAACTCTCTTAATCAACATTTGATGCTTAACAAATTCTCAGAAGCTGCTATGCTATTCGGTATGACTATCAGCCTGAACAAAGCAGATACACCATGCCAAACACAAAGCTTGTAGAACTATTAATCACTGTTAATGACATCCATCTGATAAATAGTATAGCATCATCTAGAGCAGGGGTGTCCAAACTGCTGGCTGGGGAATTCTGGGAGTTGAAGTCCACAAGTCTTAAAGTTCCCAAGTTTGGACACCCCTGATCTAGAGTGATGCGTGTTTGGATGGATCTCTGCATACTAGAGTACTCAATCAATATAACATTCATATCTCCACAAAGCAGAGTCTACAGAGCTGTAATTATCATTTCTCTCCTATATGGATGTGAATCATGAACTCTGAACTGAAGGGACATCAAACTTCACATGCACACACTCTGTTCCTTCCTTGACATTTATTGGCAAGACCTGTCTTCAACCTAGAGGTCTTGGATCCTCCAGAGTCCACCAGGATTAAGTCCCTGATCAACAGAGGACATATGCAATAGGTTGGGCATCTAACCAGAATGGATGATTGCCATATACCTTACCAGTTGCTCTAGAGTATACTGTAATCTAGAAGCGATCTTGAGTTCAACCAGGTAAGTACTACAAAGATGCTATACAGAAATTGTACACCACTGTGACATCTAGATCTAGAAGATGCAGCAATTGACAGAACTTCTAGCGAACCCTGTGGTATGAAGCCTCACCATGTTTGAAGACAGGTGCTGCAATGCCATGAGTGGCATCACAAACTAATACCTATGGTTACTGCATCAATGGACTTCTGTGACCCCACTGTGATAGCCTCTGTGCTCCCAGATGGGTTTGCAGAGCAACCATTGTATCCATTGATGAAGTGCACAGCAGAATGTCTTCTTCAAACCCGAAGAACTGCCATAGATCCTAGCACTTCCTTCTCTCAATCTTGACACCATTGAAGAATGAAAAAGCCTGCACTAGAAAAGAGGACTAAGAACAATTTTAAATATTGTTACTATTTGCAAGGCCCACATTTTTGTGTTCAAAATAGATGCAAATTTTTTGGAGTATAAGACGCATCATGGTTTTAAAGAGGCCAATTTTAAAGAAAAATTTTTTTTGCACTCTGCAAATCTCCCCAAAATGACCCATTTTTTGCGAAAACGGGCCCGTTTCTTTTTTCAAAAAAAAGGGCATGAGTAGTCCTTAGGAGGCTTGTAGAGTGCTTTTGGGGGGAGGGGGCAAATGAGCAAAAAATGGCACATCTAATCCCTGTGGATGGGCACGCAACTTGGGCATCCTCCTTGATGCACGGCTGTCCATGGAAGATCAAGTGACGGCCGTGGCCAGGAGGGCGTTTTACCAGGTTCGCCTGGAGGGCGTTTTACCAGGTTCGCCTGGTATGCCAGTTGCGTCCCCTATTGGATCGGGATGCCCTCTGCACAGTCACTCATGCCGTTGTGACATCCCGACTGGACTACTGCAATGCTCTCTACATGGGGCTCCCCTTGAGGTGCACCCAAAGACTTCAGCTTGTCCAGAATGCAGCCGCGCGGGCAGTTATGGGAACCTCTAGGTTTTCCCATGTAACACTGCTCCTGCGTGAGCTGCATTAGCTGCCTGTCGTCTTTCGGGTGCGCTTCAAGGTGTTGGTTATCATCTTTAAAGCGCTCCATGGCACGAGACCTAGCTATCTGCGGGATCGCATCCTGCCCCATACATCCCTGCAGCCGATTCGCTCCCACAGAGAGGGACTTCTCCGGGTGCCGTCCACTAGGCTATGCCAGCGGGCGGCACCCAGGGGAAGGGCCTTCTCTGTGGCGGGCCCGACCCTCTGGAACGACCTGCGCCCCGAAATTAGAACAACTACGGACCTCCGCTCCTTCCGTCAAAAATTAAAAACGCACTTTTTCTGCTTGGCCGGCCTAGGTTAGTCATCTGTTTATTGTTTTAATCGGGTTTTTAAGGGGTTTAGTTTTTAGTATTTTGGGTTTTTAGCGCAGGGATAAATTGTTTAATCTGATTTTATATATTTATGATGTATTTATGTTTGTATGTTTTAATTCCCCTGTGCACCGCTCTGAGTCCCTTCGGGGAGAGGGAGCGGTCTACAAATTAAAAATTTTATTCTTCTTCTTCTTCTTCTTCTTATTATTATTATTATTATTATTATTATTATTATTATTATTATTAATTTATATTTATTATAAAAAGGGCATGGATAATCATTAGGGGGCTTTCAGAATGCTCCTGGGGGCTGAGGAGGGCAAAATTGAGCAAAAAATGGCCTGTTTTTCCCTCATTTCTGCCTTCCCCAGTCCCCAGGAGGTCTCTGAAAGCCTTCTAAAAAGCTATGCACAGACATTTCAGGAGGCAAAAAATGTTGTGTTCAGTGTATAAGATGCACCCAGATTTTCAGCCTCTTTTTTGAAGGAAAAATGTGAATTTTATACTCTCAGAAATACGGTATATTTTCAAATAAGGCTCAATCTAGCTGCTTTCCTTAGGATATACAGTAATATTCATTAAGTATTGGAAAGTTTGAAAAGTCATTCAAATTTGTACATCTTTAGATGGGCAGTAGAACATCTGTTCTAGACATATAGAATCTGAAAGAGCTTCTCAAATTCTAGTGAATATAGGAGCACTTCTTCCAGGTGGTACTGCTTAATTTCAGGTCATTAGGTTAATCACATCTTGCTGATGTTTGATTTTATTCTATAATATAAACATTGACTTGGCACATGTCCTTAAGATCTGATTGGATAAAAATGCAAATGTTGCATTGAAAGTAATGTTCCTTCTGGAATATTTTGGTGTCACAGACAGCAAGACAAAGAGAGCCAGCTTTTGAAGAAACTTAATTGAAATGTGTGCTCTTTTCTGTGAGATTCATCTGCTATATTAAAATAGGCAGCTGGCTATAAAATGTAAAATGTAGAGAGATAGAGATAGAGTAGAAGTTTTTTTTTTACCTTAATACTGTGCCAAAGGAATAAATCTTCTTTTGCTTTGCCATATTTTAGTGCATTTTAATTAGTATCTCATTAGTACCTATTCAGTAATACAGCCAGATACTGATGTGGTATACAACATTAGAAGTATAATTAATTTCCATTATTGTGCTGGGATTTCTGATTTAAATATAAATATACATGTGTATATGTGTGTGTGTGTGTGTGTTTGTGGCATAGGCATAGACAGAATTATATACATTTAATAATTCATTAATTGTTAAAAATTTAAAAATAATTAACAAGACTAATGAAAAGAAAGAAGAAAAAAAGAAAAATCAAATGCAAAAAGAAAGAATAAGAATGAAAGGAAAGAAATAGCTTCTGATTTTCTTCTTCACAACTGTTAAATTAAATACAAAATTACATCTTACCTATGGTTACAAAATTTTAAAAAAACAAATATATTTGCTATGATTTATGGTTTTGATAATTAAAAGTTCACTTTTTCTGTTTCATGTAAAACATAAGCGGTAGATTTCTGACTTTCAAGGAAGTGGAAAATAAAGATGGCTGTATAATAAATGCTTTACATTTTTTTGTAAAAAGGCATGTGAGACAGACTCAGGTGGAGCAATAGACACCTTGATTAATCAGATGTTTATTGTTAATTTTTCACAAGATTATCCACAGCAAATTGTAAATTGTAACAGCTTTAAAGCATTTCAAATGTAAGCCATGGTAGGCTTTATATTATCAGATAGGCTAAAGAATTAATGGAAAGTTAATAAGGCATTTTTCTAATAACCATCATTGTTTAGGAAATCAATACAATATGATATGATACAGAACAAAAAAAAAGCTGCATGACAAACTGGATGCAAATTTTTAAAGAAATAGTCATAACATAACAATGGGAAAAATTATATATAAAATTCATACCAAGATAGAACTTAAATTAAAACTGGTATGAAATGTTTTATATATGTTATACAACTCTATCAATAATATCTGAGCAAAAAAATCATACTTATGTTGATTATTTGTTTTAATTAATTTTTACATTCAATTTTAATGGTTGACTTTGTTTTATTTTATTTAGAACCACCCAGAGTCAGCCATATAAATTTGATAAAATAAATACATTGGAAAGGCAGTGAAACAGAATGTTTACCGTATGTGGTAGACTTAGAAATACTGGAAACTTGGACGGACCAAAAAATAAATTGGAATTTAAATTTGAAATGAAAACAACTTTCTTACTAAGAATAATTTCAGAAAAAAATCTCTAATGAGGTACATGCTCACAGCAGTGACAATAAATGATGCCCAATACTGACAGATATAATGCTGACAATATCTGATTGGGAATGTAAGCTTGGAGAAGATGCAACAACAGCAAAATTAGTGTATATTTTCACAGCAGGGCCTACCCAAATTTAAGCAAGAATGGTTCCTATACATACAAGATATCATGTAGTATTGTATCATGGCAAATATAATCACTGACAGTCTGGCTTCTAAGAGGACCTAAATTTTTATAAACTGTTCACAACAGAGGAAAGTAAGAAATCCATTATTCATTTCTTTTCTTTTTTTGGTATTTATTGGTTGTCAAATTTGCATCTTGTTTTCTTTATTAACATGTATAAACAAACAAGAATACAATATAATACAATGAAAACCTTAAAAGGTTTAGAGGTTTCCCCTATTCAATCATTAATGGGGCAATGCTCATCTCCAATTCTCAGTCAAGGAAGCCAGCATTGTCTGAAATACATTTCTTATCATCATGGGGCCAACATGAATATACAGAAAGCAGTAATCTTCCTACTGAAGCAGTACCTATTTATCTACTCACATTTTCATTTTTCGAACTGGTGGGTTGGCAAGAGCTGGGCAAAGTAACAGGAGCTCACCCTATCATGTGATGCTCAGGTCTCAAATCCAGGCTGTTGGCTTTCCAGTTGACAAACTCCGCATCTTAAGTGCTGAGCCATCACCCCCCCAAAAACTTTAACACTAAGTAATTAACCTAACATCAAGAAATATTTTGTTGCAATATAGATTGTTTCTTTTGTTTTTTAATATCATATTCAATTTTGGATGAAAGAGGAAGAACTTTAGGTGCGATTACTACTTTGAGTTATTTATAGAAATAATAAAGGCTGGATAAAAACATTCTTTAAAATACTAAATAATCTTACAATCTTTAACACTGACATTCTATATTATAATTATTATTAATAGAAACTTTTGTGTTTTTATTCTTAACTGTTTAAACCTTAGAGCCGTGATGGTGGACCTATGGTGAAACCATTTGTCAGGGCACGTGAGACTTGCCCTGTTAGCATGTGCACACTGGCCAGCTGACTTTGGCCTTCTTTTGAGGACATTTTTTGCCCTCTGGAGGCCTAAAACTGGCCCTATGAGCAAACCGGAAGTCAGTTCCTGAACTTCTGGTTTGCTCCTAGAGCTGGTTTTTTGCGCTCCAGAGGCTTCAGGGAAGCTCTGGTACAACCAGTTTTCTCCATCACTGGCCATGGGGGGGGGAACATCTAGCCCCTGTGGATGGGGCACGCAACTTGGGCATCCTCCTGGATACCCGGCTGTCCATGGAAGATCAAGTGACGGCCGTGGCCAGGGGGGCGTTTTACCAGGTTCGCCTGGTACCCCAGTTGCGCCCCCTATTGGACCGGGATGCCCTCCGCACGGTCACTCATGCCCTCGTGACATCCTGTCTAGACTACTGCAACGCTCTCTACATGGGGCTTCCCTTGAGGTGCATCCGAAGACTGCAGCTGGTTCAAAATGCGGCCACGCAGGCAATTCTGGGAGCCCCCAGGCACTCCCACATAACACCGCTCCTGCGCGAGCTGCATTGGCTGCCTGTGGTCTTTTGGTGCGCTTCAAGGTGCTGATTACCATCTTTAAAGCGCTCCATGGCACGGGGCCTAGTTATCTGCGAGATCGCATCCTGCCCCATACATCCCTTCGACCGATTCGCTCGCACAGAGAGGGACTTCTCTGGGTGCCGTCCACTGGGCAATGCCAGTGGGCGACTCCTAGGGGAAGGGCCTTCTCTGTTGCAGGCCCTATCCTATGGAACGACCTACCCCCCAGAACAACTCCGGACCTCCGCTCCTTCCGCTGAAAGCTCAAAACATATTTCTTCCAACAGGCCGGCCTGGCCTAATCTATCTTTTACATCTTCAGTCTGTATATTTAAATTTTAATTGGGTTTTTAGGGGTTTAGTGTTTTAGGTTTTAGGTTTTAGCGCAGGGTTATTGTAATTTAATTTAATTTTAGATATTTATATTGTTGTATCTTTTTATGTTTTATATTCCCTGTGCACCGCCCCGAGTCCCTTTCGGGAGAGGGAGCGGTATACAAATAAACATTTCATTTCATCTTTCCTTGTGTAAAATTACTCCCTCCCGAACCAAGCTTTCTTTTAAAGTTGGATAAATGTTCGTTATTGTTCAGTTAGGATAGAGAAGTGTTAGAAGCAAGGTAGGGAACTATTTTCAGTCAGGATCCACTTAAAAGGTTTTGATCTTCTCTGCTTTACTATATACAGTAGAAGACAACCTACTCTGATGGTTTTTCCAAGTCCAGTTTAGCTTAGTATGATTTGATTGCTTATTAGTAACCTATGACTATCACTAAGTGTTGTATCTTATGATTCTTGATGAATGTATTTTATTTTTCTTTATGTACATTGAGAGCATATGCACCAAAGACCAATTCCTTGTGTGTCCAATCACACTTGGCCAATAAAGAATTCTATAATAAAAAATTCTAGACGCTGATTTTTTTTTTCTTCTCAGAGTTTTCTACTTTTTCCTCCATTAGGTTTTATATTCATGCAATAAAATATAGAGATCTGCCATTATCTTTAGACATTTTTGTTTATGGGAACATAATATCTAAAATAACTAGCAAAGCTATAAGAAGCATGAAACAAGGATGTTGTGACTATGCATAAAATGTGGGGAAGCATTTTTGTATTCTATATATGTACAATGAGCATGGTCACATTGCTGTGTAGCACAGAGGAAAAAGAAATCAGAAAAAGATTGTTTAACAGGGCAAGCATAAAATCAAAAGGTAATGAGCAACTAAAATGCCATAAACATTCCTGAATAAATATTATTTGAGAGATTTTCTCTAAGCCCATTGAAACTTTTGCTTAATTACTACAAAATTATGTGATGTGAGTTCAATCTATTATCTTCATGCTTTGCTTCAGAAAGAATAACAAAACAACAAAAAATAAATTGAAGAATCAAGACACAAAGTTTGAACTATAGTTAAACCTTTCATCATTTATTTACAACTCTGTGTTGTTCAGAACAAATGCAATAGTTCCCTATATTGCTTTAACAATAGCAATAGCACTTACACCTATATACCTCTTCACAGTACTTTACAGCCTTCTCTAAGTGGTTTACAGAGTCAGCATATTGCCCCCAACAATTTGGGTCCTCATTTTACCCACCTCAGAAGGATGGAAGGCTGCGTCAACCTTGAGCCTGGTGAGATTCGATCTGCCAAACTGCTGGCAGCCGGTGATCAGCAGGAGTAGCCTGCAGTACTGCATTCTATCCACTGCACCATTACGGCTCTTAACAAGAACAAAACATAGTAAAATAATGTTAAAATATCACAATAATTCAGCAAAAAAGAACTGATGGGAAGAGTCTCTGACTCAGATGATTAGTAATCCGTAGAAAACAGAGTAAAAGTTCAAAAAACAAAGGACAGAATTTCATTGGACCATGTTTTGCTAATTTAGTTGTAGTTTTCTTGTACTAACTGGTTTGGATTGTATCTCAATCAGTGTAGTCTTTGACTGAGATTTCTGATAGTTGTAACCCAAAGCATCAGGCAGGGAAATCTTTCTTAATGATTTTTGTGGGATTTTTAAAGAAAACCAAGTATTTATTGAACAAAAAGAGAGAACAGATTTTTAATCTCATACAGGGAAATAATTCTTCCAAATCTGGGCAGCAAAAATCCTGAATAATATTCCCATCTACAAATATCTACACTGAAAACAAATTGCAATTCACTTTGTGTCTCTAGAACAGGAGTGAAACCTGATACAATTAAACACTCTCTCCATTTGTTAAAGATTGCAATTTTATTTCTGACAGCTTTTCTTACCATGTAGGCTGCAGATTTATCTTTATAATGAAGCGTTAATTATCCTTGGATAACTCTTTCCCCAGTAATATTGCCTGCCATAATACTGGATCATATCTGGTCAAAACTCTGCATTCACCTTTCTGTATAAATTGGCTCCTCCTTCCCCTCCTCTATAAGACACTTGATTCAAATGTAGAAATGAAAGAGATAAGAAAAGTGGCAAGGGTATTTTAAAGGCTTTGGAGAAGAATTTGACCATTAAAATATTCAGTGTCTTAATGGTACATAATTTAGATAAAAGAAGTGCTTAACATAAGGTAGCATCACTTTGTTTATGAGTAACAATTAGGCTTCATTGTCTGGGATTGGGAAGCCATTCAGTATTTCATTGCAGAAAATTATAGAACATTAAGTAGAAAAGGTTTCTGTTAGAGATTTCTGAGGGAGATCTCCTAACCAAAGTATGATCTTCCATTATTCCTTTCCTCTTGAGAAAATGTTCTGTGAATAGAAATTAAAAAGTAAAAAGTAAAAACAAGGTTTATGAGCAGTAGTAATGTCATCTGGGGAAATCTATATAAATTCATAATTAAAATCTTACATAGAGACATCCTGTGAGAAGATTGTGAGGGAAAATCAAATTGTGATAACCACTACATTAATTAAAGCAGGAATTTACTTTTAGCTGCCTTGCCTCTTGCTCAGCATTCAACATCATGCAGGGAACAGACTTTGATTTGAGAGGACCACATCGCATTTCAATACTTAGGTCTAGTTGAGCTTGTGTCTGAACCAGTGATTGAGAGCTATAGCAGTAAGAAGCTTCTACTGTGTGATAAATGCACCCCTACAGAAATAAATTGCTCCCTCTTTAAGTCCTTCCCTACTGCTTCACTCATATTCTTAACAGGATGAGTAGTTGAACCAAAAAAGTGGCTGTTACTTTAAAGAATAAATTAGTTTGACTCTTAACTCAATAATTAAAATGGTTATGGCTATGAGCCTGCAGGGATAATGTACTATTATTATAGTCATTTGTTTCAATTAAATGCTTACTGATTTTACAATACCAGCTGGGCACCTGTGTGAGACAGCTATTACTCTGAACAAGACATCTCAAATTCCACCAGAAATTGTCCCCTCTCCAATGCATTTTACATACAGCTATGACAGTGTCTTAGAAACAGAAACAAATTGAATGGTAACAAAAGTTGTGTGTGTGTATACATCTTTTTTGTCCAATGTAAAATAAGGAATTTGATATGGGTGGTACATTTCTATTTAAGAAGAATTAATTATAAACTATATTATAGAGAATCTTCCCTTTGAAACAATTTCATCTTCTCCTGATAGCAATTCAAATAGCTTTTTAAGGCAAGTCTTTGTATATCCTATGCCACAATTCCAGGGGGCATATAGCAGAATTTCTTTGTAATTTGTTAACATTGTGATTTTTGCTCTGGTGAGTTGCTGATTTGAATTGGCTGTAGCTCTTGGTTTACTAAGGAAGCAGAAATATAAAATGGTTGATCAAGCTTGACAGATCAGAATAGGGGTTTTTTTTCAGAGAGAGAGTAGACATTAGTTATTGCTTTAGAAAATCTGTGTCATCTTTTATGCTGTTTGGTTACTTCTGCCCCACTTTGGGAAATAAATCGTTCTACAATGTTCTAGTACTATTATGGTTCTTTTACTCTGAATTTTGTGCTATGCCAAAGAATGATACATCTTTAGTTTTGATAGTTGGAACATTTTTCACATAAATTTTAGTGGTGGGAAATACCTTTTTAAAAAACCTTGAAAGGAAACTTGCTACCAGATGTCGCTTTTCACATGCAGTTATAAGATATGACCAGAGGTGGGCCACTACCGGTTTGGACCAGTTCAAGTGAACTGGTAGTTCCGACCAGCGGCTGGGCCCACCTACCCAACCTGGCGCTATCTCATCCTATATAATTGCTGCTTTTTCGATGTTGCGCCTCAGGGGTGAAATTCAGCAGGTTCTGACATATTCTGGAGAACTGTTAACAGAAATTTTGAGTAATTTGGAGAACTGGCAGATGCCACCTCTGGATGGTCCCAGAGTGGGGAGGGAATGGGGATTTTGCAGTATCCTTCCCCTGCCACTCCCACTCACAGAATCAGTAGTAAAAAAAATTGAATTTCACCACTGCCGTGCATGCACTCACATTTTCGGTTCTGGGCAAACCGGTTGTTACAGTATGTGACTCCCACATCTGGATATGACCCAGGTTAGGAAGATACAGAAGCATTGTTGTCTAACTCAAAAATATTTTACTTAAGACTAATCATGCACCTTGAGCAGCACTTGGTCCAGAAGTCAAAGCCAAAGGAGTCAGGGTAGTTCGAGGCAATAATATCTATCTCGGTCTACCTAGAACAGTAGTTCTACAACTATGGTTTGTGGATCCCAGGACTCTATAACACCTTTTCATCAGGTCTGCAAAGTCAAATAACTATTTTAAAATTTCTCATTTTTAATTTCTAATACAATAAATATTGATGGATATAACCTACATAAACCACAGGTGTTCAGTCCTCAGTCGTTTTTATGAATGTAAAGAGTCCTGACACCAAAGTGTTTGAGAACCTCTGATCTAGAATAAATAGCACTTACTATTTCAATGCTGATTTATCGTGTGTGTGTGTGTGTGTGTGTGTGTGTGTGTGTGTGTGTGTGAGAGAGAGAGAGAGAGAGAGAGAGAGAGAGAGAGAGAGAGAGAGAGAGAGGAATAGCAGTTTCCACTTAATTATTAACTATTCTTTGTCATCTGTAGCACATGATAGTAGCTTAATCATAGTCTGATGCTAAAGTATAATAAAAAAGACAGAATGGTAACAATGTTAATTAGTGTATTGGATAAAACATATCAGGTGCTTGATCCAAGCCAAGTGTGGTTAGCTGGAATCTTTCTCCTGATATTAATGTTGCCAGATTGACTTTATACTCATTTCTGAAAATTTTCATAATAAATTTTCTGCACAGGTCTCATATCCATAATTACATTCCTGGACTAGTTCTGCTCTGCTGCATAAATAATATGCACTTTAAAGAAAAAATATGATTACATATTTAATGGATAAATGGAGGCGTTGTGGTCTACTGGCTTCATAATAAGAATTTTTTTTAAAAAAAATCTTAATATAGTGTTTGCCCAAGAGACTAATGTAACTGTAGATGGAAATGATCTTTTAGATTTGTTTAAAACTCAGCACATTACATTAATATATATTTCAACAATTATAAAAAAATGAATGAAAAATAAGGAGAATGCATTATTTTTCTTAGTAGCTGGCCAATCATATTTAACCTTTAACATTCCCATGAAACAGAGGCATTCTAAAGAGCTCTAAGGAATGTATAATTTTACATGTAATTAAAACTTACCAGAGAAAGTTGACAGTATAATATTAGTTTCTTTTTTTAAGGATTTCATTGGATGCTAGAAATGATCATTTTCTTTTTGCTTCTTATATAATGGTATAGAGCATTTTAGAACAGTTTCTGCATAACTCATTAAATCAGAAACAAATGCTTACCCCTGCAAGTGATCTAGAAAATGTCCTTTGTATCCTGACCTTTTTTCCAGAAGCTGCAGGAGAAGTGCTGTATAGAAACAGCTGATCGTGTGGATTTTGACATCTATAATCTGATTCATATAAATGTATAGTTCTCGGATTCTCTGTTGGGAGCTTAATCTGAAAGCCAGTTTAGCAACAACCATTGTTTTTGAGATAATTTGAGTTGGCATTAAAATTCTTCGCAGTTGTTCATTCTCACATTAAAATCATCAGCTCATGTTGTCATCATTAAGTCATGTGGACAGATTCCTGTGAACAAAGTCCTATAAAACAAACCTGCTTGTCATTCAACTACGGAATTCTACATTCAGCTTTTTGGAGGACAAATAGAAATGGATTGAAAATGTGACGCATTCTAAAAAGTATATTGAATTCTCTTATTTATTTAACAGAACTGACAAGAACAGCTCTTACAAAACCTTGCCAGCTTCCCACTCTTAAGCTCCCTCCCTGTGTCTTTTGAACATCTGAGCCCTACATGCTGTCTAATGCTGTAGAAAAGCTCTTGATTCCTGACCTGTAGCAGTAAATCTGCTTCTGCATTTGGATTTATTTCTGCTGAAGCCTACAGAGCCCTTCCAGTTTTTCCCTACATTTCTTACTTTATGAGCTACTAATGGAGTTGGCAGGAGTCCTCTGCTAATGAGAGATTGCACCTCAGTGGGCTTATTGGAAATGAAAATTGTTAATAAATAAAGCCCCGAGTCTTTAAAGTCATGTTAACATTAATCAGATTAATATAAAAAGTGGGAGGGGAGAGTCTGGCAAAAGCTTAAGACAGTATTTGATTTCTCTCCTGCTGGTTTCCACTGGGTCTCAATTGATAGTATCTAAGTATCCGGATTAATTTTATTTCCAAAACAAGTGAAGGAGCAGTTGTATTTCAGTGCTCTGGCCTTTTTATTAACAAGTCTCCCCCACCTTTTTTTTATGTTAGCAGTTATAGCAGAATGAAAGTCATAAGCCACTGTTCCTGAGCATCTTGTCTCTTATTGACAAGCTAACTAACAAGAGAATCTTGTGGGCTTTGTTGGAGGTCACATTTTGTTCTTTGGATATCGCAGAAATAACTTACTCTTTTTGCTTCCCCAATTTACTATTATCCATTTTCATTAACATTAGTGTTGTGTTCCTTATATAAAGTATTTTTAAAAATTGTTATCCTATTTAGGTTTGATATTCTACTAACCCTGCCCTTAGTGTGGATGACTAGGTATCCCCAATGAAAAGAGCATAAGAGGGTGACAATTTGAAAATGTGGACCCTTCTGCAAAGCCATATTGCAAAAGCTCTGCTATCATTTTTATCACTGTGCTAGTGCTTTTCCTTTTACGTCCCATGCTGAGAAAGATGGGTGGTAAGGCACCACAGCATTTTGATACCAGAAATAGGAAAGCAGAATGACACTGAATACCACCTATAACAGGATCAAACTAATAGTTAACTGACTCAGCGTCTTGAGAGCTACCCAAATCCCAAACCTTGCTTGTGGAAAGGGTCTTGATTTACCCCTTATATTGACCCTTTAAGACTAAATTGTCTCTGAATGTGAAGATTCTATGCATCGCTACAATAATGCTGCATAATAAATTTAACTCCTAAAGCAGATAAATTAGATATAGATTCAGGTGAAGAGCAGTCTTGTGAAAACTTTATAATGCAACAACATACTAGGTGCCTCTTTTCCTTCGGTTTTCCAAGTTTAATAATAATAATAATAATAATAATTTAATTTTATATCCCGCTCTCTCTCCCCGAGGGGACTCGAGGCGGGGCACAGGCAATTAAAATACAAATAAAACCACTGACAAATACAAAAGACAAAGTTAAAAATAAATTAAATTGATCCTGCGCTAAAACCCATAAACTAAGCTAAAAATTACCCCTAAAAACCCCTAAACTAAAAAGAGACTACCCAAGGCCGGCCAGACGAAAAAAGTGCGTCTTTAATTTTAAACTTTAATTTCCAAGTTTGCTTCTATTCTTTTTTTTCCCTTTCAAATTCATTTTTAAATATACATTGTTATATTTACTATTTAATATTTGTCCATTCATATCATTTTTCCACCTGTATATTTACATTTTCATACTTTCTTATTTCTCCTCCCTTTGATTTAATAATGTCTGAGTTATTTGTTTTGTGCTTTGTTCCTTTCTCTATTTGTATCTTTTTTCAAGCCAATCATAAAATTGCCCCCATGTCCTGTAGTACACTGATTCCTCTTTGTCCTTTATTTTCAATGTCAACATATTCATTTCTGCACAATCTGATATCTTCTTTATTATCTCTCCTTCCGATGGGATTTTATCTGCTTTCCACTTTTGTGCAAATACAATTCTAGCTGCTGTTATTATTTGTACAATCAAATATAAGTCTCCTTTAGTATATTTCTCTGCTAGAATACCCAATAAGCATATCTCTGGCTTGAATTCTATGGGCTTATGTATCATTTTTTCTAACCATGATTGTATTTTAACCCAATAACTTTTTGCGTCCCTACATGTCCACCACATATGATAATATGTTCCTGGTAATTGGTGACATTTCCAACATTTAACTGATTTATCCTTAAACATTTTTGCTAATCTTTCAAGTGTCATGTGCCATCTATAAAAGATTTTATATAGATTATCTTTGCATGCTGTCGCCATTGTCATTTTATAGTTCCTTTCCCATAGTTGTTGCCATTTTTCTAGTTCTGTTGTATATCCAAAGTTTTTTTGCCCATGTTATCATTGCTTCTTTAACCTCTTCGTCTTCTAAATTTATTCTAAGTAAATAACTACAATTTTTAATCATTTTTTCATCTGTATCCTATCTAATTCTGAATCTTCCATATTAAAACCATACTCTTTAACATCTTTCTCATATCTTGTTTGTATTTGCATTTGTTTAAACCATCCTATATCAATCCCCTGTTCTTCTAATTCTTTCTTTTGTTTTTGTTCTCCCTGTGCTGTTAGTATATCTTTGTACCTAATAACCTTTTTCGCACTACTAATATTCGGATGTATCAAAGCTTCTATCAAGTTTGTTTCTATTCTTAAAGTATTAAAAAAATTAAAGGTAGCCAAAATAAATTTGTTTTGAAGAACAATAAGGCATAATAATAAGCATCGTAAAATAAGATAGAAAAAAAAAGTAACATAACAATAATGTACCCAATATGATTTTGGCCAGAATTACTGGCTATGTTACCATGGGCTTGAAATGCAGTAATGAATGAAAACAGTTTCAGCACAATTTCATTTTTTAAAAGGAATACCAAGAATTTTAAGAAAACAGATTTGAGGAAACCAACAGAATTGAATGGTTTTTGGAATGGCAGCTCAATACATATTTATTAGGAAGGAAAAACAGTGTTTAGATACTAAAGTTATCATAAAGGATATATAAGAGTAGAAAATTATTTTTAAAAAAGAGCAGAAAATTATAGAAGTTCTTGATGGACTTCAGAGATAGGTTTATGCTGGATGTGAAAAACAAATTAAGGATCAACATAAATAAATAAATCAGTGAAGATAGGCAAATATGTCCTTAAAAGTCCAGAGAATAATAGATTGCAGTAATTAGTGGGATATAATAAAAGATAAATAAAAATAAAGTGCAAAGGGAAAAATGTCATGTGTATAGCTAAGTATCCATGAAAATTGAAACAGGTGGGGGGCAGTACTGTTCACCAGTGAAGATGAGGAATTATGAAGGAAGCTGATGAACCTAGTTTTTGAGTGTTGCATATTTCAAGACTGATCAAATGTGAGAAATTGCAAGCGGATAATGGAAAGAAAGACTGAACAAAAGCAACTTTTCTGGAGACACTTGCTAGAATCCAAAAGTTCTTCTTCAAGTATACTTTGCCCTTAGTGTTTTATCTGTGTTTTTCAAAAAATATTTTAATACTTAAAGTCATGGATTTAGTGAACACATCCAAAAGCATTTAGAAAAAAAGTGATCTTCCAACAAATAAAGGGAAATCAGAGGAAGATGTTTCCTCTGTAGAAATTTTAAATCAGAGGCTAAATTAACAATTAAAAAACCTAAAACCAAAGAAGCTTGGGAAAGAAGGGAGTCAAATAAAAGATTGCTCAGTAATTTCAGCCAAAACATAATGATCAAGGAGACAAGGACAGGAATTCTTGAATTTGGCAATGAGTCAGCTATCAATGATTTGAGAGCAGTCTGAACCAAGACTGACGTAATATTTCAGAAGACCTTGAGATAAAAAATTATAAACAGCAACAAAAAGCATCATGTCAAAGTATAAAATGAAAACGGTTGATAAGTGGAGAAATAAAAATAGGTTGAGAGGTTTTTAAAAAACCTCAAAGCAAAGAGAAAACATTAATTATTAAAACAAAGCAAAAATAAAGTGTGGCGGCTTTTCAGATGTGCTAGTGCTGTTATTTTTGTCCATGGATACTTGCAATTCTGTATATTATAGTCCCAATATATCTGAAGGAAGCTGGAATGGAGAATACTAAATTATAAGAAAGTGATTAATTGCTTATATGGCAGTAAGGAGATATAATGAAGGAGCAGATAGTCACCACAAATACAATGCATGTGGAGAGATTATATTAGGACAGCTGAATTTACTATAAAAATCCATGGGGACTAGTTTTATATTCAGTCCAGTTTCCAATCTTTGATACCTTCAGTCATTTTAAGGAGATTGTATGAGAAACCAGAAGTACAGTATTCTGAGTACAGAGCAGACACTTTCCTAAACCACTTTGCTTCAGACTTCCTGAAACTAGCTAGGATAGATAGATAGATAGATAGATAGATAGATAGATAGATAGATAGATAGATAGATAGATAGATAGATAGATAGATAGATAGATAGATAGATACCATATTTTTCGGAGTATAAGACGCACCCAGGTTTTGAAGAGGCATTTTTTTTTTAAAAAAGTAGGTAGGTAGATAGAGGGATAGAGAGGGAGAGAAAGAGAGAGAAATACAGTAGGTAGGTACGAAGAGAGAGAGAGTAGGTAGGTAGGTAGAGGGGGAGAGAGAGAGAAATACAGTAGGTAGGTAGGTAGGTAGGGAGACAGAGTGTGTAGTTAGGCAGGTAGGTAGATAAAGGGAAAGGAAGAGAGAAAGAGAGAGAAATGCAATAGGTAAGTAAGTAGGGAGAGAGAGTTTGTGTAGATAAGTAGGTAGAGGGATAGAGAGAGAGAAATACAGTAGATAGGGGGAGAGAGAGAGTAGGTAGATAGGTAGATAGAGAGGGGAGAGAGAAATACTGTAGGTAGGTAGGGAGAGAGAGAGTGTAGATAGGTAGGTAGGTAGGTAGGTAGAGGGATAGAGAGAGAAAAATATAGAAATAGAGAGAGAAATACAGTAGATAGGTAGGTAGGTAGATGTTTCCAGGTGTATTTACCCAAGTGCTGGAGAAGGAAATCACTGACCACCTTTGGAACAAATCTTTGTTTCTGTAGGCACAGTACTTGACCAACGTAATTATCATCAATAACTCTAATTAAACAGCTTTTCGAAAGGGGGAAAAAAACCCTTTTTGCACTGTGCAAACCTCCTCCAAATTGCCCGTTTGATAGGTAGGTAAGTAGGTAGGTAGGTAGGTAGGTAGCAGTGGTGGGTTTCTGCAGGCTCGCACCTACTCGCGAGAGCCGGTTGGTAAAATTTAGAGAACCGGTGAGAGGGGGTTCCACCAGGGTACCTGGAAGTAAATCTGGCCCGCCGCTGCCAGTGACCCAACAGGAAGGGAAGGGAAGGGAAGGGAAGGGAAGGGAAGGGAAGGGAAGGGAAGGAAGGAAGGAAGGAAGGAAGGAAGGAAGGAAGGAAGGAAGGAAGGAAGGAAGGAAGGAAGGAAGGAAGGAAGGAAGGAAGGAAGAATTTATCATCACAATTGAGGCCAAAATTTTGGTTGCTAAGCAAGAGCGTTGTTAAATGAGTTTCACCACATTTTAAAAGGTGGCCACTCCCACCCTGTCACATGACTGTCAAGCCACGCCCACAAAATAGGCCACACTTACAGAGTAGGTTCTAAAAATTTTGAAACCCACCCCTGGTAGGTAGGTAGGTAGATAAAAATTATTGGCCACCCATCTTACCATACAGTAACTCTGGACGGCTTACAGCTACTAATTAAAACATAAAATGTTAAAATCAAACCTTACAACCAAAGACAAATGGGGAGGGTGAAAGTGGAGTGTGGAGGAAATGGGATATGTTGTTACTCAATCACCTCCTATAATGATAGATTTAACTTTATTTTTCTTCTATCAGATGCAAACTCTTACCAGTAAGATTTTTTCCCCAAAATAGTGTTAAATCCCAATCCTTTAGCCTCCAACAATTTGGAAATGAATGAGCTTGGTGGTCTTTGCTATTAGAATTCCATTTATGTAAATACGTTCCTGTTGAAACATTAACTATTATAGCTATATTTGAATTAGTTGATATTTTCTCCATGTAAGCTCACAATTTCAAATTTCAAAAATAACATGAATTTTTAAAAACTGATTTGAATTCTTCATTTGACTAATAAAAATGCATTAGAAGCTGTCCCGCCTTTTTAAAATTAACAGTAATGGATTTTATCTTCCATTGAGAATACTTTAAAATAAATATTTTAATTTATAATATAAGAAATCCCGTCCTATAAGCAAAATATTTCATTTTCTTCTACCTGCTCTTTCCAACCTTTTGTTTTGTTATGTTTTCAGGTTTCCATCTAGTTTCACATATGAAAAACTGTTGTTTTTTTCAAATTGTATCATTATTTTAGGAAAACTGAATTGAAAAAAACTTTGTTCTCCTGTAGCAATTTATTTATTCATTCGTTTGTTTGTTCATTCATTCATTGGCTTTTTATGCCCATCTTACAGTGGCTCTAGGCAGCTTACAATATAATAGAAGTTAAAAAAAATTTAAAATAGAATAAAAGTATTAAAATTAAAAACCCAGATGACGTGTACCCTTGAGGAAACAATTTTCTCTACCCTATCAGCCACTTCCAAGGTAATGGGCCCCTGTCAGGTCCTCAGGCAAATGGCAACCAGTGCAGTTCTCATAACAGTGGCGTCACATGCACCACTCAAGGGCCCCCAGAACAGTCCGTATCACTGATTCTATACCAATTCTAGTTTCCAAATATTCTTCAAGGGTAGCTCCATGTAGAGCATATTTCAGTAATCCAACTGGGAGATGACCAGGGCATAAGTGACAATGAACAGAGTCTCATGATCCAGGAAAGGGTACAACTGGCACACAACATGAAGTTGTGCTAAGGATATCCTACCCATGACTGCCACCTGCTCTTCTTATAACTACTAATGTAAAATATTGTATATTTTTTTGGACACAGATTTGTAGTTTTCATCTGTTACATATATGGCTAATTATTCAAGAATTAACCTCTTCATTGCTGTTTCCATCATATGATAACATTTTATGAATTTCTTTTTTGATCATGAAAATAGGGCTTTCTTGCTGAAAAACACAGTAAGGTGTACAAAATTTGTATGACCCTATTTTGAAAACCAAAGTACAACTAGTAAGTCCACTGTATGTTACAATGAGGTCTCCCTCCTTTCCTATTTCCAAACTCTGATATTTGGGAGTCAGAATACCGCGTGACCTAGTTCAAACTAACTGCTAATACTGCTGATTAATGTCAGATTAGTACAGGATTATAGTGTTAGCCCATTATAACAGCTCTGCTGTAAGGCATATGGCATTTTAATTCAAGGGATGCCTTAATTTGCCAAGGATTACCTGTAGGAGAGTGTTAGCACATGAGAAACTGTTCCGCAATAAATTAATATTAAAAATATAGTACATTTTTGTCTAATAATAAATTGCTGAATATTCTGCAGGGTAAGAATAAAGCTAACATACAAGCATTGAATATAATGGAAACAGTTCCGTTATAAATTAAGGGTGATTTTTTTCCCGCATGGAACTTTAGTTTTTCCCCAAAAGTGATTGATACCTTGGTAACAACCATGCCCAACTTGTATCATCATATAATTTTGATAAGATAATAAATACAATTTAATTTAAAAGTAATATTCTCCTAACTCAGATCCAGGAGATGGTCCACTCAGATGCTACGTCCTATGAGTCCAACCATCAAGTTCCCCTGATCAATCGACCAGGGATGTTAACCAGTCACATGAGTGCCCTCAGCCAGTCACAGCTGATTTCTCAGATGGGTTTGAGGAGCGGTGTTACACATGGTTCCCCATCACCCCCTGGAAGCAAATCTGCTACACCATCTCCCTCCAGTTCTACTCAGGAAGAGGAGACAGAATCACATTATAAGGTACGTGCAGCCATGCCTGTTTTGACAGATGTAAAGACAGACAGTGGCAGGCAACCTACAGTGGCAGAAATGATGAACTGCACCTAGAACAAAGGCATTTAGCCTTTCCAAGAGAGATACATAGAAAGAGAGAGAACTTTTTTAAACCCATCTGAAAAGAATATTGCTTAGCGAAAGAAGTGGAAGAGATATCGTGGTTACAAATTATATCAGGCATTGAGGTATTGTATTGATGCATATAGAACAATTACATGCAGAAAATTCTGAAAGAGATTTTTCTTTCTAAATATTTTCCATCTTGCTGAAAATGCTAAGTATATCCTTTTGTACTACCCTTCCAAGTTAAGGTTCTGAAATAAAAGTATGATTTACCACATACAAGCATTCAATTTATACAGCTGAAAATGATTTTTGTAGAGGCAAAAATTTCGTATTTGGTGAATGAAAATATGAAAGCATAAATATTCAGCTGGGATTTTAATTAAACAGCTTGCCAGGTCATTATGAGAATGAAATAACAGAAAATGTTTTCACTATACATAAACCTAGATAGGAGGGATTTTTAAGGCATGATAAATTATAAGTTATTTAAAGCAGATGATTTTGCTTTGTTTAGTGATAAATATATGCTGAATATGTTGTAAGGATGTAAAGAATGTTTGCATGTTAACATAGCAATTTGTATGAAGAAATGTGTTTTTATATTGGATGTCTTGCTAAATGAATATTCATATCTATTCTGTCTTTGAAAATAAAGTCTTACTAAATACATTTACATATTACCCATCATTTTTTAAAAACACAAGTCATAGCAGAGTAGCTGTAGCATTTTTTTTTAAGGAAGAAGACTCTACACTGTGAAAGAGAGGCAGCTGTTTTATGGTTCACCAACTGGGGAATCTCCTCCTGAAACTCATATAAAGATGACAGCTAGCTAGCCATGAGAAAATGAGTGGTAGATCTACTGCTTCCAGAAAAGGGAAACGTGAGTGAGGGGGATGAATCTTCCTTCTCCCTCAAGTGATCAGTCATCCTGAGCCAACTGTGTTGAGATCTACACCTCATTGGAGATAATAGATTAAGGACTAGTGGCAGGCAGGGGCTATTCCTTTCTTTCTGCTATCCTTTTTACCATGTTTTCTGCCACTCCTTCTCTCTCTCATCAGTGCCTGAGCCAAGCTGATTGTTTGCTAACATATTTTGAAATTAAGCTATGTAGCAAGTGGTGTCCTGATTGTATGTATGTATGTATGTATGCTATATGTATTTCCTAATTGGTGGCATGTGACAGTCTTGGCTTGAAATGTTGTCTCTATAAAAGATTATAACATGTTGAGCATGAGCATGGTTGCATGGTTGGAGTAAAACTGGGTTTTGCTTGTGTTTGTTGAACAGTATGCAAACTCTGCCAGTATCATCTTTACCATTAGAAGAGAACTGTGTATGTTTCATGATATGATTAAAATAGTTAAGTTGGTCTACATTATCTCTATCTTATTAAAAATGATGGGAAGTGCATGTTAATATATGTGTGCTCATCTCATGATGATCATAGTGTGGAAAACCGCAGTTTGGTATATTAGTGGGGTGAATGATAAACACCGCAGTTTGGTATATTAGTGGGGTGAATGATAAACACCATAATGAAATGAAATAGAACATAGCTATATTATATGTCAGAAATTAAGACAAATGGTAAAATTGTAATAGATTGAATAATGTTCAACATTATTCATGACATTGTGTAGGGAATTGATGAATAACAAAAGGGAAGGTATAGGTTTAATTTGAAAAACCTATACTGTATTTTTGGCAATGGAACTGATGTTATGTACACTGGTGTGGATATAGCTGAAAGTAGGAATTAATAAATTGATGAAGGTTGGATGTTGTACAGCCAGTTAATGGGAAAAATGGAAGAAGCAGTGATTGGTTTTAGGAAAAATTATGCATCATGCTGAATGAATGTGCTTCAAGGGAAAATGATTTTGTCAGATGACATGACTAGATGGTTGAGCATGAAGCAAAAGAATACCCAAAAATAATGAACCACCCAGAAACCCAGGAACTGTAATTGTTTAATGTATTGGTTTACTTTTTTTTTTTTTTTAGAAAAATAAGATAAGTTAAGCATGTCTGTTCATGTGTACATATAAGAAAGGAAAATATAAATATAAAAGTATGTTTGATTTATTCATGATGAAACACTTAAAGAACTAATTACAGAAACAATTGTGATAACTTCTGTGGAGGTTTTACATACTGTATAGTGTGTGTGTGTGTGTGTGTGTGTGTGTAGAGTTGTCTGAAATAGAATGAAAATAATTATGCTAAAATTATGCTGCAGGTGTTAGTATCCAGGAAATAAATAATAAAAAGAAAGTAAAAATATTGTAAGAATATTGAAAAATGGTGCACCTATAAGTGTGGTGTTCCTGGACACATATTAACCTAATATGGGTGTGTGATTTGTTATATGACAGGATTTCTTACTTATAAGAATAATAAAACATAAAAAAATAATAAAGAAGTAAAAAAAGTCAGTAAAAAAATGAGTGAAAAATAAATGTGGACTGTGTGATGTATCAAATGGGACATTGGGTTGAGTTGGTTACAGTGAGACAATGAATAAGAATCAAGTTGCAAAAGAATTAAATGAAGGAAGAATAAATGGGCTAAGGGAAGTCCAAGAAAGCCATGGTTGGATGAAATCTGAAAATCTTAAAAATATGGTAGTAGAGGTTAGGAGTTTAAAGAACTCAAGTCATTGAGTTCTAATTGTATATGGACATGGTGGAACAAATATATGTGCAAGTCTAATGAACAGTGTTTGTATACACTAAATTTACCTACATTCATTTCTTCTTTGCTATGTTTCTTTGGTTTATTGATTTTTATTTCACTTCTACACTTTGGATAATATCTACATTCAAATACTGTAACTTGAGCATCTTCAGAGCAAAGATATCAATAGCTAACATTAGCCTTTCATTTGGGAATAAGGAGGAGAAGACATTTCAGGAATTGCTAGTTTTGCTTTGAAGCTAACTAGATGCTGGCAGTAGTTGAAACCCAGCCTAGAGTCTGCTTAAATGTAAATAGGGATGAGATTTATGATGTGTATGGGCTTAAGAATATATACATGCAGTGTATCACAATAATAAATAGGATATTCCAAGGAAGAAAAGTAGTTTTTCCACACAATAATGAAGCATAAAGATATTTCTATGGAACAAAAAAAAATAGTGAAGGCAATTGTATGGCTGCGTACCTTTGTCATTGAGAAAGAATAAGAAAAGAAAAATACACTTGTTTGAATTATGGATTTGGAGATGGTTACGAAGAGTACCATTCTGCATGAAGAACTGGAGGAAGAATCAATCACTAGTGAATTGCTTCCTTAAGGTAATAGCCAACTATTAGAAATTCACAGACTTCAGGCATGTGTATAAGTGGATGATAGATGAGAAACAAAAGGAAAATAAAAAACTGTTGGAGAAGGTTGATAGAAGAAAACAGCAGATCAGGTAAAATAGGTTCAAGTAAATTATAGGCATGTTGTTACTAAGTCAGATCACTTCACACAGGTAATAATTTGTTCATGTGATTACTAGGAATCATGATCAGTGACACTTAAGGAAAATAACTATGAGACTGCTTCCTAACTAGCCAGAATTCCCAACCCCACATTTATGGATTATATGTGTCACCTACACTAGGTAGACCAAATTTGTAAATCAGATTCACTGGAAGATTCTTTTATTATGATTGGCTATAGTAACAGAATCTTGGAAATATGATTGTGCTGTGCCTTTTCCTCTGCCTCATAGTTCATTGAATTAAGGGAATATCTGCCTAAATTGCTTCTGAATGTTTTTTCATTGTGGATTTTAAAAATGCTTCAGCCCCTTTTGCCTAGATAATGGTTCCTGCTTATCTCCATCAAGGTCATCTTCCTTATTCTCAATGTATGTCAGTTAGGAGTATTTCTAGTGTGCAGGAAATTATCAAAAGGGTAGAATTAATCTTATTCACTCTCACAACTCTTTCATTTAATCAAAACTAAAATCTGACAAGGAATCTTTTGACTTGACAAAATTTGCAAAAATGCACATTAAGAGTTGACACCTGCCCTATATTGCAGGAATACTAATCTGTTTCTCTAGAAATAATATAAATCTCTTTTGATCTTTAGATTTACTATCATGTTATATTTTTCACATAGCCTATTTATCCTATTTTTCTGGTGAAAAGATATCCAGAACAATTTATGTATGATCAGTGAAAACAAGACTATTCTTGCGCATACTTTAAAGTACACAGTAAAAAAGAAAAATGGAATGTGGATGGAAGAAGGAACTTGATTTGTTTCTACTCTGGCTAGTCACAATAAGAGTTATTGTTATTATGAAGAGTTAGAATAGAAAAAATAAAATAAAGTAGAAAAACATCCAGGGTCCTGATCTCTCAACATAGCTGGTAAATTCTCAGTGTTTTATCCCCCCTCCCTCCTTTTTTTCCCCTATAGCAAATTGGTATTGACTAATTGTATATATATAGTGGAGTTTACATGCAGAATTCACATGTCTATAATGCCTAATGCCTATAATGTCTTTATTTGATTGATGATCTCTGGAAGGCGCGGGATAGAGGGTATTCCTCTATCCTAGTCCTATTAGACCTCTCAGCGGCTTTTGATACCATCGACCATGGTATCCTATTGCGTCGACTGGGGGGGTTGGGGCTGGGAGGCACCATTCTCCGGTGGTTCTCGTCCTACCTCTCTGGTCGGTCGCAATATGTGTTGACGGGAGGGCAGAGGTCGACCTTGAGGCCCCTCGTATGTAGGGTTCCTCAGGGGTCGGTCCTCTCACCCCTCCTTTTCAACACATATATGAAGCCGCTGGGTGAGATCATCCGTGGTTTTGGGGTGGAGTACCACCTGTACGCTGATGACACCCAGCTGTACATATCCACCCCAAACCACCCCAACGATGCTGCCGAAGTGCTGTCCCGGTGTTTGGAGGCCGTACAGATCTGGATGGGTGGTAACTAACTCAAGCTCAACTCTGCCAAGACTGAGTGGCTGTGGTTTCCGGCACCCCGGTTCAGCCAGATTACTCCAACTCTGGCCATTGGGGGCGAAACACTGGCCCCCGTGGAGAGGGCGCACAATCTGGGTGTCCTCCTGGATCCTCGGCTGTCCATGGAAGACCATGTGTCGGCCGTGGCCAGGGGGGCGTTTCATCAGGTACGCCTGATGCGCCAATTGCGCCCCTTACTGGACCGGGCTGCCCTCTGCACAGTCACTCAAGCTCTCGTGACGTCCCGACTCGATTACGGTAATGCTCTCTACATGGGGCTTCCCTTGAGGTGCACCCGAAAGCTACAGTTAGTCCAAAACGCAGCCGCGCGGGTGATTACGGGAGCCACTAGATGCTCCCACATAACACCGATCCTGCGCGAGCTGCATTGGCTTCCTGTGGTCTTTCGGGTGCGCTTCAAGGTCTTGACGACCATCTTTAAAGCGCTCCATGGCTCGGGGCCTAGTTATTTGCGAGGCCGCCTCTTGCCTCATACATCCCTTAGACCGATACGCTCCCACAGAGAGGGCCTCCTCAGGGTGCCGTCGGCCGGACAATGCCGACTGGCGACACCCAGGGGAAGAGCCTTCTCTGTGGCGGGCCCAGCCCTTTGGAACGACCTGCCCCCCGAATTATGCACCATCACCGACCTCCGCCTCTTCCGCCAATGTCTAAAGACATAGTTATTCCAACAAGCCGGCCTAGCCTAACCTCCCATGGGGACTTTTAGATAGTTTTAAATCGGGTATTTTAAAATTGGGTTTTTAGCATAGGATAAGATGGTTTAATTTATATTTTAAATTGTGTATTTATTTTGTATTTTGTATGTTTTTTAAATTTCCTGTGCATCGCCCTGGGTCCTCTGCGGAGAAGGGCGGGATATAAATGTAAATAAAATTAAAATAAAATAAATATTTTCTCACAACTCTAACTTGTGGGTGACTTCACACATGACACTAAGCAGAGACAGATCACATCACTCTTGTGCCATGCCACCATCTGCAGAATCTATCTTAAAAGCTCTGTTTTCTTTTATTCTAACTGTTTTGCATATATTGCTTAAATTACCCTTTCATATCGAAAGAAATGTGCTTTACAAAACTGAAAGCCAGTTGCTAAATTGCTGGAGAGGAATTGCAGATATTCAAGTCCACTTTTAGTCTTGAAAAACCTGGTTTATGGGTTGATCTATCTCTCCCAGCTCCAAAATATCGTATCGGATCCTTGTGGGAGGATCTAACTAACTAGGAGAACCCTAACCCACAAGGAAACTGAAGAAGACCGTGTTTTGTGCACCACCTTGATTTCTGGGAAGGAAGGATATAAACCTAATTAATAGATAAATACTCCAGGATAAACACTGCAAAACCAAAAATCCATATATGAATAGAAATATTTTCCTTCCTGTGACTGATAATAGGAAAAACAAAAGTGTGCAAATAATAACTTTGCTCATTTGCTGACTACCTATTGCAGTTTGTGCAAAGAGGCATTAAAAATAATAATGGGTACCACTTTGCAGGAAGTATTCTACTCATTTAAGATGAATATACATTCCTAGATAACATTCTATTTCTTTCACATTTCTAGTACAGTGCAGCTATGTCTTAAGTCACAAAACTAGATGTTTATGTTCTTATGCATCTGGTCCTTTTAATGAAGGGCTATCATCTGTTTTTTTCTGATAATTACAGTGAAAGTAACCAACATGACTACTATAGGTTCCCTCTTCCCTTGGATTAGAGTGTTGACTATAAATGGTATGCTTATAGATTCATATACAATGATTTTCATATTTTTTTGGCATCACTGTGCTTCATATGTTCCATAATTAGCTATGAATTCTGCAGGAACATGCGTTAAGAGTTTGGCACCACAGAAGCAATGAAATTTCAAGTATTTCTGCCTTCATTAATTTATTTGTTAAGTAAAATAGGAACTAGAATGCTGTCCTTTTATATGAGATTAACTCTGTAGCCTTCTGAATATTATCAGTGATTAATAAAGCATTCAAGTATGTGGAGATTATGGTCATTTAAATTGAGAGGAAAACAGAGTGACCAAACATTGTTAAATATGAACAACAACAACAACAACAATGAGGAGGAGGAGGAGGTCAGAAATAGTAGCGACTGGCAGTAGGCATGCCCTGGCATTGAGCCTAGAATAGGGGTTAGTTTGTGTTACCTGAAAATGTTGCAAATCCTTCCTTCAGCAGTCACCTCAAGGGAGTTTAAATAAAGAAGAATCTCATTTCCTTCCCAGAATGAATATGTTGGGGTGGGGGATGATTTGGAGTTTGTAATGGAAGAGAAAAGGATATTTGATCTCAATTTGCTTCCTCTAGTGCAGTGTTTATCAAAGTTAGCAACTTTAATATATGTGGACTTCAAATCCCAGTTCTATGTAGTTTCTGTATCTCTTTCTTTATGCGGCCTTTGTTTCATTCTGTTGGAGGATTAATCTGTTTTCTACTACTTTTTCATACAAGCCATATACATTATTTTCCTGTACTTGCTCTACTTTCTTCTTTCCTTTCCTTCTATGTTCATTTTTCCCAAAATACCCTTTTGACAAAAAGTGACTCATTCAGACTAATCATCCTTGTGTCCGCTGCCAGTTCTCTTTCATCATAAACATTCAAATTAAGTTTTCCATTCAAATAAATGTTTTTTCCTTTTCCATGTATACATATGAATAAATGTACAAGTAGTTCTCAATTAATGATTATTTGTTCAATCACCATTTGAAATTATGGTGGTGCTAAACAAATAGTATCAAAAGTTAGGGCTGCTGCAGCGCATGCACACACTCACACTGGAAGTCCACTCACACATACAATTATAGGGGTGTTTTAAAATCGTCACCCACCTATCTTCCCCCCCCCCCCCCCATATTTGCCTGTTTGGATTTCTCAGAGCTAGCAATAGTGTTGAAGTAGAGGCCCAGTCTTAGCTGGTTGCCACTGCCTCTCGGTCTCTAATTCAGTCCAGTGCCACTATGCTTCTGTCAAAGAATGCTACCTCAAGCTCCATGACATGACCAGCCATGCTAGCACCTCAGCAAACAGCTCTAGCCATTTGCCGTTTGACTGCTCTTTGCAGGCCCAGTTGGATCCAGATAATTTTCAGCTTCTTGACTGGTCTGATCCTATGCAAGGCAGTTGCTGGCTATGCAAGGCAGTTGCTGGCTATGCCAGGCTGTTTTTCCAAAGCTACTTATACAATTCTCCAAATACCATGTTTCCACGAAAATAAGACATGATCTTATTTTCTTCCGGCATGGAAGCTCTAAAACATTTTTATAACACCCTATATACCCCTTTCTCTTTATAAAATTGTAAAACGATCTTATTTTCTTTTGACCCCCTGAAATAAGTGCTTGGCCTTATTTTCAGGGAGGTCTTAATATTTTTGAGGTGCAGGAGGTGGTCAGCATGGTCACCTCATGGCTGCTGCTGGGTTGCAATATTTTAAGGAGGTCTTATTTTTGAGGGAGGTCTTATTTTAGTGCATGCGCTCAAAAGCCAGATTGGGTTTATTATCTGGGGAGGTATTATTTTCAGGAAAACAGGGTAATACATTCCATTCTCTTTTGAAGGCTTTACAACACATCACTAGTGTATTTTATATCATCTTTTATTTTGTATCAATGCAGTTGGACTGATATAAACTATAATCTCTAATCCCTGGTTCAGGATCTCTGTTCTAGGGCCTCCATTTGCATGACAGCCAAGCTTCTCTTTGTGCCCTAACTAAGATCTTGATTCATGAAAAAAGACCTGGTTTCGCTGACATGAAAGGACCCTTCTAACTGGGGGGTTCGTTCTTTTCTGCCAACATAGCCAAGACCTTCTTTCATGCACCAGCAAAAGAAGCCTGGTGCATGAAGGAAGGGTCCAACTATGGCAGCGTGAAAGAAAGACCCTTCTAGTTAGGATTGTCTTTCACGCAAATCCCATTGGGGGCAGGTGGCAACTGCAGATAGATGAGCAGCGAAAAGGGGAATGATGGGAAGAGATACATAGGTAGGGAAGTTCAAGAGGACACAGTCCCTTATCTTATCAAGGGTCAGGGCTGGGAGGGAATGGTTTGGATTGGGATGGATTCTCCCCTAATGACCAGTAGGATTCGATTAACAAAGACAACAAAGATAGTTGGGATTACCATTGTTACAGAATGTAATCAGGTGACATCACACTTTATGACCCCTTTGCTTAGTGATGGAAATTTCAATCCCAGTTACTCTCATTAACCAAGGACTATCACTATGTCATATATTCATGGGATGGTCTTCTATTTTAATAGCCAATAATGACAAATCAAGTAATGTGCACATATGTAATTGAACCTTTCCTTAAGATAGCAACTAAAATGTATGGTGTATATAATTGTTTTAGATTAATCACATAGATAAAATACAGTGCCTGGTCAATAAGTTATCAAAAGTAAAGGGTGTTGAAGGGAACATCTGTAAAAGTAATTGTATTTTTGCATTTTGGGAACAAAGTTCCCAAACATTGCATTTTAGGAACAAAGTTGAGAAAGTTATCTGGCAGGCATGTCCTTGACCTACTCCCAGTTATCGTGTGGGTTTTTTCTACCCAGTTCAAAATCAAATATTATATTTCTTCTAAAATAAAAGTGACTGAATGGGGGGAAAATAATATATTTTTCTTGACTCTTTGACAGGCAACTGGAGAGAAGAGACCTTTGACAGATTTGGGCAAAAAACCCAAAAACCAAAAGAAGAAGAAAAAGAAGGATCCTAATGAACCCCAGAAGCCAGTGTCTGCCTATGCCCTCTTCTTCAGAGACACACAAGCAGCTATTAAAGGACAAAATCCCAATGCTACCTTTGGGGATGTGTCAAAAATCGTTGCATCAATGTGGGATAGTTTAGGAGAAGAACAAAAGCAGGTGAATGTTTTTCCCCATCCAGTTACTGCTTCCCCCCCCGCCTCTTAATAATGCCGTATTTTATTTTCATTTATCTGATACATTATATGCCCACACTATTTCTTAAGATGGTGGTGATAGTTGTTTTACTAATGTAAGCTATTTTCTGCAGCAGTAAAATTATCAATTACCTTTTCTTCCGCATACCTCCATCTCATATGAAAGCTAACATTTTCAGTAAAAGTATTGCCTGAAAAAGCCTTAGGGGTTTTGAGCAGCTTGTAAATTTTAGTAAAACCACCCCCATTTATGAGTGCATTTTTTCACTAAGTATGTCATTATTTGTCTTCTGGATGGTGGTGATTGTTATTGTTGCAGGTTTATTTTGTTGTTTTGGTTACCAAAGCTATCTTCACACATAATTTTGTATAAGTTGGTTTATGCACTTTCTAGAAGCCTGCTTCAGTTTCAAAACCAGACTATGCATTACACTGTAGCAAAAACACATCTCTTTTTCCAAGACAATAATGGGAACCCTGTAGTATTATATGGAGCAGAAATTTGTGAATCTCATAGTTGCTATTGTTAAACAGTGTATTAAAATTAATCATCTGTTATTTTTTATACATGTTCACAAATTGAAAATGGTGCCACTGAGCATCCTTAAAGTTGTATCTATTAAATGTGGGCTTTGGAAATTGCTATTTTGAAATTGATCTCTCAAGTAGAAGTTATAAATATATACATAATATTAGATTAGAAAAATGTTTTTGTGAAGATTGTGAAACGAGTGAATGCAGGGACATCTTGATGGAAATATTTGTTTCCTGCACTTTTCAAGAATCCTTGTTGCATAGTTAAACTGTTTGATAGTGCCACAGAATCACAGCTGAATAGGGTCTGGACCTTCAGGACCATGCAATCACATCCAGCTCCCTGCTCAATGCTGGAGTTCAGATTGTAGCATCCCCAACAAATGTCTGTCATGTGTGGCTTGAAGACTTGAACATATACTGTGAAGAGAACCCAATCTTCTCCCTTTGAGATGGATTCTACAATCAAAGCTGACTTGTCATTAGGAAGTTTTCTTAAGTTGTAGCTGGAATCTGCCTCCTTGCAGCTTGACCCTTAGTCCACGACCTGCAATCTGGGATGATAGATAATAGTTTCTGCTCTCCAGGGATTTGAAGAATCTATAAAATGCTAATTGGTTTTAGTTTCTATTGCTTCATTAAATTGCAGAGGTAATTTTCACTACAAGAGTTTTGCCATCTAGCAGCTGAATTAAGGTTTTAAGAAACCTTGAAAACTTACATTTTTTAAAAAATGTATTATCCTGGAAATCTTATACTCACTCACCCAGAAACAGGAAGTAGCATCTCTAGGGATTTTATTGGCAATAAATGTGGAAATTATGTTTCCACATTTTGTTTATTTCAGTTTAGATGCTAACTCAAGTTTAAACCAAATCTGAGCAGCTCACAATATAATATGCAATGGAAATGCTATACAAAATAAAACACGATGGGGATCTGATTGTTTGATGCAAAGAGCCATCGAACAGGGGACTCTATTCACCCTACTGGGACAACTTGCAAGCTTGATAGAATGTAAACAAGGTGGGAGCCATATGGATGTTCACCAAGGACACCAGAACCTTCCTTTCCTTTCTTCTTGTAATCTGTTTTAAAGCATCCTTTTAAGCCTCTAAAGATTTTTAAGATTATGGAAAGGATCGGAGAGAGTTATGCTGTCAGTGGGAAGTACTCTGTATCCTTAAGAGCTGTCTCATCTTTTCTGTGAGTTGCAATGCACTGCTTGGTGATTTTTTTTAAACAGAAACATTTCCTGAGAGCCAAGATCCTCCCACTGGAAGGTTTCCAAGAAACTGCATTTAGGGAAAAGAGAAGCAGGTGGAGAAACCATTTAAAATTAAAATTGTGCTTTAAAATGTGTTTTATGTAGCCTTGTGTTGAATGACAAATACCATATCTTCAATTTTAATGAGCTCCCCCCTATCTTTTCAAAAAAATTCTAATGTGACTTTCAAATTTTCTTCACTTTTTTGACTCATTGGCAAACAATACTGATGATTCTCTATCATTCTTGGCCATGCATACGTATTTTTATAGAATTACTTTTTGCTGCTAACTTGTCTCTATTGCCTGTCCTATTCACCCCACATTCCGATCTAACAGTAGAAACGTGAAAGCTTTAAAACTGCAAGAGATATATAGGAGCTCCTTTGCTACCAGGTTTTTTTTTTACCCTTAATGTTTAAGTAATTGTTTCCCTTTAATGTAGTTGAGTGAGTTACTTTCTGTTTGCGCCAGAAGGAAGTTTCTGTTCAAACTGCCACTTGTCCTGATTCAGAAAAAATAAAAAGAAATATATTTTTAATTCTGTTATCAGTGGAAAGTCTAAATTATATAAGAGGGCTGCTTCCATTGTATTTTTCAAAACACTTCATAGTAAGGTAGGAGACCTCAGGGACATATGTAGCATCAAAATAAGGGAGATTTATTAATATATTATTTACATAAAATTTTAAAATATAACATTTACATTTCACTGAAAACATATCAATTAATTGTGTCTTTGATAACTTCCCCATTAATTCTTTTTTTCCCTACAGTTCCCAGAATATCCATATTGATTCTGTTATTTAATTTGCCCCAGCTTCAGCTTCAGAGTCAGTGCCTTTAAGTTGAATTAATACTTATTGTTTTGCAAACAGACCAAAATCTGACATTTATGAGCATGTGGCAACCATTATTTCCCTGAGAATTGGTCTGGAAAGGAATGATAACAGATAGATTGGCAAACAATGTACAGTCTGTCCAACTCCCAATGACTCCGGGTGGCTTACAATTTTAAAAAAATCTTCCAAAGGCAAAATAAATAATAAGTGTTCCCCAAAGCAACATAGAACCAAAAAGTCGATCCAAGGTGGCTCAGCCTTAATTCTGCCCCAAAGTTTAGGAGACTAACCAAGATTACAGTAGATTTCTTGGTGTCATCAATTCTGTATTCATCTGAAGCTCCTATTTGGGTATCATTGCTGAATTAATGAATAGAGAGCTTGAAATAGAGAGAATTATCATCATTGTCATTATCATCATCATTATCCTACAGCAGATCTCAGAAAGCGAACCTTCATGTTTTTAGGGAATATACCTCAATTATGTTTGAAACAGCAAGAAACTTGGATTTCCTCCCCTCTGAAATTACTCTTTCATGATCCTAAATTTGTTTCACTTTATCATGCTGGCAATAATAGTAGCCCTTGCCAGATAAGTTGGTAGAGTTTGATTTAGGCCTAATTCAAACAACCAGATTCATTGTATTATAATACGGAATAACCATTTCAGTTCAAGTAAAATATATGATCTGAAGTCAAAAGATATGTACTTTATACATACAAGATCCCAAATTTCACACAGGAGTACTGGATTGGGGGGGACGGGGACGACAGCCAGAGTGTTGATCCTTAGATGAACCTTTTCATCTCACTCCAGGGAATTTTAGATAACTTATTTATTCTATCATGAAGAAATATCTTGGTAGAGAGCATGATTTTATTTAGCACTTTTCTGGTCTGATCAGTATTCCAACATGTTTCTCAGTTGCCCTATTCTATGTCTCAAGTGTACTTTTTTTTGACTGCTGGTAGTTTTAGTTGATCGGAATCTCAGATTTGCATTCACATCCCAATTCATGCCATCAAATATACTATGTGATCTTGTTCAGTTTAACCATTAGATTTCTATGAGAATAAAAGACGATATGCATATATTTCTTAAGGAAAGGCTAGATGACAAAGGCAATAAAACAGTATTGAGAAATGCTACCAAGAGATAATGCCTGCCGAATGAAAGCTGTGTCTTGGGACCTAGCTTTTTCTTCATGGGAGCACAGTGCTTTATCTAGGAATCTGGTGGCTTGGTTTTCCTTATCCTTCAAGTCTCCTTTTGCTTTAAGCAGGTTTAGTAAGAAATCAGTTTAAGAAATGATTGATGGTGGGCATTAATGCCTGAGGTTGGCTTAAAATTATAAACACATTTATACTTTTAGAAAAATGTTTTAAAATTATCACACTGAAGATTAATTTCTTCAGCCAACTGTGTGCATTTGTAGTTTAGTTTACTGGCTGGAAGCTTTTGTATGAATCCTGCTAAGTTCCTTTGATGTTCTTCTTGCATTCGTGTTCAAAAGACTATCACAGAAAAATTTGGGATGGACAAGCAATAAGGAACACAGGGCTTGGTGCCATTATATTCCTGAAATCAACAGATAGTATAAATAAGATCAGCTGATAATTATTACTGCTTTCATCAATACATTTTTTGACACAACCACCTTTTAAGTAGCCTTCTCCAATTTCACTCTGTAATGAACCATTGTTTACATAATTGTGGTGATCAATGAAGTTATCTTCCTCCTTGAAGCAGCAGTAGTGGTAGAATTACCCAAACAATGAGATCAAAATGGCAGCTCTAAAAGCTGGGTGACAGATTAATATGAATTTGATGGATATTAAACTTGGATTAATACTAACTGAAATGAGCTACCATGTATCCAGCAGATATCTTGTTTATCAAACAGAGGGTTAAGACACTGTTTGTGTACACTTGAAGTATCAAAGCTGGGGATATTTATCTGCTGTGGAACAGGTGCTGCTACTCCTACAAAGCAAATTTACTTTCTTTCCATTGATGAAGTAAACAAAGTAAAGATTACATATTACATATTCTTCATTGCAGTTTTATTGTTTGATATATTTCCCCCTCACTGAAAGGCAAACAGAAAGAGGAAGAAATTATGTTACTTATGCAAAGAAAAAAATAATGCAGAGCTAAGTTTAAAGCAGTTGTTACTGTTGCTGCCATTTATTTGAATTTTTTCAAAAAAAAAATCAAAAGAATCTAATATTTTTGTTTGTCAGTTGGGGCTTCTCTCATATTGTTCTTTTCTCTTCATCTCATCTCTGGCTTTTTACAATGAATCTTCATTTTCTCGCTGACACACTTATATCTAAATTTCTCATTTCCTGCCTTTTTTATTTATATCTGTTGCTTGGTGATTTGATCATGCTGTGGAATACAGGATTAGCAATCTCTCCGTCCTTGGGTTTTCATCAAGGACACCTGTTCTGCAAGTTGCACAATTTCTTCCCTGCCTTAACCCTTTCAAGTACAGCTTCTGTGTAGAATATGCACAATTTCCTTCCTTGCCTTAACTCCTTCAATCATCAATCTTGTGCAGAAATGTGTGTAGATGCTTATATGTGGGCATATATGGGAAGCTCACAACATTAACGTTTTTACCACTGTACTTTGGCAGCTGACATAGGCTTTTCTAAGAGGCTTAGAGAAGAATCTAAAGAATACGTGTGTGCATGTGTGTGTAATACACACATATAAACACACATTCTTTTGACCTTACAAAAAATGTAGCAGCTGTTCCTGTGTAGATAGTTCTTATCGCTCTAAAACATAACATGTTAATGATTGTTATCAGCCAAAGAAGTATCTCTAATAATCTACCTTCATGTCTTTCAACTTTCAAAGCTCATAAAATGCATTACCACCATAAAAATAGATTGCTCCCTCAATTCACAACATAGCAGATTTTAACTCTAGATTGAAATAATGCAAATAAAATTCTGCCCTGCTATGGGAAGAGAGTTGGACTTTTTAATGCTGTGTCTAAACAGAATCAAGAACATTATTTTTGTTAACATTAGCTCCATCTAGAGGAACTGGGGTTACTCAGTTACCAAGATGGTGACTTTCTAGAACAGCATGGCTCATACCAACAATCTTAGTTCTACTCACAAGTACAATGGATACATTCCATTGTAATGAAATTCTATACTTCATGATGTGTGCATGTAATATAAAGCCTGTAGTATACCAAGTCTAAAAGTTTCCTTCATTTCTCTTGTTGTGCACACATGTTACAGCTTGTTAATTTAATTTGCTTTTTAGATGAAATTCAAAACTCCGCAGACACTTAAGAATTGTCTCCTAATAACAACAGTTCAGATCTTTAATGAGCACATCGTTTGTTTGCTTTAGATCCCAATATTCAACCTCTGCCGGTATAAGCACTGGTAAAAGAATGAAACCTAGGAGAAATACCAAGCACTGCAAACAGAATTGGAATGTACAGTTAAATGGTCCATCTGTCTTAAGACAACTTTGCACATCCGTGCTTTTTCCCAGACTGGCATATTGATCTTATTCAAGTTCTATTTAATTTTCTCTTCTGGGTTTTTTCTTTCTTCCACAGCAAAGGTATGAAAGGAGTAACTAGTGTTCATTTGAATGCCAGTGATACATTCTATGGCACTGTGGACCTCAATGAAACAACTCCCAGAACCCTCTTCTAGAACAGTAAAACACCCAAGATAATTAAATTTAATGTAACTGGTTTAGACACCTCTCTACTCCACAGAGTCTAGACAGTGTACAAAAAACCCAACAAAATAAAAATATAACATAATAAGTATAAAAGAATAAATAGAATACCTTAACTGTAAAAGAATGAACAAGGCAGATTTGGCTAACCATACAGCACACACACATGCATGCAGGGGCACTACCCACCCTAAGCCAAGGCCTGGTCTTTCCAGAATGCCAGAAGGCTGAATGTCACATGGATATCAGGTGGAATCTTATTCCAAATCCCAACTGATGTTCAAGATTTACAGGTTATTTAAATGAATGGCAGGTGTGGAAATAAAATAGTTGGATATACCATCTTCACCTGGCATAGCCAACAGAAGTTATTGGACATTATTGCAATTATAATCTGATGTTACCACAGGGCACCAGCTTGGGAAGGGCTATTGTAAGTAGGATGAAATGTGCATTTTTCTTTTCAGTATCTGCTTTAAAAAATGATTGAAGGCAAGTAGCCAATAGAAATACTTGCATATGTATTGGTTTTCAAGGAAGCTTAGGTTTTTTTTTTCATCAGTGTACTGATTGAAAAGCATTGCCAGCAAGCTATGCAACATCTGTCCATTTATTTTGTAGAATAATTTTTACAAGGTTATAGAAATGTGCAGCACTCTGAATTTCGTCTGAAATTCTTAGTTATGTCTTTAAATCATAGTTATGGCACTCGTATCTCTAAAGTATAACAATCAGTATTATTTAAATTATGTTTATATTAATTCTTGTTTTTATATTTCCAAGCTTTCGATTTATTATTACTAACTCAGGGTGATGCCAAAATACTTTAAACCAAAGCATTTCCAATATCATTTAATTATTTATTAAATATTATTTGAAGAGGCTTTTTCACAAAAGATACGTTAATAGCAACTTTGAGATCGAGATACAAGCCTCTTTTTTCACTTCAAATTCATTAAGGCTCTAGACATTCAAGTTTCCATTTTAATTACAGAAATTGTTAATAGAAGAAATTGCTTTAATTTTTACCACTTTTCTATCCAATGGCACATCGGGTGCTTGGTCATGGAGAAGTCAAGTTGGTAAGTATTTGGCAGAAGTAGCAGTTGCCCCCAAACTCTTATGAGAAGTATCAAATTAGGGCCTTTATAATGAGCCAAGGTAGCTATGCATATTAATAGGAAGATAGTAGAAGTATTTATGGCACTACATTATGGACAGGAAGCTGATTATGTCATTTTTTTATTCAAACATTAGCAATGCAGCAGGTGAATTGCCATATTCAAAATTGAGGAATTTTTTTTATTCTTTAGTTATTGGTAAACATTAAATGTATCATTTACTTAACACAGAGTAGTTCTGTGTGCATCAGCAAGATTTGGAATAACACTCTTATTTATTGTTTTTGAAAACTGAGCATTTCATTATGGCACAATTGCCAGTTTCTTTGCTAAGCCACAAAAGCATTAGGACTGAAACTCTGGATTATGCTTTTATCAGCTGCAATTCCCTCCCCCATAATCAGTCATATGTTTGCCCTCCTTCTCAACACCCACCCAGTTCCTTAATGATTAATGAATCTCTCCCCCACCCCCACCCCACAATGAATAACAAAAACAAACCCACGGGCATGGTAGATTATCTGGAAAACATGTAGAATATTTTTTAAGTCTTTAGCTCTGATAAATGGCTGAAGTTAATGCTCTGCGGGAAAAGAAATAGGGCCAATTCTGCCAGTATTTAAATGGATCTCACAGCAAAGCCCTTTTTACACAAATGGCTTTTAAGAAACCCTGTTAGGAATCGCTGTCCACATTTCACCTCAAATTTTCAGAGTGTCAAGTAGGCTTTAGTTACACATTTTCTCTTTTTAGTGAGAAAGGCCAAGTGGGTACTACAGCACGTAATGGTTTCTAAACAGGGTCACAGGTAAACCATATTAACATGTAGAAAGCTAAATCCATGTGCCAATGAATGGGAGCCTTGTCTCTGAGTCAATTAGTACATTTATTAAACAGACATAGAAGTCGACACTCTCTTGCCTCTCTCTTGATTTTTTTCCCCCATCATGAAATTTTCTTAGCATTTATAGCTATGAATCATGACAATATTTACTATTCTTGGAACCACCCTATCAAGAAAAGAATCAGATAAAGAACAATAACATATTAGTAATCGCTAGTAATTAGTAATTGGTTTTGTTGTTCATGTAAGAGAAGAAGGCAATACTTGCAGTTCTTTGGAACTTACTCTGAACCTAACAAGAAATATAACTTGAACGTAAACTGCATGAATGTAATAAAATGTGTGTATACAGTCTCATGCGACCTACAACCAAGAAGGAAGTATGGAAAGTTAATTCTTATACCGGTAGAACAGGATATTTATCATGAGACTGTCAATTAGGGATGCACAGTGGGAAGAGTTAAACCTCCAAATAGGGCAGAGTAGGTCCAACCCAAGAACAATATAAAACAAACCAGCTAAAGTGTCATTCCTTATTTGCTCATACTATATTGACAGAATCTTGCCAGATTAAACCTACACTACCCTAAACTAAAGGCTGTACCTTGGGAGGTACTAGGGCGTAGCTATCCTAACTCTCTTCCTGTGTCTCTGATGCAGCTCTGGGCATTGTTATCTCTTGTCTTGCCTCCCCACCCCCACTTCTTGGAATATGCTCCCTCTTTTGTTTCAGTCCTCTCCTCTCCTACCTCTCCGTTGTAGACACATCACAGCTTTATTCTCCAGAAAGAGGGATACAACTCACAAACGGGCATACACAGCTGGCCTTTTAATCTCCAGCTTTCTTTCATGGACACTCTTTTTCAATCTTGGGAGCTCTTCCCACATCAAAAAAATGCTGCCAATATAGGATGACAGAATTAAAACTAAGCATCTGATGAATTTAAAGCAAGCATAAAATTTAAAAAATTGTCAGTCAGACAAGATTTTATTCCTAAAGCCCTGGAAACAACAGCAATCCCTGACCTTTTCTTGTCTACAACCTTCCCCCAGAAAAAACAAAACAAAATAAAACATTTCCATATACACTTTCCATATATAGTTTATAGGTCACATTGCAATTCAAACCCAAAATCCAATTTAAATGCTGTTTAATATGCTGATCAGTAGCTAAAACCTATTTTATCTTGCACGGCAGGGTATTTGACTTGCAATGGTATTTTTGCACAACCAGGCACAAAAACAGATGCAAGGCTTGTTTGCAACCAGTTGGGTGAAAAATATTTAGTAACCTTAGGAGCAGGATCCACCATGCTGATCCTCCTGACCTACTAGTTTCCAGACCAAGAACAAGGATAATCCCACACCAGTGTATTACTAGAGAGTATTACCATTACTGCAAAGTGCATGAAGTTACCAGTTGCTCCTGATATATTTATCTCCCAGCCAAAAATAGGTGTGCCTAATACAATAGCAACTGCACAAGCTACCAATTAACTACTGAGCCAGGTTTAAGAATTTGGTTATAGCTATATAATTCAGATGTTAAAGAAACGTAGGGCTCAATATGAATGACATATTGGTAACACAGTTCAAACACCATTTTTAATTGTCCCTAGCAATTGCTATTAATAGCAATAGCACTTAGACTTATATACAACTTCACAGTGCTTTACAGCCCTCTCTAAGCAATTTACAGAATCAGCATGTTGCCCCCAACAATCTGGGTCCTTATTTTACCCACCTTGGAAGGGTGGAAGGCTGCGTCAACCTTGAGTCAGTGAGAATCATGAACAAGTATTGCAGGTATATTCTTTACATCTGTGGTGGAATGTAGTCTGGATTCCCAAGATGGAGGGCTGCAACACAGAGGACAAGCAGGCAGTAGAACTTGGAAAGTTTGATTGACAAAAAAATATTAAAATAGCTTTTTCCTAGCCATTCCCAAAGCATATCTTATAGTTATGCAGTTAGTTACTTTAGTCTGGTAATATTCTGTCTATCGGTTAAGAACAATAAAAAAAACCTACTCAGAAGTAACTCCATATGTTGCTTTAGGTTTTTGACAATATCACAGATTCTGATTACTGACTTTATGCTGTTGCACCTACACTACAGCTTCCCATGGAAGAATGACAAGGATCTTAGCCAACTATTGGTATTTTCAGATGAGCTTACCTTTCAAAGGTGCACTAGATATTTGTACATTTGATATGAATGCCAGGGACATTTGGAGAGGCCATGATGAATAATTTCTTTTTTCATTCTCACCCAGAAATGTTTTTTTTAAATAAAAGCTGTGAAAAGGAATGTTTCTGCATTGGGGGGGGGGGGGGAGGACACAAGGAGTTCATATCAACTTCAGCACTCATGTAGTAAAGTTGTCTCTTAATGTGAAGTCAGCTAACAAGAAACTTTAGCTGAGATCATATTCACACTTTTTTCATCTTTGGGGTATGGGTGTGTGGTTTTAATTTCCATAATTCACAGCACTACTGGGAATTCTGGACTTTTAATACATCTGGAGAGAAAAGACTGACGAAGGCTGTGTTGTAAAAGGAGGTGAAGGCAAGGTGTAAGGCAGGGATGTCCAAACTTGGGAACTTTAAGAGTTGTGGACTTCAACTCCCAGAATTCCCCAGCCAGCCATGCTGGCTGGGGAATTCTGGGAGTTGAAGTCCACAACTCTTAAAGTTCCCAAGTTTGGACATCCCTGGTGTAAGGGAAGGGGAAAACATTAACAGTGAGATTGTTTTCTCCTTGTATGGCTTTTGTGTTCTTAATGTTTTGCTATACATTTGTAAGTTCACTCTAAATTTAAAACCATCAGCTGTTGGTTAAAATGTTTCTTCTAAGTTCTTACCTTGAGGGGAAAATTTGTATACAAAATTTGGTTTTTCAAAGCTAATTTTTCTGAGTGTAACTAAAGTTTTAAGAAAGAAACAGAAGTAGAAATGTATTCACTGAGAAACTTAATCTCTTGGGAGACGTTTTCAAAATTGAGATGGGTTTTTTGAATCTCATATTGGTCTCACTTATTAACCACAAGGCAGTTTTTTCTGTTAGGCTTGGAAACTTCAATTTCAACCACATAAAAGTGGCCCTGATCTATTTTTTTTGTCTTATGTAATTTATGCAAATCAAAGTGTCCCAATTGCTGAGATGTCTAATAAAATCAGAGCAGTTAGGGAAGGTTTTCTTACATTTTTAAAGACTGTTTTCTTGAATTCAATTACTTTGGTTAGCCTACAAGTGATAATATTCAGTTTTATTAGTCTTCTTGCTAGTTATGTAATGAAGAGCTTTATCTTATATGTTTCTACCTTTGGATTAGGCAGCTGCCACTTGTGAAGGTCAGAAATAACAACTGTCCATGAAGAACAGTGCCTTCTCTTTCCCCAACTCAAAATAGCAAGCTTTATAGTAGTTGTTGTCTTTGGCCTTTTTTTAGTACTTTTCCCTATGGAATTGTAATGTCTCTACAAATAGATATACCTTAAGTGAAATTGCAAAGTAGCAGTTTTGGATATGATCTGAAGACACAAACCTTTGCACATTGTTCTTTTCATTTTTGAAAATAGAATTCTCAAAATTATTGAAAAGACTTGCATGTATTGTGAGCATAAAATGTGCTATTGATGTAATACTATAGTACTTTCTGCATCTGCAGCCCCTCATCTCATAAGTGCCCTCAGAATTTGACTTGAGAAATAAAAGCTACCATAGAAAAGGTGATACAAAGCTTCCTCGGTGAATGAAAGCTAACTTCTGCTACTTTGGAATCCTTGTGTTTGGATAGACTGGAATTAAACATCTTTTTTAACTTCCCCTTTATGTTTTTAGACTAATGAACAACTTGTCGAAATAAAAAATAATATTCTAATCTTTAGCTATCCTGAGGTAGAAGCTGAGATGAATAACACTCTATAGGTTTTTTTATTTGATTACCTTCTTTAAAAAAACACCCAAATCTATACACTTAAATGATTTTTTATTTATTCTATACTAGCCATTCTTGGCCATACGTTGCTGTGGCCCAGTCTGGTTAAAAGGCCAACCAATCTGTATGAAGATTTACATCTGCACACACAAACACGTACACACAACCACCGTATAACCCCCAACCTACCTACCTCTCCCTCTACCTATCTACCTACTTTGAAGTGGAGAAGGGTTCCATGTGAACAGCAGTTGAACATGGGTCAGTCGGTCCTGAGAGATAGGCGAGTGCCGTTCCTAAGGGATGGGCGATGGCCTCCGTCGCCCTCGGTCTCTCTCTCTCTCTATCCCTCTACTGTATTTCTCTCTCTCTCTATCCCTCTACCTACCTACCTACTGCATTTCTCCCTCCCTCTCTCTATCCCTATTGCTGCCTGCCTACCTACCTACTGTATTTCCCCTTGAATATTATGACATTTTGTATTATGTCGTCCTGTGGCTCACTGCTCTCTCTGTATCCATCTACCTACATTTTTTACATTTCCATTGCATGTACCTGGCACAGGTGTGACATCTACACAATCTATATATATCATTGGTACCGTATTTGTAAGGAATGTTGTGTGAAAATTTGGAAGCGATCGATGAAGTACTTTAGGAGATTACCTGTTTTGAACAAACTCATAGTTACATTTTTATTTATATAGATATAATAATATCTGACTAAGCAACTAAATACCATTATGATATTTATACGTATTCGGGCTAAATAAATGCTGAATGGCTCAGCAACCATGTTCTATTTTGGTAATATTTTGTAATGCACAAGAACAAGATTGCAGATGAACACATTTATAACAGTAAGGATGTAATACATTTCAATGGAAGTGTTTGGGACAAAGCATCACATCAGTTTGATGTAATGATTATGTAGTTCAAAAGAATATGGATACTAAAAATATTGCACCCTGTCGTAAAATCAGTTTGCTATAGTACATACATGGATAGTCTATGTAAAATATCAAGTATACTGGGAATTATATTCATTTGAGAATGCTTACCTAATCCACATACTTATGGAATATCTTATTTATATTTAATATAATTATGTGAGAAATGTCACATGGAATATAAATACCTAAAATTTAATAATATCAATAAACATACAAAAATGATAATTACCAGTTGATATCAACACCTTCTTAGCAATCATATAACATAGCATCTCTTAATTTGCCTCAATTTATTAATCAAATACTTCAGAGCCAGAATCAAAGTATGATCAGAAACAAAGAATAAAATATCTCTGGCATATAATATCAATTTATATGCTAATGAATTATGCAAAAACTAATCCCACCTGATATTATGAGCTTGTCTAATAGAACAAGAAAAGAGTTCTAAACAAATATCAAAAATCAAAATGGATATCCTTATCTGGTATTTCAGTAGACTGAAAAACTAGATTAAGGCAGCCATTGATTTAGACTTAAAACTGCATACAAAAACTGGACCCACTTTATAAATCCTATGGGAAATCCATTGCTAAGGTAATTTAGCTATGATAATATACTATCTATAGATTTCATTGGAAGCTTTGTCTGAAAGTAATAGGATTGTGGCTTTGTCTTTTCCATCTTTACTCAAATCAATAACATTAACATTAACAGCCAAATATTATCTGATCTATGTCAGGTTTGATTATTCTTGACAATTGAAGCAATCACTTTCTAACATCTGTTGGGTAAAATACCAGTTAAGACTTTAATCAGTTAAATGGGATGTTAGCACCTACTGTATGATCTTTACCAGATATAACATGACATATGCATCATATCTCATTCATTAAATGAAAAGGATGAGTCCAGTTTTAAAAAATCTGATTGGATATCATTGATAGAGTTTGGATAAAATGTATCAACAAATACTTTATATCATTCTGCAAGAAATCTATAAAGTCCTGTTACATTATCATTACTCTATTTTTTTTCTTTCTATTCAATCATGTCCAATTTGCAGAGATAGCTTGGAGTGCCCTGCAGTTTTCTTGCAAGGTTGTTCAGAAGAGGTTTGCATTGCCTCCTTCCTAGGACAGAGAAAAAGTGATTGGCCAAACTGCCCAAAAGTCATCCAGCTGGCTTTTTGCCTAAGGCAGAACTAGAATTCACTGGCTCCTGGTTCTAGCCTGATGCCTTAACCCATCAAACTAGCTCTTGCCTATACTGATAACAAAAAGTAAAAATCAGTCAAAAAGCAATTAATAATTAGTTTGTTTGTAGAACGCTCTCTCTAAATTTGATGTCTCCGTGCCAATTCTAAGATAGAATTTTAACTTGTGCAAGCTGTAGGAAACTTCGGTGATAAGCCCGGCTATAATTTTAAATCTCTATCTGTTTTCTCGGAGTTTTGATTTCAGTCTGAATTTCTGTTTTTGGAAAAAGCATATAAAATTCACTTTCATATCACCTATATACAGAGATTGGATTTATAATAAACCCAGCACAGATCCCTTGGGCAATATGCAAGACATAAACAACTGTACAATCAGAGAAGTATCATCCTGTTTCTCTTGTTTAATTAATATTTTCTTCTTGGGCTTTTCAGGCATATAAAAGGAAAACTGAAGCAGCAAAGAAGGAATATCTGAAAGCTCTGGCAGCGTACAGGGCCAGCTTGGTTTCCAAGGTAACAGACTATGCTTCATATATGAATTTCGATGGTTGTAGCAATGATAAATTAGTTGCAACTCAGGGACATCTCTGGGGAAGAGCAAGTTTGTAAGAAACACACTATAACCATGCCATCAAAATGAATTTAAGTGTTAGCTACATTCTGTATGAACTAAGTAAAATACTCCAGCGTGCCTCAAGGATACATAGTAAGAATTCTAGTTTTCTTGGTTTCAAGAAAATAACATTGAATGTTCTGGGGTTTCTTTGCAATCTTTGGAGACAAGGGTATGAGCTCACTCTGTGTTACAACCAAATGCAGTATTCTGATATATAAATATGCCTAAATACTTATTTTTCCATATAATTAAGGAAAATTTGAAAGTTCTTTTGCAGGTGTTCTAAACTTCTTAAAATATAATTTCTAATAACTCAACTCTAATAACTCAGTTTATATCCTGGTGCAGAAGCTTTAGCAAAGTCATTCATGTCCAGGATCATAGAGTGCTCTCAGAAGAATCAATAGGCAGATATTAGTCCCGTCTATTCAGGGATTGAGCTCAGCAAACATTAGAATAGTGGTCATGGTTCATTAGCAAATCAGAAACTTTTTTTCAGACAAAGAGACAAAGATTTTATTGAAGATTGATATGTCCCTGCATTACACAGGATCCATTTATTACCGGTGTTTATTAATAACCACAATTAACCTCAGAATTTCCATCATATATTTTTGCCATTGTTAACAAAATTAATTAGTCATTAAGTGAACCATAAGGTTGTTAAGTAAATCCTTTTTCCTACATTGATCACATTTGACCACAGGATGGTACAACTGGTCATAAATAAATAAATGCAGGCCTGTTATTAAGTATCCAAACTGTGATCAAGTGCGCATGTGCACGTGTGTGTGCCTGCAGAAAGTGATTCAAATCCAGTTTATTCAACAAGATTCCAATAAGATTAATTAGGCAGGACCTGACATGGCAATTCAGTTGTATTGAATTGCAACATCAGACTGTATCTTTCTCAACCAATGGGTGTGGTGATGAGAATCTAAATCTGTATCCAGAGGAACAAGCGGAGACGCCTGCATTCAATTGGATTATAATATATAATATAATAGCAGAGTTGGAAGGAACCTTGTAGGTCTTCTAGTCCAACCCCCTGCGTGGGCAGGAACCTTATACCATTTCAGACAAATGGCTATCTAACATCTTTTTAAAGACTTCCAGGGTTGGGGCATTCACAACTTCTGGAGGCAAGCTGTTCCAGAGGTTAATTGTTCTAACTGTCAGGAAATTTCTCCTTAGTTCTAAGTTGCTTCTCTCCTTGATTAGTTTCCACCCATTGCTTCTTGTCCTGCCCCCAGGTGCCTTGGAGAATAGTTTGACTCCCTCTTCTTTGTGGCACCCTCTGAGATATCGGAACACTGCTATCATGTCTACCCTGGTACTTCTCTTCATCAAACTAGACATACACAGCTCCTGCAACCGTTCTTCATATGTTTTAGTCTCCTGTCCCCTAATCATCTTGGTTGCTCTTCTCTGCACTCTTTCCAGAATCTCCACGTCTTTTCTACATCGTGGCGACCAAAACTTATCGTCACTAGTCATATTTGCATTCTTTCTTTTTTCTTTCTTTTTTGTATTTGAAGAAAATTTTGCTCTCCAGTAATAAAGGGGAACAAAAATAAAACAAAGCTATAACTTTTAATATATGATCAACCAGAGAAGAATTGTTTGGAATTTTAATTGCTATAGAATTGAAATTTAATTGATATAGAATATAAAATGTTTACATAAAAATAGACACCATTTAATGAGAATGCGAAGGAAAAGAATACATACATACATACATACATACATACATACATACATACATACATACATAAACAGACACAGACACAGACACAGAGAGAGAGAGAGAGGGAGGGGAGAGAGAGAGAGAATGATCCATTGACCACCTAAAAATCAATTCTGAGCAAAGGGAATGTAGTTGCAATTGTTTTTCCTACACATAATAATGGCAGCATGTTTATGCTGAAAGAGTAGACTAGACATCTGAAGGGACCATATGGCAACTATTATTGGATGATATCACAGAGACGCAATGTAGACAATGAGAATATAAACCTCAGGTGGTACAGTAACTTTGATGAACAAAATTTGATGAATCCATAAATTTGATCAATAAAATGAATAAAAACTATGTGGTTTTGGAAGCAACGGAGAAATGGAATATTTAATAAAACAAAGATATGGGGCTATAATGATATTTTAAAGCCTATCCATTTTGCTAATGCATAGGCATTTTTGAGTGAGTTTGGAATTGCCATCTTTGATCAACCGCTATTATGTGTAAAGGAATTATAGTATATGTTATAGCTAACATTGGTCATTTCTTCCTTAGTGCATTTTAAATGTTTGTTTGCTTTGATTTCAACATTATTTCAATATAATGGCACAATATTAAAAGGGGGAGGCAGAAATATCTAACAGTGAGGTTCAAAGAACAGAATCTTGATTTACTGATCATCTTGACCTATCAGTTCACAGAAAGTCACTTGGCATTTTTCTATAAGGATACACTTATTTGCTTCCTCATTTGCTATTGGCATGTGATTTCAATAAGTAGTCTATGGACTGGGGGTGGGGGTGGTTTGACCCTGGGGGGAAAAAGTACAGTGGAGGGAGAAGGTAGGAAAGTGTTCTTTGTGTTGTCGACACAGTGTTCTCTCTCACTCTCTCATTCTCGCTGATTGTATTACAGAGTCCCTTTACATAAATCCACCATGCAGTGGCCAGGCAGAGATGGCTTTTAATGTTAATATTATAAGAAAATAAATTTACTTTTTAAACCCCTACATCGTTTTAATTTTAGTATAATTAAAATCAAGTAATCATACACTTCATGCTGTGCAATGAGTACTAAGGAACTTTGCCTGGAGTTAACTGAGCTATGCTTGAAGGTTAAGAGCTGTGGCAAAAAGGTCAAAAAGGAAATAATCTGAGTCCCTTTCACTGGGTTAAGTGTTTCAAAAAATTCAAAACTGCATTGAATGAGTTTCAGTTGAATATTTTACTATTGGTATTCCATTCATGCTGCATCTAATTCATTGGCACACTATCATAACGGCATTTAGCAAAGCAGTAATGATAACTGTTGTGGAATTCTTTTTTAAAAAAAATCTCACTTTCATATTTAAATATAGCTAGGATGAAAGGTTTTGGAGAGAAAACCCCATTTATCTTCGCAAGCAAATACCTTAAAAATGTATCTATTGCCTTAGAGAGGTAAATAAATAAAATTTTGTTAGAAATTGTCTGCATTTGAAGCAATCCAAAAAATGGAAGCAGGTGGCATAGCAGATAGCATATGCAATTTTGTCAAAACTATGAGAATAAAGAAGGATCCTAATGGATAAGAACAGAGATTAGCAACATGGTGCTTATGGGCACCTGCAAATCTCATCTCACTTGACTTTTAAAAATTATTTTAAAATAAATAAATGGAAGGCTCAAATCAAAGTGTTAGCTTCAAAATCAATTTATTTCCAATAACATCCAATATTGTAATATAAGCTACATAGGTATTCTTGGAAAATAAGTGTGATTAGAGCTGTAGCCCAATTGTTTTCCTTGGGAATTTGCCCATTAGACAGAAAATAATCAGAAATACTGGCAAAAGCTATAACTGTAGAGACAATGGGATTAAATCACCATGTTGCCTTTTGATTAGTCCTTAGATGGGAAATTTCCAAGAAACCCTGAAAGTTATAAGTTAGATTGCAAGGTGGAATGCCCGAAGAACAAAACAGAAAATTATTTCCTTATTATTGTTTGGTTTGGGGTTTTTTTTTAAAAAAAAAACCTACACAATTGTGTCCCATTATGGTGGGCATTTTGTGAAAGCATTTTTAGCATGCTGCCAAAATTCCAATTTGGGCTCAGGGACCACAAAGGTCTGCCTCCTCTGGTTTAAGCATTACATAAGTAAAAGGTGAAGCTAATGATAATGATATAATAAACTGCCTTCTGTTTGGACCAAATCTGGCTACTTTGATTAGCAGCAGCTCTTCATGTATTTGAAAAAAGTAATATGTTATCCTTTAACTAGTTGTGGGTACAAAGCATATTGTGTGTTTAAGTTGTAGATTTTATGTTAATTAAGCTTAAATCCAACTGTGTTGCTGGTACTACTTACAGTATTAATCAGCAAAATATTTTGTATAGTTGATTTAACCTAGTGCTGGGAAATTCAATAAGTTTGTTGCACTATTTTCTGCCATATATTCTTCATCTAATATAACCCTCAAAAACTGTAGACTTTTTACTTAATTGTACACCATTTAGAACTGTAAGAAATAATGTGAAGTCCCAATCAGAACACTTTGATTCAGTTGCACATTAAAGCACAAGATGTAGTGGCCTTCAAGGGACTAAAGCCCTTATATTGGATGCATGTATTAGATCATTACACCCAGGGGTAAGAAGGAACCCCAAGGCTAGTTTCCTAAAAAAATGAAGAGATAGTAAAAGGATTTCAGAATTCATCTCTGTTAACTAGATCTTGGGAACAAGGCTCGTCATTCAATACATATGTTATCAAGCATATCTGACCATAAAAGACACAGCCCTAAATGTCCAGAGATTATGGTTACTCTATATGTCTTATTTAAGAAAACCAGTATTTCATTGAGTTGTTATTTTTTTCTAAAATAGTTACTCCCATTGTGAAATCTCTACCAGAGTTTATATAGATTAGAGAGAAAAGAAGTCATTAGCCACAGATGTTACAGAACAATGTAGAATATGAGGCATTAATGCAAATTTAGTTGTCTGCTTGCTTCAATGATCTTAAGTTACAGGAGTGAAGAAAAGCTAGCATGGACACAACTCCATCTTTAAAAAAAAATATGTTGGAAAGGGATGTTCAGTCATGTATTTTAAACTTGGTCTTATATTTCTCTTCTAATCATGAGTGGAAGCAAAGATTTTGTAGAGAGGCAAATGCTGGTGTTCATTAATCAATGCAAAAGTCTAAGTTGCACTTAACTCATTTTCATTGCAATTTTTTCTCTTTGTGTGTTTCTCTCGTAGAGTTCAGCTGACCAAGGCGAGACAAAAAATGTTCAGAGCAGCCAACCTTCAAAAATGATCCCACCCAAACAGCCCTTGTATACAATGCCACCGCAGGCCTCGTCACCTTATCCTGGCTTGGGCTCCTTCTTGTCCCCATCGGATCTGCAGAGTTACCGTGGTCACCCCAGCCTCTCCAGGACCCTGAGTTCCAAACCTATGTTGCCCAGTATCAGTGCCTCACCTCCTCCTTCTTTCCAGATTAGCCCCCCTCTCCATCAGCAACTCTCTTTGCATCACCCGCAGAGCTCCATCCTCAACCAGCCCCTCAGCATGCAGCAGGTCCCCCAGCAACCTATTTTGTCTCCTTCTATGGCACTACAGGTACAGCCCCCCATGAATTCTTCACCACCAGGCCAGCAGGTGAGTGGCTGAGTTCTGAAGCAACAGTTCTTAAACAGGTTGTGCATGTTTATAGCTTGCCTAAATATAATACTAGGATCTGTGAGTCTCATGTGGTATTTACTAATTTTAGCAATCCTGCTACTCTGCATTGAAAATTATAGGAAGCGGGGTTCTTGAAGAGAGTGGTTGATCCACACTGTGTGCCCAGCCAGTGGTGGGTTTCCATTTTTTTTACTACCGTTTCGCTCGTGCATGCCTTTTATAACTGGGTGGGGTTTTTATTTATTTATTTATTTATTTTGTATACCTGTTTACTATTTATTTATGGAAAATTATGGTGTAGTGATTTAAATCCAAACCAGCTGTGAATTATTCAGTGGGATGTTGAAGTAGCCATAATTCAAATCCCAATTCTCTAGAGTAAGTGAACTTCAACCCGGAGGTTTGACAATGGATATTTTCCATCATTGGTTCTCTCAAGCTAAATTTGTGTGGAACATTTTTTAAATTGTTATGAATGCCCTGTTTGAGGCTACCCTGATTGTTGCAAACAAATAAAATAATGATTTATTTATTTCCTCCAGAAGCTTCACTGGGATGTAAATTTAGTCGTTATTATGATTTCAGTTTTTGCCAGATGCCTCCAGATATACTGGTATCACTTTTTTGAGGGTACCCAGTTACCAGCAATCATAGCACATTTGGAGGGTGCAGGTTTCAGAGAGCTTGATTAGGGCTATATCTGAAACAATATTTCACATCAGATCTCTCTCACGGTTTTTGGAACTACCAGAACATGGCTTCTGCTAAAACCACAATGAAGGTTTTTCTTGCCACATCCTCAGCTATTTTAATACATTGCAGCAATGAGAAATGCAGTTCATGTGGGAAAAAGACTATGATTGCAAAGAAAAAAATAATAAAGGCAAAAATATTTATTCTTATGCCTAGTAAGATAGTAAATGTGAGATGACTTTTTTTTCCAAATCAAGAGTTTGTACATCTAGAAAAATGGGAAAGCAGCAAATTGTTTTACATAATAAATAATCTGAAATAACGGTTCTTCAGCACATTCAAAGTTGTTCAAATATCAGCATATTTGATTCATCTGGGATGTCCCCTTTTTAATATTTTCTTAAATTGGTTAAATATAAAACCAAATTGTTCTGCTTATAACTCGGGTTCCAACTTTTCTGTCTTCTCTTCTTGTCTTCTATTCTTAGGATTTTTCACATATTTCATCCGAGTTTCAGAACAGTGTTGGACCACGATCACCTGGTGCATCAAACCCCCCAGGAAATACTGACTGGGACAACGATTACTCCAGCAGAGAGTGTGGGATTAACCACTGCAGGCCAGTAAACAATTTTTTTTTAAAAAAACCTCCAACTTATTTAGAAGGCGTCTAAACTGCATTTATTTACACAATTGGAAATTATCATTTAAGATCACAAAGAGGGAGTAATGAAAGAAACAAAACACCATCTTCCAAAATCATACAGGTTTCCTTTGAACATGAGTGTTTTTATTTATATTTTGCATTTCTAAGAAACAAACCTATCTTGTTCCCAAAACAAATGCGTGAATTTTCAGACTAAAACAAACTATATTTAATCTAACAGAAACAAAAAGTTTAACTTTCTTTTTTCCTCAATTTTTATTTTTATGCAAAAGATTAATTTCCTTCCTTTAATTAAGAATTTGCTTGGTGTACTTAGTAATATGGGCCTCGGTGACTCAGAAATTAAAGATGCTGAGCTTGTCAGCTGACAACCCAAGTTTGAGGCCTGAACATCGTGCAACAGAACAAGCTCTCATTACTTGCCCCGACTTCTGCCCACCTAGAAGTTTGAAAGCATGAGAATGCGAGTAGATAAATAGGTACCATTTTGGTGGGCAAGTGTTCTGTGTGCCTTCGTGTATAATCACATTGGCCACATGATCATGGAAATATCTTTGGACAATGCTGGCTCCCTTGGCTAAGAAATTGAGATGAGCAACACTCCCTACAGTCAGATATGACTGTACATGGGAAACCTTGACCTTTATTTAGTAATATATCTAAGACAGGATGATTTCTCTGATGAAGAGTGAGGGACAGAGCTATCTAACAAGAATAAATAGAAAGATTTACAAACAGAATTCTATCCCTTCTTTACTATCAACTGGCTCCAGCCTTCTCAATTGCCTTGCATAAGGCTTCTTCATATGTACATTTGTATAAGTAATCAGAAGTATTAACTTATATCCATTTATTATATCATGACAACAATTCTTTGCAACATCTACTTTAAATCATTAAATCATTCCATTGTAGCCATTACAATTTTCAGTGCCATCATAATTTTAAATGTTCTTTTTACTTACCATAGAATCTTGGGAAAGAAATGATTTTCTAAAGTCAGCAAAATGAAATATAGTACTTAATGCAGTAGTAGCCTATTCTAGACCACTGGTCAAAGGCTTCAGCACAAGGAGAACAAAAACTAAAAATGGTGACAGCAATTATACTGTTAAAGGCTTGCCACATTTCATGTGTGCTGCCCCACAAGTACAAAAGTGGGGAAATCTGTATCTGTTGGAAACTAAAGTAGCCAAGACTTACGAAACTCTCTGGATTTTGCCATCCTAACAAGGAGCATTTTAGCCCTGAAAGATGGGGCAACTTTTTTTTTTGTAGAATCTTCTGAATATATGTGCTGTGATGACGCTTGATGTCATTCTTTGCAACATGATGTGGCTTCCATTTGCTAGATTGTTCTCACCAGATTTCCAGTAGCCTAAGGCACCTAGAAAAAACTGAATTGGGATACACTATGAATTATTGGTTTGTTAAGACGTTGTTTACTGGAATAATATATGTGACTGCTTTTCTCCAATTACAGTACTGCAATGTTTTCAGTGTTCTTCACTTTAGTTTAACTATATTATGCTTCTTGCCAATATTCAAGGTTCACTGGCTGGATATCTTAATTCAATTTTGCAGCTGTATTTCTTAAACTCTTTATGTAAAAAATTGTAAGCTTGGTCTTGGGAATGGAAGCAGAATGAGTGAACCATTAAAAAGGGAATTTCAAAATAGTCCTGACAGAGAAATGTGTGAGATACAAACTCAAATGAATGCCATCTTGATCATTTTCAATATACAATGGGATAGAAGAAACTCTTAACAGGTTTTCAAGATTCTATATTTTACCCTACAACAGTAAATGGTGTTCCTGGAATCTTTGCTGTATCTGTTTCTGGATCTAGCCTACCTTGGAGGGCTGATATTTGGATAGAAAGCCTTCATGGGAGCTCTCTGGAAAAAATAGTCTGAATTGTGTGTTAAGGCTATGAAGCAAACTACACATATTGCTGAGTTGCATGCAGTCAGTTTGTCCAAACAAAAACAAATCACACTAATTCATGCTGGAGACTAGAAGGTGCAGTCAAAATTATATAATCTTCCAAATCATTTGAATAAGTGAAGAAATATCTTTGGGGGTGGGAGAAGAAATATAAAACATGGGAAATGCACTTAGTTGAAATTCAATTATTTATAATGATATCCATAATGTGTTTGGGTGAGCAGTTTGTAAAATTAATGAAGCTCTAGTACTGCAGCACCATGCCATTCATGTTCGTATTAATTCTGTGCTAAGGATAGGAAGGTAGAACATGCTAAGTGCAGACTGGAGAAAGGACAGATAAATTAATTATGAGAGTATGGATACTGTAGATTGCCAATACCTTTGACAAACAGGTGCTTTAGTATATTTTCATTCCATAACAGAGGGCTGAAATTCATATTGATCTTGGATATATTCACTTAAGTATGGGCTTGCTATAGGAATATAAAAAAGAGTAGAGCCAACCAACTTTTAATGGAGAAAGGATATACAAATGAGGCAACCTTTTATTTCTTACCTCTCTGTAGTTATTTTTCTCTCTATACTCTACTTCCAGCATATCTAGCAAGTTACGTTGGTGGTGAAATATTTAGTATCACCGCATGTACAATACTGCATGTGCTTTATTCTATCTAGAACACAAGATTATAATCTGCTTTGTATGTGATCAAGGCATAGCTGTCATGAAACTCTACAATAGTTACGTTTGATACTGATTCTCTCTCTGATCAGTCTTTTTCTTAGTTTCCAATGGGGCAGAATTGTTCTTTTGTTATGAAATGCAATGAAAGGCATATTTTCATCTGTAAAATTGTGAATGAGTTAAGGGAATGGGGTTAGATAACTTGGAAGTTGCACAATTTTATTATCTGAAATTCTCTCATTAAGCTCTTAGATGGGGAAAAACAGTTATTGGTTTTAATTTGGTCAGGTTTTTCAGGATTTAGCTGATTTTTCAGAAATCTTAACTAACATTTAGAATTAGATTAGTATTTGAATAGTGTGTATATTTGTGTGTGTGTGTGCGTGCGTGTGTGCTTGAGTGTGAAAATAGATTTCAGAAGTCTATTTACAGCAGTGTATTTCTTTGAGCTTGCATTGTAAAACAACATAGGCTTTACAATACATATCTGTATCTATTAGCATTGAACAAGCATAACATATATTCAGGTCAACATGGTAGAGGGTTTTTAAAAGAATAATCAGAATTAGTCTTTGTCCTAGTCAAGATTTCTAAGAAGGCAGAACTTTTTGCCGCTGCAACTGTGGAAGTTGACGGAAGGGAGAGAAAATGGTTGCTCTTAGGAATGACAGGCAAACTGAAATAACACTGCTAAGTGTACCAAGCAGGGAAAGAGGGGTAGAGATTCTTCATTGCAACTTTTCATAATTATCACTAAGAGGAACAGGGCAATGCTACAAATAAGGAAGCCAATTTTGGTCTGAACTAATACAATTGCATTTCCCAAATCATTCTGTTCTACATGGGCCAGGTCAGATACTATCTTGAGTGATGCAAACCAAGGCTGAGCACCATGCTTTAGAAAGGATTTGTGCTGAATAGAGACAATGAAAAGAGGGAGGAGGATCTGAGCAAGATAGAACACGACTCCTACAAAAGTGGCAGAGGAGGGTAGCCTTGAAAAAGAACAATTGAGGGAGGACACGATAATGTGTGCCAGATGGAATGGAAAGCAGAACTTAAGATCTGTTCTTACTGTCCCAGGATGCAGAAAACAGAGCAATGGTTTCAAATCAAGGCAGCATCTAACTGAGTATTAGGAATGGAAGAGCAATTCAAAAGTATTGCATGTTTCCAAGGGTGATGGTCATCTTCACTGGATGTATTCCAGCAAAGGTTGGAGTGCTTTAACACACATTTCCACACTGAGCAGGGAGCTAAATGCTGTGGCCTAAATAGCCCCTTATGTTATTAAGCTGTATCACTTCACCACATGAGTAGGGAGCATAGCCGTCCATCAGAGTCTCCGGTTTAGAATGGATTTAAAAGTATAATCACCATATTAATTTTTTTCTCTAAAGTTGCAGCGCAATGCCAATCACAGTTAAGTAAAACAACAGTGAATTATTTAGATAGATTATGCAACGTAATGCAATAAAGTAGTTAAAAGTGCACATCCACAGTTTGCATATGGCCATTAGCTGGGCCAGTGATGTCAGCTGTAAGAATAATTACTGCCAGACTCTAGAGGATGAAAACAACATTTTATTACAGATGGAATGTAAGACTTGACCATTTCAAGTCATTCCATTTAGTTCTGTACTGACTATCTGATTGACAGCAATTCTCCAAGTTTACAGATCCCACTCCCCTCTATAAATGCCAATAATACAACCTGGAACCTTATGCATGTAAACTATGTACCCTAGCATTGATCTGGTATCTTTGGGCTGCCATTTCTGAAGATTAACACCCAAAGAATGATGCACTACCTAGAATTGTATTTCGAGTTAGTTGGTATGTAAAGGCCTGTTGTGAAACAAATCAAAAATAACAAAGCCTGGTTAACAGTTTGCAAAGGGATGGCAATATATCAGGCATGCTACTTGTGTGCTCTGGCCTGGCTGGCCTAAGCGAAACAGCTGCAAATGCTTTGATATCTGGAGTGCCAGTTAGGCATTGGAACAGAAGCCATATCCTCCACTGTCCTGTACTATTGCTCCAAAGGTCAAGGCTGACCGTTATTTAGTGGCCAGTCATGCAGTTCATTCCCAGCCATACCCCATGCCCAGCTATGATTGACAATGGAACTATAATTGGTTTTATCTCTGTGGTAATGCACAGCATCAGTGCTGTAATGTCTGAATAGCACACAGGGCTTGGAATGCTTTTTGGTTTCGGTGCTCCCAACTGAGTCAGATGCCTCCAGGTAGGCTAATGAGCTAGTCTTACCTGTAAGCAGTTGTTGTGCTTGTTCCTTATCAGACTGCCTCTATAATGCCCTTGCCTAATATTTAGGGAAAGTACAATAAGCTATGCAGAGCCCACGCTTGCTTATTATCAGGATGTGTATATATATATATATATATGTGGAAATAATTCATTATTTCAATAATTTCAAAACAGAGACACACAAGTTGTTGGTTTTTAATTTCCCTACTCTCTTTTGCAATGTGGACCTCACAATGCACAGGTACAACATATGGATACCTGTTTGTCTTGTGTTGCTATGCTGTTTTTTTAGCAGCCTGTCACAATCTCACATCCCTTCTTTCTTTTTTTTTCTTCTTCTTACAGCATGCTGCCAAGGGACAAGTCACTCTACCTCACTTAAGCCCTGACATCTCCATTCTGCAAAGGTGAAAAGGAAGGACACTTAAGTGAGTCTGTGACACAGGCTACCCAGGTGGGCATCAAGCAAGTCACATGGAAAAGAGAGCATGGCTTCATATCTTGATTCTGAGAGCAGCCTGTCCTTTGTTTTTGTTTTTTCCTATCTTTTCTTCCTCCTTCCTTCCTTTCTCTTTCTTCTCAGAAGTCTACTGTATGTGGAAGCCAACCATGCATAGATCATAAAAGAGCAAAAATTTACAAAGGTTCACCCCATCCCGCACGCAACTTTCTTGCTTGCTACCAGCTTAGCTAAGGACCATTTTCCTAGCGAACTGCTTTTTAGATTCAGCACAGACTATGGCACAGCACTCAATGGCATTAGGCTTGGCTCAGCTGGAGGAGACGCTCTTTTGATGACTTGCTAAAAGGCACTAAACTTTGTGCAAGACAAATGTGAAGTCTGTGTGAATATTGTACATGCAAAAGGCCTTGAATGTCTGGCAAAGAATTAAAATTCAAAATAAAAATAAAACTATTGTTTGGAAGATGGGTGGACAGAATAGCTGGGAAGCAAAAGTGCAAATATGAGAAGGAAACAATGTGAAAAAAAGACCATGAAAAATATAATTTGTTGGATAGTTGTAAGTAGCTTACTTAAATGTTTTAGAAGTGTGCTAAAGACATCTTTAAAATTCTTTTGTGGAAGAAATAGTAGTTTACTTTATAGTAAAAGCATTTTATATTAATTGTAGCACATTTTTTTAGTTATACATAGAATGGAGATGTGTATAAAAAACAAATGGGAAAAAAAACTCTGCCAAACTCGTTTCTATTATTTGTACAGCAAGAAATGGACAATTTATATCCATGTTATATGGCATTATTATATTTTTTTCAGCCATATGTCCATCTATTTAAAATTGCTGACAAGGATTTTTGTCTATTTATGAAAAAAAAATAGAAAGCAGAATTACAGTTTATGAAAAGTGCGTTTTCCATGTTTTTTTTAATTATTTTTTATTTTCTTTGTGGTGCTGTTTATACAGTACCTGCACATTTTGACTCACAATGCTTATCTTACCTTTCTTTATAATAAAACATAAAAAAAGTAGAATCCAAGGTGTCACATTCTTTTGTGGGTCCTACAAAGGTAACACTCTGTGCTGCCATTTCTCACCAATGACAATATTGTGGCATATGCTTTCAGAAGATTATATTTGCATCACTTCTATGGTTATGGGAGTGTCTGGGCATACATGGAGTTCCTTTGCTCATAAAGCCTACTTTCTTCTCTTTAATGGAGGATTAAGAACACACAAAGTGGATGCATTTACAGAATTGCTCTTTGTTTCAAAATGCACAGGAGGACCTCCATCATCACACAACGCAGAAGAGCCCAGAGTATCTTAAATGCTAATGCATTAACTCTAGCCCAAGTTTTAATGGACTGAATCTGTCTATTGAGATGGATCTGCTTACTCAGGAATTCTTGTGTGTATCGTGCATAAGGCTCTGAATAATAACTATGTGCTTTAAGGAAGAGTTAAGCACCTTTCAATAGATGAACTTCGGCTAAGCTCGGATTGCCATTTTAATTAGTTGATCATACATAAACCTTTGACCCATGGTACACTTCTGCAAGAATACTATCCAGCATTTAGCTTTTCCAAAGGAGATGATGGACTTGGGGACCCTGGTGTTATTTATATAATTTTTATTAAGAGTTTTTATATAAAAAAAGCAAATGTAAAGTAAAATCTGAAAAAAGAAAATGCAAAAAGCAAAGTAGTATCAGAAAAATGTTGTTTGACCTTCTTTTAAATATCGTATTTTCGGAGTATAAGACGCACTTTCTCTCTCTCCCCCCCCCCAAAAAAAGTGGCTGGAAATTACTGTGTGTCTTATGCAGCTAATATTGCAGCAGGGGGAGGGTGTGTGTGGCACCAATCAGCTATTCTAGAATGTGTGGTGGCGAACAGACGGTGGCGAATGGGCCGCGGTGAATAGGCCACATGGATAATGGGAGGCAGAGACAATTTTTTTTCTTGTTTTCTCCCCAAAAGTTAGGTGCATCTTATAGTCCAGAGCGTCTTATAGTCCGAAAAATACGGTAGTTGTAAATACATTCATTATCCCTTCTGTTTCTTGGCATTACAAGAATCTCTTCAGCATCTTATTTAGTCCTTTTTCAATCATCAGAACCATAAATCCTCACTTTATTTTTTCCCTTTTTGAGAAAAAAGTACATAAAGATTTTTTTAGTCATTTATAAAAATATTTGTTGTTTTATTTCTGACTATACAGACCTTTTTTTTTGCCAGTTCTGGTATCTTTACAATCCATTCCTCCATTATGGGAATTTCAGGGTTCTTCCATCGTTCTGCATTAAAAATCTTGGTGGGAACTTAATGTTTTTGCCCAAGAGCAGATCCATGGAGAATCTAAAATGGAATACATGCTTTTGATGATCAGTTGACCTTTAATCTCACATTTGAGAGTGATGGTGCAGACTTCAAGCATAAAAAAGAAAAGCTCTTTAGATGTTTTATTATCTATCCATAGAGATATTTCTCTACATCTGTGTGAAAACTGTTTTTGATAGTCATATTATAGATGTGGACTGACACCCAGAAGCAAATCCCATCACGTTTGTCCGACTTACTTCCGGGTAAGTGAATATACAAGTGTAGCATTAGATACGACATTACATTTAAGCTATTTTTATTCATTAATGGCTCGGACTGTGTTCTCATCCTGACATAAAATCAATGGTTTTCCTCTCAAGCTTTTGACATGAGAATAATACTTCTGTAGAATTTTTTGTATACCAGCTCTTTATGCCGTTGCTCCAAACATTTCCCTTTTCCCTTTTAAGGAAACAGGGTAGCAGTAGTGCGTGGGGTGGGGGTTGCTGCTAAGGAACTGAATAAGTACTATTTTCCACAGTTCTTTGAAAAGTTTAATTGGCTTATTCATATCTTTCAAATTCATTCAGCATGGCAGGCAGGGTTGGCTCTAAATGTTTTGGCACCCTAGGCAAAGTCTCATTTAGACATCCTTTAAGGCAGGGGTCCCCAACCTTTGCAACTTTAAGTCTGAAGGACTTCAGCTCCCAGAATTCTCCAGCCAGCTTTGCTGGCTGGAGAAGTCTGGGAGCTGAAGTCCTTCAGACTTAAAGTTGCAAAGGTTGGGGACCCCTGCTTTAAGGTTTTGCTCATCTTCTAATTCTTTTAGGAATTTCCAAAAGGTAGCCCCTCTTTCTTTCTTTTTTTTAGTGTTTTAGATTTACACTTATGAATTTTTCTTTGCCCTGGATATCTTTTTTTCTTTTCTTTTCTGGCACATTTTCACTCTCTTTTCACCACAAAATTGTATTTGACATATTTTGTCAAATATATTTAATGTATTTGTTAATCCCCACTGAAAATTGCTGAAATTGATGCTTGATTTGCAATTTTGCCATGTGTGAATTGGTAAAAAGAATGTTGGAAATCTTTGAAATCGTTTTCTTAGGGCACATACAGAAAGATGGAGGTACACCTGACACCATAACTGAGGTTTTCAACCACAAGCCATTTTTATCCAGTCTTGTGTCAGTGGCCTTGCATCTATGGGCATGGAAATACCATTCTAGCAGTGAATGCCATCTTTGAAAAAAACATCAATATATCCCTGCCTGGTGTTTGAATAGATGGCCTGTGCAATCATACTGGAAATTCTTGGTACATCCTGCCTTCTACCTTTTGAGATCCTGGGAGAAGATAAGACTATGCCATCATGTCATAAGTATGAAAACTGTGCTAAAATGCAGACTTATCAAAATACCAAAACTAGGAATCTTGATGGCAGTGGAGCTTTGCTATATGACATAACAAAAACACAAAGAAACACTAGCAATGATTATTTTTTGAATCTGCAGAGGGAAACAGCATGTTAACTTAGCCATCAACATGAGAGATGACATAGATTCAGCAGAAAAGAATATAGATGCTTTCCTATACAGGGCAGAATTTATTTTTTTAATCATATTTATATCCCGCCCTTCTCCACGAAGGACCCAGGGCGGCGCACAGGAATTTAAAACATACAATGAATGTTTGTATGAGAGCAATTGTCCTGGACCTTATACATGGAGCAGATCCCATTGCAAAATAGCTCAATATTTGAAGCTATTAGATGAACTGATAATATTTCAAGTGTTATTCCAATAATTCTGCACACATTCCTATTAATGTATAAAATAAGGGGTGGGGGGACAGATTACCATGGAATGTTATGAAATAAAGTTTTGGGGGGAGGAGGGGGAGTTGCTCAAATGAACATTCCAGCTTTGAGCATCTCAGAATTTTTAAAGCACCCAGGGAGCACAAAGCCCATTCTATCATTATTTGTTAGATCACACATGACAGTTCATGTGTGTAGTAGCTATTTGCTTCCTAGCAAAGTAGATTTATATGCTTTCTGCCACTGCACTCAGGGCAACTCATTGTTCAACAATGTTTACACTTTACAGTGTTTTAGTTAGCAGTTTAATGGGTGTGATAGAAGAGGGGAAACGAAAGTTTTTTAAAGCAACTTCTATAACAGTAAGGAGGAAGTAGCTACAAGTGATGAAGTCCTAGAGTGGCCTAAGATGGAATGAAGGAAATACTTCGCTGTCTCATTTCTGGTCCTGACCTGGTGGAATTGCTACAGATAATTGCAGTCCTGTGAACATCTGCCTTGCTAATTGGTTGTGCTGTGTTTCTGCATCTTAAATTACTACTTTGCAAAGCTACTTTTTTTTAGCCATGCACCATTCAGGCCTATTGATCCAATCAAATTTAGTATAAAAGTATCTTGGGCATCTCTAGGATGACAGCATCATTTTTAAATGACCTTTGGCAACTCTGTCATGCTCTTGAAGAGCAGTTTTAAAAGTGACCCTTTTCCAAGTCTTATAAAAATCATTACTGTACCACCACAAAAGATCACAAACACAATATGTTGTTTTACATAAGCATCTCGACAGCTGCTTCAAACTGGATCCTCAACTCACAAAGAATAAAACAATAGAATAGGAACTGTCAAGGACAACAATGTCAGTCCTATTCCATTTCTGCACTTTTAGATGTATATGCTGTGTTATCTCGGTTTAAAACTATTATACTTAACTAAATTAATTAAAATGGTGAAATCATTCCATACCCTGGAATGATTAATGTGTAGTGGAAGAACCTGGGGATGGAGTCAAAAGAGATATCAGCCTAGATTCTCTACATAGTCACAAATAAACAAAAGTCTGACCCTTAACTAGCATCAAAATAACCTTTAGTTAAGTAGAGAAATAGGCATGAATAGTAATAAATCCGTTTAGTTAGAATTTTACTTGTGGTAGTATATTTCACACTTGACAATGAACTGATACTGCGTTTCCAGTGTATTTCATTCAGATCAAATTTTCCTCTTTATTCAGCATTAATCTATTATTTTGACTCATTTCTATAACCTATCAATATCATTTTACTTTTGTTTCTTTTATTTCTGGAATATGTTATTATAGCCAGCATTTGAACTATTTTAGCTTTTGCAAATATTCCCTTTACCACCTTCATCCAAATCACTAATAAAAATGTTTAAGAACACTGCACCAAAACTTGTGGCACACTGCTTGACATCTCACTCCAAGTTAAATCAACAATTTTTTGATGAGTGCTTCTGGAGTCTAGTTTCAAAACATATGAAGATCATGCCATCCATAATAGATATGAAATCCAGATGTATTATGTCCACAGCATTTCCATATTAACCAAGGGATCAAAACTGGAAATAAACAGAACCAGACAACATATTTTATTGGCAAAATCCATGCTGTTTTCTAATAATGCATTGTTTTCGAGATGCTTTCAAATAATTGATAATCAGTTCTAAATCTTCCCAAGTGTTGATGTCAGACTGATTGTTGTTCCTTAGGTCCTTTTTTTCTTCTTCTCTGAAATTATGACTTAATCTAATTCTTAGTACATGAAAGCTAATAGAATAATAATTTGATTCTATTCTGCACTGGTCAAGCTATGCCTCGAATACTGCATCCAATTGTGGACCCCACCTTTTATATGTTGGGCTCTCCTTTCCAGGATACGTCCACTCATTAGGGGCATCTGCACAGGCACCTGCAGCGAGCCACAATGACTCTAAAATGACAAGTGTGCAATTGACTTCATAACGTATGCTCTTCCCTTTCACACATTGCTGCAAAATATATTTTGTCACTTGCCATTCCCCTCGCCTACGTTCTGCATACGTGCATGGATACTTGACTACACTCAGTAACCTCAACTCTTCCTTTCACTTCCTGTTTCTATGAACACTGCCTGCAATATCTGAAAATGATTATAAACTGAAAGCTGTAGAGCAGGGGTGTCCAAACTTGGGAACTTTAAGACTTGTGGACTTCAACTCCCAGAATTCTGGGAGTTGAAGTCCACAAGTCTTAAAGTTCCCAAGTTTGGACACCCCTGCTGTAGAGGGTAACACCATGAATTGCCTAGGAAAAATCCATCAATAAATGCTTTGTGACATAGAATGGGGAGAAACACTTTCTCACATTTCAGCAGTATCATCTAAACTCAGACAAAGTATGGTTAACCTTGACTACTGCTGGTTGCAAGAACCTATTTTCAATATACAAAGTAGTCCTTGACTTACAGCCACGATTTAAGGCCAAAATTTCTGCTGCTAAGTGAGACAGTTCTAAGTGAATTTTGCCCCATTTTATTTCTTGCCACGATTCTTAAGTGAATCGCTGCAGTTGTTAAGTTACTAACACGGTTGTTAAGTGAATCTGGCTTCCGCATTGTCTTTGCTTGTCAGAAGGTTGCAAAAGGAGATCACATGACCACAGGGTATTGCAACCATCATAAATATGAGTCAGTTGTCAAGCGTTTCAATTTTGATCATGTTACCATAGGGATGTTGCAATGGTCGTAAGCATGAAAAACTCTCATATGTCACTTTTTTCAGTGCCATTGTAAGCTCAAACAGTCACTAAATATAAGTCAAGTTATAAGTCAAGGACTACTTCTACTTTAGGATGGAGAAATCTGTATCTCTTTAGATATTGCCGTCAACCCTGAAGCAAACCTGGCTGAGGCCATCTTTGTGGCTTCAGGGTTGCTGCAAGGCAGAAGAGGGGACAGGAGGGGGGGAATAGTTAGCTGGGGTTTTCCCGTTAAAACAAAAAGTTCTCCTGTGGGAACCAAGGTCATTCCAAAGGTGGCTGGGAGAGGAAGAATGGAGGAACCAAGCAACTGGCCAGCAACTCTATTGGACAATGTGACTGATGACATGGGGAAAGGGGAAATGTTCACTTTTAATTAGGTGAAAACTGTGCAAACTTTCAGAGTCAGTTTTCACCAGTTGTGCCAATATGATGTATTTAATAAATTGTTCTTTGAGGAATCTACCTGCCTCTGAGTTCTACTTTCAATGGGTGCATTTCTTAGAATGCTGACAATTGCTGAGTTACAGGATGCTGGAGTGGTCCTTCAGCAACACCTGGAGGCTAGCAATTTGGGGCAATACGCTAACCTGATGTTTAACTGAGAGCAAAATGAAGCTTTTAATCTGCTTATGATTTCATTAGAGGAAGGGAAGAGTAGATTCGCCAAACTTAGGTTAGCGGAGGTATGAATTTGTTGTATTAAATTATGGCTTAACAATAACTGGGTCCTTCTGGAGAAGGACGGGATATAAATCAAATAAATAAAATATATACCAGCTTTGATATTTAAAAAAAAACAGCCTGCCTCGTCCCATCTTTTTTATTTTAAAATAATGTCCATCAAGATTACCAATTTAATGTGTGCTTTCATTAGTTTGAAAATTGTTTGAAAGCATTTGGAATTTATTATATATGAATATAATAATATGTTTCACCCAATATGACATCTGTTGCCCCATTATGCTTACAGAGCAATACAAATAACCAATCCATTATCTGCCATGTTGCTTTTTCTTCCAAGCATTCAGATTTAGATAAAGTTTATTTACTGGATCTATAGGCCTCTGCAATTACTGATGATTCGGAATATCATTTTACATGTCAGTAATATGATATCCATCAAGTTTCATTATACATTAGGACAATTCTCAAATCATGATCAATTCTATCAATTCTCTGAAATTAAATAACCTTTAATTCTGAAAATCACATGTCATTAGTACTGAGATAGTAAAGGAACGTTTGGGGAAAAACACACAATGACTACATTTTGCTAGAGATTTCATGAAAGATGAACGTTTCATCAGAAACTGATGTATTAAAAATACATATTAAGATCACCAGAAACAAATAGCACCAGATCAGAGGGTGGTATTCAGGCAGTTCTGACACGTTCTGGAGAACCAGTAGTGGAAATTTTGAGTTGTTCTGAGAACTGGCAAATAGGCTGGCCCTGCCCCCACTGCCTCCCAGCTGATCTTTTTTTTGTTGCCCTGAACAGGAGAACGGAGCTGGAAAGCAGGTTAGTGTGGAGGGAATGGGGATTTTGAAGTAACCTTCCCCCAAGAGTGGGAGGAAATGGGGATTTTGCAGTACCCTTCCCCTGCCACACCCAAAGCCACGCCCACAGAAATGATAGTAAAAAATGTTGAATCCCACCACTGCACCAAAGATAATCTAAATTTTCCAGATTCCTTGTCATCCTTATAAATTGGGTTAGTTTGTGGCTTTGTCATGGTAAGACAGAGTTGGATTTTACAAAACCTTGTATGGAATAGAACAGTAGTTTTGTTTTTTCAAATTGGTAAACCAAATCATTCTTCATCCTCAACAGCATTCCAATATCTCAGGAGCTGCCACAAAGATGAGGGAGTCAAACTATTCTCCAAAGCACCTGAGGATAGGACAAGAAGCAATGGTGGAAACTAATCAAGGAAAAAAGCAATCTAGAACTAAGGATAAGTTTCCTGACACTTAGAACAATTAATCAGTTGAACAACTTGCCTCCAGAAGTTGTAAATGCTCCAACACTGGAAGTCTTTAAGAAGAGATCAGATAAACATTTGTCTGAAATAGTATAAGGTTTCCTGCCTGAACAGGGGGTTATCAGTTATCAGAACAGGTATTGTCTGAAACAACAACATCATACCTGGTAAATCAATCATTTTATCAGAAAGATAATATTGTAAAGTTTATGAAGAATTTGAGCAAGTAGAAAAGCACCAGGTTGTTTGCCTATGATTGCTGAAGAAAAGAGTTAAAATAACTCTCAAATGGTTTTATTGGTTTTAATAAGCCCCTTTTGATGTAATATATCTTTTTTAGATACTGGAAAGGACTGTAATTACTGTACAGTACAGGAAGAACACAGGTTTCCGGTGATAATAAGGAAAGAGTTTGGAGGCGGTAGAGAGTCTACTCTAACCACATTGGGTCTTTTGGCTACAAAAATTGTCTGCATTTGAAAAAAGCAGTATCTGTGGTTGACTGTTCACATAACTTAATTAAACAGAGGTTTCAACGGAACACAGAGAAAGTAGGTACTGCAGATTTAAAAAAAAACTGATCAGAATCGTTAAATGATTAGAAAACTCATTCCTGTTGTAGACAGTTAAAAGAAGAGCCTGAGTAAGACAGAACTTCAAGATCCTCGATTATCCTTGATGATGGGCCTGAATTCATTCCTTCATTAACTTTTGTTTGTTTGCAAAGACCTTTGTTCCGTTTCAGTTACATAATTCTAAATAGCTTACAAGCAGGAAGTGATCACTTATGAATGAGGGCTACCATGTAAGGGGTGCAGAAATCACGGTATCCACTAGATCAGGGGTCTCCAACCTTGGCAAGTTTAAGACTTGTGGACTTCAACTCGCAGGGTTCCTCAGCCAGTGAAGGAACTCTGGGAGTTGAAGTCCACAAGTCTTAAACTTGCCAGAGTTGGAGACCTCTGCACTAGATGGTAGCAAATTAATCTCTTTGTGCTATTCAGTGGTCACTTAAATTGTTGAAACATATTGTAACTTAGCCTCTGTAACTAATTAGCCTCTTTATTGACCATGCTGGCTTCTCACTCTGACCTAGGAAATAATTCAAACAACTGGCAACAACCAAGAACGATTTAAAATATTGAAATTAGGAAGGAATAGAGCTACACATATGTTGCATACCGCACAAAATGTACAAAAATATATGGTTTTGACCTTGCTGACTAATTTTTAATTATTCTTGCCTTATTAAGATTTTTTTTTAAAAAAATTAATGCTAAAATTTAAACTTTTAATATTGTAATTGTGTTTACATTGTAAACATCGTTTTAAAAAATGCAGGAGCTGCATTGGCTGCTGATTTGCTTCTGGATGCAATTCAAGGTGCTAGTTGTCACCTTTAAAGCCCTTCATGGCTTGGGACTAGGCTATTTGAGGGACTGTCACTTGCCAGTCACATCTACCTGACCCATCAGAGCGGGGAGGCAGGGAATGCTGCAGGTCCTATCCCTGAGGGAGATATACCTGGTGGGACCCAGCAGAAGGGCCTTCTCTGTGGTGGCTCCCTCTCTCTGGAGCATCATTCCACCAGTGATTAGAACGGCTCCTACTCTAATAGTCTTCTGGAAGGCACTGGAGACCTAGTTCTGCCAGCAAGCCTGGTGAACCCAGAGCAGGATAGAGCCCATTAAATGGCTTCTGTAGTCTGCTGTTGCCGGGGCAGGGGATGGGGTGGCAGTGGTTTTATTATATTTTACTATATTAATTTATTCAATTCTTTTTATTAGTTTTATTGTTTTGAATATAGTTTTGTACTCTTTAAGCTGCCTTGAGTCACCATGGGTGAATAAGTGGCAATATAAATTCAATAAATAAATAATTATATACTGTTTTTATATTTTGATGTTTATTGGTGATGGTGCAGTGGTTAGAATAAAGTATTGCAGGCTAATTCTGCTGACTGCCAGCAGTTTGATTCTCACTGGCTCAAGATTGACTCAGCCTTCCATCCTTCCCAGGTTAAAAAAATGAGGACCAGATGGATGGGGATCATATTCTGACTCTGTAAACCACTTAGAGAGGGCTGTAAAGGACTGTGAAGCGATATATAAGTCTAAGTGCTATTGCTATTGTACATCACCTGGAGTCCCTCTTTGAGGGAGATGGACAGCTCAGAAAGATAAAAAATATATAAATGAATAAGAAAGAGAAGGTAGGTACTTCGTATAATGCTCTCCAATATCGTATAAATGATTGTAATGAAGAAACATACATGAACAAAATTCATAATCTTAAGAGGTTTGGATCACATATTCAGAAATAATGAGATATCCATTCCATATATGAAATGTTGTTCTGGTCTCCGGCACATCATATTTGTGTTAATGTGGAGCATGCTGGCTGGGGAATTCTGGGAGTTGAAGTCCACAAGTATTAAAGTTGCTAAGGTTGTATGGATTCAGACAACTGGGGTTTGGGGTTCTTTTTTCATGGACGGTGTGTTTGTCTTTGTAGAAATGGGAACCATGGAAAACTAGATTGTCAAAAAAAGAATCTATCAAAACATATTTTCACTTACTGGAAATATTATGAACAACTATTGAGTACATTTTCATTACACATTGCCAAATCCTTGAACCCTTCAGACAATATTGCTTACAGATATTAGTTGAAGGAGAGGACCATGCACCCAAAATTCTTGTGTTCAACTTAAAGTTTAATTCATGCATATTGCATTGCAAACTATATAACCTCCAGAATATAGAAAATATAGGTTTTCTGAATGTTATACTAGTATGGATTTATTTATATGTTTATGAATTCAAATATAAATTTTGCCATTTAGAAATGGATGAATTTCAAAATTAATTTATTTGTATGATTAATTTGAAACTTGTAATTAATGCTGACTAATTGATTTATGTCCCCAGTAGCTTTGAATGCGTTTGTGCTAAATTCAGAGAAGCATCCTGGATTGACAATTTATTTAAATCTGGCATCAGTTTTCTAGAAAATGCTAATTTACCAACTTTTGCCATTTCTACTAATTCTGTGTGATTAATTTGCAATTTTCCTGTGACGATGTTTTACTTTCCACTACGTGATGTATAGGTACACTAAAAATATAGCAGTGTCACCATGAATGGATCTAATGCCATGAGATCATTGGTATTTGTCTCCCTCTTGTGGTTCATCTAAAATCTTCATGTGGTTGTCAAGTTTATTAATGGGAAAAGAAGCCACAGATTTTTTTTCTAATGAAAATTGAAAAAAAGTGACACAAAACAGAATGCTTATATAAAGTCATAAACTAAAACTAAAATGGAATATCACCCATTGTAGGAATATAATGGTCACAATTCAACAGAGAGTTAGTTATGCTTAACCTTATTAATTTCAAGAGGCCGAAATGCACTTTACTCTCTTTGGATTGTAGTCAATGAAGTCACAACACCGTGGCCCTAAACATGTTTTATTGTGTAACTCCTCATGATGAAAGAATGTGCATGTTGAAGAAATCCAGTCACTTTTAAGAATTGTCTCGAACAAGACCTGTGATTCTGATAACTTATCAAAGAATGATGTTAGCAGAATTAACAAGTATTTTCTTAGCTAGTTATATGAACGTACCTTATGTGGTAATAAAATTCTCTCTCTATTGAAACAGGTTTACTACCTTATGAGCACATTTAAGTCTGTAAACCTCAAAATTGCCCTGAGTCCCTTTTAGGTGAAATAGGGCGGTATATAAATCGAATAAACAAACAAAATGGAGAACATAATTTATTGTCAAGTACATTTTCTGGCCAAAACCTGCTAGGGTTTATGTTCCAGGAATGCAAATAGCTGAAGTTAAAAGTAGATGTGATTCTTAGATTCACTGATTATTCAGTTAAGGCAGGGATGTCCAAACTTGGGAACTTTAAGACTTGTGGACTTCAACTCCCAGAATTCCCCAGCCAGCATAGCTGGCTGGGGAATTCTGGGAGTTGAAGTCCACAAGTCTTAAAGTTCCCAAGTTTGGACATCCCTGAGTTAAGGTAATCATTTTTTCCCCTTCTTTTCAGTCATATGTGGTTTTTGGAGTTTGCTTGGACAAATCCCTGAAGTTTTCTTAGCACAGTTTTTCAGAAGTGATTTGTCATTGCTTCCTTCCTATGTCTGAGAGAAAGTGACTAGCCCAAAGTCATCCTGCTTGCTTTGTGCCTAAGGCAAAACTAGAACTCATTAACTCTCAGTTTCTAGCCTGATTCCTTAACTACTACACCAAACTGACTTTCCCTGCTCTAAAGAGAAAGTAACTATTATACTGTGTTGTCTATTATGGTACTTTTAGGTTTTCAATAATAAAAAAAGCATTATGCTAGAATCTAAAAAAATGTGGAACAGACAACATCACCTCCAGATGGATTTGTAGCTGGCTGACAAACCGTACTCAATGAGTAGTTCTTAATGGTACTATATCCACATGGAGCGAAGTAAGCAGTGGGGTACCACAAGGCTCTGTCTTAGGCCCTGTACTCTTCAATATCTTCATCAAGGACTTAAATGGGCAGATAGAAGGGGAACTGGCAGGAATAGCTAACACCCCAGAAGACAAGCTCAGGATCCCAAAAGATCTTGACAAACTTGAACAATGGGCCCTATCCAACCAAATGAAACTTAATGTGGAGAAAAGCAAAGTTTTACATTTAGGCAGGAAAAATCAAAGGTATAAATACAGATTAGGTGAGACCTGGCTCAAAAACAGTAACTGTGACTTCCTGTTCTGGCTTCTGGCGGCGACGGACGAGTCCTAGGACTTGTCCGCCGTTTTGTTCTTTTTTCTGCCCCAAACGGGGCGGGGTGCCCCTTTTTTTTGGACCCTCCGTAGGACTGGCTTGCCTGGACCTGTTCAGCCTGGCGGCGGCCGGGAAACAGTCCTTGTCTTCGGTCTAGGTGGAAGAAGACATGCTGCGGGGGGCTTGGTTCCCTTCGCCAACGGAGGGCGGCAACAAATAATTGATTTGGAGAGAACGGGAGCGTTCGGGCCAGATGGCTTTGCCGGGGCTTTTGCGGCGAGGTGGAGAGTAAGTGACTTTAACTTTTTTTGCTGGCGGCTTTGAGTGAGAGAAACGTGGAGGGGGTGTTTGCTAACCCCCCCCCTCGGATTTATAACAGCGGCGCGCAGAAATGGCTCCTCGAACTTTTGCGGAACAAGTGAAAGTCTTTCGCGGCTTGTTTCTACACAATGTATCTAAGTCCGGCTTTATTGAAACAATTTCCTTTGCTACTTTCTCCGGCTGGCTGCCAGATTGGACGGTGGAAGATGGCTGCCCTTTGTTCCTAAACGACTATTCTTTATGGAAAAATTACCAACATCTCTTTGTGACCTGGACTGCCTCTCTCTACTAAAGGAGGATTTTCTGGATTAATTGATTCCTTCCCTGGAGTGCCTTCTTTGTCTTAATAATTGATAGTGGAAAGTGTCTCTCTCTCTGGATATTATAACTTTTTACAATTTTTCTGAACTTTTTTCCCTGGACTTGCTCCAGCGGCCGCACCCAAAAAACGCCATCTTAGTGGCACTGACTTTAACAGCTCACCATGGCTTCAAAAAAACAACCAGAAAATCCAGGATTGGAAGAAAGAATGACAGCTATGGAAGCAGTGTTACACTCCTTGGTGTTGGAAATTAAAGAATTGAGAAAAGATCATTGCAGCTCTAAACTTGAACTTTTGGAGACACAGAAAAAAATTGATGCAGAATACACAGAAGACCGAGGAGTTGGAAGTGGGGCTGGCTGGGGCAAAGGGGGAACTTAAAAATATTAATACTGAAATTGGAGATTTGTCTGGTCATATGTCTAGGATGGATTTTGAGAGGATGTCATATTGTTTAAGATTTCAGAATATTTCTGAGGAATCTGGTGAATGTCTTCCTGATCTCATGAGTACAATTTTAGCAGACTATTTACACAAACCTAAAGATGAGATCAGGGGGGACATTGACCTAGTCTACAGAATAAATTCAGCATATGCCAGGATAAATGAAGTACCCAGAGAGATACATATTAAATTTGTTAGAAGGTCGACTAGGGAGGGAATCCTGAAGGCGCAGAGAGAGGGTCCGTTAATTTATCAACAAAAGGAAATCGCTATCTTGAAGCAGATCCCAAAAAAGATTAGAGAGGTGAGGAAGAAGTATTCCTTCTTATCTAAAAAATTGTTTAAGCACGGGATTTGGTTTAAGTGGGCGATGCCAGAAGGGATGTTGGTGTTCTGGGAAGGAGGAAGAGTAAGGATTAAAACAGTGGCTGAGGCGGAAGCCTTTCTTAAAAAACATTCCTCTACCCTGGGGGAAGATCCGGGAGGGGCAGAGGGGGCCACGACCCCGCCCACTGGGGGCCAGGGAGGAGAACAAGAAGACACAATTGCTAAGAGACTTAGATCAAAAAAATGACTTTTATCTTTATTAATACAGTAGAATTTTTATCTGGATGTTTGTAAACGACTGCCAGCATGGAACTTAGAATTTATGATGTATGCATTTATTTTCACCTTGTAGTATTATTGAAAAATGTATCACCAATGTCTTATTAAGAAGCCCTGGAGGAGCCAACGATCTCTACGTGAAAGTTCTCAAAATATTTCTGTACTTCACCTTACCTTACCCTACCTGAAAAAAATTGTAAAAACCAATAAAACTTTTGCAATTAAAAAAAAAACAGTAACTGTGAGAGGGATCTAGTGCAGAGGTTCCCAAACTTGGCAACTTTAAGACTTGTGGACTTCAAGTCCCAGAAATCTCCAGCCAGCAGAGCTGGCTGGAGATTTCTGGGACTTGAAGTCCACAAGTCTTAAAGTTGCCAAGTTTGGGAACCTCTGATCTAGTGGATGATCACTTGAATATGAGCCACAGGATTCTGGTTGTGAGGGAAAAGAAGGAGGAAAGAATATGATGTATGTTTGTTGCTTTGAGTTATTTATAAAAACAATACAGCAGGATAAAAATCTAATAAATGCATGCATAAACACAAAAATGCTATTTGCATGTGGATTTTTTCTTTCCTCCACTGATCCAACTCATTGCCTTAATAAGGCAGACAGCATGGCAGTATGAAATATTATCCTGGGTCAGGGTGTATGGCCTATGGAAAATTGCATAGTTCACACCGTTAGATTGGAGCTCGCCAATTGGCTTACCTTGTTGATGAGAAAAATATTCTCCAACTGCATTACCACTTTCTTTTGCAAGGACAGATTTGATGAATATCTGTAAAATAAGGTACAGTTAGGAAAAGTTTTATCTGTATATTTTCCTATGTATTATAGTAGTGTAGGGTTTGGAGTAGGCTTAAATTTTGCCGATAGGCTCTCCACATCTAGCTTCAACTGTTGTTTTTCTTCTATGATGTATGAAAGTTCTCCTGAGCAGAATTTGTGTCTATAATCACAACTGGCCTCGAATGTACAAATATATTTGCATGAAATCCACATCCATTGCCAAATATGTCTTTTAAGATAATGATATTTTTCCAGTTTATTTTACATTTAATTACTTAAGCTGGTAAGTGGTTAAGATCTGAGTTTTTTTTTCTTACCCAGGGAGCTAAAAATTATGCAATACATACAGCGTTAAGCAAAAATTATTAGTTGAACTGTGCATTCTACTTGCAATTAGAGAATTAAGTGTATATTTAACTACAACCATCAAATGATCCACTATTTCCTTTAATTAGTATGATATCCAGTATTTTCAATTCCACTTTCCAGTCCCAGATGATGACAAGGTCCTTTGAATATTTCCACAGTTTCATTTTAGTCCCCGCAACTGTCTTAATCCAAAGCAGGGGTGTCAAAGTCAATTTCATTGAGGGCCTCATCAGGGTTGCGTTTGCCTAGGCCAGGGGTCTGCAAAGTTGGCTCTTTTAAGACTGGTGGACTTCAACTCCCAGAATTTCCCAGCCAGTCGGCTGGGGAATACTGGGAGTTGAAGTCCACCAGTCTTAAAAGAGCCAACTTTGCAGACCCCTGGCCTAGGCCACCCCTGGCCTAGGCCATTCGCGACCGCCTCCTGCCCCATACATCCCTTTGACCGATCCGCTCCCACAGAGAGGGCCTTCTCAGGGTACCGTCGGCTTGGCAATGCCGGTTGGCGATGCCCAGGGGGAGAGCCTTCTCTGTGGCGGGCCCTGCCCTCTGGAACGACCTTTCCCCCGATCTACGCACCATCGTGGAACTCTGCCTTTTCCGCCAACGTCTTAAAACCTACCTATTCCAACAAGCCGGCCTAGCATAACCCCCGTTTCTGACTTTTATAGGGACAATTTTTAAATTTTTAGAGTATTATTAATTTTAGCACAGGGAATATTTAATTAGCTTTTAACTATTTTGGACTTTTATATTTTTGTATGATTTTAATGATGCCTGTGCGCCGCCCTAGGTCCTTTTTTAGGAGAAGGGCGGGGTATAAATTTAATAAAATAAATAAAAATAAATGGCCAGCTTGACATCACTAGTGTTGTGGGTGCCTGTGGTGACCCAAGCGCTCTGCCAGTGAAAAACAGCTCCCAAGCTCCGTTTCTGGGTGTGAGGGCCTCCTGCAACCCTCTGTCATGCGCCCCTCCCGAGCTCCATTTTCACTGGCAGGCCAGACTTTCACTGTTTCCAGGGTTGCCCGCCTGCCAGATCTAACCACCCCGTGGGCTGGATCCAGGCCACGGGCCTTCTGTTTGACACCCCTGATCTAAAGGATTAAAGGAACTATTAAGTCAGAAATTATTAAATCGTTTTGATCTGTGGCACTTCCTTTCTTTTTTCTTTTTTTTTAAAAAAAAGAACACAAAAAATATCAGTGATTCATTCCATATCACTTCTTGAATGTTTAGAATTTAGGGATTCTATAAGCACATTATACCTGTGTATATGCTGGTATGTGTATGGAAATTCCACTTCTATGATTAGCATAGGCCAGGGGTCTGCAAAGTTGGCTCTTTTAAGACTGGTGGACTTCAACTCCCAGAATTCCCCAGCCAGCCATGCTGGCTGGGGAATTCTGGGAGTTGAAGTCCACCAGTCTTAAAAGAGCCAACTTTGCAGACCCCTGGGATAGGCAGAAGGGAGAGAAAGTATGCAGATGCTAGATAAAATGTGTGGCTTTACTAATGGGGTTTGATAGCAGATGTCATAAGTAGCCATGGCATTTAGGTTTATAAACAGTTTCATAGTGCTTTTCAGCCCTCCCTAAGCGGTTTACATTTTCAGCATATTGCCCACAACAATCTGAGTTTTCATTTTACCGACCTTGTAAGGATCAAAGGCTGAGTCAACTTGGAGCCAGTCAGGATCGAATTGCTGGCAGTCAGCAGAGTGAGCCTGCAATATTGCATTCTAACCACTGTGCCATCATTGCACTACCACTGAATCTTGGAGAGTTGCTGCCAATTAGTAAATAGTCTCAACAGACCAGCAGTCTCTGGTGGCTTCTTTGTTATGGTAGTCTTGGACTTCTCTTTTGGTTATAAAGAGGTAGGCATGTGTTAGCTTTATATCCCATTTTCCATCAAGATGTCTAGGTCTTCCTTCCTGCATATTTGTTTTCATATCAATGTCCCTGGGAGGCCAAGTGGGCTAAGTAAGAGTGGCCCAATAAAGACACCCGATGAGCCTTTATGGATGATGATGGAATTGTTCCTGCTTTCCATAGTCCAGGTCAGAGGTGGGTTGCCAATTTTTCTACTATTGGCTCGTGTGCGTGCAATGCTTCTGCGCATGTGCAGACGTGTCTGGGTGGGTGGGCAGAGCCTCGTGCCGCCACTACTACCAGTTCGCCCAATCCGGGCCAAACTGGGAGCAACCCATCTCCAGGTCCTATGTCTTCATCACTACACCATATATTCTCCATGTTTATGAAAACCGTAAACGCACTAATATTTGATTCAAACGAAGGGAAGCCAGAGCATAGTTAACTGGGTAAAACTAGGATAAAACAGTAAGAGACAAAGAGGGAGGGAGGAGACCGTCTTGGCTGTGCAGCCATAAAGTCTGTGCACATTTTTCCATCTCTTTCTCCAGTGCAATCTACTCTTCTTTCAGGAGATACCCCAGTGATTCTGTTTAATTACTGCTGACATTTCATCTGTCATACAATGACTTTTATGAAAGGACAGATATAAATTAGCTTGCTTCTGAAAAGAGCAAGTGTAAACTCAATAAACAAAAGCACATTATAAAAAGAATACATCACAGGCATACAAGGAGGTTCTTTGCCCCCCTCTCCTCCCCACTGTCACCCTTTCAAGATTCATTTATACTACCAGTATTGTGTGCTAACATCACATACCTCCTAGAAGACAGTTACAAAAGAAGCTGCAAATTGACTTCACTGAAATGCCAAACCATCACGATGTTGGGATGCCGTTATCCTGATAGCAAAGGAAATATCTGAAGGGTTTTTGGTGAGGACTCCCAAATATATATACATGCCATCCATTTCATCGAGAGGTGACTCAGGATGTCTTACAAACAATAAAAGCAGCAAGATAAAATATGAAAACAATAAATATTAATACCAAAATTGATTTAGCACTATCCAATAATAGAAAGAAAATCAACACACACACACACACACACACACACACACACACACAGTAAGCAATGTTAATATCAGACTGTGTGTGACTATGGATTAAAATGTATAGAATGTGTAATATATAGAGCGTTATTGTACAACTATGAAAATAAAGGATAAAACTATGATGTACAATATCATGTATGTAAAAGAGATTATGATGTATGACCATGAGAATAATGGTTATGAACAGGGTGTATAATACTATGTATATTTAAAAAGGATTTGATGCAGCCAGTACACTGTTGTTGCAAAACTGGCAATGCGATGTAGAATAAAAGGAAATGCATAATAAAATAAATAAATAAAAAATAGTGAAGACAGGTGCCTCTTCAGACACCTCACCACCATACTGTAAAAAAAAATAAAAAATTAAAGCCCAAAACCAATGCTGCGATCTGGCTTTGGAAGCAGATGGAGATCCAAGTGAGCATAATCAGAATGAGCTCATATGCCTGGTTCAGGTTTGTTCTTTAGCTTCCATATTCTGAAATGAAACACAATTTCCAAGCTGCCTCAGAAGCAGCTTCAAATGCAACCCATTACTGTGTGATATGCATGTTTTTTAAAGCACACCAATGCCAAACTGCATTTATCCAGATGTGGAAACTACCCTAAACTCATGGAAAGAACTTCAAATTCTAGAATCAAGGATGCTTAAATGAGCTTCACATATGTGAATTCCTTCCTACTTTAGGAAGATACAAAAAGGGACAAAATAAGAGTGTTGCTTCCACTTTAACAGGAACACTCTGTATTGCACGAGTAGATTATAATCTCAAATCAAGAATATGCCTGCTATTTAGATACGATCCTTCAAGGCAACATAAGGAAGGATGAGTAATGGAAGAGAGGAATTAACTTTGAATGCCATTGGCCTTAGTATGTGAGAGGCAAAGAACTATCCTGGTGACCAAACTTTACAAAGTGACCTCTTATATGTGTACCATTGAATTTGACTAGTTTTGGCAGAGATCAATTAGTTAAAAGATCACAACCATCCTACTGTCAGAAGAATAATTTGGGGTTTCTACTCAAGCCAAGGTTGCACGAGAATAAATAAAGATGATATCCGGACAGCTGTGAGGAAATAAGAAACATTTATTCCTAAAAACAAAACAGTTTGCCTTTAGGGGCAGGCTGCAGAGAAATGGGGTGCAGCTATAATTTTTTATAGAGGGAGCTTGTCCCAAGTGTGGAAGTGTCTATGTGCTGATTCTAGAGTGACACTTGAGGTGTGTGTGTGTAAAAATATGTATTCTTGTGAACCTGCAGTTCCTCTGGGAGATCTAACTTAATTAACTGTTTGTCTTTGCAGATCTTATCCTTTGATATGTGGATTAGGCCTGGGTAATGTATTTGGGGGTTTGAAGAAGCTTGCTAATTTTTAGTTGATTAACTTAGTTTCAGTTTGACTCAATTATCTGGTGGAGACCCTGATTCTCAGACCATTGTGGATTCTTTTCATATTTTAAGGGAAGATGGAAACAGTATAAAGAATAGAATATATTTGGATATAAAACTTCTCACACTACATTGTTGTGCACAATATCTGGAGGAAAAAAACAAGCCAATTTCAAGGAGAGACATGGCGCTGCTCTTTCCTTAATGAATGTAAATGTTTGTTGGATGAATAATATTCTCCCAGAGGTATGTACCTAATGGATCTCAAGGAGCGCTGAGCTCTTTGCTGCTGATTTACAAAAAGCTCTGCTGTTCAACAACCAGAGGAACAAGCGCAGGAAATTAATAAAGGCATATTTCCATAAGACAACAATTAATGACTTAATATGGTATCCTGGCTACGAGGTGCATTAATTTAGATTGACAGCACTCAAGGCCTTAAGAGCTAGCACTGCGATAGACGGACAGGATGGAAACAAGAGGCAGAATAAACAGAAAGATTTCTAAGTGCTGGTGACATTTGTTCAATGAGCTTAAAAGGAATAATATAAAGCTGGGGTCACTTATAACAGAGGAGGCAAAATAGAAATGTGGTGAGTACCATAAAAGAGCTGCTTAGATCCAAGGCCAGAAAAAGCTATATGTGATGATGGAGATGGAGATGGGGGGCAGGGGGGGGAGGCGTTCAGATAAGAGAGAAGAATATTCTGAATTGTCAGCTTAGGAGTATCCCATAGCCTTAAGAAGCGATTCACATATTCTGGAGAATATTTTTGCTACTGCAGTTTTGCTAATTTATTTACTTATTAAATGTATGTCTCATCCATTACTTCAGGTGTGTAAATTGGCGGCTCATGGACAGGATGCATCACAGGCAGGCCACACCCACCCCAGCTCTGCAACAACAACATATCGCCGCGGGTTTGACACCCAGGCATTACACTATCCAAAGTGACTTCTAGGCAGCTTTCAGGAACACTCACAATGTCAGTTAGGTGAGAAACCATGAGAAAAAGAAACACAGGAATTCTAGTCTTTCTCTAAAGCAGGGGTCTCCAAATTTGGGAACTTTAAGACTTGTGGACTTGTGGACTTCAAGTCCCAGAATTCCTCAGTGAGGAATTCTGGGATTTGAAGTCCACAAGTCTTAAAGTTGCCAAGGTTAGAGACTCCTGCTCTAAAGGATTGACCAGGTAGCAATGACTTATTGAGATGTATGTATAGTGTGTCCTTGAAATAACCTAAACATCTAATAAAAAGTTCTGCCATAATCCTTCCAGAGATTCCACTTCCCATGCCTACTACTTAAATTCAAGAATATTCAGTGGTTATAATTGCCATTCGTGTGAAAGTGTGACAGTTAGTTAAGCCCCAAGGTGGTATTCAGCCAGTTCTGACAGGTTCTGGAGAACCGGTAGCGAAAATTTTTGGTGGTTCGAAGAACCGGCAAATAGGCTGGCCCTGCCCCCTCTGCCTCCCAGCTGATCTTTTTTTATTGTCCTGAACAAGATAACGGAGCTGGAAAGCAGGTTAGTGGGGTGGGAAGGGAATGGGGATTTTGCAGTTCCTTCCCCTGCCACACCCACAAAGCCACACCCACAGAACCAGTAGTAAAAAAAAAATTGAATCCCACCACTGGTTAAGTTATTTTTCTTTCACATGTTTTCTAGAAATTTGATGGGGCAGAACTACAGAGAACTTAGATTTGGAACAAATGGTTCAATTTATCCCCTTTCTTCCAATGTGACCCACATTATTTTGGAATGCATGATAATAGTATGAAGCCCACATTGAAGTAACAAATATTTTTTTGGGAGGAAGAGGAAAAAAAATAACAATATCAGCAGTATATTTTGAGAATAAGCCAGATTGTAGAAGACCTAAATCTAACAAGCAATTGTAGTGATCATTACTTGTTAATAAAGTCTTAATTTTGGGCATAGGGCTAGAGTTCCAGCTTCAGTCAGGATAGTATTGTGATAGTCCTCAGGACCTGCAGCCAATTTAATATAGGGGCAACAAGAAACTTCCAGCTGCTTCTACCCTAGACTTCCAAGCCTCTCACTGGAAGATTATAGTAGTTTTAAAGAGTTACTGCATAATCACAGTCACTGTTAGTCTGCAGGGCCCTTAATACATTACAGGAAGTTTCAATAGTATTCTGAATGTATACAGAGCTTAGTTAGACATCTAAAGAGTTTTCTGGGGAATTGTAGAGCTGAAAGAAAACTTGTCTGACTTCTCTGTTTTGTTTTATTTAAATCATTTCAGTCTAATGCTAAAAAAAGCTAAATACTCATGGTCCATAGCTTGTTTAAATAAGATAAAGCTTTAACATACAGTGCATAATTTCTTCTGATCACATTTGATTTTGGTTTTGTGTGTGCTATTGGTAGCACTTCAAAAAATAAGGACATTTACATTTAATATAAATTAATGAGAATTTTAATGGTTTAAGCAAATGCATTCATAACTCATTCTGTCTTCCTTTGCCCATACTTCTCTCAGATCATTCCCATGGATATAATGAAATTAGCATCAAAAATATTATCTCAATTGTCTACCCTCGCACAAAAAGAAACATCTCTTTGCCTTGATGTTTTTCACAGTGTTTTCTTCTTTCAGTCATAGCCATATTTGTTCAAATCCAAACAGGGTGCAAAATAAGCTAATGGGAGAGAAAAAAAGAATAAAACACATAAAATTATACTAAGGAATTGAAACCATTGCTACCTTTCCTGAAGAAATGCAAAATAGATTTATATTTATCTTTAGTATTTGGAATTGTGATTGTTCTAAGTATGTCTGGCATAGTGATTAAGGTGCTGGTCTAGAAACTGGGAGACTGTTCTAGTATCTCTTTAGGCATGAAACCCCAACTAGGTGACTTTGGGCCAGTCATTCTCTTTCAGCCCAATTCACCTCCTGGAGTGGTCATTATGGGGAAAGTAGAAGGAAGGAAGAATTAGCACCACTTTTAGTTGTGTATAAAACTAGTAATGGTAAGATAAAAATCTAAAAAACAAATAAAAAACAAATACCAAGGCGCAATACATAAATATTTTCAAAAATATGTTAAACTTATGTTGGAAGAAATATCCATCTGGTTCAGTTCCAAGCTGGGAAAAAGACACTGGAAACCTGGAGGCTGATTGGAAAGATGGTTTAATGATGGAGTAGAACCACCAAACACATGGTTCTGGTGCAGCTGACTAAATGGAGTTGAGAGTGGGTGGCTTCTATACCTTCTCTTGGGCTTTGCACTTGAACTTCCTGTTCCTGTGCAAGAACATGTGCTCTATTGACTGTTGTCAGACTCCGATGGGGCCATGTAGGGCTTATGTAGGGGTCATAACTGGCTCTGTAGGTTGTCTGAACTCCCAGATTTGGTTGAAGATTCTGAGGGTGATGCAATGTCCTTAGAAGATTGTGCAATGTAGTGATCTCTGTGTTTTAGTGGCTTAATCCTATTATGTCCTGAAGGGTCATGTCTTAATCCCTTCACCATAGAGCTGAGGGTCTTTTGTTTTGTAGATAGGTAAGCCCAGTCTTTCTTCATGGGCACAAAATATCTGCTGGGGCAGGGAGCTGTTGCTCTGAGTTTCTGTCTCCTTTACAAAATATTATTTCTCTTTTAGGGGAAATATTTTATTCTGCCTTTTAAAATATTTCTCAAAATATTTCATTCTTCTAGGAGGGAGGATGGCTTCCCACACTTAAAAGAATGAACATGGTAAAAAAGAATTAAAAGCAAAGAGTTGTGGACTAATATTGGTTTTAATAATATAGTGTCATGATTAAAAGATCACAATTGGCCTGGGTCAAATTAAGAATTTGAAATAAATCTTTTTCCAATTAACTGCCATTGTAAGACACACTGAGGGTTCTTGAGGGAAAGGAGAAGGAAAGAGGAAAGAGGAAGAATTCCCATGAAATGTGGAGTTCACCCAAGCTTCACCTTCCTGTGCTGTGCGAAGTTATCACCCATTCTTCTCCTAGAAAAATGAAATATTTTAGGAAATATTAAAAAAGCAGAATATTATATTGCTCTGGATGAGAAAAGGAGAAACATGTTTTTAAAGACAATCAGCTTCCTGCAGCTCCCTAACAATCACCCTCCTTCAGCTCCAGGATGATGGGATTAAGACATGGCCCTCAGGGCATAATAGGGTTAGCTCTCTACCCATCTCACCACATGGCACCTGGGGAAGATTATATCATCCAACAAGGCTCAGTGAAGCCTGGGACTCACAGCAGCCTACAGAGTTGCCCCTGCATGGCAATGGGAGTCTGACAACCAATCTAACAACCAATCAGAATGAAGCTCAAATTCAAAAGCCCAGAAAGAGTATAAAACTCAGGCACTCTCAGCATCTCTTCCTTTTTTCTTCTTCTTCGCCCAACATCTTCAAAGCATGTGATCCTGTGCACCAATAAAACCATCTTTCCAAACAGCCTCCATGTTTCCAGTGACTTTCTCCCCACTTGGAACTGAACCCAGAAGGACATTTCTTCCAACAGTGGCATTAGTTGGTTTCTTCTCATGAAAACATGCCTACAAAGAGATGGCAGGAAGGCTGAGATTCCGTCTGCTTGCTCCATTTTGAAGAGGTTTGACTGGTGCATAATTAGGTGCAGGTGGTTCATCATCAGCAAAAACCAGGTGGGGCTATTTGATAGGGTCTGACTCTAGGCAGAATATTCAGCGAGATGGGCCATTGGTCAATCCAATATTGTAATGATGAAAGGAATGTCCTTCTCGGTTTGGCTCCAAGTGGGGAAAAAGACACTGGAGACATGAAGGCTGCTTGGAAAGATGGTTTAATGGTGGACAGGACCTCATGGCTTGAGTCCTGAACAGAAAAGGTGCTCACATGCTCCAATGTTGGTGGAGAGGAAGAGAAGGGCGAGGAAGGGGCTTGCAGGGTTTTTTATAATCTGTTTGGCCCCACCTATCTGTTTCCTGTTCCTGTGTAAGAAATGTATTCTGATTGGTTGTCAGGCTCCAATGGGGCAATGCAGGGGCAACTCTGTAGGCTGTGTTTTGAATCCAGATTTGGTTGAGTTCTCAGATGCCATGTGGTAAGTTTCTGTTGGCTAGTCATGCCTGAAGGGGAGCTGAGAACTCTTTATTATGTAAAGGGACTGGCTTGAGTCCCTTCGGGGAGAGGGAGCGGTCTATAAATTAAATTTATTATTATTATTATAATTTATTATTATTATTCTTAATGGCCCATTGACAAATGGGGTGAGGGAAGGAAGCTGCAGGAATTAAAACATGTTTCTCCCTTTTCACATCCAGGGAAATATAATATTCTGCCTTTTCAATATTTCCTAGAATATTTCATTTTTCTGGGAAAGGGATGGATGATAACTTTCCACAGCAATTTGCACACTTAATTTATTTATCCCATTTAGATGGCTGCCCATCTCACACGAAGTGACTCTGGACAGTGAACAACAATTAAGCTTAGTTTGGGTCTCACGGAAAAGTTTTGATCTCTTCAGGTTAATACCAAATGCAGGGCACAGGCAGAAATAAAGCACAGTAGCAATCTTATTTTTAAATGTTCTCTCTCTTCTGCAGAGATAAAAATTGTACAGGATTACAATGGAGCCTCTAAATGTTGGTTGCTTGGTAACATCATGGGTCATCTTTCTGTGTATCATCAGTTAGCTGTAAAATTAATGGTTATCCTGGAACTTGAGGTGGGGGGAGAGGAGATCTCCTGTTAAAATTGCTTTTTCCCCCTGCTGGGGCTTCAGCCTGCTGTCTTTGTTCCAAGTGGTGTGAAGTGGTTAAAGTCATTAACTTCCTGCAGTTCTAATCTGGCTGTGAATGAGAATGAGCAGTAGGACACCACATGTTTAACTGCATGATCTCCTTGTGTTTATTATTCACACAATCTTTTGCAAGCAAGGGAATCCTCTTCTGGGCTTTTGAGACGTCAGAGAATTGGTAAAACTTCATAGCAGGTGCCTCCAGATAGAAATATGCCAACACCTTTAAGAATGTTCCCAGAATTCTCGTGTGGGTTTGCATATGTTTGCATACATGCATAGGCACCTGCAATAGAAAGACTTGCATTGCTCAGGCATATTATCACTGATCACTGCAAGATTTCATTGCTAAAGACAAATATGTTTGAATAATGCAAAGACACTTTTTACAAATCTGGGATTTTCCATATATGTTGGATGACACCTTCGTGAATCCCAAGGACGTAAAACATCCTAGCTGGGGGTTTAGGAATTGGTGCACCATATTTAGTAGGCTGGGCAAGAGATGTCTAAAACAATGATAATTTTGTTTTAGATAGGTTTATGCACTTTTGAGAATTGTAGCAGGTATTATACAGGAAATAGTGGGAGCTAGATTTGTAGCAAAACAAACAAATTTACAGAATAATCAAATTGTTGGTCCATCTTGCTCAACTTATCTATTCATTCACGGGAAAAACGACTGACAAACTCTTCTATACGCCTGTGAAACGTAAGGACATCTCTGCACAAAAACGCCATACCAGTTTGAAATCAGGTTAGCTGGGCCAACCACAGATTGTCAACAAATGTTGAGAAGTGATTTGTGTGTGGGGAGGGGTGTCTGGAGGAACGTTTTTGTCCTGTTCCTCTTGCCTCTGTTGAAACTCTAACAAAGCTATCTTTTTTTTTGCAATCCTGCTGACCTTCGGTGGTCGTGGGAGAGTTGTTTTACTATTAGTAGGAATTGCAGACTCATCCCATTTTCTGGCTCCATGAATTTCTTCCCTTGAGACAAGTGCTATCATTTCTGATTCAGAGATATTTTTAAGACTGAAGAGGAATAGTGCCAAGATCTCTTGGAAATGTACAAATGATCTTTTGTACATGGAGAAGGGGGCACTGCTAGCAATTAATTCTGCCTTGGGTGAAGCACCTGTGGGGGTCTCAGAATGTAGATCACTGGTTGAATAAAGTATTTGCACTCTCCTATGGGCAGCTGAAGGGAGCATAGATTAGCTCAGGGGCTCATGGTACCCAGCATGTTCTCAGTGATTTGAACTTTGCAGTAGATCCCTTGCATTTCAGATTCCATTGGTGGAAAATGATGGCCCCAAAATGTCTGCTGCTACTTTTTGATGTTTGGGGAGTATGATAGGCCAAAATATTCATGAACGGAATTGTTGACAATTCAAATGAAAGAGAGTAAGAAAAGACAACATGGAAAACCTGCCTGACAATTTTTAAGAGCAAAAATGAGATCTCCTTAGTATTATCTCATTTACTGTCTGCTGTAAGGTTGCTGCTGTGGTGGTGGAGTGTTTAGAATACAGTATTGCAGGCTAATTCTGCCAACCTCAAGCAGTTCGATTCTCACTGGCTAAAGATTGACTCAGCCTTCCATCCCTCCGAGGTTGGTAAAATGAGAACCCAAATTGTTGGGGGCAATATGCTGGCTCTTAGAGGCAGCTGTAAAGCACTGTGAAGTATGTGAGTCTAAGTGCTATGGTCATTGCTATGAGAATGACTTTAAATGGAACTAAGCTACATTGTGGTATTGCCATAGTTCTGCTAGGAGATGTAAGCAAATAAAAAATTCTATATGTGAGTAGCATTGAGCAGACACACACACACACACATCCAAGTCATTCACAACTATATACAGTAGTGAGTTGAGAAAGTCTATAGCTCTAGGGCAGGGATGTCCAAACTTGGGAACTTTAAGACTTGTGGACTTCAACTCCCAGAATTCCCCAGCCAGCATAGCCACAAGTCTTAAAGTTCCCAAGTTTGGACATCCCTGCTCTAGGGTTTCAGTTCAGATGGAAGTTTTGGCATAATTCATTGTCATAAAAAGTTGTGCTGTTCCTATGGACAATCAACTCTCCACTGATATTATGATATGACATAGAGGGAAAGGATTGCTCATGGGTATCCTTGTAGTACATTTTACATTGCTGGTGTCACCTTACCCAGGTGCAGAATTATCACATTTGATACTTCAAAGAGACACATTGGGCATAAGGATGAGCTGCAGTGATACCATGAGTGTTATGACATCATTACACAATGACGCAGATAGCATAAATTTGCACAATGCCATCAAGATGCAGTTGAAGTCACTTGCTTCCACACAACCCCCCCTTACTTCAAGGTTGCTCATTATTTTAAAGTGGGGAAGGAATCAATGATAGCTACGAGTTCTTTCTCAAATTCTTTTACAAAATTGTTATATAGCATTATTTTGGAACATGCTGGTTAAATGCAGTTACGCAGATTCCAGAATAGCAATGAGTTTAATACCTTATGCTTTGGACTTTTGCTTCATCTGTTAAAATAGTTTGACGTCCCAATTGCTGTCTTGAAAAGAATTGTGGATGAATGTTTGTTATTCAACAGTAGTTCGACGGTTCTAAAAAAAATCATCCAGGAAACAGATCGGACAACTGTAAACCAAGAAATATCTGTCTGTCCATCTATAACTCTATCATGCTTTTAAATTCCTGCAATTTTGTTACTCTTAGGAGTGCAAAACTAATTACAAACATAAATATAAAACATCTACATTATAATAGTGACAATATAATACAAAGATAAAAAACAATAACCTACACAGAGCAGTGTAAACATAAACATTCGTATGAAATTCATTCAACTAATTTAAAAAGTCATCTAGAAGAACTTTATTTTTAGTTGCTTCCAGAAGATAATAATATTACAAAAGCTAATCTTGTTTCCCAAGGGAAAGCTGTTTCATAAGATAGAAGCTATTACCCCAATGGCCTCAGCATTGCTAATTTCATGGCAGTGGGGAATATACCGTCAAAGCCTCACCTCTGTTACTAATCTGTTGAATAAGTAAAAACTAAGTTAGCTGAAATCTGCCTTTATTATCACGTCACCTGATGTGGCCATGGAAGTCATTTTGGTTCAAGAAAACCAAATGTATCATTAAGTTGTGATGATTGTGTTATGGTACTTCAGAAGATTATTGCAAATTATTGCATGAATGATGATGATATTGAAGACTTTGGGACTGCTTTGAGCACTCTTGTGAATGCTAGGTCTAAAAGGACCTTAGAGCTTCAGTCCTTGATAGGATGTAAATGTGTTGGGAGAAAAAAACACACATTTACCTGTATTTTTAAATTTTAGCTTCTAAAATATAAAGTCCTTTGTCTGAGCTATTGAAAGCATTAAAAATCCTTCTTAGGTATGAGGTTTATATATAAACCAATGTTTATCTGGATAAAATAGTGAGTTTGAAAGATACCAAAACTAGACGTATCGAGTTTTAACGTTTTTAATTTGTAGACATTAGCACATGATAATTGATTTAACCTAAATTAATAATTTAGGTTAAAGTCATACCAGCTTTCTTCGATCTGGTACAACTTCCATGCTGTCTTGGAATATAATGAATTGGGGTTCAAAAATGTGGGAAGCAGTAAATTAATTATGGGTGTATAGAAATTAGGCTGCTGTGAAAGGTTGTTAGGAATTCCACATATATATTGAGCAATTAAGCATCCTTCCGAGGCTGCTCCTTAAACCGATGGGCAAATTCTAACTTTTTTTTCCACAGCTCTCAGGTGTTGTGATTTGAAGCCATGTTAATCAGCCAGGTAACCATTGTAGTGGGAAGCAGCTGCTCTCGCTGAAGAATTACCAGGCCTATTTTCAGCACCATTCCTCTTTTCTGCCCCATTTTTCATCATACTCCTCAACAAAATGCATATTTCCCTTTTTGAGAGCTCTCAAAAGAATAATATATTTTTATTGTGACAGTGAGGCTGTTGGTTGCCATAGTTACATCCCCTGGCTGGGATAGGAGCTCTGTGGATGTTTTAAATTCTGCTATTTTCAACCATCCTCCCCTCCCCTCCTGCACGTATTTTCATTCTTCTCACACACACACATTATATTACCTTTATTGACATATTTATATCATCCTGTGCAACTGTCCAACATTTGCAGAATTCTGGGGTCTTTAGATTTGTTCACCAATGCAATTCATTCTAAGTGTTCTAAAAATGCACACATGTAGTATTTCGTATATGTGTATACACGCAGACTGCAACTATGTACACAAGCGAGAACCTCCAAAAGGTCTCATCTGTCTTTGTTTGCTCTCTCTATTATATACTAAATCCCATCCTAGTCTTCAAGACATTTGAATTAGGGTTGTAAAATGAATTTCAATTTGTGTCGCTTTTCTAGTCTCCTTGCTATAGAATCAGCTTATATTTTCCACTTGTCATCTTGCCCTTCTCTAGTGCCGTAGCCTTTTTAAACTTAATCTGTTTTGAACTACACAGAGACTTGGATGGATATATTTGCTTTTTATTTATTTTCCTTATGATTTACCAATTGGGTCTGCCAGCAACCAGCTAACTGACAATTTGCAATATGTGTGTGTATATGCGTAAGGTAAAGGTTCCCCTCGCACATATGTGCTAGTTGTTTCTGACTCTAGGGGGTGGTGTTCATCTCTGTTTCAAAGCTGAAGAGCCAGCACTTTCCGAAGATGTCTCTGTGATGATATGGATAGCATGACTAAATGCCAAAGGCGCACGGAGCACTGTTACCTTCCCACCAAAGTGGTCCCTATTTTTCTACTTGTATTTTTACATGCTTTCGAACTGCTAGGTTGGCAGAAGCTGGGACAAGTAACGGGAGCTCACTCCATTATGCGGCACTAGGGATTCGAACCGCCAAACTGCCAACCTTTCTGATCGACAAACTCAGCATCTTAGCCAATGAGCCACCGCATCCCGTGTGTGTGTGTGTGTGTGTGTGTGTGTGTGTGTGTGTGTATACATTAAAGAACCAAGCAGCTATTTAATAGATTATTATTAATTGGGATCCTTTGAAAGCAGGGCTGTTTTCTGAACATGAGGAAAGAAACTATGTTACCTAAAAACAGAGGGGACATTGTAAAAATCTGAATCACAGTGGGTCTCTACAAGATGTTATGCTAGGAGAGGTGGATAAATCTGTATTCTTAGTTGCCAACTAAATCCTGACAGAATATTTTTTATGGATTAAGTAGAAAAAAATGCCAGTGAAGTTTTTCTATCAATTGTAATAAAAGGAAAAATTAGCTCTGAAAAAACTGACTTGCACACAATTTTTAAAGACAGTGGAGCCCTGCTATGAGGTGAAATTGGCATCCTTAATCTTTTATAAACTAATTAGGCTATTTAGGATGATTTAGAATGTAACTGACTTTGATAATCTTTGTAAGGATGAGTGAGTTCACTCACTCTCTCAACCTTACAAAGATTATCAAAGTCAGTTACAAAGTCCAAATTCATCCAGACGGCTGTGTCTAAGGTAAGACTAGAACTCACAATCTCCCAGTTCTCATCTGGTGCTCTAGTTGTCACCTGGTACTCCAGATCTCGCCTGATGCTCAAAGTCAGTTACAAAGTCCAAAGTCACCCAGACGGCTGTGTCTAAGGTAAGATTAGAACTCACAATCTCCCAGTTCTCATCTGGTGCTCTAGTTGTCACCTGGTACTCCAGATCTCGCCTGATGCTCAGTCAGTTACAAAGTCCAAATGCATCCAGACGGCTGTGTCTAAGGTAAGATTAGAACTCACAATCTCCTAGTTCTCATCTGGTGCTCTAGTTGTCACCTGGTACTCCAGATCTCGCCTGATGCTCAGTCAGTTACAAAGTCCAAATGCATCCAGACGGCTGTGTCTAAGGTAAGACTAGAACTCACAATCTCCCAGTTCTCATCTGGTGCTCTAGTTGTCACCTGGTACTCCAGATCTCGCCAGATGCTCAGTCAGTTACAAAGTCCAAATGCATCCAGACGGCTGTGTCTAAGGCAGCGTTTCTCAAATAGTGGGGCGCACCCCCCTGGGGGGGCGCGAGGCTCTGTAAAGGGGGGCGCGTTTGACCTCGGCAAATCGGCTCTGCCGATTCCCTTTCTCCCTCCTCCTCCCTCCCTCCATAGCCGGCATGCTGGCCACTCCGTCTTCCAGGGACTGCCGTTCCTCACACACACGCACGCACACACACACACACGGAGGCTTCTCAGCTCCTGGAAGGAGCGGAGCGAGCGAACGAGCGATCAAGCACGGGTGGCCGGGGCAGGCTAAGGCGGGTGAGCCGGGCTGAGGAGACTCCGCGGGGAGTGGGGGCGGGGACGACGACATACAGACAGAGAGAGGCACAGACACAGAGAGAGACAGGGAGGGGGGGAGGAATCAGAGAGTGACAGACACACACAGAGACAGAGAGAGACAGGGAGAGAAAGAGAGAGACACAGGAAGTGCGTGAATGCAAGACACACACACACACACACACACAGTGATAGATGGGCAGACGAAGGAGAGACAGACAGAGATAGAGAGAAAGAAAAAGAAAGAAAGAAAAAAGTGGGAGAGAGAAAGAAAGACAGACAGAGAGAGAGAGAGAGACAGAAAGGAAAGAGAAAAAAGAGAGAGAAAGAAAAAAGAGAAAAAGAGAGAGAGAGAGAAAGAGAAAGAAATTTCTTTCTTTATTCTCTTATACTTAATAAGGATACAGTGTTATGCAGAGGTGTACTTATAACAATTTTATAGACAAATGATACTATTTACAGTCGCGCGGGGGGGGGCGCGAAATGTTTTCTTCTTCCTAGGGGGGGGCTGACAGAAAATAATTGAGAAACACTGGTCTAAGGTAAGATTAGGACTCACGATCTCCCAGTTCTCGCCTGGTGCTCTAATCACTATACCAAACTGGTTCTCACATTATAATCAAGTATACTTTACATTCTGAATGTCCATAACTGTGACTCTGTGGCAAAGTGCCAGTTATCTGTAAATAGCTACATCCCAAACTAGGACCTCATTCTCTCAGGAATTCTGATCACAGATTTAGTTATTTACTTAGTAAATTTATATGACTGCTCATCTCACAAAAATTGACTCTGGACAGGAAACAATCATTAAAAAACAATAAATGTATAACAATAATTATTTTAAAAAGTGATTATTAAAATATATTTATTTAGTAAATTTGTTTGACTGTCTAGATATAGATGCATATCTTCACATTAAATAGATGAACGGTGAAGACAGAGCTAGTTCTCAAGTCCTTTATATCAGGAGCCCCCAACCTTTGCAACTTTAAGTCTGAAGGACTTCAGCTCCCAGAATTCTCCAGCCAGCTTTGCTGGCTGGAGAATTCTGGGAGCTGAAGTCCTTCAGACTTAAAGTTGCAAAGGTTGGGGACCCCTGATTTATATACTAAAAGCAACTTATGTCTACAGTGTGTGATGAAAGCTTATCTAAAACGCAAGACCAGATAAATTGTAAGGGTTATATGTAAAGTCAAAGTGAAATTCCTACTCTCAATGAACATTCTTGTTAACTATCGAAAATGACATGGCCACACACTTCAGCAAATAGCCTTTTGTTTGGTAAACAACTTCTCTGTTGGAGTTCAGTTGTCTCCTGCCAATACATGGTATATTATGGACCCCATCCTGATCTAAAAAATATCTCCTTATCAACTGTGTGTGTGTAATAAATACAAATTGGTAAGATCGCTTTCAAATAAAGCTTGTTTTAGGATGCCTTTATGGAGTCATGTATATTATTTGGTTTGTAATAATATGGAAGTGTTTATTTTGTGATTTTTTTTTCAGCTTTGGAACTCCCTGGAAATCTGCCATCTAACTACAAATCAGACTAACCCTGCTTAACTATATTAGCTAGGTAATCTACCTGCTGAGAAATAAATATCATAGATATAGTACATGTTTATTATTATTTTACTGCATGTATCCAATGGATGGTGTAGGAATCTTAATGGATAAAATAGAAAAACCTAAGTGATCATAATCATTAGTGCCATTATGCCAATACTATAAATTAGAATTTTCTGAATGTAAACTAGTTCAAGAGGGGAGACCATTATCTAGAACCCAGACCCAAAACCTAACAACAAACATCATAAATCTTACAGCAAGGAAGGAAATACTCAAAGAGAGCAATAGATAAGTTCAGCAGGAGATGTAGTGTAGAACAGGGGTCTCTAACCTTTGCAACTTTAAGTCTGAAGGACTTCAGCTCCCAGAATTCTCCAGCCAGCAAAGCTGGCAGGAGAATTCTGGGAGCTGAAGTCCTTCAGACTTAAAGTTGCAAAGGTTAAAGACCCCTGGTGTAGAAGCTTGGTCTTAATGAGAGACGTGAGGCAGCTGAGGTAGGCTAAACAACACGCTTTATTGAAGCACACACTAGAAAACAGCAACTATGTACAAGTAGACGGTAGACAGGGACCTCCGTGCCTGACAGCTATTTATATATCAGCTGTGAGGCAGGGAGCCAATCAGACAGCCCCAGCAACTAAACCTCAGCCAGTCGCGTCTCGGCCAATCAGACGCGACTGCTGTTGCTAGCTGTCAGTTGTAGGACCGAGGACTTGCGGCCGGTCGTAAGTCGAGGGCTTAGGAAACCGGTTGCAAGTCAAGGACTACAACATGTAGCACTGAATCTTAAGAAGGACTAGTAAGTCCTTTAGGGCTAAGCAAGCAAATAGTTCAGTTGCCTGTACATTAATGCACAGAGTATGGGTAACACTTAGGTAAAACTTAAAATCCTAGTAGAGGAGGGCAAATATGATATTGTAGATATAACTGAAACTTTGTGGATTGGATCTCACTATTGGAATCCAGTGTTAGAAAGTTTATAGTTTTGCAATAGTGGTGAATACCTTGGGTATAGAATGAGGATAAAGGTTTGTTCTCTGAGTTTTTGGGTTGGATTCCAAAGTTTTTGTTACCAGGCTAGGTAAGGAGTTACCTCGCTTGGTAATGAAACGTTCAGAAACCATGCCAGAAGCTCAGATAATAAATCTTTACCCTCAGATTATAATTTGTTCAAAAGGAGCAGACCCAGCAAAATGAGGAGTTGCATCATAGTAAAGAATGATGATGCCTGTATGGAAATTCATGTTCCTGTCAAAATTATCTGAGTGGGTATTAAGGGAAAAAGCAATTCAAATGACATTGTAGTGGGTGCATACTATAGGCCAGGGATGTCCAACCTTTGCAACTTTAAGTCTGAAGGACTTCAGCTCCCAGACTTCTCCAGCCAACTTTGCTTCAGACTTAAAGTTGCAAAGGTTGGGGACCCCTGCTATAGGCCATCCAACCAAACAGAAGCTATAGTTGAAGTGTTTGCAAAAAATAAAAATAAAAAATGACCAAGGCTTCCAGGAAACCTGGTAATGATAATGTAGGATCTCAACTATCTTGATATGAACTGGGAATTAAAGTTGCAGTAAGCCGGAGAGCTAACAGGTTCTTGACATCATGCCTTGCAGACAATGTCATTGTCCAAAAGATGGAGAAGAGAGAAAATCAGCAATGTTGGATGTAATAGAGAGCCAGTTTGATCTAGTGGTTAAGGCACCAAAGTAGAAAGCAAAAGATCATGAGTTCAAGTTCTGCCTTAGTCATGAAAGCCAGCTGGATGATCTTGGGCCGGTCACTTTCTCTCTCAATCCAACCCACCCTACAGGGTTGTTGTTGTGGGGAAAATAGAAGAAGGAAGTTGTTGGATATATCTGAGTTATTGTTTAAAAATAATAAAAATGGAATATCAACAAACAAGCAAAAATAAAATGGTTAAAGAAGTGGAAATGGTAGGGATCTTGGGAAAGAGCATGACCATGTAACCTAGATTTTACTATATTGCAGATAGGGAGAAGTAAAGATAATCAGAACAGTGTTCCAATTTCAAGAGACTAAGAGAAAAAAATTAGGAATGATTCTGTAACTAGAAATCCTGAAGAGAAAAACACTCAGTAAATTCTGTAAAATGAGATAACTGAAGCCCAAACCCAACACCAAAGAGACAGAGAAAATGGACGAGACCTGACAAGACTGGCCTATCTGATAAACTGAGAAACAAAAAGAACAAGTATGAAAAGTGGAAAGAGGGGTTCGTAATAAAAGCAGAATATTACTGTAGGAAACAGCCAGAATCAGGAAAGCTAAGGCTTAGTCTGAGCTAAGGCTTGCTATCAATGCCGGAAATAACAAAAGGGGTTTTATGAGTATTTCTTGGTGGGGGGAGGAAAATCAAGGAAACAGTTGGACCACTTGTTAGATGGCAAGATGGTGACAGGCAACAGGGAGAAGGCAGAATTGCTTATTTCCTTTTTTTAAAGAAAGAAAATAGCAGTTCAACTTGTCAGAAATGGCACTGTGGATAGCAGACAAGAAATACAGATCAAAATAGGTAAGGAATTGTTGAGAAGAGGCTTTGTAATTTTGAATGAATTCAAATCTGGAACTGGCAGAAGTCATCTCACAACCACCAACTGAAATCTTTGAGAAGTTCTGGAGCACAGGGGAACTGCTAGAAAACTGGAGAAGAGCCAATATGGTGCCAATATTTAAGAAAGGTTGCAGTTCTGCCCTGGACTCAGGTTTCTTTTTTCTGCAACCTTTTTTCTAACCATTGCCTATGTAACAACTCTTCCTTCTGCCCTTCAGGGTTATTCCCTTAGTCCTCTACAGATAGCAGTTTTCTGTTACATGGGAAAATAGATTTATTTTACCATGCACCTGGGGGCAATTTTATTTATTTATTTATTTATTTATTTATTTATTTAAATTTATATCCCGCCCTTTTCCACAGAGGACCCAGGGCGGCGCACAGGAAATTTAAAAACGTACAAAATACAATAAATATAATTTAAGAACTATTAAATAAACCTATCCTGCGCTAAAACCAAATTTTTAAAACCCAATTTAAAACTATCAACTATGGGAGGTTAGGCTAGGCTGGCTTGTTGAAACAAATATGTCTTGAGACATTGGTGGAAGATTTATTGATTTATTGATTCCCAATAAAGGAATCAATAGATGGAAGTGAGAGATCCACTTTAAACTAAGGAAACATTTCCTGATTGTGAGAAATATTAAGCCTTCTTCCTGAATCTGTGGATAGCTCATCATTGGAGGCTTTCAGGAAAATAAAATAAAAACTTTTATTTAGAATGATGTGAAGATTCCTAAACTGGGCATGAGTAGAAGACATTCAAGATCCTTTCAAACACTATGACTCTATGGATGTAGATGCCTGAGTATTTTGCATATCAACGATACAAATTAAAAATTCAAATTATTCTATCAATACTGGGACATATGCTGAGGTCATATTAGTTCATTCTTTTGCACTAACCTTCTTCAACCTGGTAGCCATCAGATGTCAACCGTAGGTTCAGAAGTTTTGGAAATGCAGTGCTCAAAGTGCTTCATTTCATGGATTGGTTTTGGACTATAGTTATTTTATATGTTGCTGGTACGTACACCGAGATCTTATACACTGGAGTCAAATTTCTTGTGTGTCTAATCACACTTGGCCAATAAAGTATTCTTCTTTGTATATCGTACGTTAATGATCTGAAAGATTCATTGTTTTTTATTGTAACTTTATTATATTAAATATATAATAAATATATTATATTTTATATGGAAATTATGTAGTTTTGAAATGATATGATTAAATTTAATAAATAAATGTATATTTGCTATAGTTACTGCCAACATTTAAAAATCAAAGGAATAGAGGATAAAAGCCATAATAGTGCAATTATAGATTGTTTAAAACCAGAGCTATCTTGTGATTTAGCTCAATTGCCATGATGAAATTTGGCATGTTTCAGATTAGGCATAGTTCATTATATTTGGTCTTAAACTTTATCCTCATTATCGTCTAGTCATAGCTTAAAATTAATTCCTGGCCACCAACAAACATGTACATGCATATATAGAAATGTGTCCAAATGCACACTCAAACTACTAGTACATATTTGGAAAGCTTAAGAGATTCCAACAATGTTGAATTCCTATTCTCTCTTTTGCCTTTCCTAAGCTGTTATAAGAAACTCAGCAAAGCAAATAGTTTTATTTCCCCATGCAGTAACCCCTGATTAAGGAAAGTGTATTTTACTTTCCATGTTATTTGGCCTTCTTTGTAGTCACTTACTTTCTTTACACAGGATCTGCTCATAAATAATCAAAGCACTCCAATCTGATGAAACATCAGTGTCCAAGATTTGAAGCAGAGTCTCTGGAGTGAATGGTATAAAATTGTTGAAAAATAAATGAATTAGGAGTTTTAAAAAAGATTCAAAGTTATAAAACTGTACAGCTGCATAATCCTTTGCAATTTGTTTTCCATAACTTTTAATATGTCTGCCTAAGAAAAAGAACATACAAGAAATTGCAACTGGAAGAATGAGAGAGATACAGAAAGACCTAATGTGTAGATTTTACATGTATTTCATTATTTTTTAAATTATTTCAATTTGTATGGCTTCCCACTCAACATACAACTCTCTCTGGTGTTCCAATGAGTAATCAAAAAGCTAAACTCTGTCCTAGCCTATACTAATACTGTGTTTGGAAATAAACTCCCAAACTGCATAAGTACCTTCGTTCTTGTCATACCTTTCCAAACAAAACAAGACAAAAACCAAATACTTTTAGCACAAATGTCAGCAAAATATGCATAATAGAAGTATCGCTAATATTGTTGAGTTTTTAGGCTTGGGGACTCCATAAATCCAAGAACGGTGTTACTTTGTTGAGTTTTGTTAGTTACAGGCAGGTTAGTCCATGCAGATTCTCAGTCATCCAGGTCATAGTTGTCCCAAAGGTGCTTTTTTCAAGAGGCAACTGGGCTTTCTGGTTTTTCTTTGATGACGCTTCACTTCTCATCTAAGAAGCTTCTTCTTGGATGAGAAGCAAAACATCTTCAAAAGAAAAACCAGAAAGTCCAGTTGCCTCTTGAAAAAAGCACAATGGGATTTTACAGGCAGGTTATTTCACTTTTGGTCCCATCATTTCCTACTAAAAAATTGAAATATATCCAAATTTAAAGAATATTCACATGGTCAGTTTTTCTATAAGTAGGGGGATAGGTAGTCCTTAGTAATGATTACCATTCCACATCCATGAAGGCCTCCATAAAAATCAAGAGAGCAAGCAGTTTGTTTTAAGTTCTGATGCCCAATATGGGGCAACCAAAACTTAAACTGAATTGTTGTTTTAGCGGAACACAATCACCTGGAATACTTAGATGGAATATATTAAGTGGGATCATTTTATTCCACACCATTTTCTTCTATTCCATGTATACTTTGATTTGGTTTTGGTTTAGTATATTATGTTAACTCAAACATTTTGTTTTGTATCCCATGGTTTAGATCAGGGTGTCAAACTCACAGCCCACGGGCCGGGTGCGTCACACACTGGCCACGCCCACACCCGGTTTAGCGAAGGGGGGGAAAGTCATGATTCGTCACGCCACAACACTGTGACAATGTAAGTTTGACATCCCTGGTTTAGATGGTTTAGAACACTAATAACCCAGAGCCAACAAATTGAAGACCTAGGTTGGCTTGTGAAGCCAGCCTGTAACTTCGTTCTGGACCTACTATACCAGGGGTCTGCAAATGCTATGCTATGCTGGCTGGGGAACTCTGGAAGTTGAAGTCCACCAGTCTTAAAAGAGCCGACTTTGCAGACCCCTGTACTATACTGATCATGTTCCATGGGTGATGTTTAGAAGAGTCTGCAGAGATTTAACTGCTGTGCTGGTTCAACACATGGAAGCTAATATTCTTTTTTTTTTTTAAAAAAAACTGCGGGGGGAAAACTGTGCACCCAGAAAATAGCCTGCAAAGACAAACTAAGTGGCAAGGAAATTGATCATAAGCAATCACCAAGGGAATGGAGAAGGAAGAAAACTAGTCTCTAGTATTAGTTTCTTACCAGTAAATAATACTTCCATCAATTTGAAAGTGCACTTCAAATGGCACCCGCTCTCCTATCATGTGATTTCTACCAGCATTTTTGGCATTATTGTCAGAAGGAGACATCCTTCCATCATACACACCGTATCTGTTTTAGAATCTCTTTAGCAATGTCACCCATTTAAAGTGCATTTCATCAAAATGTGATTTACCTTTAATACCAATGGAGAGGAAGTTCAGAGAGGAAGGGAGGGGAGAGAGAAAGGACAAAAAGCGTATTCATGACTCATTTCTTGGTCTATCCATTCAATTTCACATCCCAAGCTGTTGCCATGGAAATGTCACACATGTAAGACGGGAGTTGGAAGTCTAATGCAAGTGCTGATTGGTACAGGGAGGGATAAGGAAAAAGAGAAAACATTATTTTTTATAAACAAAGAAAGGAAGCCGAAAATGCAGGCAAGTAACAACCAAGCAGACCTTAAAATAGGAACTAATTCTAGGGAACTATTCAATATATCTCAGGAAAGAGCAACATTTCTTCTATAGATTAAGGCAACAGCATTCCTTTTCTTACATCCACCACAGGATTTCAGGGTGAAGGCAAACACGCAGCAATCATAATTTTAGTTTTTTTGTTTTGTTTTGGTTTTCTGTCAGCTGTTTTTGGCAATCCACAGGCATGGATGCATGCATGATCATGTGTTAGCTGCTGCAGAGAAAGTGTAGTTAAAAACATAATTACAGCTGCTTGAGAATTTGGCACCCCAGCAATCCTCATATGGTATAATTTACACTTACTAGCATGCAATCTGCTCTGCAGCTACAAATCAAATACTCTGGCTCTTTTTAACTTTAGCATCTCAGAGAGTTGTATGTATGTCTGTATAGTTTTTGTACTGATCTTTCACTGGCAAATCATACATGTAATAGTTGGGTTCACACATCACACTCAGACCTGATTTTTTTATTCAGGATCATTGGCCCTGGTTTATAAATTACAATGGCTGTGTCCATGTAAAATGCTAAGTTGGAAGCAAGCAAGCATCACTCTGATTGGTGCAATGTATGACTACAGACCAGTGGTGGGTTTCAAATTTTTTAGAACCTACTCTGTAGGTGTGGCCTATTTTGTGGGCATGGCTTGGCAGTCATGTGACAGGGTGGGAGTGGCCACCTTTTAAAATGTGGTGAAACTCATTTAACAACGCTCTTGCTTAGCAACCAAAATTTTGGACTCAATTGTGATGATAATTTCTTTCTTTCTTTCTTTCTTTCTTTCTTTCTTTCTTTCTTTCTTTCTTTCTTTCTTTCTTTCTTTCCTTTATTCCTTCCTTTCCTTTCCTTCCCGTTGGGTCACTGGCAGCGGCGGGCCAGATTTACTTCCAGGTACGCCGGTGGAACCCCCTCTCACCGGTTCTCTAAATTTCACCAACCGGCTCTCGCGAGTAGGTGCGAGCCTGCAGAAACCCACCACTGCTACAGACACTGAGAAACATTAGATCTGATTTACATACTGCACTAAGCACTGAAGTGGTCTGTGAACTATGCTACTGTGGTTTGCAAACCATGGTTTATGGTTTCGTATTCAATCTAAATCTAGTCATTCAACAAAGCAGAGTTAAAATGAAGTATGGTTTGGATCAGTGTATGGCAGGGGTGTCAAATTCAAGGCCCAGGGCCTAAATTCGGCCTGCAGGGTTCTTAGATCTGGCCCGCAAGGCTACCCTGGAAACAGGAAAGGACTGGCCCATGGTGCTTCTGCCTGTGAAAACAGAGCTCAGGAGGGCTGTGTGCCCCCCCAGCTTCATTTTTGTTGGCAGAGGGTTGCAGGAGGCAGTCGCAGCCAGAAAAAGAGCTCACGAGAGTTGCATGTGCCCCCCCTCCGAGCTCTCTTTTCATTGGCATAGGGTTGCGGGAGGCCATCGCATGCCCAACCCGGCTCCCCGAAGTCAACCCCGATGCGGTCCTCAATGAAATCAAATTTGACACCACTGGTGTATGGTATCCCAGAAAGGCATTGCAGGTAAGAGAGCACCACTTAAAATTATGTTTATTCATATGTAGCTCAATTGCTCCACATTCTAATATAATATGTAATGACTCTACTTTGCAAGGTGTACTGGTTGTCAATTTACTTTTGGGTACATTTCAAGGTGTTGATCACCTATAACACCCTACATAGCACAGGAATTGGATATTTGAGGGACTACCTGTTTCCCATAGTATCTTACATTGTTAGGGTCTAGTAGCAGAAATTGATTATTTGCCATCAAGTCATCGTTGACTCTTGTTGTTGTTGTTAGTTGCAAAGTAATGCCCAACCCATCGCGGCCCCATGGACAATGTTCCACCAGGCCTTCCTGTCCCCACCATCATCTGGAGTCCATTCAAGCTCATGCTTACTCCATCCATCCAGCTCATTGACTGGTGATTCCATCCAGCACCTCATTCTCTGTTGCCCCCTTCTTCTTTTGCTCTCACTCTTTCCCAGCATTAGGCTCTTTTCCAGTGAGTCCTTTCTTCTCCTTAGGTAGCCAAAGTATTTGAGTTTCATCTTCAGGATTTGCCTTCTAAAGAGAGTCAGGGTTGATCTCCTCTAGGACTGATCGGTTTGATCACCTTGCAGTCTAAGGGACTCGCAGGAGTCTTCTCCAGCACCATAGTTCAAATGACTCAATTCTTTGGTGCTCAGCCTTCCTTATGGTCCAACTTTCACAGCCATACACTGCAACTGGGAAAACCATAGCCTTGACTATACACACTTTTGTTGGCAGGGTGATGTCTCTGCATTTTAGTATGCTGTCTAGATTTGCCATAGCTTTCTTCCCCAGGAGGAAATGTTGACTCTTAACAACCACATAAATAGGTTTTTCTCCATTTGCCCCTAACCTGGAATTTCAGGTCTTCCAGTGGTGCATTCATCACCACTTTGTTGCTGGTTGTCCTCATCTTTTCTTTCTATCTTTCCAAAATTTAAAGCCTTCTTTGGAAAAGTAGGTCTTTGCATAATATATCCAAAGTAAGATAATTTGAGCCTGGTCATTTGTGTCTCAAGAACAATGAGTGGATTTGTTAAACCATCCATGTGTTTGTTTTGTGGCCATCCATGATATCCCTAGGAGTCTTCTACCAAACCAAATTTCAAAACCATCAATACTCTTCCTATCTTCCTTCTTCAAGGTCCAAATTTTACTTCTCTTGAGTATCACTTATATACCACTTTACACTGCTTTACAGCCTTCTCTAAGTGGTTAGCATATTGCCCCCAACAGCATATTGCCCCCAACAATCTAGGTCTTCATTTTACCCACCTCAGAAGGATGGAAGGCTGAATCAACCTTGAGCCTGGTGAGATTTGAACTGCCAAATTGCAGGCAGCCAGCAGGCAGCAGAAGTAGCTTGCAGTACTGCACTCTAACCCCTGCGCCAGCATGGTCCATTGAGCATAACAGAGATTATTGATGTTTCTTCCTTCAGTTTTAAAATCATGCCCATTTTCTCCCAATCCAGCTTTTCTTAATATACATATTTAGTATATAGATTGAGTAAAATAAGGGGAGAGTATACAGCATGGGGTATAAAACAGGTGGCTCATGGGCCAGGTGCATCACACCAGGCCATGCATCCCAGCTCTCCGAAGGGGGAAAAATCATGAAATGTCACATGCTAGCAATGTGATGCTAAGAGTTTGACACCCATGGTATACAGCCTTGCCTCATTCCTTTGCCAAGCTGTATGTAGCCAATGTGTTTTGCCATATTTTGTTTGCATTGAGACTTCCTGGCCTGACAGAGGTTTCTCAGGAGGGCACTGAAATGTTCCGAGCTACCATTTTTCCGAGCACTTCCCATAGCTTGATAAGATCGATACAGTCAAATGCCTTTCTATAATAAATACAGCACATAGTGACTTCATTTTTTATATTCCCTGGCTTTCTCAATTATCCAGCATGCATCAGCAATATGCTGTGTTCCTTAGCCTTTTCTAAAGCCAGCTTGAACATCTGGCATCCCTTTTCCCATGTATGCCTTTAATCTGCATTGGATGATCATAAGCAATGTTTTGCTAGTAGTGGCAGAAAACACCTCCTAAACACTAATTGGCTGCCCTGCATTCATCTACTTGATAGAAAAGGAAATAATGCCATCACATAGCGTTGCCTGGACCTTCCTGATAAAAGTCCTTATGGCATACCAAATACTTTCTGGAGATAGTGGATGTGATTTTCAAACTGTTGACTTTTAATTAAGTTGGTGCCTTTATGTCCTGCCAAGAACTACTTGTAAAGAATTGTTGAGGGATTAAAATCTGATTGGGTCAACTTTATGGTGGGAATCAGGCTGTTACTGCTTAATACAAGGAGTGAACCCCAATTTTCGCTGCCTATTGAGCATAGTATTTTTTTATCCCAATTGTCAATAATGTTTTAGGAGCTGAAGGTCAGCCTTCTCATATTCCTTGTTACTCATTCCTTTGAATTGTTGATACCAGAGATCTCTGCATCCCACACATAAACTACAGTTTTCATTCATTCATTAGTGTTAATTGGATTTATATACACATCTAACATGATTCTAGGAAGCTTGCAATAGAATACATAAAATACACGATATAAAAAAATAAAAATAAAACATAGTAGCGGAGTATTATCCAAGCAATAATCAGCTGGATAATTTCCCCCAGGATGTCTCCCGGCCTGCCTGCCCAAGCTCTTGGAAAGCTATACAAAAAGACAGGGATATTGTGATTGTGGCATTGATTGAGGCATTGCACCAAGCTACAATAGAGGCATTGCACCAAGCTACAATGGGATTGGGTATGGATGTGTTATTTCAAGGCAATGTGACTTATAACTTATGAGTTTATAGCTTAGAATGAACTATGACCCAGTCAACCATGATGTACAGGTAGTCCTCAACTTACAACCACAATTGAGCCCAAAATGTTTTTTTGTTGGGACAGTTGTTAAGTGAATTTAACCCATTTTACGACTTTTCTTGCCACAGAATCATTGCCACAGTGTTAAGTTAGTAATATAGTTGTTAAGTGGCTTCCCCAGTGACTTTGCTTGTCAGGAGGTCGCAAAAAGTGATCACATGATCCCAGGACACTGCAACCATCATAAATGTGAGTCAGTTGCCAAACATCTGAATTTTGATCATGTGTCCAAGGGGATGCTGCAAAGATCGTGAGAAAAAAAGTTAAAAGTCACTTTTTTTTAGTGTAGTTGTAACTTTGGTCCCTAAATAAACTGTTGCAAGTCGAGACGATCTGTATTCAATAAATCAGGTTGAATATACTATACAGGTAGGCCTTCACATACGAGCACAACTGAGCCCAAAATTTATGTTGCAAAGTGAGAAATTGGTTAAGTGAATTTTGCCCCATTTTATGGCTTTTCTTGCCACAGCTGTTAAGTGAATCACTGCTGTTGTTAAGTTAGTGACACAGTTGTTAAGTGAATCAGACTTCCCCACTGACTTTGCTTGTTGGAAGGTTGCAAAAGGGGATCACGTAACCTTGGGACACAGTAAGGGTTGTAAGTATGAACCCGTTGTCAAGCATCTGAAGTTTGATTGTGGCGGTGCTACAAAGGTTGTAATTGTGAAAAATGGCCATAAGTCACTTTTTTGTAACTTTGAACTAAATGAACTGCTGTAAGTCGAGGACTACCTGCAGTTCCATACAATGTATGAACTTGGCCAGCATCTTCTTAAAGACTGCTTATCTGCAAACTCTCAACACCTTTAATGGGATTATTTCAAGTCGCGAACTTAAAAGTTTCTCCTTTTATTATATGTGCTAAAAATTAATTTGACAACAATTTTGGAAGTCTTTGGGGGTCTCATCCAGGGCCTTCTGGAGCAGTTTGTGCCACCAAGGCCTTAAGTTCTACTTTGGTGGACTATGCAGTTTACATGTTGGTTAAGAATACTGCTTGGCTCTAGACCAGGGGTGTCAAACTCAAGGCCTGCGGGCTGGATCCAGCCTGCAGGGTACTTAGATTTGGCCCACTGGGCCTCTCTGGAAACAGCAAAGGACCTGTTTGCAGTGCCTCTGCCAGGAAAACGGGCTCCCAATCTCCGTTTTCTGCTGGGACCGCCTCCTACAACCCTCTTCCAGAGAAAACAGAACTCTGGCATGCGTCCCACCTGATCTCTGCTTTCACTGGCAGAAGGTTGCAAGAGGCCATTCCAGCTGAAAACAGAGCTTGGGAGCCCATTTTCACTGGCAGAGCACTTGGGCCACCACAGCCACCCTGACACGAGTGATGTCAAGCTGGCCATGCCTACCCTGGCCATTCCTGCCCTCTGGCCCCTCGAGGTCAAACACAACCCTGATGTGGTCCTCAATGAAATTGAGTTTGGTCCATTCTATGGATCAAGGCAGAGACCAAAAGATAGAGCTGCCTAAAAATCAGAGGTGCCTTATGCTGCAATATAGAAGGTGCTTTTGTACCTTCTTCCCTAGGTTTAGTGTTTAATCCTAGATGTTGCTGTAAGGATATATATCTTTTGCCTTTGACCAATATGTCAGGAGTAGGGCCTCATCAATACACATGAATACTGGATGAAAATTATTACTTGTAGTTATTGAAAAATGCCTCCTCTACAGTCTTATTGTGATCTTAATTGATTTCCCATTTAAATTAGATTAAGAAGTCATTAGAAACAACTCTCATACTTCCCACATAAGTCTCCTATGCCGAAGGCACATGTCCATCCAGAGAAAGGCATGATTGAGGAGATTGTGTTGCTGGTGGGCATAAAAGGAGGGGGGAAGGGTTGAGGTGGGGGTGGCCTGTAAAACGCTGTGCCTTGCTGCAGAAACCTATAAATTAGCTTGCCAAAATCTCACTCTTTGGGGGGGGAAAGAAATTCTTGCTCACTAATAGGAATGAAATGAAAGAAGCAGCAGCGATGTTAAGGAAATAGCCATTTCTGTTTCTATCGTGAAGCATCGTTTCGTAGCATTAGAGAAAACAAAACCTTTGCTTTTCTAGGTTCTAGAAATTGAAGCAAAAAAAATTGTTTTGGCCCTGCCAAACAATATCATGCCTTTCCCTTCCCCTAGTATGAGTTGTACTTCCTGCTAATCAGATGCAATCTCCTCTTCTCAGCCTAGGAAATAGACGCGGTATCTTGGATACCTCCGAGCGCTAGTAATTCCGCATGAATATTGACTCTTTAATGACAACCACACTCCAGTACAAATATCAAGTGATATTATCCAGTCAGATACAGATGATTGAATAGGGATGACATACATGTTACTCAGCAAATGAATTATTGGATTCGCCCATGCCCTCAATGCGCTTGTCGGCTAGGAAATTTTCATTTGGCCTTCTAACTTGAGGACCAATTGTAAATGTCAGACCTAAATGCTCAGATTTAAGTGTTAGGTTGTCTTGTTTGATTACAGAAATAAAAGGTCACAAATGACTAATGAAAAGTACAAGTGATATTGCCAGGGTAATGCTGAATGGCTGCAAGAGGCAAACGGCGTGGGGGGAAGGACAATCTTACTGGAGATGGCACTTCTTTGAGAGGCTAAACATTATGCTGCCCTCTCGTGGTCTCTGCCACTGTTTCCCCTCTGATCTGGGATTCTCCTTCTCCTGGGCTATACATGCCACCTGAGAAACGTTTGGGGCTCCAACCTCTTCTTATTCTGGACGCCACTCAAACAGGAACCTATTTTCTCCCATCGTCTCAGACCTCTTGCTGCCCTTTCTTTCTCCCACTTGCTGCAGTTACTTTGCCAAAAGGCAGAAACTGGAGCTTGCCTCAGTTATGGTATTACATCAAGGGAATATCTTGCTTTCTATTGCGAACGTGTTTTATTAGCTGCTTCTTGCGCTTGTTTTGCTAAAAAAGAAATGGCAAGGTGCATTTCTTTACATGAGGGAGGGAGGGAAGGAAGGCAGTAGGGAAGAGAGGAGAGAGAGGGAGATAAAAACATCTTTTCTTTTTAAATAGTTCAGGTGGAGGGAGAACAGGAACGAGCATGGCTGCCTTCTCCATAGGGGGAAAATTCTCAAGGGGGAGTGAAGTTCCTTCTAATGTTTGCTTTTGTGATGGCACAGAAGCTAGAGAAGTCAGGGAAGTTGTATGTCATTCCAAAAATAATAATACTGTGAAGTATTGAACATTAACAGAATCCTTCATGCTCAGAAAAATGTCAGGGTTTTTTTCCAGAAACAAAAATCAAATACAATTTGAGTACATGGGTCAATTATGCTTTGCCCACTCCAAAATCGCCGAAGGAATGTTCAGCACAGCACAAAGGTATTCCCAAATAGAGGATGGCTAAGACAAAATGCATCAATATTTGTCAGGTACTCTGGTGGCTTTGAGTGCTTCACTAAATGCAATCCTAGTTTCTGTTTATTGATTAATTAGCTTGGATTTGAGTTGGTTTGGGTTGGTTGGATTCGGTTTGATGTTACCTGATTCCAAAATGATTCTGAACAGCTCACAAAGCTGTTTGAATGTTGATTCTGAACAGCTCACAAAGCTGTGTCCCCTATAAAAGGATAGCACTGACTGGTGAAGAGTAACTTACATTTTGGATGTTGGTCAGTAGTTCTTGACCTTTGACAATTGCGAAGAACTGCCTACTTAGACGTGCAATAATGCCCTTTGAGGCAGGGGTAGCAGGGATTCCAGTAACACAGTTTACTGTTATAGGGTAGAATATCAGCATCTTGAATACTGTCTCATCTTATACCAAGCAAAATCAAGACAGGATTACTTTGAGTTTCTTTCTTATGCTTTTCACATTCTCAGGATTGAGTTGCTGTTTCTCTTTCCTTAATAGGTTGTTGCTTCCCTCCCTCTTCGCAAAACCAAGTCTATGTTCTTCATACATAAATTTCAAAAAACCAAAGACACAGACAATTATGTTTTTTAGGGGTTTGAGATGAATGAGTTTAACTCTCTTTGCTGCATGAGCTAATAAAGAGAACTGAGATCTTGTAACATATTAGGACAAGATCTTCCTGGCATACGTAGGAAATGCAGTTTGCATATTTTTTTTTAACTTAGAAAATTAAAATAAACCCCAAGACAGTGTCATTTGTTTTCTTTTACGCTGATATTCTTATAAGAAATAATACAATGGTTTCTTATAAGGTTGAATTCTTGTAGTTAATTGTACATCTGTGATATTCCATAAATTAGTACCATAATGGGATTTCTACTAATATCTGTGTAATAATATAATACAGAAGCAAATATTTATGAAGTTTTAAGAATTTTCTGTTCAGAAAAAGATATCCTTAAATACTGAGCAATTACGTTTTAAAATAAATAATACTAGAAGCCAAGTGTATGAGAGTGTGCATGTTAAAAAAATCAAGATGACAGTAATGCTGTACAAAACCACAGCTTTAAAAGATGTGTTGACTGCTTCATTTGCGTGGCCTTGACTGTTGTAGAAGAATCGCCCCAAGAATTCACTTAAACTGGAGACCAGTAATAAAGCATAAATTGTTTAGTACAGGGCTGCCAAATTCCTGTCCCGCTGTCAGAAGCATCACATGGTGGCCACGCCCACGCCCGGTTTAGTGAAGGGGGGGAAAGTCGTGAGTCGGGAAAGTCGGCATGAGTTTGACACCCCTGGTTTAGTACTATATCAAAGACAGAAAAATTAAACCTAAAAAGGGGCAATGATTAAACGTATTTACGTAGTATTATACAAATTAAAATATGCACGATTGGGTTAAGCATATGTGTAATTTGCTCGTTAGCTAATGGGGTGGATTCCGAGAGAAAAGGGGGTGGAACTGTAAAAACAGCAATGTAAGAAAATAGCCATACAAATATACAGTTCTAGGAAAACGCCTCTATAGGTTTATATTATACTGGTATTGTTTCTCAGGGGCTTTGCTTGCTTAGTGTCCTCTCCCAGCTTTATCAATTTTGCTTGTCTTTTTAAGTAACTTATGACTGAGCAGACAAGGTTGTTTTCCAAGCCCCTGGAAAAGTAATTAAAGGAAGGGATGTTTTGTTTGCTTCATCGCAGTGGTGGGTTTCTGCAGGCTCGCACCTACTCGCGAGAGCCGGTTGGTGAAATTTAGAGAACCGGTGAGAGGGGTTCCACTGGTGTACCTGGAAGTAAATCTGGCCCACCGCTGCCAGTGACCCAACGGAAAGGAAAGGAGGAAGGAAGAAAGAAAGAAAGAAAGAAAGAGAAAGAGAGAGAAAGAAAGAAAGAAAGAAAGAAAGAAAGAAAGAAAGAAAGAAAGAAAGAAAGAATTTATCATCACAATTGAGTCCAAAATTTTGGTTGCTAAGCAAGAGCGTTGTTAAATAAGTTTCACCACATTTTAAAAGGTGGCCACTCCCACCCTGTCACATGACTGCCAAGCCACGGCCACAAAATAGGCCACACCTACAGAGTAGGTTCTAAAAAATTTGAAACCCACCACTGCTTCATCGCCATATTTTCTCCACAATAACCATCTTCATTGTTTTACCTCTCCCCCATCCCCCATGGTTGCCTCTAATTTGGTCTAATGTGGTATTTTCTTCATTTCCTGATTTTCTTTTTTTAACAGCTTACCTCATGAAGAGTTTTAGAGAGGCTGAAAACATTCAAACTTTAAAGTAATGTTCTGCATATTTTTGGGCAGATATTGAGATGCCCAGTTCAGTTTGCCTATCTATCCTGACTATATTCATAATAATTTTTTTTTAATGTGGGGATATGGTAAAAATTACCACCAGGTTTGATGGAGGAGGGCTTAAAATGAGTGTTGATTTCTGACAACTGCCTGGACAAAATACCCTCCCAAAAGGTATGTGAAGCTTCTCTTGATATTGCCACCATGTTCTTAAAAAATAAAACAAAGGAAAGCCCAGTAGAACAGACAGTGTTGTGGCCCACTAGCAAAGCTGAGAGCAGATTCAGGCAGTGAGGAGGTTGGGGAGGAACATGGGCCAGTCCTGGAGTCTGGGGAAGGTTCTGATGAGGGCTCTATGTCAGAGGCATAGAGGGGGCCAGAGCTGTATGCCAGTTATCAGCTGTTGTCAGAGTCAGACAGCAGTGAGGCAGATGAACAGCTGGAGCCTTTTCCCATGTGTGCATGTGCAGAGTTTCCAGACAAAGGGAACAACTAAAGAGTAGGGGTCGACTCGGGAGTAAGGCCAGGCGATGAATAGCCCCTCCCAGAGGAAATAAAAGAGGAGTGAAAGATGAGTGGAGTTGGCAGGAGACAATTAGTTCTCTAATTCATTAGGGACTCTCCAAGACTCCTTGCCATGTTCTGCAGATATCGGCCTGTCAGCTCTCCAAGCCAGATAAGGTGTGTGACCGTAAATCCTCCTCTGAAAGAAGAATTCACTGTAAATTAATAAAAGGTTTTTTTTGCAGGGACAAGGAGTTTGCTGCATGCTGTTGGGAAGCCTCGGTCAAAACACACAGTATAACAATCCCCTAGGCCAGGGGTCTGCAAAGTCGGCTCTTTTAAGACTGGTGGACTTCAACTCCCAGCGTTCCCCAGCCAGCATAGCTGGCTGGGGAATTCTGGGAGTTGAAGTCCACCAGTCTTAAAAGAGCCGACTTTGCAGACCCCTGCCCTAGGCTATAGAAACACACAGAAAAGCCTTCCCTGTGTTGTGGCCAAAAGTACAGAGGAGAATCAATCGGGGGAACCAATTGTCACATTATATCAAAAGATGGTTTACACTTCTAAAATGGGTTTATCAACTTTTAAAGAGACCATTCATCTCAGCAAGCTTTCCAAAGTCCCCTTTTGTAGGAAACCTGGGGTCAGTTGTAGAAACAGCTGGGTCTCCTGGTACCAGCTAAGAGGCAGATTAAGACAATCACTATGATTTTGAAAACTCACAGTATGCGTGTTCTTAGCGCTACACACCTGAGACAAAGCCTTTTTGTCCTTCACAGCTGTCGGATCTGTGTATCTTTCCCACCGTTTATGTATTTCTCTTTCCGGCTCATTTATATACGTAGAATGGATGTCTTCATCAGTCACTTCTATTATGCCATCAGCTGACGTTATTGTTATAAGTGCAATATAATCTAATCATTGTTTGTTTAGCAGCAATCTATTTCTTGCAGTGTTATTTTGTGCTCTGGTGAATACTAATAGCACACAGACAGTGATATAGTTGGAGAGTTATGTACATAAAATCACCCAATTCCACAGCACATATTTTGTGCCCATAAAAACACAGGCGCCATTCTTGCCTCTCCCTTCAGAAACCTCTCCCAAGACGAAATGGCATGCAATAGTTGCTTGTTCGTTGCAGCAACACTATAATCCTGGGTAGGAGAAATATTTACTCCTTTGTCTTCTGCATTGACTGAAAATAGTGAGGAAAGAGCTGCGGTTGTGCAGGAACTGAAACAGAAAAGCTGAATAAATCAAGCAGGGCTGGCCCCTTTTTTTACAGTAGCATTGGGTAAAAGGTGATTGGCTTGATTGCAGTGGCGAAGTTCTTTATTTTTTTACTTTGCATTAGGTTTTTTTTATTGTGATTTAAACTTTAAATAAAATTACTGTTAAGAAGAACATTTGCAGAATGAACAAGATAGCTAGAATTTTTTTAAAAAAACCTATCCCAAAAAGCATTCTTTAAATATGTTAGAAATGAAGTGGAATCCTAAGAAAGGATAAGTAGATTACAATGAGGAAGTGAATAAGTGGTAATGGGTGAAGATTAAAAACACAGGACTATTTTTGTCCCCTTCTAAAAGAAAAATCGTACCATAGCTGAACATGCTTATGCTTCTAGGAAAGAAAACAACTGTACTTTAATATAGCCAAAGAGAGACGAATTATAATTTTGATAATTTTAAAAAACTTTAATTCTTAGTGCCAGTGGTGAAATTCAATATTGTTTTACTACCGGTTCTGTGGGCATGGCTTGGTGGGCGTGGCAGAGGAAGGATATTGCAAAATCTCCATTCCCCACCCCACTCTGGGGCCAGCCAGAGGTGGTATTTGCCAGTTCACCAAACTACTCAAAATTTCCACTACCGGCTCTCCACAATGGTCAGAACCTGCTGAATTTCACTTCTGGTTGGTTGGATCTAGTTTAACCTTCATGGGACCAATTTTCCCAACCTTCTGGATCCTGGGATGCTATCTGAGAACCACTGCCATGACGGCTTTAAATTTCTATGTACATTTGACATTTGAAAAAATGCTCATTGTCAGTGTTCATTTAGTTAACAGTCATGCTGTGTTTAGAATGTGTGTGTTACAGTTCCCCTAATCTTAATTGACTAATATATAAATTAAAACTTATTAGACGAGCAAAACGTGAAAAGTTGCGTAGGCAGTTTTAATATAGTTAAAATTATTAAACAACAGGACCCTGATTAGACTGATAATAACCATGGCAGCAGTTGGCAGCTAGAAAGCGACTCCAATTAAAATTAAATTGAGATGAGAAAGCCACTGTTGTGTCAAAAATTGATAAATTTCAAGCGCAATGAGTAATTCCAAATGTTACTTTCAAGATAAATTGGAAAAGGTTTGCTTTAGTCATCTTCAGCAATCTAGATTTATTCTGACAAAAATGAAAACAAATTTCATGCACAATTTTAGCTTAATTGCTTCCCCTGTCAAAAAAAGCACCTCCAGTTCTATTTGAAAAATAAAAACTATGGGGCTAAGATTAAGCAAAATTAAAGTTATTTCCTGCTGTTTCCTTTAAAAAAAGGCTTCTGCAACTTTCTCCAAATTTTAGATAAATAAAAAAGGTTGGTTTCAGACAGTTAACTTGTGTCTGCTGCGTGTAAAAAAAATGGCTTTATGCTAAATCTTATGCACTTTCACTGAATTTTCAGTCCAACCCAATGCATATTCACTTAAAAGTAAATCCTTTTGAGTTCAGTGGATTAATCCCAAATAGGTCAGTAGTGTAGTAGCTTGGGTCTAAAATAGTGTTGAAACTCTAGACTAAAAGCCACTAAGACAGCAAATGAACTATATATAAATATAAAACCTTGATACAAACAAATTTGATATATATATATATATATATTTACGTATATATAAAATATCATCTTCAAGGCACTAATGTGATGGCTAAATTGGATTGGTTTGACCCCTTCACCAGAATCATCTCTGATGTAGGAGATGGGATGGAGATGTCATATATCCTATCTTGGTATCAGTCATCAAGTCTTAAGATGAACATTCTGGAAAGCTGTCCATTTTCTTCCTTCAGTTGTCCTGGAAGTCTAACAGGTGGTGGGGTTTTTTTTTTAGCCGTGGGTGCTTTGCACCATGTTGTTCTTTCCCCAGTCTGTATTTCAACCCTTTATTTTCACCATGAAGCATACTGCATAGATTGCACGAAGTCTTGCTTCTCTCCATAGTTTGCTCTACGTCCCTATGCCAATAACCCAAGCCGGGTCACCTTGGCAGAGAGGAATGAGTGGATGATGAAGACAATTGTTTTGGGACAGGAATGAAGATCTAGTTGCTGCAGTGAAAGGAAATAAAGATATTGATGAGTAAGCTATACACCACATTTCCCCTCCCTACAGTTCCCAAATTAGTCTATGCCACTAGCTGGGTAATAGCTAGCAAGTAGCAAAACAGATTCATTGCTTCCTGAATATCTCCAGTAAAGAAGTAATTGCACCCCGTGTTGTAGGGGATAGTCAGTTCGAATGTATTCATTAATATATAAGAAGCTTACAGCATTAATATATTGCAGAGTAATTTTCATTACGGCTTGTAGGTAACAAAAACTAAGAGCACAGTCCTTGGCTAATTAAATTTACTCTAGCCATTGTTTATGGTAAATTGCAAACAACAACAACAACAACAATAATAATAGAACAGTACTCCGTCTACATTTTAAATTGAAAATTGAATTGAAAATAAGCAGCAAGAAAAAAAATCACAAAATATCGGGACTTGCAAATTGAAGTTGAGCGACTGTGGAAGAGAAAGTCGTGTGTTATCCCAATTGTGATTGGAGCCCTTGGAGCAATACCTAGGGGACTGCCTCGCTATGTGGAGGTTCTAGATTTGCCGGACTTGAGCATTCTGACTGTACAAAGGGCCGCCCTACTTGGAACAGCTTATGTCCTCCAACGTTACCTTGACAGTTCCTAGTCCTTGGTTAGGACTCGAGCTGTTGAGCTACCAACCAGCCCCAAAGGCTGTGAATCTCACCAAAGATTAACCACAGAATAATAATAATAATAATAATAGAACAGTATTCCGTCTACATTTTAAATCCCTACATATAAATGAAGTGGTGGGCTGCTACCAGTTTGAACCGTATGCTGTCCTGTTTAGCCTTGTTTTTGATGCTGCATGCATGCGCCTAAGGCACACAAGCAAATAAAGCGCATGCGCGCACACTCATCTTTTCAATGCTGGGCGAACTGATTGTTAATTTATGTGCCGCCCACCTCTGTATAAATGTGAGGATAGTTGCAATCCATTTTGCTATCGTGCTTTATTTTTATTCTTAAATAAGTAGTGGAGGGACAGAAAGAAAGGAGAAGCCCTAATGACTGGGGTGCGTCAGAGCAGGTGAAGGGACCTCCCCTAAAAGTGTTTGAGGAACTATCCAAGATGCTGAACATGATTCACTGAAACCTCTTAGTTGCTGTTTCTCCTTATCGTTATAAGAACTGAGAAAGGCATTTTCTAATTCACCACATAAAATCTCTAATTGCACAATAACTAAATATTATGCATAGGCACAATGCACAGACCAAGATTTTCCCTTGATGGTTTATTTTTTGAAAAGCGTGCTTCTAAATCAATTATTGCCTTGCTTATCTGAATGTCACATTCTGATTAGGAATTCAGAATCACGCATGTCCTTTCTGGCATTCTCTAATGTTTTCCCCCTCTAGGTGTATGAAATTCAACTCCCGGAATTCTCAACACTGGCCAACAACTTTAGGAATTGAAGGAAGTCCTCATATCCAAAGGCCTCCTGGGTTGGAGAACGTTGTCCTCCATGTTATTTTCACCACATCCATATTTGGTCTCACAAAGCAGCAAGGCCACAAGGGGCTTTGGCCAAACATCTGAAGCCCTGAGCAAGAGGGACTCTATCAGGTTCCCTCAGAAAAGCCTTCCTCCTTTGGGGCACAGTTTAGGAAATTATAGAAAAGAGTTTTTCAGCTTCTATTATTTTTGTTGCAGCAAATGTTGCAGCTAGGAGAGCACCAGAAGGGAAGGGAGAAATGCCTCTCAAATTTTTAGGCAAAGCCTGGCAAGGGACTGAGGAGCTTCTCCCAAGGACTGCAACATCTTTGGCACATCATTCTGTATTCAGCTTTCTGCTCTCTAGTTTCCACAACATTTTGTCATTGCCTATGCAAATAATTGGAATTCTACCACTACAATATAGATGATACGGTACTTTGCTTTAAGAAATGTTTCATGAAATAGCATAGCACTCTTGCCTCTAAAACAAGGGTGAAATGCTACCTGTTTGGACCGGTTTGCCCAAACCGGTAGTAAAAAATGCTACTGGTTTGCCTGAACCGGTAATAAAAAATTGCTACCATATTTCCAACGATCAGCTGTGACGCACGATATATATTAACTAGAATCGTCAGATTTCCTGCTTTCTAGCTAATCTAAATCGCGTAGCACAGCGGATCCCTCCCACCTCACTGTCCTATTACCTTTGCAGGTGTGCAGGCTCCGCCTACCCACCTGGACATAATCACATCCCGCTTTTGATGCTCTGCGCATATAAAGGCTACACACACACATACACACTAAATAAAACAAAAAAGGAAACCCACAATCTCTCCCTCTGAGCTGCCAAAATCCAGGTGAAGCATCTTGGATCCATCATCTGAAGACATCTGTAGCTTCTCAAAGGGTTGCTGGAGAAGAACAACATTGGTGAGGCCTGGCTCCAGGGTGGAAATGGTGAAACCCTTGTCAATATGGATGGACAGGGTGCAGTCCCTCCCATTCCATGTACAGGCTAAGGAGGGGAAACAGAAAAAAATATATAAATCTACTTGTTAGGAGAAGAGGCAACAATTTTAGGGGAGTTGATAAAACCGAAATGTTAATTGCATTCAAATATAATTCAAATTATGAATCAAATTACCGCGAGTATGATTACTTCACTATGTACCAAATTATTTTCTACTTCAATAATACAAACATTGAAGGGGACGAAAAGAAAAAGAAGGCCTTCAATCAAAAGTACTATTACTCATTTCTTGGGCATCATAAATGTTACAAAAAGTATTGGCAGCAACTAATCTACCACTTTCATGATGGACTGAGTTTGCTAACTTTATTGCCAATACTGGCCTCTCTTGTAATAAATTGCCCTGTCATGCTTGAAATAACTGAATTAAGAAGCACAATAAGATTCTTGCCAAAGAATGCCTAATTCTATATTGGTATTACAATGCAGAATTGGCAAGCAGAAAACTTTTCCAAGCAGGCATCCCTGTTCGGTAAAGTTTCTATGACAAACCCCAAATGCGAAGCCCATCTGCTTGCTTACCAGTTGACACTTCCTGGACACACTCGGCTGCATTATGGCAACCATCCACCAGCATTCTTGTCCATGTGGCTAAGTCCCGGTGTGTCTCCACACTAAACAGATGTGTTTCCACACCTTTCTTCGTTCCAGTCCGCAAAGCAAATGAGAGTTCCGTGTCGTACAATAAAGAACCTTTTGATGGGCCAGAGTGCACAAGCCTAGATGGGTCAGGGATGGGGAAAAAGAAGGTTTTAGATACAAAGAGCATTAATTGCAACTGGATATGGCTCTTTATCAAGTACAAAGACAGGCTCATTGTTAGGTAAAGTGTGTAGCAGTCGCCAGCAAAAATTAAACGGTTTTTGTTTCAATTTTCTGTTATTGACTAATCACGTGCGATAACAGCCACTAGAGGCCACTCTTGTACCATTGTTGTAGTTCCATCAGGTTCCTTATCTTGCACTAGACTTCTGTACAAGAGAAATAATAATAATATTAATAGTATTAATTAGATCTCTTTTTCCTTTTCTGGCTCCCTTTTTCTCTTTTTCATTCATGCAGAAACACGGAGTTAATTAATAACTGGACTCTGATATGAAGTCCTTTGAAGTTACAGATCCAATCATACTCTAGCAATAGAAGACTGACTTTGGAAGTTATTAAAATGACTCTAGGCAATTCCTTTTTTTGAAAAAAAAAATCAACAAAGGAAGAGATTTGATTGCATTTAGAAATGAAATTAACATCCCAGGAAGGGCCGTGCATACGAACTAGGCCCTTAAGTGCCTGGTGAAATTGTTTCCAGCAAGAGAAAAAGCAGGTGGGAACAAAAGGCTATAGGGCCTCTGTATCCAAGACAAAAGAAAAGGACACCATGTAAATCCAAGGAGCAAGGGACTAATCACAACAATAAAAACTTTTCTCAACTGCAAGGGCAACACAAACATTTCCAAGTGCCAATTATTGAGGAGAATTAAGGGAATGCTCAGCTCTCCTCAAATAAATATTTTACCAAAATCTAAAGATAATGAAATCTCACGTGTGTCCTGGGGGATTTGAAAGGGTGGCTCTTCTGTCACATTAGGGCTTGGGAAGATGTGTCCTTTATTTTGCTTCCTATTTAGGATGACCAGTTATGTTTCTCTTTTACTTCTGTCAGTCTCTTGACACAAGGTGGCAGTAAAACCTTAGAAAACCCTCAGGGCAGCAGGACAAACATTCTTCCAGTGGAGACTTTGGCACTATTTCGGATACAAGCATTTGAGAAACCTGCTTTCCCTACCTAACTTCTTCCCTCTAAAATTCCCTATTTAAGAGATTTAAGAATGCCTGTATGATCCAAAATTGCATTTTTGGAAGAACTTTAGCTTCCTTTTTCCAATCAAAATAATGTCAAGCAAACAAAGTCAAGTGTAGCAATGAAGCTGGTAAGTGACAAAGGAAGCGTTTGTGGAAGCATTTTTGCCCATCAATGCCACATTGCTCATCCTGGTATGTTTTGCACTGGGTATGTTCTCCCTTTGATGGAACATCCCAGTCCTGTAGAATGAATGGCTTGCAAGGATAGGATGGAAGTAACTTTTGCACTGATTGCCAGTGCAGAAACTGAGGATTGCATTCCTATGGAGCTGTCTCCAAAAGCTTCAAGTTATGATAGATAGATGGATGGATGGATGGATGGATGGATGGATGGAAATAAGGAAGGAAGGAAGGAAGGAAGGAAGGAAGGAAGGAAGGAAGGAAGGAAGGAGAGGGAGACAGCAGCCAGAATGCATTTACATGAATTTGCAATAGACCAATAAAAAAACATTTTGCTAAACAACCTCCCTCTTTCACTTTGCTCCACTTCTAGGACAGCTGCAATATTAGGATCAGCCAGGATGGACAGAAGAGGGAACATTCCGTGGAGCTAAGCTGCTGTAACTGAGGGGTGTCAAACTCGCGTCGTCATTCCAGCTTCACGTGACGTATTGGGACTCCCCCTCCCATTTGCTAAACCGGGCATGGGCGTGGCCAGTGCATGATGCATCCGGCCCGTGGGACGCGAGTTTGACAGCCCTGCTGTAACCCAATATTCAAAAATGTACCTTTTCCAAAATGCCTTCCCTGGAAGAAAAGAGACCAACATCCCTAAGTCAAACTGCTGTCATTTGTAGTTACCTGGTGGCTATAAGAGGGAATCTGTGAGTTGGCTTGTTCAGAGCATCTCTGTTTTGGGGAAGATTGCCATAGAAAAGAAGCTCCTTCTCTGTGAGAATGGCAAGGATATTTTTTGTCCCATCACCTGGGAGCTGCAAATAAGAATATAAAAGGTGCAGCTGTCAGAATGGCAGCCAGGTTCACATACGCCACTGGAAAAAATGCCCACTAAGAATGGAAGTATTTAGTATTTAGTGTTTATTAGATTTGTATACCGCACCTTCTCCCTTTCGGGACTCAGGGCGGTGTACAGGAAGCAATAAAAATCAATACAAAACATAAAATATATTAAAATATATTATACAATTAGCCTGTCCTTAAACCCCTGTTAAAAACCCCTACTAAAACAGTTTAAAACTCTGACAGGCTGGCCGAATGAAATAAATAGGTCTTCAAGGCCTGACGGAAGAGGCGTAGGTCCGTGGTCGTCCGTAGGTCAGGGAGTAGGTCATTCCAGAGGGCAGGGGCTGCCACAGAGAAGGCTCTCCCCCTGGGGTTCACCAGCCGACATTGCCTGGCCGATGACACGCTGAGGAGGCCCTCTCTGTGGGAGCTCACTGGTCGGTGGGAGGTATTTGGCAGCAGGAGGCGGTCTTGCAAATAGCCAGATCCCTTGCCATGGAGCGCTTTGAAGATGGTCACTAGTATCTTGAAGCGCACTCGGAAAGCCACAGGCAGGCAGTGCAGCTCACGCAGGAGAGGTGTCACATGGGAGCACCTAGATGCTCCCAAATTCCCCCGTGCGGCCGTATTCTGAACCAACTGGAGCCTCCGCGTGCACCTCAAGAGAAGCCCCATGTAGAGCATGTTGCAATAGTCCAGGCGGGAGATGACGAGGGCTTGAGTGACCGTGTGTAAAGCGTCACGATCCAGAAAGTGATGTTCTTGCTGGCATCTTGTAAAAAGTATATTTGAATAAAGCACATCACTAGGTATAGTGGAGTGACAAGTACCAGAGCAACAGAATCAAAGGAACTCGTGGAGTTTATATACGATTATCCTCTTTCTATTATTCTTTTATCAATAGGATTACTTTTTTTGTTATGACATCTTTCTAGATCGTGGGTGTCAAACGTGCCATGTCACATTGCCGTAACACAGGGATGTCCAAACTTGGGAACTTTAAGACTTGTGGACTTCAACTCCCAGAATTCCCCAGCCAGCATAGCTGGCTGGGGAATTCTGGGAGTTGAAGTCCACAAGTCTTAAAGTTCCCAAGTTTGGACATCCCTGCCGTAACATGATGTTTCGTGACTTTTCACCTTTCGCGCAGCTGGGTTGGGCGTGGCCTGTGTGTCACCCGCCAGTTTGATACCCCCGTTCTAGATTCAGAGAAAGCTGAGTCAGTCCAGCTGGTCTAAGAAACCTCTGTACAAAATGACAAATGCTTTCCTGAGTTTCATTCAAAGAAGGCCTTTCTCAGCTATACCATAAATGCCATAAACTGAACACGAGACTCAGAGGCATGCACAATCTATATTATGATAATGAGACACACTCCAGCAAGAACAGCCTTAAAAATATCTATATGTTTCCAACCTTCAAATGAGCAGAAACTATGCTATTAAAAACTGGGGCTAGAGTGGATCTAGGAGCTACAAAGAGGGGGATTTGCATGCAAATTCTGTGTTGCTCGCCCCGGATTTTAACATGAATTTGTCTTCCCTGATCAATGAATACTACAATTTTTTTCTCCCCAGAATCAATGCAAATCAAACCAGGAACCCCAATCTTACCTGTTCTGTGAGCCAGCCAATGTGCTTGATGTCTCTATTTCCTACAATGCCAAGTCCTGATTGTAAGGCCTTCAGCTCCTCTTTGACTCTTGGCAACAGAACGCTAACATTGCTATGAATAGCATTGAACCAAGACTGGGCAGATGCTTCCTCTTTTGCTCGAAGGAACAAGGAGACCCGTCCATCTGCTGAGCACACTTCTAGGTACCTGCAAGATGAATTTTTCTTAAGACTGAAATGCGGGGAGCCCAAATGCAAGCTGTTGTCATAAAATACCCAGCACTTTTTCTGAATTTCCACATCACTACTTTGAGAGCTGGTTGGCTTCTGGCTTTAAGTCAAGGTACTGTCACTTTTAAGGCATCTCTTGGTTCAGGATCTAGGTATCAGCAGGACTGCCCACTCCCGGTAGATTCTCTTCATATTCTTCTGTTTTGGGAATAGCAATAGCACTTAGCAATAGCATGTAGACTTATCTATTGCTTCACAGTGCTTTACAGCCCTCTCTAAGGGCTGTAGTTTTACAGTGTCAACGTATTGCCCCCAACAATCTAGGTCCTCATTTTACCCACCTCAGAAGGATGGAAGGCTGAGTCAACCTTGAGCCTGGTGAGAGTTGAACTATCAAATTTGTAGGCAGCCGGCAGTCAGCAGAAGTAGCCTGCAGTATTGCACTCTAACCACTGTGCCACCATGGCTCATATGCATTCTCACTGATCATGGTTATTCCCACATCTCAGTTATTATCTCACTTTTTGGGGGCACAGAATTTTTTTTTTGACCAGTGGCCTAAAGGCACAGCAAAATAAGTAAATAAAATAGATCTATATAGAGAGTAAGGAAAATGACCTCACTGAGATTATGCAAGAACTTGGCAAAAAAAGCCAAGACATTTTTAAGTCCCGAGAAACAATATTAAGAAGTGACAATAGCAGATGCCTCCTTAAATGACTGGATATATATATAGTTTTCCTGTGGAGATGATTTCCTGATCTGGTCTACCTGGGGCTGACTATCTATCTATGACCCCTCTGACAATCCCACTATTATTTTAGGACCCAGTTGTGTTTGCATTTAATCTAGTTGTGTTTGCATTGCAGAGAATATCATTATACATCTCATTTTTCTATCCAAATGAAAAGTAATGACACCCCATGTTGACTGCTCAAAGCACTTTAATATTAGCCTTCTAACCTCTTTAAATTATTATTATCATCCCCATATTGCTGGGAACAAAAGAAGGATGAACTCTTTTGAATTATAATTTTACAAAATTACATTGCTTACCTTTTTACCAGAGATTTTAGTGGTGGCTGCCTGATGTCTTAATATTAGGATAATACAGTGACTGTAGGTTACCCCCAAGGACATTTTTTTGTAAGTATATAATCCATCTAGTGTATTCGAAGTTGTATGAATATGCAAATCCACATATCCTTTTATGCACACATTCAATTATTTATGTATGATTTATTACTAATTTATAGGGTAGTGAGAAATGTCAGTTGTAATCAAGACATTGTGCAATATGAGATTCAATATGCAGAGAGTCTTCCAAGCTTTCAGAAGGCAAGTTGTGAGCTTTGCTCCACATGAGTGTCCTAATATTAGCTGCTTGCAATAGTGTACTTCTAATGCTCATTTCAAATCCTTCTTTGCCTTGTTTTGACATGACGGAATTGATACTACCGTGTTTCCCCGAAAAGAAGACAGGGTCTTATTTTCTTTTGACCCCCAAAATAAGTACTTGGCCTTATTTTCAGGGAGGTCTTATTATTTTTGAGGTGCAGGAGGCAGTGAACACTGCTGCTGTGTTGCAATATTTTTTTGGGAGGGATTATTTTCAGGGGAGGGCTTACTTTAGCGCATGTGCTCAAAAGCCTGATTGGGCTTATTATCTGGGAAGGTTCTATTTTCAGGGAAACACTGTATATAATGTCGTCCTCAGACCCTATCCTTTCTGTTCATTGATAATTCAATAATAATAATAATAATAATTTAATTTTATATCCCGCTCTCTCTCCCCAAGGGGACTCGAGGCGGGGCACAGGCAATTAAAAATACAAATAAAACCACAGACAAATACAAAATACAAAGTTAAAAATAGATTAAATTGATCCTGCGCTAAAACCCATAAACTAAACTAAAAATTACCCCTAAAAACCCCTAACCTAAAAAGAGACTACCCAAGGCCGGCCAGACGAAAAAAGTGTGTCTTTAATTTTAAGCGGAAGGAGCGGAGGTCCGTGGTTGTCCTGATATCGGGGGGAAGGTCATTCCAGAGGGCTGGGCCCGCCACAGAGAAGGCCCTTCCCCTGGGCGTCGCCCGCTGACAAAGTCTAGTGGACGGCACCCGGAGAAGTCCCTCTCTGTGGGAGCGAATCGGCCGTGAGGATGTATGGGGCAGGATCCGATCCCGCAGGTAGCTAGGTCCCGAGCCATGGAGCGCTTTGAAGATGGTAATTAACACCTTGAAGCGCACCCGGAAGACGACAGGTAGCCAGTGCAGCTCGCGCAAGAGCGGTGTTACGTGGGCAAACCTAGACGTGCCCATAATTGCTCGCGCGGCTGCATTCTGGACCAACTGAAGCCTCCGGGTACACCTCAAGGGGAGCCCCATGTAGAGAGAGTTGCAATAATCCAGTCGGGATGTCACGAGAGCATGAGTGACTGTGCGAAGGGCGTCCCGATCCAATAGGGGGCGCAACTGGCGTACCAGGCGAACCTGGTAAAACGCCCTCCTGGCCACGGCTGTCACTTGATCTTCCATGGACAGCCGGGTATCCAGGAGGACACCCAAGTTGCGCGCCCCATCCACAGGGGCAAGATGTTCGCCCCCTATGGCCAGCGTTGGAGAGAGCTGGTTGAATCGGGCAGCCGGAAACCACAGCCAAGCTAGAATTGATGAGAGTTTGAGTCCACCATTATCCTTGTAATACATTCACATACTTTTCCCAACAAATTGATTCTTCAAGCATCACGCCCTGAATGATCATTGGGTTACCTGTTTTCTAGATCATTTGGAAGACACTTCCTTGATATGTAGCACATTTTTAAGGGGATATTCTTCCCTTCCTTGAGGTCTTGCAGGGAAAGAGTTGGAGAGACTTGCTTCTGAAAGGCTGGTGAAGAATCCCAACTTACAGATGCACCAGTTGAGGAATTTTTAAAATAAGGAGAGATTTCCTTCATGTATTTGACTGGAACAGAGAGAAAACAACATAGAACTTTCAGTATGCAGTTCATTAAGTCTAAGTCACACTTGGAGATCAGTGAGCCATAAACAGATAACTGCTCTATAACATTTAATACCTAGGTAGCAGGCCAAGCAGAAACACAGGAAGCTTATCTGGTCACAATCCTCCCTTCTTTAATGAGAAGATTTGCATTTTATAGAGTATTTATGTTTTCTTATAAATCAGTATAAACGTATGCAAAGGCCCTCTATTTGCAAGATTATTTTTTTATTTTTCATGACACATTAGTGATTACCCCATCTGATGCTCTATACATAAATTAAAACAGTCATCAACAAAAACTGAGTTTTCTGACAGTTAGAACAATTAACCTCTGGAACAGCTTGCCTCCAGAAGTTGTGAATGTCCCAACCCTGGAAGTCTTTAAGAAGATGTTAGATAGCCATTTGTCTGAAATGGTATAAGGTTCCTGCCCACGCAGGGGGTTGGACTAGAAGACCTACAAGGTCCCTTCCAACTCTGCTATTGTATTGTATTGTATTGAGTTCACAGGTATTGGGAAAAACAAATAATGCAATGGTAATCCACTTCCAAAAAAAAAAACCTTATCAAGAAAACTGCAGGAACAGTCCAAGAAGTCATCAAGAGTCAAGACTGGCACACACACACACACAAAGAAAGAAAGAAAAAAGACATCTGTCGTCTGTCTGTCTGTCTGTCTGTCTGTCTATCTATCTATCTATCTATCTATCTAAGTCTTAGAGAATGAAATAAAAATAATCAGAAAAATAATATAAAATAAATTTAAAAATAGCTGTAGCCTAAGCAAGTGTCTATACGAAGAGCAATTTAAAGCAAAGGATAGACTTTTGTGCTGTAAATATGATTACAAAATGTAATAGGCAAGGTCTTCCCTCTAATAAGGCTATATTGTAATTGGCCCAAAATGGTAAAAGCAGTTGAAGTTCTGGTTTTTAAAATGATACTTTCTCAGAATAACAAGAGATCCAGAATCTATAGTAGCCACTGCACCACTAGGGCCCCTTGGTGCTGTAGTGGTTAGAATGCAGTCTAATTTATGCTGACTTCAGGAGTTTGATTCTGAATGGCTCAAAGTTGACTCAGACTTCCATCCTTTCAAGGTTGGTAAAATAAAGACCCAGATTATTGGGGTCAATATGCTGATTCTGCAAACTGCTTAGAGAGAGCTGTAAAGCACTATGAAGTGGTATATAAGTCTATGGCTATAATAGAATAGTCAAGATATATTTGGGACACCTAATTTTTGAAGATTTGTATAGAAAACATACAAGCATGCCCTTTTTACTAACAGAAATTATAGAAAATTCTTGAAGGCTACTCAAAGCTCAGGCAAAAGGACAGATTTTTCTGGTTACCAACTGTTTAATGTCGAAAAGCCAGAAGCCTCTGATGACCTCTGCTGATGGGAAAATGTCATGAAGGAACAATCATTTTTTTAGAATCTGGTACCCAAGAGTAGTTAGTGGTGGTAGTAATATCCTGTTTCCCTGAAAATAAGACCTCCTCAGATAATAAGCCCAATTGGGCTTTTGAGTGCATGTGCTAAAATAAGTCCTCTCTGGAAAATAAGCCCTCCCTGAAAATATTGCAACACAGCAGCAGCCATGAGGTGCCACGCTCGCTGCCTCCTGCAGCTCAAAAATAATAAGACCACCCCAAAAACAAGGCCAAGTGCTTATTTTAGGGGTCAAAAGAAAATAAGACCCTGTCTTATTTTCAGGGAAACATGGTAGTAGTAGTTGTAATTTATTATATTCCACCTGACTCCCAATGATTCTGGGACATTGAAAGAATAAGCTTTCAAGGATATTATTAGATCATCCAAATAACAAACTGGCAATCGTTGGAGAGCTTTAAGAAATTCAGTCTTGATTCTCCTGTTGCGACACAGTTCTTGGCATCCACATACTGGACTAATTGAAGTTTCTGAATTCTTTCTGAAGATAGATCCAACTATAACACACAAAGAAGCAAAGAATCCAAAGTGGGTGTGGGATGACGGCTGCTTGAACTGACACAGTAGGTGTAGATGCCATTCTTCCCAGGTTTAACTCAAGTATTAACAATTAAGCCTGCTCTTAGCAACAAACCTTTTTTTTTTTGCAGCCCTGTGGTGGCCTGATGACTGCAGAACAACTTTTCCAGTAGCAGCATGCACAATGAATCAATCACGCCGTGACTATCACATGCCAAAAAACACTCAGCACAGATCTACTCAACCCACATTCTCAAAATGCCAATATCGTTATGCAAATACACCAGATGGTAACTAACCCAAAGCCTTTCTCTTTCGCTTCAGGCCAATTCCAATATTGATACAAAAAAAATAAAATAAATTTGTGTCCCATGTTGTTGCTTCTACTGGAAACGCATCGTTAAATGTATTCAGCCCAGTTTCTTCCCTTTTCTAGTTTGATATATCCTCTTCAGAATCATCAGCCTTCTTACTAGACAGCCTTCTGATGAGTTCTGGGAAGGGATTTTCTGTTCTTCAAACTGCCAGGGTGCTTATGAACCAGGAATATGCGTTTCCTATCTATATATATGCCATACACTACACAATGCACAAGACTTCAGTACACCCTTTTGTATTGGCAAGTTCTCTGAACTAAATGGCTATGTGGTATGTTTTGCAGACGTTATTTTTGTGAAGGATGGAAACATTTCAATGAAAACTATTTCAAGGAGGATTAGGGTTCCATGCATGAGGTTGGACCTTGAAGCTAAGCTCTGATGCTGAACATACTGTTTTATGATTGGTGCGCCATCCAGCAGCCACTTACGCTGGTTGAACGGAGCAGAGAAACTTTTGACAACATATGCTAACCAGATTACATTTTTTTACATGTGTTCCCAGCTTGACAGATAAAAGTCCCCACCTACACAAGCTGTTTTTGACTGCCAGCCAGCATTCCAGTGAAAAGCCACTGGGCTGCCAGCCAACATCATGCTGAGTGCAGCCCTATGGGAACCTCTGTCATTGCAATGGGCAGCTGATCAGCTGATATGAGAAGGAGTGAAAAATAGCTTATGTATGCAAAGCTACATGCTTCCATACTTATTATTCAGCAGAAATGGGGCATGCCAAGAAAACCATTCATCAAACATTTGGAAGAATGACATTTGTTACACACGGGCTAAAAGATTAGGTGGCAGACAAGCGACAATAATTTTAAAAAAACAATTACAATGGCCTAGAATCACTTTCAAGAAGCAATGGAGAGAATTACCCTTGAGGAAAAAAGACCGAGTGGAGCATTCAGAGATGCAACAGAATGCTGCACTGTTTCTCTGTTGTTCTAGAACAGGGGTGTTAAACTCAAAGCCTGGATGCGGCCTGCGAGGTGCTTAGATCTGGCCCGCAGCGCCTTCCCGGAGACAGTGAAGGACCAGCCCTCAGTGCCTCTGCTAGTGAAAATGGAGCTTGGGAGGGCTGGGTGCAGCTCTCGCCCAGCTTCATTTTCACTGGCAGTGGGTTGCAATTGGTCATCGCAGCCGAAACGGAGCTTGGGAGCCTGTTTTTGCTGACAGAGTGCTCGGGCCACCACAGGCGCCCCCAACATGAGTGATGTCAAGCTGGCTGCACCCACCCTGGCACCCCAAGGTCAAATATAACCCTGATGCGGCCCTCAATGAGATTGAGTTTGACACCCCTGTTCTAGAAGAAGGATCTTATGGCATAGGAAAGCAGGTTCGATGGAGTTGAGCTCAATGAACTTTTGAGTTCTGTGGTTCTATGATAATCCCACTAATGAAAACTGTGTTCTGGAAAATATGAATTGACTATAGAGAAGCTACATCTTCTTCACCAAGGGTAAAAATACTCATAAAACCAATAAAATGTCAAGGAAAAAAACCCCAATATTGATGATATTTTAACATTCTGAAATGCTGGATACATCCTATAATTATAATTATTGATGTTATTTACAGTTCCTTGGTGACAGCAGATTTAGAGTTATGATTACAAGAAATATAGCACATAGAAATACAAGAATAAGTTAAATCAAAGTGAAGTGTGTTTCAGGTAGGGCTTAATGACAGAGCATCCATATATTGAAAACTGATATTCCACCTTAACAGCCTTCATAAGAATATTTTCAGAAGCTTCTCCAAAGGCTCCAAAGAGGCAAAGTGCACTTTAAGCCAAGGTAGGACTCTGATTTGTCTTTTCAGCAGTGAACTTCAAAAACCAAAAACTACAGCTGGCTGCATCCATGATTCTTTCCTACAGATGCACATTTATAGCTGTTCTGACACTGAAAAGATTACGGGCAAAGATATGAATCACAAATAACTCATTTGTCCATCAGCAAGGGAAATGATATGGACTTTGTTTCACGAATTGGAATTACTTCATCGCAGCTGATATTAAATAATTAAAGGATGCAATAAATTATGGATATTTCATTTGGGGGGTTTTTTCCTCCGAGAGGAATCTGCATTCAAGTCCCCACACAGAAATCTGTAAAGCATTTGGTCAACGATAAAATATGTGACAATTGGAAAATAATGCATAATTTATATTCGTTTTGGATCCTACGCAGTGGTGGGCTGCTGCCTGGTTGGACTGGTTTGGGCGAACCGGAAGTTGTGATCACTGGCTGGATCCGCCCACTCGCCCCTGTGCTATCCTTTCTATTTATAACTAACTTTCTGGCTCGTCCCACACCCCCACCCACTGCCCAGCTGAGTTCCACCTAATGCCTGCTGCACTAACCGGAGTTGCCTTTGTTGATTAGCTGCATGTCTGAACCTCCATTTCAGACCCGAAGAGGTGGGTGCGTGCTCACAACCAGCAAACTGGTTGCTAAAGTACCATATTTTTCAGACTATAAGACGCAGCGGAGTATAAAACGCACCATGATTTTGAAGAAGTAAAATTTTTTTAAAACGTTTTTGCACTCTGCAGGCCTCCCAAACCCTCTAAACCAGGGGTCCCCAACCCCCGGTCCGCGGACCGGTGCCGGTCCGCAGCTTCATAGGAACCGGGCCGCAGGGCCGGCAAGGAGGAGGGAGCAGCCCCCTGGCAGAGGATGGCCGAGCGCGCCTCCACCAGCTCGTTCCGATGGCCACCGCGGCGCACTGCACTTTCCGGGGCTTTCTGGAGAGGCTGGCATGTCGGCTGGGAAGGTTATCCCGCAGCGGGCGGCCGAAGGACCCAAACTGCGGCTATCTTAAGCACCCGGACGGCTTCAGCGGCGCACACGGCCGCTGCGGGATAAGCTCTGCAACCGACATGCCAACCCCTCTGCTGCTTCCTGGGGGGGGGGAGGGAGAGAATGGCAGACACACAGAGAGGCAGACTTAGAGAGACAGAAATAGAGAGAGAGGGAAACAGACACACATACACACACACAGTGACAGAGATGGGTGGAGGGAGGAGAGACAGAGAGAGAGAGAGACAAAAAAACAGAGAAAGAAAGAAAAATAGAAAAAGAAAGATAAATGGAGGGTGGGAGGGAGTGAAGGAAAGAAGGGGGAGGGAGGAGGAAGAGAGAGGTGAAAGAAGGAAGGAAAGGAAGGAAAGAAAAAGAAAAAGAAAGAGGAATGGAGGGAAGGAGGGAGGGAAGGAAAGAAGGGAGGCAATGGAAGGAAGGAAAGGAAAGGAAGAAATCTATTTTCCTATTTCCTTTATAAATTTAATAAATTGAAATTGAAATTGAAATTCCACCTCAAGCTACCTGTTTGGTTAACCAGGTTAAAGATCTATTTTTCTCCCAGTGGTCATTTCAAAGGAATCACATCCTCGTGAGTCATTTCCTGGATTCAAACCAGCATCCCAAAGAGTCATGGGATGCCTTTATATATAACGAGTGCCCATAAATCCATTTTTACCATCTTCAGAAGACCAAAGACCAGCCAGAAATGGAAGGAAGGAAGGAAGGAAGGAAGGAAGGAAGAAAGAAAGAAAGAAAGAAAGAAAGAAAGAAAGAAAGAAAGAAAGAAAGAAAGAAAGAAAGAAAGAAAGAAAGAACTTATGACCACAATTGAGCCCAAAATTTTGGTTGCTAAGCAAGACTGTTAAGTGATTTTCACCACATTTTCCAAGTTGGCCACGCCCACTGGTGTCACATGACAACTGAGCCACTCCCACAAAACAGGCCACACCTTTTGGCTCTCAAAAGAAATTTCAGTTGTGGTACTGTTGATATTTGGCTCTATTGACTAATAAGTTTGCTTACCACTGCCCTAGACGGCCAAGTGAGCCGACTCCCCCCCCCCCGCATGCGCATGCGCTGCCTGTTTCCCCTGCCCCCCCTCCTCCTCTAGGCCAGCCGGTCCGCAGAATTTTCTTTAAAATGAAACCGGTCCCTGGTGCAAAAAAGGTTGGGGACCCCTGCTCTAAACCCTTTGCATTTTTTTTGCAAAAAAAAATGGGGGGCATGCAGAGGATTTGGGAGGCTCTTGGGGGCAAAAAACAACTTGTTTTTTCCTCATTTTTGCCCTCCCCAGCCCCCAGGAGCACTTTGCAAGCCTCCCAAACCCTCTGCACATCCATTTTTGCAAAGGGACAGGGTTTTGGTAGGCCAAAAATGCTGTATTCACTGTATAAAATGCACCCAGATTTTCACCCTCTTTTTTATACTGCAAAAAATACAGAGTGCAGCCCACTTGTGATCCTAAGGCTGGTATTCTTTTTGTAAATTATTCTGTAACCTATATTCCTTTGACAGATTCCAATAGGATGCTACTTTCTGTATTGTCATGCCTCCATTTCCTAAATCAGTGATGGCTAACCTTTTTGGGTTCGTGTACCAAAAGCGGGGGGAGCGCAGGGGGGTTGTGCATGGGTGTGCCACTCCCATAATGCTATGTGTGCGACCCCCTGCTTTTGGCGCACTTTTTTCGCCCTCCCCAGGCTCCCCAGGCTTTCTAGGAGCCTGGGGAGGGTGAAAACATCCTCCCCTCCCCACCTCCAGAAGCTTCAGGAGCTTCCCTGGAGCCTCCCTGGACCCTCCAGAGGGCAAAAAACAGCCATAAAAGAAGGCCTAAATCAGTTGGCCAGCGCACACATGCGCACTGGAGCTGACAGGGCAACACCTTGCGTGCCCTAAGAAATGGTTCCGCGTGCCACCTGTGGCACCCGTGCCATAGGTTCCCCATCACTGTCCTAAATCATGCACTCTGGCCATGCACTCTATACTTCATGGAGGGTTTGTTGTTCTTGTGGTTGTTAATGAAAATATTCTTTGACAAAATAATAATTAAAATGAAATGCAAAAAAAAAAAAAGCCACCAGATGCCCAAAATGTGTAAACCTGAGAACAGAAACAACAGTCCATGCCTGGAGCTTTGAAGTTTCTAGTGGCAAACAAATAATGTCACAGCATCTCTCCCTGGGGAAGGGGGATTTGGCCTGCTTTAACAAGTAATAATATCCATTTCTGAAGGGTTCAATCTCTGGCCAATGACTCAGGCTTTCCTCGAATTAACTCAAATGCTTCCATGTGTTGGCATTTCCTTTAGAGATGCTTTGCAAAGTTCTTTCCCCTTCCCTTCCCCCAAATCCAATGTACTTGGAGTTCAGACTGCTGGTTTTTTTTTTCTGCACACAAAAATGGACATGAGGCACAGAGCAAACAGTTTCAGCTCCATCAGTGGCATCCCTGCATCTCAGTTTCCTCACTGGCCCTTGGAGAAACTAGAGGAAAAAATAATACTAATTAAAATAACGCAGCTCCCACTGGAAACAGAAAGTTTGGCACTCTTGCAATGGGCAAACTGGGGTGAATAGGCAGTTTGTTTGACCGATTCATATAGCCATCTATCTCAGTACATGGTTCTGGGCAGCTCACAATTTTAAAACAAATACTGTATATACAAATACAAAATAAAAAGATAAATGAAACACAGTATAAAAGCCATCAGCATAACCGGGAAATGAGCTCCATCACACACCAAGGACCAGGGGTGGGATCGAAACATTTTAGCAATCAGTTCTCTGCCTGGTGGCTGGGTGGGCGTGGCCTCCTTGGCCTCCTGCACCACGGCGGGGGGAGGGGGCATTTTCACCCACCCCAGGCACCAGAGACTTTGCTCGAGCCTCCGGGAGGGTGAAAATGGCCTCACCCAGACTCATTTCCAGACTTTCAGAACTTCCGGGAGTCCCGTTTTTCACTGTCCCAGAGCCGCATCCAAAACAAGCCACATGGAGACTCTTGGGAAGGGCGGAGCAGGGTGGGCAGGGCCAGCCAGTCCTTTCAATTACCGGTTCAAAAAACAAGATGCAAAATTAGCATCCGGTTCACCCGAACCAGTCCGAACTGGCTGAATCCCACCCCTACCAAGGGTTCCAAGCTTGACCACAGAACCAATCCTTCAAGGCCCTTCAGAAGGCCACAGTGAGGGGGCCAACCTAATCTCTGTATAGAAGGTTGGGACCATGACAGAAAAGGCTCTTTTTCTCAGTCCCACAGTTGATACTTCTTGGCTTGTCTGTTCTCCAGTCAGATTGGTCCTGTAGGTAACCCAGTCCAAAGCCACATAGGGCTTTACAGCTGACATCAGCACCTTGAACTGAACCTGGAAGAAATCTGGTAACTAATACAGCTCACAAATGTGTCACATGAGGCAAATAACTGATGCCATTAACTGCCCATGCCAGTGACATTGCATCAGCTGAAGCTTCAAATTCTCTTCAAAGGCAGCTCCAGCAGGCTACCATAGTCCAATCAAGAAGCTACAAGGCCATGAGTAACTGTACGCAGGGCCTTATGCATACAATATGCATACAACTGATGTATAACATAATTGCCCTGAAAGTTTTTCTGAAAGGATAACAAGCTATGAATTAATTGTAAATGTTTTGTTTTATAGCCTGAGAGGGAAAGTAGTACTGTTAGCTTTTATAGAGGGTGGCAAAATAACTTGATCCAGCTTCATATTTTCTATTATTTTGAGATACAGTTGTGCTCTGCTTCATGCAACAAAATGACTTTGGGTCTCTCTAGAACAGTGGTTCTCAACCTTTCTAATGCCGCAACACTTTAATACAGTTCCTCATGTTGTGATGACCCCCAACCATAAAAATGATGTCTTGGTTCCTAAGACCATCGAAAATGTGTGATTTCTGATGGTCTTAGGTGACCCCTGTTCTAGAACAAGGATGGGCAATTAACTTTTGTTAACTTTTGTAAGGGGCCACATGAGAAACTGGGACTGTTGTGGAGGGCTGAGCCAATGTAAACTGATTTGATGTCCTCAAACTCTATTACCTCAATTCCAGAGGCTGCTCCAGGTAAAGAGTGTTGTGCAGAAGCAGAAAAGCACTTTCTCTTCTTGCCTTCCGTCAACTGCCAGTTGACTGAAGGAGCACATGGTGACTGTGCAGAACCGGACCCAATCAGCTTCTTTTCCTGCCCTCTGAGGCATGCTTATGTACATTTGATTTCTAATTTCCAATTGACCGTAAGTGGGCCAGACAGGGACAGGCAAAAGGCCAGATGTGGTCCGAGGTCCATAAAATGGGCCTGTATGTCCTGAGAAGCAATACATACAGAAACCATGACACTGACAATGATCTAATAACAGATAAGAAGAAAAATTAACAGCTATATTGCAACCTTACAGTGTATCCTATTCATGTCCATTCAAAAGTTTAACAGAAATATATGCACATTTTAAAACAGTTTGGAAGCTATTGCCCTTGGGTCATAATTCTTTGGCAGGACTTTTCCTTGATTAATGTCCAATGTTTGGAATTGCTTCTGTTCAGAGGTGTCTATGAAATTCGTATTGCATGCAGCAATAAGACTGTTGCAACCGATCATCAGTCATTCAGTTTCTAAAATGTGAAGTTAATTACAGTCAAGATGCATTAGTGATGTCAGAAATATCCCAAAAACAGATGCTCCAGGACTGTGTGCGGTCCTTGGGTGGGGTAACAAATTATATATTAGTTGAAGGACTAATTTGATCTCACTTTTTAAAGATGTGCATACTTTTTCTGGGTGGAAACCTACACATTTTGGACTGTGTTCCCAACAGAACATTCTAGTTTGGTGTACTGCTCTCATGTTCAGAAGAACTTGCTAATAATAACTTCAGTCCTTTCCCCCTCAAGCCACGTCTCTCATACATACTGGAGAAAGGTTCACTAGAACTTGGCAAAAGTTATTTGTTGTAATTCCTTTACAAAACCTGCTGAGCCGCATCACTCTGTTGGAATAGCCATACACCCTCCCCAAACAGGTTTCATAAGTCCCACTATTACTCAGGTTTTAAAGAATTTTCATGCATATAAAATTATTGTTTCCCACTACATGCAGATCTTTGTTAAAGCAGACACAAAAACATGGAGTTGAGAAAGACCGTTCATGCCACTGTCTCCCTCTGTGCTGGAATTACAAACCAAATATTCAAACTACTTGAACCCTCATGAATAATTGAGTCTGCTGTCAAACTACTCTTATCCTTATGATTTTATTTCTTAATAGTCAATCAAAATGTGCCGTGATGTATCTTCAGAAATGTATTCTTTTATAGGATGTTAGGGATACATACCATATTTAAAAAGATGGAGAAAGAAAGAGTATATATGATTGCAAAAAAATTGTCACTCTTTTCTATTATCCAGTCTATTTTTCTTCATCATCAAAACTGTAAGTCGTAAGTGCATTTATTTCTATTTTATGCAAGTTTTCACTCTATCTATCTATCATCTATCTATCTATCTATCTATCTATCTATCTATCTATCTATCTATCTATCTATCTATCTATCTATCTATCTATCTATCTATCTATCTATCTATCTATGTTGTTCAGTTGCTAGGTCGTGTCTGACTCCTTGCAACCCCATAGATCAGTGGTAGTCAACCTGGTCCCTACCACCCACTAGTGGGCGTTCCAGCTTTCATGGTGGGCGGGAGGGGTTTTGTCTGATACTGAAGCACTTTCCCTTTTTTTAATTTAATTGACTTCCCTACTTTATAAATCGCCATTACTGTGGAACCGGTGGGCGGTTAGAAAATTTTACTACTAACAGAGATACAAAAGTGGGCGGTAGGTATAAAAAGGTTGACTATCCCTGCCATAGATCATAGCACACCAGACTCCCCCCCCCATCCTCCACTGTATCCTTGCCCAAATTCACATTCATTGTATCAATGACACTATCTAATCATCTCATCATCTGCCATTCCCTTTTGCTTTCGATCTTTCCCAATAACAGGGCCTTTTCCAGGAGTCCGTCCTTCTTATTTGTTGGCCAAAGTATTTGAGCTTCATCTTCACTGGCCTTTCAAAGAACAGTCAGGGTTGATTTCCTTTAAGGCAAAGGTAAAGTTTTCCCACACAAATACAGTATGTATTAGTCATTCCCCACTCTAGGTGGCAATGCTCATCTCAGTTTTAAAGCCAAACAGCCAGCGTTGTCCAAAGACGTTGTGGCTGACATGACTAAACACCAAAGGTGCACAGAACGCTGTTAACTTACCAACAAAGCTGGTCCCTATTTTTCTACTTGCATTTTTGCGTGCTTTTGAACTGCTAGGTTGGCAGAGGTTGGGGACAAGTAATGGGAGCTTACTCTGTTACTTAGCATTAGGGATTCAAACCGCTGAACTGCCGACCTTCTGATCGACAAACTCAGCATCTTAGCCACTGAGCCATTGTGTCCCTCTTGATTTCCTTTAGGATTCATTGATTTGATCTCCTTGCAGTCCAAGGAACTCTCAAGAGTCTTCTCCAATACCACAGTTTGAAAGCATCAGTTCTTTAGTGCTCTGCCTTCCTGTAGTCCAACTCTCACAGCCCATACATTAATACTACAAAAGCCATAGCTTTGATTATATAGACTTTTGTTGGCAAGGTGATGTGTCTGCTTTTTAATATGCTATCTAGGTTTGCCATACTTTTCCTGTCAAGGAGCAAGTGTCTTTTAATTTCATGGCTGCAGTCGCCATCTGCAGTGAAAATAAAATCTGTCACTGCTTCCATTTCTTCCCCTTATATTTGCCAGGAAGTGATGGGACCAGATGCCATAATCTTAAGGTTTTTTTTAACGTTGAGTTTCAAGCCAACGTTTGCACTCTCCTCTTTTAATAATAATTTTTATTTAATAATAATAATAATAATAATAATAATAATAATAATAATAATAATAATAATAATAATAATAATAATAATAATTTTTATTTATAACCCGCTCTCTCTCCCCGAAGGGACTCTCCTCAAAAGGCTCTTTAGTTCCACTTCACTTCCTGCCACTAGAGAGGTATCGTCTGCATATCTGAGGTTGTTGATATTTCTCCGGTCAACCTTAATTCCATCTTGTGATTCATCCATCCCAGCCTTTAGCATGGTGTGTTCTGAATACAAGTTAAATAAGCAGGGTGATAATATACAGCCTTGTCGTGCTCCTCTTTGAATCAATCAATTGTTCCATGTCTGACTCTAACTGTTGCTCCTTGACCCACATACAGACAAGGTAGTCTGGTAGTCCCATCTCTTTAAGAACTTGCCACAGTTTGTTATAATCTACTTCAGGGCTGTCAAACTTCTGGCCCGCAAGCCGGATGCATCACATGCTGGCCATGCCCATGCTCGCTTTAGTGAAGGAGGGAAAAGTCCCAATATGTCACACGCTGATGTCATGCCGACGTGAGTTTGACACCCCTGATCTACATAATCAAAGGCTTCAGCATAGTCAATGAAGCAGAAGTAGATGTCTGTCTGGAACTCTCTTGCTTTCTCCATTATCCAGCGAATGTTGGCAATTTGATCTCTATTTCCTCTGCCTTGGTTTGCATATCGCTGAAGCCTAGCTTGCAGGATTTTGAGCATGTGTGTGAAGTGAGCACAATTGTACATTGTGTGTGTGTGTGTGTTTGGATGTATAGTTTTTTTCTCTAATCCAAGAAATTAGGTTAACCATTTCCACAAACTCCGCCATCTTCACCAATCATTCCTCCATTTTGAGTAATATCAAACTTTTCTACTTTTGAGCATAATAGTATTACTGCAGTTGTCACAAATAAAAAAAGATCCAGAACTTTTTTCTAGCTGTTTGTCCATTAGTCTCAAAAGAAAAATCTCTGGTTTCTATTATATTTTAACCTTTAAAAACTTCTTAATTAATGTATGTATTTATATCCAAAATTTTCTGGCTTTTTATATGTCCACCAGGAATGTCCCTTGAAAATGGAAAACATGAAATATCCCTTCATGTTGTTTACATTATCAAACACAATTCCTATAGCCTTTAAAAACTGAAAACAGGCAGCCATGTCAATGTGAGGTAGAGAAGGATACTACTTCGTCTGAACTTCTGGCTGGGCCACTGGGCCATTTTTCACCCTCCCCAAGCTCCAGAGGCTTTCCTGAACCCTGGGAAGGGTGAAAATGCCACCCCGGCCACCTTGGAGGTCCTCTGGAAGGTGGAAATGGATTATTTCCTAACTTCTGACTGGGCCATTGAACCTGTTGTTCGCCCTCCCCAGGCTCTCGAGGCTTTCCTTAAGCCTGGAGAGGGTGAAAACAAGTCGAACAGGCCAACCGGAAGTTCAGAAATGATTCATTTCTGCCTTCTGGACGGCCTCCGAAGGCCATTTTCACCCTCCCCAGGCTTCAGGAAAGCCTCCGGAGCCTGGGGAGGGCAAAAGCTCCCCACCGCATGGGGGTTGCATGTACACATGCGCCAGGGGTCACACGTGCATGTGTGGGGGTTGCACAAGCTTGTGCAGGGGTCACATGCATATGCGCAGGTGGGTGGGGTGCATTCCACTGTGGGTCTGGGCACACACGCATGTGCTATAGCACCGCACACCCAATTTTGGCACATCTTTCAAAAAAGGTTAGCCATCACTGGACTAGAAGATCCTCGAGGTCCTTTCCGACTCTTATTATTTTGTACTCTGTCTGTATTCTGTATTCCAGAATCTCTCAGTCTGCCTGTACTTCTGAAGAAGCCCTCCACTGGGACATAATTGAAGCATGAAAAACAAAACAAAAAAAACTTATGGATCTCTTAGAGAGATACATAAATACATCAAAGAGATACATCAAATACATAACACAAACCACACCCCCTTTCTTCCTTGTAACTAATATTAAGTAGATCAGTCCAGCATTTCCCCAATGAAGCTTTCATTGAAATGGCCTTCTCTGTTGAGAAGTGAATTTCTTTCCTATCCAGCTGAGTGAGAGGTTTGAACAGACAGAAAAAAGTATGAAGAGCAGCAATCTTGGCCTTTCTTTTCCTTCTGAGTGGCCATGTGGATTAAATCAAATAATGGTGACCTTAAAGTTGGGAGTTGCAAGGTCAGAGAATGTTTTGCTTAGTGAAAGCTAGCAACGAAGCCATCTAGGGTTTACTCTGAACCATTTGGGAGATATACTTCTGCCCCTAAAATTATAGATCTTATATACATTTGTTTCCAATGAGTGCTCATTTTAAGTTTGCATAACATACAGCTCCACTTCAAAGTTGGAGGTGCTCTGTGGGGAATTTACGTTGCTCATTTGATGTGCAATGTGAAACTCTGTTAAGTGTAGCCTTTGCATTCCTTTGCTGTACCACAGTTTCATCTTTTGGCACTCTTAGGCATCAAAAGCAATTATTGGCTTATCCTGAGGCAACAATTAATTAAATGCCACTCATCCCAGTCCTGACCTTGCTGTCCTGCATTTCACCTTTGCCTCATTCAAGGTTGATTTATATTATTCAATCACCTTCCACCTGCCTTCAGAAACTCCTTGAGATTTTGTTAAACATGGACCTCGTTAAACATGGGGATTCACAACCCACTGCTTCTGGGGGGAAATGAGGGTATGCATTCAGTTGCACACACATTCAACGATCCTTTCTGTTGTGCATTCAACAAAAGTTTGATCAATGGGCATTAACAGTTGGACACACTTTTCTCCCTCCCTACAAAAACCTCACCTGCTGATTTTGGAACATTAAGCTATTCCTAGAGTTCTTGGCAACCCAACTCTGAAATCAACTTTCCTGTTTTCTAGCACAGTCTTAGAGTGAACATCCTGCTCACCATGGAAAAGATTTGGTAGAAAAGAAGATCACTCTGTCCCTCTTGTACTGGCTTCCCATTCTCAATCAGCTAGATGGAAAGTATATTTCTGATTGAAAGTTAACTTTTTTGTGCTTATTTATAAAGCTGTGCTTGTGATTTTACTGACAGTTACCTGGGACTGGAAAGATAAAGAATGGCCATTTTTTGTCTGGTGCATCAGTCAGAGATTCAAGAACTGCAATGAGGTTGAATCCATTTCTTCTAGGGAATAATATCAAAGGAAGCCACTCTGACCCAACGACATTAGACAAAGAATGTATGTGTTGCCTTTCCATGACAGAGGGAACCCTGGACCACAGTGCTGTCTAGTCTTATTCTTCAGTAACATGACCAAAGATCTTCAACTGCCATTCAAGAACTTTATAACATACCACTTTATAATGTATGAAACTTTATTCATACCACTTTATAATGCCTTGGTAAGGCCACACTTGGAATACTGCATACAGTTTTGGTCGTCACAATGTAGAAAAGACATGGAGATTCTGGAAAGAGTGCAGAGAAGAGCAACCAAGATGATTAGGGGACTGGAGACTAAAACACATGAGGAATGGTTGCAGGTACTGGGTATGTCTAGTTTAACGAAAAGAAGGATTAGGGGAAACATGATATCAGTCTTCTGATATCTCAGAGGCTGTCACAAAGAAGAGGGAGTCAAACTATTCTCCAAGGCACCTGGGGGCAGGACAAGAAGCAATGGGTGGAAACTAATCAAGGAGAGAAGCAACTTAGAACCGAGGAGAAATTTCCTGACAGTGAGAACAATTAACCAGTGGAACAGCTTGCCTCCAGAAGTTGTGAATGCCCCAACCCTGGAAGTCTTTAAGAAGATGTTGGATAGCCATTTGTCTGAAATGGTATAGGGTTTCCTGCCTAGGCAGGGGGTTGGTCTAGAAGACCTCCAAGGTCCCTTCCAACTCTGCTATTGTAAATACTGGTCCAAAATGAATATAAAGGTCATCAACATGTTCTAGCATTCAATTTCAGTCCCTTAAACTTCATTCCTCTCCTCTTTTCTACATTAGCTTTATAGTTTGTGTAAGCCTGAGGGCAGAGTCTGTCTCTCTTTGACTTTTGCAGGCCCTTCTAAGAAGACAATAATCAGAAAGACAGAATACAACACAACAAATCAATACACAGCAAGCCATGGAGAATTTATTTCCTTCATTTGAGCTGAGGTGGAACAGTGGTTAGAATGCAGTACTGCAGCTAATTCTGCTGCCAGCAATTTGGTTTCCCCTTCGCCAATGGCGGGCGGCATAGTTTTGAGAACATGGAGAGAGCTGGCCGTCTGAGTCGGAAGGCTTCCCGGGGCTTCGGCTGCGAGGGGGAAAGTGAGTGGTTTTAAACATTTTTTTTGCTGTCAGCCTGGGCTGAAAGAACTTGGAGGGGGGTGTCTGCTTGTTAAACCCCCCCTTGGACTAAAGCGGCACTTAAGAATGGCTCCTCGCTGCGAGGAAGCGGATATCTTTAATCCGGACTGTTTGAAACAAGGGAAAGTGATCTGCGGTTTGTCTTTGAAACAAAGTATCTAGGTCTGGCTGACTTGAAACATTTTTTTTTACCACTCTCTCCTTCTGGCTCTGAGTCTGGGCGGTGGAAAATGGCTTCTCTTTGTCCCTGAATGACTATTTTACTTATGGAAAATTTCCAGCATCGCTTTGTGATTTGGACTTCCTCTTGTTATTGAAGAAGAATTTTTTTGGATTATGTGATTTCTTTTCTGGAGTGCCTTCGTTATTAGAATTATTGATCTGGAAAACTGTTTCTCTTTTGGTTCCTGAACTTTTCACAATCCTGATTTGAACTTTCAGCTCCTGATTTGCCTCAACGGCCCCACCCAAAAAATGCCATTTTAGTGGCATTAACTTTAACAGCTAACTATGGCACAGAAATCAGAACTGGCAGGCTTAGAACTAAGGATGGCTTCTCTTGAATCAATTATACAAACTTTGGTGCAAGAAATCAAGGCCCAGAGAGAAGAAAATATCAACTTCAAAAAGGAGCTACTGGACACACGGAAACAAGTGCTGGATAACACACAGAAGAATGAAGAGTTGGAAGGGGGGCTGGCTGGGGCTAAGGGAGAGATTAAAAATGTTACTAATGAGGTTGTAGAAATAAATGGGCGTGTGTCTAGGATTGATATGGAAAGGATGACATATTTTTTGAGATTTCAGAACGTTTCTGAGGAATCTGGTGAATGTCTCCCTGAACTCATGAGCACAATTTTAGCAGATTATTTACATAAGCCTAAGGATGAGATCAGAGGGGACATTGACCTAGCCTACAGAATAAACTCTGCATATGCCAGGATAAATGAAGTACCCAGAGAGATACATGTGAAATTTGTTAGAAGGTCAACCAGAGAGGAAATCTTGAAGGTGCAAAGAGGAGGACCGTTAATTTACCAACAAAAGGAGGTTGCCATCTTGAAGCAGATTCCAAGAAAGATTAGAGAAGCGAGAAGGAAATTTTCCTTCTTGTCTAGAAAATTGTTTGATCACGGGATCTGGTTCAAGTGGGTGATGCCCGAAGGGATGCTGGTGTTCTGGGAAGGAGGAAGAGTGAGGATTAAAACAGTTGCTGAGGCGGAAGCCTTTCTTAAAAAACATTCCTCTGTCCTGGGGGAAGATCCAGGGGGGGCAGGGGGGCCATGGCCCCGCCCGCTGGGGGCCTGGAAGGAGGGACAGAAGACACAATTGCCAAGAGACTTAGATCTAAAAAATAACTTTGCCTTGATTTTTTGAGTAATATTGTATAACATGTGTATCTGGATTTTTGCAAATGACTGACAGCATTGAATTGAGAACTTAGAAATATGTACTTGTTTTCACTTTGTAGTATTATGAAAAATGTTTTTTGTTAATGATTTATTATGAAGCTCCGGAAGGGCCGACGACTTTGATGCGAAAGCTCTCAAAATTTCTTTGTATCTCTTACCCTACCCCAATGAAAAATTGTAAAACCAATAAAACTTTTTCAATATAAAAAAAAAATATTGTATATAGTTGATTTATCTTGCTGCCTGAAATAAACGGCTATAGTTTTTCTGAGTAAACCTGGTCTGGACTCCCTCATTCTCAACAGTATGTAAGCCACCAATGGAATGGAATGGAGTGAAATGGACTGGACTAGAATAGAATAGAATTATTTATTGGCAAAGTGTGATGGGACACAGAAGGAATTTGTTTCTGGTGCATAAGCTCTCAGGAGAACGGTGGTCCAACGTCATGCACTTAACTGGAGAATATAACGTTCTATAAAAGGATAATGCTGTTGTTTGCAGAAAGCTGCGGCTGCTGCTATATTGAGTTTCACAAATGAAGCCTCTGGTCCTGGTGGCTGGGTGGGACCACCAAGGCCTGGGAGGGGAAAAGCCATGAGAGGGTGAGGGAGAAATCCTCACATCCTATGTCATTAACTATAAATAGCACCGACCCTCTTTCAGACATTTGAGCTTCCCTCTGATTTCTTCCCAAGTCATTAATCCAGGCAGACAGGGCTTGTCAATGATGATTATAGTACTCAGAGAGTTACCGGGTGTTTTTTTTTTAAATGATAATAGTAAAAATTACAGAACAAGGTTAAAACCATGCTCTAAAGATTTACATCTTTTCAAATAAATTGTTCAAGAAATTGAAAATGACCTAGTTGAGTATCTCATAAATCAAAGAGTTCAACAACAATATACTAGCAAAATCAGATAAGTTGCGTTCAAGAACCAATTTTTCATGCAAAAATCTATTAAGGGAGAAAACAGGAATGGCAGAATGCAATATTCCAATGAAATATACTATTAGGACAGTGAATGCAAATATCATAAAGGCTTCCCTGATTTTTGTCTACATATCCTACCTACCTAAATCAGAGGATTTAGAGCAGGGGTCCCCAACCTTTTTGGCACCAGGGACCGGTTTCATGCTAAAATAATTCCGCGGACTGGTGGCCATGGCTCGGCCGGCATAGAGGGGGAGGGGGAACAGGCGGCGCATGCGCACATGGGGGGGTGAGTCGGTTCACTCACCCCTCTCGAGCCCCCAATGGTGCGAGCGGCCGCGCCTGCGCTCTCCCACCCCCAGCACGCGGTCTGCCCAGGGGGCTGCCCCCTCCTCTCTCCTTCTCCTCTCCAGCCCTTTCTAAGAGTTGCGCCGCTCACTGTGGCCTGGTTCCTATCAAGCCACGGATTGGCACCAGTCCGCGGCCCAGGGGTTGGGGACCCCTGATTTAGAGGAATCATTGGATAGAGACAGGGTGAAACTAGATGAGTATTAGAAAGTATTGCTGGATCCCCCAGAAGTTGATGTGTAATAGTAACCATCCAAATCCAGTGAAAATCACTAGCAAGCAAGGGCATTGATGGATGTCTTCCATTGCTTAGAGGCCCAATATTTTTTGAAAGCAGAGACACTGTGTCATTAATCACTTTGCCTGAGAGTCTGAGAGTTTCAACTACATTTGTCCTAAATATTGCTGCACATTATGGATCAGCAACCTCTTCAGTTCCATGAGATCTTTTGAATACTCCACATCCCTACCCCCAATCATCACTTGAAGTCTCAAAAGGTGTCACTCTCAGAAGATCTTATGTGTAAACTCTCACCCAATCTTCTATATATTAATTCTCACCCAATCACCACATTTCCAGCAGATTAGTTAACTTTGGCAAACTTTAGCCAGTTTTAATATTTTGAAATTATTTTTATTTAAATTTATGCTGTTCTGATGCTTCCAAAGACACACACACATGAAATTCAGTAGCACCCCAATAATTATTCTAAGTTAGAGTAGTGGCCACTAAGTCATAAATCATCTCAGTCTATCTGACTATTCTATTCTTCATATAAATAGGAAACTGAGACCACTTTTGATTTGTAGAATCGTAGCATTGAGTCTTTGAACTATCCATGATCAACATTTAAAAATAAACCTATAAGGTAAAATCCATAATGAAATTCAGAATGCGATCTGATGTCTTATAGACTGAAAGGAATTGCATAGGTAAAATGAATTTCTGCCTTCCCATTCATTAATATTTTATTTGAAAACTCAAAATATTTCTCAGCAGCTTTTTTCAAAAATAAGTTAAAACTGAATCACTGTACATTTCTTAAGCTAGACTTTTCCCAGCCTAAAGAAGGATCTTAATCATTCACTGACTGGTCTGGTAATGAGCTTTACCAGTAAGAAAGAGCTTAGCAACATCCATTAATATTATAAAACAAAAAGCGTGGGCTTCTTTAACACCAGATGGCAAAGATTTAAAATAGGCTATAAAAACCTACTTTTGTAAGCAACTGAATGGAAATACTACTGTCAACGTTATGGATTTACTTCTCCACCCACAGAAAAATATTCTGCAAAGCCGAAGATGATATATATTCGTTTTCATTTTACGCAAATGGCCAAACATAGCATTTTTAAAAGTTCCACTGGAAGTCACGGGGATAAATTGATTCAGAGTTTTCCTCCAGGACTGTCTTTAGTCATTCTTCTTCTCATTGCTGGCAATAGCAAGAGCCAGCAAATACAATACTAGTAGGCTGTGTATGAGGAGATAAAGAGGCAGTGAAAAGAAAGATCAGTACTCACTACCTTTATATATTTATATTTTTTTTCATATATTTATTCAATTTATACCCCGCCCTTCTCCAAACGGACTCAGGGCGGCGGTATAAATTGACTCACTTCTTAATATATAGAAGTGATCGTTTGCCAAAGTTATGTCCAGAATCCCAGGAGTTGGCTGCTTTAGGGCTGGAACTGACGATCCATCACTGCCAAGGTTAATAAACCTTTTCCTCCATTGGGATCTCATGAGGTTCTTTGGAATTAATGCAGGAGAAAATATTCAGAATAGAAGAAAAGAAGTTATTCCATCTCTCAGTGTTGAGTCCTATAGCACAGCTAGGTGATCATTTGTGAAACTCAAGACACCTTGGCTGAAGTATAGGTAGCCCTCACCTTACAACCAATCATTTAGTAACCATTTGAAGTCACAACAGAACTGAAAAAAGTGGCTTCTGACCGTTTTTCGCACTTACAACATCCACATGGTCATGTGTTCAAAATTCAGATGTTTGGCAACTGGCATGGATTTTATGACAGTTTCCCTGTTCTAGTATCATGTGATCATCCTTTGTAACCTTCCCAGCTACTTCTGACAAGCAAAATCAATAGGGGGAGCCATATTTGTTTAACAACTGCCGTGATTCACTTAATAACGGTGGCAAGAAAGGTTGCAAAAATGAGTCAAAACACACTTAACACCTGTCTTGCTCAAGACAATTGTTCCATTGCTTTTCAATGAATGTTTTGGGTTCAATTGCAGTCATAAATCAAGAACTACCTGTATATGAGGTTTTGAATATAATAGATATCATTGGATATGCAGAATGCATGAGTCTCAGTTAATAGATAATCATGCTGAGATATATGTAGTTTATTGCAAGATACACTCTGAATTGGTCAGCAGGATTGAAAGTTTATTCATCCAAACTTTCTTTTTTTTTTTTTAATTGAAATTTTTATAATATTTTACAATATTTCACCCAGTGCTGTACAAAACAAAAGGAAGAGTTGGTTTCAAGTGTCTTCTGTTATCTTTAAGATCTCCAAAATCCATGCTGGAGCCCAGCTCAGGAAACTTCTCTCTCCCCACCTCCCGAATATTATATACGTTGTTCCTATGAAAATGTGGTATGTGTACACAGATACACTATGGGCAGTGGTGGGCAAAGGGAAGGAAGGAAGGAAAGAAAGAAAGAAAGAAAGAAAGAAAGGAAGGAAGGAAGGAAGGAAGGAAGGAAGGAAGGAAGGAAGGAAAGAAAGAAAGAAAGAAAGAAAGAAAGAAAGAAAGAAAGAAAGAAAGAAAGAAAGAAAGAATTTATCATCACAATTGAGTCCAAAATTTTGGTTGCTAAGCAAGAGCGTTGTTAAATGAGTTTCACCACATTTTAAAAGGTGGCCACTCCCACCCTGTCACATGACTGCCAAGCCATGCCCACAAAATAGGCCACACCTACAGAGTAGGTTCTAAAAAATTTGAAACCCACCACTGACTATGGGTATATTTCCAGCTTTTTAAAAAGCAGATTCTAGTCCATGAAAACTATCTCTCTAGAAATGGGCTCAGGTCATCCTGAAATTATCCTGGAATCTATATATTTGGGAATTATAGCCATTAAACTCAGTTGGATTTGTTTCTAAGTATAGAAGAATAGGATTAATATACAACCATGGGTGTCCACAGTGCTGACAAAATGAAGATATGATGACTCGTGCGTTTAAAAGCACAACATTATTATATAAATGGACATTAGGAAATCCAAGTCAAAATATTAAAAGGACTGAATTTGGCCATGCTGCAGTTTTGACATTGGAAAGTTTTGTAGTACAGAAAGAGAACATCACAGAAAATGAGTTCTGTACAGACTAGAATTTAGTTGGATCCCAAAAAAGAAAAGCAATACATATTTTTCCTGTCTTGCTTCAATAAATGGCAGACAATTCTAAAGGAACAATAAGCCATTACATCATTATAATATGACCAGGTTTTAACTGTGATAGTAATCTCTGTATTCCAGTCATAGTATTTCATATGTCCTTTCCTATGCCATTACAGCTAGAGCATGCTTCTATATTTAGAGTAGAAATGAACAACCTGTGGCTCTTCAGATATTTAGAGCTTAACTGCCATAAGCCTTAGCAGGAGAGCATTGGAATCTTAGAAGCTGCAGTTCACAATGTACTGTACCAAGTGGCTACTCCTGTTTGAAATAGTAAGATGTACTAAATTTTCCTTATGTCTATTTTTACAATGAATACCTTATGACAGGGGTCTCCAACCTTTGCAACTTTAAGTCTGAAGGACTTCAGCTCCCAGAATTTGCTTTGCTGGCTGGAGAAGTCTGGGAGCTGAAGTCCTTCAGACTTAAAGTTGCAAAGGTTGGAGGCCCCTGCCTTATGAAACTGAAACTCATGTGCCACATTTTGTGTATATGCATATAACAATCTTATAAGATTTTGAGAGACACAAAATACAGTTTACCTTTATCATAAACACACTACAGTGACTGTAATACTTCATTCAACTATTCCTTCTGGTGACCTAATTGTCTGGTAACCCCAGTGTCTGATGAAGAGTTCTTAGAACTCAAACGCTTGCAAGAAGCTTCCATAACGTTGTTTGGCCAACAATAAAGGCAAAAATAAAGATTTCCTCTGTCCAGTGGTGTCTAACTCTAGGGAGTGGTGCTCATCTCAGTGTCTTAGCCGAGGGAGCCAGCATTGTCCGAAGTCATTTCCGTAGTCGTTTGACTAGCACAACTATATGCCGAGGCACATGGAACACTGTCACCTTTCCACCGAAATGGTACCTATTAATCTACTTGCATTTGCATGATTTGAATTGCTAGGTCGGCGGGATCTGGGGGAAGTAATGGCAGTGCACCCTGTTGCATGGCATTGGATCTTGTCAGTTTCCAGCTGACAAGCTCAGCATCTATAACCACTGAGCTATGGCAATATTGGTCAATAATATATTCACTCTATAAATTTAGGTTCTTTTTCTTAATAGCCTAGGTCATAATTGGAAGCTGCTGTGGCCTAGAGGTGGAGCTCTTGCCTCACAAGCAAGAGGTTGTGAGTTTAGTCCTAGGTAGAGACACATGTAGGGTCTCCTGCTTGGGCAGGGGGGTGGACTAGATGACCTGGGTCCTTTTTGGAGAAGGTGCGGGGTATAAATTTGAATAAAATAAAATAAAATAAAATAAAATAAACCTGCAAGGTCCCTTCCAACTCTGTTAATCTGTTAAATCTGCTTGCCTTGAGTTTGAGAGTCAAACATGTGCCATCTGTACCATCTCTGCTGACTAAACGCTACAAAACTGTATTCTGGATAAGAAATTTATCAACAAAGGCTTCCTTTTTGGTTCTCCTGTCATCCATTTGTGCATTTGAACACAAACATAATAAGAAATACCAGATATTTTTTTATTAGCTTTGTGGAAAAAGGCAAAATCTTTACTGAAGAATGATGTGGTTTGGAACCCAGGACAGTCAGTTTCCCACCCTGACCATAAAATCATTCCCTGGAATGAAGCACATTTGCTGTTCAGGGGAGTTGCTTGAGAGGGGGAGGGGTGTCCTAGAATCTTGAGGCCCAAGTGACCATTGTGGCAGGAAGAGCTTATTGTCAACTTTGGTTGGTATGCCAACTATGCCTTTTCTTCATAATTGGCAATTCTATCTAGTGTTAGAGATTGCAGCTGGTACAGAATGAGGGTAAAACAGTTGTTGGAGAAGATGCCTGGCTATATAGCTTTATGGCAATAACAATAGCACTCGGAAGGGTGGAAGGCCGAGTCAACCTTGAGTTGATGAGGATTGAACCTCTAGCAATGAGCAGATTTAGCCTGCAATACTGCATTCTAACCACTGTGCCACTATGGCTCTTATCGGTCTGCTTGCCTCCACTTTCATCCACATATGCAGGGGTGGGTTAATGCCGGTTCGATGCACAAAAAATTTGGACATTGATCCAATAAATCCAATTACCAAGATTCAGGTGGGAAGCAGGCTTATTCTTCAGATCCTTTCTTTCCTTCCTTGATTCCCACCCTCCCTCCCTTCTTGAAGTGTGCTTTAAATCTGGGTTAATTGCTGATCTGAATTTAAGCTTAGATTTACATATTTGGCTATGTCCAGGTTCAGATACACAGAATATGCAGCCTCCTCATTGCAGATTATGGATTGAAAGGCACACTCACAAACTTCTTATGCCTGGCTAAATAAACTGTTCATACACCAAGCAAAACTTGTTATACCTGATTGTGGATGGAATAGAGCCATCAATTTGTAAAATCAAGAATCATCTGGTCAAAAGACCAGATTTTCTTTTTAAAGAATCAAAATAAAGGCATCAGTTTCTAACTTTGAAGTACATTTACTTAGGCCTTGCTATTTAAACAGATTTATTACTTATTAAAGTACACAATTACACTACAGCTGCACTGTTGCTTATTATCATTAAATCTAGAAAGTGGCTTTGATTTAATTAGCATGCAGAGAGAATTCATATTGTGGTTATCGAAACTAAACTATGAATAATCAGAGTAACCAGAATAAATTCTCAATTTCCAATGCCTTTTAGGCTTTATCTACGGTCCTGTGCTCTTTAGATCAGGGGTCTCCAACCTTTGCAACTTTAAGTCTGAAGGACTTCAGCTCCCAGACTTCTCCAGCCAGCTTTGCTGGGAGCTGAAGTCCTTCAGACTTAAAGTTGCAAAGGTTGGAGACCCCTGCTTTAGATTACACAACTGGCTGCATATACTACAAAAATATATTTGATTATTTATTTTGCTATATTTATATTGAAACTTTCTTCCAAGAGCCGAAGGCAGTTCACATAGCATGGCCTCCTTTAATCCCCACCCTCCAATAACCCTGTGTGGCAAGTATGCTGGAGGAAATTAGGTGTAAAATTACTCAGTTGAGGGTGGATTAAACCCTGTGTCACCCTAGTTCAATGGCAAATGCACTATTTCATGGTTTACAGCTTAGCATGATATATGAACTCAACTGAATGTCTTTTTTAACAGTCAATCAGCCATGGCCCAGTTTGTGAATGCAGCCAGTGTTACCCATTCTCTTTCATACATCCTATGGGGATGTTTATGGCAAAGGTAGAGACACTACAGAGGGCACCATTTTATTGACTTAAAATACTGACAAAATTTACTGTTTGGAATGAAAGAAAATAAGTTGTTATGTCATGACAGAGACATAGTAATCAAGTTTCCTCCATGGAAATACAGAGAAAAATTAAATCAACATATTTCCCAAATGATCTCCATTTCCCATTTCCTTAGAGATTTTGCTGGAGAATGCATTTAAAAATTAAAAAAAAAAATACTTTTATCTCCATGAAAAATATTCTCAAACTATTTTATTTTTATTTGATGGCTGAAAATAAACCCTTTCTTCAAGTGGGAACTTTATCAAATTTAATTACTTAGCTATATATGTAAAATATATTGCATTTGTTAAAGGGCTTTATATTTTACAAAATATAAACAGCCAAAAGAAGTCCTCAGACCAATCAATCTCATCTGGAGAACATCTGGAAGCCTACATAGACATCAGTGAGATTGTCAAAACAAGATAAAGGATCTGGATTTTATTACCGTATTTTTCAGAGTGTAAGACGCACCAGAGTATAAGACACACCAAGGTTTTGAAGAGGCAAATTACAAAAAAAAGTAGGTAGGTAGATAAAGAAATAGAGAGAGAGAGAGAAATACAGTAGGTATGTAGGGAGAGAGTATGTGTATGTGTAGGTAGGTAGGTAGAAGGATAGAGAGAGAAATAGAAAGAGACAGAGAGAAATACAGCAGGTAGGTAGGGAGAGAGAGTGTGTGTGTAGGTAGGTAAGTAGGTAAAGAGGGAGAGAGAGAGAGAAATAAAGTAGGTATGTATGGAGAGAGAGAGTGTGTGTAGATAGGGAGGTAGAGGGATAGAGAGAGAAATAGAAAGAGAAATACAGTAGGTAGGTAGGGAGAGAGAGTGTGTGTGTGGGTAGGTAGATAAAGGAATGGAGAGAGAGCATAGAGAGAAATACAGTAGATAGGTAGGGAGAGAGAGGGTAGGTAGGTAGATAAAGGAATAGAGAGAGAAATAGAGAGAGAGAGAGAAACATACAGCAGGTAAGTAGAGAGAGAGTAGGTAGGTAGGTTGATGTTTCCAGGTATATTTATCCATGTCCTGGAGAAGGAAATTGTTGACTAACCTTAAGACTTCATTTCTCCTGGCACAGAAACAGTTAAAGAGCCTTCTGAAAAGAGGGGGGGGAAGCCTTTGCACGCTACAAACCTCCCCAAAACTGCCTGTATCTCTGTGAATTTTTTTTTCCAAATAAAAAGCATGAATAGCCTTGGGGGGCTTGCAGAGTGCTCCTGGGGGATTGGGGGGGGTCAAAAATGAGCAAAAAACCAGCCCATTTATCGCAAAAATTGGCCATTTTTGTGTCAAATAAATTGCATGCATAGCCCTATGGAGGCTTATAGAGTGCTGCTGGGTGCTGGGGGGACATAACCGGCCCATTTTAGGCTAATTTCTGCCCTTCCAAGCCCCCAGGAGGTCTGTGGAAGCGTCCATAAGGCTAGGCACAGCCAGTTTGGTGAAGGGGGCGGGGTTCCAGGAGGCATAAAATGCTGTGTTTGATGTATAAGATGCACCCAGATTTTCAGCCTCTTTAGAGGAAAAAGGGTGCATCTTATACGCTGAAAAATACGGTAATCTCCCTGTAGCATTCTAGAATATTCCAGAATATGAACTCATCCAGCATTTAAATTTATGGTCCATGATGCCTGAACTAATTCAGGCATGATGCAAGTTACTAATTCACTAAGGATTTTTATATATTTGATATGAATATTTAAATTCAGATTTGCATACAAGCAACAAATGGATCATTTGCAAGATTTCAGGGATGGTTTGTACTCATTCATTTGTACTCCCCTTATTTTATTTGGGGCTTTAAGACTAGGAAAATATGTTAAATATAATAGTCTCTTAAATCCAAAATTAGAATAATCCTCAACCATAAACAAGCATTTGGAACATTCAGACATGATATGGTTATAGGCATATCTTCAATACAACCAGATCTGTAAACCAAACATTTAATCTATTAAGCAAAAACAGTTCCAGAGATCATGATGAGTTAGATAATTTTTTTCTCAAAGATTAAAGAATGGTGATGGTCATATGATTAAATTAGAATAAATTTTCTGTAGCTCAGGATTGAACCGTGGAATCTTTGAAGCTCTCTGAGCTTGGTTGCAGACATTTCATTACCCAACTAGGTAATACCATCAGTACTGGTGAATTTGCTGCTTTCTTCTTGTTTTCAATTTATAGTAGCTTCCACTCCCCGTTTTGGTGGCAATATACACAGGTTTTCGAAAACTGAAATTTTAGCTGCACTGAAACAAGCTTTCATATATTATTTGTTTCTTAAACTCACATGAATACAAATCAGGACCAGAATCTTATACATTTTAACCATTTTCTGACTCTTGTAATACAAAAATATTTAGAAATATTTCTTATTATTTCTTAAACCCCAAACATTTGGAAAACAACAAAGCAAAAGTGATGGTGGGGGAATGCCTTTTAAGCTATGGTTGCCCCAGGACTTTCCATTTCTTTGCAGGATGAACAGTTCAATGCTGCTTGCATATTTCCCTTTAGATTTCAGCAAGAAATGTAATGCAAAACAGGAAAAGAAATTCTCCAAAATCATTTCATTCCAGAGACCATTCCCTCTCCCTTCAACTATGCAGTGTCAAATTGGGCCTGTCTTCATGCCTGTTGTTATTATTTCCTTTTAACAACCTGGAAAATGAAACATAGCCTTAGAAATCTTACTGTCTGTTGCTAGAACTATATGTGAAACTTTACCAATATAACATTTTCTGTTGCAAGGAAACTGCAAATCAGATCTCCCTCTATTTGTGCTGCAGATAGCTGAAAATACCATGATCTGCTTTTTCCTCATGGTTGTTTCTGCTTAACCTAATATATTTGATATGTCAGGAAACTCAAGTTAAGCAAGAGACAATGCCTGTTCAAATGGGCATTATGCCATGTAAACACCTTCACCTTCACAGTCCAGCAGGCTTAAGAGCTTTCCATGACCTCAATGACTTTAGAACACCTCATCATCCATAGATCATTGGCTAGGAGAGAGAAGCTCAATTAACAGAGTAACACATCCTAGACCAAAATGAATTCAAAAACTGCATTCAAGCACACAACTGGGAACACATCCATCTATATATATATATATATATATATAAAGTAACATGCTTGTATTTTTGTTAATGTAACTAAGTAGTATAAATCGTATGTTTATGTGCCCGACAACACATAGTTCTGGGGGAGAAAATTCATTTTGCAGGTTCTATTTATAGCATGTGGTGCACAAATTTGGAAAAATCAGTTTACAGGTTCTATTTGCAGTGTGTCGTGCATAAATTCTAAAACATCTAGATATTTTTATCTCTACTTGTGCAATTGTCATGTTTAGTTTACTGGTTGTTAGTTAAAAAACTGAAGTGTAATTTTCCTAAGCAATATATTTAAAAGAGATCAGCAAACATTTTTTTTTCTTCAAGTTAGCATGCCTATGGGGCAAAAATTGTCTGTCCTATCATGCCTACATCTAAAAAGTTTATTGTGGCCCATCTCTTGGACAGTTTGCCTGAATGTTTTACAACTTTTCAGAAGGCTACAAAATATATTCCTAAATAGAGCAGAGATAATGAACAGAAATTTATTTATTTATTTAATTATTTATTTATTTTATTAAATTTCTAGACCGCCCCCTCTCCCCGAAGGGACTCGGGGCGGTGTACAGGAAAAATTTAAACATCTAAAACACATAACAATACATACATAATTAAAATCGGATTAAATAACCCCGTACAAAATTTATAAAACGTTAAAACTATATCCCATTAAAATCAAATAAAACAATTTAAATTACAGACTGGGGTGAGAAGCATAAATTTAGGCCAAGCCAGCCTGATGGAACAAATGGGTCTTAACTTTTTGGCGGAAGAAGCAGAGGTCCGTGGTAGTTCTAATATCAGGGGGTAGGTCGTTCCAAAGGGTCAGGCCCATCACAGAGAAGGCCCTTCCCCTGGGCGTCGCCCGCTGGCATTGCACCCGGAGAAGTCCCTCTCTGTGGGAGCAAATTGGCTGAAGGGATGTATGGGGCAGGATACGATCCCGCAAATAACTAGGTCCTGTGTCATAACATATTTCATTCCCTTAATCAAATTGTTCTACAAAATTAAATTCCCTTCTTAGCTGAACAGTTACATGTCAATGCTATTTATACTGGTGGAGTTCTAAAGCTACCTCAAATATTCTATTGACCAAGTTTGATATTGTCACTATTCTATTGAGTGGGCCAATTTGAAATGGCATATAGGAAGAAAATTATTTCCTGATAAAACAACCGTTGTAGCTACTATGCTGCCATTTTGACCTTACTCAGCATTGCTTCTGCACTTAATAGTTGTTGCTATTATTATCATTCAAACAAGGTACATCCTGCAGGGATTCAGATCTGTTTAGCTTTAGCAAGATAGCTTTAGACATGCAACACTACCATATATGTTCCTGAAAACAGCAGATTCTTACAGTTCATTTTAATGGGTTAAACTTGCCAACCACACTCATGATTTCAAGAGAATATAACTCAGACTTAACATCTATTTAATACTCAGTGCCTATTTACAAAATTTGAAAATATTTATAAAAGGAGAACCATAAATCTATTACCAATCATTGTTGGGAGATTGACAATAAACCACACCTGAATAAAAATTACTAAAAAGCAGAAATAGAAAAAATATTTTTATTAATTTAATTAAGCATTAAAATGTTACAATTAACATTTCTTCAAAAGTGCTAATAACACCTATACACTAAATAACTATATAGCAATAGCACTTAGACTTATATACCACTTCATAGTGCTTTTACAGCCTCCAACAATCTGGGTCCTCATTTTACCCACCTAGGAAGGATGGAAGGCTGAGTCAACCTTAAGCCAATGGTATCTGAACTGCCAAACTGCAGCTAGCCGTCAGCTGAAGTAGCCTGTAGTACTGCACTCTAACCACTGCGCCACCTCAGTACTTACTTAAAGAAGTACTTAAAGAAGACTATATATACATTTGGTAAAAGGGGAGGAAAAAAACTATACTTAATTTTCTAAGAGGGGAAAAAAGAAAAAAAATAGCAATCCTAGACAACAAAATGAAACTATTTATTTTATTTTATTTTATTTTATTTTATTTGAATTTATATCCCGCCCTTCTCCAGAAGGACCCAGGGCGGCGCACAGGAATTAAAAACATACAAATATAACAATATAAAATTTAAAAAGATATTAAACTCCCACCCTGTGCTAAAATCAATTAAAATCCCCAATTTAAAACTGTCTAAAAGCAGTCACAGCGGAAGGTTACGCTAGGCCGGCTTGATGGAAAAGGTGTGTCTTTAGACACTGGCGAAAGAGGCGGAGGTCAGAGATGGTGCATAGTTCGGGGGGTAAGTCGTTCCAGAGGGTAGGGCCCGCCACAGAGAAGGCCCTTCCCCTGGGTGTCGCCACCGGCATTGCCTGGCCGACGGCACCCTAAGAAGGCCCTCTCTGTGGGAGCGGATCGGACGAAGGGATGAAACTAAATGAAAATTTTTTAAAAAACATGAAATATATGTATGGAATTTCAAAGTATCTCTGTGGAATGAAATAAGACAAGTTATACTATGTTATAAAGTTATATTATGCAGGATTCAGTGAAACCTCTGAGTGCCTTGCTAATTCAGCAGTTACAAACTTGCCAATAAAGCCAAGTGGCTCATGGATTCTCAAGATATGTGCTTATCTACAACAGCACATTGGTAATGGAATTTCCATTTGACTGACACAAAAAGTGCTTACATATTCACAAGTAATTAATCAAGGATCAGAGGAGAAATAGCCTTCTTAAATTGTTTGTTGATAATGATCTTAGGTTACTGAAAATGGTGTCTGGCTTGTACTAAATGCAACAGTATCCAGTATCGTAAGAATTAGGCCCGACAATTGATTAAGAAAAGTAAAAAAAAAAGTATTAAGCACATTTACTATAGGAAATTAAAATTGGAATAGTTTCAAAGAGCTGAGTAACAGATGCTATTTTAAATTGTTTACTACTGAATTTGAGATAGCTTCCAAAAATACAAGAAAGAAACTGGAATAGTAGGGAGCAATGTTTCAGAGGATTCAATTAAGACAAGTAGAATAGTCTTTCAGGATAGGTGCTGAGGGTAGAGGCTGCACTAAACTTCATTAATTATTTTCCATTCTATTTTAGAGCTAAACAGTAGTATACAGTACCTAGCCAAGGGGAGAATACACACACAAACACACATACACATATGTATGTGTATGTATGTATGTATCTGTGTGTGCCTGTGTATCGTGTGTATATATATACATATACATATAATATACATAGAAACACACATACACACACATGCATACCGGTTCAGTTGAACTGGTAGTGGTGGCGGCGGAAGGCTCTGCCCACCTGTCCAGATGTTGCGTATGTTAAAGAGACCGCCTGCACATGAGCAAACCAGAATAAAACCATTACAAATCCACCACTAATGTATATGTAATATACCTTGCCGTGTGTGTGTGTGTGTGTTAGGCAGGTGAAATAGGTCAGGAGTGTCAAACTCGCGTCATCATGCGGCCGCGCGGGGGATCCTGGGAGCTCCTAGATGCTCCCATGTGACACCTCTCCTGCGTGAGCTGCACTGGCTGCCTCTGGCTTTCCGGGTGCGCTTCAAGGTATTAGTAGCTACCTTTAAAGCGCTCCATGGCAAGGGACCTGGTTACCTGCAAGACCGCCTCCTGCCATCAAATACCTCCCACCGACCAGTGCGCTCCCACAGAGAGGGCCTCCTCAGAGTGCTGTCAGCCAGGCAATGTCGGCTGGCGACCCCCAGGGGAAGAGCCTTCTTTGTGGCGGCTCCTGCCCTCTGGAATGACCTACCCACCAACCTACGCATGACCACGGATCTGCGCCTCTTCTGTCGGGCTTTGAAGACCTATCTATTTCGTGCGGCCAGCCTGGCATAATTTTTAAATGGTTTTAGTAGGTTTTATTAATGGTTTTAATACAGGCGTATTATTTAATACATTTTTAAATATATATTTCATGTATTTTTTATCATTGATTTTATTGCTGCCTGTACACCACCCTGAGTCCCGGAAGGGAGAAGGGTGGTATAGAAATTTAAATAATAAAAATAATAAAAATAATAAATAAATAAATAAATAAATAAACAAATAAATAAATTTTATTTGGGGAAGGGCGCTCTCTGTGGCGGGCCCGGCCCTCTGGAACGACCTTCCCCCTGATATTAGAACGACCACCGACCTCCGCTCCTTCCGTGTAAAATTGAAGACCCATCTCTTTCGACTGGCCGGCCTTGAATAGTTCTCTCTGTCTTTTAATTATAAATTTTAAATGGGTTTTTAATTTATGTTTTTAGCACGGGTAGATTTATTTAATTCGATTTTAAGAAATATTTGTATTATTGTATATTGTTTTTAATTATGCCTGTGCACCGCCCCGGGTCCCTGTGGGGAGAGGGTGCGGTTAATAAATCCCAGCTTATTATTATTATTATTATTATTAAATAAATAAATAAATAAATAAATAAATAAATAAATAAATAAATAAATAAATAAATAAATAAATAAATAAATAAATAAATAAATAAAATCATTGTGGCGTGACGTGACGTATCATGACTTTTTCCCCCTTAGCTAAACCTGGTGTGGACGCATGATACATCCAGCTGAACAATAAATCATGTACTACATTTTATGTTCACTTTGATTCGAGATACTATCTAAAACCCAGCAAAATTTTTGCTAGGTAAATTGCATTTACAAACATGGCCAAGAAACCTGGGTGCAACAAGTAATGGAGACATTAGAGAGTCTTGACAAAAATAGTCCTTGCAGATCCCCAATAGATATATTGGTAGTGATTTTCACTGACGTCAAAAAGAATTTCCCTTTGAATGCAAGGTAGTTCTTAGTCAAGCAGCGTGAGGCTTACATTCTATTTCTGCCCTTCCACAACTAGAGGCTTTGCAAGGTCTTGTGACGTTGTTTCCATAACAAATAACCAGCATAAAATACAAGAGAACTGTGAAATATATGAGTGCTCATATTTGCACACGTACAAATGGGGGGGAAATGAAAAAGAACAGTGAAAGAGGGTATTTTTGCTTTATCTTGTCTTTCATCACTATTTTTTTTAATCTGTGGGACCATCTCTTTCCAATTTTTTCTACCAGGCATATGAGATCCAACAGTATTGGAATGCTAGAGGACCCATCGATCAAAGAGTCTCATCTAGTGATACTCAGAACGACCTTCTTGGTTGTAGTGCACATTCCATGAGATTCAACTTATGCTGACCATGACAGTTTTTCATAAAGCCTTAAAGACTTGGTTGTGTTCCCAGGCATGGGGGTCAGAAGGTAGTTTCTGTCCATGAAATATTGTAGCTTTTGTGGCTATGGATATTGCTGTTGGTGGACATTTAGATGTACATGTCAAGGATCTATTGTTGCATAGTGTTGCCTATATTTACCTTTAAAGATTGCATAGCCTGCTTAAAGTCACTATGATGAGTTGCACATCCATACAGGTTGACTACATAAGTAAATAATGCTCATTTTAGATTGTAACTGTGCATTCACGAAAAACATATTTTCTAGCATTTTTAGATTTTGCTGAAAAATATCCTTTTTAGCTATCATTCTGAACAATCACTCCATCTGAATGTATCCTTACTAAACTTCAGCTTAAGATCATAAAACATCAAAAACCAGTTTGTGGATTATAGCTGCCAGCATTTTATTAGCAGGCTACACATGGTTTCATTTAAATTGGACTCCCTGCAGCAAAGTTTCTAGAAATTCCTTCAAATAGCTGGAATATAGATCAGTTTCAGTTATGCAACCAAGAAAACCAAAATGAAGGAGCCTGCAGTGCTTTTCATTTTTAAAAAATATTATTTCGTTATGTGATATCCTATAATCACAACAGCTTCTTTCAATGTCGAGAGTTCTTATTCATGCCAGTGGTACTATATTAAAAAAAAATCCTACATGAAACAATCAAGAGGAAGGAAGGAAGGAAGGAAGGAAGGAAGGAAGGAAGGAAGGAAGGAAGGAAGGAAGGAAGGAAGGAAAAAATGCTGCGCAGAAAACTTCACCAACGGCTTCTCCAGAAAGGGAGAGAAATGACAGACAATGGTCTATAAGAACTAGAGCCAGAAATGTGATATTCCCATCCTAACATTGCTCTGAATTAATTGCAGGGTTACCCAGCAACTCAAGCACCACCACTGAATGCTTTTTCTTCGTGATTTATCTCAGTCTGTGGTTATCAGCCTGGCTGCTTGTTTTTAGTTTCATCATAATAAGGACTAAGGCTGCAAACATTTTTAAAAACATCAGTGTGATGACAGGATCTAATGGGGTATGTGGGCTTGTGAGTAACTGATGTGAGGGATTGAATAGGTAATAGTGGGTAACATTTATGACAGACAAAGATGTACATTTTAGAGGTTAGCCAACATGGTGTGCGGCTGACATAATTAACATCGCAGGGAAGGCTGATTCAGCACCCTCTTTCTTGGTAAATTTCACTGGGCATGCTGGGGTCTCTGATGCATCTGGAAAAGTTTTGTGATAATTGAAAAAATATGCAGTTGGATAGAAGCCTGCTTTAAGCAAAGTATCAGAGTAACATGGAACTATAAATCACAGTATAGAATTTTTTTATGAATATGTATTTTATGAATATGAGGAACCATCTCACCTCAGTGGGATTAGCCTGCCCCTCTCATGCCAGCAGAAGAGGCCTGCTAAGGAATTCTTGCAGGCGGGGTCAAGGAGAAGGGCCTTTTCTGCTGTGGCCTCATCCCTGTGGAACACTCTATCACTGGAGATGGCAACTGCTCTCACCCTCTCAGCATTCTGGAAGGGTATTAAAACTTGGCTTTGCCAGTTGGCTTGGAGCTCTGAGGGTGGCACTTATTGCTGAAGATAGTTGATGGGGTAAGAAGGCCTCAGCCCCATCATCTGTTTCCTAATCCTGTTATTTGAATAGTTTTATATGTACACTGAGAACTTATGCACCGAAAACAAATTCCTTGTGTGTCCAATCACACTTGGTCAATAAAGAATTCTCTTCTCCTCTCTTCTCCTTTTCTCTCTTTGTATTGTATTGTATTGTATTGTATTGTATTGTATTCTATTCTATTCTATTCTATTCTATTCTATTCTATTCAAAATTTTAATTAGCAGTTTTAATATTTTAATTACTTTTCTATTTAACTTTTTATCATCTGTAAGCCAACCGGAATCACCTTACAGTGGAAGTGAGCAGCATAAAATTTAATAAATAAACAAATACATGAACTTTGTAACAGATCCAAATCTTGAAATGTTTAATCTAGTGAATGTATTTAGAGTTTCAGAAACTCATAGATACAATACAATACAATAGCAGAGTTGGAAGGGACCTTGTAGGTCTTCTAGTCCAACCCCCTGCATAGGCAGAAAGCTTATACCATTTCAGACAAATGGCTAGCCAACATCTTCATAAAGACTTGCAGCGTTGGGGCATTCACAACTTCTGGAGGCAAGCTATTCCACTGGCTAATTGTTCTAACTGTCAGGAAATTTCTCCTTAGAACTCCTTAGAAGTTGCTTCTCTCCTTGATTAGTTTCCACCCATTGTTTCTTGATCTGTCCTCAGGTGCTTTGGAGAATAGTTTGACTCCCTCTTCTTTGTGGCACCCTCTGAGATATTGGAACACTGCTATCATGTCTCCCCTAGTCCTTCTTTTCATTAAACAAGATATACCCAATTCCTGCAACCGTTCTTCATATGTTTTAGTCTCCAGTCCCCTAATCAGGGGTGGATTTCAAATTTTTTAGAACCTACTCTGTAGGTGTGGTCTATTTTGTGGGCGTGGCTTGGCAGTCATGTGACAGGGTGGGAGTGGCCACCTTTTAAAATGTGGTGAAACTCATTTAACAACGCTCTTGCTTAGCAACCAAAATTTTGGACTCAATTGTGATGATAAATTCTTTCTTTCTTTCTTTCTTTCCTTTCTTCCTTCCTTTTTTCCTTCCTTTCCTTTCCTTCCCGTTGGGTCACTGGCAGCGGTGGGCCAGATTTACTTCCAGGTACGCCAGTGGAACCCCCTCTCACCGGTTCTCTAAATTTCACCAACCGGTTCTCACGAGTAGGTGCGAACCTGCAGAAACCCACCCCTGCCCCTAATCATCTTGGTTGCTCTTCTCTGCACTCTTTCCAGAGTCTCCATGTCTCACAAAGAGACATGGAGATGTTCTCACAAAGCCACTATCTTGGAGAAAACCTGGAATGACAGAGAGCATCCTAGCAAACTCCAATGGTACAACCCAAACAGTTTATTTGCCAGCAAATGGTTGTTTGTTGACTACTACTGACACACCCCTTAGACCAGCGGTCACCAACTGGCCACAAGAAAATTTTGGTGGTCCACAGAAAATTATTTGCATTTTTAATATGGTACTAAATTAGGGGTCCTCAAACTACAGCCCCTGGGCTGGATACTTGCAATGAATGTTTGTGTTGCTGCAGAGAGTCTCCCCCTTTGGGGATTTTTTGTAGGGGTCAACAGGGGGGAGAAATTCTGACTTGGGGTCTGCTTCAGCCTCCTGGTGCGGGGCTTTGGGTGAAGGCTGGAGGGAAGTGTCGCTGGTGGCGAAGAACCGGAGGGCCTTGTTCCAGTGGGACTGCATCATGGCCTGGAACTGGCTGACCATCTCAGCCTGCTGAGCCTCCAGGCGCCGGTACCTAGTCTTGCACTCCCGCAGGTTTTCCCTCTGCTTAGAAAGCCTATGCTCATAGTCCTCAGTGCTTCTACTGAGCCTCCTTCTTGGTCAGATCCAGTTTGAACTGAGCCAGCTATTTTGCCAACTCTTTCTCCTGGTGGCTGTTTAGCTGCAACAATTGTTTCTTATTGTGGCCCTAAGGAACCCAGGTGGGCAAGGGGAGGAATGGCCGGGAGGTGAAGGGCAAGTAGAGGCTGGCGATGCACCCCTCAATGTGATGACATTGAGTTGGCCACGCCCACCCAGTCACATGACCACCTAGCCACACCCAGCCAGCCAGTCATTAGGAAGATCATATTAGTGGTCTACGGGATTTAACATTATGAATTTAGTGGTCCCTGAGTTCCAAAAGATTGGGGACCCCTGCATTAGACCAGTGACAACTGTAATATAAAGAATGAGTGTAAACTCCATGGAAGGGAAACTTTTCTTCACTACCCTTGGCTTTTTAACAAGACGAAGTCTCCTTCCTTCAGTGCAATACTAATTTTGGGCTGTATGTGCAAATGGCCCAATGAATCGGTAGTAAGTTGTTACTATGCAAGGGAAATTTCACTCTTAAACACCGAAACATTAATCTGTATCTGTTCACTATCAATCATCAACTGAAAATGGTTGCTTCATAAATATAAAGCAGTTGAAAAGAGAAGCATTTTAATGAGCAGGTGGGCTAGAATGAGAAATTATCTTTTCCTAACCTTTCTCATTTTGCATTTCAAACGCTTCTTGAAAACTACACTCTGGATTTTCCAAGGAACATCAATATAACCTTTTCAACCTATGCAAAACACTGAAGGGCTTTGATAGCTTTTTAAAAATTAAAATGAACATGAAGATAACAAATATTTTTAAAAGAATCAAAAGGAAACAAAAAAACAAAGAGACAGAAGAATAATCTGTACAGGAATAAAAACATTATAATGCTCTGTAAGATTACTAAACTCCTACGGATATTGGAAATGCAAGAGAACTTAAACGTGTCTGGCTTTGGTTACTAATTATACATTTATACAATTTGTGCAGACTTGCAACATGTTATAGATAGTTCTTGATGTATGAATATACTAGGTTACTTCATCTACTTCAGAATTCATACGATAACCATTAGAACAGAACGTGGAGAAAACAAATGGCTCATGAGCAAATGAAATCATGAACTTCAAAATATGCTGTTGAAACTGCTTTGAGGTCACTTAAATGAGGAAGAATTCTAAGGCAGGCAGCCCCCTGTCCATTCTAGGATGAAATCCTGTATATCTTGCCCTTAATAAATCCCATTACACTCAGAAAAAGTTGTTCTGGAGTTAACTGTGAGCAGGCCAACTGAATCATATCCACGAATGTCAATTTAATAAATAAGTAAAAACAAGACATCTAAAAAGCGCAAAGAATGATAATCTGAATGAGGTGATCTCATTTATTCTTTACATTCAGATCATTTTAATTTAGCCAGGTCAAAATGTTCTTCAGCCAATTCTAGGAAAGAACCTAAATTCTGGAGCTGCATCTGCCTCAATTCTTTTTTTAGAAGAAGGAACTACACTCTAATTATTTTCAAACGGAACCTGAAACCAGTTTCCATCCAACAGATCTGGACTGGGAATATCAATAGATGGCAGGCAATCACGGTCACTGGCACCATGTGTTGCCAGCAATCATAGTCACACGCCTTGACATGAATCTAGATTAGTGCCAAATAACATGACCCATAGATTTTGCTACTGTAGTTTTACCCATGTGGAGGCTTGTAAGAATCCTTTTTAAAAATGAAAAAAAAAAACAGGCTAGAAGAGAATTGCCTGAGATTCTACCTACAGCAGATACCCTACAGCAGGGGTCTCCAACCTTTGCAACTTTAAGTCTGAAGGACTTCAGCTCCCAGACTTCTCCAGCCAGCTTTGCTTTGCTGGCTGGAGAATTCTGGGAGCTGAAGTCCTTCAGACTTAAAGTTGCAAAGGTTGGAGACCCCTGCCCTACAGAACTAAATTTAATAATATTATTTCTGCAACTTTGCTTAAATGAAACAGATTCTGAAACACAAATGCAGATTCATGTTCAAGTTACTATATAATATTAGATGGGCTGTAACCAAGTAATTTTAAAAGAACTCAAAAGATATTCTAATAAATGTGAAAATAAAGCTATGCAAATCTTTAGAAAAAAGAGCAACTTGGTGTTAAGGAAAGCATACAACACATCTCCATGCTAGGAAAAATAATTGAAAATAAAACTGCATATTCATTGCATATATATATATATAGAAAGCACAATGTGACCATGCTCAACATATAGCATAGTTCTAATCATGAGATGTCAAAAAGAGAAACTGGAAAGTTGGAAAGGATATAAAGAATGTCAGTCAAACAGCATGGGAAAGTCAGATGAAGCTATGGCAGCCGGACCGACTTGTAAAATTCCCATAGACAGCTGCTACTGTAAAAACAAAAACTGGACTATGTAAGAGCACTGGATCAGATCAGATCAGATCAGATTCAAATATTGTTCTATTTCATCTTAATTTTGGAATCCAGCATAATCTGCAATTCCCTTGAGATCCAACACAAATTAAACAGAGAAACATACTCAGTGCTATGCTTGGACTGAAAAAACAGCAATTATATGTGTCTTTTTAAATTTGCCACTCAAAAGAACAGAAAATGCAGAGATCCTTTTTGTTTACACTGTGAGAATTGCCAGAAAAAGGAAAAATGTCAGCTTTAATTATCCAAGCAATTAAAAGATAGCTGTCACGAAGCCTGAGCAAAGACTAACTGGCAAGATCTAATTTAGATCTTTAAGCATACAGATAAATCCCATTTGATTTAAAAGATTCTTCTAGGTCAGCAGTAAGCAATTTGTGATGCTACCAAGCTTGCAAAATTTAATTCTCAACAGTCCCAGCCTGCTTACTAGCAGTGAGAGAGATGCTAACATGCTCCATCGGTTGAAAAACAGATCTAAGGGAGATCTGTTGGGAGAACTTCTTCCTGCAGCGGCTCACCTCTTGTAGCAGCTTCCTCTTTTAAGCAGGAAATTCTTATAGAATTTTTTCAAATCTTTTCAGGGGAATGTTCACAAAATGGGGAATGCCTTGATCATTCCTCAAGGGAATATGGGAATATTCACAAAGCTCTTTCTTGGTTTCTCATAAGCCTTCAAAAAATTTCTCATTCCTGGCACACTCTAGCTTCTTACAGGCACATTAACTCTACTGTGTTTTTTGTCGATTTTCCCTTCTCCCTAGTTCTGTAATGGTGAACCTATGACATGCGTGCCACAGGCAGCAAATGGAGCCCTCTCTGCGGGTGAGTCGTTGCCCCAGCTCAGCTCCATCGCGCATGCCTACATGCCTCCTCCTGGCCAGCTATTTTTGGGTCTCTCCCACATATGGTCAGGTGCATGTGGGAGACGTGTGCATATGTGTGGGGGTTGTGTGTGCCCTGTTTTTGATTCCAGGAAGCTTCAGGGAGATCTGGGTCCAAAACGGGGTGCAAGGGGGGGTGTTGGGCTCCCATGTGTGGGGGGTCATAGGCGCATGCTCAGGGAGCAGGGTGCACCATGTGGATGTCACACATGCATTGCATTATGGATGTGGGCATGCACACACATGCTGTTGCACACGCATATGTGCTTTCTGAACGTGACAACAAAAAGGTTAACCATCACTGCCCTAGTTGGCTTGATGACTCCCTTTTTGAGACTCTGCTTAATCCAATCCAATTTTAGCTGGATTCAGCCACGTCTCTTAATTAGAACTTCTCCTAGCCTTCTCCCCTCCCTCCTTCCTTTCCTTCCCGATATCATTGTGCAGAACATACAAGCTCTGCCCTCTTGGTCATGTTCAATTTCATAACCCAAAAGGGAAAACAACCCTTCTCTCTGTTCAGCCCTGGGATTGTGGCTTCTTCAAGCTGATTGTTGAATACAACACTTTGTTTATTTCTTAGTAGGAGAAAAAAAGGATTGGAGTCCAAAACCTTTTTTTTTAAAGTGTGTTTCTGGCCTAAAGACAAAACTGAAATGATTTCAACATTTTTCAGCACTGGAGAGTAGCCATCAGAAGATAAAAGTTGGCTTGCATAAAGCAGCTCAAGAAGCATTCCTGAAAATAAAAGAGTATAGTAGATGCTAGCATTTTGTGCTAAGTTTCTTTTCTAAATAAAATAATAGTAATGGTAGTAGCAAAAATGGTGGATTGGAATATCTGCAAGAAATCTGTAAACAAAAAGTAGACAAAGTAATAGAAAATGAAGCAAAAATGTTCTGGGACTTTAGAATTCAAACAGACAAGTACCTGCCACATAACACTCCAAACTTAACAATTATTGATAAGACAGACAAAAATGTCTGGATAGTTAACATTACAATAACTGAAGACAGCAAAAGAGAAAGAACTGAAGAAAATCACAAAATATAAAGATCTGCAAATAGAAGTAGAATGGCTGTGACAAAATAAAGCAAATAGTACCAACAGTAATTGCCTTTGGTGTAACCCCAAACTATTTGGAGCACTATGTGAATGCCTCTGGCATTGACAAAATCACCATTGGTCAATTGTAAAAGGCAACTTTATTTGAACACTTTACATTCTACAACAATACTTTAATATTATTAAATATCTGCGTATCACAAGTCCTTGGAAGGGTCTCAATAGTTAAATAAAAATGCCAAATCCAGTGTAAACATTTGGCTGACTGTGTGACCAACCATCATAATAATAATGAGACATGGTGGCACTGACAAGGCAAGAAGTATTAAGTCTTTGGCCAAAGTAATTACTTAAAAAGGAAGAGATATGCACAATTCTCAAGGCTGGGGGAAATAAAGCCAGGATTGAGTTCCTGGAAAGACAACATTTACTGCTGTGTCTCGTGTAAATCTGACAGTGATGATAGTTAAATTGGTTCTACAGACTGGAATAATTCAGAATGTTCCCGTTGCCAGGAATTTGGGGCATATACAGCAATAAGTATTAAATATTATACAGTAACATCTACAATATCTTAACTACTTAAGCTACTTAACCTCTGGAAGTTGCTCTGCTATGAAGATGGGAATACATTTATGAACATAAGGAAGTGATGTGTAGGGAAATGAAATTAGGGAGACATATTAATCCATAGTCTGTCTCTTGTATGCTCAGAAACTGAAATAGTAATTTGTATCTTAAATTGTGAAATCTGAACTGAAGTGACCTAACTTGACAGAGACATTCGTTCTATTATTTGCCTCTATTTCTCAGATTACTTTCTGAAAATTTTATTCAAGACCAATATCTGCTGTAAAACTTTTGCAACAAAGAGGAAAAATAAATTACCTAGAATTTGGTTTACTTCCTTTAATAAATATGATGCTGAGCCAAATTTGATTTTCAAAGACTTGATAGACATTACCATATAGCTTTATTGACCACAGGACAGGGAGGGAGGGAGGGAGGGAGGGAAGGATCAATCTTCTGCCAACCTAGCAGTTTGAAAGCATGTAAAAATGCAAGTAGAAAAATAGGGACCACCTTGGTGGGCGTTTAGTTATGCCGGCCACATGACCATGGAGACGTCTTCAGACAGCGCTTTGAAACGGAGATGAGCACCCCTAGAGTCGGGAATGACTAGCACATATGTGTGAGAGGAATCTTTACCATTTACCTTATAGATATAAATATAGATAGATACAGTATATCAGTTGCCATTGGTTTCTCCCAGGATGTTTTAAATTTCTCAGAATGTTCCACAACTCTACTAATCCTTAGTGTTACCTCATCCTGATAGTAACTAGACACAATCCTTCTTAGCTTCCAAGGTTGGGTGGGTCCACTTCGGTGGAGAAGGCTCGGTATATAAATTGAAATAAATTAAATTAATTAATTAAAAAGTTAACCTCTAGACAAGGTTAGTCAGATGCAATTTTACTCCCTTGTCATCTAGTAGGCAAACATTCAATATGCTTATATAGTACACATGTACACTGAGCTATGTGCTATTTTAATACACTACTGAAGTGAATGGCACATTTAACCAATCAAGTGAACCTTAAATCAACTAAGATTGTTTTAAGTGTATGGAAGTTTTACAAATTAGACCACCAGGTTGCAATCATGTGTTTGAAAGCCTCTCCTTGGAGAATGGCTGTAAAAATACCAATGAAAGCAGCACGCCAATCATCTGCAATCAGAAGAATGGCTAAACTGTGAAAGTGGTCTGTGTTTTGTAAACTTCCTTAATTACACACAGCAGCTCATGATATATTCAGTGGAAATAATTTTTCACTATCAATACAACATTGTTAAGAGGTATTTCCCTTTCTCTAGCTTTAATTCATCCAAGAGTAGAACAGGTTGCTTCTGCCTGCTCAAAAGTCAAGGTACACATTCAGTTTCTGCTGAATGCAAGAATACTAGAAGTTGTTTTATCCCATAAGAGTTTATTCATGCAACTCTAGTCCAAATCAAAATAAATAAATGAAATGAAAGAAAGTAAAACAAAGTAACTTGAATAGAATCCCACAGAGGCATCCATGGAATAGAAAAGGGGGCAAATGATGAAAGCAGCATTGTGCAACATGATGCAAATTCTGTTTCTATTGTACAGACATTTGTCATTTTGATGAAAGCATCAGAACCTGCAGATATTTCTGCAAGATTATGTTGAGTTATACAATCCAAGGCATAGGGCAAAAAGCAAAACCAGAAACGGCAAGTTCTCAAGTTTATCTACATTGCACATGAAATCCCTCTGTGGTCTTTGCAAGGTCTACAAATACGGACTCCCAGGCTTACATTTTTGGTAGTTCATTCTGCTTATGAATAGTAAAATTAATAAGGTACAATTATTTTCCTTCCTTTTTATTGTTCCATGACTGCCTGTTAGTGTTCAAAAAGTATTGGGAATAAGCATACTATTTTTTTTTTAAATAGCAGCTGCTGTATTTCCTTTGTGACTTGAGTTCTTTTGTGTGAGCGTATGTAGATGCTGGACTTGGCAAGCTATTGCTCTGATCCAGCAAAGTTTTAAGTTTCTGAAACTTTCCAAGCCATCTCATCATATTTTCCAGTAGATCAATTCTAACTGAAGCCACAGAAGGATCAACTTCCTTTACATAGATCAAGAATTCCTCTCTGACATTTTTTAAAAATGTGCTGTTATAAAAGAGCAATTTCTATTAATTTTGTATAATGTCTCCAAGAGACAACAAGAAATCTGAACTTTACAGAAAGAATTTGTCAAGGCTGTAAGAATGGATTAACTAAATCAACTCCAGTTCTGAATATGAAATTGGTTTTGCTTAAAGAAAATTCCTTTTCTCATTTTTTTTAACGAAGTGCTAAAAATGTAGAAACAGCCTGCAGTTTTCTTGGTGGCTGATAGATTTCCCATGCTCCCATAGACTTTTGTGACTGGATTGTTTCTGAATATAAACTTTTGTATGCAACGTTCATGCACTTAGTTAATTAGTTAATTAGGAATTAACTAATTAAATGCCACCGTGAATATCGACTCTTTACTACAAAGATAGATTTGATTGGAAGCCACACATTACAAGGAATGAGGCCAGAGATATCTCCCTGCAGCATTTTTCTACAAGTACTGCATAGAACAGATTAAGTATAACCAGTGATTGATCACATAATGTGAATTAGAAACTTGGATAATCTCATGTTTTACCCAGGGGCCAAAAGCTAAGGTGTATTTTCCCTAAGGTGTATTTTCTATCCACCTCCTTCAATGTACGTTGGGATCTAAGAAAAATTCAGTAGAATTTTCTAAGCCTGCATAGTGCTTTATTTAGTGTCATTGTTTTAATTCCCACTTCCAAATAAGCTGAAATCCAGGTGTGTACCTAAGTACAGTATATTGTGATGCTTGAAAACTGACATGATTATAAATGTGACTATAAATGTGATTTTTTTAAATAGCACAATGTTTGTTGTTGTTCAAATTCTCTGTTATTCCCTGATTCTAAATTCAAATAGCAAAATTGCCTTAAAAGTATTTCTCTGGAGCCCTCTGTCAAACTCTAGAACCTGCCACATTTTATATATTTGAGAGTGATTCTGTTCAATTAAGGAGTATTTCTGACATTTCAATCAAGTTCAGGGACAACCATCAGTGGTCACTCACAAGACCCAAGATAGCTAAACTCATAAGGATCTCTCCCTGATTATTTCAAGTAACAGAAACAGATGCTTTATCTATCTTTCGCGCATGGAGTGGGAATGGCAATTCCAATCAACCCTCAATTAATGGTTAATGTCTAGGGATAAAAAGAGATGCAGTCCAAAGCACCTGAAAAGCCACAGATTCTCAACCATGCTATAACAATGCAGATTTCTAAAGATTTATTGATGGTGATGAAATGAGCAAATTTTGCTTTATTGTTGTTCCACTTATAATCTGAAAGGATCAAAGTGGTTTAAAGCAGTCTTTCTTCCAAGTGGCAGCACTGAGGAATTGTGGAGAGTGGGGAAAAGCTGATGTGGACATTGTCCCACTTGCTATATGCCTTCACAAAAACATTACACAATAAATTACAGTATGCTGGTTAACAACCAATGACCTTCATGGCCAAGCAAGGATTTTAAATCCTCAACTCATTATTTCACCAGCTCTTTTTCCTTGGATGGTCAAGTTCCACACTCCAATTTAGCAAGAGGTTAATGGATGCCAATTTTCTCCTACAAAAATTCAGATGTATTCTGCAAGAAAATGAGAACCAGCATTTATTTTAAACTAGAAGAAGCTATTATATAATTGCAAATCTGGTAACCATAGGAATAGTAAACTAATCACCTTATGGAGTATGGAGTATTATAAGAAATACAGAATTATAAACAAAGGTTCATGTACATTACGCACAGACTAGAAAAAAAGAGTTGCTAAGCAAACACTACCATTCTCTAACATTATAAACAGACTTCTATTGTCTCTGGTGAAATGTTGAGTTTTATTCTATAGAAATCCTATCTCAGCCTGTAAAAAAGGAACCATTGCATCATTATTCATGGACACATAAGTTTAATAAATCTATACTGTATCAGCCAAATGAAAAGAAGACGCAAGTGAGTAATAAGAATTCAAAAGAAGGATTGGAGTTCAGAGTCAAGAGAGTAAGCTGCACAAAATGGCACTGCAAACTTTTTCTTGAACATGGAAGGGATCCAGATCTTTTAAAATCAAATCTATTTGGCTTTAACCAGATACGATGAACAGACATTTCTACATTGTGATTTTCAGCTAGGGCAGGGGTCTGCAAAGTCGGCTCTTTTAAGACTGGTGGACTTCAACTCCCAGAGTTCCCCAGCCAGCTATGCTGGCTGGGGAACTGTGGGAGTTGAAGTCCACCAGTCTTAAAAGAGCCGACTTTGCAGACCCCTGAGCTAGGGGTTTGGTAAAGATGTTGATTCCTTATAAGAAGATTCACATCAAAAACGCTATACTAGATTCAGACTTCAGGAACTTGTCACCATCTTCTCCTTCCCTTTTATTTCGAGACACATTGAGTAATTTGACAAGTTATTGCATTGAAAAGTGTCCCCAATCTCAGGAGGAGCATGCTTTTGACTGCGCAGGCGCGAAGATGGCGGTCTGCCTCTGAGCTCCGTTGGGTCCTGGAGCTCGTTGGCTTAAAAAATGCATGCAGCCCGGTCTGTTTTCCATTCTTAAGGGCCGGGCCCAGTGAGTTGCTTACCCTAGCAACAGATTGAGACCTGGACGGCCCTCTAGGGTAAGATAGCGGCGGAGATATCGCCAAGGACGCCGAGGATGCCGGGTGTGGATGGCGGCGGAAGCGTGGCAGCCCGAACGCCAGCCTGAGGAGAAGGAGGTCGATGCGAAGGCCGATGTGAGTGCCGACTCGAAGCTGATTTTGAGCTGGAGGCCAGGAGGATGTGGTGGCCGGGGCTAGAGCGGCACTGGGACGATCTACGGAGCCGCGTTTCTGAGCTGGGGCGAGCTATTGAGTTGCGGCCATCGGGGAGGCTTGGAAGCGGAGGAGAGACTGGATCGGGCTGGGAGAGAAGCGGCCGGCCCGAGGCCTCTAGGAGGAGGTGAGACTCTTTTTTGGGCGGCGGAAAAAAAGAACGGCTGGAAGATCTGAACATCATGGCCGTGGCTTATGCATTCTGTGTGACATCACCCACCCACTGGAGCCTCTGGATGGGCCGGATTGGGCCGGAACTGGGGCTTCGCTGGCTGTGGGGAGGCCGGGCCTGGGAGACGGAAGAGTGGTCGGCCCGAGGTCCGAGGCCCGAGGTCCGAGGCCTCCAGGAGGAGATGAATCCTGGAGACCAGAGGAGCTTGGTGATTCTTGGTAGTGGTATGATCGAGGCCTATAAGAACTGGATGATCGAGGCCTATAAGAACTGTTACCCGGGCCTGGCCAGGAGTAGGAGGAACGTCTTGGCCTGGCCTTTTCTGAGAGGATGCAAGACCAGAAGAGCCCTTTTTAAAAGCTGGGCTCCAGAGACTGCCCACGCCCCTCCCCCCCTCCTCCATCCCCAACTATTCCCCAAATTATACTCATGACCTCCCCCCCCCACCCGGACTGACAGACTATTTTAACATCTGCGATGAATTTTAAGATCAAGCCGGACTATATCTCACTATGCATGTGAATTATTTAATCATTAATTTTAACATCTATTTTTACCATTCAAATTGCCAACGATGCTCCCCATAATCAACTGTGACCCATTTTATATCTCGTATTTATATTTGTATTATATTTTTATATCTATATATTTATATATTTATGTATTTATATGTGTCTATGTATTTATATATTTATATTTATATAATATAATTATGATTATGTACTCTAAGGCAGACCTTATGCTACTGCGAGAGTCCCTGCTCTCGCAGGTTTGGCCCTCCTCGTTAACGAGGGCCCGCCTCGAGGAGGGATTTATTAATCCGGAGAGGTGGGCGAAGCGCGGCCTCAGGGGTTTTTTAGTTAGAAAACTGTTGTGTATTTTAGGGGGTACCAGGGAGGGGGGAGGGTGTAGACAGGTTGAGACGGGCCGAGCCAGCAGACTACGGAAGGAGGCGGATGGATCCGCTAAGAGGGGGGATACACAGGTCGTTTCCATAGAGGGCTTTCCCATCGAGAGGCTGATGGGGAGAGGCAGATCCGAGGGGAGTCATATTCCATCCTCCCGGTTGGGGGCACAGAACCGTTGGCTACAAACGGTGAAGTGCCACAACCCCCGCAGACTAGGTGGTCAGGGTATACAGAGCCAGGGCCTGCGGCTGATGTTTTGCAATGCCAGGTCCGTTATCAACAAAGCCCCCCTCATCCATGACCTTGTGTCAGAGGGGGAGCCGGACCTGGCAGGAATTGCGGAGACCTGGTTGGGCCACGAGGGGGGACTTCCCCTCGTTGAAATGTGCCCACCAGGTTACCGCGCTTTTCATAAGCCCCGGGCCCTAGGCAGGGGTGGTGGGGTGGCGGTCATAGTAAAGGAAGGTCTTGAGCCGAGAGAGACCATTGTGCCACAGACCACCGGTTGTGAGTCCCTCTACGTGAAATGGGGCCTAGGGAGGCAGTTGGGCTTGCTGGTTGTATACCTGGCTCCCCGCTATGTAGCAGCAGCCCTGCCCGAGCTCCTGGAGGTGATCGCTACGGTGGCAGTTGAGACCCCCAGACTTTTAGTCATGGGGGACTTTAATCTGCCATCGGTGGGCGAATCATCCGTGGTAGCTCGCGAGTTCATGGCTTCCATGACGGCCATGGACCTGACCCAATTAATTCAAGGCCCCACCCACGAGGGTGGACATACACCGGATCTCATCTTTGTCTCTGACCAATGGAAGAGTGATCTGGGTATAGGGGATATAGTCATCACGCCCTTGTCATGGTCAGACCACTCACTTCTCCGGCTCGACTTTCCGACCGCTACTCCCCTCCGCGGGGAGGCAGAACCGAATCACCAATCTGGTTCCGCCCCAGGCGCTTGATGGACCCTGATGGGTTCCAGGCGGCGCTTGGGCCACTTCCTGTGCCTCTGACCCGCGCCCCGATGGAGGACCTCGTGGCCGCATGGAATACTGCGACCACGGGAGCCTTGGATCGGGTCGCGCCCTTGCGGCCTCTCTTGCGGCGGCGAGCCACCCTGGCTCCTTGGTTCACCGAGGAGCTGAGGGTGATGAAACGCCACAAGAGACGCCTAGAGAGAAGATGGAGGTCTAGCCGATCTGAATCTGACCGGACACAGGTAAGAGCCCATTTACGGACTTACATTCTGGCGCTGAGAGTGGCCAAACGTCACCATTGTGCCACTCTCATAGCATCCGCAGATAACCGCCCTGCCGCCCTGTTTAGGGTGACCCGCTCCCTCCTTCAACAGAGGGTGCGGGAAGCCCCCTTACAGGGCAGAGCAGAGGAATTTGTGTCTTATCTGCAGGAGAAAATCGCTCAGATACAGAACGAGCTAACCCCCATTAATGGCCCAGTGGAATGCCACGAGGCGGATCTTGTTTGGGAGGAGTTTGACTCCGTTACTTCCGATGATATGGACAGGCTTCGTGGGCGACTGCGAGCCACCACATGTTTACTGGATCCGTGTCCCTCCTGGCTTGTACTGGCATCCTGGGAGGTGACACGAGGCTGGCTCCAAGAGGTTGTCAACGCATCCTTGAGTGAGGGTTCCTTGCCTGCCTCCCTAAAAGAGGCCATGGTGAGACCCCTCCTCAAGAAGCCCTCTTTGGATCCAGCTCTATTATCTAACTATCGTCCTGTCTCCAACCTTCCCTTTTTGGCGAAGGTTGTTGAGAGTGTGGTGGCACAACAGTTTCCCCGTCACCTGGAGGAAGTTGATTATCTAGACCCGCGCCAGTCCGGCTTTCGGCCCGGGCATAGCACCGAGACGGCATTGGTCGCGTTGGTGGATGATCTCTGGAGGGCCAGAGATGGGGGTTGTTCCTCCATCCTGGTTCTATTAGACCTCTCGGCGGCTTTCGATACCATCGACCATGGTATCTTATTGCATCGGCTGGGGGGGTTGGGGGTGGGAGGCACCGTTTTACGGTGGTTCTCCTCCTACCTCTCTGGCCGATCGCAATTTGTGTTGACGGGAGAGCAGAGGTCGACCTCGAGACCCCTCACATGTGGGGTGCCTCAGGGGTCGGTCCTCTCGCCTCTCCTGTTCAACACATATATGAAGCCGCTGGGCGAGATCATCCGTGGCTTTGGGGTAGAGTATCATCTCTACGCTGATGATACTCAGCTGTATATATCTACCCCAAACCACCCCAACGATGCCGTAGCGGTGATGTGCCAGTGCCTGGAAGCCGTGCGGATCTGGATGGGAAGTAACGGACTCAGGCTCAACCCGACCAAGACCGAGTGGCTGTGGTTTCCGGCTGCCCGATTCAACCAGTTGATGCCATCTCTGGCCATAGGGGGCGAACATCTTGCCCCTGTGGATGGGGCGCGCAACTTGGGTGTCCTCCTGGATACCCGGCTGTCCATGGAAGATCAAGTGACAGCCGTGGCCAGGAGGGCGTTTTACTAGGTTCGCCTGGTACGCCAGTTGCGCCCCCTATTGGATCGGGACGCCCTTTGCACAGTCACTCATGCTCTCGTGACATCCCGACTGGACTATTGTAACTCTCTCTACATGGGGCTCCCCTTGAGGTGCACCCGGAGGCTTCAGTTGGTCCAGAACGCAGCCGCGCAAGCAATAATGGGAACCTCTAGGTTTACCCACGTAACACCGCTCTTGCGCGAGCTGCACTGGCTACCTGTCGTCTTTCGGGTGCGCTTCAAGGTGTTAGTCATCATCTTCAAAGCGCTCCATGGCTCGGGACCTAGCTATCTGCGGGATCGGATCCTGCCCCATACATCCTCACGGCCGATTCGCTCCCACAGAGAGGGACTTCTCCGGGTGCCGTCCACTAGACTCTGTCAGCGGGCGACGCCCAGGGGAAGGGCCTTCTCTGTGGCGGGCCCAGCCCTCTGGAACGACCTTCCCCCCGACATTAGGACAACTACGGACCTCCGCTCCTTCCGTTTAAAATTAAAGACACATCTTTTTCGCCTGGCCGGCCTTGGGTAGTCTCTTTTAAGGTTAGGGGTTTTAAAGGGGGAATTTTAGTTTATGGGTTTTTTAGCGCAGGATTAATTTAATTCATTTTTAATTTTGTATTTTGTCTGTGGTTTTAATTGTATTTTTAAGTGCCTGTGCCCCGCCTCGAGTCCCTTTAGGGAGAGAGAGCGGGATATAAAATTAAAAATTATTATTATTATTATTATCTATTTTTCCTAAGGGCTGAAATTATAAACCCCACCATTTCCACTGAGAAAATAATACCGTTCATGTCAGATTCTACAAGAAATGTTGATACTTGTAGATCCAGTCTCAACTCCATAGAGAAATGAAGTTCCACTGTCTTTCTAAGGCAACAGCCACTTTCTTTCTTTTCAGTTTCTTGGAGTTAAGGAGAAAGAGGAGACAGTGAAGATGACTTCTATCAAGATTTCATGATCGTACAAGCCTAGTTTTTGGAAAAACATGGATGGGTCTTCATGATATTTTTCAGTCATTCAAGTATAAAACCAAATTGATTGCATAATACAAATATAAATGGAAGGGCAAGTCCAGTATATTTATAATTATCCAGGTATTTGGGTAGACAGGAAAAGTAGTGGCCTAAATATTTCAGGAAATACTAGATGTTCTCCCCAGATAAGTGTAATTATTTGTAATAGCTTACAATTCCCCAAACTGACAGATAAATTTCAGTCGACACAACCTTCTGGTTGACCGAAGTAGCTAATCCATACTTCCCCTACCACCCCATCACCCAAATAATAGGAGTTAATAAACTCAAGTCTTTGTAAAATATATTTCCAGTAATCACATATATTCTGATCAAGTAGTTTTGGTAATTTCCAAATATCTAGAATCAATCAATCTGGTTCGAGGCTGACAGAATCAGCACATTGCATTTGATGTGTACTCCCCATGGTATTCTTGCTTATTCTTTTGTAATCCCTACCTCTCCTATCTTTCTGCTCTGCAAGAGAGAGGGGGGAAAAACACAGATCAGGCACATACCGTACTGACCCTAATGGTGGTCATGTGACTGAAGAACATTGCAAAGGTTAAAAAAACAGAGGTGTTGGCTGGAAATCTCCCCCTCCCCCCCAGTTTTTGTAACCTTGAATAGTCATTAAACAGGGCAGTTGGTAAATGAGAACTGTACAGAGATGTCAATTTCTTCCTGCTGACAAACAATAGATTCTCAGTAGGAAAAAAACAAAAGTCTTGGGACTAATGTATACATACATATAAGCTAACAGTTGAAAGTTGTTAGTTTTCTGTTAATCATTGCTTTTCTAGTATCTGTAATAAAATTATCTGCAACTTTATCTGTAATAAAATTATCTATAACTTTATCTGTAGTAAAATTATCTATAACTTTATCTGTAGTAAAATTATCTATAACTTTATCTGTAGTAAAATTATCTATAACTTTGTCTGTAATAAAATTAGAGTTCTAGCCCTGAATTTCTGACCACTAGTTTTTTGAGTTTGAACAACTGTAGGTGAAGACTGGAAGTCAATGTGCTGTGCCAAACTATAGCAGTGTGCACCGTCACAGAATGCAACTATGGGATGTGTTCTTAATTACTACAATGAAAAAAAAAAGGTTTCTGCTGCAGCCAGAAACTTCAGCCAAATTTGGTGTTCCATATATCAGCAAAGCTGGCTGGAGAAGTCTGGGAGCTGAAGTCCTTCAGACTTAAAGTTGCAAAGGTTGGAGACCCCTGCCATATATAACAAAAGCTAAGTTGACTGAAGAATAAAGAACAACGCTATAGTCATTCTTTCTCTTGCATAGATGTTGAGTTGGCACATTTTGTTTCCATTGAGGATGAGAGATCCCAGATCACATCTGCAGTTAAACTATTACAGGAGATAGAAGCATACATTTCTAGGAAAGAGCAGATGGGTGATATTTGTTTGTTTACCTACTTCATTATAATTATTACCACATTCCACAAACACTCTTGGTAGTTTACAACATAACCAGGTAAAATCAATGACACGTAAGTATAACTGATAACATTATCAACTGATCCACCTCAAATATTCAAAAGCAATTTTAAAAATTGAAAGTTCCATGAGGAATTATTGCCTTGACTGCCTCTCTAAGCATTATAAGAGAGGCGCCATCCAGATTCCCGTGACGGGGGAGGGGGGCAAGCTGTTCCACAGAGAAGAAGCAACAATAGAAAAACATTGTCTTCTATCTGTTGTAATTCTATCTGAATTACATGCATGGAGAAGGGAAGAACTCTTAGCACCCCAACATGAGATAGGTAGACCAGATAGATGGTTCTGCTTGTAGGAGAAGATGCTGGAGATGTGCAGGTATTGAGCCCAAAGGAGGTTTAACATAGGTTAAAACCCACCTCTTGATTTTACCTACTGGAAGTTAATCAGAGGTGAAGTGCTACCGGTTCAAACTGGTTTGCCTAAATCGGTAGTACAAAAATGTTACCAGTTTGGGAGAAGCAGTATTTCTGACGATCAGCAGTGACACCCGATTTATATTAGCAGGATTTCCTGCTTTCTAGCCAATCTAAATTGCATGGCACAGTGGATCCCTCCTCGCTGTTCTATTTACCTTTGCAGGCGCCCTCAGTAGCAGGCTCCACCCACCCACCCGGACATCATCACGTCTGTGTTTGATGCTCTATGCATGTGCAGAAGGTCCCGCGCATGCGCAGAGATGGAGCGTGCACTCGGTAGCGAAGGTAAGTAGATTTCACCTCTGAAGTTAATGCATTTCTGTTGAATCAGTGTTAAACAGTTGCAATGGCTCTCACCCACTAAAAGGCTGGCCAGTGCATCCTTATCAATTGTGGCTAGCTTCCAATGGTAGCTCCATGTAGAGTGCATTACAGCAGGCTATTCTAGAACTGATGAGCATGTGAGTTATGCTGCCATATTCAAAGGTCAATACAACCAGTTTACAAATCCAAGGGATATGATTTATCCGTCTAGGTTTACACAGCATTTTGCATTCAGAAGGGGGAGGGGGGGAAGTGTCATGGGTTGTATAAGGTCATTTATGAAGCATCAATCTGCAACTCCAAAACACGGCCGAGTTTTAATTCTTGACGTTTTTAATAACTGCCTGTACCAATTATTTCTAGGAAAAGCTGGGTACTGCTAACTGGGTTGCAACTGAATTGATACATAAACTGCCAAATACAGACAGGCAGCAACAATCAGACAGGCAGTCACACCTCTCCTGCGCGAGCTGCACTGGCTGCCTGTGGCTTTCCGGGTGCGCTTCAAGGTACTAGTAACCACCTTTAAAGCACTCCATGGCAAGGGACCTGGTTATCTTCAAGACCGCCTCCTGCTACCAAATACCTCCCACCGACCAGTTAGCTCCCACAGAGAGGGCCTCCTCAGGGTGCAGTCGGCTAAACAATGTTGGCTGGCGACCCCCAGGGGGAGAGCCTTCTCTGTGGCAGCCCCTGCCCTCTGGAATGACCTACCCCCTGACCTACGGATGATCACCGACCTACGCCTTTTCCGTCGGGCCTTGAAGACCTATCTATTTCGTGCGGCCGGCCTGGCGTAGTTTTTATTTTGTTTTAGCAGGGTTTTAATAGGGGTTTTATGACAGGCCAACTATTTAATGTATTGTTAACGTATTTTATGTTTTATATTGTCGATTTTACCTGCCTGTACACCGCCCTGAGTCCCAGTAGGGAGAAGGTGCGGTATATAAATTTAATAAATACAAATACAAATACAATGCAGTAGAGGATCTTACAGTTTGAATTGGCTTGATTGGCTTGATTGGCATTAGACAGACTGGATTTGACCAGAATATCTGCGATATTTTAAACTGCAGAGTTCCTATCTCTGTAATTATCTTACTTTACTATTCCTCATGCACCTTTAATAATACTTAAAGGATCAGAGGACCTTTGCTTCTTCAAATTTGCAGGAAAGGAAGCTAGGAATAATATTAACATTCGAACTGAGAACAAATGACCTTAAGAAGTTCATACCCATTTGACCTTATCAAATTGGTATGAAAAACTGACTGGGTGGCTTATAGATATTTTTAGGGATGGCAAATAATTATGTCACAATTTCTTCCCATTTTAGGTGACAGTACAATAATTACTCGAGGAAACAGAAAGGTTTTCCTCCACGTTCCTTCATTGAGATTTAAGTGACATATCGGAAGCCATGCAGGCCAGGAGGGCTTTGCGCAGTGGCAGTATTGTAGCCAATGAAGTTTATCAGAGGCGCGATTATTGCTAATTGAAAACTTTTCAAGAGGAGAGAGAAGTGTTTGGGTATGGAAGTCAGAGATACTTTAGGACTAAATCAGCTTGCAACTAAGTAAGTGTATAACATCATCCTTTAATTGGGAGAATTTCAGTGAACTTCTCCCACCTCTCTTTGAAAAGTTTTCTAATCTAAAGCATTCTCTTGCATCCAACTGAATAAGAACCATGGAGGGGGGGGGGACGACACAATTAATTTATACTTATAGAGATAGTCCTTGACTTAGAACAGTTCATTTAGTGACCATTCAAAGTTACACCATCACTGAAAAAAGTAACTTATGACCACTTTTCACACCTTTGTAGCAGCCCCAAAATCATCTCATCAAAATTCGGATGCTTGACAACTGGTTCATACTTAGGACCGTTGCTGTGTCCCAAGGTCATGTGACATCCTTTTGCAACTTTCTGACAAGCAAAGTCAGTGAGGAAGCCAGATTCGCTTAACAACCGGGTCACTAACTTATCAACTGCAGTGATTCACTTAACAACTGTGGCAAGAAAGGTCATAAACTGGGGTAAAACTCACTTAACAAAGGTCTCGCTTAACAACAGAAGTGTTGGCCTCAATTGTGGCTGTAAGTCGAGGACTACCTGTGCTGCACAGAAGTAACACAAAGTGGAAAATCCTGTTGGTGATCATTGGTCATGGTAACCAGAGCACAACACTGGGTGATGCCAGAAATGGAAGGGGAGATTCGCTCAGCATCTTTCAACCACCCTAGAATGGTCTGCTTACCTTCCAGTACCACTTCCTTGCCAGTCTTCTTCAGAGCTTGCACTGCTTCGTCATGTGAGGCATCAGACAGGTCACCACCGTTGACGGAAAGGATAGCGTCCCCTACAAACAGCGCTTCCGTCTGGTCTGCAGCCAGCCCTTTAAATATCTTAGATATCAGGATGGGCATTTTATTTTCCCGACCACCTGGAAATAAAACCCAAATAAAAGCCACTAAAGAAGATGTCGTACAAAGATTGGGAGGGGGGAAATGATGTATTTTTTGTACCTTATTTTGGGGGGGGGGTTATTGTTTTATTTTGTTTTTTGCAATGGTGGTAATAAGGATAGACTCAGTTAGATTTCTGGAGTTGTTACAGAGGAAAAAGATATCTAAACAAGAGCAGTTTTTATAGAATGACCCAGCTGTGAAAATAGAGATAGGTGCGAAACAACATTTTTTTCTGATGAAGTAATTATACAAAATAAATGTTGTCCTGGGTAGTGCATAAAAATATTTATCCACATTCCAGATACAATACTGTACTATAGATAGGATTTTACATGTTTTACTTGAGAAATGTTGTATTTTAAGCTTTGCAAGGCATTTTATTATGTTTCAATTGATTGATCTTAATCGTGTACTATATCACATGTATATATTGTGGGATTAGACAAATCTGTATTGGCTTTTGTTTTATTTTTTAAAATTTGTTTTTTATTGTTGAAATGAGACTCCTTATTTACATTCTTCTCAGGACTTTGGCACACAACTATATCTTTCTAGAACCCAATGAGTTTAAAACTGGAGTTTTGTGCCATAGGTATAACACACACAAAAACATCTTACCAATAACATTTTAAGCTTAAGTATAATGAGTTTAAAATCCATCTCTCTTGTAAAAGCTCTAATGCTGGGAAAAGTAGAAAGAAAGAGAAGAAGAACAAAGTGGGTGGCCTCAGTTAGAGTGGTGATGAGTGCTGTTGAGAGACTTGAAGGACCAAGTTAGGGTTAGGTCATCATGGAGAAACTCTATGTGGTTGCTAGTAGTGAAAAACCAATGTAGTGTCACATAATCAATTAACAATAATGAGTCTAAATATAGTCGTCCATCTTGACTTTTGCAATTTCTGAACAACCACACAAACCCAATAATCCCCTGGGTTTGTTTTTAGAAAAGGCAAAAACAAATCTTTCTCCCACAGAAAAGTACAGCTCTAAACCCAAGCAGGGTTTTACAGGACAAGACTAATCTAAAAATATTAGATAACAGCACGTCTGAAATTTTATGTAAATGCACTATTTTTAGCTCTTACCTGAAAGTATCTGCATAATGAAGAGAATATGTCTACATATTAACATTCCTCTAACTAGAAAGCTCAAATTAGTTGTTTTCATTAATTGATTCTGCCTGCACAATCTTTAAATCCTGGAATGACACTAATAAGATTACACAAAGAAGAAGCAAGATTAGATGCTCCCCCACCCCCAAATCCTCATAGCACCTTCAGGACTAGGAAATTTATTGCAATGCAAGCATTTATGGACTGAAGCCAGATTCTCTAGATGTACAAAACAGAAAAAGGCTGACTCCTTCACTTTCCATTCATACTTACCGACCAAGCTGAGTATTATTTATAGATGTGGTGATAACTTTGTTTTCTACAATTGCCATGACACTTGCATGCAAATAAAAAAACCCTTTCTCTACAAGGTGTGCTGCCCCTTCTCAATTTGAAGGTCAAAGATAACACGGCATCAGAATGCTTTACAAAGCATTGATTAGAACAGTGGTTCTCAACCTGTGGGTCGCACGACCCTTTCACAGGGGTCCCTAAGACCGTCAGAAAACACATATTTTTGATGGTTTTAGGAACAGAGACAACAATTTTATGGTTGGGGGGTCACCACAACATGAGGAACTATATTTAAGGGTCGCGACATTGGGATGGTTGAGAACCACTGGTTTAGAAGATCCGATTCTCCCCAGTTATTCTACTGTACTACCTGTTACCCATAGACAAGGCCCTCTGTCATTTACATCTGTTGAAGTGTCATGGACAAATGTGTTGCCTTTTGTATTTCTGACCCTTTCCATTCAAATGAAAGAAACATTCATTGGATATCTGATTTTATCCTCTTCTGCTTGCTAGACCACATGAGCAGTCACAAGAAATAGGAACACAAGAGCCATGTTAGAGACTAATGAAGTGTGACCTTCTCTTTTCCCAGGATGGCAAAAAGCTCTTCCAAGCCATGGTTTTGAAAAGTGGTATCTAAAGCATGAGACCAGCCTTCTCTAAACCGACTGCTGTGCAAATATATTGGTCTATCACTGCTATAATTCTCAGTTGGCATGGCTAAACCTATGTGGTACATATGATAATTTCAGAGGTTTCAGCATGTCCAAATTTGAAGGCAAAACACACACACACACACACACACACACACACACACAAATAGTATCAGAGCTTTTTTGAGATCCTCTTTCATCCTTTCAGCAATGTAAAGCTATATAGTTACCCAGAAGCCAGTCATACTGATTTTAAAGGAATATATTTCCAGGCAAGTGTATATAAATTTGTAATTTAAATATCTATTAAGGATACTTAACATGTCTTTATTCTCATACTTCATCTGCAATTAATTAAACAATTTGCATTTTTTTCTTACTTGTGCAAAATAAACTGTTCTTAGGAGTGTTATTCGTAGCCCTGTGTATTCCTAGGCATATATAGGATTTGCATTGTTAACACTGTTCCACCCTAAAAAGTTCTTCCTATATTTAAGAAGCTCCTGCATAGCACTGGACTAAGCTTTGAACTTGATGTCAGGGCAAACATTGCAAATGGAGAAATATACACACACGCACTATGAATTTACATATTCATAAGAGGCAATAGTAACAGCAACAGCAATTGTAGTCTATGGATCAAGAATCTGGGGAAATGTAGGTGGCCACACCTGACTACCTGTAAACAGCAAGCAGCCCTGGACTTTCACAGTGCAGCATTGAAGCAGAATCTTGGTTCATGCATTGCACTGATTTATGGTATGCCCAGCTCTTGCTTATTGAATAAAATATGATATGCTGGATTCACACAGCACAAGCCACAAGCTACCTAGCATCTGCTTTACCATAATGCACAGGTCCAGCCAGAAAATTCAGTCTGAAAACCTTCATCTTAAAAATCATTATGTTTAAAAAAATAGAACCTAAACATCAGATCCTGTAGAACAAAATGTACATAAATTCCAAGAATTATAATTCTATAAATTATAATTTAAAAAAGAAACTCACGACAAAACCCATTAAGATGAGTTAGCTGTATTTATCTAGAAGAGAGGAGAGGGAGGGAGGCATGGATGGAGTAGGAGAGGAAGATGGGGGGAGAGTGAGAGGGAGGGAAGGGAGAGAGAGATCTATTTTTCCATGGAATTGTTGCACAGTTTCTCAGACTGGATTTTTAGTCTGCAAACCGTACCCTTTGCAGATGTCTAAGATCAAGCTAAGAGAAGAATGCAGCATTCTTTCCAAGTTGCGCCTTTCAAACTTTTAATACAGTTCCAGTTCCTCAGGGGCGGAATTAATACATTCCTTAATTCCGCGTCAGCTTCGGTTGGGACTTTCCTCCGCTCCTTTTTTCCCATCCTCTGAAGTTTTGGTTTCTTTTTCTTTAAGGCGGGAGGAAGGAAGCCGATTTCAAAGGTCATTTAACTGCACGTAACCAAAAGCGGCTAATAGAAAGGAGGGAGCAAAACTCCCTTTAACTCTGGAAAGATTCCCCGGTCCCGGTCCCGGTCCCGCTCCAGGAAGGCAGCGCTAGATCTCGGGACGGGTGCCTCAAAATAGCCAACCCCTAGTGCGGGGGAACGAAGCAGACAGCTGTACTGTACTACGAGGGGAATCCAGTACTGTAGCTTGGCCCAGGGCTATTTGGCACGTCGAGAAGCGGCAGGTTGAGAGCAGGGTCGGGGCGAGTGGGGTCGGCGGAAGAAAAGCAAAAGTGAGATTTTAAATTTAAAAAAAGAAAAGTTGCTAGGGAGAACAATGGAGGCGACAGGACAACCTTCCCCGACCCGTCTCGCCCTCCCGCTTACCTTTGATGCTGATGCCGAGCCCCCCCACGTCCTGCTTGACGATCCGCACCGTGCGCTTGATGTTGGTGAGCGAGTCCGGGACGAGGGCGCACGCCTCGGCGCCGTTGAGCTGCACGGGGCTGGGCGGCGGCTGCAGCGGCTCCTCGGAGCCCTTGGCGCTGGGGACGACGCTCAAGAAGTCCTCGGAAAGAGTCACCAGGACGCGCAGCCACTGCTCGCCCGGCGCTCGCAGCTCCAGCAAGCCGCTCTTGGGCGCTCTCCGGCCGGCCGCCATCTTCAGCGCATTCCTCGGATAGCCGCCCTCGCCGCCGCTTCAACGCCTCCTCCCGCTTGCTTGTGATCGGGACGTTGCGTACGGCGGAGAGCTACCGAATCGACCCGACGGCCAGCCGAGCGCCGAGTGAGCTAGCCGTCCCCGGCAGCGCTTCCCCGCCCAGGGAGACGCCCCTGGACCCTCCTCTCCTTACCCCGGGAGGGGACTCGCCGGCACGGGAGGCGCTCGGGAGCCGTGCGTGACGGCCCGTCTGGCCAAATACCCCAGGCTCGTTTGCGGGGGAAGCGTGGTTGCTTCCCTGGCCGGGCAGTGGGCCTCGCCCTCACCTCCTCATAGATCGTCAGAGCCCCGTCCGCGCATTTGGTCGCCGTCGTCTTCAGCTGCCATTGCCGGTCGTTACTGTCACGCCTCGCCTCAGGAAATCGGGGATTCCACATTATTATTGTTATTGTTATTTTTATTGCTATTATTATTTACTGTCACTATTTGGACAGGTCAAATTATAATAGGTGACGTTTCTATACCAATGAATTTCCACAGTAATGGGTATGTGCTTTCTCAGAACATTACTTTTCACTTTCCACTCTTTACCAGTCATGGGCACCTTTGACAGATTAACAGAGTTGGAAGGGACCTTGCAGGTCATCTAGTCCAACCCCCTGCCCAAGCAGGAGACCCTACATGTGCCTCTACCTGGGATCGAACTCACAATCATTTTCCTTTTCATTTAAACTTAGAGAGCTTGAACAGAGTTCCCCCAAAAAGAACACGATTGAGCCTGGCATTTTGATGTAGAAGTGCCTCTGAGCTTCATGTCTGTGTATTCCTGCGGCTGGGACAGCATGTTATTCAAGGGTCCCCTTGGCGCTGGCACCAATATTGCTTTTTCAAATTGGGAAAGGATTAACCGGCTGCTTCAATTTATTTATTTTATTTATTATATTTATACCCCGCCCTTCTCCAAGCGGACCCAGGGCCTTTCCCTTGTTGTGAAAAAGTCTTGTGAACCACAGTTTGAAAACTTGTTGAAGTAGTTGTAGCATTCCACAACCCTTACGATCAGTAGTGGCTTTCGGTCTGTGGCTAAGCGCAATTCAGGTTATATTCCAGTGTTATTAATATTTAAAATGTGAATAACTTTGAGGCAAGTGATCTAATGGATCTCGGGCTTTTCAGTTTGAGAAGCAGCATTTCCTGATTTTGACTTGCGTCTAACATAATAGAAGCAAATTGAAATTTGAAAAAAAAATAGAACATTGTTGCTATTTTATGTTGATTCTGTTTCACCAAAGTTGTGTTGCCTGTGTGTATATAGTGAACAGCACTGCAGCATTTTCCTATTACAGTATAGAGTTTCTGACGCTCCCTCCACCCCTATTCTTTTCTTAGATGTGCTGCTTGCGAAGGACACCCTTTCAAGACTGTCCAGATTAAAATAGGTACACTTGCTTTATATTCGTAACCATAAAAGTAACTCTCTCCTGAGCCACAATTAGCAAATGTCAAGAGCAGCCTCCTTCCATGAAGTCCTATGAATGGCATAACCTGAAGAATGCCTGAACTTTAACATGTACTTCTGTTACCATTTATATAACAGAGACAGGAGAAAGAATGTAAAAAATAATACACCTTGAATGCTTGTGAAGTGCAGTGATGGAGAGATCTGAGTTCACACTGATGGTGTTAACTAGTTGGGTAATGAAACAACTACAAGCAAGCAGCCAAGTTTCAGAGAGTACATGATAGCAGTGTTCCGATATCTCACAGGGTGCCACAAAGAAGAGGGAGTCAAACTATTCTCCAAGGCACCTGGGGGCAGGACAAGAAGCAATGGGTGGAAACTAATCAAGGAGAGAAGCAACTTAGAACTAAGGAGAAATTTCCTGACAGTTAGAACAATTAACCTCTGGAACAGCTTGCCTCCAGAAGCTGTGAATGCCCCAACCCTGGAAGTCTTTAAAAAGATGTTAGATAGCCATTTGTCTGAAATGGTATAAGGTTCCTGCCCATGCAGGGGGTTGGACTAGAAGACCTACAAGGTTCCTTCCAACTCTGCTATTGTATTGTATAGTACCAGGAACTTCAACTCTGAGCTACAAGTATTCTCTTCTGTTGGAATCTTTATTCTGCAAGGTTGAACAAAAGACAAAGGCCTGATAAAGGACAAAGATCTAAGGCAAGGGTGTCAAACTCACGGGCCGTGGGCTGGATGCATCACTTGCATGCCCACTTCTGGTTTAGTGAATGAGGGAAAAGTCCCAATATGTCATATGATGACGATGTGACGTGAGTTTGACATCCCTGGTCTAAGAACAAAGATTGGAGACAAGGGAGGGGCATAGTGGATGAAGGATCTAAATATCAGGATCTAAGGCTTAAAAAAGAATAATTTATAAGATATCACACTGGCAGGCTTTAAGTGTGTTATATTCTAGGTTTCAAATATATGACAACAAAGTTAGATAGCACAGTAGTGGAGGAAGAAAGGTGGTATCTGGTGAATCTGGAAACTATTGATTTTTGATTTTTTTTCCATTGAGATGCCCTCTGGATATGTCAGGTTATAATTGACATTATCCCTGTCCTGTACTGATTGGGGGAGATAGAAATTACAGTCCAACACATCTAGAGAATACCAGGAATAAAAGGCTTCTTGGCAGTGAACTATAAGTTAATGATAAAACAGATTCTATGGCACTATCAGAAAGAAACACTGAGCAGATGTTTAAAGGGTAAGAAAAGGCGCCTCAAAACAATACACAATGTATATAAATTAATTAAAATTTGCCAAACAATTTATGTGGCAAAAACATTGTTATGTTACAAAAGTGTAGAAAAGCAACAGAGCTCATGCCTATTATCCCCACTTCAAAATCCCTGATAAAATCTAGTTTGTTATAGAATTGTTTTGGGAGATTCCATTACAGGAGCATGCAGTAAATCTAGAAAATGCTTTGTTTTGTTAATGGAAAACAGGCTAAGTCCCTGCCTTGGAGATCATGCCAGTTAATACTGAGATCCATCATCTAACATTTGGGTTTCTTTTACCCTTTAATTGCTGAGAGAGAAATTACTGGAAATCTTAATCTTATTTTATATTTTATACTGTGCTGACTTTTGCGGTTGATATTCATATACTGTATTACTTGGATTTTAACCATGATTTGCATTTGGGATATTTTTTTATTCAAAAAATTTACATGAAAACTTATATAAAGGAAAATTAAGGAAAGATAAAATAAAGTGTTTGAGACAATAAAAAGATAAAGGGGGGAAAAAGAAAAAAATACAATTAAAGAAGTGACCTGATCTTCTTTACAGCTATTATAAACTTATTATTCCTCCTAAGATTAGATTGCATGCTTCCCCTCTGTCCCATATTCAAGCCTTTTTTCTTTTGAAATCCAGAAATCACCATTTCATCCCCCCTGCCCCATTTTCAGCAAAAAGTCCATTAAAAGTTTTTAGTCTTTTATAAAAGTACTTAGGGTTTTATCTGTGATCAAATAGGTCCATTTTGCCATTTCTGCAAGTTCTGCCATTTTCATAGCCCATTCCCCCATTGTGGCTATATCAGTATTTCTCCAGCATTGTGTATAAAATCTCTTTAAGACATTTTATTTTTTTAAACGGTAATATTCAGTTACTTCAGATATGAAGTACTGAAACATTCTTTTAGCAATATTTGACAGAGCAATGATAAAAAGTTTGTCACAGCCGAATGTATAAAATGTATTTTCTATTATTGTGCAATGCAGTCATTTTTTTTACTCTAAATGAAATGGTTTTGGGGGCATTCCAGCATGTTTTAATAGCAATCTGGACCAGACTCATACCAGGTTAGTCATCTCTTTGGTCCCAATACATTCATGTTCATATACACACACTCATCACTTCCATTACAGTATTTGAGTCATATGTTGCTGTTTGGTAAACAGCAATAACAATAGCAATATCATTTAGACTTATATACTGCCCCATAGTAAACTGCACTTTCTAGGCAGTTTACAATGTAGAAGCATTACTTGCGTATTCCCACCAACAATCTGGGTCCTCATTTTACTGACTTCTGGAAGAATGGAAGGTGGAGTCATCATAGAGCCCCATCAGGATCGAACTCCAGGCTGTGGCCAGAGTTTGCCTGCAATACTACATTTTAACCCCTGTGCCATGCAACTGTGGAATAAACAGGCCTTTTTGTATGTGGCTTGTAAATCCAGGAACCTGTAGAGGAAGTAGCAGTAATTAGGAGCCGAGACTAAACCCCTTTTTCCCTTTTCATGTACTTTCTTTGGCTGGCGCGGAGGGGTGTGTGTGTGTGTTATTATGTCTTGAAGTTGGTAGAAAACAGGAGAGTGGATGCTGGATTGCTAACACCTCAGAAGGTAGGCTCAGCAGTGGGCTCTATCCAATAAAATGCTGTTCAATGGCAAGAAATGTAAGGTTCTGCCTCTAGGTAGGAAAACATACCTGTACAGGTACAAGATAGGTCATACCTGGCTCACCAATAAGATTTGTGAGAAGACTCTGGGTGTCCTGTAGATCAGGGGTCCCCAACCTTTGCAATTTTAAGTCTGAAGGACTTCAACTCCCAGACATCTCCAGCCAGCTTTGCTGACTGGAGAAGTCTGGGAGCTGAAGTCCTTCAGACTTAAAGTTGCAAAGGTTGGGGACCCCTGCTGTAGATCACAATTTAGCAGTCTCTTACCTTTCATATTTAGATGTCCAAAACATTTTTTCTTGTTCATGCCTGCAAAAAAGCATAAACTCAATTTCCATGGTCTAAATGCCACCATAATTTTAAGTAACTGAATATCCATAATAGGAATCAGAAAGTTTTGTTTTGCACTTCAAATGAGGTCCTTTTTCTCAGCTCTTTTCCTTTGATCAGTTTAGTGTAGAAATTGTCAACATGCTTTTAGGTGTCATTTTAAAAGATTTTCTTTTCTGGAAGACTTGGGAATGGAGGCAGACGGTACAGTGTGAAACAATTGAATATATTTTTTTTTAAAAGCTCTTTTGAAATCTTGCCTGCAGTGGTGGTGATGTCCTGAATGTCTAAGCAACAGTCTCCTTTGAAAATGTAATCCTGGAACTCTTCTTCACATAGTTGTCAGCAAAAAATGTTTTAAAGGACCTAGAAAACTGCAAAGGTTTATTACAGTGGTATTTTCAGATGTATTCTTTATATATTAAACATCTAATACTCCTTGAAAAATCTAAAAATATAGGGCTGTCAGGAAGTATTAATACACTAGTGCTTACATTTAAGACAGGCTTTGAGAAGTACCCGGCAAATGGAATAATTTTGATTATTGATGCTGTTAGCCCCATGCTTCCTCCAGAAGGTATCTGCTGTCCACTATAGCCTTCCCCAACATGGAAAATGTATTTGAATGTAACTTTCATGTTTCCCAATGTTCACAGTAATGGAAAAATCTGGGACGACATTCAACTCGTCTGAGGAAGGTTGTCCCAAGGGGTTACCATGTGTGCCCCACTGTGACTGATTTTCTTTGGAAAACGAAGTATAAATTTACTAGGTGCAGGTACACTGCTGAAAGATTCTTGAGTACCACACTGCTGTCATCTCTGCTTCCCAGCACTCTGGACATTCACGTTCACAATGGTAATATGTGGCTGCAACCACAAGTACTTTCCTAATTAGTCTGTCTACTGTCCAAATTATTGCTTAAACACCATTAATCTGTCTTTGAAAAGTAGTTTGAAGATTATTTACGGATTACCTTTATATCTTCCCTATCCAGTTACTCCTTGGCTTTGCCTCATATCCACCATTTTCTTTCCCTTCCCAGCTCTGCTTCTCTTTTCCATTGCCATTTTACTGTTTATCCTCCTCTTTTTACTGTGTCTGTTGGAAAGAGGAAAGGAGGTGTGTGTACTTTTAAGATAGGAGTTTGGTGAATGGGATACTACAACAGGTTTTTAGTAGGTTTTAGTAGGTTTTTTAATAGCAAAGAGTCTGCTGAATTAACCCCAGTCGGAAAAGCCTGAATAGATGGAACTCAGCTTACTTGATGGTTTATTTATTTAACACCTTTATATAGCTTCCCACCTATCCAGTGAAACTCTGTGTTGTGAACAAATAAAAACATCACCAAAACATCCTTATAGAACCTAAAAATCTCAGCTCTTCCATGTCACAAGTAGCCAGGTCATAGCTCCAGTAACTAACAGACTGGCTTCAATGCTGGATAGGATCAATCTTCTCATGGTTTTTTGATAGGCCAGTAAAATCACTGCCATCAGTATCTATTATTACTTCACTAATGACCTAAAACATTACCGTTCTGCCAGATCTAATAGGATGGGGGAAACTACCTGTAAGCTACAGTTTGTACAACTTTAAAAGATGTCAACCAGCACCTTCAATTGCCCTTGGAAGATTTCTGAAAATTTATATAGCAATGGTGTAATATGGGCACATCTTGGTGGATCAAAAAGTGCACATGTTGCTACACTCTGCACCACCTGAAGTTTTTGCATGTGCCTGAATCGCAGCGCCTGGTAAGAGTGCACTGCAGCATTCCAAATTCCCAAAGAACCTCTCCCTTTATTCAAAAATACATTTTTATCATTCCACTGAGAATCGTTGGGAAAGAAGGCTTAGACTTAGATAATTTCTGATTTATTGGCTACATCCAGGATATCATAGATAGAGCATGTCCTTCATTAGACAAACGAAAACTTAGGCTTCTTAAAAAGGCTGCATTAATTTATCTCCTGCTTTCTCCTGACCCAAAAATCATAAATTCCATAAAACAGAATGTTCTTTAGAGTATGTTTAAAACAAGCAATATTAAATTACTAGCTGCATACCCTTGCTCTGCTACGAAACTGTGATTGGGCTTGATAAATCGACATAGCTTGAAAATTAATGAGTAGTTATGGCCTTTCCTTTTTGTTTCTGTCCCTCAGGCTTGCCCCACAGAGCCCTCTCCTATCTTAACCCCTTCTCTCCCTCAGGCTGGCCCCACAGAGGCTTCTCCTATCTTATCTCCTTTTCTCCCTCAGGCTGCCCCATTGTTTAAACTCCCAGCCCGCAGGCTGGATGAGTCACACACTGGCCATGCCCACACCTAAGTGGCAGTTGGAACAGAATTCTTTTCAGGTGGGGAGGGGGGAATAGAAGGTCTAACACCTTAGTATCAGAGTGTGTTAATCTATATGTATAAATACTGTATAAGAAATACTAATGATCTGATTGACATTTTGAAAAATCTTTTCTTAGTGAGCACTTAGAAGCCAAGAGGAACATACTTGCCAAATTTCAAGTTTGTAGGCTTTAGAGTTCTGGAGATTTCATGACGAGTGAGTGGATTTGGCTTTTATATATAGCGATGTTGAGGAGTACAAAAAATGAGGAAACTTTATTTTGAAATTGGCTGTGAATGTTCCATTTTGATAATGATCCATGTTATAGCTAGTTTTTACAAAGTGAAAAGCAAAATGATTGAAACTGAGCTAGCTGTTACCAATAGAGGAGACAAGTGAAAATCATCTCTTCCAACCAAGAGTGGCTTCAAACCTGTTATGTAAAGTGAGAGAAAAAGGTGCTAGCATTTGAACCATATTTTACAATAAATATACTTGAATCTGATAAATAGCAGTCCCTGAAATTCTTTTATAACACCTTAATCAGCCCTGGGTTTGTTTGTTTTTATATAAACCTACTTAGCAAGAATTGTGTCCTTGAATGCCTTGTTGTGCCTTCCTTTTGTCTAGCTTTTTAAGAGTTGCCAGACAAGAAGATTGTTAAAAATGGTGATAAAAAGTTTGTTACATTTTCAAGATGTGAATATAGTTCTGTTTTATTCTCCAAACATTTAGAACTTGTCATTAAATGAAGAATTCTCAATTGATCAAGCTTGGATAGGGGGGAAAAACCCTTACTGTTCAGTGTTGGAAAGACAGAGCCATCCCAGGTAGAAAATCTTGCATTATAGATAATGTGCTCACTTTCTGTTTACGGATAGGGTTTTTTTTATAACAAAAGAACTGACAAGATTATTTTGTGCATTTAAAGGTTTGAGAATAAGGTTTGAACTGTATGTAATATAATAATGTTTTGCTTTGTTCTTTCTGTATTTGTTTGTTCTCTCTTCTTTGTAAAGTAAGCAAAACACAAAAACCCACACCCAGTGAGAACTGGCTAGGACAGAGGGATAAAGAGAGGAGGAAGACAGAAGACCATGGTGGCTCTTGCTATAAACCTCTAAGCCTGTGATGGCGAACCTTTTTAGGCTCACGTGCCGTAAGAGGGGGGGAGCACAGGGGGTCATGCGCCAGCGTGCCACAACCATAATGCAATGCGCCCCCCCCCAGTGTGCATGCATGCATGATAGGCGTGCCCCCCCCCCATTTTTTACATACTTTTTTCGCCCTCCCCAGGCTCCAGAGGCTTTATAGGAGCCTGGGGAGGGCAAAAACAGCCCCCCTGGAGGGTGAAAAATGGCTTTAAAAATGGCTGAATCAGCTGGCCAGCTGACAGGGCAACACCTCGTGTGCCTTGCTGAATGGCTCCGGGTGCCACCTGTGGCATGCGTGCCATAGGTTCGCCATCACTGATCTAAGCAAAAGGCCCAATTTATTAACCGAACATCTGTTGGAAATCTAACTTTGCCAACAGATAGTGGCCCAACAAACTCTTGTTCTCTCTTGCTAATAGCCTCATTTGTCACACAGGTGGGAAGAAAAACAAGAGAGCCTACTATCCTGAACCTACTTCTCAAAAGAGGAATGAAGTGAAGAAATATGACCAGCACTTTGTTGGGAAATGTATTTATTTATTTTTTATTTTATTTATTTTATTAAATTTATACCCCGCCCTTCTCCAAACGGATCCAGGGTGGCGCACAGGAATTTTAAAATACATACAAAATCAATAAAAAATGTAAAAAACTTATTTAATAACCGTCCTGTGCTAAAATCAAATTAAAATCCCCCAAAAATTTCAAACTGTCTAAAATAGTCAATTGCAGAATGATCATCTATCCAAAGAAGGAGTGACATTTGACATTAAGTCTTTATTGATTAGCTCTTGGGCCATATCAAAGTGCAAAGTTTAAAGAGTGACTGAAGAGTTCAACCCACATGCTGGACTTATCTCATGAAAACCTGCATCAGGTACCTTCCAGATGAAGTATTTTAGTTATTTAACAACCACCATCGCAACAGTAAAAATAATAGTCTTGCTATCTTGTGGTTTACTCTAACTTTACATTGTCACTTTAATCTTTTCTGGTCATCTTTTTTGTTAACTATTTATTTCAATATTGAACGTTTGCATTTTGGGTATTTAAAATATATTTTCTCTTTTTAAAAAAAAATGATTTTGTTTATCTTTTATAAAATTGGTCTAGTTCCCACAAAAGAGAAGAAAGGAATAGGAACAGTAATTCCGTGTGTGTTTGTGTGTGTGTGTATTGGGGAAAATAAGATTGCAAAATAAAATTGACTACCAAGGCTGACATGGTAGCCTCAAAAAATTGAGAATTGCACAAAATTTTTGTTGGTATGTATTGCCCTGTCTCTCCCAGTCCTACTGTGGGGTCTCATTTGGGTGTGGGGAGGGAGGTTTCTTGAGAGGGATGAGCAGAAAAGATGCCAAGAGAACATAATTCCAGCAGGATCACTGAGCTATGAAGATCATTCCAGCTGCCCAGCTAAAGCAAGCAGAACCAGTAGCAGGCACAGAGATGTAAGAAGATGCTGGAGGCACAAGATCACTCTAGTGACAAAGTCAAGGGGATATTTTCGTACTGGGAAGGAGAAGGTAATGGTCAACTATTCCTGTGCTTTATCAAGAAAAACACAAATAAAAATCCAGTGAATGAATAAAAATCCAGTGACTGACAACATAGCACTGATTGATAGTTCCGGCATATCAATTGCTGCCCAACATGTTCTAGAGGAAGAGCTGAGGATTGGTTAGTAGTGTTTATGATGTGACTAATTTAAAGTCTTTGGGATACATAGTTCTGATGTTGCCATACAAGAAAAAGGAACCTAAAGCTGCCAAACCAGAATTACAGTGGGGCTATGGAATACAGTATAAGTGTGGCTATGGGAAAGCTCAATAATGTGAAATTGACATTGACATCTTAACCATCAGCAAATTGAGATGGATTGGAGAATTGAACACTTACAGTCAAAATATGACATTGTTTTCTACACAAGACATGTAAAAGATGGTGTTGCTTTCATAGTAAGAAATCACATAGAATAACAGACTTGGAAGGACTTGGATGGTCTTCTAGTCCACCCCCCTGCTCAAGCAGGAGACCCTATATACTATTTCAGACAAGTAGCTCTCCAGTCTCTTCTTTAAAGCCTCCAATGATGAAGCACCCACAACTTCTGAAGGTAAGCTATTCAGTTGTTCTCACCTTTAGGAAATGTCTTCTTAGTTCTAGATTGCTTCTATCCTTGACTAGTTTCCATCCATTGTTTGTTGTCTTGCCTTTTGGTGCTTTGGAAAATAAGTTGACCTCTTCTTCTTTGTGGCAGCCCCTGAAATATTGAAACACTGCTATCATGTCTCCCCTAATTCTTCTTTTCACTAGACTAAATACAGCAAGGCTAGTACTTGGCTTCAGTGTAGTAAATAACAAAAAAACATAAATTAGATTATGTGGAACAATCTTTTAATATGATAATTATTTATGCTTATTTATTAGATTTTTTAAAATCCCACCTTTATTATTTTTATAAATAATTCAAGGCACCAAACATACATAATGCTCTTTCCTATTTTCTCCACAACAAACCTGTGAGGTAGATTGGGCTGAGAGGTAATGACTGGCCAAAGGTCACCCAGCAGGCCAAGGCAGAACTAGAACTCACAGTCCCCTGGTTTCTAGACCAGCATCTTGGCCACTATATCAAACTGGATTTCTCTTTGTTTATCCTCCAAACATCGATGCAGGAGAAAAGGTTTATGGGATTTATATTCAGGATCAATTTGAAACTGATAGAACATGCAAGCAAAATGTGTTGCTTATTGTTGGAGAACAATATGCCAACATTGGAAATATGAAGGAGGAAAATATAGTTGGACTGTATGGCTTAAGAAAATGAAAGGAATCAGGAAAATCACGTATCATTTTTTTTTACCAATCTAATAACCACTTCATTGCTAACAGACTCTTCAGACAACACTTATATACATGGACGTCAACACCTGGAAATCAAATAAACTGTGCTGATGGTAGAAAGAGGTGAAAAACCTCTGTTATGCAGTTATAACAGGAAAAATCAATGCCAAGGACTGACTGTGGAACTGATCACAAATTGGTCATATGCAAACTCTAAATCAAGATAAAGCAGAAGTAGAAAGTCAAATGTTTTCACAAGATGATCTTAATTTTATACCCACCATTTTCTAGGAGAACATCAGGAATTATTTTGAAAAATTTTATATAAGCAGGAGCTGTTCCCGGCCACGCATTGCTGTGGCCCAGTCTGGTTAAATGGCCAACCAATCTGTGTGTAGATCTACACCTGCACACACAAACACGTACACACAACCACCGTATAACCCCCAACCTACCTACCTACTATATTTCTCCCTCTATCGCTCTGCCTACCTACCTACCTACTGTATTTCTCCCTTTCTCTATCCTTCTACCTACCTGCCTACCTACTGCATTTCTCCCTCCCTCTCTCTATCCCTATAGCTGCCTACCTACCTACCTACTGTATTTCTCCTTGAATCTTATGGACAGAGTATCTTATGTCATAAAGGATGACATAATACCTGTGACCCACTGCTCTCTCTGTATCCATCTACCTACCCTTTTTACAATGTTTTACATTTCCGTTGTGTGTACCTGGCACAGATGTGACATCTACAAATCTATATATATCATTGATGCTGTACTTGAAAGGAATATTGTGTGAAAATTTGGAAGCGATCGGTGCAGTACTTTCGGAGATTAACAGTTTTGAACACACTCTTGTTACATTTTTATTTATATAGATTATTATATAAATAAGCATAAAATATGTTCATCTCTTCGGCATCTGAGATTGGAGATAACATACATAATTATCATATAAAAGGATTTTCCAAAGTCTAAGTTACTATCTACTGTATCAAAATTCCAAATGTGGCCACTGCGCCCTAAACCTTGGAGATCCCACATTCTAAATCGTATTGACAAATTACAGTATAGCAACATATAACCAGATTCAGATGAGATCCGTCCATTCAATTTTAGAATTCAAATTGAAATTACTGTTCATATAATTAAAGTAGAAGTCTCATGCCAGAGGAATAGAAAGTTATCAGCAGAACCATAATTTGGAATTGGAAATTGAGAAAGATCCAAAAATATTAACTTGTAATAAGCTTTGTATTAGCTCAAGAATATCAGTGGAAAGTTTTTTATACTTAAATGATCAAGCACTCAAAATCGCAAACCTTGATAATGTACAATCAATATGGGTTCTATCTCACTACTCATTCAACTTTATAAAGAATGCCATGCCATATATTTGAATGGGCATAATCTTTACAGTTGATTTACTTGGATTTTCAAAAGACTTTCTTTAAAATCCTTCATCAAAGATTCATCATGCAGTGGAGATAAGTCAACCACATCAATTTGGTAATCTCTATATATGTTGGAATTTGAGCCCCCAATTTCATGGACTTCACCATAGTGATGTCTAGGAACTCAGGAGCTGAAGTCTAGAACATCTGAGAGCTCCAGATTGGGAAAGGTTCTATTGTAAATGGATGAGTAAAAAGTAAGCAGTATAAAGAGCAGAAGCTATATATCAGTACTTTGCCACCTAATCATTTACACTTTATGTAAAAAAATTCTTGTTAGAATATGCAGTACCCAGAGACACACTATCTTGTATTGACTTCACCGTACGTACCAGCTTGGCATCAAAATGTTCAAATTAATTTTTGAGTGAATCTGTTCTACAATTTTATTTGAAAGTAATGCAGATTGGTCTAAATAAAAGAATAATAGGCTGGAATGGGTGGGGAAAAATCACGATTAAATAAAGTGACTTATAATCAAGAAGCAATGGGTGGAAACTAATCAAGGAGAGAAGCAACTTAGAACTAAGGAGAAATTTCCTGACAGTTAGAACAATTAACCTCTGGAACAGCTTGCCTCCAGAAGTTGTGAATGCCCCAACCCTGGAAGTCTTTAAGAAGATGTTAGATAGCCATTTGTCTGAAATGGTATAGGGCTTCCTGCCCACACAGGGGGTTGGACTAGAAGACCTCCAAGGTCCCTTCCAACTCTGCTATTATATTGTATTGTATTGTATTGTATAATATGAATTGACAATTGACTCAATATTTGTTTGATAACTAGTCGTTATATGAATTTCATTGCAGTTTACCAATACTAAAACTCGCCAAATAGTTATTTACATGTAAAATATATTTATTAAATGTATGTCTGGAGGTTTCATGCATCCTTCTAGAAAACCTGTAGTTTTCTGTGTAGTTCCAATGTTGCTTTTTGGCTCCCTCTACTGGCCCAAAATACAACATTTGGAGTGTAACTTGAAAATAATGAGCCATGGCAGATGATTCTAATAGATTCTATTAAATAGAAGATGATAATGAAACAAATATAGATGGTCCTTGACTTACAATAGTTCATTTAGTGAAAACTTCAAAAGTTACAACAGCACTGAAAGTAGTGACTTATAACCGCTTTCATGCTTATGACTCAGAGGGGGTTGCTAATTTTTTACTACTGGTTTGGGCACGCTCCCGCCCGCGTGCGTTGCTTCTGCGCATGACAGGGTGAGTGGGTGGAGCCTCCTGCCACCACTACTACTAGTTTGCCCGGCCGCAGCAACCTACCTCTGTTATGACTATCCCCATAGTCATTTGATCAAAATTTGGAGGCTTGGCAAATGACTCATATTTACGACGGTTGTGGTGTCCCAGGGCCATGTGATAATCTTTTGCAACCTTTTTATGAGCAAAATTAATGGGGAAGCCAGATTCACTTAACATTTTTCTAGCTTAATAATTGCAGTGATTCATTTTACAGCTTTAGCAAGATAAGTCACAAAATGAAGCGAAATGTACTCAACAAATGTTTTACTTAGCAACAGGAATTTTGGGTTCAATTGTGGATAACCTAGCAGTGAAATCTTCTGAAGTCTGTTACCAGTTCGGTGACTCTGCTACTGAGCGCGGACTTTGCATGAATACACACCTAAGGTGCGCTTGTGCAGCACTAAAAATGGAACATTATGAAGCCTTCTGAGTTTGCAAAGTTAAGTAGAACAGTGTGGGGGTGAATCCACTGTACCACGTGATTTAGATTAGCTGGAAAGTAGGAAATCCAATGATTCTAGCTAATATAAACAATGTGTCACAGCTAATCATCGCCCAGCTGATTGTTGGAAATAACCAGTTCACCTGAACCGGTAGCACTTTTTATTATTGGTTTGGGCGAACTGGTCTGAACTGGTAGCATTTTTACCCCTGGGACAACTTATATTATATTTTCATAATGTATGAATCGGAGATCATTTTGGTAATATCATTTTGCATCCACGGTTTTTACCAATGGAACTGAACTTTGTAACTCTCTGAATGAGACCAACATATCTGCAAGTCTTGTCCATATGAAATTACACTATAACTACCTCCATTTATAGAATTGCTGTGATCATAAAATGGGATATCTCCAGGGGGAAGACTACGAGTTCAATAAATAATTGGTGAGATTTATTATATTCCTGTTCCATTCAATGTATTCTGAATTATACCTACTTTACAAATACCCATTGTTCAAAATTTTGTGAGTAGAACTAAAGCTTGACCTCAAGTTTCCCTGACTGGACCCCCATTGAAAGTTGTCATTTTGAAAAGTGTGATAGATATTTATGCCATAATCAGTCCAGTGATGTGAACAATTTTTCTCCCAATTTTTCTCCCAATTAATGTATACAGTTAATCACACATGTGTAATTTGTGCCTTCTCTTTTGAGATGGCTGTTGGGGATAATTACTCTTTAGAGTTGTCATTCAGAATGCAAAAGATGTCATAGGATTAATCGGACATTCCGTAGCTTATTAGGTTAGAAGATCATATTCCCCATACAGGCTATGTACAATTATTTAACTGATATTAAGAACCAGATTATGTATTTAGGGATTCCCCCAATGTTTGTGGAGATGGAGAAGGAATCTTTTAATCGTGCCTGCAGTAGGAAAAGTTGAACTGTCTCTTTATCTTGGGGAAGGAATCAATTAAAGCAGGAAATATAATTATTTCAATCATGAAATTTAAAATGAGTCATTTGGGATCTCCTGCATATGCTCTGACCAGTGCTAGACTTGTTTAGTTTCAGCAATATGTCTTCAGATAGGAGCCTAGGACTGTTGAGTTATGCAGTGAAAATAGCTTAATTCATGGAAAGCATTTAATATTTAATAAATATATTAAAATCATCTTCAGAGTTTTTCCTTGAGAAATGTTACCCAAGCATTACCAAAATTTAAAGCTGCACTTTTTATGAAACAGGGAAATAGTAAAACAGGATGGTCATACCATATGTTGTCAATAATAATCAGTTCAGTAGAATGGCAAAAATACGAAAAAGACAAGGGTCGATCATTCTATTAAATTAGAAGTGGGCAATCCATGGCCAGCATGATATTGAAGTGTCTCTGCAAATGATCTAAGCCTCTTGCAAAACGAATCTTTCTCTAAAGAAAAAGGGTTCTCTTCCATGAGAGAGACACAGTTTTAAAAAATATATTTTTCTCACATCAGCAGCTCTTTTCCCAAACCAGTTGTATCTATAAAACACTATCTGCTGGTTCCTAAAATTATTTTAGTAATAGTGTACAGGTAGTCCTCAACTTAGGACTCTCTTGCTAAGAGAGACAGTTGTTAAGTGGGTTTTACCTCATTTTACTACCTTTCTTATCATAGTTGTTAAGTGGATCACTGCAGTTGTTAGTAACACAGTTGTTAATTGAATCTGGCTTCCCCAATGACTTTGTCTGACATTTTCAAAGGAGATCACATGACCCTGAGATGCTGCAAACATCATAAAGATGATTCAGTTGCCAAGCATCTGAATTTTGATCATGTGACCATAGGGATGCTGCAATGGTCATAAGTGTGAAAAATGGGCACTTTTCCAGTACCGTTGCAACTTCAAGCGATCACTAAATATAACTGTTGTAAAGGGAAGGTCACCTGTACTTTTACTGTATATATTTAAGGACTACAGTAATATAATGTAACATCCATTGAAGCTTTTGCTTAATGGAAATGTGGAAGACCATTGTATTTCAAGGAAATAGTGACGATTTGTAATTTCTCCTTCATATTAAGAAGGGTATAGAAGCTTAGGGTTCATTCTGAGTGTAGTTGTCTTGTTTTTACTTCTGTCTGGGGAATAAGAAGAAGATGGGGAATCTTCACAGAGCTGTGCAAGAACCTCAGGACTATTTTGGTTTGCACCCTCTGCTCAGGGTTGGGCCCTGCAGTCTTGGTGCCATGGAAACAAGGTTTTAGTACCAGTATTTGATAAGGCCCTGATATTACTTCTTCAGTTTGGAGCATGGGCACAGACCTCTCGCAGGGTGTTGTGTTAATTGGCTGCCTTTGTCGGTATCTCTGATGTCATTCCACTGGGACTCTCAACAGCTAAAGAGAGATTGTGTATCTTCTTGGTTTGGTATGTTATTCTTTCTTGTGTTTCTGTTTAATTTGCCTGCTACAATTAAACAACAAAGCTTAAAATCTCCTTACGCTTTGTTGATTCTGGATCCCGCAAAAAAGAACCGATTGTTTAGACATCTGGTCACTGCCTGGACACTTGGCCAAATATTGGTGTACAGCTATCTCTAGTGGCACTGAATTTTGGAAAGTCAATTTTTTAAAAATATATATATAATATAAACCAATATATAAAGAGATGTGTGGATCCAGTTAATTACAAACTAGGTAAAAAATATTAGGGGAAATTACTCTCCTTTTTTAAATTTCAATTTTGCTTACAACAGTTTGAACAAAGAGCAAATTCTAAGAATTCTACAAGTGCAAATTTATGAATTAAAATGCTGGGATTTTTAAATGGTAAAAATAAATTATTTTAATTTTACTTTGAACTTTTATTTCATTTCCAGTTATATTTCAAGCTTTATTTGTCACTTTTTCTTCTTCTTCCTCCTCAATTTAGCTATTGTTTGTCCACTGCAAGATGAAGGCCTCTTCTGCATGTTTCCAACCAATAAGGGCCTGAGCTTTCTTTTGCCAATTGGACCCAAAATACTTGCCGATGATATCAATCCATCTTTGCATCTTCAAGGTAAAGGGTAAAGTTTCCCCTCTCACATATGTGCTAGTCATTCCTGACTAGTGGGGACAATGCTCATCTCTGTTTCAAAGTCTTCGTGGTCATGTGGCCGACATGACTAAATGTCAAAGGCGCATGGAACGCTGGTCCCTATTTTTCTACTTGCATTTTTTACGTGCTTTCAAACTGCTAGATTGGCAGAAGCTGGGATAAGTAACTGGAGCTCACCCCATTATGCGGCACTAGGGATTCGAACTGTTGACGTATCAATCAACAAGCTTAGTGTCTTATCCACTGAGCCACCACGTCCCTTTGTGTGCCATTTAACTGTTGTGTTAAACTGTTAAAGGTGCCATGCATCTTATGATGTGCTGAATTAGATTTTGGAGCCACATGATATAGTACCTTGCTTTACATCAAACTTCATAAAAGTCCTAAGTAGTACAATGAATATAATATAAAAAGACCCCGTTGGTAATACAGAACTCCTACTGGCTCCTTCTCCCAGTATGCAGAACTGCTTTTCTCCTGCTCGGTCAGATCATGTATGGTATGCATGCAATAGAGGAGAACTATCTGGTATTATGCCTAAGTGGCAGTGACCTTGAGTGATCACAGAAAATTAAGCAGACTCAGACCTGATCAATGCTTGGAGAGGAGACCATTATGAAGTGTCAGACCTATAGACCAGACTAGGAAGTTTTAAAAAGACCCGTCTCCTTAAAAAAAAAAGGCAGTGACAAGAGATTCCATAATTTTGTCAAAAAAAACTTTATCAATTTCAAAATTGTCCATTTGAATTTAATTTCAAAACATTGCCTTCTGTCTTGTACAACAGGGGTCTCCAACCTTTGCAACTTTAAGTCTGAAGGACTTCAGCTCCCAGAATTCTCCAGCCAGCAAAGCTGGCAGGAGAATTCTGGGAGCTGAAGTCCTTCAGACTTAAAGTTGCAAAGGTTGCAGACCCTTGTTGTACAACGTTTTTTTTCTGGGGAGGGGGAGAAACACAACAAATACATAATTTAAGTCTGCCAGTAGGGGCCAGGCAAGAGCTATTCAGTGAGCAAAGGAAAATAAGGGGCCTATTCCTCTTGAAGGATTTCAGGCACATAATATAAACCTATGGTTTCTTCTGCAAATGTCTGGTAAAAAAAAAAAATCACACGAAAATACTTTCTACAACCTACAACACAAGAAAATTTTCAAAGAAAAAATAGTCCCTTGCAGCAAACATAACTACACTACAGCAAGCATGCCCAATCTGTGTGTCATGGGCCATCTGTGACCCCGGACATCTAGTAATGTAGCTCCACAAAATCATAAACCTTTGACATTATATCATTTTATATTATAAAACTATATTTTATATGTGGCCCAAGACAATTTCTCTTCACTCAATATGGCCCAGCCGAGCCAAAAGATTGGATAACCATGCTCTACAGCAGAGTTGAGAAACGATGGCTCTTGTATACTTTTAACAGATTAACAGAGATGTAAGGGACCTTGCAGGTCATCTAGTCCAACCCCCTGCCCAAGCAGGAGACTCTACCTAGGATCGAACTCATAGCCTCCTGATTGGGAGAGAAGAGCTCCACCTCTAGGCCACAGACTTGTGGACTTCAACTCCCAGAATTCGTGAGCCAGCCATACTCATTCAGGAATTCTGGGAGTTAAAGCCGATAAGTCATAAAGGGGCCATTGGTCCCCACCTCTGCTCTACAGGATTGGTGTAAGAGAAGGAGGACAGTTGAAGGCACTTCTTAGACAGACTGCCTGGGACTTAAATAGGTTCATGACAGATGACTGGCCAGGAAAATAAAATGAATGTTCAAGGGGTGAGCCATAAACTGATACAAATCATTCCTAAGTTTTGCCATCCAACAGATTGTTAGGTGAGAAGATGCCCCCCACATCTAGACTTAATTGCATAGAGCCAGAAGCAGATACTGGTCGTCAGATTTTGCTTACCTTATGTAGCACTATCTTAAGGACTGTCTTGGCCAGGTTCATCTTAAAAGTTGCCCATTGCTCAAAGTAGGCATCTATGTATCCTAGGCACTACTTGTTCTTGTTGTGATGTGATTTCTATATATTTTTTTTATTTTCTAACACATTAACTCCCCCCTCCCCTTATAAATTCCTTCTTTTGGCAGCCACACATAAGTGGTTGTTTAAATCAGAAATCTATTGGTGCTATTGGATTCTTGCCCGAAAAAAACAGTATTATTTTTGCTTAAACTTCTGAATTCTTATGACCAATATACTATGTAGCTTTGACTGAGTGAGCTATGTGAACACAGCCAAATGGTTTGTAAACCATGGTTTAATAGCCCAGAACATTGGGCAGAAGCAGCAATTGTGGTTTAGTCAATAAATTCTGGTTCATCAAACCATAGCTGCATGTGATATACAAGCCATGTTTCAGTTGCTTACGGTACATCCCACAGTATCTCAGTTTGTCCAGAAGTGTAGTATTTACTGCAATAGCCGCCAATAAAGTGTAATTCATCTTCTCTGAGAATATGCCATGCCATGCACATAAAACCACAGAGAGATTGAATGCATGCCTTTTTTTTAAAAGAAAGAGTGGGAGGGAGAGGAGAAAAGGAGAAAAATCCCTCTTAAAATATCCTATTATTCCTTTGAAAACAGATGTTTTCATTTGCTGCTCACTAGATTTCATCCAAAGCAATTCCCTAGTAATTTCTTCAAATCACAGTAATTACCTCATTACTTTGATATTAATAGAATTCATATGGCACCAGGCAGCTAATTGAAATTAGCTCACTGCTGTCTTTACTAAAGAGAGATTTACAGGCTCTGAAACTCAAGGCCTAGTCCAGATAATGAGAGTGTCTGCAAACATTCACACAGCCCAACCTTGGAAAGCTTATGCCTCGCATTGGGAAGATGACCTGTTTCTATTTCATGAAAAATATAATTTTAAGATTGCTTTTATATGGCAAAGAGAAAAGCCTGTCTTTCTGCTTTTACGCCAGGCAAAGTAAAGTCCTTGTATAAGGGATTTATAATACATGAGAGCTACATTTTGAAAAATAATGATGCCTTAAATAATAATGCATGTGAAAATAACCTTGTTTTGAATGGTATTTTTGAGTTTTTTTCAGTTTATAATGACACTAAATGGTCTGTTCAGTACTGGAGCACATAAAACCAAAAAAGTCACTTAATATTTCAACTTGTTTAAAGTTTGACATGGCATTTGGTTATTCATACAGCTATGGTATGTCTCTTTTTAATTCCAGTGGGAATGAAGCTAAACTGTAGATAGATTAATTATGATCTGTTAGGCATAATTGCATAGCATAATTGGTAGGGTCACAGATAATTCATTAATTTTAAACCATAATTTACAAAATATACTGGTTGACTTCTCAAACAACAGTTAGCCATGGTTAGCTAAACCATGATTTTCTCAGGAGTTTTCTCAGCTAGCCAATATATGTCAAATTTTAATCAGAGTCTGGATTTACACAAGATACTAGACAGTTACATATGTATATAGAAACATAGTTGGCTAGTTGGTGGCTGAATATATTTTACATACCCAGCCTAAGTAGTTATCTTAGTTTAGCATGTTATGTGAACCTAGCTAAATGAATTAATTTTGTAACTGTAGGTTATTGTATTATATCAGGAGTGTCAATTCCCAGCCTGCCGGCTGGGTATGTCACACACTGACCACGCCCATGTCTCATTTTGTGAAGGAGAAAATAGTCCCGATAAATCAGGTGACACTGCCGTGACGATGCAAGTTGGACACCCTTGTATTTTATGAACACAAAGTTTGAGATGTTTCTAGGATGGACTTGAACTGCAGCTTCTTCTACAAGCTGTCCTCGTGAACATCAAGCCATCTCAACTTAAACTATCATGTAAGGCCTTCTTGCTGGAGATTACAAGTACTACCCAGTCTGATGTTCAAACCAGCTATTTTTATTTTGTAGTGTGTAGAAGTCTTTTGTTCATGCAGTAGTTATAGAATTTTGTTTTGTCCACCAAGTAAAATAAGCAAAGACAAGAATCAGACGTTTTTGAGTAAATCTCCTGACTGAATTTGAATTTTCATCCCTTGCCTATGTTTGTGATGGTTGAGATTTCTGTAATTCAGCAACATTTAGAGAGCCACCAATTCCATTCACTTGCTATAAAAACCCAATGCTTGGTAGAGACCGAGCACTTGCTTCTATACTTACACATTTCTAGATTAGGATTATCATAATCAAACTACAAAAATTAGGACAACCACTAAATGGCAGTGGTTTTGTATGGCATTGGGTTTTAACTGTAATTTTAATAGTCTTAACTGGAATGCAATGCTTCCAATTAGCCTAAAGGGTCTCACTATAGGATATTCATAGTAGAACATTATTAAGGTCCAATCCTGGAGAACCTGAGTCCACAATAAACTATAGGTAAAAACAAATAATTGTCTAATGATGCCTGAATTACACAATCACTTTTGAATTAGGCAACTATATATTGCCACATTTCCCCAAGATCAATGTCAATGATAGAAAATGGCTCTCATTAGCCCTCACTGATACATTTCCTGGTTGTTGGTTTTTTTTTAAAAAATAATGATCTTTTCAAATTACAGCCAAAGATCTATTGTACTTGTTGAAAGCTCCCCTTTTGAAAAATTCATGATCAGTTTGAATAGTCCTGAGGTCTGGTTGGATAAATGGTGTCCTCCTTCTCCACAATCCTTTGGGGGTGGGGGGGAGTTGAGAAAGAGAGCTTTGGGAAAGATGTGTCTTGTGGTTATTGATTTAAATGGATGTGCTCCCCACCCCTCTGCTGCCCACTTAGACTGAGTACTCTTAGCCATTGTGGTCTGGGAAAAGACCCTGTCCTTTGGAGTTCACATAAGTGGAAAGATTCTACTTTTTAACCCAAATGTATTAATTATCTACCCAGGGAACAAAGGTGGTGCATTTGCAGAATGAGGTTGTCCAGACATCCTCATCACCCCTGAGACCATCATCTCCCCCACCTCTTTTATGTTCACACTTTTGATTGAATCTTGTCTGTCCCATATCTCTGTGGCAGCTTCTAGCATCTTATGGAGCTATTGAGAGGATCATCCAGGGAACAGCTTTTCTCCCACCTGCTCCTCTAGTCAGATGGCAAATGACCCCAGAGACAAAGGGCCTGGTCACCCTATCACCCTTTTTCCTGTGTGCCTTGCCCCAACACATGTCTCTTTAACCTCTTTCTTGGGGCCAGCTGTTCAGAAGGCACCCTCCTTTGTCATGATTAATAGGGCCCTGGATCACATGGTTACGCAGACATATCGCCCCATCTGGTCAATGGTCTCTTGTTTGTTTGAGACCTGATGCCCTCTATGAAAATGATATTAAGTCTACCAGCATAATGCAAACTATGTCCTTCCCTTAATCTGCCCTGATATAGAAGGCAACTGCTGGAGATGAGAGATTCGAAGACACTCCGTTGTGCATTCAGTCTGCCAAGGTTGCCAGTAAACATCACCCATCACTCCATAAAGACAGAGATTTGTAATTGATGTTTGATCCTAGCATCTCCTGAGCTAGACTGGGTTGTTCACATGCACTTGCTGCTAATTTCATCTGTTTTCCTATAATTCTGCTGCATGCCATCCTGAGGGAGGGGACTTTCAGATAGCAGGCTGACAAGAGGCTGACAAGAGGCTGAAACTCACTTTCAGATGCAAGTCCCCTTCTCCAAGAAGCTGAATGGGCTTGTTTTTTATAACCATAATTTCTCAGTATAATCTATCTGACAGATAGCTGGAAAAATTAATGTATGGGGAGATGGCCCATGTATAGAGTTCTGAAGGAAAGGCAGGATATATATGTAATAAAATTATTTCATTGTAACTCTTTTGAACAATCCTGATCCCATGCATGTGCCTTTTTCTGTCATGACATTGGCCTTATTAGTAGCTCATATTGTTCACTTGTATAGCTTGCCAGAGACCTGAATGCCAGGACCCGTTATAGAGTTTCTACACACACCCCACCAACACTTTAGACTTGATTGGTTGGTGGTTGTATAAGAATTCTAAAGTTCCTTCCTTTCTCCTTGCTCAACAGGTTCAGCACAATGTTTACTTTCATTTCATGAATGGAATTGCAAGGTGCACTGCATCTTTCTATGGAAGCTTGCCAGCTCAACCATTGTAATGTGTTCTTCCCTAGCATCAGCTCTGTTCATCCAACATAATGGGAGATGTGCTCAATTACACTTAAAACCACCTTTTTTCTAGCCAATTAAATGTTTTATGTAATTTGAAAAGATAATTGCAAAATTGCACCTGGCTCTTTATGAATTGGAAACATAAAAGTTTAATTGTGCTATGTATTAAATTCGCCACCCCACAAATAATACTTTCATTGAAAGGTCACTGTCCCACAAATATGGAATAATGTGCTTCTCCCAACAGGAAGGAGATATGCTTAATAGGTCACGCACTGTTGCCTAGGGAATCACATGGCTGCCTTTGCAAACATATTAGGCATGTACCTCTTCAGACAATGAAATTGTATATTTCATAGGTCTCCAACACGTGAATATTTTGAATAAAATAAAGGAAATTTGGAGGTAGAGGTGAAAAGATGAGCTATACTGAACTTGAATAAGCTTTCATCTTTATTTATATGACCATAGGAAAAATTCCTTTGAATGTAGCTACATTTCCATGTTGCTTTCTTGGTAGCAGTACAGAAGTGCTTTTTCAGGATCAGCCAAGGTAAAGCTCCATTTATTAGCAGAGGGTCTTGGGAATATGGGTTCCTAAATACCACATTTGGTTACTTTATCTAAATCATGGGAAGTTTCCTTCAAGTGGAACTGTTCCATCAAGCCTTAATACCAATCTGGGTACATGAGGAGGAATTTAAAGCAAATGGAAGACAAGTTTTCTGTTGTTGATCCACTCTTTGGAATAATGGAAATTCCCTGGGAGACATGGATGGCATCTCCCCTATTGGGGTTCTGAAGGGTCAAAATTGATCTACACTTTTAATTTGTACAGATTGTGGATAGTGAGTTCAGCTGTTGCAATTTGTAACCTTTGTTTTCATGTACAGTTTTCCTTAAACGTAATGCGATGCAAATAGTAAAAAGGTAAAGGTTCCCTAGCACATGCGTGCTAGTCATTTCCAACTCTAGGGAGAAGTGCTCATTTCCTTTCTAATACAAAGAGCCAGCACTGTCCAAAGATGTCTCCGTGGTCATCTGGACAGCATGACTAAATGCCAAAGGAGCACGGAGAGCTGTTATCTTCCCATCAAAGTGGTCCCTATTATTCTACTTTCATTTTTTATGTGCTTTCGAACTGCTGAGTTGGTAGAAGCTGGGACAAGTAATGCAGTGCTAGGGATTCGAACTGCTGAACTGCTGACCTTCTGATCGACAAGCTCAGTGTCTTAGCCATTGAGCCACCACGTCCCTTTGATGCAAATAGTACTTCTAATTTCAAAGTTCCAGCCATCACAGCATCCCTTGCAGTCACATGATCACAATCCAGGCACTCACTCTGCATTTCCTACCATTGCAGCATCCTATGAATACATGATCATGATTTGCAACCTTCCACCAACATGGAGTCAGGCTGTATACCACATGGCTTTGATGATGGAGATTTGGATCCCAATTACTGTCAATAAGTGAGAACTACCTGTATTTTAAATAATACTAGATATTGTAAATCACTGAAAATCATCAACATACTAGGCTCAAATAACATCCTAAGCTCCAATGTGATGTAACTGTTTTGTGACTCAGTATTAGTCAATGTAGTGTTTCAGTATATTGTGGGAGCCCCAATAATTTGCTCAACTCAGTAAAATATAATTTGGTAAGCACATTGAACAAGCATACCCCTTTCCCCCCCCTGCTAATCTGTCTCCATTTCTTGCCTTATGCTTTCTTTCCCTTCTGTTTCTCAACTATAATTTTCTCAATGCAGAGATCCGTCTCCTTAATTCTTTATGAAGTGCCTAGTAGTGTGTATTGCTATCTTGATTATTATTCATGCCACTACATTTTAATGATTTGGGTAATTATGTTATGCACGGAAGCTAAGCTGAAGTTATCCCCCACTGGTTGACAGAATCCTCCAACTTCGAGTTGCCAAGACAAGTCAGATGGAAGGAGTGTCAATATTCCATTGTTAGGGTGCAGAAGTCAGCTTGTCACTGAGAGCTGCTTTGTTCAATTCCTGTGTGACAGCCTAGCAAGAAAGACAGGGGAAGTAGTGATAGGGTGGACTGCAAATAGTGGTGAAGAACAGAGGGATGAAGGAGACAATGGCTGCCTTCTTCCTAACCTGGCTCTTGAAAAGATGGTTGGGTTTTACACATGATTTAACAATAGTTTATTCAAAAACAACAACTGGCTGAGTTTTCATAGCACTCGGCACCAAAACTAAACAAAATGCATAATGGTTTAGCATGCTGGGTGAACCCAGCAATCTGAGCCTTTCTGAAAGAGAGAAAACAACAAGAACATGCTTTTACACACTTACACATGATGTTACAAGCCAATGTTCTCTTCATTCATCTTGTGAAATGTCTTACATATATAGGTATGTATGTATGTACAGATAGCTGTCGATTTACAACCACAATTGAGCCCAGAATTCTATTCCCAAATTACTGCAGTCATAAGTCAAGGCACCCACATAATCAGAAATAAATGGGGGTGTGCGTGTGTGTGTTGTGATAGTTATTGAGTGAATGCCCCAGTAGTTAAGTGAATTCATTTGTTTGAATAGTCACAATGTAAATTGGCAAAAAATATATAGCAAATCCTGGTCTCATGACCCCAGAACGCTGCCAATTATCATAATGCTGATCCGCTCAAAGTGATTACATGACCACAGAGTGGGTGTGTCCATTTACAATAGCCAAGGTGCTTGAAGTCACCTATGTCTTTACTGTCATAGCTTTGCACAGTCACAAAACCTACTGCCAATAGTGTGAGATTTTATTTGAGCTCTTATTCATGTTTGATTGAATTCATTCTTCATCTTTCTCCAGAGTCATTTTTCTTCCTGGAGCTCCTTAATACCTTCCTTGGGCTGGTCGAAGAGGGCATTCTGTAGTACAGGGATGTCCAAACTTGAAGTCCACAAGTCTTAAAGTTCCCAAGTTTGGACATCCCTGCTGTAGTAATTCTATGAAGCATCCCTGTCAACCACTCACTCCAGTAGCTCACCAAGCTCTCCTCAGAATTACCTATCTGCACTTTAGGAAATTTAGGGCATTTGTTAGATCCATCCTCCCTTGGAGGGCTGTGGCATTGGAAAACTCTACTGAGTCTTACTTGGAGAATATTTAGCGAACACACATACAATATTTTATTTTATATGTAAACCTGGGGGGTTTTGCCTGAACCATTGCAAGCAATGTTTTTATTGCTGAAGATCTTTCTTTTGCAGCAGAGACAAAACATCAAACTAAGTGCTAACTACTTTGGGGATGTAAGTACAGAGAATTCTTGTGATTTGTGTGAGTTATATTCTATAATACAGTAAGTCACAAACTTTGAATCAGCAAAACGTCAGCTGGGAATGTGCATGTTGCACCACTCAAAATTGCTACAAGTATTGCAAAAGTACTATGAGTATTGAGTTTATCGTTACAACACGTAAATGTTGGCTGGTAGGTGAATTTGCAAATATGGAAACCATGAATAACAAGAATTGACTCTATTTATGGGTTCAATTGGACTTCAACAAAACATTCTTAAAAACATTCCTAAATGCTAACTTTGGGAAAAACATATTGTCAGACACCTGAATTGGAATGCAAAGTCTGAATTCATGCTACTACCAACTGAATTCCTACACAATGTTATCCTGTTACTAATGGATTATTATTTTAATTCAATTTTCAGAGTTTGCAGAACCATGAATTGTAAATTAAACATCCTGGCCTTGAATATTATATGGATCCATACTGTGGTTAGTTTATGACCTTTGTGAAAATGGAATTAAATGAGTGACATATCCAGTAACAGGCCTGCTGGAAACACACTCAGCCCAAATCTAGCCAACCATATTTTAACTCAGGATTTTGATATCACTTCATGAGATTAGTTTGGTTTATTATGTTATTCACACCACATACAGAATAGATTTATACAATAGCAGAGTTGGAAGGGACCTTGGAGGTCTTCTAGTGCAACCCCCTGCCTAGGCAGGAATCACTATACTGTTTCAGACAAATGGCTATCCAACATCTTCTTAAAGACTTCCAGGGTTGGGGCATTCACAACTTCTGGAGGCAAGCTGTTCCACTGATTAATTGTTCTAACTGTCAGGAAATTTCTCCTCAGTTTTAAGTTGCTTCTCTCCTTGATTAGTTTCCACTCATTGCTTCTTGTTCTACCCTCAGGTGCCTTGGAGAATAGTTTGATTCCCTCTTCTTTGTGGCAACCCCTGAGATATTGGAACACTGCTATCATGTCTCCCCTAGTCCTTCTTTTTATTAAACTAGACATACCCAGTTCCTGCAACCGTTCTTCATATGTTTTAGTCTCCAGTCCCCTAATCATCTTGGTTGCTCTTCTCTGCACTCATTCTAGAGTCTCCATATCTTTTCCGCATTGTGGCGACCAAAACTGAATGCAATATTCCAAATGTGGCCTTACCAAAGCATTATAAAGTGGAATTAACACTTCACGTGATCTTGATTCTATCCCTCTATTTATGCAGCCTAGAACTGTGTTGGCTTTTTTTGGTAGCTGCTGCACACTGTTGGCTCATATCTAAATGGTTGTCCACTAGGACTCCAAGATCACTTTCACAGTTACTACTATTGAGCAAAGTACCACTTATACTACCTGTGCATTTCGTTTTTGTCGCCTAAATGTAGAACCTTACTCTTTTCACCATTGAATTTCATTTTATTAGATAATAATAATCTTTACTGTCATTGTAATAATATTGTAATAAAATTACAATGAAAGATAGTGCCCAATGTTCAAGTTTGTCAAGATCCTTCTGTATCTTAAGCCTATCTTCTGGAGAGTTGGCTATTCCTGCCAGCTTGGTGTCATCTGCAAATTTGATGAGTTCCCATTTTTATTCTCTCATCCAAGTCATTGATGAAGATGTTGAAGAGTACTGGGCCTAAAACAGAGCCTTGTGGTTCTCCACTGCATACTTCCCTCCATGTAGATGCAGTTCCATTGAGGACTACACATTGAGTGCGGTTGGTCAGCCAGTTACGAATCCATCTGGTGGTGATGCTGTCTAACCCACAGAGAATTATTTGTATTTATTAAATTTATATGTCACCCATCTTGCAGTTTGAGGTGACTGACCAGTTTATTTAGTTAACATCAGTTCAGATAACTATATATAAGCACTCTAAAACCTAAATATTTAATTACAATGCTTAAGTTGAAGTCATTTCTTTGATTGTCATAGTTATTTCTTATGATTTGTATTTTTTACTTCTAATACATCTAATAGAGTGGTTATAAACAAAAGACTTGTGGATCCTTAATACCTTTAATAATTTATGTATAAAGAAATGTAGGTATGATTAGTCAGAACAGTTGCATTTACTAACCATTTTTTTTCTGTGCAGTTCTTATAAAGAAGTCATATCTGCCTTGGCTTCTAGCCATATTTGCTTTATACATTGTGAACCTATATTTTTATTAAATGGATTTTTAAGATGCAGTACATCATGTCCAAATGAGAGTTTTACTTTTGTAGAGGTATGTGATTATGTTCTCAAATTTAATTACAAGCCTCAATAAATAGCCCATCAATCTTGTGCAAAAAATAGCTGTTGCCAACAGAACTTCACCAACCACATTCACAAGCAACCCCACATGATACGTTAATTTTCTCCTGTTTGTTTAGCTCCATTGATCTTGCCCATAAACTCTGGGTTATGATTTCCAATCCACATGGAAACGGGCTGTGGCAACTAAAATATCATTCTTGGGTTTGTCTCCAAGTTTTCTACTCAATATGGGGTATGATCAGATCAAAGCACTCATTAAACAGCACACAACAGACAAAGAACACCAACTGGATCTGGCCAGGACCTCAGACTTCATTGTCACTGGATCCAACAGGCATTCTGCCTCCCCCATGGTATCTCTAGCTTACCTTGAAGTATCCAGAGCAGGGATGTCAAATTTGCGCCCCAAAGGCTGGATGCGTCACATGCTGACCATACATCCGGTTTAGCAAAAGGGGGAAAGTTGTAATACGTCACGTGATGACTCCATGACGACAAAAGTTTGACACCCCTGACGTAGAGTCTTTTTTCCAGCATGATGTCAAGCTCTCCCCTCAGCTGCCCCTGAAGGCTGATATAGGATTATTCTTACTGGGTAAGAAACAATGTCCCAATGTGACTCTGGACACACAGAAACAACATATCTAATCCCGTATCACAGACACATATGTGCTAACTTTATCTCACCCTTATTGCATAAATATACAGCATACACAATTTTACATCATTCGATTGCTTTCTGACACCAACCCTGTCACAGCATAAAATGTTGCAAAGTTCTTTTGCAGCAGCACTCAAATTAGGTGAATTTGTGTTTGAGAGACTATAAATTAGATTTAAGGAGGACCCAGTTCACCAAATTTAGAGTGTTTTGTAACTTGAGTTATAAGCATAACGGAGCCTGCCAGTTTCAGTCATAACTTGTGGTAAAGCAGGGGGGTCACATGACTGACCAATTTTGTGTTTCATTTTCCAGTGGTTGTTAAGTGAGTACCATGGTTATAAAGTGAATGTTATGATCATTAAGTGAACCAGTGGTTCACTATGAGCACAATTTTACTGAAAACTGAAGTAAATGCTGGTTTTCAGCAAACCTTCTCTGAATGTGGTCATGTGACTGTGGTACACTGCAAATGGCCATAAATGCAGCATGGTTATTAAGAGGCTGAAGTGTAGCCACATGACCACTGGGGCAACCATCAGATCTTCAAATCTGTAGCGTAAGTACCCTGCCCCCCCAGTTGTCCATCATAACATTAAAAGGTCACTAAGTGACAAGTCATAAGTCGAGAACTACCTTCAGATACAGTATTCCAAATTCCAATCTATTATGCTCCCACATTCCTATACAATACTCGTTTTCTTTTACATTCTCATTTTTAATCGATGCACCTTTTATATTGTTTTAACAACTTTTTTTGATCTTGATGTATTTAAGATTTTTTCATTTACTGTACCCTACCCTCCTTAAAAAAGATTGTATTTGGTTACTTTATCATGTTGGGCTGCTCGTGGTTTTTGTTGGAGAGTCCATTCAGCATTAGTATTGTCATCTTGCAGTCCTCCAGAAACATTTTTGACCTGATTTTTAAAAAGTCATCTCTGCAAAATGGGAGCCCTTCATTCCAGGGAATTACTTTGCTGTAATTTATGGGCAAACTGTGGTTCAATTTTAATTTCAGCTGATATTCAATAAGAAAGGGCAATTAGGCCATGGAGACCAAATTTCTCTTCTATAGGTGGAAATTTGTAGTACTTAAATAGCAATAATCCATCCGCTGAAATTTGAGCCTAGAACCTGACAGGGATTTTTTTTTTTTACTTGCACTGTTGCAGAAACACTGAGATATTTTAGCATGAATGGGGTATAAAAAATGGAAGAGTAATTAAGGGATGACAAGTCTGAATCTCACCTATTGATCTGAGCTATTGCTTTATTAGAGGTTGTATCACCACCAGAAAGAACATTGCTGGTGGAGTAGATATTTCCCCTCCTCTTTGCAGCTACTACACTTTATATTTCTCCAGGGAGCTGGAGGTCTATCAAGAACAGATTGGAGGGAGGTCACAGTGTAGCAAGGAAGAAAGCAAGCAAGGGGAAATGTAGTTATGCTGTGCTATTGGATGTAGCTTTACATTTATGCAGCCTGCTTGTCCTCCAAAGAGCTTCAGGCAATGTAATTCTCCCTCCTTTTTTATTCCCACAGCAGTCTTCTAGGAGATTGTTTAGCCTGGTTTAAGCACACACTTGTTTGGTTTAGGTTTTGTGATGTATTCTTTCTCTTCATGCAGCTGCTAGAGAGCAACAGTGAAAAATGGCTTTGACTTTCCTATAGAAGTTTGTGAACTTCTTCTAATGCATCCAATTGGCCATTGCCTGACAGAGAATGGTGGATTCAGCAGGGCCCTACATTCTTATATTTAAACCATAATTTTACAGAATCTGTGTTTTAAAAAAGAATCTGCTAAATTTCTACATGCTTCCTCATTAAAAAATGATGTCCAATTTCTGAGATAGTCAAGTTGTTCAAGTTATTCTTTTATATACCATAGTTTTACTACACCTTGCTCTTGAATTCCGGTGCTACATGGACACATCTGTGCAGTTTTCTTGGCAAAATCATGAAAGTGTTTTACTTGTCACTGCCCTTCTGTTGCAAATTTTCAAAAACATAGTATCATATGGCTGGAAGGAACCTCAGTGGTCTTCTAGACCAACCCTATGTGCCCAAGGCAGAGGACCTTATTTTACCTGATGTTTGAAATATTTGAGGTACAGAAAGCATTATTTCCAGGATTAATTATGGTCCAAATTGGACCTGCAATTTACATATACTTGTAGATGATGCACATCTAGAACCAAGTTAATAGTATCAGCATTAATTATGGGGAAAAATAGAAATCTTGAATGCCTGGGGTGAAAGAGTTAACAAGCACAATGAAATACTGTAGAATGTTAAGCACCCATTCCATCTCATAACACATTTGAAAATGTGCAAATTTTTATAGGGTGGTTTTCCCCCTCTTTGCTTATAATTCCAGAGATCTTTTACATCAGAGGACTACAACCTTTGTAACTTTAAGTCTGGGAGTTGAAGTCCTTCAGACTTAAAGTAGCAAAGGTTGGAGACCCCTGTTTTACATGGTATCCAGGCTCTGTTTCTGCAAAGTTATCTGCTGTCCGTTTTACACCAGTAACTAATCCTTTCTGTATGATAACTGTAGCAATGAACTACTGCCTGAGGCCACAGGTAAGGGATTATGACTTCAGTAGTAAAAAATATAGGCCTGGGAAAGAGTTTGCTTTTGCTACAAATGTCTTTATATATAATGAATGTAGAAAATGGGAATGTAACAACTGACAGGTAAAGAAACAATCTGAATTCATTATGCAGAGAGTTGTAAACTGTGCAACTGTGCAATGTCATCTACCATATCACTGATCTTAATAGGTGGGGAAAGTATACTCAATATTTTTTAAAACACAAAAAGGTATTTTAAACTGCTGTTAAAAATACAAGATAAATTAGTATGACAATAAATTTCCTCTGAACGGTGAATATGTTTTTAAAAATCGCCAATCAGTCCTCTGGTGTAGAATGTAGAAGCTGTAGAAGCCAATTGCCAGGCTGGCCCATCTCATCTGCTGGTCTTAAAAGGGTTTTCCCAAAAACTCTACTGCATGTCCTTCAGCTGGAGCCTCTACAAGAATGAGTATCTCATGTCTACAATTTTAGCAGACTACACTAAAAAGAACAAAGAATATATCTGGGGGGACATTGACCTGATTTATAGAATTAATTTAGCATATGCCAGAATAAATGATGTATCCAGAGAGATACATATTACATTTGTAAGAAGGTCTACAAGGGATGAGATTCTGAGAGCACAGAGAGATGGCCCATTGATATACCAGCAGAAAGAAATTGCTATTTTGAAGCAGATCCCGAAAAAGATTCGAGAGATAAGAAGGAAATATTCCTTCCTATCCAAAAAACTGTATAAAAAAGGGGTGTGGTTCAAATGGTCAATGCCTGAAGGAATGTTGGTGTTCTGGGAGGGGGGAAGAGTAAGAATCAAAACAGTCGGAGAGGCGGAAGTCTTTCTTAAAAAACACTCCTCAATCCTGGAGGATGAAAATGGGGGAACGGGAGGGGCCATGGTTCCGCCCACTGGCGGGAAGGAAGAAGAAGACACAATAGCAAAAAGACTCAGATCACAAAAATGATTTTTTCTTTTATACATTGTAATTCCTAACGGATGCTAATAGAAACAAATGATTGATTGCATAGAATTTATGATATGATATGTATGTACCTCTTTCCACCTTATATTGAAAGAATTTTGTATGAAGTCTCGGAGGCGGCCATCACCTCCGACATGGAAGCCCTAAAATATTTCTATTCATATCCTATATACCCTTTTTCCCTTTAAAAATTTGTAAAACCAATAAAATTATTGTTACAAAAAAAAAAAAGAATGAGTATCTCAGCTGTTTTGAGCCTTCCTAAAAAAGATAAGATCCTGGATTCCACATTGGAATATTTCCCATGCAGCTCCCCCTTAGACAACCTGCATTCCTCTGAAGAGGGACAATGTGCCATAGCTCAGATGATCTCAGATGCCCAGACTCAAGTAGAGCTGCCCTTGCAAAGATAAGGCAAAAGGTGTGTGATAGCTGTTACTATGAAGAGAAAAAAGAAAATATTTGGCTGCCCACTATATCCTTTGAGCTTGGTCCTGAACACAGTGGTCTTTTGTTCCAGAATAAGACTACCATCTTTTTTCTCTCATCTTCTGCAAAAAAAGATGCATGATATCAAGGGTCAGAGCTTTTGCTGAAGAAAGGTCTATAAACTTTGCCTCCTTGGGCCATCCAGCCATATAGATATATTCAATTATCCAACCTGCTCTAGACTTAAATTTAACTTGTAATTTCTCTATGTTCAGAGTGATTTGTCATAACTTTATCAATAGTCTTCTCTTGTGCTAGAATCATTAAGGGCTTTCTTTCAAGCATTGTTTTGTTTCTTCTCTTACTGTTTTGATATTGTTTCAAGCAGCATATCCATGTTTTCTCTTCTTAAATCTTCAAATGATTCCAAACTTGGAAATTAAAAAATAGAATACAGTTTCAGATCCAACATTCTGCTTTGATATAACTGACGCCATCTTTGTTGATTGGCAATGCCGTCTACAAAAAACACAGGTTTTAGTCTGATCCTGTGATTCTCATTTTTTTTTCCTTGTGAATAGGGGAGACAATGCTACTTCTTTGTATCTTTTTTCCTTTTCTTTTTTCCTTTCTTGCATTTTTAGATTTTCTTTCATTTCTTTTTCTTACTTGAGATTAAATTGTATTAGTTTTTATTTTATTTTCCAAAATATTTAATAACAATTATGTAAACTGGAGCTGGACAGATTCCAAGGTATGATGTAAAAGAGCAAATGTGAACACTATAAAGATGACGAGAAACAATCTGAGCAAGAAACACTCAGTGACTTTGAGTAAGTTGTGTTCTTCAACCCAAATGAGTGTACAGTTTCTTCTGTGGATAAAGACAGGGAAGAACATCATTATTACCGCCATGAGCAAGAATAGTCATGATGTACTCTTGATTAAACTATTCTTTAAAATAAACATATGCACAATCTGAATTTTCTATTTGTGGTGATGCATATATTGATATACATAAGCATGTTTGTGGAAGGATATTTCTTTTATCTAATTCCTAGCTTACAATATCCTTGTTTCCAATGCTGCATTGGTACAATAACTCATCTAGTTGCCCAATCAACACTATAGATTGCCATTTCAGGCATTTAACCAAGGTCTCCACAAAAGTGTTTCTAATTTGTGTGGGGAAAATAGTACAGCCTGTACTGCAACTGCTTTTCTGTTTATTTTTGTCATATTATTCCAAAGTGAGAAGGAATAACTTCTTATCACAAGAACAATTTGTACATCAAAAAATAGATTCTAGTTTTAGGCGGATTGTGAAGACTGCTGTGCCAGCAGTAGGCATTTCTTCAACATCTCTCTCTCTCCCTGAAATCTATGTCCTTGACTCGTCTCTTGACCTTCAGGCGATAAAAGTTAATTAATACCTTTTAAATGTGGATCACTTTAGTTATTTAGATGACTTCCCTGTTGCATTTGTAATTCTCCAGAATAAGGCATTTTTTTTGGTAAATCCTCAATCTATAATTTTTGTGACTATGTACCGGTATTTATTGTAGTTGTTTGCTGAGCATTAATACAACAACCACTCTCAAGCTTCAAATCTATATTGTACTTATCATCTCCTGCACACTGGATCCAATATTACATTGTTTCTATCCCAATCCTTAAGCATTACATAAGGAAAAGATAACAGTTTAGCAAATGGGCATTTAAATAAGACTGGCAACCTCACAGATGTGCAAAGGCAAATTTGGGCTAGACCATGACCATAGGGGGGGAACAACATTGGTTTTGCTACAGAAGCCCATGTTAGTTAACTGCCAACATCCCAGACAAATATGACAGTGTCAAGTACTATGAAAATCAGGAGATTCAGACAGTTGAAATAAGTATAAAGATTTATTGCACGCTTAAGTGCTCTACAAGAATTTGAACTACTAGCGAGTAAGGGAAATTAGTGGGAGTCGTAAAGTCAGATCAGATCAATCACATAGATCTAATTCTTAACTACCACAAGTTAAAAGTTGTGATGAGTAAGTTGTAACTTGAGGACTATCTGTACTTTGTAATTCTTTCTAGTTCTGGAAATACTGGACTCTCAAAACAGATGGTTGGTTTTTTTTTGCCATCGATAACGTCAGAAGGATCAAATACATTATTTTCCTGTGGTTTATGTCCAAGCCTGGATATAATATGCCCTGTCATTCAGTGGAGGTCAAAGAAATATATTTATTCAACTCATGGTTGTCAAGTAACATTAGGTAATATCCACGATATACTGTCCTCTATCTCCCTTCTTATAGGCTTTTAGTTTAAAGATTTAGTCAATGATCAGTAGAATCAATGTATTAGCTTATTACAATAGTTCTGTTCTATTAGCATGAACATCTTTCTCCTTTTCATATTTTGTCAAAACAGATGTTTTCATATCTATAGTTAACCACAATGTCTGTATATATGGATATTTTATCTTTACTATGCATATGTCTTCCTATGCATAAGATATATGTCTTTTTTATGTATGTTTTGCTATGCGATATGTTCATTTATCTATTATGGCAGGGGCCAGCCTTTTCCTTTAACAAAATAGTATTGCTGCTACCTAGACAATCTTTCATCAATTCTTAATTTAGACTTATTGAATGCATATAAGGAAAATATACCAACAATAGGGCAGGATAAGTTAGCAGATAAGATATTTCCTTATAGAGAAAGGTATGGCTTTAAAAGGAATTAAACCATTGAGCTGTGTTTTTTTTTAAAAATTTGGCTGGTCCCAGTCACTAACATAGCAGCTATATTTTGTCCTCTCTGAATTTCCAGGCCCTCTTCAAAGGCCTCATAACAGCAAATCCTGCTGTTAAAATATGTTGAGCATTGGTTGAGAGTTGTGTTGTGTGATTTTTACATCATTCACTCATCAAGTTGGGCATTGGGATCAGATAGACGGATAGAAGAGTGGACTTTTAAAAGCACTTCTGACTTCATTCGTACTGCATACCACCATAGGGATACCAGCTGTGCATCTCAAGGAAAAGACAAAAAAGATGTGCTAACAGCTGAATCCCACATGGAGCAATCCCAAAACAAGATAAACAGGATACATTTAACTTCTTTCAACTCTCTTTCCAGTATTTAAATGACATGAGCTGAACTGAAGGCCATCTCTGTATGTGTATATCAGAAAACGACTCTATATCTTTGGCCTTTTAGTAGTAACACTATCTCAGACAGGAATGCATTACTTTCTTATATCTTAAATGAGATCTTATCTGAGCTTTTAAAATCAAATATTGTTACCAGACAAAATACAATGATCAGTGCAATGCTTCAGTGACAAAATGCTGCAGGCAGAAGTGTATCAACTATTAAATCCAATACTTCGACCTTCATAAAGGCTTCACTGTGTTGGAAGCACACTTAATTTTTGGCATATCTAATTAGAAAAACCTCTAGAAAAGCCACCCATTAAAGCCAACTGGGTGACTTTGAGCCAGAAACACTCGGCCCAATCTACCTCATAGGGTTGTAATTCTGAGGAAAATAGGAGGAAGAAATATTAGGTCTATTTTCTGCCTCAAGTTCACACACACACGCACACACGTAAAAATAAAAAGGTGGATACAAATCTAATAATAAACCAAACCAGGATTGATAGAACTCTGCATGTCAAGCAGCACATAACATGCAGGTACATTCATTTGTATACATGTATAGGATCAGAGGTGGTATTCAGCAGGTTCTGACCAGTTCTGGAGAACTAGTAGCAGAAATTTTGAGTAGTTTGGAGAACTGGTAAATACCACCACTGACTGGCTTCGCCCCATCTATCCTCTGCCTCCCAAGTCCCAGCTGATCAGGAGGAAATGGGGATTTTGCAGTAACCTTCCCCTGGAGTGGGGAGGGAATGGAGATTTTACAGTATCCTTCCCCTGCCATGCCCACCAAGCCATGCCATGCCCACAGAACCAGTAGTAAAAACATTTGAATCCCACTACTGTATAGGATTGACCAAATCATAATGAACTACGTTTTATAAACCTGGTGCTTCCTAGCTAAATACTCTGTCTGCCTGCCTGCTTCTCTAGCTGTCTAGCTATCTCTAGCAAGCTATCATCATAGAGGTTGGTCCAAGTGCACCAGGTGTAGTGCACCAGGTGTGAAGAGATGCTTTAAGCCATAATAAGGTTTGTTTCATTTTAGCTTAGTGCAGCATTTTGGCTTGTTACCTTCTTGAAGGATTATAAGCAGATATAATTCATATTTTGCTAACCTGCTGGGCTCTGGATCTGACTATATGTGTGATCAAAGTGCCAAGGTTCATTTTCAGTATATTTTGCACTTCATGCAACAAACTTAGTCCATTCCTAACTGCTGCCCAAGGTAACGTGGCTAGATTCAAAGCACTTTTGACAAATCTCACCTTTCCCTTCTTCAAGAGCAACTCTTCTTGACCTTGAATCTGGAGGGCATTGCTTGGTCCCAGTGCTGAATCTATGTTTTGTCCTTCCTACTTACAACATCCTTGCAACACAGGAGTCACACTGAGGCTGCCTGGAGAATAGAGGAAATTCAGTGTCAATGCCTTTCAAGGAAGAGGTCTTGGAGGAATCACCTCTATAATATGTTGACTAGGCAAAAATGCCTTGATTCTGGTCAAGGTTATGATGATAGTAATAGAAAGCAGCTACTGCACTGGGGGAAGCTGCTTAGGTGAACTGACATTTTATGGACTGCATCTCACCTATAGTCTAAAATTTGCCATTTTGGATCTAAATAATCTGGAGTAGAGAATACATCAAGGCCTGGGAGCAAATATTGTACTGTCTGAAAGGGAGAAATGATAGGAATGATAGGAAGAAGAACAGGCTAGAACATGCTGTCTGCCCTTTCTTCATTCTAGCTACAGTCTGTTGATAGCAAAAGTGAATCTTCAATCTAATAGCCAGGCCACTTAGTGGTTAGCAAAATATCTAGCTGTTTAATCCTAGATGAAAGTTTTGATTTGACAAGTAGTATAGAAGTCTGACAAGTAGTATAGAAGCCTGGCTGAGATATGAGTTTATTTCCCCTGTTTTGTTTTCTGGACTACAGAGATGGTATTCTGACCAGCTCTAGAGAACCGGTAGTGGAAATTTTGACTAGTTTGGAGAACCAGTAAATACCACCTCTGACTGGCCCTGCCCCCATCTATTCTCTGCCTCCCAAGTCCCACTGATCAACAAAATTGTGTATGCACCGAACCGGCAGCAACCCACCCCTGGTCTAATAGGTCAGTAACAAAAGCCAAGGCAATTGTGTTTTTAAGAGCTGTTGAATGCAACAATCCATCTAGCTTGTTGACAGAAAGCTTGATATGGTGGCAAACATAGGCCTTGATATCTGGCCTGATGCAAAGCCACCAAAAATAACAACAGTGAAGAATCATTTGATATACTGCACAATGTCCAGCTGTCATAGCAGAACTGCAAGATTAATTTTCTTAAGGATACAGAAAGTCAGACATTGTGATCCATTTCCATCTATCCTTTCCACCAAGGTGCAGAATGGACTTATCACAATAAGAATCATTGGTAATTAAACATTCATGTCCTTCTTTCATGTCAATTTGAGAGTAACCTGATAACAAACTGTATGTGAGTATGAAGACATTTGAAGAGTCCAGAAATTATAAGAAGAGGATAGTGACTTCTAATAGTTAAAGAGTTCAGACTCTGGTAATCATAGAGCAGTAACAAATAAGATGGCTATACTATATTTATAGGGGTGAGAGGCAGATATAGTAAAGACTTTCTGTAAGTTCTCCTTCATAAATCCTTCATGAAGGATTTAATATTGGATAATGGTTTTTGTAGGAATCTGTACTCTAGAAATGATATTGAGAATAGAATCACAAAACTTCTCTGTTTCCAAACATATAAAGAAAGTCTTCATTTTTGGTAGGTGAGATAGAAAGGATTTCCTAATGTGAGGTGTTGGGGGAATGTGAGGCATCATGGCTGGGAGTTATACAGACCAGATAATCAGAAGCTAAACCCTCCTGGTTACATGAATATGCAGATTATGATTCTGAAAGGGTGACTAAACAAACTAAACTTTCAGAGATTCCGGATATTGATAGCAAGACAGAAAAGATCCATTTGCTCAAATATGGGAACTGAGCATAAACACTAGCCATTCATAATTAGAGCTTCAAGAAGGATACTGAGAGGCTAAATAGGGAGTGCGTACTGTACGTCAGACCTGTGGAAGCTTCGGTAAGTCTGCTACAGAGTGCAGGTCTATTTCAAGCCTACTTGAGTCTATAATATAACAGGAATGACTAAACACGGAGCATCACATTGAATGTCTCAGATAAAATTAATTTCTGGGGAACATGGTACCTGATGCCTCAGAAGATGAGACTTCATTATTTTTACAAAGATCAATCCTAGAGAATTTGAGGTACATTTCTTTCCCTACAAATATTGCACTTAGTTGGTGTTTCAGAAGTAGGGGGAAGTAGTGCAGTCATACACACAATGGTCAGATTCTTCAGAGAATAAACAGTATGCGATATAAATGTGATAAATATGAGAGTTAATTATTTGATGCAGTATTTCACATAATTCTAGGCAGCTGTGATTTAAAAGTCTGCTATTAATATCATTCAGGGACATCCTGAATGTATGTTTATTTGAATGTTAATCTCTTTACAGTCACTAAAATGTACTCCCTGGAAATTGTGTATATAGGCCTGCAGGTTTAATGTGTTTTAGTGTGGCCACAGTAATCTTGTTTAAAATCTCATTGTTACTTGAATGACATTTGGAAGAAGGTTGTTGTACAATTATAGATCAACCATCAAATCAAATTTTCAACTTGGGGTGGGGGAGGCAGTCTATAAATGACATACTACAAAACCTCCAGAAGGAAGTGGATTCAGAAACATATAAAAATGAGTGACAACTGAGTAGGAAACTCTTGGACCATATGGCAGCCTTGAATGGTTATTGCAATGCTGAAAGAGAGCTGACCAGCTGGGGAGCTAGTAGTTGTTTGCAATGGTAATAATGGGTATCAGATGGTTGGTATGGAATAGTTTATGGAAAAGAATAGACAATAAGCTACACTGTCAGGAAATAATTTCTGAGTTTTTTTATGCTGAATTTTTTTAAAATATATTCTCATCTTCATTTATCCCTTGTGACTGTGTTTCTTACTGTAGGAAGCATGCTGTAATCATCAGAACTTTTCTGTAAATTTAATAAAATGTATCATACATCAGCCATCAAAATTTATTATATATAAAGTAATATGCAGCCACTCCCAAAATTAATATAAAGAGGAAGTCATCCTAACTATGAGGCTAATTATCCCCTCAGTATCTGTGAGCTGCACAGGATTAGGAATGTAACCAATCTGGGGGGAAATTCATGGAGAAGAAAAAGAAAAGCAGAACTCTTATTATATCCAGATATTCTCTGGCTTTTTGCTGAAGGAAGGAAGTTTAACTGCTTCTTAGAATAGCAAGCAAATGCCAGATGCTTTTCTGAGCCATAAGCTTCTGCTGAGAGCCTGAGGAGTTTCTGCGTGCCAAGTTTTCAAAGTGCAAGGAATATGGCAATTGGGAGACAGATTGGACAGAAACAAAATTAGGATCCCACTGGACATAACTGAATCTTTAACACTTAATGAGATCATCTATGACCAGAATTTCAAGCAATTTCAAGCAAGACTCTGGGTCTTGCACCTAAATCCGCTAGCTTCCTTTTTGGAAAAACAAATGATTTCATTAGTACTATTGTTATCTTTGTTCCACGTAATGCTTCATGTGCAAATGTAATATTACCAGATCCTTACTGTAGCAGTCTAGACTGCTAGTAGATTGCTACTATACTAGCAAATAATTAAGAGTTGTTTACTTCTCTTTGCTACAGTCTGATATTCCTCAGTATTTTTACAGCCCAAATCTGGTATTCCTAGTAAAATGGTCTAACAGTAATAAGTATCAAAGTTATAAACATTTTATTTCAGGTTGCTTTCAAAGAGGTTTTTATTCATAATGCTCTGGTCCAAATGCAGGCTCCAAACAGTCAACATTACATACTTTATATAAACAATTTATATACTTTATTTTTAAAATGTGGCTGCTGCCCTCTCAAGGGTAGCTTATATATTGATTTACAAAGTTTATTTATTGATTTGATTTTTGATGCCAGCCAACTTCAAAGCTAATTATTGAAGAGGATTTTAAGAATCTTATTACAGGATTAGCTAAATGAAGTATTCAATGAAAAGATTTGTAAGAAATGGTGCTCTTTAATAGCTCCACCTCAAGGATGAAACTACAGAGAAGACTTGAATTTACTCCTCAGGTTTAGCTCTTTTCTATCCTTTCTAAACTGTTTCATAGATGGAAATAGAGCAGGAGACAAGTATGCTATTTTTATCCTTTCTCTGCTATTATGGCCCATTTATAGAAACTTTATGGAGCAAACACCCTCCTCCAGTGTAGACAGTTTGGTGCCTCCAATCCCCCTTTTGCTCTTAGATTCCTCCTTTGGTGCCCACAATTATTCTCTTGACTTAGAAAGAGAATAATTATTACAATTATTGTAATAAAAAAAAAAGTCTGGGATCCTGCAAAGGACAAATTGTAGCATCAGTTATAAGAATGTGTTTGGCTCACATAAGCTACATGTTCCTTTGCCATGGTAAAGAAGATGCATGGGCTACTTTAACTTCTGGTGGGTACATGTTTTGTGACCTGTCAAATTGTAAAATTCATTATAGTTATCTTGTAAACAGGCAAATCTTCTATGACCCTGGGTACTGCATTAATCATAGACTCTCAACATTTTAGAAGTGTTCTCTCCCAAATGTTTCTCCCCTATTTTTTCTACCTCTTACATCAGGGATGTCCAAATTTGGGAACTTTAAGACTTGTGGACTTCAACTCCTAGAATTCCCCAGCCAGCATAGCTGGCTGGGGAATTCTGGGAGTTGAAGTCCACAAGTCTTAAAGTTCCCAAGTTTGGACATCCCTGTCTTACATCCATGGAAAGTCTATGCATAATTTAGAACTCTAGAAAATCAAACTGAAATTGAGAGAGCATCCATCAACAAAGGATACGGTATCCTACAAAGAACTAACTCCTGCATGTGGATGATAATTAGGGGTTGTATGTCCTTCAAATTCCTGGAGATTGCTGCTACATCTCACACAGCTGGGTGAAATCAAGGAAGTAAGAATTACACAGTCCAGTGCGTTTTCTTTAATGATACTCTTGGGGAGCATTTAGAATCTTGGAAACTGCAAGAGGAATTTCTAATCCTCATTTATAGTAAGCTTTGGGTTTGTTTGTTTTTTTGAATGATTTGAAAAGTTTTTCTTAGTTGCTTTTTTTGTCTGCTGGCTCAATTTCCATTTATAAGAAGCTGCCAATAAATTTTCCTTCTATCTTTTTATTGTTTATGTCAACTTTCCCTTCCATTACTTTCCCAGCCTCCACATCTTTGCTGATCTCAACCTTTGAATGTCCTGCAACATGAAGGAAAAACATCCTATATTTGTCATTTTGATTTAAGGAGTAAACCTAGGCATTGTGGTCTGTATGTATTGTCTATTCTATGTGGCAGTTTCTCTCCAAAGTCTGTCACCTTTTTTGGTTCTTCTCCCTAAGGTGCTTTCCAGCTAGTGAACTAAGCTTTGTTGCTTTGTTGCTTCAAGCAAGATTTCCAGCATTAGCACCGCTGAACAATTTGTCATAGGAAATCCTCAATGTTGTCTCAAAGCCTACTTTTTAATTTGTAATGAATGCACCTGAGTATTCCACAATTTGAGATTTTATTGCCCTATTTTCCTGTACAGCTACAAAATGGTATATTCTTCAGTTTTGTTTGGTTGTGGCTTGTATGTTTTCCAAACTGCTCTAATTCAGACTGTCATGCACAGGGTGTCATCAGCATGAGAGCCAATGGAATCTGCTGTCAGCCTGTCAGAAGCCAGATGGTATCTGAAGTAGCCATTTGTCTAGTTTGCATGACTCCAACCTGAATGAAGTACAGTTTGGGAAACAGTTGCATCAGCAATGAAATCAGGGTCATTTTTTTTTTGTACATTCAGGTATCCAGAATGAAAACTACATATTTTTACTCTTATACTCTCCCCATTTTTAAATGCCAAACATTACAGATGTTCTATTGAATAAAAGAGATAACATGGGCTCATTGGACTGGTAGGCTAGGAGGTCTTAAATCCTTGAATTTTATTGATTAACACTGGACATAATGTATTCAATATTGCACCAAGTAATGTATATAGACTAATATTCTAGTAAGAGTAATACTAGCCATATTGTTTCCCAGAATCGTTATAATAGGCTAGAAAAGACAGTTATTCATTTCAGAGAAAAACCTGATTGCAAACACTGACTGGATTCAGGAAGAATGTTTTAGAATTTAAGTGAGAAACGTATTTACATTTCAGGATTGTTTTGAAGTAATTCTATTCAAGCACCATTCCACATGTTTACCTAAGCACATGGACAGTGATGAACTATACTAAGTATCCCTATTTTCACCATTGTACAGATGGTACATCTATTCACATGAGCCAGGGAAGTTTGGTACTGTATATGCATTTCTGTGAAAACAGGAACTTCAGTGACAGTTGCCTACTCATACGGAATCCTTCATGATGCAACTTGATATGCAGACATCATGGGGAGATGTACATCAGGTCTGCAATGTTAGGGACAAATCTACTTGACATACCTCTGTTTCTGCTTGGATGTTTTCATAATAAAACTAATTCTTAAGAGGCAAACATCATAAGCATCATCTCTGTCTGAGATCCATATTAGACCAGGATTGTGATACAGTAGGGAAACATATATTATTTCTCTGTCATTTCACATTATCACTTTTCTTCCCAAGAAACTGAGGGATGATTACTTATGCTAATTACTGTATGTTGAGCTATCCTAATACTCTTATCTTCTCCTCTCCAACAGTACAATACTGAGGGAGAGATTTTAAGCATGGTAACTCCCAAATGAGAACAATTTCAGTGACTCGTTTATTATATATAGGTTACAATCCTCTTTTCTTTCAAATATATACAAAAGTTATGAGATTCAATTCTCTAAGGTTTTCAGAGAGAGAACATGTCATTCTTGCATGTGTCTTGCCTTCCTAATTGTTAGAATTGGCTAGCAGGATATTTGTCTATAGGGCTGCCCTCTATCCATTTAATATAATTGTATCTGGAATCATTCCAACATACAGCTCTCACCTGTGACTCCTTGAAATACTATTTGTGTATTGATGTCACACCCCAGGATGTACACTAGCCAGCTGTCTTATTTGGTAGTGAGGTTTGGATGAAAGAGGGTCTTCTTGAGAGCTGTGTATACAAGTTAAGGAATAAGAATGGCACTGAGATATAGAAGTAGCCAAGGGCAAAAATAACAATAGGCATACTTAAAGATAGCTTCTTTTTCTCAGAGTTGCTTCATGTTATTTGGAATCCTCTTGATCAAAATAATGTACCCAACTCCTATTTATTTAATCTCAAAGTACATGGATGCACAAATGTAATTCCTATTTGCAGTACTCTGAAGCAGCTGTATCTTTCCCCAATTCCAAACAAGCAAAAGAAGAATGAATAAACAACGAAGATAAACCACAGAATGGGTTGCTTGATAGTTGTGTTTTATTTTTTAATATTTCCTCATTTTCTGTTTCAGGATAGGCAGCATCCTGTCTACATACAAGGCAAGAAAGCACATAATACTATCTAGCCTCCATTTATTTGTCACTTTAAATGCTAACGAAAAGGACAGGGTGGCTAAAACTATGACCCCAATTGTACTGGTCCAGATCCAAAGAATCTCTACAGATTGACAGAATGTCTGCTTGTGTAGGTTGGCATCTCTACCATCAGCCAGCCATCTGCAACTCCTTCTGCCTACTCCCGTATGAGGAAAGAACCTGGACTGTATCATCCACTGCCAGAAGCAGAAATCTACAAATTGACAGAAGGCCTGCTGCTATGGGGTTGGCATAATAATCACCAGCACCCTGACCCCAAGTCCACCATCTGCAGCTGCTCCTGCCCCTCCCTCTGGAGGGGAGAACCTGGAACATGTATTCTGACAACTGCCAGAAACCAGGAGAGAACACAGATTAGTGGAATCGTTGCCTTGTTGTCTGGCATCTTCATTGCCACCCAATGCTTGTGTCCATTATTGCTGAAGTTCTTTCTGCTTCCTGTTTCTGGAGAGAAAAGCTAGAACACAGTCTGTAGCAGTTATGATTTTCCATTGAATTTAGTGATTTAACAAGCAGTGTTCTGGAAACCCTGGGGTTTCTTGGATTCTTATCAAAGGCTACTCTGTGAAAAGATCAATAATAATGAAGTTTTCCTTACTCTGCCAATATTCTGCACAGCTACTGTTCTATTGATTATGTTCTCTGGCAATATAGTCTCAAAACATGTCAAACAATGATAAGGCCGATAGTCTTGACATGAACTGATTTCTAGCACTATTTGCCTGTTCCCTCCTTGCCTTCTTCCAGCACTATATTCTGGCTGACTGGCTCTCTACTTGGCATGCCCCCCCCTCCCCATGCCTCTCTCTGTATGCTGTTTCTTTATCCTCCTTTCTGTCTAAAGTCCACCCTGCCTCTGCACATGACTCTTTCCTGCTATGGCTTCATCATCTCCTTGGCACAACCAGGCGTTGTTGTGTTGGGTGGCTGGGCATACCGAATTTTGTCTTTACCTGCATTTGTCTGTCATCTTTTTGTGGCAGCACCTGCATGGGTCTCCAGGGGCATATAAATGGTGGTTGGGGGATGTAATTTTGCTTTGAAATGTTTCCAGTCAAGTTGGAGGATTTCCCCCCCAAAACTTTAAATGAGAAGAAAAACATCTTTGTGCATACCAAGAGGTGCACAAATGCTGGCTTAAGGCATTGAAGAGTAATTTCTGAAGAGAACTATACACAGATGGCCCTTCTGAATGAAATGAACTGGGGATGGCAAATAAAAATTATGGAGCAGCTGGGTTAACTGTTTTCACTGAATATAGCTCGGGTTAGTTGAACACTGTAAAATCATTATGAAGCTTACTGTGCACAGCAGTATTTTTTTCTAACCTAATGCAGTTCTGAAGGATTCCTCAGCAGTGTGTATATGCAAGGTTCCTGTAATCAGAAGTTGTGGGGAGGGTCAGTCTTGAGAATCTATCAGCCTAAAATTAGAGAATAAAATTTTCTCTGGAAAACTAAAAACCTGAGAGGAAAAGATGGACATCTAATTTCCTAAAATGGAAATTCTAGAGAGAATTCCTACTCCTTCAGTCTTGTTGAGTACATTTTCAGATACCTGAATTATGAAGGTTCTATTGATTATCACAGCATTAAAAACTATTTAGACATGGGCAGATGATGCCTCTCAAAAAAGCAAAATGGACAACATTCTCAAGTTGTTAAAAAGGGTTCATTAGCTTGCACTTTTTCCTACCATTTTTGTGCTGATGCATCTGACTTCAATTGATGCATGTTGTGCAGGTTCAAGTGTAATTATAGAATTTCTGAATGAAAATTGCACCTTCTTATTGACTTTGACTACTAGTCCAGGTTATCTGAAACACTTAGTGAACGGATGTCATCTTATTTCCTCCCAGAGACACACATCTAAATGGGTCTCTTAGAAATGTTGAGTGACATGCTGAAATCTTCGGTCCATTTTTAATTTGTTTTTGTAGGGTGGGTGGGTTGGGGGAAAATAGATGTTCTAAGCATCTTGAAGGCTAATATGTTTACACTTTAACATAAATTGTTTAAAAACAAAGCAAAACAAGATCATTTTCCTGTTAATTTTGGTGACAGATCCCTGACTTCCCTCCGGTTAGCCGGAGGCGACGGTAGGGTCTTGCATTCGTCCGCCGCTTGGTTGCTCCTGCGGCGCCTGAATTTGGATATTGACTTTTGCTCTCTCTTCACCTCACGGACTACCTCTCCAACAGACGCCATATTAGTGACAAGAATTTATTACTTTCATTATGGCTTCAAAAAAGCAGCCACATCAACCCAAGATTACTTTAATGTTATCCAAAGGAATAGAGGTGGAAGCTACACAGTTATCAGCAATAGAGGAAACTCTTCAAAACATCATGAAAGAAATAAAAGAAATCCGGAAAGACAATGTTAGCTCAAAATTGGAACTTTTGGAGACACAGAAAGCACTAATGGAAAATAAACAAAGAATTGATGGATTGGAGGGTGCTGAGATGAAAGGAGAGATAAAAAATTCTCAAAGGGAAATTGTGGATTTAGCTGGTCATATGTCTAGGATGGATTTTGAAAGGATGTCTTACTTTTTAAGGTTTCAAAATGTTCCTGAAGTTGCCTCTGAAGATTTAAAAGAATTAATGTGTACGATGTTAGCAGATTACACTAAAAAGAGCAAAGAAGATATTTGGGGGGACATCGATTTGATTTATAGAATTAACTCAGCATATGCCAGAATAAATGAGGTACCCAGAGAGATACATATTAAATTTGTAAGAAGGCCAACGAGGAACGGGATCCTGAGAGCACAAAGAGACGGTCCCTTTATATACCAACAGACTGAGATTGCCATTTTGAAACAGATCCCGAAAAAGATTAGAGAAATAAGGAGGAAATATTCCTTCTTATCAAAAAGATTATATAAAAAGGGTGTGTGGTTCAAGTGGTTGATGCCAGAGGGAATGTTAGTGTTCTGGGAAGAGGGGAGAGTAAGAATTAAAACAATTGCAGAGGCGGAAGCCTTTCTTAAAAAACATTCCCCAATCCTGGAGGATGAAAATGGGGGAGCGGAGGGGGCCACGGCTCCGCCCACTGGAGATCAGGGAGAGGAAGATACAATTGCTAAAAGACTTAGATCTCACAAATGACTTTTTTCTATATAGTGTAACCTCTATCTGGATGTTTATAGAATTAATGATTGACTGCTTGAATATAAACTGAAATATTTGTATCTCTTTCCACTTTATAGGGAAATGAAAAATGATTTGTATTATCTTATCTTTTTTTTTGTAAGAAGCCTCGGAGGGGGCCGACACCTTCGACATAGATGTCCTCAAAATACGTTTGTAATACCTTATACCCTTTTCCTATTTTTAAAAATTTTGTAAAAACCAATAAAACTTTTTTCTCATAAAAAAAAAAATTGGTGACAGATCCCTGGATCCTTCTGAAAACCATACAAATGATCTTTGAACAGCTAAAATTTCGCTTCCCCACTTCAGCCCAGTGGAATTCACTAAATAAGAATGAAGCCTGGCACAAAGACTATCGTTCTGTAAAGTTACAAAATTATAAGGGTTGAGGAAAGAAGGAAAAAATAGTCTGGTATTTTGTAATTGACCTCAAAGTTAGAAAAGTGGTCAGGTAAACTTCTTCTTTCATTTGGGTAGCTGCCCGTCAAAATTATTTTGATTAATTTTTAATAGACCGGGTTGGACTGCCTTGTATTTTGCCAGGAAAAATGCTTCTTTTTCCTTCTCCACCCTCAGAGACATTGAGTTCCACACTATGTTTTTCCTTGTCGGCCCTAACCAACTTTTCTTTGCTACACTGTTATAGTGGGAGAAAACAGCCACCAAAATTGCCCATTTCTTGTTGGCTTGCCTTTTCCTCAGCCTTCGAGCCCACATACAGTACCAGCTCCTAGGTTAATGGGTTTACTTTATCATGCCTAGAAGGTAATGGTCTTGGCAAGTGGATGTTAATTTGTTATTCTAAACCAGCAGCTGTGTGGTGGGTTTGAAAGAGCAGGTGGCAGCCTAGCAGTCACTGGGGAGAAGTGGGAGGGGGCAGCCTAGGAGAGGAGGTTACTCGGGAGTTCACCATGTCCTGTATTGATGGATTAAGCATCTTGTGACATCAGATTTTGGATTCATGCCAAGTCTATTTATTCTGTTTCATATGCATATTTCCCACTTCCCAAGATTTAGTATTAACCAGTCTTTACTTCCAGATAAATTCTTTGATGCTTCAGCTGTTGCCAAGTTTTTTTGCTGTAATTTCCTGATCTATTATTTCTCACTCTTTCTTTAAAAAGAAGCTTGGGAATACAATAATGAGTTGAAAATTGCAAATTATATGTTGGAGTCCTCTTCCATAAATGTTACAGCCTAAGCTCATATTGGCAGGCTTTGAGTGGACAAGGAGAGAAAGTATTTCAATTTTCACTCCTAAAGAAACAGCAAAAGAATGAAATATATGCAGAAGTACATAACCAATCAAATTACTGATCCTCACATGAAATAAACTACCCAAATTCTTCTGTTAGTAATTCAAGTTTTGACTTTTTATCTTGTTTTCGGTTGATTTAAAAATGTTACTGCATCAAATAATCTTGTTTGCTTAATATTTCCCATTTGTTCAACTGCAAAAGATGCTGGCTTTCCAGAACCATATAAAGGAGTTAGATGATTTGGCAGACTTCAAGCCATATATTAATTCCTAAAATATAAATACTTTTTAAAAGGAAAAATTTCAAATTGATAATTTCAGTATTAATATTGGCCTAAAGATTCTTAAATTGTAAATGGCATGCACACAATTTGAAAATATAAGATTATTACAAATAATCAATTTTACAAAATCTAGCTGCAAAAGGAAAATGGCAAATTAGGGTTGAATATATTTGCTTGTATGCCTATACCTGTTGGTAAACCCATTGATTTTACTAAAATGTATGAACAAATAACCATGCTTATTGTAATAGCATGCTTTTTAATAGTCACTTTGAATATCTCCATCTAGAAGAGAACAATCAGATATACCTTAAGCTAAAAAAAGAATTTCTTGAACTCTTTGTAATGTAATCAAAAGCAACTAGAAAGACTCTTTTCAAAGAAGACTAATCCCTCTGAAACATCATGGGAAAGAGCATTATTAGTATATCTGGATAAGATAGAATAATTACAAATTCAAAATATTTCATGACATAAATTAATCAGGTGTCGAGATAAATCCAGTTATGCTCCAATTCATATAGAATATGAGTGAAAAGTCCATAACTGATATTTAGCAACCTGTAATGAACAGGAAAATGCAGATTAAAACAAGATATCTAATCTCAACTATTCGTATCTTTAGGACAATAGTGTCACAAATGGATTATAGTAAAAATATAACTGGTCTATTTATTAATCAATATGACCATATAATTTCATAAGCCTCAGCATAACTTACTAGTTTAACATTCTCCAGTTTTACTTCTGAAATACATTTTATAGAATTAAATTAATAACCCTGTACTATTATACTGCATTTATAGAATTGGTTTGCCAAATTTATTTGACCCTGAATTACACATTTTAAAGATTGGTAAAGAGTTATTTTGGACACTGATTTTCTGATTTTCTGACTTGTATAGTGGGCTAATTCTTCAGCCACACTCTCCGATTCCCCTTTGAAAGTATCGGCCAGCAAGCAAAGATGTTAAGAATATACAAACTTATCACCTGATTAATGAAACAAATTGTCTATGGATCTCAATCTGGAGCACAGTGGGACTTCAGTTCCCCCAGGGTCATCAAGCAAATTTCCCCTCAGGAAAGAGCTGTTGTTCCTAGCATCTGCTAGGCAGAATGCTCCCAATGTCTATTTACTTTTCAAAAAGCAAATACTAATTTCAGGATGCTGTTTACGTAACAAAGCGCATATAGCTTTAAGCCATTGCCTTTTTCTAGGTGTCACATGGCATTGCTGTGTATTTAACATTTTACTGTATGTTGTTTTGCTAATGGCAGATGGCAGGCAGTCTGCTAGGCTAGGCACTGAGATAGGTTCCTGCTATTCTGCAAGTGAGAAAGTGAGAAGTTTGTAAAATACAGGACAGAAAAGTTTTTGAACAACATATCTGAAAATTTGAGGAAAGACACTTGAAAACTGCTGATTGGGGCACTGAAAGAGCTTAAAGGTAAAATGGTCCTGTGACAGACTGACCAGTCTTTGGGATTCAACTTTAACATGACCATAGTCTTTATGTCTGCATGCATGTATGTGCTTGTCATTTTTCTCTTGAAATGTATTTTGGGTGGAAGCTAAAAATCAAAATGATCTATGTGCAGATGAAACGCCACAAGAGACGCCTAGAGAGTAGATGGAGATCCACACGCTCTGAATCTGACCGAACACAGGTGAGAGCCCATTTACGGACTTACCTTGTGGCGATGAGAGTGGTCAAGCGTCACTATTGTGCCACTCTTACCGCATCCGCAGAGAACCGCCCTGCCACCCTGTTTGGGGTGACCCGCTCCCTCCTTCAACAGAGGCCGCGGGAAACCCTTCTGCAGGGTCGAGCAGAGGAATTTGGTGTTTATCTGCAGAATAAAATCGCTCAGATTCGGAGCGAGCTGATCTCCACTGAGAGTGGTCTAGAGGGATTGTTGGAAGCTGGTCTTGAGATACCATTATGGGAGGAGTTTGACTCTATTGCTTCCGAAGATATGGACAGGTTACGTGGGCGACTGAGAGCCACCACATATTTATTGGACCCGTGTCCCTCCTGGCTTGTACTGGCATCCTGGGAGGTTACACGAGGCTGGCTCCAGGAGTTAGTCAACGCTTCTTTGAGGGGTTCTTGCCTGCCGTCTTGAAAGAGGCGATGGTGAGACCCCTCCTGAAGAAGCCCTCTCTGGACCCAGCATTGTTGGTTAATTACCGTCCGGTCTCCAACCTTCACTTTTTGGCGAAGGTTGTAGAGAGTTTGGTGGCACAACAGTTTCCCCATCACCTGGAGGAAGTTGATTATCTGGACCCGCCCAGTCCGGCTTCCGGCCCGGGCACAGCACCGAGACGGCATTGGTCGCATTGGTAGATGATCTCTGGAGGGCCCGAGATGGGGGTTGTTCCTCCATCCTGGTCCTTTTAGATCTCTCAGCGGCTTTCGATACCATTGACCATGGTATCCTATTGCACCGGCTGGAGGGGTTGGGGGTGAGGGGCACCGTTTTATGGTGGTTCTCCTCCTACCTCTCCGGCTGATCGCAATTTGTGTTGGCAGGAGGGCAGAGGTTGACCTCAAGACCCCTCACTTGTAGGGTGCCTCAGGGTTCGGTCCTCTCGCCGCTCCTGTTCAACACATACATGAAGCCGCTGGGTGAGATCATCCGTGGTTTTGGGGTGGCGTATCATATCTACGCTGATGACACGCAGCTGTATTTTTCCACCCGAAACCACCCCAACAATGCTGTTGAAGTAATGTCCCGATGTCTGGAAGCCGTACGGATCTGGATGGGAGGCAACAGACTCAAACTCAACCCATCCAAGACCGAGTGGCTGTGGTTTCCGGCATCCCGGTACAACGAGTTGATTCCATCACTGGCCATAGGGGGCGAACATCTGGCCCTTGTAGATCGGGCACGCAACTTAGGCGTCCTCCTGGATACCCGGCTGTCCATGCAAGATCACGTGACGGCCGTGGCCAGGGTGGCATTCCACCAGGTACGCCTGGTGCGGCAGTTGCGTCCCTTATTGGACCGGGACGCCCTTCGCACTCACGCGCTTGTGACATCCCAGCTAGACTACTGTAATGCTCTCTACATGGGGCTCCCCTTGGGGTGCACCCGAAGACTACAGCTGGTCTAGAATGCGGTCGCGCAGGCGATCTTGGGAACGTCCAGGTATTCCCATGTAACACCGCTCCTGCGCGAGCTGCACTGGTTACCTGTGGTCTTTCGGGTGCGCTTCAAGGTGTTGATTACCATCTTTAAAGCGCTCCATGGCACGGGACATGGCTACCTGCGAGACCTCATCGTACCCCATACATCCCTGCAGCCGATCCGCTCCCACAGAAGGGGACTTCTCCGGGTGCCGTCCACTAGGCAATGCCAGTGGGCGACGCCCAGGGGAAGGGCCTTCTCTGTGATGGGCCCAACCCTCTGGAACGACCTACCGCCCGACCTCAGAACAACCACGGACCTCCGTACCTTCTGCCAGAAATTAAAGACACTCCTGTTTCATCAGGCCGGCTTGGCCTAAGTTATTTACCTAGCCTACAGTCTGTACCATAAATTGTTTTAATTGGGTTTTAGATGGGATTATGTTTTAATATTTTTAAATTTTAGCACAGGGATAATTTATTTAATTTGGTTTTAATTATTTATATTGTGATATTGTCTGTTTTAATTTCCTGTGCACCGCCCCAGGTCCCTTCGGGGAGAGGGTGCAGTTATATAAATTCAACAAATAAAATAAATAATAAAAAAATTTCATATTATTTCTATCAATTGTTTCATAATCCAACTTGGGAAAACATGCATTTTAGGCAGGCCAGGGCAGCATATTAGTGATACTACCATAAAAACATCAGTTAGATAAGAAATTTTGCCTACTTTGTTTTAGATTTATTTGACAATCATCTGTCACTATGGTATATATCCAATATAGTATGCTCATGATACTCATGTATATATCTGCAACCTGGGTGAAATGAATGATGCTCTGGACATTTTTTCATGGTGCCTGGAGGCTTTGTAGGCTTGGATGAGGAACAACAGACTTCCGCTGAACTCCAGTAAGATGGAGTGGCTATGGATGGGTTCCATGGCATCCAGGAGTTTATTATCTTTGGTTTTGGATGGGATTGCCCTGGGCTCACAACTCCTGCTCAAACAGCAGGTGGCAGCTGCAGCTAGGAGAGACTTTTGCTCAACTTTATATTGTGTACCAGTTACGCCCTTCCTGAATGGAGAGGGCTCTCCAGTTGGTTACTCATGCCCTGGTCATCTCCCATCTGGACTATTGCAATGTGCTTTACATGGGGCTATCCTTGAAAAATATCCGGAAGCTTCAGCTGGTAAAGAATGCGGCTGTGCGAGTCATCATGAGTGCCCAAAGAATGGCACATATAACATCTTTGTTGCTTGAGCTGTATTGGATGCAGTTTGCTTCTTAGAACAAATGTTATGGACCCCATCAGTTAAAGAATTCCAACTGGTGGGTCCTGGAAGAGAACTTTCTCTGCCATTGCCCCCACCCTTTGGAACATCTCCCCCTGTCGGAGAGGAGCCAGGCCCCCACTCTCCTGACATCCCAGAAAGGTGCAAAAGCATGGCTCTGTGCCCTTGCTTAGGGAACACAGAGCAACTAGCTGTGAAGAATCCTTTCTTACTAGAGGCTTCAAGAAGTACTGTATAATGATATCAGTTTGCATCATGAGGTGGAAAAAGGAGGGGAACGGAAGTACATTTTGCTGAACAGAAAAACCTGTAACTGTGGATCTAGCCCTCAGGACAGAATTTCTCCACTACTGATATGACTGCCTTGAGTATGACCAATGGGCCAAATATATTCACACAAGCATACATATAAATGACTGAAATATTGAAAAATCTCAATAATGTTCTTCCTAGTGTTATTTCCGCAGATGCAAGTTACAAGATAAATTGACTGACCAGGTTGTCACCAAAGCCGGAGAGACTGGACCAAAGCCACCCAGCCAACTTTCATGGCTAAAATGGAACTAGAACTCACGGTCTTGTTTATAGCTTGAGTCTTAACCACTAATCCAAACTCTCCAAGAAATTTGGGGGATTTTATGAGACAAGAAACTCTATACCTTTTAAAGCTATCTTTGTATTTTATTCTTTGGAAATGTTTTTTTCTAATTTTACATTTTAACTACGCGTTGGAGAGTGGTATTGGAACCCCTAAAGTTTGAAATTAATCAGGCAGAATAAAAACCTTACTAATCCTAAAGTCCATCCCATTTACCTCATCATGTAATTTCAATGACTAAAAACATTTTTAAAGTGTTTCTAAAAGCTATCTCTCTTTAGATAGATCACTATCCTTATCTTTAGTTTAGATCAGGAAGCTCAAATTGACAATTGATGACTTTTCAAACTGCCTTCTAAGTTAAACAGAATATCTGTACCTCAGGGCTGAAATGAGGGGTTCTTGGTGCTGCACTGATGATGTTACCTAGTTAGGGTAATGAAACGTCTACAAGAAAACAAGCAAGCTCAGAGAGCACCAAGGACCCCTCAGAATGTAAGTCAGATGAGTTAACCATTTAACAACTGAAGAATGTGTTAAGAATTTTGAGCTACTTCTGAAAGCAAATCTTAGCCATACAATTAAATCACTGATCTAAGTATTTCTTCCATTATGATTAAAGATAAGTGAAATGAGATTTGTTACAAAGAATGGATGGGGGGAGGTTTGCCAATATATCAGTGTTTCCTTGGAATTCCTTTTTAAGTGCTCAGAAGATACCATGCAAATTTCAGGCTAGTTTTCCTACCTTCTAAACCAATTTCTTTGTGCATTAGAATATAGTACTTCTCTTAATGCTGATAAGAAAATAAGCATGCTTCAAGTGTCTATGGAGATTCTATCATCCAGATCATGGTTATCCCCAAAATGTGTTTTCAAAAGGCAACTGGACTTTATCTTTAAAACAAAGTCAATTTGCCTTTTGAAAAAGCACCTTTGGGACAAGCACGCAAGATTATCTAATCAATTATCAACATGCTTCAGCATTTTTAAATTTAAAGAGGCAGATATCACATCATTTAGCAAAGCATGAATCGTTTCAACACAGTAAAATTACATGTATATATGTATGTATTTATTATTTTTATAAATAACTCAAGGTGGTAAAATACCTAATACAGTCCTTCCTTCCTATTTTCTACACAACCACCGTGATGTGGGTTGGGCTGGGACACAGCGATTGGCTCAAAATCACCCATCTGGTAAAAATACATAGCATTTCTCTATAATAGGTTATGTACCCTCACTTTTTTCTTAGCATTTTTTTCATCAAGTGCAATACTTGTGGATCACTGTTGATCCATTGGTTGCAACATGAATTGACCTACTGGCTTGTCCTCTATGCCTAATTTGTAGACTGGAGCAAAGTCAACCAACCAGCTTGTATTTTTCTTGTATACACATATGAATATCAATTTTATACCCAATGAGTATCTTTGTCATATTTTTAAAACAATGTTGTACTATATACTGTAAGTAATCATAAGAAAACAGAATTCTATTATCATTTCAAAGATGGTGACTTTCAGAAGGGGGTTCAATTTCAATAATTCCCTACTACTGGCAATTAAGGGAAAGAAGAAATTTTTTTCACATAACAGCAGTTGTTTATATATTCCTTTCCCTGGACTCTGTTCAGGAATCTCATGGCCTGTTATCTGCAAAGCTTGTGATAATAAAAATGGTTAGCCTTTGTGACAAAGTTTGGTGATGTATTTTAAAGATAAACCTAACTTTTTACATTTTCCCTTATAACAATGGAAAACCAATGTAATGATAAGATCAATACAGGAACAGTGGCAGAAATATAGAAACAACAGGGGTAGTCCTCTGAGTCAAGCCGTAGTCCTGCTGACTTTGTGGACCTGTGCTTTTAGTTTGCCTATCCCTTTTATCCCCCCCCCCCTTTTTTTTTTGCAGTCTAGCCAACAGTCCTGATATTTCCTTGTGGTCTCCTATCCAAGTACTAACCAAGTCCCAAACTGTTATATTTGGTGTGGTTTTTTTTTAGCAAATTTATATAACCTCTTATCTCACATGCGTGAAATAAGTTAAAAATAACAGAACAGCAAATAGTCAAAAGCATAACCAGAAATAAAATATTAAACATTTCGCTTTCATGGCCGTCTTAGGAGTTAATTACGACGACTAGAAAGTTCGTAATCTTTCCTGAGACGGAAAGTTCCACTGAACTCAAGACAACCAAACTCCTCAGAATAAAATGCGGGTCCAGGGACATGAATCCGTTGCCTCTTTTGCTGCTGCGAAACCTCCCCTTAACAACGCCCCCCCCCCCTCCCAACCCGTGCCATAGCGCAACTCCAACCGCTCCCCTTCGAGACAGACCGCGGTGGGAGGAGCAAAGTGGCGTCACGGGAGGGGGCGGGGTCTAGGCAAAGGCCTAGCGCGGGGCCGGGAGCGTCGCTGCTTTCTTCCTGGCGCTCGTGTCCGTCGGCTCGGCTGGGAGAGGACGAAACAAAAGGAAGAAGTCCGTGGCCGGCTCAGCGATGGTGGGCATTCCGGGAGCTTCTCAGTGTAAGATCCTCCTCCGCTCTAGTAGCGATGCTGCCTCCTTCCCTTCCACCTCTCCTGCTCATCCTCTCACTTAGCGCTTCCCACGTCCTTAGGACCGCAAGCCAGAGCGACGCCGAGCTCTGTGGAGGCTGCAGTCCCAGAAAGGGGCTTAATTCTCCGTAGACGTGGCTGCGGCAGGCTTAGGGTGCCTATCTCCCTCTGGCATTCCCCAGGCAGTGTCCGCGCACCTTCGCTCCTCTATTGCGCTTCTACCCCGCCTTGGGTTTCACTCCCCCCTCCCCTCTTTTCCTTTACCTCTGTGGTTGCAATAAGGTTGCGTATCTTTCCTTACTCCTGGACCTTCTCTTTTCGTCCTGTCCCCCCGTTCGCTTGTGACTCCTTCCCTTCCCTGCCTTCCGAATAGTTCCCACGTTCATTTGTAACTGCCTTTTCTCAACTTGGTGGCCTGTGGAGGTGTGCACTATACTACCCTTCATCCTCAACTGAGGATAATGGGCCTTGTAGTCCAACACACCTGGGAGCTATTTAGTTAGGGAAGGCTGGTCCGTAGGACCCAGTTTGTATCAGGTAAGCGGCGCGGCGCCTCCTCTTCTAAATGGTCGTTTCTTATTTTCTGCTTAGGGTTTTGCTTTTTGGTACTTCTCATCTGAGGAACCCTTTCCTCCTTCATTCTTTCACCAAGAACAGTTTTTGTAGAAGTCTTTATTTTCTTCTTTTGTCTATAGATTGGGTAGCCTAATATTTTGGATTGTGCTGGTATATGTTTCTGGGAGGGCATTTGGAAATCAGAAAAAAAAAACAACCTAGGTCAATGAAGAACTGATATTTAGAACTGATTTGCTAAAATGTATCCCAGGCATTGACCCTGCATTTTTCAGTCTGACAGTTAAATAAGTCTGCAGTTGTTTCTCCTTAATAGTGCTGGAATAGTAACAGGATGCCTGCTTTGTGGAATAATCAGCTTTATTAAATAAATATGTAAGAAGCATTAGCGTTAGCATTACGGATCTGTATTCCTTTTGGAACAGAGATCACTATTAGGAATGCCTTGACACATTAAAACTTATTCATTTCCATTAGAGAAATCTTGCTGTTGGGTCCAGTGTTACTAGTTTTGAACAACTCAGGTAAATGTGATCTTAAATATACCCAGCTTGTTTTTTTTGAGAATGATAGCTTATTGAAGCTTTGAAAACATTGCCTGTCCTCAGATTTAGATTTACATGTTTCCCATTTAACCCTGACATTGTGTGATGTGTGGGTGTATATGTTTCAAATGTATCTTTTTCTAAGCTATTTTCTCAGTGGAGGGAAGTTATGAGTTTTTGTACATTTTAAGAATGGAAAATAAATCATGAATAAATGACCATATTTTAAGTTGGATTGTACATAAATCCAGCAGAAGTTGGGTTATTAGCAATTCTTTATTTGTACCATAGATTAGAATCGGCATGTTACTCCAGTGAAACCATAGTAGAAAGAAAAATTAATGTGTTTTTTTGGAGGGAGGGGAGTGTGTACTATTGTTCTATTCAACCAGATAGTTTTAACATTTATTTTAAAAACAAACTAGTTAATCATTTTATATTCAGTAATCTTTAACAGCATTATGCTCAAATGATAGTAAAATGTATTCATCATTGTTCCATAGTATGATTTATTCCAGCATTATAACCTGGAATCATTCAGTGTTCAAAGCTGTTCATATTGCCAACTGGTTGAGGATGATGAATTTTGTAGCCTAAGATTGTTGGAAGATGCCTGGCTAGAGGAAAATGATATATACCAAAGTTTTGATCTTACAACATGTATAGTGTCACAATCCTTTGTGGTGCTCTGAGACAGCATTTTTTTATTTATGCAAGTCTGAGCGAATCAAAATAGTGGACTATTTTGCTAATTGTATTTGTTCAATTCAGACATTCGTATGTTGCATTTTAAGGCAAAACTCTTAAGGCAGCATAAAACAAGGCCATAATACATCAAGTATCAATAATCCTGCAGTTTAAATTGGATATTACTTTTGAAACAGTGCTGAATTTACTCATTAAGCGTTAGCAGAATAGCCCCACACATATCTCTCAAATATGGGGGATATTGGCATTCTTGTGCCAGCAGTCTATTCATCTGATACTAAGATTGCCTTATGAACTGAAAAGATCTCATTAATTGATCTTGTAATATATAGCAAGTCAATTTCAGAAATTTAAATTTGGTCTGAAAAACTGCATAAGTACACAATTGGGTTCACAATTATGCTTGCATTTTATGAAAAAGGTAAAAGACTCCAATACCTATGTTGCAGCCCAATAATCTAGAAATATACAATACTAGAGAATCCTTGCTAGATCAAACCAAAAGTCTGTATAATTCAGGATTCTATTTACCAAGGGGCTAACCACATGTTTTTGAGTAATACATAAGTAAAATATGGGAGGAGTAGCAATCTGGTAGCTACATTGAAAAGCACAATATCTTCAATAATGTAAGTGACACTGAGCTATTATGATTAGTAGCAATTGCTAGCACTATCTTTCATAGATTTACCTTTCAAAGTGTCAAAATTAATGGCCATTGTTACATTCTACATTTTAATTCTGTGCTTAATTTTACTTCTATGCTTTATTTTAACCCGAATCATCAGCATGTTTAAGAGATCTTTTATTTTTTGATGTAGCCAGAATTGCAATGTGATTCAAATAATATTAACTAAAGTTAAATAAAATTATTATGATACTAGTGGTTTTCTAAAAATATAATTTTCTACTGATGTCCCATATATGTTTGCCAGTCTGGAATGGGCATATATAGGCTAGATGATTGGTACACAGCCCATTTTATCCTAGGATCATTTTCCTTTTTCCACTAACATATGTGTGAGAGATTGTTCTTCCATTATGCATGACATTTTATATGGCTATTGTATATATTGCTTCCTTTAGTGATGCTTATTTTCCCATTTATTGAATTCTTAGAGATTTTTTGTTACACCTTTGCACCACTGAGAACTTTGCTCAGACTTAATTCCTGTACCAGTTTGATGAGTAATCTTGGTTTCTGCTTCCTACTACCACAGACTATTTATGGGTCAATTTTTGATCCATCAAACCTCTTAGGTATTTCCCAAGGTTATTAAATTTGCTTAGAATGTGGGAGCCTTTATCAGAATTCTTTAAAAGTCCAAGATTTGGATGATTCTAAACATATACTCAACACTTGAAAAGGTTAATGAGGCATACATTTGCAAAACCATGTTTTGTGTTACATTCTTTAGCAAAGGTTGTCTTTGTGAGTACTGACATCTTTCCTAGTTTTCCCCAGAATACATGTTAATCTGACCCATATATATATACCATATATATAATTTAATTTTAAAAACTAGCATTACATTTGTTGCTTTTCCTAGTTTAGTGACTATTCCTAGTTGATCTTTTATTAGACAATTAGGGATTTTACATTTTAATTCTAGAAAAGTTGTCAGATAAATGTTATCCTACAATTCTGTTATCATTATTTACCTTGATTTACTTCCTGAAGATAGCAATTTAGGCAGAGTTAACTTACCTGTATATTTTATAAGATCCACTTCCCATGTATTACTGATTTGGTGTTTTTCCCCCTTTCCCTTTAAATTTTTTTCTAACTTGCATATCAGTAGTACTTCCTTCCTTCTACTTCTTTTAGTGGACAGGGTTCTTCAAGTGATTCTCCAATGCATTTAAGTCATGGTTATATCAAAGGTTGTGCTGAAGAACAGCTCATCCCTACTTTGTAGTATATACCCATCTGTTCTAAAAACTATTAAGAGCACAGAGACATTGTAGTAATTACAATTCCAAGCATTTAGGTAAATTTAGTCCTATTGTTTAATCTGGAAATTCTTATATTTAATTAATTTATTCACATTTATTCATGTACTTTACTGAAGGCACACAACATCTTGGCTTTCTGCATCCTATTTTCTTTTAAATGAAGCCATATCTATTTGTCCCTCCTTTTTGTTAGGGTTTCCCAACATCTGTGGAAATGTTCTCATTCTTGCTGTTGCTTGTGGCATTGTAGGAGTGTTCCTTTTTTGTCCAGTATTCCTACCTTCTCCCCCTCCTCCAAAGGGGATACTTTAAAGTAAACTTACTAATATTTCTATATTATTTTCCTATTACAGTAATAGTTTTCATAATAGCTTTATTTTTTTATTTAAAACTATTGTATCCTTTTTTCATGATTCAGGGACTGAAAGCTTAGAAATGTTTGATTAAATAACATTCTGTGGTTAGTAATCTGACTTCTGAAAAAATTGGAGACAAGAGACTGGATTTGAAACACTTTCCATTTCCTAGATATTACCTCCATCTCTGTTAATGTAATTTAAAAAGTATTTTTTGGTATTAAAAAAGACAAGTCCTTTGAGGCTTGCCTACTCTTCTAGACCTGATCTTACACAAGTGACTATTGTGATTTTGTTAATTATGATTAGCAGTAGTAGTATGATGCTGCCATAAATCTTTCATAAGTGAAATATACTCTCATGGGGGATCAAATAGAGAATTTTGTTAGATTTTAATGAAAGAGTTATTTTATTTGTATTGTAATCTTTCTTTGAGAATCCTAGATTCGCAGTTGATCTTAATTGTACTAAAGTTAATTGAGAAAACAATATGATAGACACATAGTTACTAAATGGGTTTCTGATCTGTGCAATAAATTAAAGCTGGATTGCTCAAATCTCTATCCAGCATTCTATTCTCTGTACCACGTTTACTGCTTACTATTGGTAGCTACAAAGAAAAATCCTCTCTAAAGATGACAATAAAGAAAGGTTCAAGAGCATTTAAGTAGTTTTCCTTTAATACTTGAATATTCATTATAGTCAATGCTCATGTAATACAGTTGGCACTTAAAAAGTTACTGCCTCTGGGCTTGAAATTAACCTAAAAACCCTTCTACCATTGATAAAAGACCCGATGAGAGTAAATAAAAACTGTTTCTCTTTGTGATGGTTGTGCAAAGTTTGTTTGTCTGGCAATTGAATAAGAATTTACTTTAGATTCTTGAGGGTTGGCATGTTTTGTTTTCCTTTATTGAAGGCTAATGCTATAGGATTCTTTTACCCAATTGTTTGAGCATAAAAGCAAATAAAAGGAACACGTGCATGTTTGTAATATTTGCATACTGTGTTTAAACTTTTTCTGTACCTGTGAATATCTCAGATTGGGAAACTAATAATAATGATTGCCAAATTAGTGCAGGGAAATACACAGAAGGAAAAAAACCAGTATCTCTATTTCATTACCATCCTGGGGGCATCAAGATTCATAGTGATGCATCCCAGTGGTACCCTCCTGTTCCTGGAAATGAGGCTTTCTTAGTACTAGTTCTGACATAATTATCCATTTGTGAGCGCTGCCAGACAGCTCTTAACAACATATAATTTGCTTTGCTGGATCAGACCAAAGTCCATTTAACCCTACTCCTTGTTTCCAACAACAGCCAGCCAAATGCCTCTGGATAGTCACAGTAGGTAATAAATAGTAAATCTTTGAGCCGAACTCTACTACTGATGACTTCATGGGCATGTCAAAGTTGTTTTCTTGGCAACACCATGGAAAAGATTTGACACAGCTGTGGGAATCTTCCCCAACAGATGTTTACATATATAATAATATCCCCATTCCAGGACTGTACTCCATGTATCCGATCTGTGAAAGCTTATGTGAAAATAAGTATATTAGTCTTTTAAGACATCCCGGCTATTAAAAACAGATAAGCATTAGATAATATACATTAATAGATATTTTGGATACAGCTCAAGATAGATTGGATTCTGCTGTTTTAAGCTTTGGATGGTGAAAAAAGTTGAGTTCTAGTGTGAAATCAGGTTTGTCCACTTTCTTCATTACTGTTTAATTAATAGTCAAGTTTTTAGCAAATAGGTCATCTCATGATATTACTGGTACAGTGAAGGAATATGCTATTTTTATATGCTTTTTAATACTAAACAATTGTATTGCCTAATATTTAGGCAATATTTCATAATTATTCTGCTTCATTGTCCAGCTTGAAATTGGTGATTTAGCATTTAGTAAAATATTCTGATTGTAAAATTGGGATATTATAAGGCCCTTTTGTTCTGGTCTTTTCAGATTATTATTTATAATAAGAAAAAATGAGCAACCTAGTAGCTTTCGAAAGAAACAGGTGGAAATAAAATTAAAGTGGATATTAAAGAAAACTGTGTTTAAAATGTAAATTCAAATCTTCTAGGCAAGTCTGACACTTGATTTCATGGAGACACCCATATTATTTTCTTGGCAACAGAATAGAAGTAGTTTGTCATTGCTTTCTTCTGAAATATGTTTTGATTTCTTGGTTTTGGTTTGTACTCCTGGCTTTACATACAGATTCTGAATTGGTTTGACCATACTTAATTCACAAGCCAAGATCATCAAGAGGCTTATACCTACCACAGTGTAGGTAAATCAATCTAACAATTGATTTCCAATACATTTTAGGTTTTTTTCCATTCACGGTTTTTTATTTTTTTTATTTCCAATATATTTTGTTGATGTATTATATCCTTTTTTCAATAAACTTTGATCAATATTATTTTGGAAGTTGACTAAGATGATAGCTATAGTCACAGTGGCATAATAAATTTTGTTAATCAGAGAAGGGCGGGATATAAATGTAAATAAATAAATAATCTATTATGCAAGAACAAAAATACACACAGAAATGTATCATTTGGCCTAAAGACCAATTTAATCCAGCATTTGTTTCTTTGAGACAATGTGGATGGGATATTAGAAGAGGGAGTCAAACTATTCTCCAAAGCAGGGGTCCCCAACCTTTGCAAATTTAAGTCTGAAGGACTTCAGCTCCCAGAATTCTCCAGCTGGCTGGAGAATAGTTTGCAAAGGTTGGGGACCCCTGCTCCAAAGGTTGGGGACCCCTGCTCCAAAGCACGTGAAGGAAGGACAAGAAGCAATGGCTAGAATCTAATCAAGGAGAGAAGCAACATAGAGCTAAGGAGAAATTTCCTGACAGTTAGAACCATTAATCATTGGAACAACTTGCCTCCACAAGTTGTGGGTGCTGCAACACTGGAAGTTTTAAAGAAGAGTTTGGACAACCATTTGTCTGAAATGGTATAGGGCTTCTTGCCTGAGCAGGGGATTTCTACTAGAACAGGTCTCCAACCTTTGCAACTTTAAGTCTGAAGGACTTCAGCTCCCAGAATTCTCCAGCCAGCAAAGCAAAGCAAAGTCCTTCAGACTTAAAGTTGCAAAGGTTGGAGATCCCTGTACTAGAAGATCTCCAAGGTCCCTTCCAACTGTGTTACTCTGTTCTGTTAGTTGGAATCCCAGCACTGGTGCATGTTTTTTATAATTTGTGGTTTTACTGAGGCTCAGTGCAGTTTAGTTGTTTTTTTTAAAATGTAACCCTTCACATACAAAGCAATATACATGAGTGACCATATAAATTGGATGGATGGATGGCTAGGTAGGTAAGTAGGTACTGTAGGTAAATAGGTAGGTAGATAAATAGGTAGGTAGATAGGATGGACCCAGGGGAAGTCCATATCAGAATATGAAAGCAATAGCATTCTCCTCTTTAGATTGCTCTGCAGAAGTAATACTTAATAATTATGACCAGTAGTCCATCTGTTGTCTTTTTCTCCACAGGTTTGTTTTCTTGTCTTTCTTTAGTCAAGTCCTAGTTTACTTCTTGAAGTATATATAAATTTTTGAACTGAATCCATATTCAAAATATATTTTATGAATGCTGAAATATTTATTCACTTATGAATCTGAAAAAAGACATGTCTGCTGAATCTATTGTTGAGTTTCTTTCATTCAGTTCACTGGTCATCTTGTTTCTTTTTGCTGGATACTTCTGCCATTGAACTCTATTATTTAAATTCAGAAAATTCCTAATCCAGGACAGAAGAATGTTGTTGAACTTTCCTTGAGCATGATTTACTTGTTGCTTCCACCCCTATAGCTGTGACTAGAGTTGGACTTTTAGAAAGGGTTTAATGAGGAACCATCATTCTGTTTTTGAAATTGCCATCATAATAATATCTCACAAGATGTCAGACCTAAAATCCAACAAATGTTTTAGAATTTTAATATTTTCCATTGCTTTTTGCTGGTTCCTCCATAAGTAGCTAACTAAAGTAAATATTTAGTGTCCTTTACTTTTTACTTAATCTTTAATTCATTTGAAATAACACCACTGAAGAATCATGTTATTTGTTTAAATGTCAGTAATGATCTCATTTATAAACCATTAGTGTTTCTTTTTGCTCTTTCCTTATGCTCGTGTTCTTAAAAACAAATCCATTTCTCATTTGTAGCTAATGGAATAAAATATTTCTATTTTTCATATTACTGGGTAAAGTCAGATTTTTCAGTAAGTATGGCCTAACCGTGGTTTGTTTCAGCTGCAATTGGCTATTCTGAAATTAAACTACATGGAACAAGCTATGATATTTGAATTAAGCTTTGAATCATCACTATTTCCAAATATTGGAGATTTATGCATTAAAAGTCACACTTTCCCATTGTTGATATGAGATACTTTGCTGTTCTTGCTGTGGTCAGTTATGGCACTGATTATTAAACTTTACTAAAATAATGATTAAAAGAGCTACAGTCATGTAGAAAGTTTGTTGTACTTCTTCCATCAGTCGCCATATAGGAAACCACTCCACTACATATGAAATAGCACCTAGACCTATATACCGCTTTACAGTACTTTACAGCCCTCTCTAAGCAGTTTACAGAGTCAGCATATTACTCCCCAACAACTTTCTAAGGGAAAATTGCTACTGTACTCAAGTCATTACATCCAGTAATTTAAATTTAGCTTTGCATTAATTAAGCTGATCTCCTTTATAAGAGAAAGGATTGGTCTATTGAGTATGTAATATTCTAGATAATTCCTTTTTTTAAACAATTGACTTCAGTCTTTATTATGTAGAGATCTTTAAGTATCCAAGCAAACAGCCTTTCAATACTTAATGATATAACATCATTGAAGCAAAATTGGGCCCTCTTAACTCTTGGATAGAAATAATTGTATCACCTCATGCAAACTGAAGTACTGTATGCTTTTTTGTTTCTGTTTTAAAGAGAAGCAATAGTGGAATTAGTTTTTCTTCTATCTTTTCATTTCTTCATCACTCTTAGAGCAATTACGTTAATATTTTCTTTTGGCAGTCATTTTCTCAGAATAACTTTTCTGTGTTTCTTGTACTTTGACTCCCTAAAAGTCTTGTCCCTCTTCAGTTGTTAACATGGAGCACAAGGCATATAAAACTTTCCAGGGTTGGAAACTAAATTTATCTGATGACATCACTGCCTTTTCTGGCATTTCAGTAACAGAAACAGTAACTTGCACTAAGCTTGCTTTATCTTTAGCCATGTTTTTTTGATTAAAGGCAAAGCTCTGTAAATATTTTTTAAATGATTGAATGTCGAAGCTATAGAAAACACATGGCAGGAGTCAGACACACTGAACACCATGTGTGTTCAGCTGTAGCCTCATCTTTGAGCTTAGGAGTGCTAACGCAGATCTGAGAACTGTGGGTGATAGGTTTATCTGGGATGATTGGCAAGGATTTATAAAGCAAAGGGGATTTTCTTACTGACCCCCTCCCCTCCTTTCCTCTCCTCCATTTCTTTTTTCCTCAGAAAAAGGAAATTGGGATCACATTAAAGCCTTAATTGCTTTGGCTCCAGAACTAGTTCGGTGGCTTCCAAACAGTTAATTTATTGTGTGAGTTTGGCCATGTGTTGAATAGCAAATTTGTCTTAAGCAAAACATGATATTTGGTGTGTGTGTGTGTGTGTGTGTGCGTGCGTGCGTCCGTCCGTCCGTCCGTCCGTCCGTCCGTCCGTCCACCCACCCACCCACCAGATTCCTTAAAAAACAAAATGAATTGTGCATAGCATAGGCCAGGGGTTCTCAAACATTTTAAACAGGGGGGCAATTGATGGTACCTCAGACTGTTGAGGGGCTGGACCAGGCGGGCGTTGCCAGGTGGTCACGTGACTGGGTGGTCATGGCTAGGTGGTCATGTGACTAGATGGGCATAGTCAATTTAACAGTCCATTGAGCAATGCACACAAATTAATCTTTAATTTGTTTTGCTGTTGGGGTTGCTCTTGTTTTGCTCTTTTGGTTGCCTTTTCTTTTTACTAGAACTAGATCATTTGTTCAGTTGTTTAGGAATCTAGTGGTCCACTTCAGGAAACTCAGTTTTGCAGCAGTTTTTTCAGCCCCAAGGAGCTTGATAAATCTGTCTCTTTTTCTCTTTCTTTCTATCTCCCCTCCCCTCTGTCTGTCTGTGTCTCTGTCTCTGTTTCTCTCTATCAATTTCTCTCTATCTTCTGGAGGCAGGGGGTGGGTGAAAAATGGGCCATTTTCGTTAGTTTTTTGGTCTCTTGGGGTGTCTTTGCATCCCGTTTTTCACCCCCACCTCCAAAATCATTTTGCAGGCCAAAAACAGGCAAAAATGGCTTATTTTTGGCTGTAAACAGGCAGTTTTTGTCCATTTTTTGGCCTCCCTTTTTCACACACACCCCACCTCCAGAATATCTCTGCAAGCCAAAATTGTCCTTACCTTTCAGTGCTCTGTAGGAAGCTAAGTCCTGCGCTTGGCCAAAGGGTGGGCGGGGCGATGTAGGTGGGATTAATGCCTTTGGCAGGCTATAGTTTGAGGACCCATGGCATAGGCCATGTAGGAAATGTATAAGACAAGTCCTGTTTTAGAAAACAATCAGACCCTAATAAAGTGGATTTCATATACTATTGGTGTCACTCACTGCAGGAGAAGTGAACCTCTCTGGATTCTTTTGCGATATACCTTTGTTAGTCCATCATTTTCACTTATCAGTAGACTATCTTAGAGAAAGATTAAATTTCATAATTTAAAGGAAGACAATGTTCATGTTATGCCACCATTTGAAACCATCTTTATTTCTAATGGGGACATATGTTCTGCATTTGGAATATTTCTTAAATGTCTGAAATATATTTTATGAAAATTATATTTATTGGAAAATCCTTTAATGTTAGAGGGATGGGTTTAGCAAAAGAGAAACTATGTAATATGTCCTGCTGGCTGCTTACCAAAATGTACTTAGCATTGAAATAACACTTTTAAAGATCACTGAGAGTTGTCAGAATTATGAATTTTTAAAAGGCTTAAAATACTGTAGATCCTTATGGAAACTTGGTTTAGGGCCTGCAAACACATCAGGTCAACTGCTGTATAGCCATTTAGATGGCTGTGCACCTTATCATTCCTTCATCAGTGTATGATGCAAGTGTGTCATACATTAAATGTTGGATTTGATATTTCAAAAATTCTACACCTATAGTATTAGTCGTATCCACTTTTTTTTTTAAATCTCCCCTGCTATACTGTATTATGTGACATGATGTTGTAGGCTATGCTCCACAGCTAAAACATTTAGTTCCCAAAAAACATTTAGTCATCATAGATTACAAGATATCTTGGATCTAAAGTTACATAGCTTTATCCCTCTAACTCCGTCTGTAGCTCAGTATAGAAACACTTCAACTTGGATTCAGATGAAACATTTGTCTTACTGTTTTCACATCTATGGTATAGATTGCAAAACTCCAGACACACATTAGGTGGCAGGCAAAAGACACAAGTTACTGTTATGTAGTAGGTCATCTGGTTTTTTTGCAATGCAAACACGATAGTCCTAATTCTGATACAAATTACAGCCTCAATGTTGGATGTTCTTTTGCTTTTGGAATGAGACTGGTGGTTTGGTGCCACTGTATTCCCACTGATTTAATGCAGGACTAATGAATGATGGATTCTCCTGGCATCTAATGGATGACTGGAGTTTTACAGACCAGGTATGACAGTTTTCTACAGAAATAGATCTAATTTTCTTCATTATAGAGATCACTTACTAGGCTGAAAGAACAAATAAGTGCTTCTTTTAATCCTCATACTTGGGGTTATAGTAATCTCATCCAATACATGATAAAGCTAGAAATCTTTAAGGCAAGTATCTAACAAAGCCTTACTATTTTTGTTTATGTCTGCTACATCTGAAAGCCCCAGGACCCTTATGAAAGGGTAAAAAAGGCTCCTCCTGCACCCAGTTCCCTTTGGAGGTAGAGAAACATCAGCATTAATATAGCTAAATGTTAACCATCTTTTGCTGGGAACTGTAGAGAGAAAGATGAGATCAAGCTGTTGAACTTCTTTGTAGGCAGTCGCTTTTGCCTTAGGCCTCCTGGAGCTGCCACATGTTCTCCTGACATACTGGCTAACACACTCAGCGTGTGTCAGTTTTTAAGTTTTTAACAAGGCCATGTAGAAGTCACTGCTTTTATCCAGAAAGTCTGGAAGTATACCGAGCCAGGAAAACAATAAGAATCTGCAGCATTCACATACGATGATCTCCCCTCCTCCTCCTTTGATTCTAGTGCCAAATTAAATTCAGCAAGTTACAATTAATGAAAATGTTTGATTGTCAGTGGCTTCAAGGAAAGAAGTTGAATACACTGATGGAAAATAGGCTGTATTTGGCTGTACATTTTCCTGCCGAGTAAGTTTGCCTCTTAAAATAGCATTAAAAATAATGGTGCGTCTTATTGAGAGGTGTCCTTCTATATAAATTCAGGGCTTCTTCCCTTTTTGATGTTCTTTTTGTAAAGGTATTGCTATACTGGAAGATACACGTGTATTTGGAGAGGTGAGGGAATGGGGGAGAGGGGCTTTGCTTTGAGATAAGTGATAAAGTAAATAGGTTTGTTAAAGGAAAAAGTTTATGGAAGCCTGTCCCAATTACTCAGCTTTTTTAACTTACATTTTTAGCATACCAATTTATTAACTTTATATTGAAACTAGATATGATGAATCAAGCATGTTAATGGCAATTCCAGCAGCATAGCTCTCTTCTCTTTCCCACTTTTTCTGCCCACTTCTATAGATCTGGCTCCCTTTTTGGTTGCAGTGCCTTTTAATTAGGGCAATGTTACTCTTGTATAATAATGACTCAGTAAGTTGCTACTTGTTTTTCATATTTAAATTATAATTTTGTGAAAAAGCTCAATAAATTCTTTGCAAAATCTAAACATCAATTAGAAATAGCACATGGAGTCTTTGGTTTTGAAGTCATTAGATCAGCTGCATCCTAGGTTGGTACTGACGATGTTATTATCATCTGTCAGTTGTTTGTTGCAATGAATCCTGTTATTATAGTAGTCCTTTTCCTATTGGATAAATTTTCTGCCATAATTGATTCTTCTATGCAGCTGTATCCAGATTTTTAAGTTAATGGCATTGCTTAAAGTTGGTTGAGGTACAGCTCTTTCTTAACGGTTGCATTGTTTCTGCCTCAGATTCTAGTTCTGAGATGTCAAAGAAGCAGTAAAGATCTTATAAATTATTCCAAAGGTTTATGCACACTCTTACTTGTATGTGACCCCAAAAAAATAAAAATGAATTTTTGTACAGTTTATCGACTGTTTGCCTGGTTGAGTAGTTTATTCTTGGCTGGTGACCAAATAGAATATCTTGTTTGCAAGCAGTTTGTAGTCCCAGAAAGATGGTTTTGAAATCCTGAGACAAGATAGGCATTATTTAAGGTTGTTAGGTGGAAAATTATAACCTATTGTATATACTGTTGTTATTGTTATTTTTATATAGGATTGAATTTGCAAATGTTAGAAAATCATGGCTTGTTGGAATATCTCGGTTTTTTTTTAAAATCCCTTATAAAAGTTTTGCCCATTTGTACTGGACATTGGTACTTCAGTCCTAACAAGCCTAATGGCCTTGAGCTTCTTGTTTTTGTTACTGTTTTGTTTAGAGAACCAATGTTTTTAATTCTTTTGCACCTAGATAAATAAAATATATATCCAGCTCAACTTCCCATTATCTAAATACCACAGTCATCACAAATTATGCTTTACTAGCTTCTTTTCTATTGTTACAATTATTTACTATTAAGGGTTATGGAACTATTAATGGGTATAGGCATCTGCTACAAGTCATAATGATGAACAATTGCAAAACATATATAATATCAGAATGCAAATCCTAGTCTTTTATAGTTGTACCCTGACACCTGTAGCAAGTAAAATGGTTTGTGCTGCAACCATGCATCACACTGTTGCACCTCCCTTCTCCTCACCCCTCCCCCCCGAAATCTATGCTCAATAGAAACTCAGCTCAGTGGTACTGATCACATTTTAGTAGCACATTCAATGTCTAGCTACACATTTTCTCCTACATATATTCTCTTCTGGAATGTTTGTAGTCATAGGAATCGTTCAGCAAATAAAACTAGTCTTGTTTAATAAGTTTTATTAAATAAGCTGAAATTGGTTGACTTTAACATTGTCTAAGCCAATAATCATGGTTTATTTGATTGTACCAGCTTGGCTTACATAACATCAATTAAAACTTAAACAACCTACATTATCATAGTATCATTGAATTGGGCACATACTGTACCTCAGACATTGTCTAGTACAATCCTCTGGCCAGTGTAGGGAATTACAGTGGTACCTCGGTTCACGAACGCCTCTCTTCACGACCAATTCGGTGTACGGCCAAAAATTTCCCAAAAAATGTGCCCCGGTTCACGAACTCCACCTCGCTTCACGAACTCTGCGTTATAAACGAGGGCTGGCTGGGGTGGAGTGACGCAGTGGCGGCCGGTCCATTGAGGGCGCAGGCGAATTGTGAGTTCGCACTGCGCCTTTTCCGGGCTGCACCCTGCCGCGGTTGTTGTGAGTGAGGGGGACGTGTGTGTGTGTGTGGAAGCGAAGGCGGGGGGGGAGGAGCTGCCTTCCTGGCCGGGCTCCGCAGCTGAGGGGCGGCCGCGCACGGTTTGCTCCATCGCCCCTCAGCTGCGGAGCCCGGCCGGGAAGGCAGCTCCTTCCCCCCTGCCTTCGCTTCCACACACACCCCGCGCACGGCTGCCAGCATGACTTTCGCCCGTCTCTTTCTGGGCTCGGCGCTTCTGCTTCTCGGGACGCTTCCCGAAGCTGGCCGTGGGGCTGCTGGCTTCGGGAAGCATCCCGACAAGCAGAAGCGCCGAGCCCAGAAAGAGACGGGCGAAAGTCATGCTGGCTTGCTCCATCGCCCCTCAGCTGCTTTACATTGAACCCTATGGGAAACTGTGCCTCTGTTCACGACCAATTCTGTTCACGAACAGAGTCAGTTCAAGAATCACGACCAAAAAACAAGGTCAGAACGGATTAACCGGATTTACATTGAACCCTATGGGAAATTGTGCCTCGCTTCACGACCAATTCGGATCGCGAACAGAGTCAGTTCACGAATTAAGTTCGTGAACCGAGGTACCACTGTATTACTATGGCTGAACACGATGTGTGAACCCATTAAAGTAATCCTTAACATTTTAGCTGGGTCCATGCTAAAAGAAGCTGAACTTTTAGATTGCTGCCTATGAAAGTCAGTATGAAGTGTGAAATTTATGGGAAGAGGGAGGGAGGGAGGAAGGAAAGAAAGAAGAAACAAGCACTTTAATTCTGTCGGGCTCCATGTGTATGTATATGCATGAAAATCTCAAGCTTGGATGTGTGAAGTACATAGATGGTTGTTTGTCCCAAGTCAGGCCATTATTATATTTACAATGTCTGTTTGTGGTTTTTTCAGGTGTTAAGATTGGAACCTTTCTCAGAACAAACCTGAAATGCCACGGAGTAAAATCCAGGATCTTTTGAATACAAAACTATTTCCAGCCTTTAACTGTTTTTCTGTGTTTGATTTAAATGGTTGAAGAATGGTTTACAAGAAGATTCTTCTATTCTTTTGAGTATGTATTTATGATGGGACAATATTGGGACAATTACTTAAAATTACTCAGTAATCTGGGTTAATTTATTTTAGTTTAGTGTGATATTAGATCTTCACATGATGATGCAATAATATGATTTGAGCTGGTCATTTATTCTTCAAGTGAAAACTTTAGGTTGTGTTTAATTATTCATTTGTTTCAGTGACTTGGCTAAAGTTAGGTCCTCCGAAGGGCTTCATGGTCATTAATTCCTCTTTATTTAGGACATTTACATCTCATATATCTTCAGTTTTGTAATTGTTGATAGTAGTTATATGACACTTCATTGAAACTACCAAGTACTTAGTTGACATGAGAGACAATACAAATCAGTGACATAGGAACAGTCTTTGTGTTGGTGTATTTTTTTCTCCATAAAAAAAACTTTGCAGTACCAAAATTAAATAGCAAAAAGGCTAAATATTACAGCAGGGCATATTGTGTATTCTTTAATCAGCTACTACCTAGGTAAAATTGTCTGCATTTCTGCTAAATCACCATTTCTTTTAAATACTCAGTGTGTAAATGGGAAAAGCCAGGTGGTTGCCTAGAACTGTAGCAGCTGTAGAGCAGATGGAGATGTTTAAAATAGCAAGCAAAATTCACCTGGTCACAGTTAAGGAAAATCAACAAGCGAATTGTTCTCATCAAGATGGAATTAATCTAAAATATATCTTTGAATACTGAGAATCCCAGAACCTTCAAGGTTATAGTCTTAGCCTCTCAATCCATTTTTCAATTTTGTCTGCTTTTTCATTGCTGTGCTGAAAGCAATATCCTAACACAGTGGTGGGCAAACTTATTAGTCAAGAGAGCCAAATATCAACAGTACCACGATTGAAATTTCTTTTGAGAGCCGGAAGGTGTGGCCTGTTTTGTGGGAGTGGCTCAGCGGTCATGTGACCGGGTGGGCGTGGCCAACTTGGAAAATGTGGTGAAACTCACTTAACGACGGTCCTGCTTAGCAACCAAAATTCTTTCTTTTTCTTTCTTTCTCTCTCTCTACCACTTTCTTTTTCTTTCTATTTTTCTTTCTCTCTTTCACTTTTTGTCTCTCTCTCTCTCTTTATCTGTCTCTCTCTCCTCCCTCCACCCATCTGTCATTCTGTGTGTGTGTGTGTGTGTGTGTGTGTGTGTGTGTCTCCCTCCCTCTCTCTCTGTGTCCCTCTGTTTGTCTCTTCCTCCCTCCCCCTCCCTCTCTCTCTGTATGTCAGTCTCCCGCTCCCTCTCTCCCTCCCTTCCCCCTCCCAAGCAGTGGAAAGCCCGGCACAGGTTTTCACGCAGTGAGCGGGCGGGGGGGAGAACCCGAAGCCGTGGCCATCCAAGCACCGCGGAGGCTGTCCGGGCGCCGCATGCCACCTCCGTCCCAGCCGCACGCGGCGGCTAACCCCGGAAAGCATGGCTCGTCGCTCTCTGCAGGCGGCTGTTGCTGCTGCTGGCCCCGAGCCCTGCGACAGGCAGCTCCCGCCGTCCGAGCGCATCCGGCAGGACAGCCGGCCACGTTTCCACCAGGTCCCTCTTTGGCCTCTCGGGGACGGCTCTTCCTCTCTCCTTCCCCTCCCCCGGAGGCAGCGGAGGGCCCGGCATGTCAGTTGGGGGGGCTCTGGCTGCCTTCCCCTGGAGCGAGCGAACAAGCGAATGGGCGGGAGTAGCACCCGGGCTGCACCGGAGCCATCCGGGTGCCGCGCGTCCGCCTCCCTGTGCGCGCGGCGCCCGGACAGCTCCGGCGCAGCCACAACCCCGGGCATTCCCCTCGCCCGTTGGCTCGCTCGCTCGCGGGGGAGGCAGCCAGAGCCCCCCCAACTGACATGCCAGACCCTCCACTGCCTCCGGGGCAGGAAAGGAGAGAGGAAGAGCTGCACCCGAGGGGCCAAAGAGCCGCTCGTGGCTCGCGAGCTGCGGTTTGCTGACCACTGTCCTAACACTATGTAGGCTATCTATTTGTAGATCATGCATTTATAAGCATAGACATACTCTCTGACCTACAGAGAAGTAATTTCAGAAGTGGTATTCAGCGGGCTCTGACCAGTTCTGGAGAACTGGAAATTTTGAGTAGTTCAGACAACCGGTAAATTCCACCTCTGAATTCAGAGTCCCAGCTGACTGGGAGGGAATGGAGATTTTACAGTATCCTTCCCCTGCCATGCCCACCAAGCCATGCCCACCAAGCTACACCACGCCCACCAAGCCATGCCTACAGAACCGGTAGTAAAAAAAATTAAATCCCACCACTGTGTAATTCCCACTATATTGATTAATCTGCAATTTTGAAATAAGTGTTTACAGAAGTACAGCCAAATTATGTAGTTCTCCATAGTTATTTGAATATAAAAAAGGGTAGTTTCCCTGAAATCAAGCCTGGCTCCTATTGCCTAGATCAGTGATGATTAACCTTTTTGATGCCAAGTGCCCAAGCATGCGTGCATGCGCCCAAATGCATGTGTGAGTGCCCCAATCCCGAAAATGTAATGCGAGTGTCACCTGTGCATGTGCCGCCTCCGTTTTGGCTTGCAGGTTAGTGCAGGAGGCTTTCCAGGCCCAATATGGGATGCGTGTGTGTGTGTGTGTGGAAATCGTGATCTCAGTAGTTTCTCTCCCCAACGTGCCCAGGCTTCCTCCTGCATTCCTGCCACAGAGAGGCACCTGTGGAGATCGGGGAAGGCATGGGAAGCAGGAATGCAGGAGAAAGCTAGGGTGTGATAGGTGGAAACTGCGGAGATCGGTAAACGCCTTGCCCCTACACATGCGTGGCAGAGATCCAAAGACCAGCTGGCCGGCGGGAGGCACGTGCATGCATGGTGGAGCCGTGCTGGGGTGACAGCTGGTGTGCCCGCAGAGAGGGCTCTGCCAAAGGTTCACCGTCATGCGCCTAGAATGGTCGAAATGATGTAGTCTTCAAAAATCTGAAAATGTTTGACCATTGCTTTCCAAAAACTTCTTAGTATAGCATATACGGTAGCTCTGAATTCTCTGCTGGTCTCTGACTGAAGTCTACCTACCCAGAATTATCCCTCAGTTTAACTTCTGAATTTAGACAAAGAGGGAAAGGAAATCCACTTCTTAGGGGTTACAGTTCTTTTGGTGGATAGCTTCACATACATTCCATTAAAAATGTGTCTAAATTTATGAAAATTAAAACAGGAAATGAAGAATCACAGAGATATTTTGAAATGCATTTAGCAGTGCCCATTCTCTATGAGGAAAGAAAAACGGGAAAAGAGGGAGCAGTGGAATAAAAGCAGAGAGGGAAGGATGAAATGCAAAGAACATTAGTTCCCACTGAATAGGCTAGTAATGTGTCAAAATTGTCCAATAAGCTGCACATTAATTCATATTTCCTGGGCCAGTCTGGAAGAAATCTTCCCGTTCTTTTGACTTCTGGTCTCGTCTCTCCTGACTCTTCTCTTTTTTATTGGTTTCCTGCCTTAAGTGAAAACCACAACCTTTCGGGTTTCTCTAGCAGAGAATGAAAGGCACATGGTGATGGTGTAAGAGGAGACCCTCTCAGTCCGTCTGTGCTTGGGTGGGCGGGCTGGTCTTTTCATAAACTAATCACTTCCAGCACTGCTGCAGAATCAGACTTTGTGGAGCCAGGAGCAGGGAGCTTGGAATGTTAGGGCAGGCACAAAAGGTCTGTCTTCTTTCTGATCCTGGCCATGTTTTTTCCTCCATACTAATAATCTGTTCAATGATATGAGCAAATGTTAATGCTTTTGAGAAAACACATATAATAAGTGTGCATGTATATGCATCTTTTGGCCTTTGCAGAAACTACATACTAGGATGGTTTAGGGGGAAGTAAGAGATGGAGATTGTGTCTGCAGTCATGCAATTCTGACTATAGTGGGAATTCCTCTATATAAATATTAAAGGGAGCTATCTAAAATTATTGCAATGTACATGTTTGTGTGTACCTCCTTCTCAGTCACACAAATACTATGGAAAGAGTGGAATTTTCTTATGTCTAAAACTTAAAATACGTTGTTTCAGATCAAGAGGATTGCTAATTACCAAATGAGCCACTTTTTCTTGCATAGGCAGTTGTGGAGTTTATTATTTAACATAAATGAAATCCCTACCTCATGCCAGCCCTACCTAAAGCGTTGCCCTTGCTGCCTATTTTGCAATTTAAAAAAAGAGCGAAAGTACTATTGTCATGCATTGCAAATTGTTATATTGGAATCACTCTCTGTGGAGCCTCTCATTCATTACTAATATCCCACCTTGATTGAAAGGTTAAAGCCTTCCTAATTCTTCCACATTTTCTTTATGCTATCCAGGAATTTAAAAAGTGAAGAGTCAGATTGGATAACTGAGAATACAGAGAATTTCCTGACAGTTAGAACAATTAATCAGTGGAACAGCTTGCCTCCAGAAGTTGTGAATGCCCCAACACTGCAAGTCTTTAAGAAGATGTTGGCTAGCCATTTGTCTGAAATGGTATAAGGTTCCTGCCTAGGCAGGGGGTTGGACTAGAAGACCTCCAAGGTCCCTTCCAACTCTGCTATTGTATTGTATATGGAATAAAATGAAAAGTGCTCTGCAGTGGAAGTATATTAATTTCTTTCAAGAATTCATTCAGTTCACTGTAGTTGTTCCATCTCTATTTCATTTTTGGGGATAAACATAGTCATTTGCATCATGAATGCCTCATCATATATTTGTGAACACCATAAAAGTGGAACTTAGGTTTGTGTTGGGGTGGTTGTGGCTGAATTTGAGGACAGTTCTATCCTTCAACTGATTTAAAGCCATCTCTGTGCTAAATGTTGTTTGCTTACCTACTAATATATATTCTGATGCAAAAGTTAGTTCAGCAGTTTAGGAATTTTTGCATGAAAGGATATGTTCTCCAAAACACCAAGGTTCTTTCTTGGGTCATCAAAAGAGGAACTGTTTATGTGTCCTCCTGGAATCTGAAGTGAGAATTCTTTTGCTAGTGCCCTGAAATATATTCCCAGGAAAAGCTCTGGTTTTCTTCTGGGTTTGACATTGGACATTAAATAAAAACCCTGCCATTTTGCACAATGTCTGGTGCTAATCAAGACAATATATTTGTCCTTAATTTTTATGGACCAGTCATGCTTTGTTTTGCTTGGTCTGCTTCTATTTTACTTTGGTATACCTTTTTATTTAATTGGTGATGGTTTTATACTTGGGGATACTTGTTCGGTGCAAAGATAAGACTGTACCCTTCCCTTCAAAAACGTATTGGTTGGTATTTTTATTTCAGGACTGGTTTTTCTCCTCATTATAATACTAAAATTGCTGCTGTGAAAACACTCCCCACGTTATTGGCAGCAGGGTGACTAGCTTGTTTCATTTTAGTCGCTGAATCTCTGATGAAAAGAATGTAAGCATGAAAATTAGCTGGGTGCACAGTTTACTCCTTCTATTTGCTGCAAAACTCAATCCTGAAAAACACTGCTTTCAGAGTTGTAATTGTCATTGTTAAACAGTGGTTTCACAGAGTTATTGTTTTCATGATATTGAGCATATCAGATGACCCAACTTTTTTGTGATTGCAAATGTGGAAAGATACTTTCCAGAAATAGTTTAAATATAAAAGTTAAAAGTTAAAAGCATCAACTTTTTATTGCAATGTCAACTATAAATTGCAATCCTGTTTAAACTTATATATGTACTGCAGCCTTTTGAAGTATCACTGTATGATCAAATGTAGTAAAAGTTGTTGCATGTCTCTTGTTCCTTTTAGAAATGTGCAGGGAAACAATATTCAGCTGGAATTAGTCTCAGGGAAGTATGTAACTCTGGTTTCCTAAAAGCTTCATTAAAGCATGCCAAGCCTATGGTTGCCTTAAATAATCAATTACTTTTAGTGGAGGCAGCAAATCTGTGAAAACAAACCTAATGATGTCACATCATGAACATTAACACAAAGTACAAGTTCAGCTTTGTCGGAGTTCAGGAAATGTACTATGATAGGCACAGAATTTTTGGCTCAAAACTCGATATACCATATTTTTCCAAATTTACTTGTGTTTCCTTCTAAGTCTCTTTAAAGTACAAGCATGAATAGCCTTCTGTCCTCAGATATTGGTTTCTTAATAAACTGCTTGGAAAGTGTGTGAAAAAACTGAAAATCAAATTCAAGTGATTTTCCTACTCATTTGAGGCAGCATTATTTATTTTCATAGAATTTTTGCTGTCTGGATTACAAAATTGCTGGCAGTTTCTAATATACTCATTGAGCTAGAATTTATTTATTGATGCCCAAAATTTATTATATTATGCAATTTTTGGCACATTTATTTTGTTTTCTATATGAATTTGTGAATAGTTGATTGGGCAAATTTGAGTAGGCAATACTTATAAAGTTAGATTTCATAAAAGACAAGTAAACTACTATCATTTTACCAGTTTGGCTGAGGTCACCAAACTGTCATAGACAAAGTTGATATTACTGAAAATCTGTGATTTTGTACATGCATTTGTAGTTCATGTGAGAATTCAGAATTCATTCATTAAATCAGAAATAGTGTGCATAAACTTTTGAAAAACTACCTTTATAGCTGTTCTAAAAGTTATCTGAGATGAAGAGGACAATCGTATGCTTACTGTCATGGCAGTTGTCATTTCCTTCTGTTAGACCTCAAGTGCCTTTTGACAGCTGTATGACATGCAGACTTGTAGCAGATCAAAGTGCTTTATTGTAGGGGTGGGTGTGAGTGTGTCTGTGTGACTTGGATTTCTACATACAATTTCTGCTAGGGAGAAGATAGGCCATACCTCTTATCCTAGAATTTATGGGTTATGCTCAACTACGTACATAATGTGCTTTTTCTGAAAATATGTCCCAGAAGGTTCCCCAGCACTCAGAAGCAGCTTGAGAACTATGGGGTGGGGGAGGGCATGGGGAAATAACTGTCCATCAGTCCTTAAATGGACAAAATGGAATTTGCCATGCTGTCAAGAAACCAAAAGCACACAATAATCCTGATGGCCACATGAGAGAAAACCTAACTTTCAAATACTGCAAAGGCAGGGAACTTGTGCATATACCAATGAACTTCTCAGTCTCCTTATTGCTGTCCTGGCAGCCTGAGGCTGTAACATAGTCTATTTTCTGCATACCAGATTTGTTATTTTATGGCAAGCACTGTAATAAAATAATTAAGCATATACACTGTGGCTTGTAGTGTTTCCAATAACTTGTTGGATTCTGTAAACTGCTTAGAGAGGGCAGTAAAGCACTGTGAAGTGGTATATAAGTAAATGCTGTATTGCTATCGTTCAGGTGTAAAAATGCTTTGTTTAGATCTTGTGGACTTAGTACTTATGTACTTATGAAGTACGTGGCTTTGCATCTCATGGAGGTTGATTTTACTGGTTCTGTGAGCCGTATCCTGTTGATTGGCTGGATTCACACAATAGATTAAACCATAATGTGGTTTATTTGGTTTTGGATTCCTATATACAAAGCATTATGTGCTATCTAAATCCACTCATTAAACTGTGATTAAATCTATTGTATTATTACTACTATGGTATTATATTTTTATCCTTTTTATATACTTTGGCCAAGTCAAGATGGTGAACATATAAAATACTCATGCTTCCTTATTTTCTCCACAACAACCCCGTGGGGTGAATTGGGCTGAGAGAGAGAGAGAGTGACTGGCCCAAAATCACCTGTCGACTTTCATGCCTAATCAATGGATTAATCTTAACAAGGTAAGATTTATTTTTAAAAAATGATTGCATTATGCTAAACTACAAATTGGTTTCTAGCCCAAATCAAGCAAACCCTTCTACTATCCAGCCTCTATATTTTATTTGAATTTTCTATTCTTTTTTCAGGAAATGAGTATATTTCCCATTGTTGGAACAATTTTACAGTTCTTTTTTAATTTTATTTATTTATTTTATTTATTTTAATCATATTTATATCCCGCCCTTCTCCACAGAGGACCCAGGGCGGCGCACAGGAATTTAAAAACATACAAAAAATAAATACATAATTTAAAAACATATTAAATTATTCTAGTCCTATGCTAAAACCAATTTTAAAATCCCCAATTTAAAACTCTCTAAAATAGTCTCCATGGGAGGTTAGGCTAGGCCGGCTTGCTGAAAAAGATGTGTCTTTAGACACTGGCGGAAGAGGCGGAGGTCGGTGATGGTACGCAATTCAGGGGGTAGGTCGTTCCAAAGGGCAGGGCCCGCCACAGAGAAGGCTCTTTCCCTGGGTGTCGCCAGACGGCATTGCCCGGCCGACGGTACCCTGAGAAGACCCTCTCTGTGGGAGCGGATCGGCCGAAGGGATGTATGGGGCAGGAGGCGGTCTCGCATATAACTAGGCCCCGAGCCTAATTCAATGCAAACCACTATAGTAAGAGTAATTGAATGGTTATGCCACTTCAAATATATTGTTCTGGATAGACTAGATTTAAATGGTGTTTGTTATTTAGTGGGATATTCTCATCAGATAAAAATTGAAACATAATTTTTCTCATTTGTACTTTCTATATGTCCTACTGATATTGGTGAGGTTATACATACAGAGTGTTAATATGTCTACATGTATATTCTAGACATGAACAACTAAAAAGTTCAGGGCTGTTAAGATATCCATTACCTTGTTGAATTCTGAATTGTGTTGCCTTCGTCCATTATTATTAAGCACGGGGTTTTTAAGAAGTTTATTGGAACTGCCTTTGGGAGCACAATGGTGTGATTTTGACTCCAGGAATTTTAAAAGCCTGCTTTAATCATTGGCACCCATCTTTAGATGTATAATTAATGGGAGCCAAGCCTTCTTAATTTATGCTGTGTTTGCTGTGATGGCTCAAAAATCCCAGAAGTACTAAGCCATTAATACGTGACTATGCTCTGAAGTATATTTTCTTAACTCAAACCACTGGGACTTCCTATCAGGGAGGGGGGTCTTCTGTAAGCAGGCAATTCCTGTGTTTAGTACTTCTCCCCCAACATCAAAAGCCAATCGTTCCTTCCCCTTCCCCACACCCTGCCTGCTAATTGCTTGCACATGTCACATTTGAATTGTTGCAGATATTGTGGCCAAGATAGGGGAGGCAATATTTTAGGAAAGATGTGCATGCTCTTGGATGTCTTCTGAGAATGAATGTGCTAACTTACAAAACTGTTCTACCAGATCTGGTGACAGTTTCAGAGAGCTTCCATATATTTCCTTGCAAAGCAGCCCCTAATAAAGATCGCGGAATCAAGTTTGGCCATTTCTCCTCTGCTTCCCGTGGAGAACTTTGACGGGTTGGACTAGATGGCCTCCAAGGCACCTTCCAACTTTGTTAATCTGTTATCTATTATCTTGCCATTGGTCTACTGTTATAAGCATGTGTATTTATTTTCTATTTTAGCTCATAAAAACTAAAAATGCATAGGTTTGGATTCTTTCATCCATCTTAATAAGAATTAACATATAGCTCTCAGTGTCTATGGAGATTCTTGGAATTTCTGATTTTTCTTTGAAGACATTCCACTTCTTATCCAAGAAGCTTCTTCAGCTCTGACTGAAGAAGAGACCTACAGAAGCTTCTTGGATGACGCTTCTGCAGCTGAAGAAGAAGCTTCTTCAAGGAAAAACAAAGTCCAGTTGCCTCTTTAAAAAGCACCTTTGGGATATATAGTTCTCAGGTTCTCCTCTTTCTCAGTAAGTGTGGTTTCAGCCATCTAAAAGTTGCCCACCTCTGTTTTATAATGTGGGGGTCATTACAAGGGGACCCTGCTCTTAAAAGATTATTTGATAGAAATAATTGGATCAGATATTGTTGAGCACATAGAACAGCATATTCAGTCACAAGTAGCTTCTTGAGATGCCAACATGTCCCGTGTTTCCCCAAAAATAGGACAGGGTCTTATTTTCTTTTGATCCCTGAAATAAGCACTTGGCCTTATTTTCGGGGAGGTCTTATTTTTTGAGGTATAGGAGGAGGCAAGCCTTGCTTGACTGGGACGCCCTCCGCACAGTCACTCAAGCCCTCGTGACATCCCGCCTTGACTGTAACGCTCTCTACATGAGGCTCCCCTTGAGGTGCATCCGGAGGCTCCAGTTAGTCCAGAATGCGGCCGCGCGGGGGATTTCGGGAACATCTTGAAGTTCCCATGTAACACCTCTCCTGAGCGAGCTGCACTGGCTACCGGTGGCCTTCCGGGTGCGCTTCAAGGTGCTTGTCACCATCTTTAAATCGCTCCATGGTTCGGGGCCTAGTTACTTGCGGGACCGCCTCCTGCCACATACCTCCCTCCGACCGATTCGCTCCCACAGGGAGGGCCTCCTCAGGGTGCCGACCGCCGGTCAATGCCGGCTGGCGACACCCAGGAGTAGGGCCTTCTCTGTGGCAGGGCCCGCCCTCTGGAATGACCTGCCCCCCGAACTTCGCACCATCATGGACCTTCCCCTCTTCCGCCGCTCACTCAAGACATACTTCTTCCAGCCAGTTGGACTAGCTTAGAATTCAGACCTAGGTACAATAGAGTTCAGCTAAATTAGAAAATGGTTGACAGGTTTTTAATGGATTTGCAATTTAATTTCTTTTTAATTTATTGTATTTGTTGTTATCTATTTATTGTGGTCTTAATTTCCTGTGCACTGCCCAGAGTCCGTCTCGATGGAGATTGGTGCGGTTTACAAATCGAATAAAATTCAAAATTCAAATTCAAGTCACCTCATGGCTGCTGCTGTGTTGCAATATTTTTGGGAGAGGGTTTATTTTAGTGCATGCACTCAAAAGCAGGCTAGGGCTTATTATCAAGGGAAGTATTATTTTTGGGAAAACAGGATAAATGGAGGCTATAAGAGTATATTATTATGATTTTACTAAAGACTTGGAAGTTTCTGAACACCCTTTAAGGGTAGGGTTTTATGGGAATCAAAAATGGAAGTGATTTCAGCATGAATTATGGCAACAGGTTTTAACTTACACAGTTGATAAATCAAATGAAAGAAAGCTTTAAAACTCTGGATTTTTGGACTCCATATAAAATGGAAATATATTACAAAAGCAGTTTCCCTTCTTTTATTTTGCTATGCTGATTCATGGCTTCTAGCTGGAGTGAGCTATACCACTCTGAATTATTTGATGACTGTTTCTGTTGTCTCTTGTATCACTTGGGCATTACTTTGTTAAACACTGCAACCTTAACAGATTGGCAGTTAGATTGGCACAAGGATGCCAGCCCCAGATTCAAGGCTTCAACACAGGATAGTTGATTCTTGAACTCCAGAACAAAGGGGAGTCTGGAATAAAAACAAAACTAATGAATATCATATACTTGTCCATTAAACAGACACAGACAAAATATATATATTTGCAAAGTTGGGTGATACCTATAAAGGTTTATATGAAACACATGTTATGTTTTGTTAGTTTGCCAAGGTTCTGTGGTTTGGTTTGGTTTGGTTTTTGCTTAAGACGGGTCAGCAACCTTAAACACTCAAAGAGCCACAAAGGTCCTAACAGAACCTCTTGTTCAATTCTGAAGTCCGGCTCTGAAGTCCGGCTCCCCCATCATAGAGTCTCCTCTTAGTGTGGCATCCTTTTTCCTTTGCCGACCGAGGTTCGGTTCCCCTACCATAGAGACTCGTCCTAGCACATGTATCCTTTTTCCTCTACCAGTCCTAACCGAAAGCCCTATCAATTGTGGAGCCGACTGGTGGCAGGGAGCCGCAGCAGTGGAATGAAAGAGCCGCATGCAGCTCTAGAGCCATGGATTGCTGACCCCTGGCTTAAGAGGTTTTATGAAAGTCACTTTTTATTTACAAAACTCTCAGAATATGCTCGCCCCCCCTCCAAAAAAGGCTCCAAAGCAAACAAAAAACACAAGGCTTTTGAAAAGGGGCAGTTGGTTGTCCACAAGATGCTGTCCTGGTCTTTGAAGCTCTTGCTCACTTGGGATGCTGAATAGTTCTAGCACAATATCATTTGTACCGTTGGCCAAAAACAAATTACGTGTCTTTAACACATTAATGTCAGATTAAATTAAAGCTGCTGGTAGGTGTGGGTTTAGTGACATCAGTTGGCAAAGATCCCTGATAACAGAGAGAGCAAGCAGCAGGGAAGCAAAAGACAGCTAGTTAGAAGGGGTGTGTGTGTGTTCGTGTGTGTGTGTGTGTGTGTGTGTGTGTATTTGTGTGCATTGGTGTTTGTATGCATGTGTACATCTATACATAGATACAAATATCTAGAGATTCTGGCAAGGTAAAGAGCTGGTCTGTTTGGCAGGACTTTCCCATCTGGGATCCATCTGTGTTTCTCTGTAATCGGACAGGCAGCTCTAGCCAGTGAAAAATCGCAGATGTGAGGGAGCTGACACATGTCCAGCTAATGAAAAGAGAAGGAAGGCTAGTTGCAGACTGAGCTTGAAGATTAAGAGCCACAAAAGAGGGACCATTTTTATTCATATTTTTAAAAAGCCTTTTCTAACAGCGGCCTGGTTTGTTTTAGCATTTGAATATATACGGTAAGCAAATTGCTCTGGCTATTTATCTAAAGGTTGTTGATGTCAGGATTGCTAGGTATGTGTGTGTACATGCTTAAATTAGAAGCCTAATTTTCTTGCTGTGATGCGACTGTGTGCCCGTGTAGGCAAAAAAGGAAAATGTTAACAGATGATGTACTTTAAGATCCTTCATCCTCTTTTCTTTTTAACCACCCTCAGTTTGAGTGTGATGTTGCTTGGTATGTCAAAACTTCATTAGAAGAGCTGAATGCTTACATGGAATTTTTGCGGTTCTAAAAATTGCTAACAGCACTAAAGGTCCATTTTTCTTTTATTGCAGCTTAGAGGGATGCTAGCTTTCCAAGGACTCTAATTGTCTTCAAAACTGTTTGATCATTTTGTGATATATTTATTTATTAATATTTCATATTTCTTAACCACCCATCTCCCTTGTATGTGTGTGTGTGTGTGTATTTCACAATAAGAAGTTATATGTGTGTGTGTTTGTGTATGTGTGTGCACACACACACATACACAGTCAGGCAGTCAGCATGGCTCATATGCTGTAATAACTTTGAAATCCAGTATGTTGGCTTTTATTAAAAATAATTGTAACTTAAGTGTTTTCACTTTACAGGTTGTTATGCTTATGTTACTGACTTTGCACATGTTGGATTTAAAAGGCAACTGATAGAGTTGCCCATGATATCTATGGTACATCTGTGTGTGCGTGTGTGTATGTGTGTGAGACACAGAAACACCCAAGACAAGTTTATTCTGTTTCATTCTTCTCTGTGTTTCCTGAACCAAAAACATTAGGATTGTGTAAGGCAGGGGTCTCAAACTCAATTTACCTGGGGGCCGCTGGAGGCAGAGGCTGGGTGAGGCTGGGCCGCATGAGGGATTCCACAGAGGTCCACTCCCCGTGCGGGCTGCACTAATATTATACTTTCATATCACGGTGGGGGCCACAAGATACCGTCCTGCAATTGGCCCGCGGGCCGCGAGAATGAGACCTCTGGTGTAAGGGTTACTTTCACCTTAGTTCAAGTTATTCAGAGATGACTCCAACTATGTGCATATTCTCTGTTGCTTATCCTTTGGGGGAAGGATATCGTTTTTCAATTTGTAGTAACATACTGATGCAAAACAAATGCAACAGCTATGCATTATTATTTCCTCTAAGTGACCCAGTTAAAGCAGTTATTTCTCCCTTAAATTGTAAGTTATTGTGCCATAATTCATCATATTCTAGTGTATACCCCTTCTTTTTTTTCTTTATGTGTACTGAGAGCATATGCACCAACTTGTGTGTCCACTTGTGTGTCCAATTATACTTGGCCAATAAAGAATTCTATTCTGCTCTGTTCTGTTCTGTACTGTACTATTCTGTATTCATAGAATCTATTCAGTTTCATTTCTATATAATACTATGGTTAAAATACAATTAAAGCTTTTTTTAAAAATTGAAACAAAGTAAGCATCAAAGATAAAAACATACAAAAAAGACAGACTTGGGAGCAGCCATAAATAATGTCCATTACATGTTTTTTTTAATAGGATTTCAAAGTCTGAGATACCACAAAAAAGTAGAGAATGCTAGATGAGACAGGAGACAGAGAACAAGAAGTAAATATAGATGAGAACAGAAGGGAAAAATACCTGAAAAGGTATCACTAATTTAATATCACAAGATTAATAACCGTAGAATGTTGAGAAAGAACATAAAGCTTTTGAACATTCTTGTACATTACACAAGAAAATAAATGTTTGATTTCCAAGGAACACCAAAAACTCAACAAATTACAATATCAGCTGAATTTGAGAGGAGAATGTGAGAATGAATTGCCATGATAAATGATAGAGTTTGCCTTGAAGAGAGTGATAGACTGGATGTAGGGAGAGTAGGTTGTTACTTAATAGTGATACTATGATATTTAGCCAGCAGAAATCCCTGACTAAAGTTAAAGCAAAACATGTATATGTATGCATGTTTGTCCCCCCCCCCCCCCCCAGCTTCAATATTTTCAGAGTTGATGGGCTGTGCAAATCTGGGGGGGGGGAAATCCCACACATATAGAGAAAAATGTATAGAATAAAAGGAAATAACTATTGTATAATGATGCCTTCATGAATATACCAACCTATATTCAATAAATAAATATGGAATATTATTATTGTATTCTGTGTAAATAGAAAGGAGAAGGTTTATTAGAGAATCAATCTACTGTAATGCTCTCTACATGGGGCTTCCCTTGAGGTGCACTCGAAAGCTACAGCTAGTCCAAAACGCAGCTGCGCGGGTAATTACGGGAGCTACCAGAAGCTCCCATATAACACCAATCCTGCGCGAGCTGCATTGGCTTCCTGTGGTCTTTCGGGTGCGCTTCAAGGTCTTGACGACCATCTTTAAAGCGCTCCATGGCTCGGGGCCTAGTTATATGCGAGACCGTCTCGTGCCCCATACATCCCTTAGACCGATACGCTCCCACAGAGAGGGCCTTCTCAGGGTGCCGTCGGCCGGACAATGCCGACTGGCGACACCCAGGGGAAGAGCCTTCTCTGTGGCGGGCCCTGCCCTTTGGAACGACCTGCCCCCTGAACTCCGGACCATCACCGACCTCCGCCTCTTCCGCCAATGTCTAAAGACATACTTTTTTCATCAAGCCGGCCTAGCCTAACCTCCAATGAGGACTGTAGAAAAGTTTTAAATTGGGTTTTAATTAATAATTGGTTTTAGCACAGGTTTGGGATTTAATATATATTTTAAATTATTTATGTTCTATTTTTGTATGTTTTTTAAATTTCCTGTGCGCCGCCCTGGGTCCTTTGCGGAGAAGGGCGGGATATAAATGTAATAAAATAAATAAAAATAAAATAAATCTGATTTTGTGGTATAGTACAAGATACACTACAAAATAGTAAAAGACAAATCTCAACACAAGACTTCAGTTAGCATTTCTGCTAAAAGTGCTATATGCTATTGAATTGAAACAAATGTCTCTGCAAAGGTATGCAAACAGGTAGGATGAAAAATAGTTTATAAAAAATACAGGGTATCTGGGGAATAACCAAATTTTTAGCTGTTACTTCTTAAACCTGATTAAAACAATTCAGTTTACTCAAATGTCAGGATGAGAATGTTTCTTTTTCCAGGAGGAAGTCAGCATCTATGCTGGGTAAGACTGCTGTGCTCTCATTGGAGGCTGAGTCTGGGCAAAGTCTTTTAGTCCCGCCTTCTGGACAGACACGCCCAGTTTCAATTCAGCCTAGCTCCGAGGCACACGCGTCTTTCTGCAGCTGCTGGATCTTCGTTGGAAAACTCTTTTATTGAAAACTAGAGGTACAGGGGACTGTAAACTAAGCGCCTTGACTGCTATTGAAGCAGCGCGCTCTATCTGCGGGCCTCTAAGCCCTTTCCTGGGCTCGTAGGCTGCCGCTTTGCTTGTGTGGGCCTGGGAAGAGGCCCTGGGCTACCGGAGGAGCCCGCCGGTCCGGGAGAACGCCCCGCCGCTCCCGGAAGGTCGAGCGGTGACCCACGTCGTCCGGGGGGCCTGGGGAGCGACCCATCTTCCCCCCCCGGCCGCGGAGCGTCCCGGTGAGGCCGCCGAAGCCTGGGATCGCGCCGGGCCTTTTGAGGCCTAGTCGGCAGGCTCTTCGGCCTGCAAGGCGCGTGGAGCGCGTGGGGGCTGGCGCCAGGAGGCTGCAGCGTGGGTGGAACCGGCTTCCGCAGGGTCCTAAAGAGAGGCCTGTTTTTTTCCTGCAGCTTTATATTTCCTTTCTCTGCATTGGGAGCTATGGAAGGGCCTTCTACCTCGGCCTCTGCACCACTCCCAGAGCCAGTGGCTGGGCCTTCCTCTGCCCCGGTGGGGCCTGCTCCGGATCAGTCTCCCCAACCTGCCACATCCCAACCCAAGGGAAAGGGCAAGGCCCCTGCCAAGAGGGGAAAAGCCACGAAGAAATCAGTTAAATCCAAGGTTTCTAGTGCAAGTTCATCTACCTTTGAGAAGAGGAAGGAGAAAACCCTGGAGAGACTGCACAGCAGAGCGGCGGTCAGGGCTCGGGCCCAGGCTTCCCCCCTCTCTCGCCTATCGCAGGCCTACTTGTCCCTCATGGCTTCTCCTGGGCCGGGACTGGGGGGGGGGGAGCAGACATCAACCCCATATTCCCCATTGATGTTTCGGGGATTTGGGGACCGGATCAGCCTGTTCCTTCCCAGTCTGCTCTCCTGCCGCCCGGCATTCAGCGCATGGAAGCGATCCCTTCGACTTCGGCTGCCTTTCCTGCAGCCATGCCCCAGCCCTCTCTGGATGCGGCCAACATTCAGGCCATCATCGCTGCGGCTATGTCTCAGGGCTTTGCGGCTGGCCTGCAGCATCAGGCCCCGGGCTTCCAACCTGTGCCTGGCCCGTCGGGAGTGGCCCCGGCTACGGTGCCAGGTCCGGCTCCCGCAGACGCCCTGGAGGAGGAGGACGACCTGGACAGCGTTTCCAGCGCAGAGGAAGGAGAGATCCGAGAGGGGGGTCTTTCGGAGGATGAGGGCAGACCCCCAGAAAAGAAGGCGTCTTCCGGCTTGTTCCCATCGGCCCTGTTCACCTCCCTGCTCTACAAGGCTAAGTCGGCGTCCAATTTCGGCCCGGCTACGGCGCCCTCCTCGACCGCCCCACGACCGGCCTTGATCTCGGCGGAGAACATGTTTGATGACGACATCTTGCCTTCGGAGACGATCCCGATGCCCAAGATCTTCGTGGATTTGGTTCAGCGCCAATGGGCCACTCCCACCTCGGGGCCCCAACCAACCTCCACGGATCGGCGGTTTTTCAACGTGGCCGATGAGATGGCACAGTTCCTGACGATGCCCACCGTGGATGCCCCGGTCGTTTCTCTTCACACAGCGGCCAACATGCCTGGGCCCCCGGAGGATGTCCTCAAGCCTGAGGAGAAGAAGGCTGACCTCACCTTGCAACGAGGTCACCAGGCAGCAGCGTGGGCGATCCGGGCCGCCACCTCGGCTTCCTTCTTCACCCGCCCCTGCCTCCTGTGGCTGCAGGATCTACAGCTGCGCACCCCAGTCTCCGACTTCAGGGCCCACCTGGACATCGCCAAGCTGGTGGCAGCCGTGCAATTTACCTCCGATGCCACTTTGGCCTCGGCAAGATTCGCTTCCAGGGCCATGGCTTCTTCCGTGGCATCTCGTCGCCTATTGTGGCTACGCCAGTGGCAGGCGGATGTGCGACACAAGTGGCGCCTGGCTTCCGCCCCATTCAAGGGCGGCTCTCTATTCGGGGATGCCCTTGATCCTTTCCTTGTGGAAAACAAGGATAAACGCAAGGTCTTGCCTACTGCCCCAAAGAAAGGGTTCCAACGGGCGGCGCCCTACCCCAGGCGGCCATTTCGAGGTCAGGAGGCCACTTCGTCCTTTCGGTCCCTCGACTATGGGTCGTCCTTTCGGGGGGCAGATTATGGTTCCCAGGGCTTTCGTTCCCAGGGCGGTTACTTCCCCAGAAACAGGGGCCAACCTGACCGGTTTCAGAAGGGCAGGCAGTCCAAGCGCTCCTTTCGAGGCGGGGGACAGCGTTCCTACCGCCGTAGTTAATTCCCCAGTTGATCGTTACCCCATTGGGGGTAGGTTGGCCTATTTTGCGGATGTGTGGGATAACACCACCTCCGATGTTTGGGTTAGGTCCACGGTTCATAATGGTTTATGGTTGGAATTTTTCTCCCCTCCCCCTTCTTGTTTTCGGGTTTGCCCAGTGTCCTCCAACCAGGAGAGGCGCAGCCTCATGCAGGAGGCGGTGCAACATCTGCTAGATATTGAGGCCATCGAGAGGGTCCCTTTGGACCAACAGGGCTTGGGGTTTTATTCACTCATTTTTTTGGTTCCCAAATCCTCTGGGGGTTGGAGGACAATTCTTGATCTTAAAAAATTAAACAGGTTCATATGTTATAAACGCTTCAAGATGCACTCATTGCAATCTATATTGTGGGGGATCAGGCGGGGGGATTTCCTTACCTCCATCGACCTCACGGAGGCTTACCTTCACATTTCTATTGCCCCCCAGCATAGGCAGTTCCTGAGGTTTGCCTACCTGGGCAACCACTACCAGTATAGGGCACTTCCCTTTGGGCTCTCTTCTGCTCCCAGGGTCTTCACCAAGGTTCTAGCGGTCCTGTTAGCTAGCCTGAGGGGGGTCCCGATCCGCTTGAATGCGTACCTGGATGATATCCTTTTGCAATCCTCCTCTCAGCAGGGTGCCCGCGAGGACCTAGCCTCCGCTATCCAGGCCCTGCAGCTCCATGGCTTCTCTATTAATGTTCCCAAGAGCCACTTCCGCCCTACCACTCGTCTGGTTCACCTGGGAGCCCTGATTGACACTGTAGAGGGCAGGGTGTTCCTGTCCCAGGAACGTTTGGATTCCCTCCGGGCCCTTCTTAGACAGGTTGGGGGGGTGTCCAGGCCTTCCTTGGCCTCCCTCTCCAAGTTGCTGGGGACCATGGTTTCCTGCATCGGGATAGTACCTTGGGCCCGGCTTCATACAAGGGATCTACAATGGTTTCTTTTGCCCTTTCAGAGACGCCTCCTCAGTTGCTCCCGGGCCAGGGTGCGCCTCCCCAGGGAGGTGTCCCGCTCTTTTCGGTGGTGGTTGTCCCAAGCGGTCACCAAGGGACGTCTCTTCCAGGAACAGGAGTTAGTGACAGTCACCTCAGATGCCAGTCTCTTCGGTTGGGGGGCCCACTGCCAGGGTCTGTGGGCTCAAGGCCAGTGGGAGCCCGCCGACCTCGCCCACAGCATAAATTGGCTGGAGCTCCGGGCGATCCACCTGGCCCTCTGCCACTTCCTCCACCTGCTGAGGGGGCGACACGTCCTGGTACTTACGGACAACATGTCGGCCAAAGCCCATGTGAATCGGCAGGGGGGCACCAGATCGCATTCTCTCATGGTCGAGGCCCGGCAACTCGGCCTCTGGGCCGAGCGGCATTTCTCCACCTTAACTGCAGAGCATATCTCGGGGGTTTCCAATGTGCAGGCGGACTGGCTCAGCCGGGAGGTGCTGGACAACGCGGAGTGGCAACTGTGCCCCAGCCTCTTCCAGGACATTGTGGCTCTCTTTGGGGAACCAGTTATCGACCTCTTTGCCTCCCCCTCCAACACCCAGCTCCCGAGATTCTTCTCCCGCTTCCCGGCACGGGGGGCGGAGGGGGTGGACGCTCTCCGGTGCAGCTGGCCCCTCGGCCTCCTTTATGCCTTTCCTCCCTTGCCCCTTCTGCCCCGAGTCCTACAGAAGGTCGTGTCGGAGAGAGCGGAGGTGATTCTTCTGGCCCCGCATTGGCCCCGCAGGCCTTGGTTCGCGGATCTCAGGAGCCTTTCAGTGGAGCGGCCGTGGAGGATCCCCAACGCCCGGGTCTCTCTGCGTCAGGGATCCCTGGAACATCCGGACCCGCGGTGGTTCCAGCTGACCGCATGGCGGTTGAGCGGAGCATCCTGAGGCACCACAACTACTCCTCCGAGGTCATCCGCACGATCCAGGCCTCCCGTCGACCGTCGACGAACCGTATATATGACTCCACTTGGCGGGCCTTCTGCAGATGGTGCTCGGGTAAGTCCATTCGACCCCTGCAATCTACCATCCCACAGGTCCTGGACTTTCTACAGGCGGGCCTGAACAGGGGTCTGGCCCTAAACACCATCAGGCGTCAGCTGGCGGCCATTTCGTCCGTTCTCACGTGCGGGGGCTCCCTGTCCTTGTCCCAGATGCCCACAGTGCAGCAGTTCTTCAAGGGCGCCTCGCACTTGACCCCTCCCGCGGTGCACCGGTATCCCGCCTGGGATCTCCCCCTGGTTCTGGACTCCCTCACGGGGCCCCCGTTTGAACCGTTGAGGGAGGTCTCATTGCGCTTCCTGACGTTCAAGGTGGCCTTTTTTGTGGCCATTACTTCGGCTCGCAGGATTTCCGAGCTCCAGGCTCTATCGGTCAGGGAGGACCTCTGCGTTTTTCATCAGGACAGGGTGGTGTTACGCTTAGATCCTTCCTTTATCCCTAAAGTCTGTTCCTGCTTCCACCGTTCCCAAGAACTGGTCCTCCCCAATTTTTGTCCTGACCCAGATCACCCTCTGGAGCGGAGATGGCACAAGTTGGACGTTCGTAGGGCTCTCAAGATTTATCTGAAACGCACCAGGCCCTTCCGGGCCTCTGAAGCCTTGTTCGTTTCCTTCCAACCGGCCTCTCAGGGCAGGAAGGTTTCGTCCGCGACTATTGGCCGCTGGCTCAGGGCCTGCATCTCTATGGCTTACCAGGCCCGCTCCTCCTCTGTCCCGGGACGCTTAACTGCTCACTCCACAAGGAGTGCGGCCACCTCAGCGGCCTGGGTGGCCCAGGCTTCCCTTCTAGAGATCTGTAAGGCGGCCACGTGGGCTTCCCCTTCTCCATTTATCTCTCATTATAAGCTGGACTCGTTTGCTTCTGCCGATGCAGCCTTTGGCAGGAGAGTCCTCCAGTCAGTAGTGCACGCTGAGAGGTCCGACATGTGAGATTCCCGCCCAGGGACAATGCCGCTTTGGTATGTCCCAGCATAGATGCTGACTTCCTCCTGGAAAATAAGCGTTGGTCCTTACCTGATACGCCTATTTTCAGGACGGAAGTCAGCATCTTGCCCCGCCCTGGGAGTTGTTATCCATGGTTAATTGTGTTTTTCCCGGGGTTCCGGTTGGGGCTACGTTTGTTCGTTTTTGGTTGCTACGTTACTGGGCTTCTCAGTGTTTTTGTTCCGAGGGCTCTCATTGTTTTTTTGGATCCGGATGAGCTGCAGCACCTACCTTCGTAGTCAAGACGCCGCGAGTTTGGGATTGTCTTCATTGAAACTGGGCGTGTCTGTCCAGAAGGCAGGACTAAAAGACTTTGCCCAGACTCAGCCTCCAATGAGAGCACAGCAGTCTTACCCAGCATAGATGCTGACTTCCGTCCTGAAAATAGGCGTATCAGGTAAGGACCAACGCTTATTTTGCTTTCTCTTGAACTTATTCATAGAGCATAGTGACATTTAAGCAGTTCCATTGATTCTTGTTGGTTGTCTTCTAATGATACCAGCAGAAAAAACTACGATTTTAAGACTCAAGTATGCAGATTGTAGATTTCACCAACCATTCTTATATAGTGGGTACTGCTGATTTTTTGTGTGGAGGGTGACCTTAATTGTAGAATATAAAACCAATTACTATTAATCCTATAATTTCCGATATTCAGGAGTACTTTTCATTTGAACTTGTTTTCTCTCATCTGCACTACACAGGCACAGTGACTTTGAATATGGCCTTCAGTAGAATCAATAACATCCAAAATTAAATCAGAATCCAAGGCAAAGTATTCCTCAAAGTTCAATTTATTAAGAGAGACATGTTGGAACATCTGTGAAAACCCGAATCTGAAAACTTCCCGAGTTTTCCGACCCACTTGAAAGTTTATGATCTTGCCCCCACACCTACAAGTCCATCACATAGTCCAATCTTCCATTGCCATGCTGGCAGTTCCACCGATCCAGTTCCTGTCAGGCTCAGAGGTGTAGAGAACAAAAGATGACCTTGGTTTCTAGAAAGGAATTTTATTTTTGACAACACCACATTCTACTCCTTACTATTCCCCTTCCCAATTCCCCACTAATGAAACAGCAGAGTAAAATAATAGAGTGTGTGGCAGGCTAAAGATTCAGTAAGGAATATGACTGCAGGCCTGACAAGAGAAAGTCTTCATCTGTTAGGGATTATAAACCTGAAAAATAATGTGCTGGACTATGCTTTTAAAATAAATTCAAAAAGTGTACCCCTTTTAAAAAACGTTATATCCCAGCCTTGTCTAACCATTCCCTTAGATTTGTGGTATCTCTATAAGAATAATCAATTCTAGGGCAAATCCCATAGACTATAAACTTCAAGGTCCTTTTCCAAAAACAATGAAAATGGGTAGTAATTCCACTAAAAGTAGTGATTTCAACCAGATTTTAAAAGTGAACCATCTAAATGATTATTCACCTCAGTTTATCTTTATTACACCGCCATGTCTATCGCTGCTCTTGAGAGACCCTAGGTTTACTTATAAAATTCATAGAATTTAATCTGGACCTTTTCTAATGAGTTGTATTCTTTGTGCATAGTTGAATGTCATAAAGATTGTGAATTACATTGAACACTTTGTTGACCACCAGTCCCAAAATTGTGGTATATTCTGATCATTTAAAACTTAAAAGGTAAAATTTCCCCTCACACATATGTGCTAGTCGTTCCTGACTCAAGGAGATGATGCTCATCACTGTTTCAAAGCCGAAGAGCCAGCACTGTCCAAAGACTTCTCCGTGGTCATGTGGTTTGCATGATTAAACACCAAAGGTGCACGGAACGCTGTTACCTTCCCACCAAAGGTGGTTCCTATTTTTCTACTTGCTTGTTATGTGCTTTTGAACTGCTAGGTTGGGAGAAAGTGGGGCAAGAGCTCACTCCGTTATTCGGTGCTAGGGATTTGAACCGCCAAACTGCCGACCTTTTTGATTGACAAGCTCAGCGTCTTAGCCACTGAGCCATCGTGTCCCTCTATTTACAACTTGACAACTATTCATTTAGCAATTGTTTGAATTTACAATAGCACTGAAAAAATGATAGATCTCCAGGTCTCACAGTTGTGACTTGCAACATCCCCATGGTCAGGTGATTGTGATTTGGGTGCTTGACAACTGGCATGTATTTGCAACATTCCAAGCTTACTTCTGACAAGCAATGGGGGAACCCAAATACCCCAAAACAGTGGTAAAATAAAGCCATAAAATCAATGTCAAGGTGGTTAACAACCACATTGCTTAGTGATGAAAGTTCTGCTCCAAAATTGATGATAAGTTAGGAGCTACCTATATAAATTTATAATAGACCTGGATGCTTTCAGAATCTGTAGTGACTCAAAAATATTCACCATATTTAGTGTAATTATATCTTGCAAAGATAGTACCTCAAAAGCAAACGATTTTCTGATCATAATCATATTTAACCAACCTGTTCCTTTTTAGACATTTTCATTAGTGTGAAGCTATTTTAAATTCAAGGCATTTCAGGCATTAGTTTGCAGAATATTCTGGATCATTTGGGAAAATGAGAGGATAAACATGGAGTAATAGGTTGAATTCTGTTTTGATATTATTGTCATAGCTGTCAGAGTGAGAAATTTTGAAACCATACATCCATAGATTTGGAAAACTTCCAGTTCTGTGATGCACTAGTGCTTAGAATATTAATGCTGCTACTCATCAATTTTTTCCTCACAGTGCTAATAAAAGTGCTTTCTACAAAATTCCACCACTTGTTATGATGTATTACTGGCTGTATATCTTAGGTCACGGGTGTCAAACTCAATCACGTCACGTGATATATCAGGACGTGATATATAACATCATTGATGTTGTTTTGCCTTTGCAGAGCCAGGGTGGGCGTGGCCTGCATGTGACACATCCAGCCTGCAGGTTGCCAAGTTTGATAGGCCTGCCTTAGGTGTTTAGGTATCAGAATCCCAAACGCTCTGCTCTGAGCTACATTTAAAATCCTACATAAAGAGACAGACAAATATTGGACAAAAGGAAATATAAGATTTGTAAAACTACTTCACTCAAAACAAACGTAGACGCTGCCCTTTATTTTTTACAGTATGTGCAATAACAGAAGTAATAAAGCCATGGTGCAACTTCATATTTGGCACCACTTTCACTTCAACTGTTACGTTTCCAAAATGTTCCAGAAGAATCAGGTCATAAGTTATCTCAGGAAGGGGATCACTCTTGCTATAGAAAATAAGTCATTCTCAGGAGTGCAGCTGCACAAGCCCTGCAAACTAGAAGCTGCATAATACTAAAAGGCTAATCTGTCCTAAAAGCCAGTACACTGTCTTCATTTGCAGACTTTCAGGCCCTTTTATTACTTGACCATCATGGTTTCACTACTAGGTTTCTCTTCCCCACCCTCCCTCTTCTATGAGACTGATCATGACAGCTTCAACTCCTTCTAGGGAGCTGTAGCAGGCTAAAGGAGCTTTGAAAGAACTCAAACTTGTTGCTGAACAGCAGAAGCTGTGAATGTTTAAAGATCTTGTGTATGACTGGTGGGGAAGGAAAGGGGGATGGGCAACTTGTGGAGGGTAACAGATGTGTCCTTTGCTGTTAACGCGTGCCAGCTCTGTTCCTCTGCTCCTAACACCAGGTGCAACCATTGTTCTGGTAGGTCTCTATTCATCCCGTCTGGTCTGTTTTTCTGCTCTTTCTAGTGCATTGTTTTGGAGGGGAAATTAGCATTAAAAACCAATCCTAAACCTCCATGTCTCTCAACTGCAGGTGACTGTTATTGGCCCCAGCTGCTACTCTTGCACTTGATTACTTCCATATGGGCTTGTAGTATCCCCTTACCAGTTACTCCAACCTGCAACACATACACTTTTTATCTGCAAAGAACAATATCCTGAAATCAATTAGACTACCCCATAGGCTTCCTATCGTCCCATATTATAACTATAGTGAATCCATTGCGAGTGAAGCTAATTATGCCCTCTTCTGCCCTAATGTTTTCTTCCCAAATGGGCAATAAAATTGGCTAGTGAATGAATGCTCTGAAATAATGTTCTGTGAGGATTCTTGCTGCCTTGAAAGAATCTGCCAGCATTTCAATGATCTCTAGTGGAAAATATTTAGTCAATGAAGTCTTAATCCAGCAGAACCACTCCTATAAATGAGGTGAACAGAATGATGCCACAAGATTAAAGTGATAGCATGTTGCACATTACTTTGCTAAATGTGGTTGAATATAAGCAGAATTTATAGTTTTTCTTTTAGAGTCAGTTGGCCTAGGAGACCTCTCAGGTCTCTTCCAACTCCTTTGATTCTGTAATTCAAACTCTGACCAAATGTTTTCCTGTGTTAAGTATTGTTTAAGTGAATAGTACCTTATTTCTGCTTATTCTTTAGTAACATCGACTGAAAGAAATTAAATCAATTTTTTTCTGCAAATCTACATTTCTTCTGCAAATCTACAGAGGAATAATAACTTGTTGACTATGATTTAATATCAGTGGGTGTTATTAAAGCATGAGCAGAAATATGAGGGATTTTTGTATTTATATCTAAACATTTCTAAGCTGGTGGAAGTACTGTTTTGAATAACTAAGAGGACATTTTATTTTTTTAAAAGCTAGAAGATAGGCAGTGTAATCTGAACAAGAGAAATGCTGTAAATTTAGGACAAGAGCAGGCTAAATTTTAGACCAAAAGCTTGAGATCACAAGAGATGGAGTAATATAATAAAGTAATTGAATGCAGCATTAAGATTTAAGCTCAATTTCTTTCCCTTACAGGTACATAAAGACTTTCTCCCCAGTTTGAAAAATTATGTTGTTACTTACCAGATTGTTGTTGAATTTAAGAAGCATAACTTTGATGGCCTATGACAGGATTGTCATACTGGCAACCCACCGGCAGGATGCGTCACACGCAGGCCACACCCACTCCAGCTCTATGAAGGGGAAAAAAGCCACGATCTATCACGTGATGGCAATGTGGCGACTTTGACACCCGTGGCCTAAGAAGTCCATAAAAAGTTTCTTGGGATTGCATACATCCCATAGGTTGCCCACCTTCCATTAGTTTTTACAGGCAATAGTGAGATTGTTTTGTTGTATTTAATAATTAACATGTTTTTCAGGGCAGTACATCTTAATTTTTTAATGTAGTTCATCCATATATAGTTCAGTATTCCTATAAATACAAATAATTTGTCCTGTTCCATAAAATTGGGACATATAAAAACACTGTTCCTTAATCACTTTACCTACCTTTTTTTTTTTTTTTTTTTTTTACAAATTTAAAGTTTTTCTATAGAAAACTGAAACAATGAATCTATCTTATTGTCTAAATTTCCTGGGAAAATTTAGATTTCTACCTCTCCTAGAAATATGAAATTGAATGTAATGTTTTGTGTACTCTTAGTAAATGCATTATTGCTATCCTTAAAATATAAACTTGAAAAAACAAACATTTGCAAGACTTCTGAAAGGTGTTTCACCAAATACGTTAAAATGTATCTATAGAAGTAGCTTTCATAATTGGGGCATAACTACCATATATGTCTCTGTGTATTTCTTTAAAGTTGTTTAACATTAGGCAGGGCGGAAGGAAGAATCCTTAATCCTTAAGAATTCTTTTTAGGAACAAATGTGTAAGATTATATTTTTGAATGGTTCTCCTTTAAAATCAAGGAAAATAGAAGGTGTAAATATCTTAAATTTATTCAGAACAAGTAGCATTTCAGAATGTCTTTAAAATACATTCCTGAGATTATTTATGGAAATCAAGATTGCTGATGTCCCACATAGCATAATATAAATTGACATGAAAGATGGATTTTAAATAGTTTCCCAGGTGAAATCATTTACCCTGTGAATTCATATTAATACTTCCTATAGCAATGTAGGTAGTGTTTGTAGAAAATGGAGCTACTTTAATTATTTCAAAATGTGTGATTGCGTATTTAATGTACATTAATGAGTTTAATTGGCACATGTAAGATTTTATCACATTCAGGTCCTGCCCAGTTTTGTTTAGTATTATCAAAGATGCTACCATTTGTTTAGTTCAAACCAGGCTTTTAAGGTGTTTTTTTTTCTGATATGAAACTACAGTATATATACTGTGAGAATAGCGAGTTGCTATCTATCCATGTGCCAGCCCTATGTTAATCAGTTTTGCAACCTTAAGATGGGTGGACCAACTCCCAGAATTCCCCAGCCATATGGCTAGATGATTTAAATACTCAGAACTAGATGATTAAAATAGACAATTCCAAGAGCTTATATGTTAAGCTTCTGGAGAGAATATTTCTCCCATTGATTTATATTTGCTAAATATGTCATAAATAAACATAATTTGAGATATGAGCATGATGCAGAGCATAAAATTATATGAAAATAAACTATATAACTAGGAAAGCTTTGGGGAGGGGTCTTTTGAGTGATATGGTGAGATAGAAGATTATTTAATGGAATCTGGTTATGTTTTTGGATCCACTAAGAGACTTTCATTTAATTAATGTGGCACATTAAGTGCTGTCAGTTGTAATTTTTGACCAAAAGATATGTAAGCTATCTAGGTTTGGACAAAACATTTGAAAAGGTAGGTGTATGAAGTGCATGGTTGTGAGCAAAGCACTCGCCACCATCACTGACGAGACGGTTTCACCCTTTAGAAACTTCGGTCCCGCTGCTGAAAGGTGTAAGGTCCCATGTGCATAGGCATTCATAAATAGTGCTATCCCGGAACTGACAGAAAACTTAAGTCACCCTATTTGCATGTGTATATGTTCTTGCACATTAGAAAACTTGGGAAAGTAGCTCTGTCAACTCTTCCAACAGATGTCTTCCAGTAGACATTCTTGCAGTATCCCTTCAAAGCACTTTGCCATATTAATAATTGTAGCATAAAATCTGTCCCTGATCCAAAAGTTGATTTGAAGCATACTGTTCTTAACCCTGCCCCTCTTATTTTTTTTAACCCAGGTCATTCCTCTGATTCACTTATTTCCATGTTTTGAGCAAGACTTTGCTTGCAGTTGGCAAAATATGACTTATGGAAACAAGAAAGGCGAACATAAGAATCTAGTGATTAATGAAGTAAAGATAGAGAGAGTGACAGCTTGTGGCATCCCAGACTTCCAAATGGAAAATAATGTCCTACATTAATAAATGGTCCTTAAAAGAAAAAGAAATGTTGTGGCTTCCAGTATGTGTATTTCCATTCTAATCTTTAAAAACTATCTGGAGTTGATGAATGGAAATATTGTTATCTATCTTTATTGTCTGTTGCCCTGAAGTAATAAATGATATACATGTGTCTTTGATGCTCATTTTAAAATAATAAGCAAGTTCAACGTATTTTTCTCATTCTGAAGGAAAATATTTTTATATCCACCAATTCGGAGTGGTTGAGGTTGGGCCATGTGTATTACCAAAGTAATGTGAAATACTACATGTGTGTATTTGTAAAACCAATCAGGATTCTGGGTACTTACATATATCATCTGCAAAATGTTTCCATATTGGAAGATGCTGTGATTGCTCAGCATATCCCACAAAGTACTATGAACTCATGAGTAAAATCTCTTTTATTCTTATAGCATTCTTATAGTACTGTAGTATATCCTTGCAATTTTCTCTAACCCAAAATCAAATAAGTTTTGAGAGGTGGATTAATTTTATTGTACAATAATTTTTTTTCTGCAATGGAGACAAGAATAATATTTAAGCACACATAAGAGTAGCCATTTTGGACAATGATAGGAATATATAGTGGATATTAGTATTGACCTCTTAATCTTTGTAGTTTAAAAGACCCCCTAAATGCTGACAATGTGACCTCAGTGGGTCAAAGGTTTCTACTGAAATTGTCTCCATACAGGGGAAATATGAAGCTGCTTTTATGGCAGCTAGCATTTTGCAGTTTCTCAAAGGGAACTGCATAATGATGTCACAGACGAATGAAAAAGGATGAGTATTCCCTTCTCGAAAGTATATCCCCATAAAAGGAATGACAACTGCTTCTTATTCTCCTATTGCAGGGGTCTGCAAAGTTGGCTCTTTTAAGACGGGTGGACTTCAACTCCCAGAATCCCCCAGGCAGCTGGGGAATTCTGGGAGTTGAAGTCCACCCATCTTAAAAGAGCCAACTTTGCAGACCCCTGTCCTATTGTATCAGATGTGTAGGGAGTTTATGGGAATATATTTGACATGGTCAAAGCTGTTTAATGCAGGCTGTTCTATATGTGTGTGTTTGTGTACACATAGATACATATACATACATACAGAAAGACAGATGGATAGATTCATACCCTAGGTGTTTTTTTATTATTATTACAAAATATGCAGAATTTCAAAAGTAATTGAAATAAAGTGTATGTTGCCTAATCATAAGTTGAAGTCAGTTTTCACTTCAGTATTTTAGAAAGTACTGAATGTAACTTAATGATTGTGGCATTTGTTTAACAACAGTGGTGTTTGCTTAACTGCTTCAAAAAGATTGTAATATTCCTGATGATCCACTTAACCAGCATAACTTAATTATACAATAGCAGAGTTGGAAGGGACCTTGTAGGTCTTCTAGTCCAACCCCCTGCGTGGGTAGGAACCTTATACCATTTCAGACAAATGGCTATCTAACATCTTTTTAAAGACTTCCAGGGTTGGGGCATTCACAACTTCTGGAGGCAAGCTGTTCCAGAGGTTAATTGTTCTAACTGTCAGGAAATTTCTCCTTAGTTCTAAGTTGCTTCTCTCCTTGATTAGTTTCCACCCATTGCTTCTTGTCCTGCCCCCAGGTGCCTTGGAGAATAGTTTGACTCCCTCTTCTTTGTGGCACCCTCTGAGATATCAGAACACTGCTATCATGTCTCCCCTGGTCCTTCTCTTCATCAAACTAGACATACCCACCTCCTGCAATTCTGGGCTCAGTTATAGTCATAAGCCAAGAACGACCTGTAGAACAGCGTTTCTCAATCTCAGCAACCTTCAAATGTGTGTCTTTCAATTCTCAGAATCTCCAGGAGTGTTGAGAAACATTGATATAGAACACAACCATTATGTTCAACTGTAATACTTCAAAATGCTAATCAGGAATCAAAAAAATAGATTATCAGTTTCTTCATATAATGTAGTGCTTAGCAATTTATTTTTCATGAATTGTACTTAATAGCATATTATATGGTATAGTGGCCTCTCAGAAAAACTAGGTGGTTTAAGTGTTTTGAACATACATTAACATATTAATATAATATTGTTGCCTGCTGGTTAACCTGGCTGTGTGATAAAATGTAGGTATTATATTGCCACAGAATAGCACTCCTGATGTGTAAGCATTGGTAAATACTATAATTACTCACTTTGCCCAACCTGCTTAGCACTGTTAGTTCCTGCTGCCAGCTTATAGGGGTCTGGGCAATTAATAGCTTGGTTCCTACCAGTTTATATCAGATCTCATTCTAATTTTATCTTTTCAAAACATCTGAATTAGAGCTAAAAGAGTATGTTTGGGTCCTCCAGAACTTTGGAATTCATCTAGCCCAATTAAGTTTCTCGTTCAACATTTCCAAATGCAAAACACTGAATCCTCCAATAGTTTAATTTTCCTATCATTTTCTCCTTTGTTTATATCTCTGATTCTTTGAGGGGGGAAAACTATCCATCGTTGGTGAATGTGTGAGCGGGACAGAATTAATTTTTCCTGCTGTATTGTTTAAATTGACATGAAAATCTTCCTAGTTGGTAGTAATTGAGAAAGTTATTTGCTTCCAGTTGTTGACACAATCTTTTAACTAAAAATGGCTGCAGAAAATTCTTTTGTTTGAGGAGTAACCAGGGGAAATCATAGGATGCTAGGATTCAAAATACCGTCAAAAGAGAATTTGCGGGTGATTTTACCTCTGTTTTCTGTGCTGTTTCTGTAGCACATAAGCAAGAGGTTAATGTTAAATGTTTGTATAGGATACCATAGTGGTATTGCTCAAGTTTCTCCTATCATGTTCACAGAAAGTACAAATTGCTTGTGTTATATTATGCTCTAATTGTAACAATTGAATTTTTCCACAGATATTGTTCTTAACAGATACAAAGTTGCTCATGATCTCTATCAAATATATCCTGTGTTTTTCCCAATGTTGCTCTGAGAAAAATGAATTTGTATTTGCAGTTCAGCTAAAATTTCTTTTTCATCATAGTTATTTCTAACTCCTTGAGGCGTCTGTTACAAATATACTCTGTAGCTGTGTTAGCATTGTCCAGCAGCAAGCCTCCTGTTGTGTGTCTGCTGTCTGTTCAGTGTTCCATATGGTGACATGGCCTAGGAATAACCTTAGGGCTGGGTAAATCCTTTCCTGTCATAGATGAAGAACTGCTCAAACTGTTGAGATGAAACTTGGAAAGTTTGGTATGGCTGCTTTCAGAGTTTCCCAGATTGGATAGGTGTAGATGTATAGGAAATGGTTTCCATCAGGATTAACAGCAAAATATAAGGCCGGAATTTAACAGATTAACAGAGTTGGAAGGGACCTTGCAGGTCATCTAGTCCTGCCCAAGCAGGAGACCATACATCTGCCTCTACCTAGGATTGAACTCACAATCTCCTGATTGGGAAGCAAGAACTCCACCTCTAGGTCACAGCAGCAGAATGCTATGAACATGTTGTCCCTTTGAAGGATTTGCCTAGACTTGATAATTTGCTTGCATTTAAGTCTTCATGATCATTTACTACCTTAGCATTGTTCAACTCTGGACAATAACGCTTATGTGTCATTTCCAAGATTCTCTTGTTTATGAAGTTCTCCTTTCATTGTCCATTTCAGATTGAATTCACTTTGTTCATATATTTCATTCTGTCAACATTTTCTTTTAATTTTGTATCAAGTGTTCTATAGTTGATTCATATAAAGTTTGTAACACCATGAAGCATTAGATATTAGACAAATTAATGATTTAACTGAAGGTTAAACTGGTTGCTTGTCTTGTTTTGCTCCATAGTAACAGATATGAAGAGAGTCCAGCTTTCAGCAGGAAAATAATTTCCAGCATCTGCTTACATAATTCATGGACATATTGTATCTATTTTTCTTAAGGCCTCTTTCTTGTGATACTTACCTTTGCCTGTGCAAACCCAATTTGCTTAATAGCCTTGTAAATGTAATTGAAAGACTGTGTGTCCTAAGTAATTGTGTGGAAGCTCACCTGTGTCTAAGCTCGGAAATGGCTCCATCTGTATTATTAACGGTATTACTGGCCCCATGTTACCAACTGTCTGTTTGAAAAATGAGGAACGTTTATTTCTTTTTGCCTGGTCCTTGTGACTGCAGCTTTTAAGCTCTGTTATAGGAGTGTGCTTTATCTATTTTTGTGATTTTATTAAACTGTTAATAAAATCATTATTAACATAAGAAATATGATATCAAAATTGTTTATTCCCAAATAATAGGCATGTAAATAAGCTCAAAATATAATCTGATATACATAAACCATAATCTAATATGCTGTAGGCTGGGGTTTTTTTTTTTTTTTGTAAATTCAACAATTGGTCTATTTTTGTTTTTCACACGCAGTTTGACCACAACAGTTTATTCCTACAGTATTACTAAATTTTCACTTTAAAAAAAAAAACTGCAATGACACCTATTACATTTGCAACTCTAAGAGTCTCCAGGTCCTAAATATCTCCTTTGCTTTTCTAAGTAGTCTGTTTTTATCACTTGAGTTCATTATTATTGGTATGCTTGAGCAAAATTATTTTTGTCTTCACGTTTCCTTTTGTCTTCTTCATAGTGAAGATTGCCCTGATGGCTCATCCAGTATCTTGGAAAAAGAAGTTTAAGTTGCTGGAGTGGATAGGACTAGTTTTCAGAATTACTGCATGAGGAAAGCTCACTTGTTAGACATCAAGAAAAGTTAATTTTGCACAGATTGCTTTCTTATTTATCTCTTTTTCTGTTTAAAACCTGTTTAAATATTTAAAAACCTGAATACTTTTTGTGTGATTGCAAGTCTTCCAATCCCTACCTTTTGAAGTGTTATGAAATACAATAATATTACCGTTGGTAATTATTATATTTCATTTATTTTCTTTAGTGAGATGTATAAGCTGGACTTGTAACATTTCATCAACTTCTTTTATAAGTTAGTCTTACGTAACTGTTGTTCAGTTTCCCAGAGATGTTCAGAACCTGTTGCATAGATTGGTTGATTGATACTTGGATATGTGGTTAGAGTCTTAATGACTTTTCACTAAAATCTCTTATCTATGTATCATTGAGCAATGTGATGGAAAGAAAGAATTTTTGAGTGGCAAGAATGGGCATGTTCTCCGTTATCTCTAAGGATGTTGGCACATTGTTTAAAGGATGAATAGTAGTTGTTACAAGTGTTATTGCTTCAGTATCAACTACTTCAGTCTGGATGTGAATATGAAGCAAATAAATTGTTATATGTGACTTTGTATTTTAATTACAATATTTCTTTCCTAGTTTTGTGTTCATATTCTTTTCTCTGAATTGGTTTCCTGTTGGGACCAAAATTAGCCAAGATCTGTGCTTCCCAAACCTAGATAAACTATCCAAAATGATTAAAAATTATTTTTCTTTCAGTTATGACACATGAACCCATAAATGGTTTTACAGAGCAAATGTCTGAGCTGAGGTCAAGCAGTCAGTGCAAAACGTTATTTTAAAAAAGGACCATTTGATTCTTTCTGGTTAACAATTCATGATGAATTCCCTGTGGGAGCGGGTGATGCCATGATGTAATTATTGCCATTTCCAAGCAAGTTACATGTGTGAAATGGGATTTTTTTTCACTCTTACCTTCATAAAGAGCACAGTACAAAAGTTTTTGCCAGAAGGGTGGATGGAGGAAAAAGTTTGGGTAACGCTGCCTTAATGAATCCATGCAGTCCAAGAGTGTCAGGTATTGATAATTGTCACTAGGCCTAGGTTGAGCACAGTAATACCAGGAGATTGAGACTTTAATTCTGTACACTGTGATTTAGAGGCATGTACTTGATGAAATGGAAGTCTGGAGCTGTGCATTCCTTTCAACAGAAGAAACCAATCAACCTGTGTGGCCATTTCTCTTCATACTTGGCTCTCCATGAAGTGAGATTCCCTGACTATTAGAGATTCTGCAAATGGAAAGGATTGTTGGATTGAGGTGACTATGACTAAAGATGCTTGCCTAGGGGGAAGGACCACCTATACATCTGGGGAAAGGTTGTAAAGTTCTTTTATAAGTATGCTTTAATTAAGCCTCTTGGCAAGCTTGCCACTTACATGTGAGAAAGAGGATGTGAGAAATAAGTCTTATTTAACTCAGTTTGTTGATAAGGAAGTCATGATGACCCTTCCTGTATCTATGTTAAGAGAAAATTATAGAAACCTGATGTCACAAATATTTGTATGAAACTGGATTTAAACTAATGTAATATTCTAAATGGAAGAAAGGATTGTATTTACAATCTTAGCTTTAGCTCAAACTCAGGAACATGGAAATATGGTTGTGTTTTAGCTTTTTTTTTTTACATAACAATCCTTCTGCCAGGCCAAACTATAAAAGAGAAACAAAAATGATATTACATAATCTAATAATTACACATAAATTATAATGAACTTCTTCCAACTAGCTCAACTCATTCCTTCCAGTGTAATTTTTAAAAGATGTTTATAAAACGATGATGAGATATTATATGTGGTCCAAGGCTTAATTTTATATTTGTTATGTATTATTAATTATTGATGGAAATGGACTGTATTAAGGACCAAGAAGTTTATTTTTTGCAGCTTATTTGATAGAAAATTGCACATATAATCCTATTTATTAAATACTAAGTAGTTCAATAAACCATTTCCTAAAATGATCACATCGGGATGAATTTGATTTAAATGATATTTATTTAAATCAATGCTGAGAAAGATTTAATATAATGATTCAAATCACAATTTATTAGTCATGAAAATGTTATTATCATTACTACTGAAAGTGCATTTTTCCTAAATGTGTATTCTTCAGTACTCATAGATAGATGGAGGTTTTATTTTTAAAAGATACATACCATACAAAAGAATTATTAATTACACTTAATTACGTTTAAAAAGTATATGTAAGAAATCACACAAAAAAGTTTGTACCTTTCCCCATTTTGAAAGGCTTGCTAATCACAGTATCTAAGAAATAATAAAATATCCCCAATATGAAGAAAGTTAATTGAACTTGATTTCCATTGAAATCGATAATAGTTGGTCTCTGCATTAAATTAACTCATTAATTTTAGTAGGCTATAAATACAATCTTTTTTTATTGGAAGCAGCAAATTTTAAGATAATTTAAACGATGGCTTAAATCCTTAAGGATGAAAACAAAAAAACAAACAAACCAGAAAGTCCAGTTGCCTCTTGAAAAAGCACCTTTGGGATCTGGTTCACATTTACAATACAATACAATAGCAGAGTTGGAAGGGACCTTGTAGGTCTTCTAGTCCAACCCCCTGCGTGGGCAGGAACCTTATACCATTTCAGACAAATGGCTATCTAACATCTTTTTAAAGGCTTCCAGGGTTGGGGCATTCACAACTTCTGGAGGCAAGCTGTTCCAGAGGTTAATTGTTCTAACTGTCAGGAAATTTCTCCTTAGTTCTAAGTTACTTCTCTCCTTGATTAGTTTCCACCCATTGCTTCTTGTCCTGCCCCCAGGTGCCTTGGAGAATAGTTTGGCTCCCTCTTCTTTGTGGCACCCTCTGACATATCGGAACACTGCTATCATGTCTCCCCTGGTCCTTCTCTTCATCAAACTAGACATACCCAGCTCCTGCAGCCGTTCTTCATATGTTTTAGTCTCCAGTTCCCTAATCATCTTGGTTGCTCTTCTCTGCACTCTTTCCAGAGTCTCCACGTCTTTTCTACATCGTGGCGACCAAAACTGTATGCAGTATTCCAAGTGTGGCCTTACCAAGGCACTATATAGTAGCATTAACACTTCACGTGATCTAGATTCTATCCCCCTGTTTATGCAGCCTAGAACTGTGTTGGCTTTTTTGGCAGCTGCTGCACACTGCTGGCTCATATTCAAATGGTTGTCCACTAGGATTCCTAGATCCCTCTCACAGTTGCTACTATTGGGCAAGATACCACCTATACTGTACTTGTGCATTTTTTTATCCTGTTTGGTGCATTTCCTGAACGTTTCTGAATTTTTCCATAAGATGTAATGGAGCTAGAGAAAGTTCAGAGGAGGGCAGTTAAGATATCAATAGCTGGAAGACCTCCATATGAGGAAAGGTTTTGACAGTTGGGGTGCTTTAGGTTAGAAAGGTGATGAGTGAATGGGGCCCTGATTGAGGTGTACAGAATTATACATTGTGTGTATAAAGCAGACAAGGATACACTATTTTCCCTACCCAAAATGCTAGAATCAGAGGTCACCCAATGGAATTGAATCTAGAAGAATAAAGACAGACAAAAGGGAACTTTTTCCACATGTTATTAAACTTTGGACTTCTCATGAGATATGGTTCTGGCTACCAGCTTACCTGATTTTTAAAAAATTGAACCAATTTACAAAATTCATGAGGACCAGCAATATTTGGTGACAGTATGACTGCCACTGAGATCCATGTGCTGGGGAAGTTGTGGATTTCCTTGTGTACTTAGTAGACCACTGTGAGAAGGAATTACTCAACTAAATAGATCCAGGTCTAATCCAGCAGGGCACTGCTTAAATTATTATGTTCTAAGAAGTGTGCATACTGATTGGAAAATATAATAATAAAATGTACTGATTGGCAAGTAGACCCTTTAATCTACAAACATGTGATCTGGTAATGAAAACAATTTGTGAATTAATGGAGTTGTCTCTCCTGAGGTGTGTAAGAACATCAAGTGCTGAAAAAGCTAGAACTTTCCAATGTTGGGTGGGAAATATAATGACATGAGATTATCAATAGTTAACATATGGTAATACAGTGTGCTTGCACTTGCAAGGCCAATTGAAGGAAATTGGCTGATTGCTTCCCTTGGCAGGAATGAGCTGGAGCTTTGGCTACAAAAGCACGATTCTTGAGCAATGGAAAGGAAAATCAATGTAATTCTTGGAATGCAGATGGAAATATGTGATGTGTAAAAAATTATGCTCTGAATTGAAGCTATCAACATGTGCTACAGCTGGAAATATATTTCTGGGAGTAAAAGACTTTATTTTTATTTTTGCATTTTTTAAAAATCAGACGTCCCTCCCCTCCCCTTAATAATTTGAATTTTTTTGGATTTGAGGCATTTTTTGAAATAAGCAGGCAAGATTTCTCACACATTGAATTAAGTTAGCATATACTTTAGAGACCATTTTACATTGCATTGTAATTACAGTATATTGTTCAATGTGCCAATTATATCGGTTGCTAATTTTATCGATATCGGAGTTTAATAAGTCACTTCTACATCATCCTGCAGCTTTCAGATACCAACCCTGCCACAATATACTATGTCACCAGGTTCTATGTAGCAGCATCTAAAATTCATCAGATGATACCTATGCTATAAATTAGATTTAATGAATACCTGGTTTGCCATATTAGAATATTTTCTAACGTCCACATTTTGGGCTTCCTTACACCAGGTTACTGCTCCTATCTCTTCTTTTAGATTCTTACATATACTGTCAATTTTTAATTCATATATCTTTAATATCTTCTAAGTTTCCATGATTGTTTTAAATTTTTAGTTATTATTTATGCTTCTGTAATGACTGTACCCACTTTCTGTTATGCTAGACTATGACTGTAATAAAAATTTGATTTGATTTAAAGATTTATGGAGATTTATATAGCATGGTTCCAAAGGAATTCCAGTTAGTGCTGTATAGTAAATGCAAGTGCTATTTCTAGTTCAGATTCTTGTCTTCTTTTTCCTTCCTGCATGATATAACAGTCTTGAAGTTTTCTGTTTTGGGCACAGAAATTATTTCCACCTGTCTCTTGTTTGGCTAACAGACTAACCCTGCTGCCAGACTGTTTGCAAGACATTTGGTTCTTGCTCACATCTGTTTCCAAGCTCACATCCTTTCAAAGCTGCTCCCAGTTTGTATGCAAAGCTACTTTGCATTTTTCTGAGCATCTCCCATGCATATTATAAAGCAACTCTGGGTGGTTTACAATTGTTGAAACATTTAAAAAAAAAAAAACTAGACTACCAAAAACATAAAAGAGCACCAGACAAAGGACAATAATGGTAGAGGGGAAATAAAAGAAGAAAGGGGGTTCAGTCTTCATCTCCAAAGGCCAAGTTCTCAAGCACCACGTCTTTAAAGCTTTTGAATCCCAACTGTTGGGGGAAAAAATTGGCCGGGGGGGGGGGGGGGGGGCTTTCTTCTAGAGGCCAGGCACTGCTACAGAGAAGGTACATTTCCAGACTCCTGATAAGTTGGCATTGTTTAGTTGATGGAATTTGGAACGTGCCAACCTTGTTAGATGAAACTGGTTGGGCAGCTACCATGTTTCTCAGAAAATAAGACTCGGTTTTATTTTCTTTCAGACTTGAAAATAAGCACTTAAGCTTATTATTTTTGAGGTGCAGCAGGGCAGACTCGGTGAGCTGGACGCAGGCACCATCGCCTCATTTTTGAAACTTCAGTGTTCAGAATGGAGGCTTTTTGACAAATGGAAGGAAAATGGAGAGGGGATTTTCCGACCTCCCATCCTTCCCTCTGTCTGTGCTGAGCTTGAGGAATAAATGACAGGTAGGAAAATCCCCCCTCCCCATTTTCCTCCTATTTGCCAAAAAGCCTCCCATTCACCTCCCAAAAAGAGCAAAGCAGCTGGCTATGCAGCTGCCGGCTTCGGGGAAGTGGCCCAACAAGCAGAAGGGCTGCATCTAGAAAGAGAAGGGCTAAAGCTGTATTTGCTCTGCCCCAAGGGGCCAGCGAGCTGCAGCTGCAGCCCCACGGTTGCCCCCCGCCTGCGCCACCATTCATGCTGGCCAAGCCCACCCCCCCAGGGTAGGAGTAATATTAGGCCCACCCCCCAAAATTAGGGATGGGCTTATTATTGGGGTAGGTCATGTTTTCAGAGAAACACGGTATTATGGGAGATAGGAGGTCCCTCATTCCAAAGGATTTGCCCAGCTGTTTTCGCATTCTGGCTTTTATAATACTACTTCAGAAGCCAGGTATAATTCCTAAGCATATGTAGTGTTAAGGGGGAGACTTGCATGTGTGTAAATCCAACAGCAAGGTGGTGAGAAACTATTAATTGAATTAGTTGTAGATAAGACATAGCTGAGCAAGGCAAGTTTCCAAACTGAGCAGACAAATGTCAAAACACAAATGTCATTTATGATGTCAGATCAAGGGTTGCCATGTTGACAGAATACTATGGTTGCTAGTAGAGGCAACTTCCTGCTTCCTTCCCATAACCGACTTTAGTGAGGAAGTCAATAGGAAGTTGCAAATTCCAGGCCAGCAGGCAGGTAATGGACTCCTGCCAATATGGGAAAAAGAGTGTGGGGGTGCTCAGGAGATGCCGTTATGGTCTGGTAGAATGCGCATGGGTGTGATGTGGGTTGGGGAGGGTATGTTGAGGGTCAGGGAAGGTTGCATGAGGGTGCACTGAGGTTTTCATGTGATCAACACAGAGCAAGCACAGAGGGGCTGGGGGAGGATGTGTAGGGGGAGGATATATTTGGGTCATTATTAAAGGTTGGGGGGGGAATGATATTGTCATAGGTCTCTACTACAGGCCACCCAACCAAGCAGAGGAAGTGGATGAACTTTTTGCTAACCAGCTAACTAAGGTATGTAGGAAGCACACTACAATAGTAATGGGAGATTTTAACTACCCTGACATCAATTGGGAAACAAACTCTGCACCAAGTGGAAGATCCAACAGGTTCCTAACAAACCTAGCAGACAACTTTGTTTCCCAAAAGGTAGAGAAGGGAACAAGGGGATCAGCAATATTAGACTTAATTCTCACTAACAGAGAGGAAATGATAGAAGGTGTAGAAGCTACAGGAACTTTGGGGGCAAGCGATCATGAAATACTAGAATTCAACATTATGCAAACAAAAGTAGTTGAACAAAGTCAAACTAGAGTCTTAGACTTTAAGAGAGCTAATTTCAATAAACTCAGAGAGAGCTTGGGAAGGATTCCATGGATGAGAATCCTCAAGAGGAAAACAACTCAAGAAGCTTGGGAAATTTTGAAAAATGAGATTATAAAAGCCCAGTCCAGCGCAATACCAATGAAGAAGAAAAATAACAGTTCCCAAAAGAAACCAGCATGGCTGCATAAAGAACTCTCTGACAAATTGAAAGACAAAAAGGATAAATATAAAAAGTGGAAAAAGGGGGACATAACTAAGGCAAAATATCAGCAAATAGCCCGAGCCTGTAAAGATGAAGTGAGGAAAGCTAAGGCTCGCAATGAAGAAAGGCTTGCCAAAAAAGTAAAAAATAATAAAAAAAGCTTCTTCCAACATGTTAAAAACAAGAAAAAAGTTAAGGAAACAATTGGTCCACTGCTGGGAGAAAATGGCAAGAAGATGATAAGCAACAGGGAGAAAGCAGAACTATTTAACTCTTTTTTTGCATCTGTCTTTACACAAAGGGATAAATCAGTCCAACCAATCAAAAACAGCACCACAAAAATCAGATTAGGAACACAAGTTGAAATAGGGAAGAAAATGGTAAGTGAGCATCTGTCTGCCCTGGACGAGTTCAAATCACCAGGACCGGATGGATTACACCCCAGGGTTCTGAAGGAACTGGCAGACGAGATCTCAGAACCACTGAACTATATGTTTCAGAGATCCTGGAGCACCGGGGAACTGCCAGAAGACTGGAAAAGAGCTGATGTGGTTCCCATCTTCAGAAAAGGAAAAAAAACAGATCCAGGAAACTATAGACCCATCAGCCTGACCTCAATACCAGGAAAGATTCTGGAAAAGATAATTAAACAACAAATAAGTGAACACCTAGAAGCAAACAAAGTAATAGCCAAAAGCCAACATGGGTTTGTCAAAAACAGATCTTGCCAGACGAACTTAATTGCATTCTTTGACAAAGTGACAAAATCAGTGGACCAGAGGAATGCTGTTGATATAATTTACCTGGACTTCAGTAAGGCATTTGATAAAGTAGACCATAACCTACTATTAGATAAAGTAGAAAATTGTGGGTTAGACAGCACCACCAGCAAATGGATTCACAACTGGCTGACCAACCGCACTCAACGTGTAGTCATCAATGGAACTGCATCTACATGGAAGGAAGTATGCAGTGGAGTCCCCCAAGGCTCTGTTTTAGGCCCAGTACTCTTTAACATCTTCATCAACGATTTGGATGAGGGGATAAATGGGGAACTCATCAAATTTGCAGACGACACCAAGCTGGCAGGAATAGCCAACACTCCAGAAGATAGGCTTAAGATACAGAAGGATCTAGACAAACTTGAACATTGGACACTATGCAATAAAATGAAATTCAATTGTGAAAAAAGTAAGGTCCTACATATAGGCAAGAAAAACAAAATGCACAAGTACAGTATAGGTGGTACTTTGCTCAATAGTAGCAACTGTGAGACGGATCTAGGAATCCTAGTGGACAACCATTTGAATATGAGCCAGCAGTGTGCAGCAGCTGCCAAAAAAGCCAACACAGTTCTAGGCTGCATAAACAGAGGGATAGAATCTAGATCACGTGAAGTGTTAATGCCACTGTATAGTGCCTTGGTAAGGCCATACTTGGAATACTGCATACAGTTTTTGTCGCCACGATGTAGAAAAGACATGGAGACTCTGGAAAGAGTGCAGAGAAGAGCAACCAAGATGATTAGGGAACTGGAGACTAAAACATATGAAGAACGGCTGCAGGAGCTGGGTATGTCTAGTTTGATGAAGAGAAGGACCAGGGGAGACATGATAGCAGTGTTCCGATATCTCAGAGGGTGCCACAAAGAAGAGGGAGCCAAACTATTATCCAAGGCACCTGGGGGCAGGACAAGAAGCAATGAGTGGAAACTGATCAAGGAGAGAAGCAACGTGGAACTAAGGAGAAATTTCCTGACAGTTAGAACAATTAACCTCTGGAACAGCTTGCCTCCAGAAGTTGTGAATGCCCCAACCCTGGAAGCCTTTAAAAAGATGTTGGATAGCCATTTGTCTGAAATGGTATAGGGTTCCTGCCCACGCAGGGGGTTGGACTAGAAGACCTACAAGGTCCCTTCCAACTCTGCTATTGTATTGTATTGTATTGTATTGTATAGGAAGACTTACCCCAGTAACTCAAGAGCTTTCCTACCAGCTTCTCCATTGATTTTCTGGAGTCAAGGTTGCAAATGATGACCACATGATTGCGTGTCCTTGCAATGGGTTATAGGTGTAAACTGGTTGCCAAATGCCCAGATTGCGATTGCATGATGGGAGGGTGCTCGGATGGCTGGAACTCTAAATATCAGTTACAACCTCCATTCATTCAGTACCTTTGTAACTTAATGGTTGCTGAACATAGTCATAGGTTGACATATAATCACATGGTCATAGGTTGAGGAATACCTGTAAATGTATCCTGTTCATGTGCATTACTTACTGCTGACGTAAAATGGTACATGGGCCAATTTGCTTGGCTGTGTGAATTCATAGTACAACAAAACGAAGTATTTTCACTTGCAGAGATGGTGACTTCCCTTTCCCTTCAAGTGCATTCACCAACCAGCCACACAGAAAGGCTGAAGCCTTCAGTAGGTATAGATCACAAATTAGGCAGATCATTCATCCACCCCCACCCCCCCACACACACATTCTCCATTCATAACAAAACAGATCAGATTATTCTAGCCAGAAATCTGACCTGGCTGATTGTTGAGCACTATTGAAATTTGGCTCTGGGCTGCATAAAAAATTAGGTTGAGTGTGCAGGTTACACATCTCAATTTATTCTCACCTGCATTAGTGCTCCAAGGCTCAGACTAAGAGCTTTCCTTTTAACTAAGGATTGAACCTGAGACCTCATGCTAAGTATTCATCGTGCCAGTGAACTGTGAAGCAACACATTATTTATGATGAGCACTGAACTTAACACTGAGCACCAGTACCAAATGCCACCGCTCTCAAAAAGCTCTCAGAATTGCTGTATTGTTTCCATAGATCACCCCCTATTTCTGACGCATGTTGTCTGATGGCCCTGTGCAATGGGAGTGAGTGCATTTCTTTGCAATCCATATTTTATGGCCTTTCAAGAATGCAGCAGGGAATAGTGTGACCTTGTCATCTCAGGCTGCAAGAAGAATTTCTGTAATTTTTCTAAACTTTGTTGTCAGGCATATGGTGCTACATCAGTTTCCTTTATATATGGTGATAGGGTTTTTTTTTAAACCAGTCAACCTTCCACACGGTGATATTTCCAGAAGAGTAGTTGTGAATCCTGTGGCTCTTAATTCAGTGCATTAGAAGAGGCCCATAGTAGGGAAAAGACAGGACATTTTGCCCAGAAGCTGAGCAAATTTTCCTAACTGTCACTGAGAGGTAACCCACGCCTTACTGTCAAGTGTGAGCTCTTAAAATCTATCATATGTTCCTATTCACAGTTTGGCTTCTGAGTTGGAGTTTATGAGGTAAATAATAAATGTCCTTAGTTTTGAATGATAGTAATGTACCAAACTTCTATTTTGGATGATGATTCTAATCATTTCAGACCTCGCAAGATTTGCTCGCCAAATCTTTGATTTGTGAGTGGCCTGGAATTAGTCTTGTAATTCTTACAGAACCTAAGTTGTAAAAAAAAGTATGTGAAGAATTTTGCTCCTCATCCTACGTTTCAAAGACAGCGTAATTAGATTTCACCTTAGAATAAGGGTAAATATGTATTTCATGTTGAAGCGTCGGAAGATGTCCTGGGTCTGGAGTTTAAAGGAGACTTAATAATAGGAACTATCACTCCAGAGTATTCTTAGGTTTTCCTTGTTATGACTGACCAGTTCTGTGCTTGGAGTCATTAATCTTTCTCATGTTTTCTTGGCTGAAGCTTATGAGAAACAGATGTTCACATCTGGAAAGTTTGTGCTGGGCTTCTTTGTTGAAGTAAAATAGTTTAAATTGTATCAGAGATTGCTGGAGGAAAAAAACCAAAGACATGAAACTTATCTGCCACATTATTAAACTTTTGTCATATTCAACTTTAGTCAATATTTAAAGCATAGGGATGGAGATAAATGCACTTTTTATTAGATTTGTAGAAATTTCCTAAAGACTATTGCCCTTACTGTCCAATTAGCTCTTCTGAATTTTAGCAGTCAGTTCTTCTTACCAACATTTTTTTCGACTGTTGAGTTAGAGCAACTTTTTGCAGATCTACACCATTGAATTATGGATGGTTCCCAGTGGCGTAGCGTGGGGGGTGTAGGGGGGGCCGGCCGCACCGGGCGCAACATCTGGGGGGCGCGCTCGCACTCGCAGCTCTCCGTCGCTTCGGGAAAGGGGATCGAGTAAGGCAGAAACAGCGGCAGCCGGGGAATGTGGCCACCGCCGCGGGAACCGGAGAAGCGTCGCCCGAAGCAAGAGCGGCTGCAAGAGGAGGCGTTTTCTCCCCGTCGCCCCGTCTTCTTCCTTGGGGAAAGGATCTTAGGGGCTTTTTCATATTTTTATTAGTATTATTTCTCGGGCGGGGGAGGGGGGGTCCGGAATCCAGGAAACCGGGAGGGGGCGGAAAATCACAGGGAAAAGGAAGAGAGCTCGGCGGGCGGAAGGTGGGGAGAGCTCGCGCGTTCCAGCTGATTCAGCAGCGGTCTTGTGAATGCGCGGAGATGTAGCTGACAGGGCGGGAGAGGCGTCGCGCTCTCCGGATCGAAGGGAGGCCAGCTCTTTCGGGTACCTGCCGGCTGCGGCTGCCTCCCCTACCCCGCTGCCGTCGGATCTTCCTGCACCCCTCCTCTCCCCCCTTCCCGTTTCTCGCTTCCCCGCCGCTCCGCATGCTGCGCCCTCCCCGTCCTCGATGCCGCTGCTTCCCCCCGGGGGAGGGCTAGAAAGGCGCCGAGAAGGATGAGCGAAGGGGTCGCCTCGCCGCCGGGTGCCGCAGCTGCTGCCGAGGAGGGGGCGACGGCGGGCGGGGCCCCTGCGGCGGGCGATGGAGTGGAAGAGACTCCAGTGCTAAAATCCACGGGTTAGGGGGCGCAAATTACTTGCCTTGCCCCGGGTGCTGACAACCCACGCTACGCCACTGATGGTTCCATATAACATATGTAAAAGTAAGTGTACTAAGAATAGTTATTAGGTAAGTCAGTCAGACAAACAGAATAGAGTTGGAAGGGACCTTGGACGTCTTCCAGTCCAGCCCCTGCTCAAGCAGGAGACCTTATATCATTTCATACAAGTGACTGTGTAATCTCTTCACCTACAAGGTCCCTTCCAACTCTGTTAATCTGTATCTGTATCTATAAGTCTCTTAAAAACCTCCAGTGATGAAGCACCCACAACTTCTGAAGGCAAGCTGTTCCACTGTTTAATTGTCCTCAGTAATCCGTTTCTCCTTAATTCCAAGTTGCTTCTCTCCCTGATTATTTTCCATCCATTGTTTCTTATCCTGCCCTCTGGTGCTTTGTAAAATAAACTGAACCCCTCCTTTTTGTGGCAGTCTCTCAAATACTGAAATACTGCTATCACAGTGATGGCTAACCTTTTTTGGCTCACGTGCCAAAAGCGGAAGGCGCACAGGGGGGGATCGTGCATGGGCATGCCATACCTATAATGCTATGTGTGTGACCCCCTGCTTACGGCACACTTTTTTCACCCTCCCCAGGCTCCAGATGCTTTCTAGGTGCCTGGGGAGGGTGAAAACAGCCTCCTCCCCCACCTCCAGAGGCTTCAGGAGCTTCCCTGAAGCCTCCAGAGAGTGAAAAACAGCCTTAAAAGATGGCGTAAATCAGCTGGCCAGCACACATATGAACACTGGAGCTGACAGGGCAACGCCTTGCGTGCCCTAAGAAATGGTTCCACGTGCCACCAGTGGCACCCGCGCCATAGGTTCGCCATCACGGTGCTATCATGTCTTCCCTACTCTTTCTTTTCTCTAGATCAGGGGTCTCCAACCTCGGCAACTTTAAGACTTTAAGCTTTGCTGACTGAGGAATTCTGGCAGTTGAAATCCACAAGTCTTAAAATTGCCATGGTTGGAGGCCCCTCCTCTAAACTAGCCAAACCCAAATCCTACAACCATTCTTCATATTTTTTAGTCTCCAGGCCTTTAATTGACTTAGTTTCATGAGCCTCAGCTGTGAGTCCTTGGTATGCTTTGCCACAAAAATGATATGAAATCATATAGGTGTTTGTTTGTTTTAACAAGTTTGTGATATTCTTTTACCACAGTCTTTAATTTGGAGATAATAGTGACTTCTCTTTCAGAGTTTCTGTAAGAAAGTGTGGTTTCTCATAACGTACACTTGTAACCAAGAATTAAATTAGCTTGAAATAGGCAAATAATGTTGTTACCTTGAAAAACTTTGCCTCACTACTTGGTCATCTCATGCTTCCAATCTTCTTGGCATTCTTTTATGTCACTTTACATCTTTCATATCAATCCAGCACTCTGCTACCATAAGAATTCACATGTGATTATATGTAATCTCTGTATTGACATATGTTTATTTCCTGATCTCTGCAAACTCGGTGTTTGATTGTATAACTCAGTACACTGCTGCTGCCTATGATCTTTATTCTAACCTTTTCAGTTGCCCAAAGATTTTGCTGTGCTCATTTGAAAACAAACATTACTTTTTTTATTTTTGCTTCCCTGTATACTTCGAGAATACTTTGCAGTATTATTTTCCTGACTTTATTCAAAACCTCTCTTGAATATCTCTTTTTACAAAGCCTTTGACGTAATCTATTAGTTATCATTCCCTATCTTGGCTTAACCAATCAACAAAGATTAAGCAGTATATGTAATTGAAAATACCATTGTGTTATCTTAATTCTCTCCCCCCACCCCACGCCCTTCTTTTGTATCTTTCAGGTTCAATCTTAACTTGCACACTATATGGAACTGATAAAGGATTAGGGTTTATTTTAGATCGTTTTATATAGAGAGATTGTTACACAGGAGACAAATAAATCAATGGATTACATGCATAGAAGAAAGTTGATGACACCACAGTTTTGATGGGATTGTATCAGACTTGTGGATAACCCTATCATCAATGCAGAATGTTGCTTGAAAAGCTCTAAAATTGCAGAAATATTCCGCCATTGTTTGTTTCAGGAATCCTTGCATAATGACAAGTAGCTTGCTTTGCTTGTTGATTGCTTCTGTATCTGAAGATGTTTTTATAGAAAAGATGGTATAAGAAATCATTGTAATAGATACCATTTATGGGCATGTCTCCAGTATTATTGAAAGATAGGGTTGAAAAGAATTTGAGGAACTGGCTTTGCTGGCTCGCATGGTGCTTACAGAGTAGTAATCAACCTTGGAATTGGTTAGTGCTTTGAAGACACACACATAACACACGCACACACCTTTTTAATTTTTAATTCATTCTATTCTTATTTTATCTGGCTCTTTTTATTGAAATACAGTATTTTTATAGAGCTTTTAATGGTTTTATTGTAACCACCCAAATTTGCTCTGAGAGATGGATGGTCTCTTAATTTGATAAATAAGATAATTAATAATTAATATTTTTATAGATAAAGAAAGCTCTTAGTTCTCCTGAATGAAAGCAAATATACATGTCCCACGATAATGTTGCAGCATCCAATTTGGGTTGGTCACTGCGACCGAAAGTTTAGTCTTCTGAGCTTTTGTACTTATGCTGGACCCCATCCTCAGGGAATGTCTCTCTACTTGTATGTGGTGTACACACACACACACACACACACGCACACACACACACACACACACACATATTCGTGGATTTTCACGGATGTAGGTATGCTGGTCTTGTTGTATTTGGGTCTTTTCCCGTGTAAGATTGAGATTGTCTTGGCAACATTTCGGCAAGGTCTCACTCACCATCTTCAGCCTGGTGTTTCAGGTTAGTGCTTGTGCGAGTAAAGCGTGGTTGGAGCTGCTGTCTTTCTATAAATCTTGGTGGGGGTATGTGGAGTGCTGGCTTTGTTGCTGTAAGTGGGTTGATTGACTATGTAGTTGCATCATGATTGGTCAGCTCCATCTACCAATCATGATGCAATTACACAACATAAATAAACGTAATGATACATTCTGCCTACCAGAAATCTTGAAACTAGCCCTAGCCAATAAACGAGTCCCAGCCACAAAAATTGACAACAGACCCGGAACAACACAGGACACCATCACCAGTCTCCCTCAACAAACATCAACTCCATCAACCAATCAAGATGTGACAACACAGCCAACCAATCCGTTTAAAGCAACAAAGCCAACATTCCACACATTCCCACCTATATTTATAGAAAAATGCCCACTCCAATCACAGTTTGCTCGCACAAACATGAAGCCAAAGGCACCAACCTGAAGATGACGAGTGTAACCTCGTCAAAATGTTGAAAAGATATTTTCAATCTTACACGGGAAAAGACCCAAATACACCAAGATCTACATACATACATACATACATACATACATACATACATGCATGCATGCATGCATGCATGCATGCATATTTGTGTTGTGTTTGTGTTCATAAGCAGCTTTGCTTCCTCCCTTATTTGGGGCTTACCAGGGTATTGTGACACTGTGTGTGTGTGTGTGTGTGTGTGTTTATGTCAAAGCACCTGGGATGCCTAAATATGGGAGGAAGCATACTGCTTCCCTTTTTGCCTTTCTGCCTGGAAGGCTCCTAGGCTGGAGCTGAAAGGCAAAAGGGAAGCAGTATGCTCCCTCCCATATTTGGTCATACCAGGTGCTTTGACATAAACACTTACTTATTTCCCTGGCTCAGCTGATAAGGGAGGAGGGCCTGTGCCTTAGTGGCTAATACAACTGCCTAACATGTAAATACAGCCCGGGTTCTAATCCCAGTAAGGGTATGGCTAGCTGATGAGAACTAAATAGCTTGAAATAGATCTATACTAGTCTCCCTTTATTTATTTATCAACACAAATGCAACACACACACACACACACACACACACACACACATGTTTTTAAATAATGGAATATTCTGCTCTATTAACCTTTCCAAATATTTTATTGCTGAATTGAATATAAAATAAAGCAGCTGTGTGTGGGAGAGACATGTATTTATTTTCGAATTATCTAGTATCTTGTCCATGCTTCAAGGGTTGAATGCTACAAGCTGCTGAGAACTCACAAGAGGTGTTAAATCCCTTCCCCTCCCACTACATCCTGTGAAATCTGAATACTAAGGGATCGCTTTCCATCAGTGCTCTGACATCCACTCCTCTAAACATTATGATCATGTACAGCTTTCTGTGAGGAACACGGAAGAAAACAGCAATATGATTAAAAATATTGTAGATATTAAGATTGTGTCAGTAAAGAGGCCAGTTTCCAAAAATGCTACATGTACTTTTTCCAAGTCTATCATTCTGGTTAAGAATATAAAAATATCTGTGAACAGATTGTATATCTAAATATATTTTCTGCCTATCCCAAGAGGCAGGCACCAGTCCAACTCATTTTACCAGCTATGAGCAAGGTATCCTCACCCTGTTATATTCTATCTCTGAATAAATCCAGATCAATTCTAGAAGAATAGATTCGGCAAACTATCCAAATGTTTTCTCTCACTGCTTGGATTTGAGAACAGTGAAGGATCTTTTCTATAAAGCATTTCTTTCAGGTTTTCTGAAAACAATTTTAATTAAATGTTCTACTTGGTGCTTCCTGGGTTTCTTTTCTTTTTTTGTGAAGGAATACCCTCTTTTAATGTCAAAGACGTTGTGGATTCCTTCATGGTAGTAATTATTTCTGTTATCTGAAATAAATTCAGTGACAGAGTACTTTATCTATGCACATTCCATGAGTAAGTCAATTTGTATATATTGATTAAAACAGCCCTTATGTACAATTATTATTTTCCTCTAGTAGTGAGAACCCTTTGAAACTCTAGAAAAATGACCCTATAAGATGGCAACAAACTGCTCCTTCTAATTCTCTTCTCACGTAAACTTGTACCAAAAAAAATAAAAAAATAACAAAATAAAAAGTTCAAAACAAATCAGAAAGGTTTTTTAAATGTATTCTTTCTTCCTGTCCCTCATTATTTCTGTCTGGATTTAACAGAAGTGTCATATGTCCAGCTTCGCTAAATAAAAATCATTAGTGCAGGTAAGAAGGAAGTCTTGGAGACATTTGATTGGGTTAAATGCCTCTTATACATATGGAAGCTCAAACCCATAGCTTTTTCTTCTTATTTAACATACTGTTTAGTGTTTGGTAGCCATGAACAAGCATTAGGTTGTCAAGCATTTATATGACTGTCAGTCTTAACATCAGTACCACCAGTCCTTTGTGTATCACATCTGGAGGTGGACAAGGCTGGGGCTCCCAAGAGCTCTTTTTCTTTGCTCCACAGATGTGTTTGTGGTGCATTCAGCTGTGAAGATGCTGTTGGTGGGGCTGGTCCTTTCCATTTCTCTCCTAAGCTATCTCTGTATTTCTTTCCTCATCCCAGGCAACGAACTACTTCCGTGGTCAACAGTATGAGGGCACTGTTTGATTTTCTATGTTTTATGTGTTTCAGGGACATCTTGCAATAACTCAGTTTCCAAGGACTGCTACTTTACTTAAATCAGAAACTTACTGGCAAATGTCCATTTTCTTTAATAGAAAGAACTGAGTTAAAGAACTAACCTATATTATTTCTTTTTCAAGATAATTCCTCCCCTTTCCAATGTGAAAAAATAGCTTGATGGGAAGCTGAAAACAGATGGTGAGCAGCTGAAGTACATAAGTGTGTTGTTCAAAATAAGCATTTAGGCTGGGTAGGTGACAAGCCATATTTACTTTTTTATCCACTCAGTAATACCTACTTTTAGCTGTTTTAAAATACTTAACACATCAACTACCTGGGAAACACAACAGATTGATGTGAAGGGTCCTCATAATGTTGGTGAAAAAGCAACAAAAATGTCTAACCTTTTTCAGATTCTAAGTGAATCTTTTTTTGTTTTTTCCTAAATTGCCTTCATGGAATACCTTGCCTTAAAATGTAATTTATTATATTAGTATAGATTTATGTTTTTTATTTTAAAAATATTTTTTTTAAAGTGAACCGGTAACAATAGGTTAATAAGAACATTTCTCTTTGGAATTCAAAGTGAAGCCTGTGACTTGCTTTGAATTTCAACATTGCAATCGTGTTAGGTTTTTTCTTTCTTTTTGTATTGAAGCAAAGTCCCTCTGACCACCAGCTTAGAAAACCTGTTGTCTCCCTGTATTCTGTTTTACTAGAAGTGAAGTGAACAGATCATGCCAGACTAATCTTATTGCATTCTTTGATAATGTGACAAAATTAATGGACCAGAGGAATGCCGTCGATATAGTTTACTTGGACTTCAGTAAGGCATTTGACAAGGTAGACCATAACCTACTACTAGATAAAGTAGAAGAATGTGCTTTAGATAGCATCACCACCAGATGGATTTGTAACTGGCTGACCAACCACACTCAACGTGTAGTCCTCAATGGAACTGCATCTACATGGAAGGAAGTATGCAGTGGAGTCCCCCAAGGCTCTGTTTTAGGCCCAGTACTCTTCAACATCTTCATCAATGATTTGGACGAGGGAATAAATGGGGAACTCATCAAATTTGCAGACGACACCAAGCTGGCAGGAACAGCCAATACTCCAGAAGACAGGCTTAAGATACAGAAGGATCTTGACAAACTTGAACATTGGGCACTATCTAATAAAATGAAATTCAATGGTGAAAAGAGTAAGGTTCTACATTTAGGCAACAAAAATGAAATGCACAGGTACAGTATAGGTGGTACCTTGCTCAATAGCAGTAACTGTGAAAGGGATCTTGGAGTCCTTGTAGACAACCATTTAAATATGAGCCAGCAGTGTGCAGCAGCTGCCAAAAAAGCCAACACAGTGCTAGGCTGCATAAACAGAGGGATAGAATCAAGATCACGCGAAGTGTTAATACCACTTTATATTGCCTTGGTAAGGCCACACCTGGAATACTGCATTCAGTTTTGGTCACCACGATGTAGAAAAGATGTGGAGACTCTAGAAAGTGCAGAGAAGAGCAACAAAGATGATTAGGGGACTGGAGACTAAAACATATGAAGAACGGTTGCAGGAACTGGGTATGTCTAGTTTAATAAAAAAAAAGGACTAGGGGAGATATGATAGCAGTGTTCCAATATCTCAGGGGTTGCCACAAAGAAGAGGGACTATTCAAACTATTCTCCAAAGCACCTGAGGGCAGAACAAGAAGCAATGGGTGGAAACTAATCAAGGAGAGAAGCAACTTAGAACTGAGGAGAAATTTCCTGACAGAACAATTAATCAGTGGAACAGCTTGTCTCCAGAAATTGTGAATGCCCCAATACTGGAAGTCTTCAAGAAGATGTTGGATAGCCATTTGTCTGAAATGGTTTAGGGCTTCCTGCCTAGGCAGGGAGTTGGACTAGATGACCTCCAAGGACCCTTCCAACTCTGCTATTGTATTGTATTGAAGTGAGTAAAGCACTGCAATTGGAAGCCTGAGAACATGGAATATGCATAATATGCATAAAATGGAGAAAGTCATGTTCTTTAAAATCATTGAGTAGATTTGTTTTTATGTATCATTTTTATTTTCAGGTTAATTTGAGGTGCTCCCTCTTTTAGAATACAGAAATTGCTTTTCCAGAGTATGATTCAGTATTATATATCTATTAGTAAATAAAGGGCAACAGAGGTAGACTTTAAACTGTTGTAGCAATTTATATACTCTGGATTAGCATAAGAACGTTATTGAGCTTTTCATTGTGTCTTAATAATAATAGGTGTTAATCGGTTCATTAATGCTAGAATGGCATGTTGTCTTCAAACAATTATTTTGTGAATGGCCACTATTATTAAACTAATTATTCATTGCAATCCATTTCTCTCAGAGTTCACTTATAAATCTTTTTGCCCTGAATCCTAGCCATGAATTTAAGAGGGTAGATTAAACTGAGAGGTTAGACTTGTAAAGATTTACTTGCCCTCTGAAAATGCTAAGGGATTCCATTTTTTCTTCAAAAATATGATGCTGTTCTCAGATCTTTAGTTAGGGTAAACTAAAGCTATATCAGAGTAGAAGTTCCTTTTCGTTTGGTTGAACTAACAATATTTACTACACGCATTGTACATTTGTAATAATAAAAAACATTTATGATGGCGGTCAACAGGGAAGTAAATTGGAGTAAGCCATGAAGCTTATGATTTCTAAGTACAGAGCTTAGGCTCAGGATTGTAGGATACGTTTCCCATTGGTTTCAGTCATCACTGCAATGTATCAACGTCAAATAAGGAATAAGGGCCTGGAAGCAATGGATGACAGATTTCTATAAATTATCAGATTGGTAAAATAGTCAACCTTAATTTATCACCTGTTGGTCCCTGAATAAAGTAGGCTTCTCTTGCCTACACTAAGGACCTATTGTTTTCCTGCCTTGCTTTTTATACTAGTAGAGCTAAATTATAGTTCTTGCCCAAGTACCTGAAATAAAGAAGCCCTGAAGTTGAACGCAGCTTCTGAGGTCTAGCATAGCCCTCACTTAGGAGGGCATTTGGGACCAGCAGCTCTGTTGCTAAGTGGCACAGTAATAAAATGAAATGTCACATGCTGCATCCGTTGCAAATGCATGCCAAACACATAAATCACAACTATGTGACCACAGAGATGCAATGATGGCCTTAGATTGGAGTTGATTCAAATTCTCCTCCAGTGTAACTTTGAACAGTCTGAATAAATGGTCAGTAAGCAAGGACTACATGCACTTGAACACTTCCATGCAGCTTTCTTCGCAATTGTCGGGAAGGATTTTGCCATTGTTTCTTCTGGGTTTGATTTGATTTGACTTTCCATTCCAGGCTATAATCCTGAAACTCCCTGGTGGTTTCCCAGAAAAAAATCTAACAAAGTCTGGCCTTGTTAGTTTTTGTATCCAGACAAAGGTCTGCCAGGTGCTGCAGTCTGCATTCAAATCATTTACAAACAGAATAGTAAGTTAGAATTCTGTTTCACAGTTGTGTATGCACCTATAGAATATGAATCTTGCCCAACAAAAAAGCTCTTTTTTAAAAAAAGGAGCAGTATAGTAGTTCTTGAGGTATGTTTATCCACATTATTCTGCATTGAATGGAATGATAGGGAACTTTATGAATAATGTTCTCAAGTCCTTAATGCTAATGTTGAGCAGAAAACATAAACGATATCAGTGGCTGTTGGTCTAATATAGGGGAGGGCAAACATCTGGGTTGGGTGGCCACAACTCATCCGTTGGTGGGCTGCAGGAGATCTTCCAATGGCATCATTGGAAAGGGTGGGATTCAGAACATTGGCCCCATTTGTTCATAATGTAGAGGAATTTTACAAATGGAAATAGAAACGGCTCCTCTTCCCGCTCTTATTTTAACCTCATTTTAAAATTGTAGAAATTCATCAGTTTTCAGCATCCTGATATTGATTCAAGGACTGATGGGGAAACGCATGTGGCCAACAGTCAATGGGTTGAGCATCTCTCCTAGTGTGCTATAAAACAGACCTTTTCCACTGTGGTTTTGTAAATAACAGGTTGCTTCATATCTTTTGTCTGTTATGTGACAAAACTTTTAATGAAGAACTGCTGTCATGTCTATTACTATTGGAGGGAACCCAAACCATTTTTCTCCCCTTCATTTGCTGTTTTCCTTCTTTTCAGAAGTAAGGTCTGCCAACTCTGGCAGAATGTGTGACTTAAGCAGGTGTTTTGAATTTCCACAGGGTTTTTAAGTGAAGGACAGTAAAAGTCAGCACTGTATACAGAAGAATACTTTTGCTAGTTAAGATCCTCACCTATTTTCACACTCTTGATGCTTCTTCCTATTTTCTAAATCAAACGAACAGATTGCCAACGGAAGTTGTACAATAGGACTTTGTTTTCTACGCTACTCATCTTGCAGAGGCAAATCTAAGCAGTTTACAGTCTTTCAATAAAATGCCATGTAAAACATTAAAACAATAAAAGATCATACATTTAAAATTCAGTTAAAGTTCTTTTTTATTTGCATTTTGGTCATTCATTGAAATCCTGAGATTCCATTTTTCTTGACTTTGCGTCTTCCATTTTCCAGGCTTATCTCTGGAAAAATTGTTGTTTCTCTCTGGAGGAATTTTCCTAATATAGCAAGCAAAATACCTCAGGTTGTTATAAATGCCTTCTTTAACTTAAATAGAAAGCACCGTTACTTTGTTATCTGCTTTTGCTGTATTACCCATTCTTAAAGTTATATTAGTTCGTGATTCTGGGATGGCTTCATGTTCTAGATCAGAAATCCCCAAACCCAAGGCTGTGGCCCACCACTGGGCCATGAGCCATTTGGAACCAGGCCATGGAAGCACCGAGCAAATGCACAGGCACATTCCCTCTTGCATGCTTTGCTGGCTGCTCATGTAGAACCATCCACCTTTCCCCCGGTACGCAAAGCTGGAAAGGTTGTGGAACTCTGTTCTAGATAACCTTGTCCATTAAACCTAATTTTTTTTTTAAAAAAATGTTTTTATTGAACATATTGCATCCTTTATAGCACATTTCCACTTTTGCAATGTTCCAGTATTGGTATCCCTCATATTTATAAACCTAAATTTAATAACATAAAGACATCTTCATATCAAAGTTTTTCCTGACTATTAATTGTACAGGAGCTTCTAGAAAGCTACAAAACTTCATGGTTATTGATTGAGTATTGACTTCCACATACTTTATGTATGTATCTATACTGTAATCACAAAGGATTTTGTACACATTAGTTTTTTGACAGGCAAAAACCTTTCAAACATGATATTTTAACACTAGTGGTAGGCAAAAGAGGAACAAGTTAAGTAACAACTTTGGAAATTGATGTAGCAGTGATTTAAACTCTGATTGAATAACCTGTTCTGGACTTTAGTGTGAATGTAATTATGAATTCTTTTTGTTGGGATTTTTTGTAAGATTGTATTAAAGAGTTCCAACAAAGTAGGATACTGGGATACTTAGACAGACGAATTGTTTTAAAACAAAATTAATTAGTCATCAGTCCTGATCAAATATTGCATTAGTTGATAGACATGCATAAATCTGTAAAACCAAGACATTGGCTACTACATGGAAACATTTATCTTACCATAATTACACCAGGCTACTATGTATGCTGTATGTATTATTGCAGAAGAGTTATGTCTTGCAAGTGTATCTTATTCTAACTAAATTAGAATTAGTAGTGAGGTCTATTGTTCTAGGAAGAAATTTCTTTTCCTGTATACTTACTGAATAAACAATTAACTTGTTTATATATCAATAAAGACTACAATTTCCATCCATACTAAAATATGATTAAACCCCTCTCTTCGTATTCAAATTCAAATTTTGGTTTCTTCTTATTCTTAGTTTCTGCGCAGGTTGCTGTGTAAAATCTTGAGTGACAGTTACTAATGACAAGAAAGAGAATCTATAACTTCATGTCTAAACTTCTGATTGGGCAATTCAGACTGTCTGCTAGTGAGTGTTGCAGAATTCCAACATTGTGCCAAGTGTTGAAGGTTGGTTGCAATGTGACTAACTGCTAAGATTTCCTGTGGGCCTTTTCACACCCATTGCTGAAAAAGCAGGTGGTTTGAAGTGAGGGCTCCCTCTGGGGTTTCACACTCCATGCACAACATGCAAAAGTGAAAGACAACCATCCGTTCTGTCCATCCTGAGTTCCCCCCACTTAACAATGGGAGAACAGGGAGGGGGCAGAGAAGTTGAACACAGATGGATATGTTGGAAATATGTCAATATAAGGAAATGCTGCAGCAGTGTCCCAGATTGCTTGGGAAGTAATTAAATGAGACAGACAACCATTTGTTTATTGAACAAATAATGGGTGGGTGGGTTGTTTAAGCAGTTAAGGAGCATACATTTTGATAGGCAACAGCATAAGAACATTTCTTGCAACAAGTTGGTTAGCACAATGGATTTGGCTATTTTGTGGGTCCTTTTGTGATTTTAGAAAAAACGTTTCAATTGAATTCTTCACTGTTTCAGATAAAATTCTAGATTCCTTTATTTTATTTTACCAGTAAAATACCAGTATTCTCTTCGGTGTTTTGTAAAGGAAGCTTTATAGATAAATACTCCTTTGCCAGCCTGTTGTGACTCTTCATAACCACCTGAGAGTAATTCCCTTCTTATTCTACCTTAACGTCCCTAATATAATATGGATTGGGAAAGTTCAAAACCTTATTGTTAATTGCTTGGATCCATGGAAACATTTATTTCCATCCATCATTTCTGATGTTACCCTATTTGGTAGCAGTAGGAAATAGATCACTGTTTTTTAGAACTGTGTTTTGAACTCATTGGGACACTTTTTATTAACAGACTTGCATATGATTATGTTGTTAAGAGCCTTGCACATAGATGCGCTAAAAATGGTGAATTTGTTGGATGCTATTGAAATACATCTAACTGCAGACTAAATTCAGACATTCAGTTCTATAAGATGAATTCTAATAATTTCCATCAAGTTGGTCTACCTTTATATTTTGTTAGCTAAGAAAGGTCCAACCACTAGTGGATCCTGCGTTGATTAGAGGAGTGGATTAGATGAGCTCCAATGGCCCTTCCAGTTTTACATTCTGTACCGTGTTTGACCTGAACCAATTAGTTGGATTTAGTCTCTCTGCCTTCGTTATTCTCTCTCTCTTACATGTGAACACACTGGCTTGGAGATCAGATCTGATCAGATTCCTCAAAGAGTTGTTATGTAAGAATTCTATACATTCTATAACAGGGGTCCCCAACCTTTGCAACTTTAAGTCTGAAGGACTTCAGCTCCCAGAATTCTCCAGCCAGCTTTGCAAAGGTTGGGGACCCCTGTTATAGAATGTATAGACGTATTTTGAACTCTCTGAAGCACTATATAAAAAATTAATATGATTCAAACTTGCTTTTCTGTGTGCCCTACTTTTGTATTTTTTGCCAAGACTCACCACAATATCTATTTCAGGCATAGTTTTTTTTACTGTATTCTTGATTTTTTCCCCCACATTCCACTTTAGTTGCTGGTGAGAAGAGAGTATCAGTGATGCCAGGATCCCCTGTGGAAGTCAAGATTCAATCAAGATCTTCTCCATCCAGTATGCCACCATTACCACCTGTCAACCCCAGTGGCCCCCGGCCTGTTTCGTTTACTCCAGCAGCATGTAAGAAAGCAGTAATTTGTATTTGAGGCTATTAATTCCCGAATGATTTTTTTGTTTTTCTATATGAAAATAAATCATTTTAAGAAGCTTACTACAGGCCTTTTCATTTTAATGCCAACAACTGTCACATGTCACAACTGTCACACTGGACCCAGCTGTGTTAGCCAACTACCGTCCGGTCTCCAACCTTCGCTTTCTTGCGAAGGTTGTTGAGGGTGTGGTGGCACGACAGTTCCCCCAGCACCTGGAGGAAACTGTCTATCTAGACTCGCGCCAGTCCGGTTTCCGGCCTGGGTACAGCACAGAGACGGCATTGGTCGCGTTGGTGGATGGTCTCTGGAGGGCCCGGGATAAAGGTTGCTCCTCGATCCTGGTCCTATTAGACCTCTCAGCAGCTTTCGATACCATCGACCATGGTATCCTATTGCACCGGCTGGAGGGGTTGGGGTTGGGAGGCACCGTCCTGCGGTGGTTCTCCTCCTACCTCTCCAGCCGGTCGCAATTCATGTTGGCAGGGGGGCAGAGGTCGACCTCAAGGTCGCCCCTTTCTGACCCTCTTGTGTGGGGTGCCTCAGGGGGCGGTCCTTTCACCTCTCCTGTTCAACATCTATATGAAGCCGCTGGGCGAGATCATCCGTGGTTTCGGGGTAGAGTTCCATCAGTACGCTGATGACACTTAGCTGTACATCTCTACCCCTGACCACCCCAATGATGCCGTCGAAGTGATGTCCCGGTGCCTGGAGGCCGTGCGAGCCTGGATGGGGAGGAACAGGCTTCGACTCAACCCGTCCAAGACCGAGTGGCTGTGGTTTCCGGCGTCACGATATAGCCAGCTGGTTCCATTGCTGGCCATCGGGGGCGAGTCATTAGCCCCCGTGGAGAGGGCCCGCAACTTAGGCGTCCTCCTGGACTCTCGGCTGTCTTTGGATGACCATTTGACAGCCGTGGCCAGGGGGGCTTTTTATCAGGTTTACCTGATACGCCAGTTGCGCCCCTTTCTGGATCGTGGCGCTTGACGCACAGTTACTCAAGCCCTTGTCATCTCCCACCTGGACTACTGTAACGCTCTCTACATGGGGCTCCCCTTGAGGTGCACCCAGAGGCTCCAGCTAGTCCAGAATGCAGCCGCGCGGGGGATTATGGGAGTCTCAAGACAACACCTCTCCTACGCGAGCTGCACTGGCTGCCTGTGGCTTTCCGGGTGCGCTTCAAGGTACTAGTAACCATCTTCAAAGCGCTCCATGGCACGGGACCTAGATACTTGCAGGACCGCCTCCTACCACATACCTCCCTTCGACCTGTCCGCTCCCACAGGGTGGGCCTCCTCAGGGTACTGTCGGCCGGACAATGCCGACTGGCGACCCCCAGGGGGAGGGCCTTCTCTGTGGCAGCCCCCGCCCTCTGGAACGACCTGCCCCCCGACCTTCGTACAACTACGGACATACGCCTTTTCTGTTGGGCATTAAAAACACACTTGTTTCAAGTGGCCGGCCTGGCATAGTTTTTAAATTGATTTTGGCATAGTTTTTAAAATTAATTTTAGTGATTAGAATTTTAGCACGGGTTCGCTTAATTTAATTTACTTTTAACATTTTATTATATTTATTGTATTGTGTTTTACTGTTCCCTGTGCACTGCCCTGAGTCCCAAAATTGGGAGATAGGGCGGTATATAAATATGAACAAATAAATAAATAAAATAAATGTCAAAAATGGCAAGATGACACATGCAGTGTTGCGATCCATGCTCCGCCCCAATGAGTATGACCACAGATGTTGACCTCTCCCACCACAAGTGCTGATGGCCAGAGGTTGGAAAGAGCTTTTTGAAATACAGTTGTCTTTTTATTTCTAACCAACAATGCGTTGAAGCGTGTTTCTCCAGCAGAATAACTTTTGGGAAAAAGCTATGTCTTTGAATGATTTTGTCATACCCATTGCCTGGAGAAAGGGACAGTAAGAAGACAAATGTTTTTCTACCGGTGACATCCAGATATTTCATCATTTTTGGAGGACAGAACTCATAATTATCAAATAATAAATTTCCCAAAACTAAGTAAAAGTAAAGTAATTTTTTTTTGTGTTTTAATTTTGAACTACATGAGCATTGGTTCATATAGTCTAGCATTGCTAATTCTAAGGACAGGTAGTTCTCGTATAATGACTAAACTCTCAAGATCTTGATCCCAACCCCATCCGCCTAGGAGGATCAGACCTGCTCCCCACCCCACCTGGCCCAGGAGTTGTCAACCAGTTACAGATCTCACCAGTGTGTTCCAACCTTCACTCTTTTTTGTAGCTGCTGACAGATGGCTTCTTCTCCATTCTCCTGATTTTTCAGACTACTACTCCTAGCCTTCTGAATTTTCACAAGAATGGCACCCACTCTTGCAGTACTTTGGAAGCCTTTTAAACAATTGTGAGAATAGCACCCTCTGAAAAGGAAACTTTCGAAGCACTGCAAAAGCAGACGCCATTCTGGGGATCACTTGGAAAGCTACATGAAGATTTCTGAATGAATGGGAGAAGATGCAGAAGCCCTCTGTCATCAGACAGAAGCTGCCTGTCAGAAGCTACAGAAAAAGAGTGAAAGTAATTGGGGTGCTTCGCAAGCACCGGTGAGCCCTGTAACTCGCTAAGGCCTCTCAGGCCTGATCAGATGGGGAGCAGTCCCAGGTTTCTGTGGTGGCAGGCAGGTTTGTGCATGTTGGTGTGAGCGGGGGAAGAGATAAAGGAGTGGGTTGTTGCAGCACCCCTGCAGTCGTAAGGGCAGGTTCGACTGACAAGCACTCAAATTTTCATCACATCACTGTAAGGGTATTACAGTAGCCTTAAATTTGGCCAGAGAATAAGTCCCTTCATTCAGCACTGTTACAGTTGGGAACGATTGCTGAACGAATGGTCATTAGTCAGGACCATCTGTACTTGGTATTGTCTAGGGTTTTTAGAAAAATAAATTCTTCAGCATTTGGCTAATTCGTAATTAGAGACCAAGAATTCTAAATCCTGGAATTTCATATGTTCCTACCATTATAGAGTTAAGGTATCCCGTCAAAAAGATTTATTGTAAAATGTTACATGTGATCTCTCTCTCTCTCTCTCTCTCTCTCTCTCTCTCTCTCTCTCTCTCTCTCTCTCTCTCTCTCTCTCTCACACACACACACACACACACACACACACACACCAGATTCTCTTCCTTACAATACATTAGTCTCACTGTCTCAGAAGCTTTTGGCAGCTCCTTGGTGAATATAGCATAATTCCTCTTCATCGTGCATCTTTATTTCCTCACCGTAGTATCTAATGGGATGAATCATTCTCCACCGACTTTGAATGGAGCCCCTTCCCCTCCCCAGAGGTTCAGCAATGGTCCTGCGTCATCTTCCTCATCTTCACTGACAAATCAACAGCTCCCAGCTACCTGTGGGGCTCGTCAGCTGAGCAAACTGAAACGCTTTCTTACCACCCTTCAACAGTTTGGCAATGATATTTCACCAGAAATTGGAGAAAAGGTCCGGACTCTTGTTTTGGCATTAGTGGTGAGTATGAAAGCACCAAAGTCAACCAAAACTGCAGAAACAGTGGATTTATGTTTGGTTATGGCAGTCTTTGTCAGCCTTAGCTACTTTAAAAGGGGGAGCCTGCAATTCCCAGAATTCTCAGCCAGCAGGTTAGCTGGAGAATTCCGGGAGTTGAAGTTCACGCATCTTAAAGTAAGTTGTCAAGCACTAAATTACGGCATTAGGGTTGGTAGGAAACTACTGTGGCTTATTTATATTACCAACTCTGCTGTATTATTTATCTTTGCAGTTTTGAGATGTTCAATTTCCAATAACTGCTGTTATCATTTGGAACATGGTGAAACCTGGGTTTGCAGCAATATAGGGCCAGAAGTGGGATCTGGTTGCGAAAAATGCTAATGACTTTTGTCCTGCATTCATAAAATCATAATGTCCAGATCTGTACTGTGTTGGCAGGCTTTGGCATCTCGATTCCAGTGATCCAAGCCACTGTAACTAAACATAGTTCAGGGTGTCATGTTTAAAGATAGATATTAACAAATTGTAGTGTGTCTAGAAAAATATAACAAGGAATGAGAGTATATTGGAAAACAAGGCTTATGAGAATTATAAAAAGAGCAAAGTATATTCAGCCTGCAAGAGAGAAGATAAATTTGGTAGCAGTTAAAAACACATAAAAGATGAAAATGGAACAGATTTGTTTTATTCTCTGACACTTCAGAGGGCAGGTTCAGAAATTTCAAGGTGGCAGATTTTAGTTAAGCAATTAGGATAAGTTTTTAAAAAAAAATGATAACACTTTTTTTAAGGTTGCAGAATAGGAAGTTTCCCTTTGTGGGAAGAATTAAAGGCAGAGGGCAGACTTATCCATTTTTAAGGAAATTTTATGGTTGTATCTAATTTTGAGAAGTAAGTTGGTCTAGAACAGGAGTGTCAAACTGAAGGCCCGGGGCACAAATCTGGCCCGCGGGGTGCATAGATCTGGCCTGTGGAGCTGCCCTGGAAAAAGTGAACGACTGCACACTCTGCCCCTGCCAGTGAAAACGGAGCTCATAAGGGCTGTGGGCAGCTCTGTTTTGTAGGAGGCTGTTGCTGCTGAAAACCGAGCTTGCGAAAACCACAGGAAACCCTCCCAAGCTCTGTTTTTGCTGGCAGAGGGTTGCAGGAGGTCATTGCAGCTGAAAACTGAGCTCGGCAGCCCGTTTCTGCTGGCAGAGTGCTCAGGCAACCACAGACACCGACATAAGTGATACTGTGCTGGCCATGCCTACCCTGGCCCCACTCACCCCGTCCCCCCAAGGTCAAACACAACACTGATGCAGCCCTCAAGGAAATTGAGTTAGACGCCCCCCCTCCCCCCCGGTCTAGAAGATCCCCATACTTCAGCCGTAAGACTCTCTCTTTAGTTTTTACTTTTTACCTAGTTGATTTTTTTTTAAATCCTGGCTTTAAGTATAATTTGTATTTTCAGATGAAAATGCTTTGTTACTTAACAGTAATGAGGGCGATAAAGATTGCTGGTTCTTCCATAGAATATGTAAATCCAGCTTCTGATGCAAATATAGATTCAGGAAAATAAATTTAAAAACAGGACAACAGATAGACCTCACTTAACAACTATTCTGCTTAGCAACTGTTTGATGTTACCATGGCACTGGAAAGTCAATTTTATGACTGGGCCTGACATTTATGTCTGTTACAGCATTCCCATAGTCGTCTGATCGGGATTAGGGTACTACAAGGCTGGTGGGCATTTACAACCACCATAGCATTCCAGATGGTCACTATTTGCATGCTTCACAGTTGACTTCCAACAAGCAGAATCAATGGAGAAACTGGCAGTATAATTGCAAGTCAAGATCACATGAAGTTTTGCTTAATGACCACAGCAGGAATGAGGTCATAAGTCTATTGCGGTCATGTGTTGATAAACAAACAGAATTGCCAATTGTCATTTAATTCTGATCAATTTCCTTTCTTTTTGCAGAATTCAACAGTGACAATAGAGGAATTTCATTGCAAGCTTCAGGAGGCTACTAATTTTCCTTTGCGTCCATTTGTAATCCCATTCCTAAAGGTAACTATTGTATCCTATTGGTAAGTTTTCTTGACACATTAGAATGATTTTATAATATCTCCCAAAGGATGCTTATGGAATACACAGAACTCTCTCTCTCTCTCTCTTTCTCTTTGTCTCTCATACACACATACATACAACCTTACTGTCTGCAACAGAACCTGTTTTAAACAAGCAAACAGGAAAATGTTCATGAGATCTGATTTCTTTGTAGCAAATCAAAACAAAAGTAAATAAGTTATATTATTCTATAAATTATATATTTTGTTATGACTTGATTAATAGTGTTCCCATAAGTTTTGTTGTTGCTTGATTTGAGAAGATTTGAAATTGCAGAGATAATAAAAAGAATTGTTCTGTTTGCCACAATTTTATGTAACAAAAGAAAAAAGAAAATTTCCTCTGGATAGCCATTGCTAAAAAGATAGAAAAGTGTGGGTTTTGTTGTTGTTTTTTTTGCTCTGAGCCAGATTTTGTTCAGCTTAGTCAAAATCACTGGCAGAAAAATTATAGTGGAATCTGTAAACTAAACGTGTTAGACTGTTCTAAATCATAATCTTCTAACGTGTTATAAAAACTAGTGTTACAGAGGAAGCATTTGCAGAGATTGGATGATTGCATGAATATTTTTAAAAACTGATAGTTAATGAAAAAAGTGAGAATTGCCACATCCCAGAAAGATTTATTAGAAAATATTTAAAAAAATAGTTTCTTCCAGATCTCTAATATGAGGACAAAATAAGGAAGCGTTTAAGAAGAGACTGGACAGCCACGTATCTGGAACAGTATAGGGTCTGCTGCTTGAGCAGGGGGTTGGACTAGAAGACCTCCAAGATTTCTTCCAACTCTTTTATTCTTTTACTCTGTTCTGTTAATCCTCTCCATTAAATTCAAATAATTGATTGTGCCCAGATCAGAAAATAAATTATGTATCTACTTTTTGCCTGCAATATTTTACTAGATGTCACTTTAGGAGTGGTCAATGCATATGGTTTCCTCCCCCTCCCTTCTCCCAATGTACAGATGATTCATGTATATTAGAATATGGAATATTATTGCATGCTCAATACCAACTTGAGGTCTGGTTCCTTACTTGTTTCAGCATTGTTCCCATTTCTTACATAGGATCATGGCTGAAACTATACCTCTTCTGCACATTTCTCCTTTAAGGAAAGCATAAAAGGAAAACAAACAGAAATTCAGACTTCTCTTGTATCTGATAAGGTTGTTCATTGGAGCCTATTTGCTCATTTGTCTCCAACGGACAGAATATCTTCTTTATTTTTCCAAAGAGCTACGTGAGGTTTAGCCTCTTTCTCCAAGTCGTCCTGGCTAGAACAGGATGGCTGCTAATTATCATTCGGCTGATGACAAGTGTTATCTGTGCTAATGGAAGTCACATTATTTTGTCATAGTAGTCCTTAGGAAGATTAATGCCATTTATAGCTGAGTGTTGTTTGTATTCGGAGAACCTCTGTTTCAAACACTTAGCTTGCTGCTTTACCCAAAGAGTAACATCAACTTCTCTGTAGCTTCAGAACCTAAATGGGTAACTGTACCATTGTTTTGTAGGCCAACCTTCCTCTCCTCCAGAGGGAATTGTTGCACTGTGCCCGAGCAGCCAAGCAAACCCCTTCCCAGTACTTGGCCCAACATGAGCATATTTTGCTGAATACCAACACAGCATCCCCAGCTGACTCTTCAGAATTGCTAATGGAAGTAAATGGAAATGGAAAGAGGCATAGTCCAGACAGGTAAGAGGATTCAAGTAACTCAGAAATCTGCCACTGGAGATATCAAGGTATACAGAGACACTTGTTGAGATAAGAGCCATGGTGGCGCAGTGGTTAGAGTGCAGTACTGCAAGCTACTTCACCTGACTACTAGCTGCAGTTCGGCAATTCAAATCTCACCAGCTCAGGGTTGACTCAGCCTTTCATCCTTCCAAGCCGGGTAAAATGGGGACCCAGATTGTTGGGGGCAAAATGCTGACTCCATAAACCGCTTAGAGAGGGCTGTAAAAGCACTATGAAGCGGTATATAAATGCTGCTAAGTGCTATGAGCAGCTATAAAAATAAAACAAATAAATAGTCCTAGTGGGGTTTTTTTTCTATGACCTCTCTTAAAAGCTTGTTGCTGTATGTTTAGAGGTCCGCTACTTGCCCAAAAGGCTATTCTCCACTCCTTTACGGTTATCTTTTTCAGAAAAAAAGGATAGTAAGGAAGGAAAAATAATGGGAAGGAAAAAAAATGCTTAAAGCTTAGTAAGAGTTGGGAATTAAAATCTGGAGATAAACCAAATGTCCCAATGAGAGAATGGGATCTATAAAATGGGAATGGTGCAAATGAATATGTATGCAGAAGACATGCTCTGAAACCTATATATATATAGGTTCTGGAGAACATGAAACTTTCTACATAAACATTTTATCTGCTCTGAGAAGAGGATTTTTCATCAGTATAAACATAGGCCTCTATATAATGTTTTCTAAATAAAAAAAGGATTTTAGATAATTACAATTAAACCAATTTATTTTAAGCGATTTAATCGGTGGGCTATTGGTTATTCTAGTGTTTCACTTTTATTGTTGAACAGCCTGAATATGTATTAGTGTTTTCCTGAGACTATACATCTTTTTTTTACTTTTAAAAAAACCAGAACAAGCAATATGTTAAACATATGTTACAAGCTTTTAATGCTATAATAAATTTAATGCAGTGGTGGTTTTCTGATGTATTTATTTTTGTACTTAGTCATTGTAATCAAGTAACACCTGAGTTGATAATTTTGATCCATTTGTTATAAATAGCCATCTCCTAGTATACTGCACAATAAGACCACACTAGGAATATTGAATCTAGTTCTGGTCTCTACGATACAAAATAGATATATTTTGTCTCTAGAAAATGTGCAGAGAAGAGCAACAGAAATTATAAGAGGTCTGATATATTTAGCCTAATGTAGAGAAGGCTCAGGGGTGACGTGTTAGCCATCTTCCAATACTTGGAGGACTTCCACAGGGAAGAGCGAGTTGATTTATTTTCCAAAGCATCTGAGGACGGGACAAGGAACAAGCTAGTCAGAGAGATTTGGAACAAAGGAGAAACTTTCTGATAGTGAGAACACTTAGTCAACGAAATAGCTTCCCTTCCAGAGTTGTGGGTTCTCCATCGCTGATGGTTTTCAGGAAAAGATGGTCAATCATTTGTCCAGAATGGCAAAAGGATTCCTGCCTCGGGCAGGGGGTTGGACTAGAAGTCATCCAACGTCCCTTCCAGCCCTATGGTTCTATGATACATTTTGCCTCTGCATTATGCTTTTGAAAAGGCTGTCTTATCTGAAACAAGTTGGGGTTGATTAATAAAGTTTCCCTTCGGACTTTTTTTCAGCTCCCTCTTTTTACCAATGTTTGAAAAGAATTGGGCATATCAGACACAACAAAGAAGCGTTGTAGTAGTATTGGATGGGTTTTGTTCAATCTTTTATTTTCAGGAAAGTCTATAGAAAGGTTGTTTAATAAGAGTTTTCTACACACAAACCCCATTTAACACTTTTTATTTTTGCATGGGTAATAGTTGAAGAGGCTATTCAGGTGATGTTAGAAAACAAATGCTGGCAATCAGCAAATACTATTCTGTGGGAACTGAATTAAAGCAGCAGACTGAATTTAATGCTGCAAGATGAAACAAAAGGGTACCTCATTATTTACCACCCTCCTGATTTCAACCAGAAATTACATAAAAATGCAGTAATTGTGTTTTGCATTGGCTTTGCATACCTTCAGAATGATTGGAAATGCTGAACACAATTGACTATAATTGTCTCTATGCTATCATGTTACTATTAGGGCATTGTTTTTCAAACTTGGCCACTTTAACATGCGGGAACTTCAACTCCCAGAATTCCCCAACCATCATACTGAAGTCCACATATTTTAAAGTAGGCAAGTATGAAAAGCACTCTCCAAGAGTACCCAAATAAATAAAGCTATGCTTGTAGCAGAGTTTGGATGTCACATTTTTGGATGTCATCAATATATGGGAACATTTTCATATTTTTTCTTTTACTGAGTTCGTGCCTTGTTACTAGTTTTCTTCATTGTATCATGGGCAATATATGAAACTCTGCAAGTGGTTAAAATAATGTAATAATTCCTTGAATGCTAATGGATGTCTTTCTTTCCTTGTCTTGCTTACAGAAGGGAAGAGAATAACTTTGAGAGAGAGCCAATCCCTTCAGAGCCTCCTGCCAAAAGGGTTTGCACCATTAGCCCAGCACCTCGGCACAGTCCATCCCTCATGTTACCCATCATAAACGCAGCTGGGCAATTTCATCCTACACCACCTCCTCTACAGCATTATACCCTAGAAGACATTGCAACATCCCATTTGTATAGAGATGCAAGCAAGATGCTGGAACACAGGGATTTACGAGAAAGACATAGCATAGGTAATGAAATCTGTCCTGCGTGACAGATATGCTTATATTTTCCAATGTACTCTAATTCCAATCCAAATACTGATTGCCAGCATTTGTTTTCTAATTTTATAATGCCTTGGTAAGACCGTACTCAAAATACTGCATCCAGTTTTGATCACCACAATATAAAAATGATGTTGAAACACTAGAAAGAATACAGAGAAGAGCCTCAAGGTTGAATAGGGGACTGGAAGCTAAAACATATAAAGAATGGTTGCTGTGATTGGTTATTTCTACATTAATTAAAAGAAGGAATAGGGATGACATGATAGCAGTGTTCCAATATCTCAGGGGTTGCCACAAAGAAGAGGAAGTCAAACTATTCTCCAAAGCACCTAAAGGCAGGAGAAGAAGCAATGGATGGAAACTATTCAAGGAGAGAAGCAGCCTAGAACTAAGATGAAATTTCCTGACAGTTAGAACAATTAATTAGTGGAACAACTTGCCTCTAGAAGTATTTTGTGAATACTCCAACACTGGAGCTTTTTAAGAAAAGCTTGGACAACCATTTGACTTAAATGGTCTATGGTTTCCTCCCAGAGGAGGGGGTTGGACTAGAAGACCTCCAAGGTCCCTTCCAACTCTGTTATTCTGTTATTCCTATTCCAATGTAAAATATAAATTTGACAAATTTTAGCAGAGGTTAAGCATCTCAGGATGAAGAACTAAATATCATATAGTAGTCTCTGTTATTTCATAGCAAAATTGGATGTTCTTTACTGATCTTACAGATGCCCATGGTTGGGTAAATCCAATATGTATTTATGTATTGTAAATTTGTTTTAATAGAAATAATCTCTTTCACCCCTTCTTTTTTGGTATCACACCATCAGGATTCTAGATTATACAATTTTCAGATTCTAATATTTCCTTGCATTTCCTAACAGGATTAAATGGAGGTTACCAGGATGAACTGGTGGATCATCGCCTAACCGAGAGGGAATGGGCGGATGAATGGAAGCATCTGGACCATGTAAGAGCCTGGGATGAAAAAAAAAGCAAAGTACATATATGACTGTCTTACTGCTCTTCTAAGCATAAGCTTCATAACATTCTATTAAAATTATATACACAGGAACCAATCTTATAATAACTCAGGTTGCTCATGTAACATGATAAATTTCTGGCAGTGGCTCTTCAGCATCTTGGGCAGAGGTCCACCTTGTCAACTTCTACTTGACATTTTTATTTGGAATTAAATCTGGATTCTTGACATACAAAGCATGTGTTGTATCTTTGAGTTGTGGCAATATGTGTATGCACACAGCCAATTACATGTCTGTATGATTAGGTGATTGTTTAGTCTAGAGAGGATCTAACTTACTGGTAGAATATGGGTGATGCATATACATGGTTCTAAGTTTGACTTCTGCATACTGATTAACTGTGCGGAGGCGGGGGGGGGGGAGGAAGGAGAGAAGCAACCTGGAATTAGGTAGAAATTGTGGCTGCTTAATCAGTGGAGGTTTTTAAGAAAGACTGGCTAGCTACTTATCTCAAATTGTATAGGTCTCCTGCCTGAGCAGGAGGTTGGACTAAAAGACCTCCAATGTCTCTTCCAGCTCTATTCTGATTGATTAATACCATATAATCTTGCCTATATTTCAAATGCTCCTGTATATATAATATCTGATTTATAGAGCAGATCCTCATTTTTATCGCCATTTATTTTTATAGAGACTAAATTAATTATTGGGAAGTAGCTCATTGGATATTCCAGAATCTGTTCCTGCAGGATAGAGCTGTTACATAAAAACATAACAATAACTCTTATATAGGCAACTGTGCAGGAAAACTGCTTACTGTCCTTTGTGAAGCCGACGTGTTTCAAAATGTCCTCTTCTTTTCCCTGTTGAAGGCATTGAATTGTATTATGGAAATGGTAGAAAAGACCAGGCGTTCCATGGCTGTCCTCCGTCGTTGTCAAGAAACTGACAGGGAAGAGCTTAATTACTGGAAAAGACGATGCAGTGAGCCCACCGAGCCACGGAAAGGAGGGAGTGATTCAGCCATGCGTCAGCATAGTCCTGCAAGCTCAGACACAGTCAACAGTGGTATGCATGGGCACCCTGAATTTAAGGCAGTGACTTTGTATTAGTGTACTCTAGATTGGTATTTCTCTACTTTGGCAACTTTAAGCTGGGGAATTCTGGGAATTGGCATCCATGGGTCTTACAGTTGCCAAGGTTGAGGAACACCGATCTAGATTTTTTTCTGAATAAAAGAATGAAGAAAAATATTTTGTATTCCTTTACAGCACCCCGTCTGTAAGCTTAAGCACATTTAAAGGAGTTAAACAGTGCACTATTATTAATAAATATGGAACAACATAATGTATCGTTGCCCTCTTTTTTTGGACTCTTATCTCTTAAGATTAAAGAGCAGATCTCAAGCTAATGTTGACAAACCTTGATGCAAAAATCATGAATCAATTATGATTCTAAACTTCTTCACCATTCTGAAGTAGAATGAAATGCTCTATATTCTCTACTACTATTTCAGCAGCATTTTAAGCATAACGGTGCTTTTTAATCTTCCCAATTGATTTGCACCACCTTACTATGAATTCAGTCGTGGAGGTTCTCATGATATTGATGCAGTTTGACTTCGATTTCACTTTCCCAAATGCAAGTGCAAATTAGCCCTGGGAACTGAATCCAGAATTGACATGTAATTTTTTTTTTATCTTACTCTCCCTTCAAAATCATAAACATAATGAAGTTGAAAAGGATATTGCTTGATTTTTTTGTGAAGGACACAATACCTAATTTATTTGTAACATTTGCATCATTACAGCGGTTTGGATGTAACGTTCATCCAAAAAGGTTTTCAAAGTGACTTGCATATAGCCGGTGCCAGAGACTAATAATTTAAAAGATAAGATACAGCAGGGGTGGGAACCAGGTAGCCTCAGAGGAAGTTGTGATGGAAAGCAGCTGTCATTCATCAACCTTGTAAGGAGACCTGCTTCCTTAATTTCCTTTTCCCTCTGAATTGTTTCCAGCTGGCCATTTCTTTGGGATGAGTACTTAGTTTAAGTATTGGTGCCTGAATTAGCACATTGCATCCAGATTGGAAAAGAAAGAAAGTAATGTGTATTTCATATTCCAAGCTACTTCTTGGCTTTAGATTCAGAGTAAATTTTCCAATGATAAACATGAATATTGTATTTTTTTTCCTTCTTGTTTAAAACGACAGTTAATTCTGTTGGCTGCCTTGAATACAAAAAGGTAGGCTATACGTTGAATAAATAAATAATCATCCAAGTTGGATTTGCAATATAATGTTTTGAATTGGGCTTTTGTTTGGGTTTCCAAACCATTAGCTATAACAGTTTTCATGATGCTCTGGTTCCATTTCCACTGTGCTTCTTTCTTCCGTCTGCCAGTACTTTGTCACAATTTTGCTAGTGTTGAGTTGGGTCAGTTCAAGCTTGGGGGTTTCTCTGAGCATTTAAGCATTTCGGCTGTGTAAAAATCCTCACTTAGGAAATGAGTTTGCTATTAGTATACATATTGAATGCATTCTATATTTGATGAATGGTAATCTGGAGGCCAGATTTTCTATCAACGGCATCTGTGCAGTCCTTAATGTATAGGTTTAATTGAACTTTTAAAATGCTTTGCTAAACTAAAAGTCCATTCCATAATTTCTACAACACTGAGCCAAATACGCCTTCTGATTGTCCTCATAGCATTTGGGAATGTGTGTTGTTTCTGAATAAATGCCATTTCTCCTACTTTGGCTAATAAAGATTGAGTTGAATTCTAATATTTTGAGCTACAGACAAAAAAAAAAAAACCTTCCACAATGTTGCCTTTACTTTACACTATTTTTGAAGCTGGAACTTTTAAGTTTGTTTTCTACCTTGTTGTGTACAAACTCCCAGAGGAAAGAAACAAGAGAAATAAATTAGATGTGAAGTATACCTATGTCTGGGTAAAAAAAAAAAGCATTATTTTTAACTTAAAATATGCAAATTTTACATCTAATTACCATATTATTTGGGACTAGGAATATATAGTAATCTGTATGAAACATTGTGAGTGTTTCATTTTTCAACTGGCTCTTTAAAACACAAGGCACTATTAGCAATGATTATGTTGTGGCATTTAAAGATGGAAATTATGCTACACAAAAAATTCTGCCGTGATTTAAATTAAATTTGAAATCAAAAGTGACCATCTATCGCTTTGACATTGTTGAACACTGTTTAACTGCAGATATCTCTTGGTTTGGTTTTAGTGATTAACCCATCCTGCTCTCTTGTTACACAGAAGCTGAATATAGTTTTTTTTTTTTAGCTTGGCAGGGCTAGATTTCCATGCTTAATATTACTGCCATCCTCCTTCCTTCTGCAGACTCTCAGCGGGAGAGCAGTAGCAGACCAGGAACAGCAGGTTATGTCACAGAAGAGATATGGAAAAAGGCTGGTAAGTCAGGAAGCCTGTTTCAATACATTGCTGTGAGACATTGTTTTGTTTAGAAGCACCTAGTAAGCACAAACTCCTATCACTGATCTAAAGAGAGAATATCTAGAGAGCCAGAGTACATCAAAAATTCCAAATAAATAGCAGAGGTAGGTCTGAATTACAACTTAGCAGGCAAGCAGCTGCTCTGTGAAGCTAGCATGAAGTCCAAGAATCATCTTAGCATATTCAGACTGGAGATTTTCTAGGCAACTGGTGGCAGTGGAAACATCCACTCTGTTTCAGAAAAGATATAGCAGAATTGTGAGGAAACAAAAAAGGAAATGGTCCTGTACCTGAATGTCTTTGCAGCCTTCTATCAGGCAGTAAGGTTTATGGATAAATGTTTCAAGTAGTTTAAGTTTAAACTTTAAATTATATAAGTAATAGTTTCACAACTAATTCAGGTGTTGACTGAAAAGATAGGTACATGTATGATTGGTTTGCCTTTATCTTTCGGGGAGAGACATTAATTATATATAATTAATAACTAAATCTTTAAATAAAAGAAAGCTCAGTCAAAATGAAGAGACATAGGCCACAAGTACAAATATCTCTCCTAGACAGTGACATTAACATGAAAACTAACATGGATAATACAATACAATACAATAGCAGAGTTGGAAGGGACCTTGTAGGTCTTCTAGTCCAATCCCCTGCGTGGGCAGGAACCTTATACCATTTCAGACAAATGGCTATCTAACATCTTTTTAAAGACTTCCAGGGTTGGGGCATTCACAACTTCTGGAGGCAAGCTGTTCCAGAGGTTAATTGTTCTAACTGTCAGGAAATTTCTCCTTAGTTCTAAGTTGCTTCTCTCCTTGATTAGTTTCCACCCATTGCTTCTTGTCCTGCCCCCAGGTGCCTTGGAGAATAGTTTGACTCCCTCTTCTTTGTGGTACCCTCTGAGATATCGGAACACTGCTATCATGTCTCCCCTGGTCCTTCTCTTCATCAAACTAGACATACCCAGCTCCTGCAACCGTTCTTCATATGTCTTAGTCTCCAGTTCCCTAATCATCTTGGTTGCTCTTCTCTGCACTCTTTTCAGAGTCTCCACGTCTTTTCTACATTGTGGCGACCAAAACTGTATGCAGTATTCCAAGTGTGGCCTTACCAAGGCACTATACAGCGGCATTAACACTTCACATGATAATGTAGTTATGAATCCTGTAAGTGAAAGAGAAGTAGAATATTGCTATCAAGAAAAAGTAGAAGCCTTAAAAAGGCTTGAGTTTCAGTATCTACAAAGATTTTTGTATAATAATTTGGCATTTTCCAGACATGATTACTTTCCAAGAGTTGTGGTGGCACAATGGTTATGATGCAGTATTGCAGGCTAACTGCCCAAAGTCAGGAGTTCAATCCTGACTGGCTGAAAATTGACTCAGCCTTCCATCCTTCTGTGGTTGGTAAAACGAGGACCCAGATTGTTGGGGGCAATATGCTGACATTGTAAACCGCTCAGAAATTGCTGTAATGCACTATGAAGCGGCATATAAGTCTAAGTGCTATTACTATTGCTCTTCCAAGCTCTTTATAAGGAGGGGATGAAGTTTTATAAATTAATTCATTTATTCTAAGAATCTTCCCATATCTTCCCTCTCTGATAAGTGAACTGATTCCTCTCCTTTCATACATCAAGTCTGAGTCATTTGCTCTAATTAGTTTGAAGTTAAGCATAACAATTTTGCAGCTGTGGAAAGATCTTGCCTATCTTGCCTAATTGTCTTGTCTTTAGAACGGGCAGGCAAATGTTTTTGTTGGATGTTCCAAAAATGCTTTTTCAGGAGGCAGCTGGACTTTCTTGTTTTTTTCTTTGAAGATGTTTTCCTTCTTATCTAAGAAGCTTCTCCAGCTCTGATAGGATAGGGGGGAATGGAAGGATTTATACTCTTTGCATACAAATCCTTCCATTCCCTACTATCCTGTCAGCTGAAGAAGCTTCTTGGATGAGAAGTGACATGTCTTCAAAGAAAAAACAAAGTCCAGTTGCCTCCTGAAAAAGCACCTTTGGGGCAACCATGACGTGGAAGACTGAGAATCTCTACAGAGTCTTTGTTGGATGATATTGCCCTTTGTTCACACCCACCCCACCATCCACCCACCCCACTCTTGATCAAAATGGTCTCAGGGTGTCTTTTTCTGCTCCACTTTGCAAGTACGCTGCCTTGTCAACTTGAGCGCTCTGTTCATTTGGGAAAATGTGCTTCCATTGATTGCAGGACAACCCAGCAGTTTATCAGTTACTTTGCAAAAGAAAGAACGAATGCCTGTTCAATTGGGCCAGGACTTACCATTTACTATGAATAACTATAAAACCACAATAATTCTATGAATATTTGCCTTGCAAATAGGAGGTTGCTGGTTCTATCCTTAGCAGAACATTTGTAAATGACAGGAGTACCTTGGTACTCAACTGCTTTGAAACTCATCCAATATTGTATTTAACTCATTTTGACATGAAAATTTTGTCCCAGTACTTTTTGTTTGTTCGGTACTCAACACAAGCTAGAACTTGTCAGTCAGCTGCCTTGTGACTCACTACATTATTCCTTATGGAAAAAATTGTTTGGTATTCATCATTTTTTTGTACTCATCGTGCCTCTTGGAACCAATTAATAATGAGTATTGAGGTACTGTTGTGTTATTTTTCTTTCCCTGAGCTTGACTTCCCTGCCCTGTTTTACTTGTTTTCCAGTAACCTGTATAAAAAGTTTTCACCTCCATTTCCAAATAGCTCAAAAATTCTAAATAGTAAAATGAAGATGATCTTAACGTTCAGAATCTCTTCAGGGAAACTAAAGTTACGTGTGACTTTGGCCTTTTACTACAGAGTTGATTGGAAGTGTCTACTTAAAAGATTGCATTTTACTTTCCATCATGAAGCTGTTTGATGTACAACCTTTGTTTTCTTTCAGAAGAAGCTGTGAATGAAGTCAAACGCCAGGCTATGTCTGAAGTCCAAAAAGCAGTAGCAGAGGCTGAGCAGAAGGCATTTGAAATGATCACATCAGAAAGGGCTAGAATGGAGCAGACCATTGCTGATGCCAAACGCCAGGCTACTGAAGATGCTTTCCTAGTGATTAATGAGCAAGAAGAGTCTACAGAGGTGAGGACTAAGCAGAAATGTCTGCTGTTTGGAGAGGGCATAGGGAAACCCATGGACATCACCTTAAAGATGAAGTAATTTTGTCTTGGGTTTATTGGGGGAGGAGAGTTGCCTGCGATTTTTTAGAATTTCATCACTCCTTTTTATGTTATAAATCAATCTAATTTGTCTATGGAAATTCTCAATCATCCAGGTTATGGTTGTCCCAAATATGTTTTTTTTCCAAAAAGCAACTGGACTTCCTTTGATTTTCCTTGAAGACATTTCGCTTCTTATCCAAGAAGTGAAATGGTGGAGAATAGAAAGAATTGCCGTGTTTCCCTGAAAATAAGACCTGGTCTTATTTCTTTTCACTCCCAAATAAGCACCAGGTCTTATTTTGGGGAGATGCCTTACCCGCTTACCTTAGGACCACCACAGCCCTGCCTAACATGCCCTGACACCTGTCATGTTCCTACCCAACTTCTGCAGCCACTGACAGCCAGTCTCCATGAGGCTTGTTATGCCGGTGCTGCCTCTCACAGCAGGAGGTTGTGTGACACGTTGTGCCATTGTGTGAGCGGCGGCAGAGGTGTAGCAAGCCTTGTAGGGTTTTGCTGTGAGCGGCGGCAGCGCAATGCGGCTGCAGAAGTTGGGCACCGGCGCAACAGGTGTTAGGACATGGGAGACCTGGCTGCAGTGGTCCTAAGGTAAGCGGGTGTAAGGTGTGTGGGGCAACTCAACCCCCACCCCCTCCCTAGCTTGATTTCAATGCCTGTGCCTTGCCCCCACCTCTACAACCACACGGTGGGCAGCGCTTAACTAGGGCTTATTTTGGGGATGGGGCTTATATTAGGCACAGGTGTGGAAAATCAGGCAAGGGTTTGTTTTCAGCGTAGGTTGTATTTTCAGGGAAACTCGGTATATTCCTTCCAGCTATCCAGGAAACGGAAGAGATATAAATCTTTGTTGGGAAGATTACAGTCTCAAAGCCAGTGTAAAGAAATACTATTTCAGCAGCTTTTTTTTTTGCATCTTGAATAATTTACATTTATTTACCATTGTTAAAATTCACCTGGTAAAGGAAAACATGCTCTTCAGAAACATGCTATTTGAGCGTGTTGCATGGCTCACTAACGGTTGCTAATTAAGTTATTCCTCTTATATTTGTGCCAAGGAAAAACCTTGTTGGGTTTGCTAGGAACACCTTCATAGAAATGTAAATGCACAAATCGATGAAGATGTCATATGACAGTTACAGCTGATGTAATTGCAGCTAGGGTTGCCATTTGACAAGAGTTTGGCAAACTGTTCTATGTTATTCTGGACAACATTTGAATTTGATTATACAAGGAATTTTCTTACTAGCGGCATTGAAGCGCTATCTTAATAGCACCTCCCTCAAGGCCTTTTTCCTCCTTGAAATAATAAACCAACTTCAAACTGTTTATTTGGCAGTATACTTAAAGGAGAAGTTTGTTCTTTGGTTTTTCAGAGCTGCTGGAATTGTGGCCGCAAAGCCAGTGAGACATGCAGCGGATGTAACATTGCTCGATATTGCGGCTCCTTCTGCCAGCACAAAGATTGGGAGAGACATCATCGGATCTGTGGGCAAGGCCTGCACAGCCAAGTTAAGCCAGTGTCCTTATCAGCCAGTCGGTCTTCAGCTGCTACCCTCAATGCAGTGGATGGAAGAGCAAGTCCAGCTCTGGAAAAAACATCCACAGCCACTTCTCGATCCTCCACTCCAGCCTCCGTAACAGCAGTAGATACAAATGCGCTCTAAAAGGAAACTCTGCATTCAATACTTTTTTTTTTTGTGTGGTTATTTTGTACTTTGGAAAACAGAAACCTCACTACATGATTCAAAAGTTATATTCCCGCACTTTGGAATGCAGGCTATTTGTTGGAGAGGGCGGCTTTTCCACAATATTACAGTGACATTTTTAGAAATCTATGTTAGCCCTTCCAATTTGGGATCTCAGAATGATCTCAATGGTTCCTGGAATGGAGAACTTTGTTTTAATGGAACTTTCTCAAAAGATACTCCGGGTTGATATAATTTTAAGCTTCTAACTAGCAGATTGTTCTCTCTTTTTATCACAAAGCAAAGCTGCTTGGAAAGCCTTTTCTCTCCATTTAATGTTCCCATTCTTCCTCTGTATAATCCGAACAATTGGGTTTTCACTACCACCAACCGTTGCTATTTAAGTACCTCTAGGCTTTTCACATATTGTGACAGAATAAGTGGACCATTTCATTATCAGGCAGAATGATGTAAATAAAATATAATATAAGCAGCCTGACTGTTCTTTTTACCCTTCGTAGCCTAGCATTGAATTTTTGTTTTGTTTTCATTTTCATTATTTTCCATCGTTCCTGAAATGGACACATGACTGAAAGATGTTGTTCTTGTGCTGTAAAAAGGAAGATCCCAAACTTGTTCATATAATGACTCATCGGTCGGAGGGCCTAAACAGATTCAAATGTTCTGTCCAAAGATTTTTTTCCAAAACATCTTATTGGATCTTTTAACAAATCAGATTGTTTCTTTTGTTATCCCAACTCTGACACACTCTTCTCTGCATAAATGTTGACGGCTTTATATACTTTGTTTTAAAGGTGCATTAGTGAATAAATTAACTGGCACATACCGCTCATGACTCAAACAGTTATTCCACTTAGTCCAGGCTTTCATGTTCAGGAGCCCTCTAGGTGCATTGGTTTTCCGTTTTCATATTTCCCCAGGTTAGATAACCAGTGACATAATTGTCTATGGCAAGGGTCTGCAAAGTCGGCTCTTTTAAGACTGGTGGACTTCAACTCCCAGAATTCCCCAGCCAGCTATGCTGGCTGGGGAACTCTGGGAGTTGAAGTCCACCAGTCTTAAAAGAGCCGACTTTGCAGACCCTTGGTCTATGGGATTTCTTGAACTTGAAGAGTGTTGTGTTGGAGAGGATAAAGCTATTATCTCAGAACATGTTGGTTAAATTATAGAAGGTTCATGTCATTTAATAACATTCTTGGGCAGTCAAGGCTAAAGTATTTAATTCTCTAAACTAAAATTGTTTATTGAACAATTTCATGTATTAAAGTATCCTGGCATTTTTCCAAGATAAGTCATGAGGTTCATAGGTTCCAAGATTCCAAGATCTACTCACTGTGGTTTCATAATGTATCTAGTTCTTTTGCTGCGTTTTTCTGATTTTTCCATCTTAAACATGCCAGATTGATATAGATCAAGATCAGCATACAGTAGGCAAAACACAACCACAGATGGAAAGCAGGTTTTGTTAGCTTTAAAATGCAAATTCCTAGAAAACTAGAGTTATTGTGAGGATAGTTGAAAAGAGTTACACTCTTTACAATTACCCCTAGTAACACAGCTGCTTTTTGCCAACTAACATCAGAAATTATTGGGAGATATATTTATGCATCTAGTTCGAATCTCAGAGGGGTGGCTTCATATAAAGGCTTTTATTTTTGAAAGGTTATCAGAATTTATTCAGATTCATGTTTATGAAAATCCAGTACGCTAACTTCTAATCCCCTACATGTGGTTTACCACAAACATCTGTTTCGCCCCAGTCAGATATAGTAGTGTGTCTTACTATTAAATTGAGATAATAAATATACAGTACCAAGGAAGAAGGCATTTATATGTAAGTAAAGGCTTTATTCATATGATGCCAAAATCTCATGGTTTGATGTCATGTCTGAACTAACTCATTGTAGCAAAATAGTTTTCGTAGTGTATGAGATACTCTAAAGCACGGTATCAAAACCTGCGGCGTCACATTGCTATCACGTGACATATTGTGAAGTAATCCCCTTCTGCGGAGCTGGGGTGGGTGTGGCCTGTGCCTGACGCATCCAGCCTGCAGGCCGCCAGTTTAACACCCCTGCTCTAAAGTATTATTTGGTGCTTTAGGTGTTTTTTGTTGGATTTTTTTTTTGGGCAGATTCTTGTGTTACATATTTCCATTGATTCATATGCATATGCACTGCTTGGAGAAAAATGTTTGATTTACACCTGGAACTCATCCTTTAGTGATGACTTACCAAAGAGGGATATTTTTTTTAAAAAATTCATGCTGTTTAGTAAGACGGAAAATCCAAGGTCATGAGTTCACACATGTTTATAGATACATTTAAGTGTTCACTTTAAGAAAATATTTGTAGTACTCCAAGGAACTATCAAGTTTGAACTGTTTCCAAGATTTTTCAATTAAAGCTGTGGTGCTAACCTTACTTATTTGTTCCAAAACTGATTGCCACCTGATTCTCTCCATAAGAACAGAATGATACAAGATCAGCTCCAAAGAAAAGTATGAATGTATGTTTGTCTGAGAGAGAAAAACTATATGTGTATGTGATGAAAAACATTCATTGTCATTCTAAGAATATATGTAAATAGTCTTCCATAATTTAACATGCAACTACAATAGCTTGCTGTGTGTTAAGTGAAAAATACATCAATGTACATAGGTTACAATATTACCAGTCATAATTTTAAAATGATTTTTTGAAAATGGAAATGAAAGATATGAAAATGCTACTATGGGAATACTTTGTGGATTCTGTTTTCTATATATTTTTGTCATTTGATTCTATATTAGGGATTTTTGTTACCAATTTCATGTGCATAACTTATTTAATATACTGTATAAAAGAACCCAAACCGTTACAGATGTATTTAGTTTGTTCTACTCATAGCAGTCAATAAAGACTATGTTCACCTTATAATATGTTGACTTGCTTGTTTCATAAAATATAATTTCAGCTAACGGCTGGATTGACACATCATTAATATTATTTAAATCCTATGCCACTTTTTCTCTAAGAAATCAAGGCATGGGGATCTTTTGTTTCATCCTGTTAGGTAGTTTGAACAGAGAATGGTCCAACATCTTAGTCAACTTCCATTGTTGATGCTAGATTTCAACTTGAGTCCCTCTGCTATTATTCCAACACCTTAACTATTACACCACTACTGCATCATAAACTGTAGCTATGCCTTGGTTTTGGATCAGCTTGTGTAAATCCAGTCACTGGCTTGTAAGCCATGCTTAGAGCTTTGCGAATCATGTAAACTAAGCCACAGTAGATTCCACAAATCAGGATTTTTTTTTAAAAAAACAGTATAATTTAAACCTAACCAATGGCAACTGTTACGATTTTTGCATGCATAAAATGCAGAGATTTCTGCAGGCGAAAGTCAGTCTGGCATAATTACTTTTTAATCTGAAAGCATGTTTAAGTGCTGTTATGTTTTCCAAGCCAAGTTTGAAAGGATAGATTTTGAGGTTTCATAAATCAGGAAGAAAAACTGGGAATATCCACTGAGAACAGAATTACTGAGAACAGTACCAGAAACCCTCATTAGAATGTGAAAAAAAGGCAGATTGAGATTTACAATAATACAATAATACAATAGCAGAGTTGGAAGGGACCTTGTAGGTCTTCTAGTCCAACCCCCTGCGTGGGCAGGAACCTTATACCATTTCAGACAAATGGCTATCTAACATCTTTTTAAAGACTTCCAGGGTTGGGGCATTCACAACTTCTGGAGGCAAGCTGTTCCAGAGGTTAATTGTTCTTACTGTCAGGAAATTTCTCCTTAGTTCCAAGTTGCTTCTCTCCTTGATTAGTTTCCACCCGTTGCTTCTTGTCCTGCCCCCAGGTGCCTTGGAGAATAGTTTGATTCCCTCTTCTTTGTGGCACCCTCTGAGATATCGGAACACTGCTATCATGTCTCCCCTGGTCCTTCTCTTCATCAAGCTAGACATACCCAGCTCCTGCAGCCGTTCTTCATATCTCTTAGTCTCCAGTCCCCTAATCATCTTGGTTGCCCTTCTCTGCACTCTTTCCACATTTATGAAAGAGAGACCTGTTTAATGTATTGTTTTAAGGCTGAAATATAGTCCTATTTTAGAACATCCCCAGATTTTTGTATGTAATTGTTTATGGGCATTTTGAGTAGACTCACGATTAAGAAATTCTTAATTCTTAATTAATATAATGAATTAAGAAATTATCTTTGGAACAATTTGAGGTAACTAATGCTGACTCTAAAATAATACATATGCAAATTGAGCCCAAATGAAAAAGTACTTGCATATATTTGAATAGATATTTATCCTTACACACAGAAAACTCAAGATTAATTTAATCTTCACATTATGGCTTCATCATGGATAGACTCTATACGATTTAATTGTCTAGATATACTATTATGATGTGCCTTCAATACTAATGAAGTGCTTTATTGCACATTTTATTTGACAATGTTTCAGGAATGAATTTTTTAAGTGGCACAGAGAGGGAAGAAAGCATGTAAATTGCCCAATTTAACTGACGAACATAATTTAATAATCCAGGAGTATTTAAGAAATCTTACAGGAATATTTTAAAAGCCCATAATTAGGCAAGTTTTTTGATCCAGTAGCACAGTTGGGTGCAACTGTTCAGAGAAAGGATCTTTGTTAATGGGGAAAAACCTGAGATTATTCTTAGCCACCCCTTCTATAATCTACCATCTCAATTTATTTGATTTTTGGATAAGTGGTCACAATTCAAAGCAAATCAGGATGGGAGGGAGGGAGGGAGGACACTATTTGCAATGTGCGACTCCCATGTAATTTTTATTTCAATAAACTTGTTTCAATAATTTGACCAGAGAATGGATCTCAACAGACTGTGGATATGGGCATATTAGTGCCAGGATACAGCCTAAAATTAGTATCCTAATGTGGACATTTAGTATCCTGGAAATCATAGGTGTATCCTTGTCCTACACTGTAAGGGTAGGAAGACACAGATTCTCCATCGTATTGATGGGAGAGTCAAGGATGGGTTATTCTAGGCCTGCTAGCTCATTGGCTGAATTGAAATTCTGAAGACACGCCTCCTTCACAACGGTCCCCCGTCTTTCAATTCAGTCTCAGCTCGCAGAACTGTTTTCCTTGAGCTCTTTGCTCAGTTTGAAAGATTGTTGGATTTGTGCTTTAAATTCTTTGAATATCAATAGACTATGGAGGAAGAATTGTTCAGCGCTGTGAGCAGTGCTGTAGATGCCATTGAGGGCTCCACTAGTCCAAATTATAGCGATAGCCACTTTCACGCCCGTTGATCTTTGAAACCTTGCCTCATGAGCGTTGCACTGAGGGGGAGGCTAACAATTATCATCTCAGAGAAGATCATGCAATTTAAACCTAGCGTGGTCGATTTTGAGTGCAGCGACACTTGCTATTATCGCAGGCAGTTTCGGAAATGACAGCTGCCCTTTGGCGTTCATTAACTGCGCTGATTTCAAATTGACAGCAGCGGCTGAAATGTTGGAGCCTGCTAAGCAACTGACTGTTAGCTGGGCATTTCAAAGTAGAGGGTGTGGACAGTGAACTGAGGCTTCAGTACTGAACTGTTGCAAGAAGGTGGCCATAGCCTCTATTATCATGCTCAGCCAACAAATTTTCCCACGTCTTCTTCACTAGCGCTAACGGTTCCCTCACGGCTCCTATTTCAGATCAATGGGATTGGTATGAGATGTTATATGCTCCCAGCTGTGGGAACATTCCAGAAGTGTTAGAAATTTATGTTTCAAAATTACCAGGCAGCAATTCAGTTCCCGAATTCATAACTTGTTATGTGAATTTGAGCATTAACGTCCCATCCCTTCTACATGGCATTAAACTCCAAAAGGCAAAGAAAATTTCCCTTGTAGTCTGCAAAATCCCAGGAGTAATGTTTGAGATTAGCAGAAGAAAGACAGAAAACAAAAGTACAATTTTTGGACTGTAGCAATATATGCTTACTAGATACAGCCCAGAGTATTCTGAAAAGTATATTAAACTCTTCAGAAAATAAAACGACGAAACAATTAAGTATCTTTAGTACATGGACAGGTAAAGCAAGTGTAGCCTTCAACTTAAATGAAAAATAAAAGGCACAATAAAAGAGTAAGGTTTGTGAATGCATAAATTGCGAAGTCTTACAGAACTCATAATGTTCTATAGATATCATTCCACATACACAAATATACACATGCATCACTCTTGTTGTCATCAGCTGAAAACGTTTTGGCAACCCTGCTCTCTTTTTTTTTCTAGTTTGGCTAAGATAGCTCTAAAAGCATATTCATGGCCATTTCTTGCAGAATGTGCTTATCATCTGGTTTTAACCATAAATGGAAGTTTCTTTTGCTTCAGAGAGGCATGCTTTCATAGGAGATGTGGTTGGAAAAGGATCCCATAATGAAATAAAGCCACAGGCATCTTGCACAAGAGAAAAGTTAAAAAAGTATACTGTGATATGACACCCCCCCCTCCACCCCCAGCCTGTGAGTGATGTGACACAAGTACAAAATGGCAAAGCTTGAACAATGATGTACCACAAATTTCATATTGGCATGTTGAGCTGAGGATCAGATCGGGTGGGTTGCTTCCGGTTTTACTACTGGTTCCCAATGCGCGCGCAATGCACACATGCACTGTTCAATATACATTGTTCTTCGCACATGCGCAGAACAATTTACAGTGAACTCTGCATGCACAGTCATGAAAAACCAAAATGGTGGTGGCCCAGCGGTGGCAAGGGAACTGGTTCGGGAACGTGGCAGGCCTAGGTTGCTGCCGATTCTGCCACCCAGGCCTGAATTTCACTACCATTGGTAGAACCGGAAGCAACCCACCTCTGGATCAGATGACTACATTTAAGCTGTTGTTACCTGCCTGCTGTCTAATTTAGCAGCCTCTTCCTGATCACTAGGTCAGAATAAGATGTCATAATAGCTTCATCCCTGATCTGATCCAGAAAGTTCCTTCCCATAATTATTGAAAAAGATACAATGCAATACAATACAATAGCAGAGTTGGAAGGGACCTTGGAGGTCATCTAGTCCAACTCCCTGCCTAGGCAGGAAGCTTATACCATTTCAGACAAATGGCTATCCAACATCTTCTTAAAGACTTGCAGTGTTGGGACATTCACAACTTCTGGAGGCAAGCTGTTCCACTGATTAATTGTTCTAACTGTCAGGAAATTTGTCACCTCAATTTTAACTGTCACCTCAATTTTAACTGTCACCTCAATTTTAACTGTCAAGATAATCAACTCTGCTGAACAAAATGCCTAATACTATAACAATACTTGGGGTTTCAGCATTATCTTGAAGCAATTTGTGTGTCAGGCCTGCAGCCAGTTCCTTTTGGGATCTTTTGCCGGCCACACTTCTATCTACTATGCTGTTTCTATACTGGGGAAATGGGAGGGGGATAGTAAAGAATAGGATGTGATGTAATCAAAATAAAATTCTTTTTAGATTGCCAATGCTCAAGACTGTTCTCTGAGGTAAAAACACAGAGGCAGGGAGCTGCTTTAAACTGTTTAATACGAACTGAACCAAACTGTAACAAAGAACCACCCATCTGACAGCTCTTATATAGAGTCAGCTGTCAGACAATTAACCAATAGAGAGCCTGTATTCTCCCGCCCAAACTGAGTGTGACCTTTAGCTAATGGGAGTGCTTGATATTAAGTCTGAGGACTTAGCACCCCTTTCCCCTGGATTTCGCAGACATAGTCTCGCAAATGGGCGGGTCTACGGCGGATCCGACCCGAACGCCGTGGTGTCTGCTCGGCCACTGTAGGAGATGAATATTCTTCCCCCGCCTCTTTGGTCAATGGTGAAGCATCGGGTGGATCATGGGCTGCCTCCGACGCTGGACAGTCAGGAGCAACAGGTACGTCATCCGCTGAGATCGCCTCCGGACATGACAGTTGTGGGCAGGGTGAACTTGGGCTTTCTGGCTGGCTGGTGACCGGGGGTATGTTGTCGAACGTGGCTGACTGTTGTTGTTGTGGTTGTGCCTTGCACTCATCACCCACTGGCAACTCGCGGCGGCGCAGCTGGTCCACATGACGACGCCACTGCCGACCGTCCTCTAACAGGACCCTGTAAGAGCAGGGCCCGGTTACATGGAGATTATGTCCAGCGACCCATTTAGGATCCCCTCCGAAATTCCGTGCAAATACCCAGTCCCCGGGGGCAAAATTCCTAATGCGAGCCCCATCCCCTATAGGAGTATCCGATTCATATGAGGGGTGCAAACGATCTAGTAAAGTCCTGAAAGGAGTTCTGCTGGGCTTTTGCCTATCTCAGGACTTGGAGTCGCATGCTGAGTGAGTAGATAGGTGGACACATTACACAGCCAGTTCCCAGGGCCCATTCTTGCCAATGCTTCCTTAGCCGCTCGTACGGCTTGTTCGGCCCGGCCATTACTAGCCGGGTGGTAAGGAGCTACTAAAGCGTGGCGGATTCCTAATTTTGCTAAGAATGTTTGGAATGTGGCTGATGTTAATTGAGGGGCATTATCAGACAATATAGTGTCTGGAAGACCATGGATAGCGAATATGCACTGCGACACTTGAACAGTGGCCTCAGAGGTGGTTGAGCTCATAGGAACTAGTTCTACCCACCTAGAAAATGTATCAACTAATATCAAAATGTTATGCCCCTGGACCGGTCCCGCAAAGTCCATATGAACTCGTGACCAAGGTCCCCGGGGCATCTCCCATGCCCAGGGTGGCACTGCTGGAGGTGAGGGGCATGACAATTGACACGGTGAGCAAGAGGATACCCAATCTGTTATATCACTATCCAATTTGGGCCACCAGACATAGCTGCGGCCCAAAGCCTTCATCCTAGCTATACCCGGGTGGCCCAGATGTAAATGGGTGAGAACAGGGTTACGCAACATTTGGGGCACAACCACTCTATCACCCCATAACAGGCAACCCCTCAATTCAGATAACTCTAACCGCCGACGGTAGTATGGCAGCACATTCTCCGGAACCTTCTCCCTCGGCCACTCCCTTCTTACCCAACCCAACACCTTTGAAATTAAAGGATCCTTTGCAGAGTGGCTGGCAATGTCCCTCACCGATAACGGCAAGTCCATGTCAGCAATCAGGAGGACCTCCGTCTCCTGAGCCTCCTCCACCTTCACTTCAGGCAAAGGACACGTACTGAGGGCATCAGCATGCCCCATTTGCTTACTGGGACGGTATTCCAAACGATACGAATAGGCGGCCAGGAATACTGTCCAATGAGACATTCTGGGGGACAGAATGGCCGGAGAAGGCCGATCACCTGCCAATAACCCTAACAAAGGCTTGTGATCAGTTAGTAACACAAAATGTCTACCGTATAAATAATGGTGAAAGCGTTTTATCCCAGCTATAGCAGCCAGCGCCTCCTTGTCCAATTGGCTGTAATTCCTTTCAGCCTTGGACAAGGAGCGCAAAAAATAGGCTATAGGAGCCTCTCGGCCATTGGGATAATGGTGGCTCAGGACAGCTCCCAGTCCGAACGGTGAAGCATCACAGGCCAGCAACAGCGGCAAGGATGGATCGTACTGCATCAAAACAGCCGAAGATGTCAGAAGGGACTTGACAGCCGCAAAGGCCCGTGCCTCACAGCTGCCCCATTTCCAAACTGCTGAGCTGTCGAGCAGTCTGTGCAACGGCTCAGCCACAGAAGCCTTATGGGGTACAAACATGGAATAAAAATTTAAAAGCCCCAAAAAAGCCTGCAATTCAACTTTAGACTTTGGTGCTGGAGCGGATTTGACTGCTTCAACCTTGGACAGCGTCGGATGAATACCTCGAGCGTCAATTTGGAATCCTAAAAATTCAACCTCACGAACTCCAATCTTACATTTGGCCTTCTTTAGATGGAGCCCTGCCACCCTAAAACGCACTAAAATTCCTCTCAATTTAGAGACTAACTCCTCCCATGAATCAGCCGCCACTAACACATCATCAAAATAAGGAAGGACCCCCGGCAAGCCATGGAGCAATCGCTCCATAATACTTTGAAAAATACCGGGGGCCACAGATACCCCGAATTGGAGACGTTTGCAACGGAACGCACCCTGGTGCGTGACTATGGTTTGGGCATCTGCAGTAGCATCATCAACAGGCAGCTGTTGATACGCCTGTGCTAAATCGAGCTTAGCAAAGATCTGTCCTCGGCCCAAAGAGTGCAGCAGATGCTGCACCACTGGAACCGGGTACGGGTTAGCTTGTAACGCCCTGTTTAATGACGAATGGTAATCCGCACAGATCCTAATGGACCCATCTGATTTCAATGGGATCACTATAGGGGTCTCCCATTTGGCGTAATCCACTGCTTCTAAAACCCCCTGGGATATTAACTTATCAAGCTCCTTGTCCACTTTTTCTCTAAGGGCGAATGGCACTCTACGAGCCTTAAGGCACACTGTCGCCACCTGTGGGTCAAGATTAAAAAAGACCCTTTATATTTACCTAATGACTCACTGAAAACATCAGTGAACTCCTGGAACAAGTCTTCCACAGTGGTCGAATGTTGGATCTCGTTGACCCCCGAAATAGCCAGACCCAAAGAGGCAAACCAATCTAACCCTAATAGTGTAGTCAATGGGTCAGCAACAACAATCAATGGCAAGGTACCCTTGAACGTACGATACTCAACGCCAAATTCCCCAGAGCCTAGTATGTTAATAGCATTCCCTTGATAATCCCTAAGCCTGCATTTACTGGGGGCCAGGCGCCCCATGGAGATAGAGGGAACTAATTTTTTCAGGGTACCCTATGCAATGATGGATTTAGTGGAGCCGGTATCAATCTCCATCTTGCAGGGCCGTCCCTCTAACAGAATTGTTAAGAACATCTTTTTATCACCCAACCTCCCAGTGAAAGCAGTGTTAACCACCCAGTCAGCACCCTCAGAACAATCCCCAATGTCATGACAGTTTGCCCCAGATCTGTCCTTCCGACGGTCAGTTTGCCGGGACGGAGGTCGGCTAGCCAAAGGCTCAGGCGAAGGCAGAGGAGCCCTGCAAACGTAGGCCAGGTGACCCATCTTCCCACAACAACGGCACTGTGCATTCTTGAACTTGCATGAAGATCGCCTATGATTCCCCCCGCAGCTGAAACAGCCTGTCTGAGAGGCGGTAGAAGGTCTTCCTTGCTGCGCTGCAGACATCATCTTGAGGCGGCGCACCTCAGACTCCTCACTCGGCTGGCCGTCGTAATCACAAAATGCCTGGTCAGTCAGGGCAGACACAGGCAAGAAGGGCTTGCCAGCGTGATATCTTTGAATTTCAGCCGCAGAATGAGCCGATTCTTCAGCTGCCCTTGCTTCATCAACAGCAATCTGCAACGTTAATTCAGAACGAGCGAGCAGCCTGCGCTGCAATTTTGCATCATTGGTGCCCCAAATCAATTGCTCTAAAAGTGCCTCATCAAGATTAGTAAATTCACAATGTATAGCCGCACTCCTCAACGATGCCAAATACTGGTTCACAGACTCGCCCTCCTTCTGACAGCACCACCGAAACGCGTAGCGTCTGGCAAAACGGGATGGTGAGGGGGCATAATGTCCTTTAAGTCTAGTCATCAACACATCCCAAGGCAGGGAATGTGCAAGAGCTGGAGCTGCTAATGCTCTAGCAGTAGAAAACATAGCTGGCCCACAGGCACTCAAAAAAAAAACCCAGTCTTGCGCTCATCAGAAATCTCACCAAGATCACTTGCGATCATAAAACAGTCAAAACGCTCGATAAAAGCATCCCAAGACTCTCTCTCTGGGACAAACGGGGCAAACGCAGGAACATTTGACATCCTCGTCGCCAGTGCTCAAGACTGTTCTCTGAGGTAAAAACACGGAGGCAGGGAGCTGCTTTAAATTGTTTAATACGAACTGAACCAAACTGTAACAAAGAACCACCCATCTGACAGCTCTTATATAGAGTCAGCTGTCAGACAATTAACCAATAGAGAGCCTGTATTCTCCCGCCCAAACTGAGTGTGACCTTTAGCCAATGGGAGTGCTTGATATTAAGTCTGAGGACTTAGCAGCCAAGGTCATCCTTTGTCTTGGTACCTCTGCACCTGACCGGAACTGGATGGGTGGAACTGCCAGCATGGTAGTGGAAGATTGGGCCATGTGATGGACTTGTGGGTGTGGGGGAAGATCTTGAACTTTCAGCTGGATGGGGGAAACCATGAAGTTTTCAGATTTGGGTTTTTCCAGATGTGCCAACATGACTCTCTTAATAAATTGAAACTTTGAGCAATACTTTGCCTTGAGCTCTGATTTAAGTTTGGATGTTATTTGAAACCCTGACATTGTGTTTATATTACAACAAAATTCAGACAGCTTCTGGCTTTCTACCTGAGCCCCTCTTCTGTCTGTCTAGTGACTTTGCTTTTGCTGAATGAAGATGAGATGTGAGGAAACTTTGAAAAACCTTTATCCACCTCAAAGTCAAAATCACTTAATATCATATCCTATTTATACCACAGTGTGGCGTCTGAAGTCCATCTTGAGGGAAGCCTTTAAGGCTTTTGTTTGTTCGATAATTATTTCTCTTATTCACTGTGTGTGTCCTTAATTTCCATATATCTTGACAGCTTAGACAAAAGCCAAAATGACATGTGACTAAAAGAATTGCTTTCAGCATCTAAAACTTGGCATTGTAAAATGTAGAACTTCACTGGCAGTAGACTACTTACTTAGAATCTGACTGGAAAAAGTTAAAATGTTTAGAAGTTTAAATATTACTGATTTTATAATACTCTCTCTCTCTCTCTCTCTCTCTCTCTCTCTCTCTCTCTCTCTCTCTCTCTCTCTCTCTCTCTCTCTCTCTGTGTGTGTGTGTGTGTGTGTGAGACAGAGACAGAGAGAGAGAGAGAGAAAGAGAGAGAGAGAGAAAGACAGAGAGAGACAGAGAGAGACAGAGACTGACTTGTACAGGAAGAAACCAATGCATTTTTAAAAAATTGAGTAAAATGGAAAATTCCATTAAAATGTAAACATCACTACCTTTTTTCAATATAAAACAGGGAACCTAATTAAAACTAAGCAGGATATCACCTTTGAAGCATGCGTTCTCATTTCATTTTTTAAAGCTGTTCTGACTATTTGAGATTTTTCAGAAATCTCAGCCTGATCAAAACCATAGAATTTCAATAATCTGTTGGCTTCATTTCCTCAATAAACGGAAACCCTCTTAAACATATAGTACATTTGTTAATGACTTTGCATTAATTTGCTGATTGCTAAATATTTGTTACTGTTGTTAATTAGGAGAATTTCAGTAGAGCCTAGAGACCACTCAAAGAAATCCAAACTTTCTATAGTTTTAATTTGCAGATGGAGAAAGATGTTAGCAGATTGTGATTCAATTTTTGTCCTGGTAATCTCACATTGTGAATTTCAGCACAGCAAACTTTAAAAAGAAGGGCAATTCTGGAATACTCAGTTCACTCTTCACCCCTTTGTTCTCTTAATAAATATGTGATCAATTTAATAATTATTGCTACTATGATATATTTAAATAATAAAAGCTAAAATTTATCAGGCCCATACAATATATTTCAATATACTGACAAACTAAGATTGCACAAACCACTCTGTGGTTTGCTTAGTATGACTTGTAGACTAACCCATATCTGGTTAACACATTTTACTAAATCCAAACCATAGCTTCTAATCCACGATGAGCAACTTCACATGAGGCAATCCAATCCCAAAATGGCTCAATGCAATAAGAATCCACTGGATCCTTATTTTCTTTTGGGATAAAAAATTTTTAATTATGTTTTTTAACTTTCTTAATTAAAGGCATTTTATTCAGTTGATTTTTGTCGATTTCATTCTTTTAAAGATCACAAGATATTAACTAGTAGTTAATTGAATTAAGTCAGTTGTCTGGATTCATACAACTCATTGAACTCTAAAGTAACCTCAAGGGCTAGATCATTAGTGGGTTGCAGATGGTATGCCCCGGTACGGGCGTACTGGAGCCTGCCCGGAGCACCGGATACCGTTGCATTCCGGTGCTCCAGAGGCCCCCCCCCCCGCCCAAGCTCCTTACCTGTCTTTTAAGGCTCACACGCATGGCGCATACAGCACCTGTGCGATGCTCCGCTGAGCAGCTGGAGTATCGCGGAGGCTTGCGGAAGAGTCGCTGGCAGATACAATGCATGTGCGCACCACACACGTGTGTCCCTGTGCTGAATGCATCCATGTGGGCAACGCCGGGCCTATTCCAACCGTACTCGTTGGAACGGGATCCGGAACCCACCACTGGGCTAGATTCACATAAACATTAAGCCACAATCAGCCAAATTTTAATCTATCAGGTCATCCTTTGACTCATTTAATAATGAATAGAGCTACCAATTCTGAGCTACTTAAGTCTGGATGATCAGTAGATGAAAGAAAAAAGATAAAACAAATTCTAAATCTCTGCTGCCATTTAAAAATCATCTAGAAGTTTGCTTCCCAGCTTTAGCAGACCTAGAATAAATAATTAAATCAGGATATTTAAAAAGAATCCGTCAATTATGGTAACTGGAAATGCGATTGTAGATTATCCTTGGAGATGTGGAGTATGTCCTATTGAACAACTGATTATCAGAATTTATTACACATCTCTGAAAAATTTATGTTGCCACCTGCCTGATTCAGATTTAAGGAATAAATAACATGCCTTTTGATTACATAAATATTAGATTCTAGTAAAGCATATTTGACATTCTTTGATGATTAGCTATTTATCTTAGAGGAATGCCAGCTTTTTTCAAGAAATCAATCCTTCTCAAGTTGTGTTCGGTATTAAGGATTCCACAGAGAACAGTCTGTGATATGCTTATTATTTATATAAAAACTTAGCAGCCTGAGATAAACATATAACCAGGTGCATGGTGTTTTTTTTTTTTTGAGCAATGCTAAATTCAGCACAAGTCAAAATAGTGTTTACTGACATTCTTTTGTGAAATGCAATTTACTATTGTCGTAGGAATTAAGTACTTCAAAAACTCTCTCTTTATAATATCCTCAACTGGAAATTCCTTTTAAAAGCATTTCTCTCAATGTGGAGTCTTCTTGATATATCATATTCTAGTTCCCCAAATTTCTTAAATGCTATACTGCCTAGGGATTTTGGAAATTGGGGTCCAAAAACCTATGACACCAGATTGTATTGTATTTTATACAATTTTTTAAATATATATTTAACTGTTTTCAGCATTCAGAGAATGGAAAGTCCTTGGACTATTGAATGAATGAATGAATGAATGAATGAATGAATGAATGAATGAATGAATGAATGAATGAATTCTTTTCTGACATAGTAGCTCTAAATAGTAGGGCGTCCTCTCTTACTATTAAGTCTTTCCTGCTGTGCCACGTTTTCAGATGTGCTAGTCGAGAGTTGACTCACTCTAAAAGAGTTTCTTGGATCAACTTATATTGCAAGTTAAATATTCCAAATTGAAATTGACCACTTATCCCCTGAACGCTTAGGGAAATGTTTTGATCAATGAATTCAAGGGATTTGAGGACATCTCGTAGCTGCATGGTTAGCTCCCAGAGGGAGATGATAAGAAGCTGAACATAGATAGAATTAAATATTGATTTTCCTCTGCAAAATATGAGATGAGTAACCATTGAAGTATAGATATTAACAAGCTAAAACTGTTAGTAGTTTTGTTATAAAAACAATGGCCAAAAATATCTTAAAGTCAATCATTTGTCCAGATTATATTTTAGAATTAACAGAACTGGATTACCACCAAATGGCAGCAAAGAGTGAAACTAATTGGTCATATTGGAACAGCAGTGCTCCAATATCTAAGAAGTTGCTACGAAGAAGAGGAGGCCAACTTATTTTCCAAAGCACCAGAAGGCAAAAGAAGAACAATGGATGGACACTAATAAAGGAGAGAACTAACCTAGAATTTAGGCAAAGTTTCCTAACAGTGAGAACAATTAACCAATGGAACAACTTTCTTTTAGAAGTTATGGATGTTGTGGAAACACTGGAGATTTTAAAGATGAGATTGGACAATCATTTTTCTGAAATGGTATAGTTTCCTGCTGAGCAGGGAGTTAAACTAGAAGACCTCTGTCATTCTATCATCTGGATTTTTGCAGTCCAGATATGGCATCCATGCAATCTAGACATGCAAAAATTTATAGACTTAATTCCATAATTAGTAATAATTTATTAAATTGATATGCTGCCTGATTCTGTGACTCTAGACAGCATATCTACTTAATATTATAGATTAATTTTATTTTTATTATTTATTAATAAATTTATTAGTCTACATATGACCAAACAAGATGGGGTGTGCAACCTCAAAGCTGTTTGTTGCTGCCTGACCTACTTTCAAATAGTTGAAAATGGGAAAATGTGATTTCCCAGCAACCCTGGTATAAGTTCTAAATAATTTTAACTTTGTTAGGAAAAGGGAGGGTGGAATGAGGAATCTCAGCGTTTCCCTAGCATAAAACCTAGGCATTAACAATAAAGTTTGTTTGACCTGTTTTGATAAAACCCATCTTATTTTGCATCATAATCCCATGTCTTTGTTCAACCTCCAAAATGATATATGTACAGCCACAGTTCCAGTTGTGGGTTCTGGCTGGTACACCCTGGTACAGGCATACCGGTGGCAGCTGGGAGGAGTGGCCACCATACTGGAATGCTGTTTTGGAGGGCCCACCCACTTACCCATTTTCCTTACCTGTATTTAAGCAACTGGGTCATTTATGCACATGTGTACAGCACCTGTGTGACTTCCACCAAGCAGCTGGAGCATCACAGGGCGGTGGGTGCACATGCGTGCACAGCGTGCATGCCTGAGGTGGACACCCGGCCTCATTGCAGCATACCGGTTGCGATGGGATCCAGAACCCCACCATGCACAGTTCCCAAAAGGTTATTTTCAATATCTGAATTTTACTTCTTATAACTGTTCTAGCAGTAGTGTGAATTATAATAGTAAAAGCAAATATGCACAGATTCTATGACCATGGCTTAAAATGCCTACATACATACATACTAGCAAATGCACAAATGAAACCTTATTGCAGAGGTCTCATTCTCGTGGCCCGTGGGCCAATTGCGGCCCACAGGACGGTATCTTGTGGCCCCCACCGTGATATGAAAGTATAATATTATATATTATAATATTAATATAATATATAATATAATATTAATATGCGGCCCAGCCTCACCCAGACTCTGCCTCCAGCGGCCCCCAGGTAAATTGAGTTTGAGACCCCTGCCTTATTGCCAATCTCAGATGAATTGTTTACTTTTATCTTAATGTATGTATATACCCATCAATTGTGATATATAAACTATGAATTATATTTTAGCTTTACTTATGGTCACTATGAATTGTTCAACAAATATGCTAAAACAAGCTATAGTGTAGGGTGGAATACACCTAGACCATGTATATCTTTGAATAGTGGGGAAAAGGGTGAATGATCAGAGTCATAAGTCAATGCAAGTAAAGATGTCTCTTATCCAAGAAAAATATCTGCCTATGTACCTTTCTTAATGCTTTTAATGGGTCAGGTATACATAGCAAGGGTGGGATGAAATCCCTTAAAAATTTTCAGCTTTATAGAAATAAATGGCTTGCCTGTTGTTGTTGTTGTTGCTGTTTTAAAAGACTTCCTACACAGCACTGCGTTGACTGATAAGTCAACCTGTATACTACACTGAGACTTCATCTATTTATTTCAAATATTTACTGAGGAGCCTCTGTGATTATGGTGAAAATTAGCTTGTGATCATTTTTAGCAAAGGTGACTAATAGTTCTTTTAAAAACTAAAAAAAATAGTTTAAATCAGCGGCGGGTTCCACATTTTGTTACCACCGCTTTCTCCCAATGCGCCCACCCGCTTCACGCATGCCCCCCGCCCCCTTCCATGCATGCAGCCGGCCTTCCGTGCATGCACTTTGCTTGTGTGTGCGCCTTCCACGCATGTGCCCAGCCTCAAAATGTGTGTAAATAGGACTGCATAGAGCTGGGGCAGGTGTGTGGGCCCACCCATGATTTGCTCTATCAGTTCGGGTGAACCAGTCGAACTTGGCTGAATACCACCTCTGGTATTCAGTACATTTGTCTGTGCTGAATTGTTCACTACCTTGAAATAGAAAAAAGACTGTATATTGACTGAAATCATATCAATGTCTGACAATAGTGTCATAACATTTTAAGTCCTGATGGATCGCCCCAGCATCTGTTTTTCCTTTTTGATATTTCCTAGGAGATCTGTTTCCCTCTGAAATACTGTAACTGCAGTCCTCAGGATAATGCGAAAGAAGATTCAACTAAGTAGCAAGGAACACTCCATTTGTGCTAGAAATTCAGTTTAAATTCAGGTGTGCTCCTTCATTGATGCCACAATCTTTTCTTGAAGAGATGTTGCTTTTTAAAAGAGGGCAGTGTGAAAATAATTTGTATATATTTTCCCTCACTAGTAAAAACTGTGTCACATGTTCTAGATTGGGATCAAGGTCTGAAAATAATCTGTGGCTCTAGAGGCTTACTTATAAAATCCCTACAATGCTAAAAATTGGTTGCATTTCCACAAACTGCTCCATTTGCAGGACAAAGGAAAGGATATAAAACCAGGATGCATGCAGTTCAATGAACTCATTTTTCTATATCCATTACATTCATTTCCCTCCATCACTCTCTAGGCTCCTGGTATTTTGCAGCAACATTATAGAATGCAAAAAGCTGATATCTCACTATTTCGGGTGGAGGAAAACAGAGTCTTGAATCCTATCCTGAACAAATGGGCACTTGTAATTTCCTGTTTGACCTAAGATTCAGAAAATAATTCTACTAATGCAGGCTAAGAAATAACATAGTATTGTGTTCGTACTCTCATGCAGCTTTGGTGCAGATGCCCTCCCCTCTAAATCTTTGGGAGGGGATTTTGGGGGAGCAAAGGTTCCCAGGGGGAAGTTGCTTAAAATTGTTTTCCCCACTTTCCATTCCCCTTCTGGCAGGAGCAAATTTAGAATCTCAGCTAGTATTTATCAGAATTATTTTTAAGGTGTTTTCCTCTCTCAACTCTGGCACAGCACAGAAAGCAGATGGCTCAAAAACAATGCCTGTTATTAGTAAGTCTGTTGATGGTTTTGTGAAACAGAGCATGACTGTAACCTTTCCCCAATCTAATACCTTCATAATGTGCTGGAAATTAACTGCTAAAACATATATGGAGATGGTGGGAGTTGAAGTCCAACATATTTCATTGGCTTTCATGGAAGGACTGGGCTCAAACAGCAGATTAATCTAAAATGTAACTACTCGGTTTCGCTGAAAATACACAGATAATAAGCCCAATTGGGCTTTTAAGCACATGCACTAAAATAAGCCCTCCCAAAAATATTGCAATGCCGAAGCAGCCATGAAGTGACCACACTCACCACCTCCTGCAACAATAATAAGACCTCCCCAAAAATAAGGCCAAGTGCTTATTTCAGGGGTCAAAAGAAAATAACACCCTGTCTAATTTTGGGGGAAACATGGTAGCTAGTTCATGGCTCAGTTTGTTATGGCATTGGTTAATTCAGTAAGCCTTGGTTCAATTAACCATGTATGTGGACTGAGTTTAGTTTCATTGTGTTAGTGATAAGAAATGTCTGCCCTATCCAATGTCCTCTTAATAACTTAAAATTACTCCCTCAAACAGTTTTTTAAAGTCAGATAAATGAAGCAAGAGGTGGAAGGGTTGCTGAAAATCAGTGTAGTGATTGCTAGTTAAAAATAATTTGCAAGTTAAAAGGCAATGTAATCAAAGATAATTCTCTGAGGGCTTATTTATGCATGCAGGATTTCCAAATAAAAATACAATATTTTTTTTCTGAACCAATTTTAAGGAAGATCACACACTGCAATTCAAAAGAATGCATGGATTGATTCCCACAGCACTGCTGAGTGAAGTGGAATCATACAGTACAACACAGAAAGCTGTACGTTGGGATTTATAGGCTGTTATGGCTATATTTGGCTCAGCTAAAAAAGAAACAGTCAAGCAGTACTTAGCCTTAGTATAATGTGTGCATGCAATCAGTAGATCAATAATTGGCGCTGAAGGAATGTACTAGAACAGGGGTCTGCAAAGTCGGCTCTTTTAAGACTGGTGGACTTCAACTCCCAGAGTTCCCCAGCCAGCATAGCTAAGCATAGCTGGCTGGGGAATTCTGGGAGTTGAAGTCCACCAGTCTTAAAAGAGCCGACTTTGCAGACCCCTGTACTAGAATATTATTCCACCTACCTGAGATTAGATTGGCCACAACCCCACTAGCTTTTCACAAGGCTTATAAACATGGTTTTGCATTGGACTTGGGGATCTGGATGTGTGGCAGAACCTTTGCAGTGGTTGTGTTAATTGGTGATATTTTTGACCTTAGTAGCTGATTGTATTTGTGTGATTTTTATATATAGATCTATGTGTCCATTTTTGGCTGGCCAGAATCATGGATTTGAGATGGGCAGTCACAATAAATGAACAAACAAACATACAAATTAATATGAAAGTTAATTAATTTTTAATTTCTTAAAAAAGAAAATGGTCCTTTTTCAGTCTCTTCATATTGTTTAAGTTCACATATGCTAAAAAAAAAGATTCAAGTTGCACCCACTCTCTTAATACATAGGGGAAATTAGTTATTCTTAACTCTGACAGAGAAGTCACCCGTGCATATAAATAGTGCTGATGTTACAGTGGCCATGTTTGCACAAAATGCTAAGCCCTAATGTACTTTTTTGCTTGATTTTTTTTGTGTGACTTGATAGAAGCCTCAGTGAGAGTCAGTGTGGTGTAATCAATAAGGCACTGGGCTAGAAAGTGCAAAATTGAGTTCTAGTCCTGCCTTAGGCATTAAGCCAACTGAGAGACTTTGGAACAGTCACTCTCTCCAAGCCCTAAGATGGAAGCAATGGCAAACCATTTCGAAACTCTTGCCAAGAAAACTGCATGTGCTCTCTGTCTGTCTGTCTCCCTCTCTCCCTCCCTCAATCCCTCCCTCCCTCCTCCTGTGCAATTCCAGCCAACTATACTTTAGAGTATTCAAGAATAAATATCTTAAGAATGTGAAATCTGCTTAATCACAATGCGATTCCAGTCCTGCTTTTTTCCTCTAGTATTCATAATACCTAATTTGCCATACTGTTACATCACTACGTTTAACTCATCTATGAAAAGTGTGCATACAAGGAAAACCAAAGGCTGAATTTGTATTCAAGTGTTATATGAAATTGGGTATGTTGTGATTTTGTGCAAGAACAGCATCACCAAATTCTAAGAGAGAAAAAAGGAAAGCAAGGCAGGAGGGTTCTGATAAAAAAAACAATCTACATAATAGAGGATAAAGACAATGATGGATTGTGAAAGACAAGTGAAGGGGACTTTTGGGAGAATCTTCAAGTGAATTGATACAAGGAAGCTCCTCTACAAAGCAGAGCAAGTCATTTCAAATAAAGGTACATTTTTTCTTCTTCTAGTGAAGCTTTGGATGACTTCATCGATATCTCCATATAGTTGTCTTGACAACAGTATGAAAATGGTTTACTGCTGTCTACTTCCAGTATTATTATTATTATTTTATTTCTCGGTCTACCTTTCAACTCCAATATTCTCTGGAAATCTCCCATCCAAATATTAATAAACTTAGCTTTCAAAATGAATCAAAGTCAGTTAGATACTGCCACCTAGCTGGGCGACCATCAAGAATGGCGATCCATAGGACTTTTTTTTTTTTTAAAGGTAGAATTTAGTATATACTTTCTTAGCTTCTTGAATTTTGAAACCTCCTTATAACTTTCCTAGATGTTCATCTTTATTTTCATTATAGTGCTAGCTGGGGTTACCTAATACAAAATTTGGTTTGCATTAAGTAACCCCAGCTAACACTATAATGAAAATATGGTTTAGGCATCATTAAAAGCCAAAACCTAATGAATCTCCTGGATAGTGCAGGATCCAAACAAAAGATAATAAAATCTGATGGCTAGTTTTGTATGAACATGTGCCTTCCCAGAAAGCTGGACAACTATGGGGATACAGATTTCATCTCACTTATCAATGAGCATTAAACTTATATTGTTCCAAAATTTTCTTAATATCCAGGATACGTTTTACTGATCAAAAGAGACAGGCAAGATATTTTATTTTGATTCACAGAAGAGTAGAAATGCAAATCTTCTCAGTTCACAGATGCATGTTGCTTCAGATGAGGCGACTAATAAAGATGATAAAATGGCAATAAATGATAAGGTAAAAAGAAACTGGCTTAGCTGGTGCATGCAGCCGCCAATTCCTGACAAATCTCTCTCTCTCTCTCTCTCTCTCTCTCTCTCTCTCTCTCTCTCTCTCTCTCTCTCTCTCTCCCTCCCTCCCTCCCTCCCTCCCTCCCTCCCTCCCTCCCTCCCTCTCCCTCCCTCCCTCCCTCCCTCCCTCTCTCTCTCTCCCTCCCTCCCTCCCTCCCTCCCTCTCTCTCCCTCTCCCTCCCTCCCTCCCTCCCTCCCTCTCCCTCCCTCCCTCCCTCCCTCCCTCTCCCTCCCTCCCTCCCTCCCTCTCTCTCTCTCCCTCCCTCCCTCCCTCCCTCTCCCTCCCTCCCTCCCTCCCTCCCTCTCTCTCTCTCCCTCCCTCCCTCCCTCCCTCCCTCTCTCTCTCTCTCTCCCTCCCTCCCTCCCTCCCTCCCTCTCCCTTCCTCCCTCCCTCTCTCTCTCTCTCTCTCCCTCCCTCCCTCCCTCCCTCTCCCTCCCTCCCTCCCTCCCTCTCTCTCTCTCTCTCTCTCTCTCCCTCCCTCTCTCTCTCTCTCTCTCTTTTAAAAGATTTTTTATTAAAGAAATCTTTACAGAATAAAGACATTAAAAAAAAAAGAAAGTAGAAAAGTGGTAGAAAGAGAAAAAAAGAAATGAAGAAGAAAGGAGTGAAATAGTAATGTTAGTATGGGTATTTCAGGAAGGATTGAGTTGCCCCAGCTTGGAACTCATTAAAAGGTTTGAGAATGTTAGAAGCATATGGTTAACAGGAGTTAACATAAACTAGGCAATTTATATGAGGCTGAAGGGTTGGAGGATCTGAGGTAACACATAGATTAAGGGGCATTTAGGTGCAAAATGCTTATTGAGGAAAGAATCTGAAAGCTGCATCTGACCTGTGAATAGCATGCCAGGTAATATCCTTCAAAAAGTGAACACAACAAAGTACAAAGCAACACTCATTATTTTATGCCCTCTTTCTTTTTCTAGGCATTGCTCCAGTAATTTCTTGCTGTCTCTAGTGTCAAATTGAAAAGGGTGGCTAAAAATGTTTCAATTTCACAATGAACTGGTAAAGAAAGGAATGGTTTCATAGCCATTCATTGCAGCATTTGAAAACGACAATTCAAATGTGTTAATGCTGTGATGCTTTTTCTTGAGTTTTCAGGCTGTTGGAACCGTCTTTGGATCAGATCGTTCTTCATTTTGATTCTCTCTTTGCAAAGGTCCTGCCTTCTTCAGAGCCAAGGATGCCATGACTCTGGTACCTGCTTCTGATTTCCTTTCTCTGCAAAAGCTGAGGCAGCAGAATGGATTCAATCAGCAAGATAGAAGAGGAAGTCAGTCCGCTTGGAAACACAGCCCATGTGTCAGCCTCGACACCTTTAAGAAAGGATTAGACGAGTTCATGGAGAACAAGGGCATTATGGATGCCTAAGGACAACCTCCAGGTTGGAGAGATAGGCAGGATACTTCTCAATGCCATTTGCAGGGAATCAAGCAGGTGAAGACATCTGCTTGGGAAGACCCTGAAGCAAATGGTGAGCTACTGTGTGAGACAGAATGCTGGACTGGATGGGCTGTTCCAGCAAGGCTATTCTTATGTTCTTATGTACTTGACGGTCAAGGGGAGAGGCCCATCAGAGCTGCCAAGAGTCAAGGTGGTTCACCTTCAAGTAGAGCATTTTGTGCCTCAGTCACTATTGGCATCAGTGATACCACTTTAAATGTGTGTAAGTAAACAGCACAACACACAGTACACAGTAATTACTTGGAACAGTTCTATCCGAAAGGCTCTTTTGGATGGGTGGGAAATGGAAGGAATAATAATAATAATAATAATAATAATAATAATAATAATAATATTAATTTATAACCCGCTCTCTCTCCCCGAAGGGACTCGAAGATGAAAACCATTCCAAGAAATCATTTTTTCAGACATTTCTTTATTACAAAAGGTTTTTTTTTAGAAAAAATCCTAAAAGTCGTCTTTGTAGCCAGTCAGCATGTATAAAGCTCACACAAATTGTCTCGATGAAACAAACTAATGTTCACTTAGTTCTGTTTTCTGATATCATTATATGGCCATAAAAAAGAGTGAAATACTTTTGTGTGTAGTTGTTTTTTTCTAGTGTTCAGATAAATTTTTATCTTATAGAATAGATGAATGTTGCAGTTAATAGCCATTGATGGATTTTATTTAATCCTATTTCAGGCCACCTGTCAATATCTACCATCATTACATTTTTCAGTGCCAAATTCAATAAATGATTGGGATAAGCAGTTGTCTGCGATTGCTGCTTATCCACTTGATTATATAACTATACCTTCACAGGCTTAACTCCTTAGGACTAGTTGTGCTAGATGAAATATAAGTCCAGATAAGCATTCTCTTCATACACTGGGCACAATAATAACTAATAAGGCAAAACATTCTGATTCCCAAACTGGAAGTAATATTTAATCATAATAGTCTATGTGTTTGTTTTAGTTACTTGTTTTATTTTAAGACATATCAAAAATCTTATTTTAAAAATTATTTGTTCATCTCTCATGCAGGACAACTGGACCAAACCAGGATGTGAATAAAATAAATTTCTTCACCCTAATGCTCACCTAGTAGAAGTAGTATCTTCTTTTGAGCTTCTTCTTCTTCTCCTTCTCCTCCTTCTCCTTCTCCTTCTCCTTCTCCTTCTTCTCCCTCTCCTTCTCCTTCTCCTCCTTCTCCTCCTCCTCCTTCTCCTTCTCCTTCTCCTTCTCCTTCTCCTTCTCCTTCTCCTTCTTCTCCTTCTCCTTCTCCTTCTCCTCCTCCTCCTTCTCCTTCTCCTTCTTCTCCTTCTCCTTCTCCTTCTCCTCCTTCTCCTCCTCCTCCTTCTCCTTCTCCTTCTCCTTCTCCTTCTCCTTCTCCTTCTCCTTCTTCTTCTTCTTCTTCTTCTTGTTCTACTACTACTACTACATAAATATTGGGGGGGGGAATGTCATCAAGTCTAATTCCCTGTATTCTGTAAGCTCTTCCTGTCTCAGAGCACCGTCTTCCAGAACCAATCAGATTTGGGCAGAACAGAGATCACGGTTCTTTCAAGCCTTCCAGTTCTCAAAGCTGTTCTTTTGCAATTCTGCTGCACATACCAACTGTTGTTTGGGTTGCTTGGACCACAGAGTTAGGAGTCTGCTGGACTAGCACCAAACCCATGCCCTGAAGGATTGCTGACAGAAAATTGACAAATTTAGCACAAATGTTTTGCATGGGTACGTTCAAAGGGAATCCAATAATCAAGTGATATCAGTTCAGCACTTGGTTTCTTATGGTCATTAGCTTAGAATTGTTCCAGGAAAAACTAGTATCCAATCAGCAACTTTTGCCAGCAGGGTATAGCTGCCATTCTAGACATCTGCCAAATCTCACTTCTTTCCCAACTCTACTTCCATTCCACATTGAAGAAGCATTATTGATGGATGTTTTCCTGTTGGCTGATGATCTTTTTTAGAGTAGGAGAGATAAAGCCAGGAGATACCACCATCATGTTTGTTTACATCGCCTGTACACTATAAAAAAAACAAGACCTTTTACTGACATTGTGACTTTAGTGGGACAGAGATTGCCAATGGAAAGGATATATATGTAGTTTTCTGCCAACACAAAGACTGGTGGGTACCACTTCACTCCTGCTATGGAAAGAAAGTGCTTCTTCTCAATTCATATTACTATAATTCCCTCTTCCCATCTGCTATCATTTTAACAAAAACATGCAGAGGAGAATACCCTTGTTTTACATATTAATTATCTCCACCGTCCTAGATTTTAGATCTAGGTTCTTTTGCCAAAAGTCTGAGCAGGTATCTCTCCTCTATTCCAACAGCTTTTTGACAATAATGATGCCGGGGAAAACATTAAATACACAAGCTGCTCATCTCCTGCTTTATCCACACACACAGCCTTGTTAGAAAGAGACTTTGTTTAAGAAAAGTAACAGATGCCTCAAATCACATTCAGCTGTTTCTTTGGAAGTGTGTCAGCTTATTAACTTTGATGAATCATAGCGCTAAGTCTTTGAAAGTACCGGTCTTGAGCATGTTGTCTGATTTCCTTATTTTTAATACATCACCCATTTTTAGATATTCAAGACTTACTGTCAGAGGTAATCAAGCAACTGTTGCCACTGGACTTAATGAAGTCTGTACCTAAGACAATCAAAGGTCTAAACAAGCTTTTTAAAAACAGAGAAGATCTACATATAATTGGACACTTGGGAAACATGGTTGACAACAATGATGTGCTCAAACTGATGCAAAGTATGACACAGTAAGTATATCCATCATGAGACTGTTCACATGTAAAGCCTGGAAGAGCATAGTATGGTTTTAACTAATGCTAAAAACTTTGGTTATTACCACTCTTGTTACTAAAGTAGATAGGTCTTCAACTGACCAAATTAAGTATGTTGGATGGTTGCATGATCCTAGCCTTTCCAACCTTTTTTGTCATACTGTTGCTTTCTGGAACAGTTTAGTTTTAGTTTAGTTTTATTTGATTTATATCCCGCACCTATCTCCTATGGAAGGACCCAGGGCGGCTGTCCCCAAATTGTACTTCTTAGTTCTACTGGACTACCATAGTCATCATTCCATCATTAAGGTCAAAGTTTTGTAAATTTTGTATTAACAAAAGGATGTTAGTAACAAATGAAACCAACTGATAGATATAACAATTGGCAGTAGTTTGCATTTCAGACTGTAAAAAATTAACCAAGTCTTAATTTTTTTTTGTATTTATTGTTATTTATTGATTTTAATTTCCTGTGTACCGCCCTGGGTCCATTTCAATGGAGAAGGGTGGTTCTATAAATCTAAATAAATTAAATTAAATTAAATTAAATTTACTTTTTTTATTAATAATAGGAGAAGCCAGTGGAGATTTTTGTTATAAAAAAATATCCATGCCTTCCTCTTTTCATGTTTTCTCTTGCTTTTTTCTTACAGTTTGGCCATTGAAAAAATTATATTTCTTCCAATGTTGATGAGATTTTCACCTGTTGATGTGGTCCATTTTTCTCTCCCAGTTGAAATTGGCATAGAAGGTAAAAGGTAATTAGCCAAGGATCATGGATAGACAAAAAGAAAGGCACAGATTACCCTATGCTACCATCAAAGGCATTTTCTCATTAAGTTTAAATAATCTGGAAAATATTGTTATGTCTGCATCAGAATTTTATCTCTTAGTAGGAGTACTTTGTGTCTCATCTCTATAGATCAGTGTTTCTGATTCTTGGCCACTTTAACAGAGGCGGACTTCAACTCTCAGAATTCCCCAGCCAGCTTGCCAGATCTACATGAAGCTTTCCTTTGGTTAATGTTGTGCCAGCTCTTCCATCTGTATCTTAAATCTCTTGATTCAATTAATTCAGTGCAACAAATTCCTAATAACTCATTTCTATCCACAGAGTAAATGCCTGTTTTCGAATAAGAGAAAATGCATCTAAACAATTAAGAGATGTCCAATCAGTTCAAGATAATTATATTGATTTTCAATAAAACTATGATTTTATTAAATGTTTAATTCTCACAGGTTTTTTATTACTACTTTTTATCCAGGACAGGGGTCCCCCAGCCTGTGGGCTGTGGCCCGCTACTGGACTGTGGCCTATTCATAACTGGGCCATGTGACTGGTGGGCTGGCGCTAGCAGATGCCCAAGTGCATGCAGCCCCACTCGCATGAGTGGTGGCCGCCGGTGCTCACAACCCCACAAATGAAGATGAGTACATGGACATGTGTGTGCACTTGCTTCTCCCACAAAACCATCACCTCTTTCCCCCCTGCATTAGGCTGACAACATGAACATGTTGGGAAATGCTGATCTAGGAGTAAGGGCCACTGAAATCAATGGGACTTTATTTTTGGGAAATGAATATAGTATTGTGGTCCAAATATGCACAAATCTCCTAAAACTAAAATGTATTTCATCCCCATTTTTTTTTTTTGCCATTTACTGACTGCCCTACAATTTTTAAAAAAAATATTGTAACACAATATCCAGAAATAAATAGCCATAAACGCACAGTGCTTTTTGTTAACATGTGTATTTTGAGACATAGAATATAATACTTTGAGACAAAGTACACCTTTTAATATGCATGTAAATAACAAATACAGATGTGGAACAGTAGAACAGTGGAATTATAGATTGAAACATTTGAAAATGACTTGGTTTAGACCTAGAAGGATTTTTCCATGGTCTGGAAATTTGGCTATGATTGAGACCTAATTATACTAAAATGACCCCCCTCCCAACAATGTTATTAACATCAGGAAAGAGGTTGTGATGGCTTTTAGATGAACGCTGGTACATTCAATGACAAGTTCATTTTCTGCCAAAATCTACAATTCCTGTAGCTAATATGTGTTTCCTTTTCCTTTTTCCCTGGGGTTTAGCACTAAAAATGGTTTGTTTGCAGCAGCAGTGAAAATCAAGGTAGATGTAATATCTAAGCTCCTGTGGGTTCCTTCCAAAGATCAAATATTCAGCACTGAAGTTTCCAAAATTTCCATCAATGAAATTCAAATCAAACAGAAAACAAGGTGAGTTATTATTATTATTCATAGGTTACTTGACAAGGATATATGTCCAGAAAATTCTGCTTCCAGGTAAGGATATTAACAATAGCAATAGCACATAGATTTATAGTGCTTTATACCACTCTCTGAGCAGTTTACAGTGTCAGCATCTTTCCCCCAACAATCTGGGTTCTCATTTTATTGACCTTGGAAGGATGGAAGGCTAAGAGCCAAGGTGGCACAGTGGTTAGAGTACAGCCCTCAGGCTACTTCAGCTGACTGCTAGCTGCAGTTTGGCAGTTCAATCTCATTGGCCCAAAGTTGACTGAGTCAACTTGACTTAGCCTTCCATCCTTCCGAGGTGGGTAAAATGAGGACCCAGATTGTTGGGGGCAATATATTGACTATGTAAACTGCTTAGAGAGGGCTGTAAAAGTACTATGAAGCAGTATATACATCCTATTGCTATTGCTAAATCAACCTTGAGCCGGTCAGGATCACACTCCAAATTGGAGGCAGAGTTAGCCTGACGTATTGCATGCTAACCACTTAAAATTAATGAAGCTAATGATGGAAATATAGGAGCTATATTAGTGGTCTAATCATGACTCTTTTCTGAAGTGGTAAGGAGTGAGAACATATGTAAGCTCTACTCTACTGCCAAAGGAAGAGGGAAAATAGATCTTAAATCTATGACAGGCAGATAGTATTCATAAGCAGGTCAGACACTTCCCTAATTCACAAGAGTATGAAATTGGAGGAAATTCAGAACAATTAGACTTGCAAGATTCTATAGTTACAGCCAATCTCATTAGTTTTAGCTTTGAGATCCAAGTTCTTTCCACCAGGATAGATTGTTCATAATTAGGAGAACTTTTGACTAAACCTATGACATAGCCAAAGGGATAAAAGAGATGAAAATGCATAGACAGGTTCTCAGCCTGTGGTCTGCAGATCCCTGGGGTGGTGGTGGTCCAATTTCAAGTGATCTGTGAGGGCTTGAAGAATTGTTATGATTTAAATCTTGAGTTAAATCTTGGTGGTCTGTGGCCATAAAAGTATTTAATGGGGTCCATGGCGAATAAAATGCTCAGAACCATTGGCCTGGACAATTCTAGTCTCATCCTAATCCTATTTAGTCAATTTAGGTTTAAGCCCAAGATTACAATATACACTAGAGACCGGACATTTATTTTAACATTAAAAGTCTTACATGCATAATAACACAATCAAAATAACAGCAAAAATAATTTATCTTACTCAGTCTAGCTGATCCAGTTAAAAAGAATATGCAGTTTATACTCTGGACAATTTTGATTGATCTGGTAAATTGTATCACCACCTAAAGTACACACAAATATTAATATTTTTGCTTCAATGAAAGTGATCAGTAGAACCAGCAAAAGTTTGAAAGCTAGACAATATATATTGAATGCAGAACATATCTTACTACTTTCCGTTTATACCAGTTTCCCCCGATCTGGTGTGATCATGAGTTGCTCTACTCCACCATGCTGTATAGCAGTACCAAGACTAGTATTCCTCAAACCTCTGAATGACACCCAACTAGAGAAGACCAATTTATATTAAACTAAAGGAGTAAGTTTCAATTGATAGATATATGTAGACTACTTAAATGAGATTTAATCACTCCAAAATTGAAAAGCAATACAAGGGAGGAGATTACTAATGACTTGCAATGCTTTCTTTGTCATTTAGATACACTCCTTTTGATTTACAAGTGTAGAATACTTACAGAGGGTTTCATATGACAAACATCTTTCCTTGATTTTCAAGTATATTTTGAATATAATTCAAATATATTTTACTTGTATCCTGTCTTTCTGTTTAAGATACAATACAATACAATACAATACAATAGCAGAGTTGGAAGGGACCTTGTAAGTCTCCTAGTCCAACCCCCTGCGTGGGCAGGAACCTTATACCATTTCAGACAAATGGCTATCTAACATCTTTTTAAAGGCTTCCAGGGTTGGGGCATTCACAACTTCTGGAGGCAAGCTGTTCCAGAGGTTAATTGTTCTAACTGTCAGGAAATTTCTCCTTAGTTCTAAGTTGCTTCTCTCCTTGATTAGTTTCCACCCATTGCTTCTTGTCCTACCCCCAGGTGCCTTGGAGAATAGTTTGGCTCCCTCTTCTTTGTGGCACCCTCTGAGATATCGGAACACTGCTATCATGTCTCCCCTGGTCCTTCTCTTCATCAAACTAGACATACCCAGCTCCTGCAGCCGTTCTTCATATGTTTTAGTCTCCAGTTCCCTAATCATCTTGGTTGCTCTCCTCTGCACTCTTTCCAGAGTCTCCACGTCTTTTCTACATCGTGGTGACCAAAACTGTATGCAGTATTCCAAGTGTGGCCTTACCAAGGCACTATACAGATCTATCGGTGCACTCAACTGGTGGCTGATCTTCTTAACGTCACATTTACGAGTATGTTCAATTGTAAGTTGCAGATGATATATACTTAACCTCAGTCTTTATCATGCTTCCGAGGAGGAAAATCTTTCTGGGGAACAGTATAGAAGGGCTAGCTGAAAAACATATCTTGGAAGGAAAATCAGCTGATTATCCAAGTACTCTACGGTCCAAGGAGAACAGCTGGTATTCAATTTCACAGGGTTTTACTAAAGATAACTCAAAACAGTATTTGTTCTGGAACATCCACTGCTTCTAGGAATTGCTTCTGCACAAATCCTGGAGCAGCATAGTTTTCAATAACAAATAGCAATTAATTGCCTTAGTGCATTAAAAAAAGACGGGCCAGATTTCATTACCTACATGCAAATTGGATACTTATCTCATTTCACTGGAGGGCAATCATTTGTTTCAAGACATCCTGAATTTGAAGGGCTGGTCCAGTTTACTGTAAATCTTGCTTTAAAATCAAGAGTTATAAGAAAGTGGAACAGAACTGGTGAATTTGTTTGACATGAATTAGCCTCTAATCAGCAGATGGTGTAAGCTCTACTGATATAGCTGATTACAATGTCCTATTCCAGGATGAAATGCAGTGTATTAATCCTTCCTAGCAGAGCCCTATATTTATCTCTATAAACATTAACATAAGCAATTTTTGCACAAATGTGTGTCATCTTTTGTGCTATTTCTTTGAAAATGCATAAGCAGCCATTTCCCATGAATTGATAAGATTGTAGATCATGCTTCTTAGCCTTAGGAACTTTAAGATGTATGGAATAGAATAGAATAGAATAAATCTTTATTACGGTCAAAGACCAGCAATACACGTTACATTTAACCAAATATTAAAAAGTACTAACTTTAAGATATAATTTAAAAAATGTCAGCATTATAAGTGGAAAGTAGCATATATGTTCTCACTTTGTTCAGGTCATTTGCTGGTTTACCTAGGTGCAAAAGCATTAAGTATGTATGTAAAAACCATGGTCCAGAAATTGTTAGAGATATGTCCAAATGATTGGTACAAGGTCACAACTATCCTTCTATAACCAATTTTTTTCTTATGGACATTGCGGAAGCACAGAATTTTGCCACTGCATGCGTAATAGCCAGGTTCGTGTCCTGGAGGAGGAAGTCCAGATAAAAATTGCCTGCCCTCCTTGGTAATCTCTAATAAGGGGAGAATATATGCAGACCTGCAAGCTCTGTATAGCTCACAGTGTAGTAGAACGTGTGAGATATCTTCCACTTCTCTTTTACCACATATACAAACCCGTTCTGCTATAGGTGTTCTCTTATACCTGCCCTGGAGAAGTGCTGAAGGTAGAATGTTAAATCTGGCTCTGAAGAAAGCTATTCTTTGTTTTGGGAAGATGAGGTCATTTAAATATCTTGCTGATTCCCACACACCCTGATTGATTCTGTTCCTATTATGGAAAGGTAATCTATTTAGTTCTTCTTCTTGGAACTGTATGGACAAAGATGTTTGGACATCAATTGGCTGGGGAATTCTGAGAGCTGACGTCCACACATCTTAGAGATATTAAGGTTGAGAAACACTATTACAGACAGTTATACTTAAGTCAATGATTTATTTTAAAGTCTTTGCAGCTGCAGCTCCAACTGGGATAGTTGAGGCCATCCAATATGATCTAACAGGTTCCCCACGGTAACTGAAAAACATTTCCTGGTCCCATATCAGGCAGGTATTACATTTGATTTTTGGTTCAGAATCTGATAAGAACTGGATGTGTTATGAAATTACTGTTAATCCTCAAGTCTTGAATTTAAATAAGCTTCTTTTCTGCCTTTATTATTGAGGCCTGCTGTTGAAAGATAATTTTGATATCCTTTTATATTTCATTTATGCATATATATTAAAGGGCTAAATTTATGTTTAAAGTGCAGGCTGCAAAAAGCCCAGAAAAACATTCTACCTTAATAAACAAGGCGTGGAGATTGCTATAAGTGTCTTCAAGATTTTATACTTTCAATTCTTGCATTGAAACTACCAACTGATTCTTATTCTCTTGTATTCCACGCATCCTTAATTCTTTTTTGTTCTCAATAAGGCCCTTTTTCCTTTAGTGGTTTCTCAAAGACTCACCTTCTCAAAAGTGCTCCAACTCCTCTAAGGTGCATATTAAGAGTTTTGCTCCAATCCCACTTCAAATAGTGGGATCAAAAGGAATAATTTTCCTTCAAAGATGGATCAACAGAAACCTGAAAGGGCGAGCTTGGCTTTCTTCCTATCCTTCAGATGTGTTTTATCTAAAAATGAATAATTTCAACACATGTAACACATAGATGGCTAAAATCATGCTCTGCTATCTACATGCTAATTGATCTCCAAATGAATGAAAAGCAAGGAGGTAAACTTAGCTTTTCGGTGTTAAAAGCCAAAAAAATGGGAAAGAAAGGCTTAACTTTTATCAGAACCATCTACAGACTCAATTAAAATTATTGGGAGATGGTAGCATCACTGATTCTGCCTTTAAAGATTAATGAATACTTCTGTATTGTCATGTAATTCTTATCAGGCAACATTCAAGGTTTCTCTACCAGGAAGACCACCCACAACCACACCATTCCTTGTGATGCCACATCCTGGAACCAACCTGCACATGGTCTTAAACAAGGATTTTATCAGCTATGGGATTGCTGCTATGACTGGTGGAAATAGGGCCACATTTAACAAAGAAGCGGGGGTGAGGTCATGATTGCAGTTGGCATTGAACTTCCATGTTATTCAAAGACACAAAACTAATGATTGAATAGTTCTTGCAATTCTGTGTTTCAGGACCAGTTAATGCACCAGCTGTTATGTAGGAAAGAATTTCACATACTTGTGATTTTGTTCAGATCATCTTTTTGGCCAGTCTAGACCACATGGATTTTGGATCAGGTTGTGCTGTGTTCAATATTCCTCTTACCTCACTTTTGGATCTATTGTTCCCATTTGTCTGGGTATTAAAATCAACAGCAGCTGAAAGAGAAACTGATTTCAGGCAAATCCATGAAAGCATTTCAGAAAATAAACCAGTGACAGATGTTCAAATTTAATTCACTTATCAATACTTTTTGACAGGAGAAACGGCTCATGACAACTGCATTAACAAATGCAATTCCTAAGGTCAGTGAATTTTCTTTTTGGGCCATTGTTTTATGCAGTCTAAATCAATTGCTTTATATTCATTATGTAATGGTGTATTTTTACATTTAGTAGTTAAGTTCCAGTGAATTGGATGGGGCTTACAGCCATTCTTAAGATTGGGAAGTTGAACTTCTTTGGGTCTAACATCTCTAAACTGAGTTTTATTTGCTTATAAGAAAATAAAACTATCATCATCTACTGGCTGTTACTACATATTCATTTTAAATTATTATCTTTTTATGTGCACTGACATATTTGAACTTGTATTAACATGTTGCGTGTATACAAATTCACTTGTCAGATTTGAATTCTGTTGAATGTGAATTATTTATAATCACAGTTCTTTTGTCAGCCCAAACAACTTTTGCACTCAAAACCTTATCCCATGATAAAAAATTTCAGGTTTATTATGTTTCTGGAGAAATATAAACCTGATCCTGTTCTTACAGGTAACATGAATCAATATACAGTAATCCAATAATTCACTTAATTGTAGAGAGGTGGAATGAAGAAATTAATTCTCAAAGACAAATTCACATAGCCATTCAAAACATAGGTAGAATGGCATGGTATACAATTATGATAATGCAAGCAATTCACCATTGCAAAATATGATTGGTTTATCATAGCCAATGTGACTGTAATTTGATTCTAAATCCATTGTAATTCTTTCTTATTTATGAACAAGTCTTGAGGTAATATCTTTTTATATAATCTCTCTAAAATGATAGAATCTATAAAATATAAAGTAGTAGGCCAGAATTTGTTTATTTATTTACATCACACAAATTCTTACATTATAAAGGACGCTAGATGCACAAAATAAAACCTGTATCTCACTAGTTGCAAGAAATAGAATAGATTTATTATCCTGGTGAAGTACCAACCCTTTATATAAGCAAACTCATTTTTTGTTTTCAGATATCTGAGCGTTTTCCAGCTCCACAGCCTGTGGTAATACAGACAAGAGGCTCAACATTCCCGCTTGTTTCTATGGATAGTCAGAACGTTAAAGTGAAACAGTACAGGTACAGTATAGGTGGTACCTTACTCAATAGTAGCAACTGTGAGAGGGATCTTGGAGTCCTAGTGGACAACCATTTAAATATGAGCCAGCAGTGTGCAGCAGCTGCCAAAAAAGCCAACACAGTTCTAGGCTGCATAAACAGAGGGATAGAATCTAGATCACGTGAAGTGTTAATGCCACTGTATAGGGCATTAAGGCCACACTTGGAATACTGCATACAGTTTTGGTCGCCACGATGTAGAAAAGACGTGGAAACTCTGGAAAGAGTGCAGAGAAGAGCAACCAAGATGATTAGGGAACTGGAGACTAAAACATATGAAGAATGGTTGCAGGAACTGGGTATGTCTAGTTTGATGAAGAGAAGGACCAGGGGAGACATGATAGCAGTGTTCCGATATCTCAGAGGGTGCCACAAAGAAGAGGGAGTCAAACTATTCTCCAAGGCACCTGGGGGCAGGACAAGAAGCAATGGGTGGAAACTAATCAAGGAGAGAAGCAACTTAGAACTAAGGAGAAATTTCCTGACAGTTAGAACAATTAACCTCTGGAACAGCTTGCCTCCAGAAGTTGTGAATGCCCCAACCCTGGAAGTCTTTAAAAAGATGTTAGATAGCCATTTTTCTGAAATGGTATAAGGTTCCTGCCCATGCAGGGGGTTGGACTAGAAGACCTACAAGGTCCCTTCCAACTCTGCTATTGTATTGTATTGTAAACAAGGTCTATTCACTGAGGTGCTTGTATATGATCAGCCTGTTCTACATTTGGAAGTTGCAAGTACGGTACATAGATCTTGAGTTCTACCAGTCACGATCTCTACCAATGGCTCAATTACTTGTGAAGCCCTCACCACATTACTTTGCTCCTAAGTTCATTTCTGGCTCCACTGCAATTATTTAGTAACAAGGTTTATTATTTTTCTGGAGATTTTTGTCTTGAATGATCCTACTTCAAACAATATTAGCCACTAGGCTGTTTTGATCACGTTTAAAATTGGTATAGCTTTTATGTATCTAAGTTAGTGTTGACTTTTGAATGAATTTCGTTCACCTTAATTAATTTTCTAACACACATCTTTGGTGCATGGGTGTACACATACATCTTAATAAACATATATTTGGGTTTATAGCCAATAGTAGTAGCAAATTGTAGATTTTCTTTCCTGATAATATCTTACCGTAAGATGAACCACAAAACTAATGTCATTGTTAAAAACACAGCATTTCAAACTGTGAAATGATTTCCCCTTGTTTTCATTGTAGATCATAACCTTCCAAGCAAGGCTTTCAGATTCTAATGGCAAATTGTTCATTACTTTGTCACAAAACAGGTATGGATATTTCTCCTGGTTTTTGTAATTGTAATTTTATTCGAATTTGTATACCGCTCTTTCTCCCTTAGAGGCCCCAGGCGCTGAACAGGCAATGATAAAAAACAATAATAAAAACATCAATATAAATACCTATGCTAAAAATAAATTAAATACTAATCCTGCTCTAAAATGTACAATAAAAACCCCAATAAAACCAGATTAAAAGCTACACCAGGCCTGCCGTACGAAAAAGATGGGTCTTCAGGGCTCGGTGGAACAGGTGCAGGTCCGTAGCTGTGTGGAGGTCAGGGGGCAGGTCGTTCCAGAGGGCAGGAGCTGCCACAGAGAAGGCTCTCCCCCTAGGGGTCACCAGCCGACATTGACTGGCTGACGGCACCCTGAGGAGGCCCTCTCTGTGGGAGCGGACTGGTCGAAGGGAGGTATTTGGTAGGAGGCAGTCTTGCAAGTACCTAGGTCCCTTGCCATGGAGCGCTTTAAAGGTTGTTACTAGCATCTTGAAGCGCACCCAGAAAGCCACAGGCAGCCAGTGCAGCTCGCGCAGGAGAGGTGTTACATGGGAGCATCTGGAACGACCTTCCCCCCGACATTAGAACAACTACGGACCTCCGCTCCTTCCGTCAGAAATTAAAAACTCACTTTTTCTGCTTGGCCGGCCTAGGTTAGTCTCTACCTCAGGGGTTAGGGAATGTTAATTTTAAAATGGGGATTTTAGTGCAGGGACAGTTGATTTAATTTGTTTTTATTGTATTTATTTATGTATATATTTTATGTTGTTTTAATTTTCCCTGTACACCGCTCCGAGTCCCCCTGGGGAGAGGACGCGGTATAGAAAAATAAAATCTATCTATCTATCTATGGAGGCTCCCAGAATCCCCTGCGCAGCCGCATTCTGAACTAGCTGGAGCCTCCAGGTGCACCTCAAGGGAAGTCCCATGTAGAGAGCATTACCATAGTCCAGGCGGGAGATGACAAGGCCTTGAGTGACCGTGCGTAAAGCGTCACGGTCCAGAAAGGGGCGCAACTGGCGTATCAGGCGAACCTGATAAAAAGCCCCCCTGGCCATGGCTGTCACATGATCATCCAAGGACAGCTGAGTATCCAGGAGGACGCCCAAGTTGCAGGCCCACTCCGCGGGGGCTAATGATACACCCCCGATAGCCAGAGATGGAACCAACTGGCTATGCCATGACGCCGGAAACCAAAGTTTCCCTTTCTATTAATATCAAGGAAATATCTCTTGGAATAATAAGATATTGTAAATAGCTGGCAATGGTAAATATTAGCACTAGTTTAGAGTTTATTGGTTTTTTATACCGCCCTACTCCCGAAGGACTCAGGGCGGTGTACAGCAAAAATAAAAACAAATATATAAAAGTTAAAAGGAAAGCTTTTAAAAGACATAATTAAAATATTGGCCAAAACGTGGAAAAAACCCAAACTAACCCTGATTAAAATAATAAAAAATTAAATTTAAAAATTTAAATTTAAAAATTTAAAAATCATGCTTTATGCCAGTCCGGCTTGTTGAAAGAGAAAGGTTTTGAGACCGCGGCGGAAGGTGCATAAGTCAGGGATAGTTCTTAATTCTGGGGGCAATTCGTTCCAGAGGGCAGGTGCTCCCACGGAGAAGGCTCTCCCCCTGGGTGTCACCAGTCGACATTGTCTAGCCAACGGCACCATGAGGAGACCCTCTCTATGGGAGCGTACGGGCCGGTGGGAGGTTCTCGGTGGTAGTAAATATGGCTTGCTATTTAGAATCAGTGGGCGTTAATTCAAGCATTATTTAATCTTATTTGGGAATATTAGGGAGGTTTTCTCTTTCAGCTCTCCTTCTTCCTTGTCCCAAAGGTGATCTTTGTTATGTGTTGTATATAGTTGTCAGTTGAAGTTCTCAGTCTGGTCCTCTGTTGGAGCAGGAAAATGCTCTCTTCTGATTGGTTGTGGGCTGATCAGCTTCCCTATAAAAGGAGCTGTGACAGCCAGGAAGAAACAGTTGCCTCATAGGCAGTATTGAATAAAGAGCTGTTTGTAGTCATTCAGGCCTCACCTCCATTCTTCATCCAGAATATAACACTTATCAAAACTAGTTTCTTGATTTTTCCCCCCTTGAAAATGTTCTGCTTCTCATCCAAGAACTTTCTTGTCCAAGAAACATTTTCAGTATTGACTGAATGATGGGGAATGGAAGAATTTATGTATATTCCTTAACAGTCATCTGGTTGTTAGCACTCTGAGAGTGATTGAGGGCACTTGGGGGGAGGGGGACCGAAGAAAGTTCAGTTTGGCTTTTGAAAACACATTTGGAACAACCATGACCTGGATGATTGAGCATCTCCATAGATATTCCTCCTTCCTCGTTTGGGAGGATCATGAATTACTCTACATCATATTATAAAGTTGAAGATTGGTTTCAGCTGCATCGCAGGAGTTACCAGAACGTGGTTGTATATAGTCATGAACTGCTTCTGGGACTCCGGCTCCAGATTTTGCCTCAAGGTTGACTCCTGAAGCCTTTTCTAGTAGTGGATATAGCCACAAGGCAGTGGAGGTTTGCAATCAGAGTTTCTCTTCTCCTAGAAGATGATTCTGCCGCTTTATCTGCTGTTGGGGTGTAAAGCCCTTTTCCGCCTTCAAAACCGTTGACCGGGTAGAGAATAAGGGATTGAGAAACTGGCTAGAAAACTCATGGAATGTTGAAAATGATGGCTAAGTGACCACAGCAATAGCCTAGCAGTGCAGGAGCAACCAGTAGCTCTGAAGCAGCCACAACCTACCCAAATTTCATTCCCCCAGGAGCCATGGGTCCTGGATTTTGGACTCATTCTGTAAGTCAGCTCATTTGAGGTACCTCAATTCAAAAAGTGTTTCCCTATAAAGCACCATTTCTCCAGTTAAAGGTCATAACAATGAGAGTTTTAATAGTACACATATGTCAGGGGAGTTGTTGGAGTAGAGCTGCAAGAAGGCAGTAAATTAGTCAGAAGTAGGAAACTACATGGGTAAGCAGTTGTAGAACTTAATGATGTAGGAAATAATAAAGGTCTAAAATAGGGAGACTACTTAGAAGCTGAATTAATTCTTTATGTCTGATGGGAGTTGATCCAAACATAAGGGAACCAGATTGTGTTAATCTTTTTTTAGAACTTCAGACACAGACTAAAACATTTGTGAAAGATAAAAGTTTTCAAATTTATATATTAATTTAATATATCAAATTTGTTATGGCTACCCACGCCATTAGATTCCTGGAGTTTACAAAATCCAGATATTAAAAATATATTATGTGTATTACCTTCAATTTCTGCAGTAGTATGTCTTAACAGAAATAGCTGGGAAAAGGAATGGATTTGAGTCTGTATGAATAGATTACTTGATTAGTGACTGTGGACAGAATTCTCAGAGTAGATAGAATTTTAATCTGATTATCATGGTTTTTCTAATGATCTTCCACACTGCAACTGGAAAGTAAAGTTAGAGTATCATTTCCAATTAAGAAGATGGCACAAGGCTACAATATTGTCACACATAAGTAATGCAAATTTGGCTGGCTTCGAGTTCTTTTTATCTTCCTTCCCTATTTATTTTTGTAGACATATATATGTGATACAGTCTGGAAGCAGGATAGGGGGAAAAACCCCAGTCTAGAATGGTCTGTAAACTTCTTTACTATCTAATCAATGGCTAGTCTATTTCCAGACTCAAGTCATAATTATGTGTTTGGCCTAAACCTAAAATGGTTTAGGACCAGACTACCTGAAGTAGCAGCTTCTCCAGCGTGTACCTGCCTGGAGTTTAAGATCATTTAATGAGAGCATTTCCCAAATAGGTTCAACCACACTAGCATCCTTTTGGAACCATGTGAAGACTCCCCCTCCCCATGATTTCTAGCTGGCTTTTAATTGTATTTCAATTGCATTGTAGTTCATATTGTTTTAATTTTGCAATGATTACCTTGCAGCTGCTTAATGTTATATAACGAGGATATTTTATGTCTATGTGTTCTTATTCAAATTGTATATTTTGGTGTGTTATTATAATTGCCCAGGTTGTGTCAGCTATTTGGCTGTTTAAGAACTTAAATAAATAATACTTGCAACATCGCAGCTCAAACTGGATGGGAAAAACACACACTTTCTCTAGATATTAGCTTTTAAGGAAGTAATAAAACATCTGGTTGTCCTCCAGATGTTGCTGAATTGACTGATAAGGCTGCTGGGAACTGTGTTTCAGAAATTCTGGAGAACAATGCCCCTATTTTTAGTAGATGGGCTCAAAATAAAAGAACTATCAATATCATGTCTAAAATAGTTTGGCAGTCTGGAAATTGGTACAGCTACCAAGCTACTTCTCTTTTTCACTTTCACTCAATTCATAGCATGCTTCCTCCCCCTAATTAGATGCACCTGGTTTTTTTCTTTACAGTTTTGACATTGTTCAAGCATCTTCTTCTGTAAGTTTCCTTGAGTTATGTCACAGGCAAATCAAATGGTTTTGCATTAAACTTTATTCATGATATAGTGAACCCTGCATGGCAACCTGATACCCTAGTAACAGATCATGGAAATTGAGAATCTGATGAAAAGGACCTGAGTACGCTGCAACTTTTATATTCAGTTACTAAAACTCCTCACTAACCTTGATGCCACTGAGTTATTTTGGGGCTGCCAATACTATGTTGACTGAACATTGGTGGTGGTGGGTAATCCAACACAATTGCATTAGGATGTGGCAGATTGCCCTAGAAGAACTTCTCATCTCTATATTTACATGCCTTCTTGTTCCCATGATTGTGCATGTATTTATTTCTATCTGGTTCAGAAACAACATTATGGTTTTAATACAAGAACTAAAACTGAGTGCATTTAAACATTATATAAAAAGTAACCAATGTGTGAATTGGCTCCTGATCATCACAGGTATATTGTTTTCTGAGCAGTAATATAGAAATGGTTTGCCAACACCTTTTCCTGTCTCAGTGAAGTCTACAACCCGGGATTTCCTACCTGTTGGCCAACCAAGTATTAATAGATGCAACCATGTCAATTTTCTGATATCCTTCAGGGTTCCTCCAAATATCCTCCAAGGAAGATATTCAAGCTTATAGTAGCACACAAAAAAGGCTACCACCTAATGTAGATTCTTATATAAAGATAAAGATAAAAGTTTCCCTTGCATATATGTGCTAGTCATTCCCAACTCTAGGGGGTGTGTTCATCTCTGTTTCAAAGCCAAAGAGCCAGCGCTGTCTGAAGATGTCTCCCTGGTCATGTGATCGGCATGACTAAACGCTGAAGGTGTATGGAACGCTGTTACCTCCCCACCAAAATGGTCCCTATTTTTCTATTTACATTTTTACATGCTTTCAAACTGTTAGGTTGACAGAAGCTGGGACAAGTAACGGAAGCCCACTTCATTATATGGCACTCGGGATTTTGAATGAATGAATGAATGAAATTTTATTTGTATACCGCTCCCTCTCCCCGAAGGGACTCGGGGCGGTGCACAGGGGATTATAAAACATACAAACATAAAACAATATAAATATCTAAAATCAGATTAAACTACTATAACCCTGCGCTAAAACCTAAAATCCTAAAACACTAAAACCCCCTAAAAACCCAATTAAAAATTTAAATATACAGACTGGAGGCAGGAAAGATAGATTAGGCCAGGCCGGCCTGCTGGAAGAAATAGGTTTTGAGCTTTCGGCGGAAGGAGCGGAGGTCCGGAGTTGTTCTGAGGTCGGGGGGTAGGTCATTCCATAGGATAGGGCCTGCAACAGAGAAGGCCCTTCCCCTGGATGTCGCCCGCTGGCATTGCCTAGTGGACGGCACCCGGAAAAGTCCCTCCCTGTCCGAGCGAATCGGTCGAAGGGATGTATGGGGCAGGATGTGATCTCGCAGATAGCTAGGTCCCATGCCATGGAGCGCTTTGAAGATGGACTTTTAACTGCCAAACCCCCGACCTTTCTGATCAACAAGCTCAGCATCTTAGCCACTCTAGCTACCGCATCCCTCAGATTCTTATGTAGTTTTTCTTAAATATGGAAGTCCTTTCTCTTTCTGATTCTAATTAGAAACTATCATACATTCCAGGTGCAGAAGCTCCATGACTACATCAATGATGTTTACACAAATAGGTTTCTACCAGTTATGAACGGAAGGACAGTCTACAGAAAAACATGACTTCATTTGAGAAAGCTCTCATTAATGTTTATATTACAGAGAAAATGTGTTCAGAAAAAAGCCCCCAACTGCTGCTAATTAGATTAACATATAATCACATTTTTGAGCCTGTTTCAGTTGCTTTATTCTGTCTCGGGTTATCAGGGTGGTGATTAGGTTTTCTATAGGGCTAAACAGACCATCAAAGGAGTCCTTTCTAGACATGCCCCTCCCTGTTAAAAAAACACACCAGCCCTTCTTGTCAAAAGACCAATTTGGAGAAGTCATAATGTAGCCTTCAGTGCGGATGATAAAAGGGCCTTTTGCACCTATGGCTCTTTGCCATGGACCAGAGTAGCTCATCCAGTCAGATGTGATACAGGGGTGGGTTCCTGCTGGCATTACTGCTGGTTCAGCATGCCAAAAAAATTGTTCTGCATGTGTGCACATTTGCATCTAAAAAGGTCTGCACAAGTGCAAAACCTTAGAAAAGGGAAAAAATAAATTTTTGCAATGAAGATTGTTCTGCGCATGCGCAGAACCAAAAATCAAGATGGTGTCGATGACGACAGAACCAATTTGGGGGCATGTCCTACCTACTCACCCGAACTGGTAGGATCCCACCTTTGATGTGATATAGTGTTTAATTGTTAGACTAGAATAGGAAGATCCAAGTGACACTAAAAGGAGTCCCCAACTGGGCATCCACCAGGCCAGCGATGGCAAATCTTTTTAGGCTTGCGTGCCATAAGGGGGGAGCACAGGGGGGCCGTGCGCCACCATGCCACACCCATAATGCAATATGTGCACCCCTCCACGCGCACGTGTGCATGACAGGCGCTCCCATATTTTTACCTTTTTTTTTTAGCCCTCCCCAGGTTCCAGAGGCTTTAGAGGAGCCTGGGGAGGGCAAAATCAGCCCCCTGAAGCTTCCCCTGAAGTGACTTCTGGTTTGCTTGTAGCATCGTTTTTAATCCTCCGGAGCCTTCAGGGACCTTCAGGAGGCTTTCCTGAAGGCTCCAGAGGACTAAAAATGGCTCTATGAGCAAGCTGGAAGTCACTTCCGGTTTGCTCGTAGCGTCATTTCCAGTCCTCCAGAGGCTTCACGGAAGCTCCTGAAGCCTCCGGAGGGCCTCCGGGGAGGGCGGGGGGGGGTTGTTTTTGCCCTCCCCAGGCTCATACAAAGCCTGGGGAGGGCAAAAAATGGCTTTAAAAATGGCTGAATCAGCTGGCCAGCATGCCCTGCCAAATGGCTCCGCATGCCACCTGTGCCACCATGTGCCATAGGTTCACCATCACTGCCCCAGGCAATGATGATCTGTTGTCACTGACTGTTCAATCAATGTTCAATGTCACTGTTAGTAGCACTGGTCAGAGAGGCAATATTGGGCAATTTATTTAATACACTGTAGAAAATGGGCTAAAAAAAGCAATTTATTTTATAGATTAGAGGAAAGATTTATGTTTCACCTCATACACTTTCCCCATATGCCTCCTGACATGCTCTACAAGATTAATCATGACCACTCACATCATTCTGTATGATTTTCCAATATAAATAAATAAACATAAAACCAGGATATTTAGGTGAGTTACAGTTTAAAAAAACAATATGGCTCATTCTAATTTGGTTTAATCATCTGGAGGATTTCAATATAATTTTTAGCATATTTAGAACTGGTCAGCAAAGTAAAACCCAGTTCATTCTGAAAACTGGTTATTTTATCTTTTAGGAATGCTTCGCAGAGGGATTGTATTGCCTTGTGTTCTAAATATCAAATGTACAAAACTCAATATTGCCCTTTCTGAGGTAAGCATGTACACATCCATTCTCCACTGACACAGAAGTAGTCATCTTGGTGTTGCAGATATAACACATTTCTGAGTGGAGGAAGTGATTGCTCTTGATATACATTATGTATGTCATACTGCCTCCTGTTAATCAAATTCCATGTATGCCAGGGACGTCCAAACTTGGGAACTTTAAGACTTGTGGACTTCAACTCCCAGAATTCCCCAGCCAGCTATGCTGGCTGGGGAATTCTGGGAGTTGAAGTCCACAAGTCTTAAAGTTCCCAAGTTTGGACATCCCTGATGTATGCCATTAGGGTGAAACATAGTATGCCACAAAACTGCACATATACCTATGACTTTTCTTTTGTAGGGTGGCCTGGTGATATCAATGTGATCAATCCAATGAAACTGCATCATCATCAACAGCAGTATTCCAGTAATCAGAGAAAAGAGATTAAAATCCATGTTCATAATGGTAACTTAACATGTTGTCATTTTTCAGCTTCTAATCTTTAGAAAGTTAAGGCTCTTAATGCAGACTGTGGTAATTGCATTTTCAGTATATCATAATAGATCGTTCTTGTGATTGTTCCTGAGATATGCCAAACTTGAGAACTTCATCTCTTGCTGGGAGAGTCATCTTTAAAATATCTTGTTGCTTGTATGAAATGTTATTTTATCATTGAGGTTTTGTATGTAAAGAAACAAGTCAAGTAGGCAATGTACAAAAATTCATATCAAACTGAACACTGAAAATTACACAGTGAGGTTTAAATTATGGGTCTGAATGTTGTTGGATTGTATCCATCTAGGGATGGCTGCGCTTTAACCATATTACCTGCTTTATGGCAACCTGAAATCTGTAGGTTGAAAACATCCATGATAGTGTGATGCAATGTAAGTCCACCCAGTCTCATTGTTCCTTTTTGAGTTGGAAACGTTCATATTCCCTTTTTCTATACATGTATCTTTATGTATAAGTTTGCATATAAAATACTGTTTTTATTCTGAATTATAGCAGTGAATGATGATTGATAATGATCCAGTAGCCTCTAATTATAAGTCTAAAAGCAAAGTCTGTTGTTATTATTACTAGATTTTAATGTCTGTCTGTCTGTCTGTCTGTCTGTCTGTCTGTCTGTCTGTCTGTCTGTCTAAAGGGATCAAACCAGAGGTGGTATTCAGCAGGTTCTGACCAGTTCTGGAGAACCGGTAGCAGACATTTGAATAGTTCAGAGAACTGGTAACAGTGGTGGGATTCAAATAATTGAACAACTGGTTCTCTGCCCTAATGACCAGCTGGGTAGGCGTGGCTCAGTGATCATGTGACCATGTGGACATGGCCAACTCAACATCACTCAGGTTGATGGCTGCTTCCCTTTAGACTGTTACAATGTAATAAAGGTTAACCGGAGAAGCAGTTTCTGTAAGCAGGGAAATAAAGATTAGGCTACAAACAATACCTGAATGTTTTCTTCCTGCCTTCTTTACAGGATTAGACCTGTAGAGTGGAAAAACCAAAGGAGATTTCTTCCAACAACCGGTTCTCCGAACTCCCCCGCCCACATCTATTCTCTGCCTCCTGAGTCCCAGCTGATCGGGAAGGAGTGGGGATTTTGCAGTAACCTTCCCCTAGAGTGGGGTGGGAATGGAGATTTTACAGTATTCTTCACCTGCCATGCCCACCAAGCCATGCCCACTAAGTCATGCCACATCTGCCAAGCCACGTCCACAGAACCAGCAGTAAAAAATTTTGAACCCCACCTCTGGGGCAAAACTATCTAAATACTCCTGCCTCTACTTTACTCACAACAACAGTGAAGTGGTCAAGCTGAGAGAGACAGTGATTGACCCAAAGTCCCCTAGCTAACCTTTTTGTCTAAGGGAGGCCTAGAATTCACAGCTTCCTGGTTTCACTGCTGGCATCTCAACCATTATACCAAATTGGATCTCAGATCTCAATTCTGTCGCTCCATATACATAATCTTACCAACTTTCTCTGTGTTGGGAATTTGAATTCAAGATTCTGTTTATCTAATGCTTCGATTAGTGCCGGGATTTAATGGCATTGCACTACCCAGTTTCTAGAGTTGTTTTACTTCACCATGAATTGGTAACCCAGATTGATAAGCACTGTGACGTGTTGCTTATTAAACATGCCAAATATTTTTCTCCTCATCCCTGAATTGACATTTTGCCCTAATGTTATACTGAGAGAAAGAAGGGAGCAGCTCCCTATACTCTCAGGTGAAGGCTTGGTTTGTTTATTATTCAAAGGACATAACAAGATTTGTAGAGTGAGAGATAAGTGTCAAGCTCACAACAAGCTCACAGAAGCAGTAAGTCTTTCTTTAGTTTGGTTTCCTTCTTTTCCCTGCTGTGAGCATCTGTGCCCTAACTTTGTTTGGCTGTAGAGTCAGAAACCAGGGATTTAAAGAAAGAGATATGTAGATTTATGCAAACATAATGTTAATAAAGGCTCAAAGGAGGAGTTGCAAAGGAATTAGCTAAATCACCGGATAAGGAAGCAGTCGGGCATATGAATTCCATGCTCTACTAAAATAATAATGCCAGGTACTGTTAATGTTCCAGTTATACAAATGGTAAACCTATAGGAAGGCTGTTTACCTATGGATAGCCCTAATTTATTAATTAGTTGAATTGCCTGGGTTTGCCCCAAGATATTGAACTATAAAACCATGATGGGTTCACAGAACACAATAGGCTGAAATGTGGTTCCCTGGGTTGTAATTCAATGTATAATGGAAGCAGAGCTGCTATGCTCAAAGAAAGAGACCATTAAATGGGATGCTGAGTGAATTTATCAATATATTTGTGGTGAGAAAGGATTAGTAGTTAGCACTCCTCTTTGTAAGTCAATTAACTCTTAGTTGTTTGATTATAATATAGAATATAATATAGATAGTATAAGTATAGTATAGTATAGTATAGTATAGTATAGTATAGTATAGTATAGTATAGTATAGTATAGTATAGTATAGTATAGTATAGTATAGTATAGTATAGTATATGTATAATATAGATTATAATATAGAATAATTATCAATATTCTTTCTCTAAAAGATTGCATTATAACCCTTCCCAGAATCCTTGACAATCAAACAGGCGTAGTGGGCCAGAGTCCAGAAGATTCTACGGGTGAGTGGGGTTTGTGTGTCTTCCTTGGCGATCATACTCATATGAACATTTCTCTGACATCATAGCTTTTGACACACTGTGGGAAATGGGAATCAGTGGAAGACTCAAGACCATTGTAAAACAATGATTTAGTTACTGGATTCTCTTAGGTATGTGTTGAAGCTAACTATGATTTGAGGTTCCTGAATTGTAGTGGGGATGCAAAAATTACTGATTGAGTGTCCGTAATGATAAGTATCCTGAGGGCTTTCGCTGTGATTGCAGGGACTGGAAAATCAGGATCCTCGACTATATAGAGAACTGATGTAGACAAATTCTTCCTCTTGGTTTTTGTTATCTGCATACATGGGTTCTGAGCAGGGGTGGGTTTCAAATTTTTTGGAACAGGTTCTGTGGGTGTGGCCTGCTTTGTGGGAGTGGCTTGCTGGCCATGTGACTGGGTGGGAGTGGCTTGCCAGCCATGTGACCGGGTGGGAGTGGCCAACTTGGAAAATGTGAAACTCATTTAACAATGGTCTTGGTTAACAACTAAACTTTTGGGCTCAATTGTGGTCATACATTCTTTCTTTCTTTCTCTTTCTTTCCTTCTCTCTCTCTTTCCCACTTTCTCTCTCTCTTTCTTTCTCTCTCTCTTTCTTTCTTTCTCTCTTTCTTTCTCTTTCTCTCTTTCTTTCCCTCTTTTTCTTTCTCTTTCTTTCTTTCTCGCTTTCTCTTTTTCTTTCTCTCTTTTTTTCTCTCTTTCCTTTCTGTCTCTCTTTCTCTGTCTTTCTCTCTCTCTTTCTTCTCTCTCACTTTTTTCTTTCTTTCTCTTTCTTTCTTTCTCTCTCTGTCTCTCTCCCCTTCATCCGCCCTTCTATCACTCTGTGTTTGTGTGTGTGTGTGTCTGTCTCGCATTCACGCACTTAAATCACTTTCTGCGTCTCTCTCTTTCTCTCCCTCCCTCCCTCTCTGTCTCTGTGTGTGTGTCTGTCACTCTCTGGTTCCCCCCTCCCTCCCTGTCTCTCTGTGTGTCTGTGCCTCTCTCTGTCTGTCTGTCTCCCCCCCCCCACAAACCTCCTCAGCTCCAGGAAGTAGCCTGACCGGCCCGCCAGCCCGCTGGCTGTATTTATTTGCTCTCTCTCTCACCCATCCACCGGACGAAGGAACCTGGCGTCCAATGGGTGAGCGAGCAAGCGAGCGAGCGAGCAACCGCGGCCAGCGGGCCAGAGGATTTTTGGGGCGCGCAGCAACTTTCCTTACCCGCCCGCCGGCCAGTCGGCCACTCACTCGGACCCAGTGGCGTAGCGTGGGTTGTCAGCACCCGGGGCAACTTCCTCCCTCTGAACTCAATACAACTCCATGGACTCCAGTTATACAGGCGGGGTGGGCGTGCCGAGCTCTGGGAGCGCGCATTAAAGAGACAGAGCTGACTTCAAAGCGAAAGCGCCAGTGCGCCTGCCTTGGGGGGGGGAGAACGGCTGCCACGTGTGCCGGATTAGTCTCTGGGGTGCCCCCCCCAAGGTGCGTAGGGCCTGCAGCCCCCACGATCCGCTCCGAAAGCAACCCAGGGGAAAAAAGGTCTCCCTCCCTTCCCCTCGGAGCGCTGCGCTTGCGAGGCTGCGCTTCTTTCTTTTGCCCTGAAGGAACATAGAAAAGTAATAATGTTCAGGTCTCATCTCGTTGCCCCACAACCTGCGGCCGCTGCTGCCGTGACAACTCCGAAGAGCAGCGCTCGGGCCAGGAGCCGCAGGCCAAAAAAAAAGAAAGCACACACACACACACAACCTACTTCAGGCGGCGGGAAACACGCAAGGAGAATCCACTCCCAGCTATCTTCTTTTTCCTTCTGCGAAGGGTACTGGCCGCTGGCAAAGCGGGAGGCTCGGGAAGGCGGCACACACACACACACAACCTACTTCAGGCGGCGGGAAACACGCAAGGAGAATCCACTCGCGGCTAGGCGTAGGGGGGAAGAGGTGGCTGAGCAAAGGGAAGGGGGGGGAAAGGCGCTCCCGCCGCCTTCCCGAGCATCCCGCTTTGCCAGCGGCCAGTACCCTTCGCAGAAGGAAAAAGAAGACAGCTGGGAGTGGATTCTCCTTGCGTGTTTCCCGCCGCCTGAAGTAGGTTGTGTGTGTGTGTGTGCTTTCTTTTTTTTTGGCCTGCGGCTCCTGGCCCGAGCGCTGCTCTTCGGAGTTGTCACGGCAGCAGCAGCCGCAGGTTGTGGGGCGACGAGGTGAGCGGCCCACCCCCACCACCCACCCCCATGGAGAAGGGGAAAGGGGGACCCCTTCGGAGAACCGGCCTGGCTGTCTTCTTTTTCCCTCAGCGAAGCATGGGCGAGGAGGAGGCGGCGCTTCGCTGATAGAAAAAGAAGACAGCGCAGTCGCCTTGCTTGCTTTCCTGCCTGCCCGCCCCAGCTGGGAGCAGCAGTTAGCAGCGGCGACTTACTTCCGGGTCCACGATCCAAAGGGATCGCTCGGGATCCGGAAATTTTACGAAAGGGTTCGCCCGATCCCAGGCGAACCCCCAGAAACCCACCCCTGGTTCTGAGCCACACAGAATTCTATTGGAATCTTCTGGAACACACAGGATTACTGAGGGGACCCTGACTCTCTCTCTTCCGTCCCTCCCCCATGGTTACCAAATGACAAGGTATAATCTTGCTAAGACCTTTCCATTTGTTTTGGGACAGTATGTTAGCACATTTGTCTTTGAAATAGCTGTGTTTTGCTTTATGAAAAGACTTGATTTTATTATTTTATTTAATCTTCACTCGTCCTCTTTGAAAGGACACCAGTTTTGCTTTGCTATAGTGGGGTGGTTAAGATGCTATATGAAGCTCACTGGGTGACTTTGGACCAGTCGTTCTATTTCAACCCCCATCTACCTCATAGGGATTTTGCTGAGGGAGAAAAACAGAAGGAGGGAGCACTACACAGGCCAACATGAGCGTCTATACAAAGGACACGGTATTTACCAGTAACGGTATAGTAATCAATCACATTCTGTCCTTTCTGCCTCTGAAGGGCATCAGCTCAGCTGTTCAAAAAACAGGTATCCATAAAGGAAAACAGCATTTATCAACAATGGTCTCCATCAAAATCCACTGAAACAACCTAGGTTTGGTGTTATGTTTAATTTGTATGACTGCCTACTCACCAAGTGCATAATAACATTAAAAATTAATCCAATAAAAATAAAAAACATTTTTTGAAAAAGAAATAGTATAAGAAAACATGTAAACTGCCTGCGATCAAAATTTATCTCATGTATATTAATTATATATTGATGGCTTATGCAACATCCTAGCCCAATGCCTGAGGAAAGAGCCAAGTGTCCTGGATCCTCCTAAAGGTCAGCAGAGTCAAAGCCACTTGAGGGAATGCTGTTCCACAGGGAAGGACAGTAACAGAGACAACATGTTTGCTGGGTTCTTCAAATGGCACAGTTTAATAAATAGGACCTGGATTATGTCAATTCTCTCTGATCTTTTAGGGCTTTGTAAATGATCACTAGTGCCTTGATTTCTACCTGGAAGCTCCTCAGCAACTAGTGCACCCATAACCACACATTCTGCTGCATTCCGGGCCAGCAGGAGCTTCTGAATAGTTTTCAAGGGAAGCCCAAAATTCAATTCACTGCATTAAATCAAATGAGATATCTTCAAAGTATGATTTAAGTTCATTCTTAGCTCTAGTACAAGCTCAATCTAGTTTTCACTCTTGCTTAGTACCAAGTCACAAGTGTTTTCTGGACATTAAGGTCAGACACACTTGGGTTGCCTTTGCCACTGCTGTCCCTCTAATGTCATCACCATCACAATGAGCCTGGTAAGCTCACTTCCGTCTCTACCAAGCAGCTGATCTTTATTGCTGCCATTGCCACACAACTGATCTGTGTACCAGATTGGCAAGCTCTGCAGGCTCTTCCACTCTGTGCAAGGAACTCCCATAATGGTTTAGAACAAGGGTGGGTTCCTATACTGGTTGGTACCGGTTTGCTGCCCTTGCGCCAGCCGCGCTTTGCTGGCGCATGCACAGTTGACTAAATATTGTTCTGCGCATGCACAGAAACATGCTGGCAATGGCATAAGAGATCAGGGAACCATTCGGGGGGGGGGGTGTGGCAGTCCTGGGTTGTTGCCAGTTCTGCGATCCAGGCCACAGTTCCATTACCAGTTTGGCCGAACTGGGCCAAACCGGGAGCAATCCACCTCTGGTGTCATACTCATGTCACGGCAGCATCATGTGATGTATCAGGACTTCGCCCCTCCCTCACTAAACTGGGCATGGGCATGTGCTGCATGCGATGCAGCCAGGCCATGGGCCAGGAGTTTGACAGCCCTGGTCTAAAGCCAGAGTCTTTGAATTCACAGATGACTGCTTGAAGAATTGCTATTCAAGATAGGTAACATGTTCTTCAGCACAACAGCTTCTCACCTTCAGATATTTTGGGATTGTAATTCTTAGTTACTCCATCTTTATGTGCTAGTAATAGAAATGCAATTTCGGCAGACCTGGAGGGAGTTAAATTGGGACGTTTACTTTATAAGCAGTTATTATTGGCACTCTGGCTCTGAGTAATACACTGGAGTTATTGAACTCCAAAGTTTCTTCCACCTGGAATTCGGAGTTTTAAAAAATTCAGAATCTAAGCTTTCACGTGTGCTGCTAGATCACTGTCAGTTTATCAACCCAAATCCATTTTCTTGCCGCAATTTTGCAAATGAATGTGGCTTGATTTTTCTTGCAATAGAAAAAAAGTCCCTTTCTACAGTTGCCACAGGAATTCTGGAAAGATATAGGGATGTGTTGATAACTGGACAACCTTGTGTATAGCACTTGAGAGCTTAAGGATGAAGCATTGTTTGACTTCCTTATCTCATGAAGAATGACTGCACAGCTGCATCCTAGTCTAACCAGGCAGATCCCAGAGGACAGATGATGGATGTTAATTTAATAGCCATTGATTTTTCTACCTGTCTTAGAACCAGGACACAGAACAGACAATGCATCTCCTAAAAAGATAAAGCTCAGGTGATATTTAATTGCAAACATTAGTGCTACTAAGTTGTAGAACCACAGATTCACTATGGTTGAAAAGAAAAAAAAGCATTTGTCAATGAGAGAATGTTTCAGGGTCAAATAGAAGGGGATATTCTTTTCTATGTTCCCTAGTAAATTTTGCATAATGTATTAATTGTATATTGTAATATGCTTTGTAAAACAATCTTTTGTAAGAGTTTTCCACTCTCCTACCTAATCCCAGGATATTGGAGAACATTTTTTTGACTGACCTATGGTGGAGATTTGCAATTTATTATTATTGGAGCTGTTGGAGAGTGCTGCTTTTGTTCCCTAAAGGGAGAAAATGTGTCACAATAATTTCTCTTGGATTTAATTAGCGTGTGGGAAATCCAATAGGTGAACACAGTTTGAAGGATGTTTGCCCATAGAAACATAAAGATCTATTAACACAGTAGACAGCATCTATTCAATTCATCAACAAACTATCTTAAATATTGAAGATTGGTTGGAATCAGAACTGGTATTCAACCAGTTCTGACACATTCTGGAGAACCGGTAGCGGAAATTTTGAGTAGGCAGCCTCTGCTGCCTCCCAGCTGACCTTTTGTTGCCATAAACAGGAGAACGGAGCTGGAAAGCAGGTTAGTGGGGTGGGGAGGAAATGGGGATTTTGCAGTATCCTTCCTGTGCCACACCCAAAAAGCCACGCCCACAGAACCGGTACTAAAAAAATTTGAATCCCACCACTGGTTGGAATGAAAATGTTTAGTTCAGATCTTCAGAAATCAAAAGCAATATGAGGAAAGCAATATGTTTTCAAGAGAAAGAGCTTACAAAAATAAAATTAAAAGAAAAACAAACAAAAAAACAACCCTCAAGCACATCAGCCTTTATTATACAATATGAAACAGCATTTGGGGGGGGGGGGGGGAAGAGATTTCATTAGATTTTTCTCTAGCTGTATTTTCACTTGAAGAAAATTAGGAAGATTAATCACAACGGAACGGAGTAAAATTTAGCCAGTCTATAGCAGGAGTACAGAATTGTTTATTAAGAGACAAGGAAAGTGGAGGATACAACTGTGTTTTGATTACCAGATTACATATGCACAAAAGTAAGGTTAAATAATCAGGACTTTATTATTTTTACAAAGCTGTTTTATGTCCTTGAATTGCAACTTATTTTGTTTGAAAATGAACAATTTCCCCATTCTTACAGGAGAAACACTCATAAGATATAAAAACCATTTACAAATGGCACAGCATCCAAGTACCATATCTGAGAAAGCAATTCCTTTTTTTTTAGATAGCATGCACATTTCTTGTGTTTAGTTCCATTTTATTTATAATAAATAAATAAATATAATAAACTATTTATAATAGTACAGGTGGTGCTTGATTGCACATTACAAAGATTAGGCAGTCTGAGATCATGAGCATATTCCACAAAATTAATCTCTCTCTCCTAACTTTACCTAGAAATTAAAATTTAAAGCAGGTGCTGGATATTGTGCTGGAGACTCATAACTTTCATCTCAAAAAGATGAAATCTGTCTTAATCTGTGCAAGGCTGCTTGCTTGTGAAATTCTGTTTATTCCTTCAAATTTATAATATTCCATGTTAAATTTCTTTAAATTTCCAATTTTATATATCCCAGCTGATATTTGGTATATAAAAATATGTAACATAATATTATTCTGCTTAACTTGCTCAGCCAGACTGCTCTGTCAGACTGTAAAATGAAAGCATTGCTACAGTCAGCCTATATTTTTGTTCATTATAATTGCTTTTGTTTTTATTTTATTTATTAAATTTATTTGCAGTCCATTTCCCCAGTGAGACTCTGGGAGGCTTAGAGATCATAAAAAGATAAATAGAAAAGCAGCTACGATTTAAATACTATCCCAATTAAAACTTTTAAACTATGGGGGGGGGGACCCCGGGAACCAAGAGGAGTTGCTTTTAAAGGTAAAATGGAAAATGGAAAAGATTTTGAATTTAGAATTCACGTCTGGATTGCAAAACTTACAGACTAACACTGCACCAGGGGATCTACCATCAAACATCATTACTGAAACTTATTGTCTGCTTTGCTTCTGAATTCATACACATTTCTAAATCCAAATTCTGAATTTTGAAACTTGCACCAACACAACTATAGCTTCTAGAATTCAAATCTGGTAAAAGATCTGGAAAAATTCAAGTTCCAGACAGGATTATTTAGGCACTACATTAATCGATGGCTCCATTTCTAATGAAATTCAATGACGTGGGAAGTAGATCCTGCTATATCTTCTTGTGATGCCAAAAACACAAAAAGATGTATGCTCAGTAGAAGACTTTCTCTTTCAGCCTTTAAAATTACCATGCCCAATGTTTTCTAAGTTTGTTCCCTTTGTGCACCAGCACTTGTGGCCGATCAATTGTTGCATCGCTATCATGCTTTAGGGATAAAGGTAAAAGTTCCTCTCGCATATATGTGTTAGTCGTTCCTGACTCTAGGGGATGGTGCTCATCTCCATTTCAAAGCCAAAGAGCCAGCACTGTCCAAAGATGTCTCTATGGTCATGTGACTGGCATGACTAAATGCTGAAGGTGCATGGAATGCTGTTACCTTCCCACCAAAGGTGGTCCCTATTTTTCTACTTGCATTTTTACATCCTTTCGAACTGCTATGTTGGCAGAAGTTGGGACAAATGACAGGAGCTCACTCCGTTACACGGTGCTAGGGATTCGAACCACTGAACTGCCGACCTTTCTGATTGACAAGCTCAGCATCTTAGCCACTGAGCCACCGTGTCTCTGCTTTAGGGATAGTCTCTTCTTATAGCCAAAAGGGCAAGCAGGGCTATAATACAGGTCTGTATGTTAGAATGAAAGAAGGGTATAAGTCATGTTCTGGTTTGCACATCGGCAGTAGAAAGGAAGCATTCCACACTTATACAGAAGAAGAAAACAACATTGCAGAGGGTAGGAGGAGAATGGGCACCTCTGGAAGGAAGGCTGTATTGGAAAGATGGTGCTTGATCCATCACATGCTGGTCCCGTTGAGATAACATTATGGGGAACTCTCAGTTGTTATTCATAATCCACCAGGAAGCTAAAGAAAGAAATAAAAACATTTACAAACTTTAAAGTGGCAAACCAGATTCCACAAATGTTGTAAAACATGATTCGTGACCTCATAATCTACAAGTTTTAGACTTAAGGTAAGCCTTATTCCACATAGGTAAGCTTAACATGGCTTAATAATTGCTAAACTTAACATGGCTTAATAATTATGTTTTACAATCTGGCTGTATTTTTTTAGTTACTACATTTATTATTCTGCCCATCTCACCAAAGGTATAAAATTGCACAATTGTAACCATAGCCTGAAAACGCTGCTAATTCTTAAAATGTGGGTATCAAACTGAAACTGTCACAGTGTCAAAACTTGTGTTTTGCTCATCAGAAGAAACAGAAAATCAGCTGTCTATTAAGCGTTTCCTGGAGAAAAAATTATCCATGTGGTTGCTAAGAGTTGACATAGACATGGGCACATAATCAATCACTAAGCTTTATCTTACCTGGGAACAGCATAGTGGTCAAGAGCTCTGGAGCATCCAATACATCAGTAATGGCATGCTGGAACTTCTTACTATTATCTGACAGTAGATGGCTAGAAACAAAAAAAAAAGATTAAAAAAAGAAAAATTAGAACAGAAAGACTTCACTTTCTACATCTAACCGCAACACACGCATCCTCCATTTTGCTCATAAAAATGCAAATCAGTTTTGTGGAATTGTACTTTTAGCCATGATATGAGTTGTTGATAATTTTTAGGAATCACCTTCTCCAAGATACTACATCTTGCCATAATTCATAGAGGATGAAGGAGGTATCACTCTCCAGTTTATGGGCGGACACACTGCAAGCAAAAAAGGGAAGATATTAGGAAAAAATATTATTACTCTATATCATAAACCATGCTGTATATATAAATAGGATGCCAATGTCTACAATCAGCTGGCTCTTCCATCATAAAGCCTCCTCCGAAATGATTCATGAATGAATTTCTTCTACTGCCCTCAAAGAAAAGACAATTATTTTCATTTTTTTATTATGCATTATTTTCAATTGTATTTCATCATTATTTCTTTTTAAAGGAACACAAAATGGTGGTGAAGTTAGTTACCCAGTCTATATACAATGGAGCTCCCTTCCTCACCACCACCATTTCATAGCCTTCAGAATCCAACCCATGCCAACCTGTTCTTCCTAGTGCTATCATTATAAGAGCTACTCCGGAATAGAATAGAATAGAATAGAATAGAATAACAGAGTTGGAAGGGACCTTTGAGATCTTCTAGTGCAACACCCTGTCTAGGCAGGAAACTCTACACCACTTCAGACAAATGGTGATCAAACATCCTAAAAATTTCTAGTGTTGGAGCATTCACAACTTCTGGAGGCAAGTTGTTCCACTGATTAATTGTTCTAACTTTCAGGAAATTTCTCCTTAGTTCTAAGTTGCTTCTCTCCTTGATTAATTTCTACCCATTGCTTCTTGTTATACCCTCAGGTGCTTTGGAAAATAGCTATCATCTCTCCCCTATTCCTTCTTTTCACTAAACTAGACATACCCAGTTCCTGCAACCTTTCTTCATATGTTTTAGCCTCCAGTCCCCTAGTCATCTTTGTTGCTCTTCTCTCCACTTTCTAGAGCCTCAACATCTGTTTTACATCATGGTGACCAAAACTGAATGCAGTATTCAATTAATGCAGTAATTGAAACATGCTACTAACTGCCTGAAATGTAGCTGCAAATAAGAGTGTAACCTTACAAAAAATAAAGCAACAAAGAATCAACCTTAGTACCATTTAAAACACACACACACACACACACACACACACACACACACACACACACACACACACACACGAAGAACATTAATCTGATTCCAAACTGGGATAGTATCTCAGTTACTTTATAGTTTATAAAACTATAAACTATAGTTTATAGGTTATTCTATAGTTTATCTTTATAGTTTATTCGAATGTTCAGACTACATATAGCAACTGTAGGACAAAATAAATTCTGGAACTCAGAGTCTCTATGCATTCAGAAGAAACTAAATTAAATGCTGAATTTCACTCACTATGGAAATGGTGAATACAAATGAAATTTATTATGCATGATGTTTGCTTTGTTGTTGGACTGCTATCTTATGATTATTTTGAGTGTTTTCTGTGCTTGTTTTTGGTTCATTTTGTGTATGCTGTGAGCCACCCAGAGACAGCTGGAGTGAAGCAGCACTCAAACTGAATAAATAAATAAAATGTGTAACTTCTACAGCAGAGTTACATCTGCGCTCAACATTAAACTACTGCACAAAACACCAGCTCAGTATCATATTCTGTCCCCTCAATCTTTTCCCATGTTAGGTACATTTGCCAGTCTCCTGGGGGCATCAAAGTAGGCATTTCTCCAAATTGCTCTCTGCCAGTCTCTAGGACACTCTAAGAAAAATGGCTAAACATTATCAGGAGACGGGAGGCGATGAGGGCAGTGTAATGGGTAGCATTTTTAGCAGTAGTCTTGGGACAAATATAACAGCTGTGATCCATTTGTTTAATGGGTCATACTAAATTAAGTTTCAGAATAATGTATTACTGTTAATGAAGAATATAATATATATTCATTTTCTTAGAATCCAAGTGAAGGGCAGCTTTTCAGATAATAATAATAATAATAATAATAATAATAATAATAATAATAATAATAATCTTTATTGTCATTGTAATAAGATTGTAATAAAATTACAATGAAATTGGTTGAAGATAAAAACTTCAGATTCCGTTGCTTATCACACCTTTGTATCATGACCTGAGAATCTCCATAGACACACTCTGTGTCCGTTTCATGCCCCCATGATTCCATCCCATTCCATCCCACGCTGATTTCTTTCTGGTTCAGTTATGGCAAAAGGGAAACTGCTCCAGTGTGAGTTTTAAAGCAGAAGACTTGAGGTTCAATGTTCCAAAGGCAACTGCAGTGAGGACAAATTATGGGCTGGGACTGACCTCAAAGCCACATGAGCGCACCCTTAAGAACCATAGGTTTGTTTTCTGAGTTTTTATTTCAACTCTACAGAAGAAGCAAGAGTCCATCTCTGTAAAGAGCGTGCCTCTTGCATTTCAGTATCCATCTACTTTATGGAGCTATTTGTTGGAACGTGGACCATGATATCAGGGTTAGCATATGAAACAACACTCCATAAACATAAATAGTTTCAAAGTATTGAGAGAAAAGTAAGGTTTATAATGCAGAAGAAAGGGAGCTATGCTACACATCTCATCCAAATAACCTATTAAAAAATCAGTATCTTGAAGACTTACTGTAGGCAACTTCTCTGTCCAGCTGTGGTTTCTGTGTAGGTTTGCAGAATTTGGCAAAATGCTACTAATCCACTTTCTGCCACTGAGATCTGTCTCTGTGCCACCAAGATGTGCTGCCAAAATGGGAAATGGGAATGAGCCAAAGGAGAGAAAATTTGCAATTTCTATTAATATGGACTTAGAAATGCTATGTAAGTCAGAGATAACTTTAGATAACTAAAAGCATGTATTCTTGACTCCACAATCATATTTTACTAGTATCATCTCTGGCTGCCAATTGGCCAGTTAGTCCACCCTCTCCTCAAAATTCCAATAGGAGACTCAAAAGAGTGGAATCACGCTTAGAATTCTCCCCCTTTGCCCAATCTACTGGACTACCTTGAAGGGGTGGGGGAATAGAATATATCTGCACTGGATATATCACAACTATTAATAGAATTAATCAGGAATGTTGTGGGGAAGGGGGAGAACTAAGACAGCTAGCGCTGAGATAGGGAAGAAAATGGCAGGAGCAATACATAGGACGAGGTGGAAACCCTAGCCAATTGGCAACCATTTGTTCTGCACTTCCAAAGTAAATGCAGTGAAAAGGCATTAGGGTCAGGAGTCAGCACTCGTGGACAAAATGGTTTTGAAAGTTAGGATAGAATGCGTCAGTGGTGGTTTGCTAACTGGTCTACTACCGGCTCGCTTGTGCTCATGCACAATGTTTCTGCACATGCGCAAAAGTGTCTGGGTGGGTGGGCGGAGCCTCCCATCACCACCACTACTGGTTTAGCAGAACCGGGCCGAACCAGGAGCAATCCACCTCTAGAATGCATAAGCATTTCCCCACTTTTGTCAAACTGCTATACAACAAGTTTCAGCTTTCAAAATTCCTGCTCTATGGTGAGCTAATCTATAGTAACCTTTCTTTTCTTTTATTCTCAACTGTTGCTGAATTTTTCCTTTATAGCCACTAATATATGAATTACTTTAATTCTCCCTCCCTCTCTCTCTCTCTCTCTCTCTCTCTCTCTCTCTCTCTCTCTCTCTCTCATTATTTCTACTAATAGAGTTCTAATATATGAATTGGCTTATTTCTAGTGCCACCACTACAATACACAATCAACACAAAGCACAGTCCAAAAACTCACAGAATCTGTTCCTTTGCAGAACATATTATATTTCAGAGGTTCCAGCCTTGGATTCTAAGTGGACAGAAATGCAGAATTATTATGAAAGGAAATATGTTACAGAGTGGTTGAGATATATGATTGATTGCACATAACTATCCTCTTCACTAGGAATTCACAATCATTTCATTAATCCTTATTTCACACTGAATACACTGTGCTGTTTATACATTAATACTGACAAAAGAGCTGCATAAATAATTCTGTACTCTGCAAGCAACATTTCTTCACCCATGGACAATTCTGGCAACTGAAGAAAAAGACATTTTGATACAACCTGATTTTAAATTTTCAATTCCAGTTCTCCTTAAAGCATACAGTACTTCACCTGACTTCTTTATGCACAGTATACAATATCTTTTTCATATCTCAGAAATTATGTCTCAACATACTGAACATACTAGCCATACAAAGATGTTTGAAACTCCTCTGGTTAATTTTGGTTGCTCTTGAGCCTATTTGAAAACTTGTGTTCATGAACATTTCTTTGTAACCTAGCCTTTTGCGGGATTGAAGGTAAAAAGTTGATTGAAATAGGACATTAAATTCTAGTTAAGAATAGAAACTCAGTACAAGAAATAAAACTGTCAAGCATCTCTGAGGAGTTTTTAGGTTGCACAGTAGTGAGAAAATTTATAACATAAAGCTAGGCAAGTGTCACTAGAGACAATCTTACTACATTTGATGCTCAAAGGACCCTTTGGTATATCAAGAGAAAATCAGGACTGGAAAAATGAGAGAAGTGCACGTTAACTATGTTGTAAGTTATTGAGCTCGTTTAGATCCAATTCCAAACACTTTAAACAATAATCAGTGTCATGGGACAATGCTTCAAAATAAAGTTTCCATTTTATCAGTTTTTGTTTGCTGGCCCACCTTACATTCCAGTTTGCTGATGAGTTGTTGAAGCTGGGTAATTTCAGATGGCCACTGGTTATCAGTTTCCACACAAACACCTGAATGTAATGCCAACAGAAATAAGACTCAGCCAAAATCATAGACAAGTAACTTTCCCAGCCAAGTGACATATAGAAAAAAACATTCTAGTAGGATTGATTTTGTTTTTGTATAGTATAGCGATTAAGGCATCAGGCTAGAAACTAGGAGACTTTGAGTTCTAATTATGACTTAGGAACGAAACCATATAGTTAATCTTGGCTGAGTACTTTCTCTCAGTTTTAGGAAGGAGGAAATGGCAAATACTTTTGAAAAATCTTGCCAAGAAAGCTGCAGGGACTCCAGTCAGTCTCAAAGAATCAACATGATTGAAGACAAAGGACTGAGAGAGAAGTATCAAACATGACAAACTGTCATTCTCTTTGTCACAGATATATCTATATTTTACATGATACTACGTTTTTTTTAATGCTTTCCTTAAAACAACAAATATTAAATAATTTCCTGCTTTACATAACAGAAACCAAGTTCTAGATTGGAAAGTGCTAAATTATTATAGGCATTATATTATCATTAGTGAGCATCCTTTCCCGTGCCACTGTTGTGATGAAAACAACAACATGGGAAAGCCTTGGCATGTTGCCTATTCACAAATCAGAAATGCTGCTCTTTCAAGCTGTTCTCAAGAACCTAGTTAACCTATCTAGTTAGATGTGGTGGGGAGCAAATGGTTAATCAGCTGTCCCCCAGTGTGTTCCTTGATAAAGGACATCTCATTTGTTTACCTAAAAAATCATCCCAAACATTTTTAGGAGTAACTACAGCTGTGCAGAAATTTAAGAAAATGTTTCCTTCAATAAAGCCTTAGTAAAAGGGATCCCTCATAGTGTTGAAGCATGGCAGTCCTTCGCTACATGGAATAAAGTCAAATCAATTTTACCAGTTTCAGTATCAATGACTCAATGGGATGGGAAAATTTTCTGGAAGTGAATCACTTCCAATTTACAAAATATAATAAAGTCCTATATTACAAGATTAAAAATAAAATCAAGTCACACCCATCAACAGTTAAAAGTATTATAGCTTGAACCTTTGGTAGCTGAAAACCAAGACGAAGGAATCAGCAACAGTTAAGACTGATTTGAATTCAGGCATGCATAAATAAAAGTGTATGGGAGAAGGAAGAAATGAAATAGGCACCTCATAAATATCAGGGAGAACATTCCAGAGAAGGCTGGCCACTATTAACTACAAGATGGCATTCAAGCAATCTTAAGACATGCAGCAGGACCTTCCTTGATGATTTTGATCAAGGATAATCTGTCAGATAACCTGGGCCTAAGTTGCTTAGAGTCTTCTATGTCATAAGCAAAACTCTTCAGCTAGTAGCAGCCAATACAACTGCTGATACAATCGTGGTACATGGTTATGACCAGATATCCGACTCTATGAGTTCCAGTTCTCAGATGAAGCACAAGGGCACTTCCACATTGAACACAGAAGACCATTAAAAGCACTCTTCGGCCTTCAGAACAATGGTTGTCCTGTGAAGCTTATATGTAAACTAGCTATGATGTTCATTGAATTATTTGTGTAAGCCATTAGATTACTGTTCTCTATTCAAACATTGTTGAATCTATTTTTATAGTTGATTCCCTGCCGCAAATCTTACTCATATTAATGTAAATCCAGGGATCAGAATGATGAAAATTGCCAATACCTGTGGTCAGCATCCCAGAATATGGATCTGTAGGGGAATAGCAGACGTTCTTCTGAATTCTTCGAGCACATCTTTTTGTAGTGTTTTGACCAATTAAAGTTTCTGATTTGTTCATATTATTCCTAAGAAGCATAACATCAAGACAGTACATACACTAAGAATAATCACTAGCCACTGCTTCTGCTTCCACGATTCCTCAATTTTCAAGATAACAATACAAAATGAGAAATAAAAGGCATGATTTAAACATATATGTAAGCTAAAATATGTGGGGCTTTCCTTTGTTTTTCACTGTTTAATTCTCCAGCCATGTAAAACATTACTGCAGAAATATTGCCAGTTGAGGTTTTACTTCAGGAAGATTGATCAGAGGTATTAAGGTCCAGTTCTAATGATATTCTACTTGCCTGTTTCTCCTCAGCTAAATTAACAAGTTGTACAATTAACAAGGCAGGATTCCTACTGGTGATTTACAGCATCTTCTAGCGCAGTGTTGGAAACCTTTTTGGCACCGAGTGCCGAAACAGGAGCGTGCGCGTGTGCACGGGGGAGTGTCTGAAACTGAAGGAGCAGTTCCCTGGTGCGCATCCAGCATGTGCATGCACGCCAGTCACCTCGTCTTCCAATTTCTGGCACACATGTGCACACGAAGACCAGCATATGTGTTCTGGAACCCGGAAGAGCAACGAGTGATGGCTGGCGTGCCCAGAAAGATGGCTCTGCGTGCCACTTTTGGCACAAGTCCCATAGGTTTGCCATCACAGTTCTAGAGCATGCCAACATTATTGAGTCAATACAACTATAATGAGGACAAACTTTACATCTTCAACAGTGCACTCATCTGGAGAATGCTTATTTTGTGAATAGTAAAGAAGCCCACACAAACAAGCAAACAGGGAGAAACACTCCCCCTCCCTAATATTGTAGATATGGTAGAACTGACCTTTACAGATTAGATGAAGAGACTTAGAAAATAATAGAAACTGGGTTCAACCCCACTCTTAATTCTTTGGCTTCTCTTTTGCCTCTGCTTAGATTGCCCAGGTGGTTGTTTTACCTTTCTCGGCCACTCTGTTCTTCAATAGTATCTGCAGCACACTCCAGGGAGACTTGCAGAGACTGTATCTGGTTCATCGTCTCCCTCAGAAGGAAACGGGTCACAAACTGTTCCATCTTGGAGGAAGTCTCATACGCCTGTAGGAGTTAAAGAGGCAGCTGAGTACTGATAGATAATTTCTCCCAGGGCTGCTAGAGTAGGGAAAGGGAATATTTTTAGGTTAGTGGGAACAATTCAATTATTTAATAAGTATAGCTGGTACTGTCACAAAATGGCTACTAGGCCAGAGGAAGCAGATGTTTTTTTAACCACAAGACAGCTGCCTGTTAAAATGATTTTAATCATTCACAAAACACCCAAATTCCAGAAAGCAAACTACTGATACTGCATCCTGCCAACTCTTCCAGGTTTCCAGTGTGTCCACTAGATCAATTCTAGCTTGTTTTCTGTATAAATAGGCATACCTCACTGAGACTGGGTTGCAGCCACTATCATTTTTATTTTCTAATCTTTGAGGGGGACCGACAGATATTGTTGGAAATAAAGATGATGCCAGACTTTGATGTTTCACTTGGTAAAATGCTTCTTTTATTTTTATTTTTAAAAATATAGTCTTTTAAAGGCAAACCTCCCACCCGAATAGGCAGGTGGAATAGGGCCCTTTGGTGGTTTCCCCACAAATGTCGGTAGGTGTATTGGTGCCCAGAGGAACTATATTGATTATCTCTGTATAATGTCTCTGACTCAGCTTCAAAATTCTAACCTTTTTAAAAAAATAGGACACATAGGAACACTACCCTTATGTTGACATATATTGAAATATTTCATCTATTTTTTTCCAAGAAAAACAATAATGTCTTTCCCCCTCATCTTGGACAATCCTTCAGCTGTCTGTAGTACACCACTGTCATAATCCATAATAAGAAATAACTGTCTGTATTATAATAAATAACAAACAGGGTTTAAAAATAGTAGTCTCCTAACTGTTTAAAGCTGGGAAAAGAAGTGTATGGTTTAAAGCGTTGAAGACAAGAATTATGTTTAGACTCTTGCATATTTAGAAATACTTATCACATATGAACTGCAGTGGTGCAGTGGTTAGAATGTAGTACTGTAGGCTACTTCTGCTGCCTGCCGGCTGCCTGCAATTTGGCAATTCAAATCTCAGCAGGCTCAAGGTTGACTCAGCCTTCTATCCTTCTGAAGTGGGTAAAATGAGGACCCAGATTTTTGAGGGGCAATATGCTGACTCTGTAAACCACTTAGAGAGGGCTGTAAAGCATTGTGAAGTGGTGTATAAGTCTAAGTGGTATTGCTATTGTCTAGCCCTTGTGCACTAAGGATGCAGTCCTGTATACATCTACTTGGAAATAAGAAGTATATACTTAAACTTTTGTAGGGTCTACATTTTATATAATTTAGTTTAGATCCAATTTAATGATTTTAAAAAATGTGTTTATCCAGTATAGTTCTATATAGCTGAAAATAAAGGGGATTATTTTGTTTTTTAAAAATAAATTTGATCTAGATTTATTTATATACAGTTAACGTGGATACTTTAAGTTCTACTTTTTTCCACTCTAAATAGGGCTATTTTATTCCACTCAACAAAGGGCCAACAGTTACTTCTAAAATAAGGTGACCAGATTTTAACATTGGTAAAGGGGGGGCAGCGGCCTTTCCTGGCCCCGCAGCCGCTGCAGAGGCCGCCTCACCCCAGTCACCATGATTTAGGACTGCAATTAAATATCGCTGTTAATTTAAACTGTTTTGGAGGATGCTGAAATGGCTTCCGGAATGAAGTGCTCCCCCCCCCCCCCCCCCAAATCAGCATCTAATGGGATCTGGTGAACAGTGATTCACACAATCTAAATTTAACTCATTTTAGAGTCATTCTGAAATCAGAGGGACTTAAAGTCTCTAGCCAGTTACCCTGCCGTACGGCCGGGAGTTGTGAAACAAAGAATCAAAGAATCAAATGAAGCGGCGAGAATTGCTATTGAGGTTGACGCGGACTCGCAGGGAGTAAAAATGAGAGCGGGCGGGTGCGTGCTGCCAAGAGCTTGTCATGGCGACTTACGGGAGTGAGCTGGAGGTGGCCAAGAAAAACCTGAGCGAAGCTTTGGGTGAAAATGTGAAGCAGTAAGTGATCATCAGGCGCCTTTCTCCCCCCGACCCTCCGTCGTTTCTTCGTTAAGCCGTTGGCTGTATTTTTGCAGCAGAGGGCTGCTATTCCCATAGCGGCCGGGGCACGGCCGGGGGGTGGCGGAATGGGGCCAAGCGGGTGCGGGTGCTCTGCACGTGCTCAGAGGCGGCCTGCGGTCAGAGCAGTGATGCGGGGCGCGGGCAGGAAGTGGCGTCTGGAGTGGGCTGGTGGGCAGGCAGAAGGGGAGGGCCAGCGAGCAGCCAGGCAGGCAGCAGGCGGAGGAGGAGGAGGAGAAGAGCTGTGCACGGCGGGGCTGCAGCCTGAGCCCGTGCAGCCATGAACTTTGCGCCACCGCTGCTGCTGCTGCGATGTGCTGAGAGCGGCCAGCTGGGAGCCCCACCACTACCCACCCACCCGTCCCGCCATGGGCGCCCAAGATGAGCCCCCGCCCCTGTCGCCGCCTCCCCACCCGGCGCCCATGGTGGGATGGGCAGGCGGGTGGTGGTGGGGCTACCGGCCGGCCGCTCTTAGTACATCGCAGCGGCGGCAGCAGCGGTGCAAAGTTCAGGGCCACGCGGGCTCCGGCTGCAGTCCCGCCGCACACAGCTCTCCTCCTCCTCCTCCTCCTCCTCCGCCTGCTGCCTGCCTGGCTGTTTGCTCGCTCACTCCTCCCTCGCCGGCCCTCCCCTTCCGCCTGCCCGCCAGCCCGCTCCAACCGCTGCTTCCTGCCTGCGCCCCATGCCACTGCCCTTGCCGCAGGCTGCCTCTGAGCATGTGCAGAGCGCCCACCTCCCACCCACCTGCCAGCACCCCAGGCAAAAATCCCAAAATCAGGACTTTTTTAAAATGCCACGAGACGCGGGACAAATTGTTAAAAATCGGGACTGTCCCGCCAAAAGCGGGACATCTGGTCACCTTACTCTAAAAGTACTACATTTTTTGTTAGCTTTGTTGCAAAAGACCAACATATTCTGCCTTTGAAATTTTTTAAAAGAAATTTACATGCAGACTTCCTGTGCTATAAACTGTGCTCCTATTATGAAGTACCTAAATGTCATTTGGCAATTTGTTATATTGACTTCTGAAATTTTTTACTGCAGTGAATTGGTGCACATAAAAGTACTTAACACTGAGCTATGCTATAAGCAAAGAGACATTACTTTCATGAAGATTGAAATAAAAGATCTTTTTAAACAATGCAACCACAACCCAGGCAATAATACACAGGAACGGTGGGACACTTTTCTGCTGCACTACTTTTCTCCACTATGAATCAGCAACAAGGATGATCAGTAAAACAGTTGCTTCAATCTTCATCCATCCAGATAAATTATTACTGCATCATGAGCCTAGACATAATAGACCTGGCCTCGTTGTATGAGTATGGATTAATTTAACTAGAATTACTATTTCTGTCCTGAAATCATCTGTACAATCTAGCTATATGTTTAATAAAATATAACAACATAAACCTTTTGTTAATAGAATCTCTTGGAAGATACAAATTGACAACTCAATAATGTTAACCAAATTTTAAAAAATGGTTATATCTTCACACTTGGCCCAAAATCTGGGGATAAGGAGAATACAAAGCACAAAATCTCAGTTTCAATAAAATGAGAAACTGCTTTATGAAAGATTGGTGCAATTGTACAGAAAAGGCTCAGATCTTCACATACAGGTAAAAACCTCATTTGAAGTTTAGTAGTAGTAGTGATATCACTACTATTTAGTGATAATTGCATGTTATATAAACATCTACAGTACATTGGCCTGTTTTCAATTTGCTTTCCTGCTCTCCCCCCCCATTTGCAAGACAGGTAAAAGAAAAAGCACACAACTTAATACTATTTTTGCAGCTACTAAACGACATGCACGTTTGTTCAAAGTTCAATAAACCAAAAGTATCTCTCATTCTTAGAAGAAAATAATATCTAGAACATTTATAATAGTGTTTCCTATCCCAGGAATCTTCAGTTCTGTTGAAGTCTTATCTGTCTATTTATTTGAGTGACTACACTCAGGTTAAAACTTTCCAAAACAGCAAAAATAAAATATAGCCTATATAAGGTCAATCTCATTCAAAGGGAGTCAAAATCTTATTCACAACTTTCATAATTCCCAGTCAGGTTGGAGAATCCTAATAAATGGAAACAAACTAAAATAAAAGATAATACCCAAAATAAACACATGTCCTTTTAATATATTCTTGGAATTGGTTTTTTAAAATTAAAATGAATAATGTTAGTTGATTAATCTAGAAATTGTTTACATTTCTAATTTAGGAATCTAATTCATCAATAAATCTTTTGATGATTCATGAACGTTATAATAGTAATAGATAGACAACAATGTACCCAGCTATATTTTTCCTACATGATTAAACTTTTTATTTGCCATTTTCTATTCATGAAGATATAATATGAATCTTAATGTTTAATTAAATAGGAATAGCAATTGTTTTCAGTTATTAAATGGAATATATATTAATGTAATAGAAATTTGCCATATGCTCAGAATTTTAAAGAATTATATTATGCAAGTCACAGAACATGAAAACCATAAATCATAGGATGGGTTCTTAACAAATAAATTATTTCATCTAAACAAGACCACAACGCATTCATCTCCTAAACTGATATTAATAAATGTGTTCTGGAAAAAAATACTGAGATAATAATGAGTTCTTACAACTCAGTTGAGAAAGAATGAGTGTTATCCAGGAGATTCAGTTTTTAATTTTATCTCTGCCAAAGTATATGTTTTGCTTTGGATTAATCATGAACTATGAGGCACATTTTGCATTTGTAATTTGGTCAGGATCCATAAAGTTACTTAGCGTCTATAAAAAATTGCAAAATGGCTGTTGCTTGCACTTACGATAAGTCAACCTATACAATAATAATAATAAAGATTGATAGTAATTAATAAAAATAATAGAATAAAAGGACATGGTCCATTATCATAATATTGCGAATATATTATTACTGCTACTAATTTTCATTGCTGAGGCAAAAGGAGGAAGAAAAAGGGCAGTCAATAAACATAGTATATTAACTGAAATTATAACAAACAAGGAAATTAATGACCATGAATCATGTTTTCCATCCAAGAAGTGATGTTGACAGGCTCTGCTTTGCAGAAAAAAAGGGAAGGGGACTACTTTGAGTAAACCAAAATGTAGAAGAAGAGAAATATAGATTGAATTATTATATCAAATACAGTACGGAATCACTGCTGGTGCATGTTTGTAAATAAAAAGTAATCAAGAATCAAGAGTTTACAAAACAGAAGCAACTAAAAATTGAATTAATGCCAGAAACTCAGACCAAAATGTACATATGGAAAAGTGCCTAGAACACTGCTGAATATCCTGATATCTAATGGTTGATATTTATCTTGGTCAAAAATAGTATAATACAACCTGAACAAGAGCCGGCAGAGTTTGGAGGAGAGCATTTTGCAAAGGGAAGGCAACAGTGTGAAGTGAGCAATTGCTGTGATTGTGACATGCAAACCCAGATGTGATAGCAAAGAGGGACTAAAGCTGCTGAAACTTGGGAGAAAATGTTATTCCAAAGGACAGAAGCAGCAACAGAGGAATCATGGTTTTTTTTTTAGTTTTTAATCAAGACTTTTCACCACTATACTATTTCAGCTCTCAATCATGTCAGACTAAAATTTATTGATCATGCCTATGCAAATGTCTAGAGCAGTGATGGCTAACCTTTTTGGGGTCACGTGCCAAAAGCGGGGGGAGCGCAGGGGGGGTCATGCGAGGGCGTGCCACACCCATAATGCTATGTGTATGACTCCCTGCTTTTGACGCACTTTTGGCACCCTTCCCAGACTCCAGAAGCTTTCTAGGAGTCTGGGGAAGGTGAAAACAGCCTCCCCTCCCCACCTCCAGAGTCTTCAGAAGCTTCCCTGAAGCCTCCAGAGGGCGAAAAATCGCCTCAAAAGAAGGCCTAAATCAGCTGGCCAGCACACACATGCATGCTGAAGCTGACAGGGCAATGCCTCGCGTGCCCTAAGAAATGGTTTTGCATGCAACCTGTGGCACCCGTGCCATAGGTTCGCCATTCCTCGTCTAGAGTAAAAGTAGTTGGCTATGTAAACTGGCTGCCCTCTAATTTCATGGCTGACGATCAGGATCTTTAGAAAATACCACAATTAAGAATGATATTGATAAAATGGAAATAACAGTTTGACCTAGTAGAAATTAAGGAGGTTACAAATGCTCCTACATAACTGCCGGCAAGGAAGTTAAATTCCCCGTTTTTATTTATGCAACATAGCAATTCTACCATTGATGTCTTTGTTTTTGCCACAATAGCCATTCTTAATTTTTTAAGATGCTATAAAACAAGAGCATTGCTGTATATTAAGTTTAAGAATAAATAAGTGACAAGACGGCAACAATGAATGTAATATAGAGAGTGTGCTGTAATTAGAATAACACATTCCCTAAAAATCAGCCACCTAGTCAAAGTTTTAGAATACTTATTTGCAAAAGTTAATTGATTACCATATATTTTGGAGTATAAGTCACACCTTTCCCTTACCTAAAAGAGCATGGAAATGTTGGTGTGTCTTATACATTGAACACAGCCATTTTTGGTCTCCCAACGCCCCACCCTCACCTCCAATTTTTGTGAAAAATGGTCCATTTTTTGCAAAAACAGGTGTTTTTGCCTCCCCCCAGCCCCCAGAAGCATTCTGCAGGCTTCAGCAGGGCTGGGGAAAACCAAAAATGACCCTGTTTTCTGTCAATTTTTCACAAAAATGGGGGCATTTTTGCCTTCCCCCAGCCCTGCTGAAGGAGCCGGGGAGGACAAAAACATTTTTTTCTTACTTACCTCTTCAAAATCTTGGTGCGTCTTATATACCGGTGCATCTTATTATCTGAAAAATACAGTAACTATAAGCAACCCCAAGACCTGAAACCAAATCTAAATCAAGTGTATGTGTGTGTGTGTGTGTGCGGGGGTGTTTGTTTGTTTGTTTGCATTCCACCTTTATTACTCTTACAGGTAACTCAAGGGATGGACATATTCAACATACTTTCCTCCTCCCTGTGGTCCCCACAACAACCATGTGAGGTGAATTGTGCAGACAGAGTGACTGGTCCAAGGTCACCCAGCTGGCTTTCATGTGTAATAAGCGACTTGAACTCATGCTCTCTTTTTTCATTCTGTGTACCGAAAACAAATGTTGATTACAGGAACAATCGGAAAGTCCAAATATGTGTGTGTGTGTGTGTGTGTGTGTGTGTGTGTGTGTATGAGTGTGTGTAAATATGAATATGAACAAAGAAGATAAGGATCAGATGAATTATGAGATACTAAAAAGTATTCTGTGTTAAGGAATTGAGAAAATGTCAAAGCACTCACAATGAATTTTAAGAAGAAAAAAGGGAGGCATTTCCACAAAGGAATTTTGCCCCATGTAATTTCTTTGAAGATCTTCATCAATCATTAGCATTTACCTGTTAATTGTTCTGAACTCCTTTATATTCAGTGGAAAAGCAGAGCTGGAGAAGGAAGATGCCTCTTGATTTATTTAAAGGCAATGCACTGCCAAGCAGCAAATGGCTAGCTCCAGTATACTTCAACTGTGACCACAGGAGCTTTCCGTCCTGCTATTTTTAGCCTTATAAATATGCTAATTGATCCTTTCTTCCACCTTCTCTCTGCTTTCAGAAGTCTATTTGTTGGAAATATGATAAACATACATTCCAGCAATGGATACATAACAATCCTAACTCATAGAAGCAGTTATGAAATTGCTGCTTATTTTTCTCATTGCTGGTGGTAAAGAAATGGAGGCGGCCAGGGAAGTTAATGAAAAATCAAGAAACACAGAAAACGTTATGTGAATACATATGACAGAATGTGGGTGTCTGGAAAAGTGGTGTTTTACTTGCATATTTAATAGGCTGGAGGTGGATGCAGACACTATGGAGTAAGGTGGGCAAAATAAACCTGTGGAAGAAGAAATAATTTCCAACTTCCTTGTGGTTTTCCAATTGGCTTTGCTTTATTGGAAATCACAATCACGTGACCTCATCTCACTGTGGTGTCGTAATTGCGAACCAGGCAGCAAATGCCAAGATCATAATCACATGATCCTGGAAATGCTGTGATGGCTGAAATTCCAAGCCTGATCATAACCCCCACCTCACCCCACCCTTGTTCCATGCCATTGAAACTTTGAATGGTTCTGAATAACTGGTCATAACGCAAGGACAATCTGCACTATATATTTTGGTAGGCGGTGTATAGTATAGACCCCACCACCACCACACCTTTCTCCGACTAACACAAGACTGGCTGCCTGTCACTGACTCTCTTGGCTGCTTGCCTGAATGACTCTGAACAGATACGAAGCTTCCTAACTTGACTAAACACAAACCTGAAAATCAACACGAATAAACACGAACCTAGAAATCCAACGTTGTTCTCTGCAAGGACTTTCTTAGCAAAGACTTCCTTTTAAACTCTCTTGGGAGGGGCCAGTCATTAGGCAGCTGGGACTAATTCAACTCCTTCGAATTCACTTCTGATGCAATTGAAGTTCCTCTTCTCAGCCCTTCTTAATCTAGCATCAGGGACAAACTGGCCTTGATCCTCCTCACTACTCCAAGACCCAGGTGCCTCCTGATGACCAGCCGAGCTCTCTGCTCTCTCAAGGTCTCCCTCCTCCTCCAGAGCAGACTCATAGGACTCCGCACTAGAGGAGTCCATCAGCAGCTCATCCGGAGCCGGCTGGGCCACAACACTATCCTAAATCAACTTTTTAAATTTTAACACACAGTTTTGTATGGTGAGTACCACTGAAAAATGCAAATTGAAGACAAATGTCTAAAAATCTCACTTTTAATACTTGACAGGCAGCAGACCCCTTTGGAGATGTCAAGGTGTCATGTTACAAAATTATTTATATCGTTAAAATGAAAGATACCATCTCTCTCTTTCTCTCTCTCTCTCTCTCTCTCTCTCTCTCTCTCTCTCTCTCTCTGTGTGTGTTAGTCCTTAATAATGGCCAGGTTGACTGGAATGGCTAAGAACTGAAATCTCGCAATATCTTTAGGTTTATAGCTTATCCATTTCTAGTGTGTGTGATCCATAACATTAAGCTCAGAACTGATATTCTCTCTCAGAGGGTTCTCTACTATTAGTTATAATTAGCAATATTTCTATCAAATCCAGCCTGCAAAAATCCAGATGACTACTAGATCAATTGCTTTATTTGTAAAGGTATCCATTAAGGCATTAGCCTTATTAACCACTACACAACCTATGACCATTGGGTCGTGCTTTCAGAGATATTTCCTTGCTAGATTCTTCGATGCCTTCAAACGATGACAGACCTTCTAATTTACTGCATTAACTGGAAGAGTTAGGATACATTTAGAGATGCATCTGCCTTGAATATAGCCCGTGTTGCACTGCATAGCACAATCAAACATCAACACAGGAAATGTTTTATGACATTTTGTATTATGTCATAAACTGGTTTATGATAACTTTTATATCATAAAATGGTTTTTTAATGTAAAAAGTGCCAAAATTTCAATTCTAGGACTCATTCTGTAAGTTAGCCCATTTGAGGTATCTTGGTTCAAAAATGGTTCCCCTAGGATGCACCATTTTGCTCAGTTAAAGTTTATGAGAACAAGATTTTCTAGTAGTGTACAGATTAATAAACTGAATTATGAGGGTGAAGGTTCATTCTTTGAGTTCATGGGTTGGTTTCTGAACATTTTATTACCAGGCTAGGTCACATCTTCAGTGCAGTTTAGGGGGTGTCAGTGTCCATGTTCTTCTGTTTATAAGGGCTTTGTGTGCCCTTCTAAATATCCAATAAAAACTTTTAAATCATCTTAACTGTGCAAACTGTGATATTTTCTACACATCAGCAATTGATGCCTATTGAAGACTTAAACATTCTGATAGGGATAGTTTTTCTCAACTCTAAGCTTAACAATACATCGAAATGTCATAGTATTTGCCTTTTAAATTAGTGGAGGCCAGGCTTTCCCAGAACATCATATAAAAACATCATATTATTATTTTATTTATTATTTTATTATTTATCAAATTTATATCCCGCACCTATCTCCGGATTGGACTCAGGGTGAACAGAGCTTTCCGTTGCTGGGAATATGAAAGTTAGGAATGGAATGAAACACTGTTCCTTATTTTAATTTGTAAAATGTCGAGGGTTGGCTTGATGTTGTTGTTTTTTCCTAAAATATCCAGTTTTTTGCTGCGGTTCAACAAAAAGGAACTTTTCCCAGCCTCCAGATACTTTTGACTCTAATCAAGACCATCATGTTGGGAAGACCATTTAGTATAGTTTACCTATGATTACAGCCTTAAAGTGCTTGTCAATATATACCTCAACCATTGTAAGATCATCTAGTGAAGTTACATGACATCATAATTGTTCCTGGTGTTAGAGCATCTGGTTCAGATAGAGCTGCTAGCAACATTGCTACAATTGCTTCCCAAGGAGGAAAGACCACTATTTGGTGGTATGATGGGAAATAACACCTCCCACAGGAATTTTAAAAGACCTAAGCTTGAAAAGAACACAGACCAAGAAAAAACCAAAGAAAAAAGAGGGCTTCTCGTTCTCCTTAAAAAAGGCCAGGCCACTGTAAGTACTAGCTGACCTATTTATTTAGTGTTCTTTGGACTTGTTATTTCTAGGTTCCCATAGCTTCCTCGCAAGTCAACCTTTACCTGTATGCCCTACATTTTAGATACATGGATTTCAATTCCCAGAACTCCCCAACCAAAATGACTGTACTGAGAATTCTGAAAGGTGAAGTCTTTAGTTCTAGTCCTGCACCTTGAGAAAGCATTGTAATATTGGCCTAATCAGAGCAGGCAATTATCACTATTGTTGGAGGTGACGTGGGTGGGTACCGTGCAGTGGTGGGTTCTGGATCCCACTGCAACCGGTATGGTGCAACGGTGCCCGGCATCTACCACATGAATGTACGCAATTCAGCCAGCAACACCTCCGTGAGCCTCTGTGATGCTCCAGCAACACCTCCGTGAGCCTCTGTGAGCCTCTGTGATGCTCCAGCTGCTTGGCAGAGCATCACACACAGGTGCCCTATGTGCCGTGCGCTTGCACATGCGCAGAAGCACCAAAGAGTTCAAATACAGGAAAGGATGTACAGTGATCCAGAGGGCAGGTGGGCCCTCTGGATCACTGTACTGGAATGGTACCAGAAGTTTCGGGAAGGCACCGGTATGCCCGTACTGGGGCGTACCGCCTGCAAATCATCATTGGTACTGTGGCTGAGAACCTCTTAGTGATGACTAAACATCTCCATCAGACATATATTTAGTTGGATAAGAAAATACATTTTTGCAAGCTATTTAGACTATGCCTAAAGATTTGGGCCTATGACTGATTGATGTAACAGAAATACAGAAAAAACTATGCTGCCATCTAGCTGTTGTCCAGAATGTTGCAGCCCATGTTTTGTGATCCTAGTCTGGATTGATTTTTAATCTTTCTAATTATTTGCACTTGGCTTGTAAGTTTTGTTGCCTTTTGCATTTCATTACTCTTATCTATATTTAATTTTTTAAGACTGACCTTTCTCTTGGAAGTTTCAGTGGAATAGGATATGCAAAATAAATAACTACTGTATTTCCCCAAAAATAAGACAGGGTCTTATTTTCTTTTGACTCCCGAAATAAGTGCTTGGCCTTATTTTCGTGGAGGTCTTATTATTTTTGAGGTGCAAGAGATGGCGAGCATGGTCACTTCATGGCTGCTGCTGTGTTGCAATATTTTTGGGGAGGGCTTATTTTCAGGGAGGGCTTATTTTAACGCTTGCGCTCAAAAGCCCGATTGGGCTTATTATCCAGGGAGGTCTTATCTTCAGAGAAATAGGGTAAGATGTGCATTTGTGCTGTTCAGATAATGAGATAAAGGCAGATCATTTCTGACTCAACAAAGCATCTATACTGTAACTTCTGCAAAGCAACATATCTTTGTCTTGATCAAGGCACTTGTGATATGGAAGCCATACAATTCACCCTTCCTAAGGCAAGGAGGTACAAGATTGAACAAGCAATATTGTTGCTTATGTTACCTTTACACAATGCCTGGCATTTCCAGTAATTGGAAGCAACAGGGGATTCTTCTCTGCTTTTATAAGTACATATGGAGAAGTCTCTTTGGGCTACTGGAACTGCTAGAGAAAGGCCTCAAGTGAAGCAGTGTAGCTACTTTGCTTTTAAACAAAGAAGCACATTGCTTTTGAAACATCTTCAAAATAGAGGGTTTTGCCTGAGCAATGCAGCATATTTTACAATGCAAGCCTTCCCCAAGTGCAGCAAGCTTATTCCTTTAATGAAAGCCCAAAAAGAAACACTGTAATAGCATAGGGCTTTGCAATATTTAGCATTCTCTTTTCCCTAGGTCCCTTCCAACATTAAAAAAAAAGGCAGTTTCTAAATAGCAGTTGTTAATAATATATTTCAATGTTCAATATCATTTTAGTTGTGTTACCTAACATTTCATACTCTGCTCCCAAAACATAAAACAAAACATTTATAAATCAGAAGTAAAAAGAACAAATTTTGAAACAGCATCACCAAGTACATCATGTAGCAAAGGAATACCTATCAATTTGAATATTAAAAAAACTATGAAACACAATCTAGATAAGATTAAATAAGAATGAAAATACTGAAGATGAAAAAATATTGATTATTGGAAGGCAAGACAGAACGAAGCAGCTGTATTTATTTATATGAAGATGTATAGAAAAATAGTATTTAGGCAGGGCTGGGCTTGAAATTTTTTAGCAAGGGATTCTCTACTTGGCTGCTGGGTAGAGCAACCAGGTAAAGTGGGTGTGGCCTAGTTGGCCTCCTGCATAACAGCATGGGGGAGGGGCATTTTTGCCCATCCCAGCCTCCGGAGGTTTCCCTCAAGCCTTTGGAAGGGTGAAAAGAGCCTCCCCAGACTCCAGAGACTCTCTGGAGGCTGGAAATAGGCCTATTTCCGGCCTTCCTGAATTTCCAGTAGGCCCGTTTATTGCCTTCCCTGAGCTTCCATGCGTGCCCTGCACTTACCTGCATCCAAAATGGGCTGCGTTGGGACTCCTGGGCGGGATGGGATGGGATGGGCTAGCTAGGAGTGGGATTTGGGGTTCTCCAAACTGCACAGAATCTTATCTAAAGATTCTCCTGAACCCCTGCGAACCCAAAAAGTGAATTGGCCCCAAAAAGTATGCAACGGTGTTTCTGGCTTGAAAACTATTATTGCATAAAATACAATGCTTAACCTACTTAAAACATTACAATTATCATGACAGGACTTTTACATGTCTTGTTCATTGGCACAATTTTCATGGATAGTGAATGAATCAAATGAGCTTACAAAAATAGCTGCAAAGTTTCTGGCAGGATTAGAGAAAAGTGTTTGAAAGACTACAATATTCTAAAATCACTGGCGGTTCAGCAAACCATATACAACACAAACTATATCTGTAACATGATATAGTTAAGATATATAAGGTGTATATATCATATGTATCGATAAAACTGAAGATACCTGAAAGGCCATATGGTATGGTAGTCAAATAGCAGTGAAACACTATTCAATTGTTTGTTTCTTCTGCAAAAAAATTAAATCATTTCTTAATTTCTCTGATTTTAGTTGTTAAAGCTGTTTCTATAAAGATGCTGTCTTTTTCTGTTCACCCATAAGGTGGAGAAAGATTAGCTCAAGTGCTCCACTCTTACATCAATCTTTCATACTTGCTTATGTCAATTTCATGCACAAATTAATAATCTTAACAGAAAACTCTCCAGCTTGATTCAATACGCATCTTTCTGTAGAAGTTTCCCAAATGATAGAAGTGTTTGGAATAGTATTTGCTCAGAACAACCCAAAATCACAAACCTGCTCCCTCCAAGTTACACTAAGAGTAAGAAAGGAGACAGGTAGAGGTTAAATAGAAAATACTGTCTGGAGAATAGGCTAAAGCATGAGTTTTATTCTATGGGTGCAACTCTTTAATATAATGTCCATCTAGATCTTTATATCTAGGAACAGTTAAATGGCATTTAATACTTTATACTCATACTATCGAGACCTAAAAGAATAGGTTATGGATAGATTATATATCCATCCATCCATCCATCCATCCATCCATTTACCCATCCATCCATTGGTTAGGTCTAGTGGTTAAGGCATCTGGCTAGAAAACAGGAGATTATGACTTCAAGTTCTTCCTTAGCATGAAAGCCTGCTAGGTGGCTTTGGATCAGTCATTCTCTCTCAGCCCAACCCACCTCACAGGGTTGTTGTTGGGGAAATATGAGGAGGAAGGTACTTTGGTTATGTCTGCTGCCTTGAATTATTTGTAAAAATAAGAAAGATGAGATATAAATAAAATAAAAAATAAAATAAGATAAAAAATTTCTAGGAATTAAAAACTTCATGGCATCTAATCAATCAAACTCATGCTATCAAATCACATCTTACCAATTGCTTAAACCTGTTTTCTTTTATTACATTCCTATTTTCCTGCAATAGAGATCTATAGGCTCTTCACCTAGACTCCCCATTACAACAAAAAGTTTGTCCAGATTTGCATTACAGATTCTGTCATCCTATATCTGCACTGATTTATTCTTTCTATATATTATTTTACACTTCCTTTATGAAGCCATTCTAAACATTTCCCACAAATTCCTACCTCAACACTCCCCATCTTTTTCTGAATCACAGTAGCATTTAGCTTACCTTAAATAATTCCCAAAAAGTTCAATAGGGTTGGATCTGGATTACAGAGATTCCATGGCTACAAACTAATTGGGAAGGAAAAAATATCTAAGAAAAAGCAATGATAAAACATTTCCGTAAATTTAACAAGAAATCCATCTGGATGAAACACCAAGTCACCAAGTTTAAAAACCCAATTTAAGGAATCATTTGTTCTGACTCAGCCTTAGCAGAAACAAGAAACAGACTCCCTGTCCTCAAAAAAAACCCTCTTTATTTATCTCCTGTGAATTAATGGCATTTACATACTGAACAGTCCAGGCAATAATCCTTCAAAGAGTCAGTCTTTGAGGCACAAAACACGATGAGCCAAATCTTCTGATTTGTCTCTTACTACCACCACTCCCCTTTCCTTCTATTTATTCTCCAGCCAGAGAGGGGCCATTCAGCATCCACATGTGCTTTGTTTTCAAATTGACTCCTTGTCCTCAGTTGTTCTCCTCTCCTAATAGCTCTGTGCATACATGCATCTGGAACAGGCCCCAGCTGTTCTTCCTCCCCACTTATCTCAGCCACCAAAGGCAGCTGCCTCTCCAGGGGCTGGGAAATGTTGGACGGCCCTGGCTCTATCTCTGCTTTCAATGCTCAGCATCCATCAGAGCCTTCCTCAGATTCCAGAACTGGCCTAAATTCCTCCCCAGCCTCCTCATTGTCAGAGTTGCCACCAACTCTGCCGGCAGCTGGCGGGCCACAACATCCTTATCTTTTTACTGTATGTATGACCAGTAACTAGAACTAAATTACTGGTTTAAAAAAAATGCCCGATGAGATATAAAAATGCCTCCCAATTTCTAGGAGCAGATTATAGTGCCAACTAGTGATTTAAAGAAGGAATTAAATATTGTATGGAATTTTATACAGCAGAAACATATACATGAGCCATGTATATGCATAAATCCACATCTGTGATCCTGCTGATTACAGATTAATCTGATGCATGTGTAAATAAAGGTCTGTTGGTAAAACAACCAGAATTCAGACAATAGATTATAATCTACCTTCTGCCTACCTCTGTCCTAAATCCTCTAATTATTTCTGGCAAATGTTAATCAGAGCAACCAGATGTTAATCAGAGTATTTTTCCCCTCAAAAAATGTGAAAGTAGTATCTTAGAAAAAAAAGGTTAGACCGGGGGGGGGGGGTCAAACTCGATTTTATTGAAGGCCACATTAGGGTTGCGTTTGTCCTCAGGGGGCTGGGGGGCGTGGCCAGAGTGGGCATGGCCAGCTTGGCATCATTTGTGTCATGAGCACCTGTGGTATCCCGAGTGCTCTGCCAGTGAAAACGGGCTCCCGAGTTCTGTTTTCGGCTGTGATGGCTTCCTGCAACCCTCTGTCAGCAAAAATGGCGCCTGAGAGGTCCGCCTGCAGCTCTCCTGAACTCTGTTTTTGCTGGCAGAGGCACTACAGGCAAGTCTTTCACTGTCTCCAGGGCAGCCCCATGGGCTAGATCTAAGCACCCTGCAGGACGGATCTGGCCCAAGGGCCTTGAGTTTGACACCCTGGGTTAGATGCTACCTAGTCCAGTCTAAGCTGTAGCAAAGGATGAGAGAGTGAGGCTCGTGACATCTGAGAAAAGAAGGCCACCATTTATTAGGAAGATTCTGTTTTGCTTACAGGTCAAGGTAGTGCTGCTGCCTCCTCTTGGAAAACTGGCTCATGGTTCAAAACTCCTCCCCCTGGTCTCCTTTCCCCTGGGAAACAGGGTAAATATTTACAGCCGACCAGAGCTGAGGGGCTGCCGTGGAGACAAAACCGGCCCCTCATTGCCATTTCCCTCAGCAGCACGACGAGGAGGTGGAGACTGCGAAATGCGGAAGATGCAGCAACTTCTCACTTTGTTTTTCTTGGTTGAGGCGGAGAAATCAACCGCAGATGGAGATTCGGCGATTGCCAAGAATAAAATCAAACATTGGTACACCATACATCCAATAGGCATGAGGGGACAACCTGGACTGTGAACGAACATCTGATGTTGCCGAATCAATGGCTGGAAACGAAAACCTCCAAAACATGGGAAGGCAATAAACCATCTTGAGCAGCTCAAAAATCTTGTCATATTTTGTATAGTCTTAAAGGGGAGCATAGGTTAAAAAGAAACATGTTTCCCCCCCCCCCAGCTTACATGCATAAATTCCTGTATTATGTTGACAGTTAATAGTAAGGTGACACAACTTTCATTGTGCAATATAACAAAAGCTGAAAGGGGAGAAAACGTAATCTCTTATTGTAGCTACGTAGTCATATATTAGAGATATTAAAGATACTAAAGGTTAAATTGATAGAATAACCGATTAAGGTTATGGATCAAGGGGGTATATTTTATATATTTCTCTTTGTTGCAGCAAAGAGGCCTCAGTTCAGTTAACACTCTTAGAGATAAACAGCTGGTGACAAAAGCTGGGAAATTCTTGAGAATTATATTTCCTTTAGGTCCCTTCATATTGGATTTTATATTGTGTGGTCCTTGCTGCTCTCTGAGCTGGGTTGTTTTCTTGCAGATATTTTGTTATCGAACTAGGTAGCATCATCAGTGCTGGAAGGGAGTGGGATTTGCTTTCATATACTTGTGACTTGTCATCTCACTGTTTGTGGGAATGGCCTTAGTGGTTCTTTGTTAGTTTGTTGTTTACTATTAGCTTGTTTGCCTGCACTGGTAGCTTTTTGGTTGAGGTATTTACTGCTTGATTGTTGGTCTAATGTTAATCTTGGTGTTTGGTCTTCTTGTTTCTTTTCAGCTTTTTAATTGTTTCTTTTGAAATCTCTAAGCTCACAGAGCACTGAGGACCCTACAGTTCAACCCTGAGTTACAAATATTCTCTTCTATCAGATTTTATATTGTCTCATGGGACAATCAGCTATTAGTGATTTCAAAGGCAGGATGGGGAGGATCAACAAGTAGAGATTCACTCTGGAGCCTTTGGAGATGTGGCTGCACAAACCATTGAATATTTCAAAATATGTAGGTGTGCTTTGTGAAGTCTCTTTTTGATTTGTTAAGATAGCTATGACTTTTTCCAGGCTCATGTGTCTGGGGAAAATTCAGAGAGAAATGTCTGACTATACACAAACAAGCCTAAAAATGCCTGTAGGACGGCCTACTCCAACTAGTACTGTTCTGACCACTTACATCAAATATAGAGAAACTATTACTGAGAGGGGATTTTAGGGGTAGAGGGATTGAAACAAGGAGGCTCTGCTGTTCCGTAGCAACCCTGGGCAGTGGAACAGCTTCCCATCTGAAATCAGAGTACCTTCCTACTTGTTGTTATTTCAGAAACTTTTAAAGATGGAATTGTTCCAGAGAGCCTCCTGATTTTATTATGCCATCTATTTTTGTTCTCAGTTTTCTGCTTAGATGGCATAGTTGCATTGTATATGTTTTATTTGGTTTTATACCTTAAGCTGCTGCAAGTCTCTGGATTGCAGCAGGATGGAAATTTAGAAAATGAACAATTAGGAATTTCTGAGTCAATTACATGAGCCTAGCAAAAGATGTAGATGCTTTAATAATACATGAGGCCTTTTATGTGTACCGTAGTATGTTTTGAAACACTTCATTTGAAGGATTTGTATAAACCTATTGTTGAGACACTATAGGACTTCCTACAGATTCCATATAAGAATCCTGTATGGATGTGTTAAATTTATATTTTCTGACAAAGAAATAAGGGAGACTAGTATAGATCTATTTCAAGCTATTTAGCTCTCCTAGCGATATCTTTCTGGGATTCGAATCCGGACTGCTTACATATTAGGTAGATGTATTAACCTCTAAGCCATGGGCTCTCCCAGCTTTGTTGGCTATACTAGGGGAGAGATTAAGTGGGTAAACCAGGTAGATAAGGTTGCCCTGATTTTTAAAAAAACCCACTTAATCCTGTATGGAATACTGTAGCTTTCTTGTGGCCCATTAGCTTTCAACAAATTCCAGTGGTCACGGCTTCCTAGTTCTAGCATACACATCTCTTTTATATACCTAAAATCACTATCTACACCAAAGATGTCAAACTCGCGGTGTCACATTGCTGTCACATGATGTTTCACAACAGTTTTTCCCTTCACAGAGCTGGGGTGGGTGTAGCCTGCATGTGATGCACTGGCCCACAGGCCGCCAGTTTGACACCCCTGACCTAGACTATTACATTAATTGAAATACAATCCACCTGATTAAAAATTATGTTAATGCAAGTAGTTCTCGACCTACAATAGTTCATTTAGTTATGGTTCAAAGTTACAGCAGCACTGAAAAAAGCAACTTATAACCATTTTTCATCCTTATGACCATTGCAGAATCCCCATGGTCATGATTTATATCCAGATGCTTGACAACTGACTCATATGTATGATGGTTGCAGTGTCCTGGGGTCATGTGATCACCTTTTGCAAACTTCTGACAAGCAAAGTCAATGTGGAAATCAGATTCACTTAACAACCATGTTACTAATTTAACAACTGCAGTGATTCACTTAACAAATATGACAAGAAAAGTTGTAAAATGGGGCAAAACTCACTTAACAAATTTCGCACTTAACAACATAAATTTTGGGCTCAATTGTGTAAATCAAGAACTACCTGTACAGAGATCTAATATTTCAATAAATATCTAAACTACTTAACACACAAACTCACATTTCAAACCACTTTGTCCAGAGGTGGGTTTCTGCCGGTTCAACCTGGATCAGGCGAATTGGTAGTGGTGGTGGCGGGAGGCCTCGACGCTTTTGCATATGAACGTACCGGTAGTAAAATAAATTGAAACCCACCACTGGAAGATTCTTACATTTTATTTCAATTTTTGTAAGACCAGCTAAGGCAATTTGAAATTGATTTGCAAATTTATATATTCTAGATATATAATTTGTAGTTGTTAGGGACAAAGAACAGAGGATGATTAAGAAATTGTGCCTTACTTGAAATTTTGGAATCCAAAGCATTTTATACCTACCTGGATTAATCCATCTCAGGTATATTAAGTCTTGAGCACAATTCTTTTACAAAAAAATTTATATAAAACTCTCAATTTTATGTAGTAGAGGATGAATCTGAAGATGGCAGCATGTGTTTTATAATCTGGACTCTGAGCAGAGAATTGGACTAGAAGATCTCCAAGGTCCCTTCTGACTTTGTTATACTGTTACTACCACTGATATACACATATATATTTAAATAGGCCCATGGCCTAAACAATAGCGAACAGATTCCATCAACTGATGAAGGTCTTTTCTGTAGTTAAGGCTCAGCGGAGACATTTTGCTGCCTGAGGCATAGCAGAAAATGTTCTTTTTTTGTTTTAAAAGAATGTATTGGTTTTTACATAATAATATTGGGAAAAGGGTATAGGAAAAAACGTTACATTTTAGTAGCTTCATGCCGGAGCCAGCGGTCCCCCCCCAAACTTCATCATAGTACAAGTTTTAGTAAAAAAAAAAAGACAAGCACAATAACAAATACATTGCATATTTTCTATGTTCATTCTTCTTGTTTTTACTTACCATCAATCATGACAACATTCAAATAAATTTTTTAAATAGTATCATTTTTGAGACCTAAGTCTTTTGGCTATTGATTCTTTCCCCCCGTCATCGGGAGGGGCCGCCGCCCCCACTGTTCCTCCTTCATCGTCCCCTAGGAATATGGAGTATTTTTGAGAAAAAGCATTTGCCTCTTCTAAAGTTTTGATTCTAATTCTACTCCCTTCCCAGAAAAAGCAGAAAATGTTCTTATTCTCCCCCAAGTTAAGATGCTCATGGTCCTAAATTAGGCACATATGGGGACCCTGCCTCAAAATATAATTTTCTATTTCTATCAGCAAAAACCTAGCACTAAAAATATTGTAGATAACAATTTGTTGTCCTTCCATGACATTCAATATCTGCCTTTCTAGGCAACTGCCTTACTCACTTAATTGTAACACTAGGCCTGATCAATACATGAGCTTCTCTATTCATTTTTAACTGTTTTTGCATCTAATGCCAATTTTACAAGTACCACACTTTTTTTCTAGAAATCTCCTCACATCTACAGTGAAAGGATAGACCACAAATAATGATTGTGAGGAAATTATTCTGCAGAAATTATGTGACAACGAGAAGACAGGTGTAAATTGTTTATACAGATGGATGTACTTATCTATGTGCATTTTTTGTGGGGGGGAAAGAGAAAAATAGGCATGTATATGCTGAGGGAAAAAGACATCAGTATCTCTTCCAGAAAGAAAATATATATTTCAAAACGGCGATGCGTATTTATATGTGTAATACGTATAAAGGGTAACAATATATTTGCCTGACTCAATGTACTGCTGAACCTATTTGTGCCTTCCTTTTTTCCCATACATTTTATTAGCCAACCATCAACAAGGCTCCTCAGCCAAAAAAAATGGCTACCTATGCCATAAAATTCTCGAGATTCATGGCTATAACTACATAGCTCTACACACTGTATATTGGACATTAACTCGATTGAGCGGGTTCAGAGATATTTCTCCTCTACCTCTATTCACAATAGAATTCCCTAGACTTGAAATTTTGGGCTTGGACAAAATCTGGAACTGCACCACCTGTGGTCCGATCTAAGCATAGTACACAAAATAGTCTGCTATAACGTCTTGCCTGGCAATGACTTCTTTAGCTTCAACCACAATAATATATGGGTAAACAATTGATACAAACTGAAGATAAACCGTTTAAACTCGATTACAGAAAATACGATTTAAGCAACAAAATGGTCAACCCCTGGAATGCTTTACCCGACTCCATTGTTACAGCCTCAAACCCTCACAGCTTCAATCTCAAACTGTCTATCACGGACACCTCACCTCAGTCTTAAGAGGTCCATAAAGGGACCTTGCATAAGCGCACTAGCATGCCTAATGTCCCTGTCTTACTGTTCCCGTTATCTGTATTTATTTCCTTTGTTCATGTTTATGTTCATACCTATACTTGTTATCTTGTACATGTTTGACAAGCAAACAAACAAACAAACAAACAAACAATGTACTTTGATCTCATCTAGTACTTGGCAAAGTCTGGTATATGGAGGCTGGGCCACTAAAAAATTTTACAAGGCCTCTGATGATATTTTTTTTGTGGATAACAAGAGCTAAAGAGTACTATGGTCCCAAATATTTGCAAGCGTTTGAAAATTGTGCTTGTTAAAGATGCTGCATTATCTTTGAGTGAAGTATCAACTGAAGTCCTGCAGGGCTCCATTGTCAGCCTGTGCTAGTCAACAAGTTTATAAATTATAAAGATAGAATGGGATGGGATAGAATGGAATTGATACATATTATATTTGCAGTTGATATTAAAGCAAGGTGATCAGCTAGTAATTTAGAGGGTAAAATCTTGATTTCAAATGACCGTGATTTCAAATCTGGCAGGCTTGAATGCTGGACAAAATCCAGCAGGATGATGTTCAATGGTGACCATGGTGACAATATAATGTCTTGACCTATAAGATTCCCTTCCAATTCATACATCTCTCTCCCTCCCTCTCTTCTGCCCTGCCTCCCTCTCTCTCTAACACAATTGTCAAGCTTTTCCTTCTGACTGAGGTTCACTGCATTATGGCCTGCCCCTATACAATTTATAAGTGGATGGAAATAAATAAGAAAGAAGCGGGGACCAGTTTATAGAATGCCAACTATGACACATGGAAACCTTTTTTCTTTATCTGCTGAGACATTTCATTATTTGTAACCAGTTTCATGTTATTATTTAGATTATACTGATAATATTGCCACTTTCTATTTACAATATGATTGAATATATTATACCTGCCTTTTTAGAAATAAAAAATCTGAAGATTGGAACTAAAAATTGGATATATTTTATATCCAAGCTTTCCATTAAGAACTCAAGTTTGCATAGATACCAGACTTCTGCATTTTCCCCATAACAAGAAATCTGTGGAATAAGTTGGATTGAGATAGAGAAACTGGCCAAGGATTCACTCACTGAATCCTTGACTGAGGATGAATTTGAATCTAAATCTCCCCTTTCCTAGTCTAGCTACTACATAACTTGGTTCTTGCTAGTTTCTGAATAGGAGTCTACCTGGAAATCTCAAGAAAAATGTTCTTTGTGGAGAAAAGATAGGCAGCAAACTAGTTGGATAAAAAATAACAAACACTGTTGAGCCAGACATCAAACAGAATTAATACTTTTGAAATATGTATGAAGAGAGGGGAAAGAAAGCATTACAGAATCTGATGACATCATAAAAGTGAATAATTCTTGGGTGAAAAATTCAGAGGAATCTAAGAATTCCTAGCCAGCTTGAATATCTTCATCCATCAACTACTTTCCGTTTGGCCAATATCTTTTCTAATGTTCTACTTAGAGGTTTCCAGAAGTGTTGTTAAAGGTTAGTGAGCAGATTTCATAGGTCAGAACAGATTCCATCCCTTATCAATCACTACATTATAAATACTGTGAAAATAGTTGGGGACTTGAGTATTAAGAGATAATATTAACAATATTAAGAAAGAGAATAAGACTAAAGAGTTTGCCTGAGGGTGTGAATATATAAATCTGTTCAAACAAAAATGCTCTAGATCAATGGTAGTCAACCTGGTCCCTACCGCCCACTAGTGGGCGTTCCAGCTTTCATGGTGGGTGGTAGGGGTTTTCTCCGATACTGAAGCACTTTCCTTTTTTTAATTTAATTGACTTCCCTACTTTATAAATCACCATTACTGTGGAAACGATGGGCGGTTAGAAAATTTTGCTACTAACAGAGATACAAAAGTGGGCGGTAGGTATAAAAAGGTTGACTGCCCCTGCTCTAGATTCTAGAAAGATACAATAAAACTCTGTTCATGTATCAAAGGTATAATACAATACAACAGGTGTAAACAAGTTTTGTAGAATCTCAAGGAAAAATATTCCTTGTAAGAAATAAAGGCTGAGAGTTGTTGAGGTCAGATAGGATGAAAAATTGTTTCCAGAAATCCTAGTTACCTGTTATGTCTACTTGTATATTCCAGTGGTCAAATCTCTCCTAAACGCAGAGCTTCTAATCAAACCTTCCCTGGCTTGAAGAACGTATTAGTTCCAAACAATCTGGCTTTATAATCTAGATCTCCTGAACTCTATATCTTGCCTCTCCTCCACATGGCACCAGTAACCTCCATGTGGATTTAGCAACTGGGGTAAGATTGTTTAAGCCCCACGCTAAAACCAGGACCTAAGAAAAAGAGGCCTCATAGACTCTACTTTCTCAGATTCTGATTGTGACAAACTGTGCAAATAAGATGGCATGCTGTTACACTGCCATAGGACACTTTACTTTTCCACAAATAACACAAGAGTTGTTTATCTCACAAAAATATCTGGATGGAAATTCAGGATGCAAGACATATAGGTGAGATGCCACCTGCATTTTTGCAGATCTCCTGGGCATCTGGGAAGTAGCATGCAGGATTCTTGACATGGGCTTCCCTATGTATTCTCTGAAAACCACAAAACTTTCTAAGAGTATTAAGGACTATGTCACGGAGTACAGTGATATTACAGTATATCATGAATATAAAATGAGAGCACATTTCTCTGGATTCCTTGCAGTGTTAAAAAGGCTTCTGTGACATGTCCCTCACTTATAAAGCATTAGGTGTTGAATCAGTAATTTACAAAAATTGTATTATAGCTGTAATTTACTCTGAAGGTAAATTCACTTGAGAACTTGAAAGATGAACTATATTTTCAACCAGTTATTTGAATAAGCATCCCATTTTGTATAATTAAAAAAAACTAACCTAAAGGACCAAAAAACCCTCATAATTTTGCTAAAAATTATCCATCTCTAAACTGTGATAGGAATATTGCACTTTATGAACAATGCTGACAAATATTGTCAGTTAATGTTTCTTTGATCTATAAAGCACAACACTTACCAGATAATAAATGCATTTTGATTTGAAACAACAAATGCATTTTTAAAAGTTTGGCTTCTTTTCCCTTTCTGTTATTTTCCAGTTATTTTCTCATCTGGGAAATCAAGGAGGCATAGTGCAAGAATATGGAGAAAGTTGCCCTTGTAATAGACAATGGCAGCAGTTTCTGTCGCTCAGGCTTTGCAGGTGAAGAAAAGCCAAGGATTGTGATGAAAACTGCATCTCTTCCTCCCATCTATCATTCTGTCTGTCCTTTCAGTGGTGAAAAATTGCAAACTCAGCCATTAAAGCATGGCATTATAATAGATTGGCAAGCCATGGAGAACTTATGGAGCCATCTCTTTTACTGTGGGTTGCAAGTTTCCACTGAGGACCACCCCATATTGACAAGCGATTCCCCTTCCTGTCCAACCACAAACAGAGAGAAGATGGCAGAGGTGTTTTTTGAAGGGTTTAGTGTCCCTGCTTTGTATGTGGCCAATACAGGATTCCTCTCACTCTGTTACTGTGGTAGAATTACTGGACTGGCTGTAGAAGCTGGGGCAGGGATTTCCCATGTTACTCCCATATACTCTGGACAAACATGTATGGAAGGGATCTATCGATTGGATGTGGCTGGAAATGGTCTCTGCAAATACATGCATAACTTGCTGCTCAATGGCTCTAACAATGCATATCTTCTTAGCACCTTGAACAAAAAGACGGTTACACAACTTAAGAAAAACTACTGCTATGTGTCCATGGACTACAAAAGGGATCTGCAAGAGAAAACTTGTCATAAACCTATGAGCATTGAGACCCCTGATGGGCACTTGTTAACTATAGACAAAGAACGCTTTTGCTGCCCAGAGCCCTTATTCAAACCCCATCTGCTCAGCCAAAGCTCTGCAGGGCTTCATCATTTGGTTTTCCAAAGTCTGCAGAAGGTTCCAGATGAGTTCAAAGGAGAAATCATTAACAATGTTGTGTTATCCGGAGGTTCCTCGTTGTTTCCTGGTTTTCCAGAGAGGATGTGCTTGGAATTGAATGCTTTATTCCATGGGAGAGAGCATTTTATTAAAATTCTGTCTTCCCCCAAAAGAAGTACAGCAGTTTGGCTTGGGGGCTCCTTGGCAGCTTCACTCAGCTCTTTCCAAAGCTTGTGGATGAGAAAACAACACTATCAAGAGCATGGAGCAGCATATGTGCACAAGAAATTTAAATAGGTTAAGATAGGTTCATTGATATTCAGGCTATCATCCCATTCGTTAAAAGGGAGCTATAGCAAGACAGGAATGGGGAAGAGAAAAAGACCAGAGTTTGCTTTCTACTTGTGACTGTTGTTTCTAAAATTCTGTTGATTGTAATTCTAAATATGAAATTGAGAAGAGAGAAATCTATGGACAAAAGTAACTTCTATAATATTAATATTCATGGAAGTACAATGTACTACAATATTACTGTGTTAATATATTCTAAAGTCAAGGTAGAGCCATACATTACATTTTCATAACTGTTTTCTGAAGGTTGAAAAAGAGGTTCCTGCAAGAAACAAACTATTAACCCAAAAGCTATCTGAATATAATTATCTTTCATAAAAGCAGGGAAGACCTGTAGTCCTTCAAGAGAAGACTCTTAGCTAGCTTCATATTTGAATGGAGATTCCTCAGATACAAAGTGTAAATATTAAATATATAAATGTATAGTCTATTCTCATTATTTCAAAAAGAAAAAAATCAATAAAAGTATGTGAAATCATACTTTGATATAGAACTAATGTAAACTAACATAAGATATAGATTTAGCTTCATTTAAATAATTCTTATTATATGGTAGTTTAAGTTCCAGGGCAGTAATAGTCAGCTATTGTAACCAAGACATGTTGGATTACAATTCTCACAATATCTAGTTATTCTTTAGGCCACTGACTATCAGGGTTTGGGAAACACTGTTTTAGCCTTTAGTGTTCTGATTCATTTTGTTTACAGTCTATTCAAAAGTTTGTTTCCAAAATAACAGGATATTATTTCATACACCTAGACCTTAATTAGATCAAATAAATGAATATCCTACTCAAATAGGAAGGACTTTATTCAGATATGACTTTAGTGTCATGCCTATTTTATAGAGGACTTTCATCAGAAGAAACATCTATTATTCTTTCCTCTCAAATATATTTTGAGACTATCTGAAAAAGTATTATTGGAATTGTATCATCTTCCTTTTGAGTTGATTTGTGATCTATAGAAGAGGAGGAATGTTAAACAATCAGATAATCAGATCAGATAATCTTCCACCAAAGTTTGAATATATATCACTATATCATTTTTATAGCAGAATACAATGGTTATTTTATTGGTCCTTTAAAGCAGGGGTCTCCAACCTTTGCAACTTTAAGTCTGAAGGACTTCAGCTCCCAGACTTCTCCAGCCAGCTTTGCTGGCTGGAGAAGTCTGGGAGCTGAGGTCCTTCAGACTTAAAGTTGCAAAGGTTGGAGACCCCTGCTTTAAAGCAGACCCAACATAGCAATTTTCAATTTCCAGAAGTTTCTCTGAGAAGACACCTTCTGAACTCTTAAGATGCTTGGGAAAATAGAAACCTAGAAAATTGACACTTTGAACCCTTCTTCTTTGGAAACACAACCTTCAGCTTGCTGTGCAAAACCTATTGTGATCCATTAGCAACAAGTGCAATGTATGTAAATTACAAACATTTTTCCTACCAAATAAAACTGCTGTTGGCAATGGATAAAAAGAGAGGCATTTCATATTCTACAGTTTTCTTTCTTTTTTCCTCTCATTATGATTGGTTTCCGTATTTTGTTGTCCAGACTGCATTTAGACTTTGAATCACGCATCAGTATCTACAGCAAAAACATGGCAAGGCCCAAGAAAAAAAAAATTGTGTAGGACTCAAACCTAAAACTGATTTAATTTAAACAACTGAAAACTGCCAATCTAATTGCTCTTCATTTATTTAAAAAAATCATTTTTTCATTACATTATAAATTATGACTTGGTAGCAACATTTAGAGCAGGGGTAGGGAACTATGGCTCTTGACTCATGGACTGCAATATCCAGAATTCCAGCTGGCTCAGGAATTCTGGGTATTGCAGTCCATGAGTCATAAAAGAGCCATAGTTCCCTACCCCTGATTTAGAGGAATTTATACCAACAGGTTTGGAAACCAGATAGACTTCTGAATTCATAGGTGGTACATTCTTGCTCCAGGTCCATCTGAAAGATCAAATTTCTGGTAAGCTAACATTCTACAATATCTCTCCCTTTGGATTCCATAACTATACAGTATGTGTTATTGTCTCATTGAGCTAGGTTATTTTTTTCATTGAGTTTGAGTTTATTTGATGTGTATAGAAACTTGAATAGAAACTATCTGGAACCCATCTTTTTCTATCATTAGTAACCCCCTACAAGCGCTCTGAATGCCATTCTCTCTCCTCTGCTGTCCAATTCATGTTTCTGAAATAAGACTATACCTTAGTAGTTATGCTTAGGATTACAAAAGGAAACCTGGGTGTTATGCAATTTAAAATAAAAAAATGATCCATTTTATATACTTAGAAAACTTTGGATATTGTAAATGACCTAAAGGCGCTTAGCTAATTGCCTCTGTGAAGTCCTGTTCCAGGCTGGAACTGATTAAATTAATTTTCCCTTAATTGATTTCTGGAATACACATTCCCAGGAATGCAAGGAAGTCTTGGAATATACCTTAGTTTGATGTCCATTACGTTGCACCAAGTATATTCAAAAGAAGGTAAAGGAAGCTAATGAAAGCCGTCCATAAGAATAATAAATGAACACACACTTACCAGTTTGGTTTTATCCATAGCTGATAAGACGGCCATGTTGAGTTGCTCCAGGGCAGACAAAACATGTCTGTATTCTCCAAGATGTTCTGTGAAATAATCTGCAGCCGAAAGGAGGAAAGTGCTTTTGTTAGTGTATTCTGCCACACAACCCACCCACCCACCCCCATTCCACTTGCAAGTCCTTCTCAAAATATTTTAAATGCAACCTACAGTTTTCTTACTCCATCCTCCCAGCTCAGGAAAATTTGGAACTTCCAGGGAACCCTTCAGGCAATCAGTGCAATGCTGAGTTTAGCCAATAGCTGAGCACTGAGAAATGACAGCTAAGGCTCCCTTTATTTCTCTCTTGGGAGATTTTCCCAGGGTCCTGTGCATTAACAAACAATCCAGCTCACTTCAGGAAAAAAGAAGCAAGAAGCTTTTTCTTCAGCATAGCACAAATTTAGCCCACTGTATGACAGGGGTATCAAACTCACGGCCCAGGAGCCGGAGCAAGCCCACAGGGTACTTAGATCTGGCCCATGTGGCCATCCTGGAAACAGCAAAGGACCAGCCCATGGGGCTTGTGCCAATGAAAATGGGCTCCCGAGCTCTGTTTTCGGCTGCCATGGCATCCTGCAACTCTTTGCCAGTGAAAATGGAGTTCCATTTTGAGGCTCCCGAGCTTCAGGCTCCCGAGCTTTGTTTTCGGCTGCCACGGCCACCCGCAACTTTCTGTCAGTGAAAATGGAGTTCCATTTTCACTGACAGAAGGTTGTGGGAGGCCGTGGCAGCCGAAAACGAAGCTCGGGAGCCTGTTTTTGCCAGCAGAGTGTTCTGGCCGCCACAGATGCTCCTGATAGGAGTGACGTTGAGCGACATGATCGCCCCAGCCACACCCACCCTATCCTCCCAAGGCCAAACACAACCCTGATGTGTGCCTCAATGAAATCAAGCCTAACACCCCTGCTCTGTGAAGTATGTTTGCCCAACGAATCATCACAGTGCTACAGATGCATTTAAAGGCTTTTCTTTTTTTATGCTGGGCTGAGAGAAACACAGCTGGTGTGTGTGTGTGTGCAAACAGTCTGTAGTCCACCCTGTGAGAAAGCAGAATCTGAATAAGGCAGGGTGAACCTGGTTAGAATAGAAGTTTCATCAGGAATTAAAGTACTGAGGGGGAAAAAATCTCTGGTTTTCTCAGCATGGTCAGGAGGGAGAGTGTTTCAGATTTTGCAGTGCATTACCACTGGTGGGCTATCAACAGTCTACAACCGGCAGAGCCTGTATAATAAAATGATCATGCAGAAAGACTCATTAATTCGAAAACAGCATGCCATTTTCTCCCCATGGTTTTAAAGCAATTTTAAATAGTAAGGTAGCATCTATAGGTAGTCCTTGACTTAGGCCCACAGTCGAGCACAACATTTCTGTTGTTAAATAGAAATGCCCTGTATTTTATGACCTTTCTTGCCATAGTTGTTAAGTGAATTACGGCAGTTGTTACTTAGTAACAAATTTGTTAAGTGAATCTGGATTCCCCTTTGACTTTTGCTTGTAAGAAGATCACAAAAGGTGATCGCATGATCCCAGGACATGGCAACCTCCATAAATATGAACCACTTGCCAAGCATCTGAATTTTGATCACGTGAACCATGGAGATGCTGGAACAGTAACAGGTGTGAATTACATGAATTGTTGTAAGTCGAGGACTACCTGCATTGCATTCCTGGATATTTTATGGCCTACAGGCCACATTCTTCAGCTGTCCACAGTGTTGTCTGTTCCATGGTGTTGGTATTGGTATTGGCAGGGGGTAGGGTGTTGGGTGCAAGGCTATGGCAGCAGCCCTCCATAACAGTCCCAGTTTCTCATGTAGCCCATGAGATTTTCTTATTGGGAAAATCAATTGCTCATCTCTGCTCTATTATCCTCTAATCTGTGTTTCATGATCACAACCAATTTCTGTGGCATTAGAGAATAGTACAGGGCAGGGTCATAAATATGGCGCTTTTTGAATATCTAGAACCGTGATGGGGAACCTATGGCACGTGCGCCAGAGGTGGCACACAGCACCCTCCCTGCTGGCACATGAGCGGTCGCCACAGTTCAGCTCCAATGCGCATGCGTGAATGCCTCCTGCCAGCCAGCTCGCCTTTGGGTCTCTACCGTGCATGCGGGGTATGTGTGGGAGGGGTTACGTGTGCATGCATGGGGTGGGGCACATGTACAGTGGTTGCACGTGCCTGTGGGGGGGGTCATGTGTGCATGCACATGGTGGGGTGCATGCACGGCAGGTGGGGTGCATGCACGGGGGTGCATAGCATTTTGGGGCTTCAGGCGTATGTGTGTTCTTTGGGCACTTGGTCTAGAAAAGGTTCACCATCACTGATCTAGAATAACTTTGGAAATTTTGACAGAAATGGTCCAAGCACATCTCTAGAGCACCATGTTGGAAGAAAGAGCAAGCTTTTGTCCAATGTGGTATTCTGGGAAGAAAAATCACATCTAAGAAGGGACAAAAAAAAAATCCCAACCCCCAAATCAAGGAAAGTTAGGAAGTATATATTCCACAGCAAGAGTAGTTATTGAGTACTTACCACACAACTTCTCCGTCTCTAAATTGCTGTAGAAACGCACATAAAAAGGGGAAAAATGTTTGTATGAGATTATTAATAATAGGGGGACAGTTGCAGAAGAAAGCAAAATGGAAACAGTCAATTACTGACTTATCTTCATTTCAGGATGATAGAAACCAGCATGATTTGAGGCTTTTTAAAGCCTACCTTATCTTTTAAAGCCTACCTTATCTTCATATGGTAGGCTTAGATATTCTTCTGTTTATATCTATAAAAATCTGCTATATATAATTTTAAACATTAGTCTTATGGAAGTGCTACTTGGACAATGTACCTTGCAATTACTATACTGTTCTACAAAATATGATAAGTGTGAATGGGCCATGGGGAAGCCCTGTTGTTATGTTATCTGACTCAACATTGTCTCCGCCAATCAGAGTTGTGGTCCAGAGTTCTGAGAGGAGAAGTGACAGGGGAACACATGAGCAGAGGTCCTGCTTCTAGAAGGGAGATGGATGGTTAAAAAATATGAGATGAGAGAGAGGGAGGAGAGGGGGAGAAAGAGAGAGGGGGAAGGGGAGATGAGGGGTGTGTGTGTGTGTGTGTGTGTGTGTGTGTGAGAGAGAGAGAGAGAGAGAGAGAGAGAGAGAGTAGAAGGGAAGCATCTGCAGGTATTGCTTGGCACACAGTCTTTAGGCCATCTTGCTCTAATGTTAATGATTTTCCATCACCAGATCCTAGTATTTCTGTGTCAATATGATGGGATCAGTAGATAGAAGGGAGATAGGAAGGAAACCAATCAAATGATGGGGAAACTTTGCCTGTAAAACACATGCTCTGTTGGGGAACTATGTAGTCAAAAAAAAGTTCATTAAGTTCTCTGAGGGGTGGGTTGTTGTTGTTGTTGTTGGCTCGATAAATACATAGAGGATTCCATACAATTCTCTCTTTTTCTTATTTTGCATACTGTTTTCAAAGTTCTCTAAGTTTTCAGTGGCCACATTGTAAGTTTCCCACAGTGTCACATTTGGCTTTCTGTCCCAGTAATAACCCTGTGCCATCTGTTTCACTGAAAATAGATGCTTCTCATGTTTTCAAAAAAGTAAAATGGTTAAAAAGAATATGAGAGAGGAATTATATTTCAGTGCCTTTGGGGAAAAAACAAAAACTAATGGACAAACCAAGATGGCAACTACTTCTGGCCCAACCCGACACCCCAACAGACATCCAAGGACAAGAAAAGAACCCAGATCAGCCTCCTGCAACATTACTAGAACCTAACTCGAAATCTAACAAGGCACAAAAACAGATGAGAATTGATTCTTATTTCCCCATCGCAGAAACAACTAAAATGTGAGCAAAGGATCCACATCCCCAAGAACCCTTTCACCTCCAAAGACCATAATAATGCAGCATCCATATATTCAAAAACATTTCACTTCCTCAACTCTCCAAATCATCCCCTGGAACAAGGAGATAACCTCCTGGAGCAAGCTCCCGGTGTCCCCCCATAATAATTATATCACTAAACTGTCCCAGGAGGATTGCCTTCTGCCTGCAGAAATGTTAATTTTTATAGTATAATAATTAAATGAAATTGCAGGCAAGGTAGACAGCCTCTAGCAAGCCTTGAATCCCCCACAGCAATCTGGAGATTGATACGACATGGGGATGTCATGATGAAGTCAGCCACGTCAGCACTCCACAAGTCATATCTCCAGATATCTTGAAACAGTTAATTTAATTAACCACCACTGTGTGCTCCAACCACAACTGCACCTTAATGTACAGTCTTTATCTGATATACACTGAAAATAGGTTAATTGCAGGCCATGGCTACAATCTAATGCACAGTCACCTGAGAGTAAGTTCCCTTGAATACTGTGGTTTTTGCAAAGAAGGATCAATTCAGTTGTGCTGTGTTATGCTTAATTTGATTGCATCAGAGCATGGAAAGCCACTATTATTAAGGAAATTAGCTGCTTTAAACCAGGTAGTGGTAAGACAGAGACTGAAGTGGATCTAGTAATTTAGTTTCTGGATGTTTTTTCATATGGCTTTTGAATAATACACTATTATTTGTTTAACATTAGATGCTAAGCTTTCAGGATTTATGACACCATTTTAATAAAAGCAATTAAGGTATTTGATGTCTCCTTTACAGCTAAAGATCTGCATGTGTGTGGATGAGCACACTGCATAAAAACATATTGCTCCCTGTTTCCGCAAGGAAGCCAACTGCATTTTTGTACTTACTGAGCCCTTTTTATCTTCTGAATTTGTAACAAACATTAACCAATTAATAATTAAAATGCTGAATAATTTATGGCTAAAGCAAACCTCAAGAAAACCCAAGCTGCTAAGATGCCGTAAAACAGAATGCTGACTGCGTAGATTGCAGAACAGAAATATTATGCTTTAATTGTTCTTTGAGTAATAAATTACTGTGGTAGGTTGCTTATGCAAAGTGCTTTATGGTATATTAATTCTCCTCAGCCAAATTTTCAGTGTGTAACTCTGGGAGCAAATACAAAAAGAATGTAATGGCACTAGTCATTTTCAAGTTGTTTTGCCAACATCAAATTGTGCTTCTTTTAACCTCTTGAAGACATGGCAGGACACAGTGGGATAATGGCACTAGTCGTCATTATGATGCTTATGATAATTTAGCATTTATACAAAACACTGTTCAAAATTCTTCAAGAAAACGTTATTCTTTGCTTTTTATTCTTGCATTTCCAATGAAAGGCTGTAAGAATGAATGACATTGACTGGATAAGATAACTGTGAACTGGGGTAAGATATGAATCATGGACCTTCTGATTTGTAGGGTTAGCAGCAATATATTTACCCCCTGCCATCTGCCCCTATACCATCAGGGGCCCTGGAAGGGTTCCAGAACTGAGACGGGAGGTAAGCAAAACTAACTCCCACATCAGTCCACAACAGAGGGTCTCCTCCTGGCTCTTGTGTTGTATAGGTGTGCACGGGGTGGGGGAACCCCCCGTGCTTGGTTTTTTATATGAAAACTGGCAGGTCAGGCACAAGGAAATGGGAAGAACTTCCCATGAAGTTAAATGATCTTTTGAACTGAGGTTTGCAGAAATACTTTTTATTTATTTATTTATTTTATTTTATTTCGATTTATATAACCGCCCTTCTCCATCGAAATGGACCCAGGGCGGTGCACAGGGAGTTAAAATCAATAAATAACAATAAATACAGAGTAATGTCTAAAATAAATTAAACTAAAGACCTGTGCTAAAACATCCCATTAAAATTCTAAAATACATTTAGTATTTAAAGGTAATTTGTAGCATTTTCCAAAGAAAATGTACTATACTTTCATTACATGTTCCAATAGTTGTATTTATATTTGTCTGCTACAGAGAGATATTCAGAAAAAGAGAGCAGGATTAAGAAATTCAATTAGTGTATTTTGCGATGTGTGCATTGAATTAGTAACACATGGATCTCTGTTGTATTGATTTCATTTATCTCCCATGCTTCCTCTATGGAACCAAAGAAAGTATAATTGTTTCTCCCTGCAGTTTACCTCCTCACTCAGCATAGGATAATGAGAATGTATACTGTAAATAATCTCAGAAAGTTGTGACCACGGTATAGAACCATCTTGTTCATGAATTACCATGGTATCTGTGGATAACTACAAAACTACAAATTGCCCAAAAGACAGAGATCTAATTACTGGTCAGGTGGACACATTTCTAAAAGAAAATATTGCTTAAAACACAAGTGAGCCCTAGAGATTCTTATAAATAAAAACGATGCTAGAAGCTGACATTTTCCTCTGCAGGATGCCATCTTCCTATATATTTATTTTTAATGAAAATCACTTAAAAATTAAGTCAGGTGAGAAAATGTGGTGCATCTTCATGATGGCTCAGTGGACTTTCAGTGAGAGCTTGGGATATTTCCTGAGGATCTAATGGGCAGTTCAGTTGAGGGGTTAGTCATTGCCAAGAATGAGTAGATGGATGGGGCCTTTGTTCATATTGCCCTTGTATGTGCATGGTTTGGGGGCATCATTTTATGATGCTTATCTTCCTTTCTAGAGGGTTGGTTTTCCACTGGTGTTGATTGAGGGGTAGGTAGTTCCCTAGGTCCCACCTCTGTGGGTGCTGTGTCATTCTACCTATCTCCCAAATTTTCAGCTTCTACAAAAAATCATTGGATAAAGTTATCTGCTGTTTTGATGATACTCTGTTATATATTTCTACAATGGGCTGGTCAAGTTAGACCAGTGCCTGGAGCCTGTGTGGTTGGATGGGAAGGAATCATCTCCAGCTCAATCCTAACAAAACTGAATGGTTGAAAACTGAACAAAAATGAGCAACTTCATCTGGTAGATCAGTTGCTCCCTCTCCTAGATGGAGGGGCCTTTCAGACAGAATGCTCTTGTAACACCTCTGCTTTGCAAGCTGTACTAGTTGCCAGTTTCTGTGTGCGATTCAAGGTTTAGATATTACTTATAAAGCCCTCCATGGCACATGGCTGGATTATTTGAGGGATACCCTATTTCCTGTAGCATCTGAGTAATTTGATCCTGCAAGCTTGGCAAATAGTGTTTCACCTGTTGACTGGATGTTCCCCATCCTGCTGTTTACAATGGCTTTTGAAAGCCTGGTTCTTCACCTAGTCCTTTAGCAAGGAGAGTGAAATCCCTTTGCTTTCTTCTTGTCAGGTGTGTTGTTCTTATCATACATTATTATTTAAAACTGGTTATTATTGTATTTTTATTGTTTCAGTTATAGGGGCAGCTCAAAACCATTGAAATTTCATCAGTGCAAAAAGTAGATTTAATAACATCATCATCATCAACAACAATAATAATAATGGATAGTGGATGTGGCAGAACAGAAGAGAAAGAATTGGAGAAGCCAACAAAATACAAAGACCTACTAATAGAAATAGAATGACTATAGCAAAGGCAAGCAAGGGTAGTATCAATAGTAATAGGCACTTTGGGTGCAATCCCAAAACAACTGGAGCATCTTTGAAAATAATAGGAATTGACAAATTTGTCATCAGTCAATTTCAGAAGGCAGCTTTACTTGGAACAGCTTCCATCCTGCGATGGTATCTGTAACACTGTCAAACATCCAGGTTTGTTTATCCCAGGTTCTTGGTATGGACGTGATAGGTAGACAAAAATCCCAGTCTGAACATCTGGCTGACAGTGCAACAATTAACAACAACAACAACAGGAAATGATGCATACACACATTGGTGGCCCTGATATCATGTTTCACTATTGAGTAGAACTAAAGAGTATATCTCTTCGGCTCTGATGCAATAACTACTAAAGAATTCATATTTTTAAGGTGCTCAAGGGCATGCTTTCTAGGACAGGGGTCCCCAACCTTTTTTGCACCAGGGACCGGTTTCATTTTAAAGAAAATTCTGTGGACCGGCTGAGTGGCTCAGCAGTCATGTGACTGGGCGGGCGTGGCCAACTTGGAAAATGTGAAACTCACTTAACAATGATCTTGGTTAGCAACCAAACTTTTGGCCTCAACTGTGGTCATAAGTTATTTCTTTCTTTCTTTCTTTCTTTCTTTCTTTCTTTCTTTCTTTCTTTCTTTCTTTCTTTCTTTCTTTCTTTCTTTCTTTCTCTCTCTTTCTTTCTCTTTCTTTGTCTCTGTCTCTCTTTCTTTCCCTCTTTCTCTTTCTCTCTATTTCTTTCTTTCGCTTTCTCTCTCTTTCCCTTTCTCTCTTTATTTCTTTCTCTTTCTTTCTTTTTCTCTTTCCCTCTTTCTCTCTTTCTTTCTCTCCCTTTCTCTCTTTCTGTATCTTTTTCTGTCTCTTTCTTTCCTTTCTGTCTCTTTCTCTCTGTCTGTCTTTCTCTCTCTCCCACTTTCTTTTTCTTTCTTTCTCTTTTTTTCTCTCTCTCTCTGTCTCTCTCCTTCATCCGCCCATCTCTGTCACTCTGTGTGTGTGTGCGTGTGTCTGTCTGTCTTGCATTCAATCAATCACTCATTCTGTGTCTCTGTCTATCTTTCTCTCCCTCCCTCCCTCTCTCTGTCTCTCTATGTGTGTCTGTCGTCATCGTTGCCGCCCCCCCCCCCCAGCCTCTTCAGCCCGCCTGCCGTGCTTGGTCGCTCGTTCGCTCGTTCAGGCTCCGTGGCTGGGTAGGTTCCGCCAGTTCCCTCCCCCGCCCGCGGAGCTTCTGCAGCCCCTGGAAGAAAACGAGTGGCCGGCATGCCAGCAGGGGAGGGAATCGGTGGCCGGTCCGGCGGTGCCCAGGAGTCCCTCCGTTGACGAGGGTGGAGGAAGAGCCACACTCCAACGGCGCGAACAGCCGTGCCTGCGTTCTCCCGCGCGCTCTGCTCAGGGGGCTGCCCCCTCCTCCCTCCTCCTTCTCTCCAGCCCTGCGGCCCGGCTCCCACCCAGCCACGGACCAGGACCGGTCCACGGCCCGGGGGTTGGGGACCCCTGTTCTAGGACACACTTTAACAACAAATAGAATCAGAAATATATTCTCAGGGCAGATTCAGAATATAAATTGGCATATTTTTCTACTTGATAAAATCTATTTACTTAGAATATTCAGTCAGCAATCATCACTGTGGGATTAAAGCAAAGATGGAAGGTGTATGTCTCTGCAGGGGCGTGAATGGAAGGAAATATTATGAATAGGCAGTCTAAAATATTTATCTTCCCAGATGTCAGCCTTTTTCCCAAAGGATTGGAGACACACTGGAAAGTATGAGATTCAGACTTTCCATAATAATCTCAATGCCACAATTCACTCTTTGGGTCCCATTGTTTAGCCAAAGTTCTTGCTATGTCTCAAAACAAATCAGCAGTTGGCATTTCTTGAAAGCCAATCTCCTAGCGAAAATGAAACCAGCATGCTATTTTTCTTATTTTTCATTCATATGACAAACATAATACTAAATTAGAATGTATTCTATTTGGAGACTCTGCTTTTATTTATTTATTTATGTATTTGTCAAATTTATATGGTCACCTATTTTATCAGATGTGACTGGCTGGTGGACAACAATCAAATAAAGCAACAGTATAACAATCATTATAAAAACAATAAATAATGGGTAATCATTATTAAAAATTAAAATATTATTTTAAAAAATTAGAATACTGTATTGAGAGAGTAAACATAGCAACCACTATAGAGGAGTTACCTTAAAATATCATTGGTTCTCTGGGATTCCCAGGCCTGGTGATGTAACTAGATCTTAATCTGGTTAACAGAGAAGGAAATACGGTAACTTTTGGAGAGAGAGGGTAGCATGTGCCATGAAAATCAGGAGATCCAGACAGTTCAAATGGGTTTAAAGATTTATTATAAGCTTGAAATCACTACAAGAATTTGAACTAACAGACAAGGAAAATCACCAGGAGATAAGAATAGAAGGAATTCAAGGTGAGCTGGGCCTAGATCTCTTGTGGGTGGAAAGAAACTCATGACAGATGATGTGTTTGGCTCATCCGTCAGGTTCAGCCTGGCCATTTCCTACAGAGGGTCACAGAATGTCTCCTCAGGTAGGTTTCATGGCAGAGAAGAGCCAATTCTTGGGACCCATCAAATGTACACCATTCACAGATGGTAGAGCATATCATGCTTTTTGTGCCAGATCTTTTTGAGTTAAAATCATTTTCTTAATATGAGAAATGAGGCATAGATTCAGGGGTGAAATTCAGTAGATTCTGACAGGTAGTGGAAATTTTGAGTAGTTCAGAGAACTGGCAAATACAACCTCTGACTGGCCCAAGAGTGGGATGGGAAAGGAGATTTTACAATACAGCAGAGTTGGAAGGGACCTTGGAGGTCTTCTACTCCAACCCCCTGCCTAGGCAGGAAGCCCTATACCGTTTCAGACAAATGGCTATCCAACATCTTAAAGACTTGCAGGGTTGGGGCATTCACAACTTCTGGAGGCAAACTGTTCCAGATTCTGCAGTATCCTTCCCCTGCCACTCCCACCAAGCCACATCCACAGAACCAGTAGTTAAAAAAATTAAATTTCACCACTGCATAAGTTATACAGTGATCCCTCGTTTTTCGCGGTTAATGGGGACCGGAACCTTCCGCGAAAACTGAAAAACCGCGAAGTAGGATTCGCACCGGAAACTTGAGTTGGTGGACATCGTTTAAAGCAAGCACTAGGGGGCGCTTGCCTCCTACCGATGCATTTTTTTTCTGTATTTTTGAAAAACCTGTGAAGCACTGAAGCCGCGAAACATGAAGCCGCGAAAAACGAGGGATCACTGTATACATACTGTATCCTTTTGGGGGGTAAACTATGTGATGTAGAATACAGAAAATGAATGAGAAACAAGCAAAGAAATGGAAGCCATGAAATGAGACCATCATCCCTAAAGTCTCACTTCTCTTTTTCAGGATTTCATCAATTCCATTCAGCCATGACTTCCTCAGTCTTACACTTCCTCTCAGCCTATTCATTCTCCCTTCATATATAGGTAGTCCTGACGTATGACAACAATTGAGACCAGAATTTCCATTTCTAAGCAAGGTGGCTGTTAGAGAGTATCCACAAATACTTTAATCAAGTAGACATTTTATATCCACAGTTTATAGTACACTTGGGATTGAATGCTTAGCTATGCTTTTCATTTATTCTGAATGGATGCTTTATATCATCATAAACAGCTAACATATTTAGCAATTAACTTTCAATACTAAATTTGTACAAAATTTTCTATAATACAGGCCTATTTGCTTCATAATATGCATTATCTGTATCAAATATTATACAGTAGACGTGTACATTGTGTCTAGCAAAAGAGCAAAAATTTGCTCTTTATGCCCTTATCTAGCATAAAGCTAGACACTCACTTCCCAAACTCTATTTCCACCTCTTATACCTTTTTAATTAGAATCCCGTTCCTAATCACTGGCCTTGAGTATTTCAGCAGTGGTGAAATTCAGCAGGTTCTGTCAGGTTCTGGAGAACCGGTAACGGATATTTTGAGTGGTTCAAAGAACCGGCAAATACCACCTCTAGCTGGCCCAGGAGTGGGGTGGGAATGGAGATTATGTAGTATCCTTGCCCTGCCACACCCACCAAGCCACACCCACAGAACCTGTAGTAAAAAAAATTGAATTCCACCACTGTCTTTCAGTCACCTGGGGAATTAAGAGGCTCTTGAACCAATAGATTTGAATGCTCAGGAATTGTATGCATATGCTCATATATTCATACACACAATATCCAATATTAATATCCAAGGTGAGACAGCAGCTCCCAATTCTAGACATGACTATCTTCTAGTCAGTAAAATAACCAACTATGAGAGACACCTTTCATTCTGCTTCGTTCAGCTCTCCTTAGGCAACAATAGTAAAAAGTCACTCAATCACAGTAGCAAGGTTTTCTAGGGACATCAGCTGCCTGCCAGCAGCAATCATTCTTTGGGAACAATCTTCTTATGCTAATATAAGTGAATGTTCTTTAACTCTCGGACTGGCTACAACAACTCTAACCGGGAGTCAGCATATACCTTTATTTGTTTTTCAGATGATCACTACTTGTTGCTAGAGATTGAGGTTAATTTAATCACTTTTGTAGAAGTTGCTTCAAGCCAGGATTAAGGAATCATTAAGGGGAAGCTAGGCTACTGCTCTGTGGGATGGGATATTTCAGAAGATAAAGCACATTATATTGGAGTTGACACCCTTGACAGAAAAATCCAACTCTCAGGTATGCATGGAACATAAACTGTTTTGAAAAACCCACATCCCTATGAGCTATTAAATAGATGCTGAATTTTTAGAGATGTCTATTTCCTTTTCCTATTCACCTGAAAAAGTACATTGCTCCTAGGTGCTGTTATGCCACCTAAATTTAGATCTGTATTATGACAGGCAGGTATATTTTTGCCCCATCATTCAGCTTCTCTCAAGTTCCTCTGTCATTCCTTTCCGTCAGTTTTTTAAACTTTTCTGAGGTCAGGATATCCTAGGGTTCTTCCAGATGGATTTTTTTAAGGGTGGGGGACACAGATATGTATCTTTGACCTATAATAATATTGGGTTTTTTAAAAAATCTTTCTTCTTATCATGTATACATTCAAAAGAGAAAGATGGCAAAATTATTTCTGAGGGTAACCTTATAAATTGTCTCGCTATGAAACAGAAATGATGTCTTTGCACAATGTTGTCTGTGTTATGGGAAGAGGGTGCAGTGGGTGGCAGATGACACAAGCTAAGGTTGAGATATATTTTTTAAAAAGCCCTGAATTGTGTTAAGTTAATCTTATTTTGGAATTTGTTATAGAATTTATAGCTTTCCCAATTCAAAATGGTAGGAAACTATGTTATCAATGTTATGTTACCCGGAAATGCTGTTACCACGATCTCTACAGTGGTCACTTCACCAGCCCTGGTTCTAGGCAAGAGAGATTGCAGTAATAGAGTTTTTGGGTGGCAGCACGGCAATCTCAGCCACCTGGAACCATTCAAGAAGGGGCAAGTGAAGCAGGTGCTGTATGAGAGGTATAAGGCAAGGTGGCTCACTGCTCGGCCTCCCCCTTCTCCAGATGACCCAGTCAGAGGATGGTCAGCTTCTGCTCCTGGTCCAGGAGACGGATATGGCCAGGAAGAGTGCACGCTCCATTTTTACAATTGGGGAGGAAAAAGAGTGTTTCAGGTGGCAGGTGGTTTCAGGCTGCAGGGGTTGCTCACTGCCTGAAATGCTCTTTTTCCTCCCCAGTTGCAAAAATGGGGCATGCATTCCACCTGGCCAGATCCGTTTCTCAGGCCAGGAGCAGAAGTTGACCGCCTCCAACTAGGTTGTCTGGAGAAGCAGGAGTCTGAGCAGTGACCACCTTGTCTTACACCTCCTGCGCAGTGCTCGCTTCACCTGCCCCTTCTCCAGACAACCCAGGTGGTTACCTTTGAAGTATAAGACACACCCAGATTTTCACCCTCTTTTTGGAGGGGAAAAGGTGCGTCTTATACTCTGAAAAATACGGTAATTTACATCTGACACCCAGGAAAGTAGCCATTCCTTCTAATGTCTTTCCTGCTAATTATTGCATGATTGAAATAGAGAGTGAACATTTGGTAAATTGACTTGCCAGGACCTGCCTATTTGTTATCAGAGTATAGGTGGTTTGAAATCCCTTGATAGCAACCTCCCTTGTATTGCTGGCTGGGGATGATAGGACTCAAGAGTGCTTGAATTCTTAATTCAGACTGAATTCAGACCTGATATGCATTGTTCATTTCTGAAATAACAGAACAAAATTTTTCAAATGGCAAACTTAGAGAGTTTGCAAACTTAGAGAACTTTTATATTTCCAACATTCTAAAGACTAAAATAGCATCTGTAATTCACTAATTCAGCAGATTTTAAAGCATTGAAATACCTTTTGATCATTTATTTTCCACATTTCACACACTTTAGTATCTAAATGTTGGTCTTCTAAACACGAATGGTCTAAAACCACATATGATAATACCTAATGTTTCATTTTCTTTAAAAAGAACAAGGGAAGCAAACAATAATGCATCAAATATCACTATAAGTTGTTTTAGGTCACTTGTTTAAATGTACTGCAGATGGCCAATACCATCTTAAAAGAGGCATTCCTTTAAGTGAGAAACCAAGAATGCATCTTTTCTCATATTCTTAATCAAACATCAACAAATATATTTACTTTTTTGTTTTGGAAAACAAAACTGTTCACATTTACAAACATCTGCCTACAGTTGCTACATGGATCAACCAATCATCGAAATTCCACTATGTTGGAACTGTACAATTAGCCATGAATATATATTTAATTAGAGAAGAGGGTTGCTGTATTTCCTAGAATTGATTCCTTGATAGGCTACGAGAACTTAACTGCTCTAATTCTTGTGATCATTGTGATCATCTGGATTTTTGCAGCCCGGATCTATTAGCTCTAGCACTTAATAAAGAGAAAAAGGACTGGAACTTAGAGAGAGAATTTCAGCCTTAATGTTACAATTTAAAATTTCATTCCCAAACACAAGAGTGCTGCAGCCAGCCAGTATTGAGAAGACTGAACTGGACTTGCAATGGCTAGTGGTCATAATGGCTTAATACAATATCTGGAATGAGAGTCATGTTGCTGGGAATATGAGTATATGAAGGAGAATTCTAATGTCCTGGTTTTCTACAGATGAGCATCTGGCTGGCCATGCAGTTACAGGACTATATTGGCCTGATCAAATATGGTTTTCCTTATTTGATATTGACTTGGGATGGGCAGTGTTTACTGATTCTTACTTCCCAGCTGAGTTTTAGTAAGATTTAGTGAGAAAGGATAAATAAATTTTCTGATATGAACTGAATAAAGGCAACTCAAAAAAAAAAAAAAAAACCCACCCCACCTTCTGTTCCCTAAGTTAAAAAGCAGAATTTCCATTCCAGGGTTAAATTGCAAGCCTTTGTGTTTATAGGCATTAGTGAAGGTCATATATGATTGTTCAGCAAAACAACTGCTCTCTTCAGAAATACTCGCAATGTTTCCTCCCAAGGCAGTAACAACTAACCGACTGATTCCAAATAATGTTTGCAATGTATAGACACCAAAGTTAAACGAGTCAATTCTGTGGATGGGCTTTCCACAACAACAGATACCCAAGAGACAAAACTGCTTGTTATTACAGGGTAGCAGCCAGTAAGGTTGATATCAAGAAGATGGCTGAATTCACCCTGAATCTGAAAATTTACCTGAAACCTATATGGACATATATAGGTTTTAGGTAAAACTATATTTCTTTCTTTCTTTCTTTATTTTATTTTTTATTTTTTCGATTTGTTAACCGCACCAATCTCCGTCGAGACGGACTCTGGGCGGTGCACAGGACATTAAAATATACAATAAATAACGATATACAAAAGTTAAAAAGAAATTAAATAGAAAACCTGTGCTAAAATCCCATTAAAAAACCTATCTAACTTGGCTGAGGCTCTATTGTTCTAAAATTCAAGTTCTACGCCAGTCCAGCTTGCTGGAAAAGAAGTGTCTTAAGTGAGCGGCGGAAGAGGGGAAGGTCGGTGATGGTGCGGAGTTCGGGGGAGAGGTCGTTCCAGAGGGCGGGCCCCGCCACAGAGAAGGCCCTGTTCCTGGGCGTCGCCAGCCAGCATTGACCGGCAGTCGGCGCCCTGAGAAGGCCCTCTCTGTGGGAGTGAATCGGTCAGTGGGAGGTATGTGGCAGGAGGCGGTCCCGCAAGTAACTAGGCCCCTTACTCTAAGGCCAGCTTTATATTAACTCTGCAGGATGTAATCATTGAAGTTTCACCCAACAATATTTTGGAGAAGCTGTTTGATAAATCACCTATTGAGTTGTGCACTTTAAAAATCCCATGAATAAATAAAATGTGAGAGGGGAAGGGGGAACATTCTCTAGATATTGAAAACAGTCTTTTGTATTCTAGTCAGGCTATAATTTTTCAGATCTTTGAATTTGAGACATCTTTGATTTTGGTAATTATACACGTCTTCTTTTTCCTTTGCAGACAGAAGGATTTGAAAGCTTTTTAAAAATCTACAACCGATCGGATCAGAGACAACAAAAGTGTGCAGTTGCAGCTTGAGAGTTTTTATAAAAATAATGGAATAAAATGGAACAGAATATTTAAGGTTATCCCAAACCAGTTTTTTTCAACCTTCTCTCAACTCACAAAATTCCCCAAAGGCTATGGCTAGCTGGGGAATTCTGGGAGTTGAAGTCCATAAATCATAAAGTGGCCAAGGTTGAGAAACATTGCTCTAAACCAACTTGTCCTCTCCAGCTTTATTGGATTAAAGGCCCATCATTCCCAACAATTTTATAACAGGCCATGAGAAAGAGTGGGAGTGAAGCAAGCATCTCTCTCACCCATGCAAAAAAGAGCAAGAAGGCATGGTTTTTCACTTTGTTTTGATACTAACAAATAGGAAGATTGCCGTATCATTAAACTAATGTATAATCTGGCTATGAACTGCTACAATAGTATGAGATGTTAAGTTTGGCACAGCAACTGCTTTTCTTTTGAAATGATGATGGTGGTAATATATCCAATCATAAATGAACCAGGCCAAACAAACAGCAAGAAAAGAAAGGAAAACAGAGAAGCATACAAGACAAGGCAATGCCTTGTTGAGAGCTTGACTGTTTATTAATTATGCAAATATACATTTCATATTGAAAATGTGTTTTTCCCTCCAAATGCGGCTACTGTTTTGCTGCCTTGGGCATCCTACTTCCCTTTTCTTTCTTTATTGACGATGCTTTTTCAGGAGGCAAGTGGACTATCTTGTTTTTTCTTTTGAAGACATTTTGCTTCTCATACAAGAAGCTTCTTCAGCTCTGACTGCAGAGTGGGGAATGGGAGGATTTATATTCCTTGCAGACAGGTGGCAATTTGCATCCTTTTAGGGGGTCCTTGAAGCACTTGGAGGTTTATCTGTGTCCTTAGGATCACCTGAGTAGTGCTCCTAGTTCCTGGAGTCTGCAATTTTTCCTCTGGAAATCCATTCCTACAGGGAATTCTGATACCAGGTTAAAGATAAACTATAATCTATCTTTAGAGTTTGGGATGGGGGGATGAAACTCTGCTTCTTTCCCCCCTCCTGTCCAGTGAGCATATTCAGTTATTTGCAGAGGTTTATTTGCATACAGGATACCCAGGTAAATAGCTGCATACTAATCAAGCAACAGAAGCTCATATTATTTTCCATTCAGCCTTGCAAACATAAGATGTTGCTTAATGCAGGCCTTTGATCTATGTGGCTGAGTATTGTTGACTTTATGCTGACTGACAATAGCTTTCCTTTTTCCTTTTCTGATATATGTCAAAAGGATTTTCTGGGTGTGCTTTTAAATAAAAATTTAAAAGATAAAAATAGGAATACATTGCCAAAATCAAATTGAAATAAAAAACCCAAAAAATTGTCCAGAAAAGAATAAAGAGACTAGATAGTATATGTCAGGTCTGCTTCTGGCATTAACCAAGAAAGAAACCACTCAATTCCATTTTTAAGAATTAAGAGTACTTTTACTGGTTATTTAAAAAAGCAGCTAAGTACAGCAAGGTCTGAGATCCAAGCGTGTGAAATTATACATATCAATATATGTCCAACTCCCTCCCCCCAACAATCCCCACCCTATTGTCCAATCCGCAAATCCCTTAGCTGTCATGTGGGTTGCATCTCCAGGAGCATCATTAGGTTGGTATGCAGGACGGTTGGCCTTGACCATCTCAAGGCACCAGCCATCGGTATGAGAGGTAGATGGTGAGAACACATACTCCCTTCTCCAAATCTCCCTCCTGCACCATATAGTCTCATTCCCAAATACCATCATCCCTCCCTCTCCATTTCAATGGCAGCTGAAGCAAGCAGCAAAGTAGAGGCTGACAGTATACATAGATGGAGAATCAAGGCATAAGAAAACAATCACCATTGAGAAGGATCCAAACACAATTTTTAAAAATCAAACTCAAAGAATGGGTTAATTTGCATTCAATCTCTTGATCTGCCAGAGAAATGTGTTTAATTTTCTCAATTATTGTCTACAATAAAAGTAAATATATATTGCTGGAAAGCCTAGTAGCTATGCAACTATGAATTAGACAGTTCTTAATTCAGGTCTTACTTCTGCTGTAAACTCAGTAGATGTTGCTGGCATTTTATCTTAAAATCCTCATATGCAATATGGGACATACTGAGATTGATTAAATCATTTGTTATGCTATTGCTGTGATAGGTAGAATTACATTGCTTGCATATCCCATAGATAATTTGCATATTATTTTAATGTGCCCTTGGACAAAAATAGCAAATCTGATTTTGATTCATGGAATTCAGGCATAATGCTGTGGCGTTAACATACTATTTTACTTATGATCAGCCTGGAGTATTCTTAAAACCACATTAATTTCCAGGTCCACCTTCCTCAAAATCAGCAGTGCTTCTGTTTTCACATAAAGCAGCCATATAAATTCTTTAGATAAAATGTATTGCAGGTTTACTGAATTATTAAATCATACCATTATAAATCTGATGGAAAGAGAAGGTCATTGAACATAAAACTTGAGACCTAGCAAAAAGCATATTTTGGTGAATATATACTGTATTTTGGAATTTTAAAAAGGCATGATGAAATAAAACCATACCAACTAAAATACAATGAAAACATTGTGTGAAGCATGAGATGGAAAATCATCCAGTTCATCATAAAACATTTGTTTTTCTGCTAACTACATACGTCGTTTGCTTAAGGATTCTTCTGGCAACTGAAAGCAAACTAGGGGAAAAAATCTATCCACAAAATTTACATCCTCTTTCTTTTTCGTAAATGGCAGCTGCTTTTTAGAATTTCAAATAGGTATCTTTGCAATCCTTCTGGGAATGCAAATGATTAAGGCAAGAACTTTTTGCATGAAAAAAATCTGTGATCTGCTATAAAGCTATGGCTGTTTCCAAGAAAGAGATTGGTTAAGTACGCAAGGCATTTTTTTAAGCTTCTAGATTATCCATCCCATTACTTACCCTGAATGATGCCTGTCAATATCATTGAACAGTTTCCACAGTTCCTCAGAGTTGAGGATGCCATCAGCACAACAGTTCTTAAACTCTTCAAATGACAGCTTCCCATCATCTACATTTAAATAAAGATGTGGAATAATTACATTTTTCTGAAAAGACATCAGGATGAGCTTTCTACCTAGTATGCTATATACAGTATTAGGGATAGTCAACATTTTTATACCTACTGCCCACTTTTGTATCTCTGTTAATAGTAAAATTTTCTAACCGCCCACCGGATCCACAGTAATGATGATTTATAAAGTAGGGAAGTCAATTAAATAAAAAAAGGAAAGTGTTTCAGTATCAGACAAAACCCCTACCACCCACCATGAAAGCTAGAACGCCTACTAGTGGGTGGTAGGGACCAGGTTGACTACCACTGCTATATATGATTTAATACAATATATTCTATATCAGGAAAATATTATAAAACCCCAGGTCAGGTAAGAATTGATAAGACTCTGTTTAGCAACAATGATTGTGGCACAGTATCCTCCCTTCAGGAGGGGTCCCAAGTCCAACTGCAGATCACATTGTGACCAGATATAAGCTGAGGACATATATCAGTCCAGTGTCTGATTTCATTTCATACAGGTAGTTCTCAACTTATGACCACAATTGAGCCCAAAATGTTTCTTGTTAAGTGAGACATTCTTGTCTCAGTTGTTAAGTGAATCACTGCAGTTGTTAATTTAATAACCCAATTGTTAGGAGAATCTGGTTTCTCCATTGACTTTGCTTGCTAGAAAGTCACAAAAGGAGATCAAATGAGCCCGAGATCCTGTGATGGTCATAAATATGAGCCAGTTGTTCAGCAGCCAAATTTTGATCACATGACCATGGGGATACTGCAACAGTCGTAAGCGTGAAAAAAGATCATAAGTTACTTTGGATATCGTAATTCTGAATGGTCACTAAATGAATTGCTCTAAGACAAGGACTACATGTATAAGCAATGCTGCATTTCAGTGATTAGATGGCATACCAAGACATTGGTATTTGAACATAGATCTTTTAAACCAGGGGTCTCCAACTTTGCAACTTTAAGTCTGAAGGACTTCAGCTCCCAGACTTCTCCAGCCAGCAAAGCTGGCTGGAGAAGTCTGGGAGCTGAAGTCCTTCAGACTTAAAGTTGCAAAGGTTGGAGACCCCTGGTTTAAACATTTATATTTTTTTAGGTTATACTGATCTAGTTGAAATGTTAATATATATTGCTAGTCCATGCATGATATGCCATACACTAAATAAATAATAAATAGCAACACAGATCCATTTGGAAATGTCAGTGATTCTACGTCATAATGTATGAGTGTGGAAATCTTTCATACCATAGCTACGATATGTTACATGACACTGCTGTGACGCTGAGAGTTTGACACCCCTGATTCATACCAACAAGGGCAGTAGCACATTTGGTGATTCAGGGCGAAAAGGAAGAGCAAAATGTTCTATCAATTAGATTGTTATTCTGAAGCACTACTCTGGCAAGAGTCTTGAATTTGGAGAAAACAATCATTTGCTTTGTGCTTTGGGACTACTCCATAGTTGAGCATAGTTGAGCTTCTCTTGTGATGTTTACATTTCTGAAAATGATGCATTGTTTACAACAAATGGCGATTAAATGAAAGTGTATGCTACTATCTGCTTTATATGTGCATTTCAATTTTACAACAAAAGAAAATTCTGAACAGGAGTGCATGATGGGGAAAAAAACTTTTTACATACTTATATTAAGAGAAATGTTTACAAAAATGAACCACATTTTTTGTAGAAACTGGTGCAGGAATAGCAAGAAACACTATTAACTTCAGTTTACTTCGAGGTACGTACATATTTGGTTAATGTAGCTAGCAACTTGCATTTAAAAGCTAGTACTTTTAAATTTTCTAACTTAGCTAAACTTGGGGGGTCGGGAAGAACATGCATTTACATTTCCCATGTATCGGTACATCAGCTGCCTATTCACAATCACGCATTCAGACTGCACAAACTAGAAAGGGATTGTTAATACAGTAACTAAACCTGCTTATAAAAAGCCAAGTTCTGGTAGAAATACTTTGTAAGGGCACTGAGACTAGAAGTTTACAGAATTATCCTCATTTCATGGCACAACTGGGACCTAACCCTAACCTTTTAATCTACCCACATTTGCATGCTTTCAAACTGCTAGGTAAACACATGAAAAATAAAAAATCAGTGTAAACACTACTTTTTAAAAATACATCTTGGTAATAGAGCTGATTACAGTGCAGCCAGAGGTGTCTATAGAGAGGTGAGTTGGGGCAAATGTCGATATATACATCATGATATCACCACAACAATCGTGGGACTTATGTACTTGCATCGGACATCATGTCACAGGTACTAAGTGGTATTATTTCCATTATGATGCCATGATGTGTTGTCATTTTGAGTTCCTTGTAGCTTATTTCTGATTTTCTTGGTCTGCTGTCTCCTTAAGATGGAACGTCTTGTTTATAAACAAATAGGTCCAAACATTGGATAATAGGAATTAAAAGTCCACCATGGTTACAAAGTAGACTGCTAAGGCTATATGTATGCTATATCATTCCATAGCCTTAGCAGCCTATTATTAACAAATTTAGGCACCTGTGAAACTTAGTTTTCATATACAGTATGACAAAGCTTCTAGCCTTTAACACTGGAGAGAAAACTTTGGAAGCTACAAGGGTTAATATAGGATATAATTCTGGGATCTGAAAAAAAGGAATATTCAGATCCCCATAAAACTACAGACAGTCTTATGATCATTTGTTTAATGACTGTTTAAAGTTATGTCAGCACTGGAAAAAAAGTGACTTATGACTGGTTCTCGTACTAATCTATATGATCACATGATCAAAATTCAGGTGCTTGGTATTTACAACAGATGTACCATCCCAAAGTCATGTGATCATCATTTGCGACCTTCCTAGGGGCCTTCCCTCAAATCAATGGGGAAAGCCTGATTTCCTTAATGACCACATGACTCACTTAACAACCACGGCAAAAAGTACACAAAATTGGTGGTGACTCACTTAATGACTGCATTGCTTAGTGATGAAAGTGGCATTCCCAATTGTGATCGTAAATCAAGAGTTACCTGGGTTACATTTTCTGGATCATTTTCAGCCAGTTACTATCTCTCAGCCTAAACTTGTGATGAGGGAAAAATGGGGTGTGAGGGAGAATTGTATCTGTCAGCTTGAGTTTCTTAGAAGAGAGTTGAAATAGAAACGTGGATTTTTTTCCCTATTCTGTTTTTAAAAGGATATTTTAGAGAGCCCAGCATTCTATTAGATGACTTGATTGCCCATCTCTAGTCTTTGAAATAGGAAAGGCTGCATCGTGGAGTCCCTGGGGCTCTCTGAGCTTAGTTGTTTGCTTGCTGACATTTCATTACATATCCTCACCATCACCTCCCCTCCCCACCAATACTGGCAGTGCAAGTTACTTATATAAATAGGGGGCAAGCCCAACACTCATAGCACTTGTTGGGTAATAAAACTTTTGCAAGCAAATATCCAAGCTCAGAGAGCACAAATACTTTACTATTCTAACCTGAGCTGTGTATATTCCCTTCTATTCAAAAGGCTGTATAAACAAGTGGCATTGCTTAAAAAACAGTCACGTACTCAGTCACTTACCGTTCTTGTCAGCTCTTCGAAAAATCTGAAAAGAAAAACATGTTTTCAAAACAAGCTTTATGGGTAATCCTTCTTTTGTATATTCATATCATTGTGTGCATGTCTGTGAATCAAAATCCATCCATATTCAAGATACAATAACATGTGCAGAGTAAATCAATTCCATCAATGTAAACAGTACATATAAAGCCAGGAGACCATGCGTTCTTTTAAAAGAAGACATCCCCCTATTTAAACCTGCTCTGTAGATTAAGGACTGTCTAATCCAAGTCTAGTTTAGAGGTAAGATCTTGAAGTTGCCCATTAGTACCATATTTTTTGGAGTATAAGACGCACCCAGATTTTGAAGAAGCAATTTTTTTAAAAAAAAAGTAGGTATGTAGATAGAGGGATAGAGCACTCTCTATTTTCCAGCACTCTGGCACTGTGAAGACCAGCTGTGCATGTGCGCACCGGAAAGCAGAAGAGCAGCTGCCAATGGCACATGTGCCATAGGTTCGCCATCACAGAACTAGACTATTGATAAGTCTAGTTCCTACCAATCCTATTCACAATGCCTTCTGTGCTTTTCTATCCCTGCATATCGTCCTTGCAAGTATCCATATTTACCACTTCTCACTTCTTTCTTTTCAAATCCCAGTAAGGGTATGTCTAGCTGATGAGAGCTAAAAAGCTGCATATATATATATGCTGGCATTATTTATTTATATATATATATATATATATATATATTATATATATGATAATATTTTCACAGCTCCTGTTCAGGGCCCCTTTAAGGGAGGAGACTTAACGTCATCCCTCTCTGCCCTTCGACTCAACCCAGAGATCATCCAGACAGAGAACCAATTAGATTACTGCTGTGTGACATTAAAAAAAAAATCGAACACACACACACACACACACACACACACATATATATTACATTTATATACATTCTATCTGTCAGTGGGGGTTTCAAATTTTTTAGAACCTACTCTGTAGGTGTGGCCTATTTTGTGGACGTGGCTTGGCAGTCATGTGTCAGGATGGGAGTGGGCACCTTTTAAAATGTGGTGAAACTTATTTAACAACGCTCTTGCTTAGCAACCAAAATTTCGGACTCAATTGTGATGATAAATTCTTTCTTTCGTTCTTTTTTTTCTTTCTTTCCTTCCTTCCTTCCTTTCCTTTCCTTTCCTTCCTGTTGGGTCACTGGCAGCGGCGGGCCAGATTTACTTCCAGGTACGCCGGTGGAACCCCCTCTCACCGGTTCTCTAAATTTCACCAACCGGTTCTCGCGTGTAGGTGGGAGCCTGCAGAAACCCACCCCTGCTATCTGTATAAGCATTGCACAAAGGCTTTCTCTCATTTTCACTTCTGGAACAGTCACTATCTTACATGCATTATCCAGAGCCTTTTTTATTTCAGTGTTCTACAAAAATCAGATTTTATACTTCCCATGAGTGCAACTCTGTACACTTCTGTGCATAATTCTTTCAACCTGGTACAAGCAGTTTTCCTAGCCTCCTTCCATACATCCACATTCCACTTACTCTGTTGAGCAATCAATCTATTTTTATGCTGTTCCATATAAAACTCCTATTTTCTATTTCTGCGATGGTTGTATTTTAATTTCTTTCAGTGTTTTCCTTTTTTTCTACATCATTGCTGCCCAAATCTACCCTTTCTACTACCCAAACACAATTTGCCCCACATTCAAAGCTCCTTGTATCCTGCACTTACATTCTCAAGTTTTGCTTCCTTTAATGTTCGTACTTATGAATTAATTAATACTCTAATTATATATATTTGAAACAAATAGTCTTTTTTCTAAGCAAATTCTCACCAAAAATTGCCATTCTCATTCACTTTTCAGCCTCCAAATGGCCAAATATTTTTTCCAATATTTTCACAACGTGACCCATATATACCATATAACAGAATATTCCTTCTTCTTCTCTGGACCCCATATATTCAGTAAATTGCATATTTTTTCTTCAAAACTCACATCTGGTTCTTATATTATCACTATTCATCAGAATATATCACACGGGTATCATTAACCTATGGATCCTACTTTCATATACATTCAAAATAAATTAAAGGACATCAACCAACCGGCGGAACATGCACAAATAGACAAGCATTTCACAGGAATGTAATCTTTAGATTCAGCACGATCATTTTAAAAACAGCAATAATAGCAGGTCCTTGGTGCTCTCTGAGCTTGGTTGTTTTCATTACCCAAAATTGGTAACATTATCACTGTCTTGGAAGAGAAGTGAAATATCTTCTTTTTCATCCTAAAAACAAAAGCAAAAACCCAAAAAAAACCAAAAACCAGTCCAGTTGTCTTTTGAAGGAAAAAGCACCTTTGAGACAACTATGACCTGGATGATTGAGAATCTCCACGGCCATCATCAGTGTTAGTAAGAAGTGGAGTTTGTTCTCAGTTTATATTCTAGTTCAGGGGTTCCCAAACTTGGCAACTTTAAGACTTGTGGACTTCAACTCCCAGAATTCTCCAGCCAGCATAGCTGGCTGGAGAATTCTGGGAGTTGAAGTCCACAAGTCTTAAAGTTGCCAAGTTTGGGAACCCCTGTTCTAGTTGCTTGCCCTATCCATGTTGGTGGGGGTAGGGAATTCTTTGTTTGGGCTGTTGGCTGTTTAATGTTGGCTTGTTTGGCCATTCCTTGATTGGGATATTGTTTGCTTCTTGACTGTTGATCTGATATTCATCTTGGAGTTAATCTATGCTCATCTGGGTGTTGATTGTAGTGGGGAGGTTTTTTTGTTCCCTTTTTCAACCCTGAGCTACAAATAGATTGTTTTGCTGGAAGTAATGGCTACTACTGAATAATATATGGATATGGTAATCTTAACAGGTAGGGGCAAACAAATAATCTTTTCTTCTCCTTTTCTTATCGCTATAAACCCAGGAGGGGGGGGGAGTTAATTTTTCCATCCCTACCTACCAAATAAAGTTTTGTGTGTTTTATTCATTATGTATACTGCATACTTACTCCAACCAACCCTGGAGGGCTCACAGAAGTGTATAATATAAACACAGCATTCACCCAAACAGTGCACAAAACCCTACAATATAAGCACATAATGGCAATCCAACAACAAAACAAACATAAAATGCAATAAATGGAGGTGGGGTTCCCCATCTACTCTACTCCCAAGAGCTGGGCAAAGAACTAAGCCTTTAAGGAGTATCATCAGGATGGGAACCATATGAATCTTGGGACAACTCATTCCAGAAGGGAAGCACCTGTTTCGAATAGGGAAGTTGAGTAGGACTTATCTCCCTATAGGGGAAAAGGGCACCAGCATGCCAGAAGGCAATCAGACAATGAACTGTTCATGCACAGGTAGGCTGCTGCCGGAATTATTGCCAGTTTGGTTTTATTTGAAAATAAAGAGACCAGGATGGATCCATTTCAGGCTTATTAGCCTTCTTCAGCTGGCCATACTCCTTCTACTGGGATTTGAACCAGGGCTTTCCAGCATTTGAGGCAAGCTCTCTATGCCTTGAGCTATCTGGTATCCCTGATATATCAGCCAATTTACAGGACTCATAAATGAAGAATAATTATCACAGCTCCTGTTCAGAGGTCCCTTTAAGGGGAGGAGACTCAACGTCATCCCTCTTTATTTTCAGCCCTTAAAAAAAATCTAACACATATCTAAAAAATGTCACACAGCAGTAATCTAATTTGGTTCTCTGTCTGGATGACTCTGGGTTGAGTCGAAGGGCAGAGAGGGGTGACATTGAGTCTCCTCCCCTTAAAGGGACCTCTGAACAGGAGCTGTGATAATTATTCTTCATTTAAGAGTCCTGTAAATTGGCTGATATATCAGGGATACCAGATAGCTCAAGGCATAGAGAGCTTGCCTCAAATGCTGAAAAGCCCTGGTTCAAATCCCAGTAGAAGGAGTATGGCCAGCTGAAGAAGGCTAATAAGCCTGAAATGGATCCATCCTGGTCTCTTTATTTTCAGCCCTTAAAAAAAAATCTAACACATATCTAAAAAATGTCACACAGCAGTAATCTAATTTGGTTCTCTGTCTGGATGACTCTGGGTTGAGTCGAAGGGCAGAGAGGGATGACGTTGAGTCTCCTCCCCTTAAAGGGACCTCTGAACAGGAGCTGTGATAATTATTCTGATAATTATTCTTCATATATATATATATGCAATGAAGATTGTTCTGCGCATGTGCAGAACCAAAAATCAAGATGGTGCCACCACCAATAGAACTCATTCAGGGCATGGCAGGCGATTACCATCTACTCAGCAGAGCCGGTCCAAACCAGTCCAAACCGGTAGGAACCCACCTCTGTGTCCATGGCAACGGACTGATGTTAACATTTTCCAATATTTGATCATGTCACTAGTGCCCCAAGACTAAAAGCAGATGTAGCCACATGCAGCCACTGGTATATAATAGCCAATGGATGACTTGAGGCAGGCCAGGGTTGCCATGGAGGTCAGGAATTCAAGAGTTACCCTGGATTCAATATCACCAGGTGACAAAATGAAGTTTCTAAGCACCAGAAATCAGCTCATGTGAATTGTACTCTTTTTTTAATGTGCAAAAAGTTAAAACCAAAGATACTTTTAGGTTGGGATGGGAGATCAAAGTGTTCCCAAAATTTTACTTCCCTTCATCCAATTCTGTAACATAATAGAACTGTTTCTGATACAGAGGAACCATAGATACACTTGAATCTGCCTTAGCCTCCCTAAGGTTGATTTGTTCATTTGTTTGTTTTAGATGTATTGTCACAATGAATGCACTTGAAAAATGCTCCTCGTTGAATATCTTCTGTTTTGGCATCTCTGACTTATAGAGTTCATGGGCAATTACAAAATTTCCCACTGAAACAGAACACCTCTGTGTAATTGCTAGGGCTGCTGTAAGAAATTAATCTAGTTTTACTAATACAAGGTTATGGGTACCTGTGGGAGCAGACTGTAAATCATGCAACAATGTTTTGTCATAGTATTAAAATGCAATTGTGCATTTTTGAAATGTCAATTAGAAAGAGTTCAGAAAGTTCTACATTTAATTAAAGAATCATCAGTTGCGGTGGTTTTTTTTAGGTTAAGTCAAAATCTCTCTCACCACAGAAAGGACTTCCTAATGTTCTTCCCCCAACACTGCTTTTTCCCCAGAATACTTTCTTATTGAGAAATATTGTAGTATGCAGTGTTTCCTTGTCACCTGACCTCACAACATCACTGTCAGAATTGAACTTCTCTCAGTGAATAGTGAGTTACCCTGCAATACTGCATTCTAACCATTGCACCACCAAGGCTCCTATACAATGGGTATAGTGTATGAAGATAGATAGATGAGAGAGAGAGATAGGTAGAAAAGGAGCATCTGCAGGTATTGCTTGGCACACAGTCTTTAGGCCATCTTGCTCTAATGTTAATGATTTTCCATCACCAGATCCGAGTATATACAATACAATACAATACAATACAATACAATACAATACAATACAATACAATACAATACAATACAATACAATACAATACAATAGCAGAGTTGGAGGGGACCTTGGAGGTCTTCTAGTCCAACCCCCTGCCTAGGCAGGAAGCCCTATACTGTTTCAGACAAATTTCTGTGTAAATAAGATGGGATCAGTACAGAGATATGACTATGTGCCTATTGGCAAAAATATGGAGATGGAATAAGCATATTAATAATAATAATAATAATTTTATTTGTATACCGCATCCTCTCCCCAAGGGGACTCGGAGCGGTGCACAGGGAAAATTAAAATAACTATAAAAAATACATAAATAGAACGAATAAAAGCAGATTAAACAAGATTATCCCTGCGCTAAAATCCCCAATTATAAATTACATTGTATATAAATTATATTGAAGCATAGCAAAGGGATTTTAAAAAGGCAACAGCTGAGGAATTTATTTTATTTTTCCTTCCTTTTTTCCCTCTTGCCTTCCTTCCTTCCTTCCATCCATTCATATGGATATCATATCAGCAACTCTGAATGGCTCACAGTATTTAGAAACAATGCAAAACATAGTAATCACAGTAACATGGGCAGCAGCTGTATTAGGAGAAGGAGCCAAGGGATTTATAGCTTAAGAAAATTGGTTCACTCCATCCAATAGAAAGACAGTGAGCCTAAATGTCTGAGTAAATTAAAAGAGCATAAAAACATCAAAAGAACATAACAGGGCTGTTAGATTAGATAACCATCTGAAATAGCCAGTCCAAGCTGCAAAATTTAGGAAGCTCACAAACGATATTTGAGGGCAATAAACATCGTCCATTGCTGCTTTCTAGCAAATGGCATTTGAGATAAGTTGCTTGTGATGGAGTATAGCCATTTGACTAGATACATCATATTCAATGAAAACCTGGTCTTTTTTGAAACCCAATTAAATCAGAGGCCACAAGCAGAACATAAATTAGTGCTCTTGATACTCTGTGATATACAGCATTTAAAGTTTATTCTTTGAAATGTTTCGTGGTTCTATTTCTATTTATGATGGAGCATTTCAGTAGTAGATTGCCTTTCCATTACAAAGAAATGAGTATGCTTTTTCATGCCCATTCAGAAGGGCTATGCCCTAGTTCCTCAGGTTTATTATTATGTTGTTACACAGCATGACTCTCGAGGGAATGAAATCTTCTTTTCATTGTTAATTAATCTTGATAAACACTGTCCAAACAACAGCTCTAGACATGTGCTAGTAAAAAACGGATGATGCAAGGAATCATCTTCTCTTCTTTTCTCGTTCCTTGCAATCAACCCAACATATAGCTGTCTCCAACCTTGCGCTTCTTCTCCAGGTTCCTTTCCATTCTGCTCATCTTCTGATACCTGGTTTCTTGCCAACAATTAGCATATGCCAGCACCTAGCAATGCACTTAACAGCAATTTTTACACTAGCTTTAAACAATACAGTACTGAAAGGATGAAAGAATTGCTCATAGGTACCCGGTTTATTTCTCTGAACAAAAGAGTTATAGTGGATTTTTGTCTTCTCTACTGTTGAGCTCGAGATAAACGGAAACAGCTCTCGCATTTTAAAAAATGAGGCTGTGTAAAGCAGGAGTAAGAGCATAACATGGATACAGCACACACTCTTCTCATTGAGTTTGATCTTTTCAAAACATTCCTCCCTTTTGTGAAAAGCTATGTAAAGACTCAGCTGTGCTTTTCCTTGTAACATGTGCCTGGTGTGTGTGGGTAGATAATAAATGTGTCTACTAACTATTCCATAGCTTTTAAGGGTTATTGTTTGCCTGGGAATTTCTAAGTAATAGTTTTCTCCCTACCAATTGAAAATGTTAATGTCAACTAACATCTTCCCCGGCGTTCGTGTTCCTTACAGTTTTACACTCTCTTACATACACACGTTCTTTTAAATATACTTTATATTCTTCTAAAATTGCCTGTTGGGTAGCAGTTTTTCTGGTCTATTAACTATTTCTTGCTTAGCTCATACTGATCTAAATGCAATCTATAGAGCCAAATATTTCTGTGTTCATGTATATAACTAATTCCATGAGAAGTACAATGGCTTCTATATTAGTCAATTGTAACAAATATAGAAAAGCTAGCTGGTAAATGGTTAGATAAATTATGGACAATTTCACAGTACCTATCTATAAATAGCTGTTGGTATTTTGCATTTTGCTTCTCAAGAGAAATATTGGATTGGTTATAAATGTATAGAATTATTAAAGCAACTCTGCAGTACAGAATATTTCTTCAGAGTAAGTCCCTGAAAACAGAAAAGATTATGATGGCACCTTAAAAACAAAAAAATAATAATTCCCTATTGGCCTGTGTGGATCCCTCCTATTTAAGTAATCCACAAACCCTCATACGAAAATAAGTATGCTAGTCTCTAATGTTCTGTAAGAATCTTTTCTGGGGTGGCTTTATTTTTTATTTTTTTTGCAAAGGACTAATATGAAAACATGGCTTGGTAGCCTTTGAGAATCTTTTTTACAATCTTAGCAAATTAGGTTAATTTCAGACTCTGGCATTAGTGGCCTTAAATAAGCTCTTCTTTTGATTCTGGTATTATTTCATTGCTTTCAAGTGGAACCTATTCATATATATTATGCTAAATGGGTATTCTGGCATTTTATCCTAATGCTTGCAGTGAATGTGCCAATTTTTACAATTGTTGGAAGTCCACTAAAATCACTGATACGTGGTTATCGTATAGGCAAACCATACATGCTTACTAGGAGATAAACCCCTACAGGCTACGGTGGGCCTTAATCCCGTTTTAGGATACAGATACAAAACTGCAGTCTGAGAAGTCACCCAACACCCTTTTAATAAGCTCTTATATTATTGAGTACTCACTGATCATGTTTTCCCTTTGCTGATATATTTCTACAAAGTAGGAAGTTGAAGTGATCCAAAGTTCAAGGTAATGTAATTGAAGGGCTCTTTAGGAAGACATCTCCAAACACAGCATTCAATGACTCAATATATGAGACTTCCATGCTGCCATCAAATATATATATGTGTGTGTGTGTGTGTGCGTGCGCTCTATCCCTCTACCTACCTACTTGCTGTATTTCTTCCTCTCTCTCTATTCCTCTACCTACCTACCTACCTACTGTATTTCTCCTGATCTATGTATACACCTACCTACCTACCTATCTACCTACCTACCTACGGTATTTCTCCCTCTCTGTCTATCCCTTTACTTACCTACCTACTGTATTTCTTCCTTTCTCCCTCTACCTACCTACCTACCTACCTACCTACCTACTGCATTTCTTCCTCTCTCTCTATTCCTCTACCTACCTACCTACTGTATTTCTCCCGATCTATCTATACACCTACCTACCTGCAGTATTTCTCCCTCGCTATCCCTCTACTTACCTACCTACTGTATTTCTTCCTTTCTCCCTCTACCTATCTACCTACCATATTTCTCCCTCTCTATCTATCCCTCTACCTACTTACATACTGTATTTCTCCCTCACTCTCTATCCCTCTACCTACCTACCTATCTACCTACTGTATTTCTCCCCCTCTCTCTATCCCTCTACCTACCTACTGTATTTCTTCCTTTCTCCCTCTACCTACTGTATTTCTCCCTCTCTATCTATGCCTCTTACCTACCTACCTACCTATTGTATTTCTCCCCCTCTCTCTATTCCTCTACCTACCTGCTGTATTTCTCCCTCTCTCCCTATTCCTCTACCTACCTACCTACTGCATTTCTCCCTATTTATCTGTCCCCCTACCCACCTACCTACCTACCTACCTACCTACCTACCTAACCTACCTACTGTATTTCTCCCTGTCTATCCCTCTATTTACCTACCTACTGTATTTCTTCCTTTCTCCCTCTACCTACCTACCTACTGTAATTCTCCCTCTCTATCTATCCCCCTACCTACCTACCTACCTACTGTATTTCTCCCTCTCTATCTATCCACCTACCTATCTATCTACCTACCTACCTACTATATTTCTTCCTTTCTCCCTCTACCTACCTACCTACCTACTGTATTTCTCCCCCTCTCTCTATTCCTCTACCTACCTGCTGTATTTCTCCCTCTCTCCCTATTCCTCTACCTACCTACCTACTGCATTTCTCCCTATTTATCTGTCCCTACCTACCTACCTACCTACCTACCTACCTACCTACCTAACCTACCTACTGTATTTCTCCCTGTCTATCCCTCTATTTACCTACCTACTGTATTTCTTCCTTTCTCCCTCTACCTACCTACCTACCTACTGTATTTCTCCCTCTCTATCACCCTATCTACCTACCTACTGTGTTTCTCCCTATCTATCTATCCACCTACCTACCTTATTTCTCCCTCTCTATCTATCCCTCTACCTACCTACCTACCTACCTACCTACCTACTGTATTTCTTCCTCTCTATCTATTCCCCTATCTACCTACCTACTGTAATACAATAATACAATAGCAGAGTTGGAAGAGACCTTGGAGGTCATCTAGTCCAACCTCCTGCCTAGGCAGGAAGCCCTATACCATTTCAGACAAATGGCTATCCAACATCTTCTTGAAGACTTACAGTGTTGGGGCATTCACAACTTCTGGAGGCAAGCTGTTCCACTGGTTAATTGTTCTAACTGTCAGGAAATTCCTCCTCAGTTCTAAGTTGCTTCTCTCCTTGATTAGTTTCCACCCATTGCTTCTTGTTCCACCCTCTAGTGCTTTGGAGAATAGCTTGACTCCCTCTTCTTTGTGGCAACCCCTGAGATATTGGAAGGTTGCTATCATGTCTCCCCTAGTCCATCTTTTATTAAACTGTATTTCTCCCTCTCTCTCTCTCTCTCTCTATGGGCCACCTGGGAGTTTGCTATCCTCTGTGCCTTGTCTTGGCCCTTTTAGGCCTCCGTACAGTGTTCTTGAGGAAATGACTGTTGGAAATGCCAGGTGGGAGGAGTTACAGGGAAGGTGAAAACATGATCAGTGGGTACATTTTACATTTGTGTACCTTGCACATGACACATGTGTGCTAGCCACAAAATAAGTACGTATTCTATTATCGGAAGTCCTTGGGAACATTGTGTCAAAAGTTGAGGTAAATTGGTCCAGTAGTTTTTGAGATTAGCTGTTTCTTACAAACTATTTTACATTTTTATTTAATAAATAAAATAAAACGTAACATACATATAAAAAAAATTACACAATGGAATTCTTGGCTTTCTGTCTAGATGGTCTCTGGTGATGAGCCGAAAGGCAGAAAAGGAAAAGCAGTGTGCTTCCTCCCTTAATTGGGGCCTTAACAGGGTGTTGTGGAAACAATTATATAACTATCCTCCTGTCTCAGCTGACAAGAACAGAACCTAGCTGGCTTAATGGCAAGGCTCTCGCCTGGCATGTAATACAGCCCTGGTTCGAATCCCAGTAAGGATATGGCTAGCTGATGAGAGCTAATAAGCTCAAAATAGATCTATCCTAGTCTCCCTGACTTATTTATTGATCAGCTCAAAAAATGTAACACACATATAAAAAAAATTACACAACGGAATTCTTGGCTTTCTGTCTAGATGGTCTCTGGTGATGAGCCGATGATCAATAAATAAGTCACAACGGAATCCTTGGCTTTCTGTCTAGATGGTCTCTGGTGATGAGCCAATATATATATATATATGTAATTGTTTCCACAACACCCTGTTATATATATATAAAATCCCCGAAGCCAGCAATTCCAGCATATATATATATATATATTAGATTTTTAAGGGCTGAAAATAAAGAGACCAGGATGGATCCATTTCAGGCTTATTAGCCTTCTTCAGCTGGCCATACTCCTTCTACTGGGATTTGAACCGGTGCTTTCCAGCATTTGAGGCAGGCCTCTTTATGCCTTGAGCTATCCGGTATCCCTGATACATCAGCCAATATACAGGACTCTTAAATGAGAGAATATTATCACAGCTCCTGTTCAGAGGTCCCTTTAAGGGGAGGAGACTTAAAGTCATCCCTCTCTGCCCTTCGACTCAACCTAGAGATCATCCAGACAGAGAACCAAATAGATTACTGCTATGTGACATTTTTTAGATATGTGTTAGATTTTTAAGGGCTGAAAATAAAGAGACCAGGATGGATCCATTTCAGGCTTATTAGCCTTCTTCAGCTGGCCATACTCCTTCTACTGGGATTTGAACCGGTGCTTTCCAGCATTTGAGGCAGGCCTCTCTATGCCTTGAGCTATCCGGTATCCCTGATACATCAGCCAATTTACAGGACTCTTAAATGAGAGAATATTATCACAGCTTCTGTTCAGAGGTCCCTTTAAGGGGAGGAGACTTAACGTCATCCCTCTCTGCCCTTCGACTCAACCTAGAGATTAGTCGAACCTAGCTATCTGCGGGATCGGATCCTGCCTCATACATCCTCACGGCCGATTCGCTCCCACAGAGAGGGACTTCTCCGGGTGCCGTCCACTAGACTTTGTCAGCGGGCGACGCCCAGGGGAAGGGCGCTCTCTGTGGCGGGCCCAGCCCTCTGGAACGACCTTCCCCCCGATATTCGAACAACTACGGACCTCCGCTCCTTCCGCCTGAAATTAAAAACATATCTTTTCTGCTTGGCCGGCCTAGGGTAGTCTCTCTGCTATGGGGTTTTTATTTAATTATAGGGTATTTTAGTGTTTAATGGGATTTTTAGCACAGGTATTAGATTTAATTCGTTTTATGCTATGTTTGTATATTTATTGTTTTTATTCTCCCTGTGCACCGCCCCGAGTCCCTGTGGGGAGAGGGAGCGGTTTACAAATTTAATAAAATAATAATAATAATAATAAATAATAAATAATAATGTCCTCATCTACAAAAAACCATCTGGATGTCCTCATCTACAAAAAATCCAATGGCTCCCTAGGACACACCATCTACCGGAAAAAAACACACACAAACCGCTACCTAAACGCACAATCCCATCACCACCCTGCACAGATCAACTCCGTAGCCAAGACCCTCATCTCCAGAACCAAACGCCTAGCTGACAAAGACCACCTGAAAAATGAATTACACACCCTCACAAAGGTATTAATCTCCAATGGATTCCAAAAAAACACAATTACAAAACTAATCCAAAAGCAGACACCCCCCAAGATCCAAAACACAGAACAAGACAATGGCATCGCTCTCCTCCCCTATATTAAAGGCACCACTGATAAAATCAGCAAAATTCTCCACAAACACAATATCAAGACATCCTTCGACACTAACCAAAAAATAGCTAACATCTTAAGGAACCCCAAAGACAAAATCCAGCTAGAAAACCAAGGAGTCTATGAAATACCATGCAAAGTCTGCTCATCCACATACATTGGACAGACTAATAGGAGAATTAGTGCACGTATCTCAGAGCATAAGAATTCTGTTAAAAGACAAGTAAATACTTCCTCCCTCTTCCAGCACTTCCAAGCAACAGGTCATGAAATTGACTTTGAAAAAACAAAATTACTCTCCAGGACTGAACACTCCAACAGGAGAATGATTATGGAAGCTATTGAAATAGAAAAACATCCCCACAACATGAACAGACGCGATGATGCCTCCCGCCTGCCAGACATCTGGAAACCAGCTCTGGCCACTAAACGAGTCCCGGCCACTAAACGAGTCCCGGCCACTAAACAAGTCCCGGCCACTAAACAAGTCCCGGCCACTAAACAAGTCATGGCCACTAAACAAGTCCCGGCCACTAAACAAGTCCCGGCCACTAAACAAGTCCTGGCCACTAAACGAGTCCCGGCCACTAAACAAGTCCCGGCCACAAACACTGACACCAACATCAATCACTCTCAACAAACTCCATCTACCAATCAGGATGTGGCAAATCAGCCAACCAATCAGTTTAAAGTAGCAAAGCAAACATTCCAACCCCTCCCACCTCCACTTACAGAAAAACTGCCATTTCAAATACAGCTCATTTGTAAGAAAGCCAAGGCCGAAGCCTGATGATGATGGGGGTGATCCCATCGAAACGTTGCAAAAACACCTTTAATTTTACACGGGAAAAGACCCGAATAAACCAAAATCTACATACCTATACCCGTGAAAATCTACGAAAACAAATATATATATATATATATATATATATATATATTTGTTTTCGTATATATATATACGAAGTGGATATTTTGTTACAGCTTCCTGTTAGGCCCATTTCAAGGGAGGAGACAAACTTGTCATCCTTCTCTGTCCTTCGACTCAACCTAGAGACCATCCAGACAGAGACCTATTAAATTGCTGCTGTCTTTTTAGATATGTGTTAAATTTCTTTAAGGGATGATTAATAATAATTAATTAAGAGACCAGGATGGATCCATTTCGGGCTCCTTAGCCCTCGTCAGCTGGCCATACTTCCCTACAGGGATTTGAACTGGTGCTCTCCAGCATAATCAGGGATACTGGTTAGCTCAAGGCATAGAGAAGCCTGCTTCGAATGCTGGAGAGCACCAGTTCAAATCCCTGTAGGGAAGTATGGCCAGCTGACGAGGACTAAGGAGCCCGAAATGGATCCATCCTGGTCTCTTAATTAATTATTACTAATCATCCCTTAAAGAAATTTAACATATATATATATATATATGAGCAATAATTACTCCTGACACAAATATTTCAGATTCTTGCATTTTTGTTTTCTTGCGATGCACAATTACTGCTCATCTTTTTTTCCACGCTCCTGCAAGAACAGCTGTTGGTAGGTCTATAATAGCATCTCACAGTGTGCTGGCATTTTCAGTCCCCACTGTGGGGACAGGTAGGGTGTAAGCTGCAGGGGGGATGTATTTGTCCCTCCTTTTCTAACAAAAACTTCAGTATTGTACATTGTCTTGTCTAGCTGCAATGGTTAAGAGTTGGGCTGCTACACTAAAAGGATGCATTGCAATTGTCTGGGTTAGAAAGACTGCTTTCCTAACAAATGTTCATCTGTCCTGTACAGACACATTATTTTATCATATTTTATTAACTACAAATTGGTTTGATGGTTGTTCTTTCTTCTGATCCACAGTCTTCAAAATAGTGAGGCTATAAATTGTGCTCCATAATCAACATCTGAATACCTCATGTCAAGAGCCTAGGTAACTTTCTTTTCCACTTCTGAAAAAATCACAGCCTATCCAACTACAGGAATTTTAATTCTTCCACAAAGGGCCTATACAGAGAATGATTCCGATATCCATTGATAGGTTGCAAAGAGCAAAAGAAAGGAAATGAGTAAGTGACTAAAAGCTAGTGTTCCTATCTAATGAAAACTGGATTCATACATTTCTCTAAGCATAACGTCTTTGGTTTCAGCCTAGTGCAATATATGAATCCATTTTGTGGTTTGCAATCCATGATTTATGGCTTTACATGCATAAATCAAACCGACTTGTTTTTTTCAGACTAAGTGTAAAAGAAGGATGCGTATCTACATTGTGTTTGTTTCAGTTATATTTAACCTATAGTAATGTAATTAGTCATAAATCATCTATTCTACTGTACATGTTGTTTTTTTTATCACATTAGCTTGTTTGGTAAAAACCTATGGAGAACTTCGATGACCATAGCTAAGGCTAATGGGGATGGGGGGATGGGATGAAAGTACGCAGTCGTGGGGCCAGAAAAAAAACCCCATGTGGCCTGGGGATCAGAGATTTACCATATTTTTCAGAGTATAAAACACACTTTCCCCCCACAAAAGAGGCTGAAAATTTGGGTGCATCTTATAAATGGATTGTAGCCCCGTCCACCCACCGGCGCTCACCCTTTGGCCTCTGCCTCCCAGCAATTTGCTTCCTTGCAGCAAACAGTCTGTTTCAGTTTCAGCTTCAGCATTGCCTGATTAGTACAAGCAGCTGATTGTTGATTGGATTGGCCTCCCAACCATCAGCTGTTTCAGGCTGCAGGGATTGCCATAGTCTATTACCGCCTCCATGCAACCCATTGTCAGCCTCTGCATCCCCTTTTTGGCCTCTGCACGCCCCATTTTCCTCCCATTCCAATCCCCACTGGCCAGAATGGGCGGAAATTGGGGTGCGTGGAGGTCAAAAATGGGGTGCACCATGGTGGTAATAGGCTATGGCAATCCCTGCAGCCTGAAACAGCTGATCGTGGGGAGGCCCAACAATCAGTTGCTTGTGCTAATCAGGCTGTATTGAAACTGAAATGGTCTTTTTGCTGCAAGCAGACAGACAGAGATTTTTTTTTCTTATTTTCCTCCCCAAAAGCTAGGTGCATCTTATACTTTGGAGTGTCTTATACTCCAAAAAATATGGTAGTTCTTCTGGAGAAAGAAGGGCAACTCTAGAATCAGAAACATTTCAGGGAACCAGTGACAGCTAATGCTAGGTGAAATATCCTGACTCTTTCATGGAAGGACTGTAGTGTAGCATTCAAACATGTTGCAATAAGTGGGCCAACTGGGCCTAAACAAAAGGAAGATGAAATTGTTGTTATATTTTTGGAACTGTGCTCAAGAGCCAGAATCTTGGGGTGGGGGGTTAGCATGTCAATGCTGCCTTTTATTGCTCAGCTGAGTTCAGCAGAATCAGGGCATAATCCTTCCATACCCCCAAGAATCATCTCTAGTATCACAAATACTTAGTGGATGCACATTACTGCCTGCTGAGCTTCGTTAGCCCACAAACAATGAGATGTGCAGGGCTCTTTTTGTGTTACTTTCCTTCTGACTGATTTTCAGTAGATAACGGACTGGATGTCACAAGGAGGTAGGAAAATCAACAACAAGGAAGCTGTCATTGCATTTCTTAACATAGGAATAAATTCTGACTAGAAAATTATAACTTGCCATTCTGCTACCTCCCTTAGAACAAAGTCTACTTAATAATAGTTATCTCAACTTAGAATTGATGTGTAAGAATGGATCCCTAAATGGGTCATTAAGTGACAGCTGAAATCCTCCCTTTAGGAATCAGTATTAGCCCCCCAGCTAAACAATTGAGCATTTCCAGAGAGTGGCAGTATCTGCCAAGAATCGAGTTTTTACAGAACATTTTTAAAATTATTCTCATTGTATAAAGTCTTTCTCATAAAAATTAAGTTACATTTTTGGCACTTTTTAATTTTCTATTTTAAATTTAAATATGAATGACAGAGAAAAAGCAAAAATTAATTACTGATATTCACAATTATGTGAAAGTCTGCATAGTCATCTTCAAGATAAGCCTTTTCACGTTTAAAGAATTTGAAGAAAGAGGAAATTGGCATGGGAAGTTTTTGCTAAACACTAAAGCAATATAAATAAAAAACTGTGTACGGAATGCAGCTAGAATACTCTGTGATTTCTTTGTTATACATACCCTCCATCTTCTAGGATTTTGTGAGATAAACATAGTTCACTGAGATAGGGATGGGAATGGAGATGGAGAGAGGGAGGGGAGAGGAAGAGAAAGGGGGAGAGAAAGAAAAAAAGAGAGTGCAAGAAAGAAAGATCACTGACACACATCGCTAGCTAGCAAGCACCAGCCATAATGCTACTGGTAAGAATGGAAATGTGATTTTCCCCAACTGTGTACAAGAGCTTTGCAATTTAATTTGTTCAGTGCAGCTAAAGTGCATTTATCTTTGGCCAAACAACTTTCTGAGTTTCCATAGTGGCAGGATTGAACATGTAGGGTGAAAAATAAGGATGGGATGTCTCAAGCATCCTATCCTATAATTCAAGGTCTTCCTGTTTCTTGCAGTGTTCTAATCTTTAGTTAGAGGATCAGAAACAATACAATACAATAGCAGAGTTGGAAGGGACCTTGGAGATCTTCTAGTCCAACCCCCGGCCTAGGCAGGAAACCCTACACAACTTCAGACAAATGGTTATCCAACATCTTCTTTAAAATGTCCAGTGTTGGAGCATTCACAACTTCTGGAGGCAAGCTGTTCCGCTGATTAATTGTTCTAACTGTCAGGAAATTTCTCCTAAGTTCTAAGTTGCTTCTCTCCTTGATTAGTTTCCACCCATTGCTTCTTGTTCTGCCCTCAGGTGCTTTGGAGAATAGTTTGACTCCCTCTTCTTTGTGGCAACCCCTGAGATATTGGAACAGTGCTATCATGTCTCCCTTAGTCCTTCTTTTCATTAAATTAGACAAACCCAGTTCCTGCAACCGTTCTTCATATGTTTTAGCCTCTAATCCCCTAATCATCTCTGTTGCTCTTCTCTGCACTCTTTCTAGAGTCTCCACATCTTTTTTACATCATGGTGACCAAAACTAAATGCAATATTCCAAGTGTGGCCTTACCAAGGCATTATAAAGTGGTATTAACACTTCACGTGATCTTGAGTCTATCCCTCTGTTTATGCAGCCTAGAACTGTGTTGGCTTTTTTGGCAGCTGCTGCACATTGCTGGCTCATATTTAAATGGTTGTCCACTAGGATTCCAAGATCCCTCTCACAGTTGCTACTATTAAGCAAGGTAACACCTATACTGTACCTGTGCATTTCGTTTTTCTTGCCAAAATGTGGAACCTTACTTTTTTCATCACTTAATTTCTCTTTGTTAGATAGTGCCCAATGTTGAAGTCTGTCAAGAACCTTCTGTATCTGAGCCTATCTTCTGGAGTGTTGGCTATTCCTGCCAGCTTGGTATCATCTACAAATGTGATGAGTTCCCCATTTATCCCCTCATCCAGATCATTGATGAAGATGTTGAAGAGTACTGGGCCTAAAACAGAGCCTTGTGGTACTCCACTGCATACTTCCCTCCATGTAGATGCAGTTCCATTGAGGGCTACACATTGAGTGTGGTTGGTCAGCCGCAATATCACGTTAGTGCCTTTTCTGAGCACAGTCTCCATTTCCTGACTTGGATTTTAAAGGGTTAAAAAAATGATCTCCATAAGGGGAAGGGCAGGAGCATCGTTGGCCACTTCATTAATCCATACTTAATCAAGAAGATTTGGCTTGAGAGAGAAGTTTGTTGATTTCATGACTAGGAAATAGCTGCCAGTCTTATTTTTGCTGGAGGAGGAGGGCATCGCAAGAGGTTTATTAATAACGGAGCCCCACAGGTTGGGAAAGGAAGGTCCATAGAGGTGCTGCACAGGTTGGGAAGGGTGCATTGGGGTGTGTGAGAAGTGCTGCACAGGTAATGGACAGCATGCATTGCTGCAGCATGAATCAAGACTGGGGTGCACCTTGAAGACATGAGAGGCACTGTACAGTTAGGGAAGAAGGTGTGCCAAAGGTGCTGGACTGATCAGAGAGGTAATGCATGGGTGCAGCGCAGATCAGGAAGAGTGCATGAGTGGCTATGCGGCATGGGAGCAGAGGGACTGGGAAGTGTTGCACGAGTAGGACAGAATTACCTGAGCAATTTTCAACCTTCTCTCCCAGCTTTCCCATTGCCAATGCTTCCTGCCAGCTTCCCACAAACCAAGTCTTGGCTTGTGGGGAGCTGTCAGAGAGCATCAGCAACCACAAATAAATTTACACTTCCTGCCAGCTTCCCCATTGACTTCTTTCTGCTTATTGAGTTATTAAGCTCTCAGGGACAATTGGAAATGACAATCACATGATCATAACTAGTCACAGCCATGTGGTGGTGCTGATACAGCTACACCTTCTTCAAATTTCATTCTTGCTGTAAGTTAGCTCATTTGAGGTGCCTTGGTTCAAAGTTTGTTACTCCCATAATACACCGTTTTGCCCAATTGAAGATTATAAACAAGCAAACATATTGTTTTAGTAATATATTGCTATAGATTCCTTTCCTCACTGCAATACTGAAAACATTTCTTCCTTTTCTAGCACATAATTGTAAATATGATGAGCTGAAGACACTATATAGAAAAGCAAATGGACAGCTTACATGTAAAACGCTAAATTTTACCTCTGGGGTAAAATGGGGAAATGACCCCCACCCCTCCATTCAGCATAGAATGCATTTGCCTACCAAAGATTCCATTTTAAAACTCCAGAGAGGATTGGAAGGAGGGTTTTGCCTGAAACATTCATATCAAAATATATACACAGTATGTTGCTGGGCTAAATTAGGGATAGCCAATCTTTTGGTAACTGTTTAACTTTTGGGGGGGAAGGCAGGGGTGGGTTCTGGCAGGCAGTACTGCCGGTTCGCTCATGGGCATACTGCATGCACACTTGAGGCATGCTCTTGTGCTTCATGTGTGCTGCACGTACATGCACAGTGCAATTAAAATTGTTTTGTGCATGCACAGAACTCAAAAACAAGATGGTGGTGTCATAGGCGCCACCTGGAGAACCAGTTCAGGGGCATGGCAGGCCTGGGTCACTGCCAGTTCCAGAGACCCAGGCTGCCAAACCAGTACCAGTTCGGCCAAACCCATCACTGGAACAAGGGTAATATGGAAGAAGCAATAATGTAAAGTGACAAAGCTTTTATAGGGTTTCCTGTCTAGACTAGAAAACCTCCAAGGTCCCTTCCAACTCTGCTATTCTATTCTATTCTATTCTATTCTATTCTATTCTTTTATCAAGAACATGAGCAGAGCCAGGTTTTTCTACTTTTTTCTGGGATTGGGGAAAAAAGAAATTTGACTTTTTTCCTTTGTAAATGGTAAGTCTACCAATTTCCCATCCGCAAATGTTATGAAATTATTCTGTCAATTTTCAGCAATTGTGCCACTGAATTTTAGCAGAAGAGGGTAGAAGGTCATGAGTCAGGGATCTTATATTGACCACTCTTGGTTTAGATGGAATCACTGTCCATTCTTCTAAGAGCAGGGACATACAGATTGTAGGAAATGAAGCCCAGTAATGATGACTCCAGCAAATTTAATTCAATGTTTGTCAAATAGACTCAACAGTGCTGGTCCCATTTTTATTTTCCCATAATGAGTTACATAAGAGGTTGAGACACTTCCTAATTGTTCCTAGAATTACTTCTGTTCATTAGTAGTAAGAGCCCATCAGTCTTAATAAAGAAGAAAAGAATTAGCTTAAGTAGATGATAGGCTTTTGCTTCATCACATCAAAATGACTTTTCCTCCTAAAATAATTCAAGATAAAATATTTATTCTTGCTTTGTTATTTTATGAGGAAGAAAGCAATTATTTTCTCCAGCAGGCCCTAACCGGTGGAAGCATCTGCAAAATGGATGTTCTCAAAGTCAAAGGAACAGAATAAATATAAGTAGTTGCTTTGCAGTAAAATAGCTGGTCCAAACAATTTTGCTTGAGACTGAATAGCAACCGTTTTTCAAGTGTTCAGACAGGGTTTCCTCTCAGCCATATTGAAAGTGGCAGGGATTAAATTTGCAACCTTCTGCGTGTTGAAGGCTCCACCAGTGGGTTCCTGCTTTCTTTTTTTAAACAACAGCATATTTGAGGAGAGGAGTGGCAAGGAGAAGGCACACTGAACTGTTTTCCCTGGTGGATATTTTTCTACTCCAATATTTTCTTCAATCTGTTTTGACCCATCAGGAGTTTGCATTGTGAGTCTGCTCAATAACACACATCTAGAACTGCAGGAAGAAGGAAGCAATTGATACGAACAATTTGAAGGAACAACAGAAAAGCAGAAGCAGGACTTAAACATTTATTTTGCTGTTGCTTCTGAATTTAAAAAGTGCTTTAATTGTTGCCACTGCCTGAGCATCAATAGATGTTTTAGCCAATGATATTATTTTAATTCATTGCTATATTTTAGAATGCCTGCGTTATCCCAGGGCTAATCTTTTGCTCACAGGTTAAGGAGGACAGCTTGACATGCCTGTAAAAGTGATTCTTGTTTAACCTTCTCTTGGCCTCCATCCGTTCCCTCCTTCCACCTAGAGCCAACACATCTCTGTGATGATGAACAGGATTTTATTCAATAACTTTCATCATTTGCTCAAAAGGCAGAATTATTGCTTCAGATAATACTGAATGAGTCAGCATCAACACAGCATGACTCTTGGTTCCTAGCCTGAGCTTGCCAACAAGACAAACTCTATACACTGTGGCCTTATCACCACAGAGATGGGAGTTGAGAGAATCTTAGGAGCATGAGGTGTAACGTGGCATAACCTTGAACCTCTGAGGAAAAGAACAGTGTTTCCTCAGAAAGAAGTTCCTCAAAAACATTTGAGTGATTTTGTATTAGTCACTCTCTCTCATCCCTAAAAAGAGAGCAATGGTAAACTATGTATTGCCGAGAAAACTGCAGTGAGTAGTTCATGAAGCCTCCAAGGGTCAAGACTGATCCAAAATCATATCTGCCTGCCTGCCTGGATAGCTGGATGGACAGGCAACCAGGGTAGGTAGGTAGGTAGATTAGATAGATGGATAGATAGATAGATAGATAGATAGATAGATAGATAGATAGATAGGTAGATAGATAGATAGATAGATAGATAGATAGATAGATAGATAGATAGATAGATAGATAGATAGATATTTGTGTGTATGCATGTGCGTGCGTGCGTCTATCTATCTATCTATCTATCTATCTATCTATCTATCTATCTATCTATCTAATCTACATACCTACCTACCTACCTACCCACCCTATTTTCTATGTTGCCTGTCTGGTAGCCTATCCATCCAGCTATCCAGTTATCTCTTCCTATCTCCTGAAAAGTGTTACAGTTTTTCAAAAGTTGCTGAGTTGAATAATGTGATTGATTTCTGGTTAGTTACGTGTAAGATGATACTATAGCAGTCTAACACAATAACTAAAATTAAGTTTTTATTCTAAGAAAGATTCAGTTGCATTGACAGCTTATACAAAGGGCAGTGTTACTTTTTCACAGTATTACCATCAATTAAAAAAAAAAAGATTATCTCAACTAAATAGCTAAATCTGTTCATGAGGCACCACTGAGACTGATCCTGTTGTCAGTTTCATGGATATCCTCCACAGACTTTTTAATTCCAAATAACCAAAGTTTTGTAAGTATCAAGTCTCCTAAGAGCAATCCGTATATCTTAAATATTCATTTATATTCGCAGAAATCAAGGCAAAGACAAAGAAAAATAAATGAGAAAGGTTGCTTGCAAAAAAACATAATGCTACCTAGAAATGTCCAAGATCAGTGTGCATGAAATAAACTGCCAACCTTATTTATTGGTGTTCAAGCAAGAAATAAATATAAATACCTCTTTTTTCCCTAAGGTTTGGGCATGTTAGATGAAAATTACATGAATATTATCAGACAGCTTTTCAGACACAGAGATTTGTTTCTATAATCATTAATTTCCCTAAATCTGTCCATCTGGGAGAGGTGATTCTGGATAAGGAAGAAAAGCAAACACATTGGTCAAAGGTTTTGAACCTCTACTTGGGCCACTTTCTCAGCTCCCAAGGTCCTGCCTTAACTATAACACCCTTTTACTTGAGTGACATTTTCAGAAATCCAAATTCTTGTATCAGATTCATAATGCTGATTTTTCTGCTTCCCTAACTCAATCATAGAATAAGCACAAAATGACTCAATATTTTTTTCTAGTCATGCAGTCTGACCAAAATTCATCAGTGCATCTCCATTCTCTGTTGCTGAAAGATATTTATTTCTATTATTACTTTCAGTTATAAATCTCTGCCTGAAGTTCAAAACACTTCAGAAAAACCTAAAAGCCTTAAGAGAAAGTGGCAGTGTATTCATTCTAATGGAAATGCTCATATCTTTTTAGTACAAATTCAAGATATTCAGAACTTCAAAGCAACGCCCATGGACATCTAAAGCTGACCTTACAATGTAACAATGATTAGAATATCAATTCCATGCAAAATCGTACACCCAAACATCTGTTTCTGTTACGTTTTAAAGCTTTAAAGTGACAGCTTGAGAAATTTCAGCATTCTTACACAAAAGTGTATGATTCTCAGGAGCAAGACCCTGAGATCTCATAGGATTGCGTGAACTCCGTGTGAATCTCAACCATGAAAAAGAGAGTAAAGTATGAAATCAGAATATTAAATCAGAAAACTTACACTCCTACATATTCCTCATTTTCTCACCAAATGAATTTTTAATATCATGATGGCGAACCTATGTCACGCGTGCCCAAAGTGGCACGCAGAGCCATGTCGCCTGGCACGTGAGCCTTCACTCCACTCAGCTCCACCGTGCATGTGTGAGCGCCTCCTGCCAGCCAGCTGATTTTCTGGTCTCTACTTTGCATGCAGGGGGTGGGGGGCATACGGGAGACACGCAGGCATGCATGGGAGGTGGAGGAGTGCAGGGGGGTCACATGCGCATGCGTAGGATGGGCAGAGCGCAGAGGGATTGTCATGCGTGAATTGCATTATGACTTTTTGCATGCGATGACAAAAAGGTTAGCCATCACTGTTCCACCTGTACCAGCAAAAAAAAAAAAAAAAAAGTTTATCTTCTATCATTTTTAAAAATCTGTTTAGCACCCGGATAGGAAAGCTCCAGGGAAAGCAAGAGTTCTAGATTAAACTGAGAAACCTCAACAACATCCCAGAAAGCAACCACACAGTACCTCTGCATTGTTACTAGGATATTGAACTTAATTTTAAGCAAGCTTTGCTTTATGTATTTCGCTAATGACCCAGCTAATACCCAAATTGAGTAAGGTTGATAAGGCAAATGTCATGGGAAAATAAGACATACAACCAACTTGGAAAGTAATAATAAATTGGCCTGGGTTGTGAATCTATCAAATTCAAACAACAGGCCAATTAATTATGAAGTCAGATTGCTAAAATCTGGAATTAATTCATTTCATTCTTGGCTGAAATGGCACTTGATCTCCGGTGTGAATACTGAATTCTCATGTAATGTTGCAATTCTTACTTTAGACATTTAATATTTTTTATTAAAACTACACTTTATATAACAGGATCCTTAGAGACTATCTTAAGTGTCCCAAGTGTTATAGGTTCATTGGCACTATGATAACGATCCCCTATAACTTGGACTTCTATAACTGTCTCCACCTTCTGGTTCCCATAAAAAAACAAAGCTTCCTCTCTCTTCTCCCATCCCTAGTAGGTTTCCATTTCCTATGATGTCTATTGACACTGTCTTTCCATTTGTGTGTACTTTAACGGCAAAGCCTCTGAACTTTGCATAATTCAATTGCTAAATAGAATGCATTCATTGTATAATGACATACAGGTTTTTACCAAAGCATCAGCGTCAAACTACCAGATTAAATCAACTGTGTCTCATTGTTATGAAGAACAGGAAGTTCCGACTTCTGGTTTTTTGCCCCCTGATAGTATGCTTTAAGAGCAGAATATGAAACTGTAAAAACAAGTAACTCTTCTATAGAACTCTTGTAACATCTGATTTACCTGTCCTCAACCTGCCCCCATTCAGTGCATAAAGAACAGGATGCATTTTATATTCTGGTAATAATAGGAATAGAAACATCAGATAGAACAGGTCTGCCGATTCCTTTATCCCCTGGCAACCCTACTGCCTCCTCTAAAACTTCCTGCTGCTTAGCAATAACACCTGCTGCCTGCTATAAGCCTGTTTTCTTTTGCAATGTTCGTAGTTCTTTGCAAAGAAACAAAATACATCTAGAGATAACAAATATGTCCTTCTGGGCACAGTAAGCATCATGTTCACAGTTACGGGAAAGAGTAGAAGTTGCCATAGAAGTAGCCAGGTCACATAGGTTCAAGGATCTGCAAAGGGGAAAAAACAACAACACTGGCACATTTCAACGTTTATAGATGAAGAAGCCGCTTTGTGTGCAAGTGTGTATGTGATAAATCTTCTGTATAAATCTTCTCTGTGGATCTTAAAAATTGACACTGCGCCAGCTCTATTGCTGGTCTGCCAAGTTGTGAATGAAAAGAATTAATTTTTAGTTATTAACTTATTAATGAAACGAAGGACATGGGGTGACATGCAGTGGGGGTTCCTAACTGGTTTACTACTGGTTCACTGAGAGGGCGTTTTGCGCATGCACTGCTCGATTCACTTGTATGCCCGCTCTGTGTTGCTGTGCATGCACAGTTGACTGAAAATTGTTCTGTGCATGCGCAGAAACATGCCGGCTATGGCAGAAAAGACTGGGGAACCGGTTCAGGAGTGCAGAAGTCCTGAGTCGCTGCTGGTTCTGAAATGGTATAGGACTCTCCTACTCGAGTAGAGGGTTGAACTAGAATATCTCCAAGGTCCCTTTCAATTCTGTTGTTCTGTTAAATCTGTTATGTAGTCCACCGGAAGAGTATATGTCCGTGATGGCGAACCTATGGTACGGGTGCCACAGGTGGCACGCGGAACCATTTCTTAGGGCACGTGAGGTGTTGCCCTGTCAGCTCCAGCATGCATGTGTGCGCTGGCCAGCTGATTTAGGTCTTCTTTTGAGGTCGTTTACGCTCTCTGGAAGCTTCAGGGAAGCTCCTGAAGCCTCTGGAGGTGGATGGGGGAGGCTGTTTTCATCCTCCCCAGGTTCCTAAAAAGCCTCTTGAGCCTGGAGAGGGCGAAAAAAGCACTCCAAAAGCAGAGGGTCGCGTACATAGCATTATGGGTGTGGCATGCTCATGCACGGCCCCCCTGCACTCCCCCCGCTTTTGGCACGCAAGCCAAAAAAGGTTAGCCATCATATGTTTTTAGTGTCAATTCCTTGAATGTAGATACAATTCAAAATCCAGTAATCTGGAATCTTCCAGTATCTAATGCAATGAGAATTACATTACATCTGGAAGTTCTTAAAAAATTGAGATGGCTTTATTTGACTATGCTAGCCCAATTTCTTACCAGGTCATAATGTCGTAATCACATTAAACATGTGCCAAGTTATTTCTCAGCAAGGCTGGCCGAATCTTTGGTAGAGTGAGGTAACTGTCTCAGATAATCGATCTGGATATTTTGAGAAGTTAAATGATTATTTATTTTTGGGATTTCTGCTTTGAGACTTTCCTTTCAATGCCCTCAATAATTTGACTGACGTGAGCTACAGAGCACCCTGCCTTAGATTGGTGACCAGTTCCTTTTGCTCTTCTACCTTACCTAAGAAAATGCTTTGCTGTGGCTCTGATTACCCGGGCCCTTTGGGGGGGAAACCGTGCTTCTTTGGACTTTAAAATAGCTTAGCAAAACAACAGTTGTGAGATTCATTCTTTTATGTGAATCTTTTCAGGGCTAACAGCATGTGTTTCCAACATTTTTGAGCTAGTGAGCACAGTTAAAATTTTGAGAATATCTTACAGGTAACGTTCAATGCCCCATCACCCTTTCGGTTAGCAAGTTGTTTTCTATCAATCTTTATCTTCATTTTTTTCTTTCTTTTCTTTGTTTGCTTTTGGGAGTGAGAACAGGTGGGCCCATTTTTAAATTATCAATCATTTTAAACTGTTATCTGAAAATGATTTTGTGCTTCTTACGAACATATCAGAATTCCTATTTCACATGGTCTGTTTTCAGGAAAAGAATGAAGATGATGCCTTAAGCAGGTATGCAGAAAATGTATGATTTATTTTTCTGTGCAAGTATTATTTTTAAGGTAAGTACCATGTATCTAAATAATACTACTTGAATCAATAACTGTCACAATAATACTGACATTGTTTTTCTCCTCTATGCAAACTGACTTTGCAGCAATCCAAAATTTACTTATCACTTATAAGAATTAATATGAGCATTACAAATAGCTACATTTCTTTCAAATCAGACTCAGCTATATAACTATTATTTGTGTTCTTCCATTTCCGTATACCATAAATGTGGTTTCTCATTAGTATACATAAAATAGATGCAAATTTGGTATCTATCATTACTACAGGTAGAATCAAACATAAATATCGTAACAGCAAAAATGGGAAAATTCTATTTTCATATTAGTCTCCTGACTGTTCTACTAGAGTCTTTTGAAGCACTGATTTACTGCCCCACATTAAGAATTTCATGAATACAGTAATAGGCAAAGGGCTTTCATTCATTCCAGAACCTTAATGGAGCTCTCTGGCTTTGATATTGGGCAGAGGTATTCTTGCAATCACATATTTTTTGTTATAAAGCACTTCATACAGCAAAATCATACAATTAATTATGGTGGGTATCTGGTGTGTGTATGTATACACATGTGCATACACATGTACACGCGCATGTATATTTGTATGTTTGTATGTGTGCAATGGGTTGGGTATGAGCTTCCCCCATCTTCATTTAATCTGAAAAGCAGAGTTTACTTTTCTAGAATCTGCTTAAGAAACAAACATAATTTGCATTATGGCGGGGATGTTAGCCAACATTCAAGATGTTCAGCGCTAATTAGCAAGATAATCATGTAGACTGATTAATTGCAACAAAGTAATGTGCTTCCTTTGTGCAAGCTTCATTAACTCGGCCTGAGTCAAGCTGATGCACACTGGTGCAATTGGATAGCAGCACTGGCATTCATCTTCCTGTCATCTCTTCCACCTTTCCCTCTCCTGCTTCACCTAGACTTGCCATGCCAATGTCCTGTTGTATCACGTGCTGTGCAATATGGGCAAACAGGTCATTCCCTTAAAGTTGGCACTTACTCAATGATCACCTGCCCCCTTTTTTTACCCCCCCCCCCCCATCTAGATTATTCTTAACAGATAAAAGTAAAGTCAAGTGCTGATAGCAAAGGCCATTTTAAACTCATGCTGGCCTGTTTTGGGTTTATAGCTCCTTTTTCCTACAAACCCTATAGCAGGGGTCTCCAACCTTTGCAACTTTAAGTCTGAAGGACTTCAGCTCCCAGAATTCTCCAGCCAGCAAAGCTGGCTGGAGAAGTCTGGGAGCTGAAGTCCTTCAGACTTAAAGTTGCAAAGGTTGGGGACCCCTGCCCTATAGGATTGTTCCTTGCCAGCTTCAATTCTACTACCTTTAGCCTTTCCCCCCACTCACAGGTACATATGTGAGCCACAGTGGCGCAGTGGTTAGAGTGCAGTACTGCAGGCTACTTCTGCTGACTGCCAGCTGCTTGCAATTTGGCAGTTCAAATCTCACCAGGCTCAAAGTTGATTCAGCCTTCCATCCCTCCAAAGTGGGTAAAATGAGGACCCAAATTGTTGGGGGCAATAGGCTGACTCTGTAAACTGCTTAGAAAAGGCTGTTAAACAATGCAAATCTAAGTGCTATTGCTATAGAGATAGATATTAGCTGTAATCTGAGAGCCATACTCCTTATGAAAAAAGAGCATTTAAAGGGAAGATCATATGGGCTAAAAAGGTAACGGTTCACCCTTCCACATATGTGCTAGTCATTCCCGACTCTAGGGGGCAGTACTCATCTCCATTTCAAAGCCAAAGAGCCAGCACTGTCTGAAGAAATCCCCACGGTATGACTAAACACCAAAGGCGCATGGAACCTTCCCACCAAAGGTCATTCCCATTTTTTCTACTTGTATTTTTACATGTTTTAGAATTGCTAGAAGCTGGGACAAATAATGGGAGTTCACTCTGTTATGCAGTGCCAGGGATTCAAACCACTGAACTGCCGACCTTTCTGATCAACAAGCTCAGCGTCTTAGTCACTGAGCCACCGCGTCCTTTGATATGGTCTACAACCACACAATAATTTCTTTCCAAAATCTGCTCTCATGAGCTACTCTTGGCTCCAAGTTTATATACAACATTAATAATGTGACTTGGAACACATTTTAAAAGAAAAAGATGCTCGCATTAAAGCATGGAGGGACCACATGGCCAATATGCTTATGTTAAACAAAACACTTACTGTCATAAAGCACTCAATTGATGAAGGACACATTCTATGTGCATGTAAAATGATTGGACTTCAGTTTAAAAATAAGCCTGCCCTCATTCTGAGTCTGTAAAAGGAAAGTAAAAATATGTACAGGTAACTATCTGTATTCTGAAAGATAAAGAGCTGTGCATTCTGCAAGGAGTGTTATCTTCTAATCTAGATTTTGGATGATATTTTAAAATATTATTTCAGCAATGGTTTATTTGGGTTGAATATGTGTGCAGGACAGGGTCCTGAGCCTACCAGATCATCTTCCCCAGTATAAGTGAGCATGTATTAATTTGATCAAAAGTGGAATATTTTGAGTTAATGGGTCGGTCAAGGACCTCTAGCTAATACTGTTTCCCCCAACACTGAGATCAATTATTCTAGAGCATTATTTTGGTGGACTGAAGCCAGTCAATCTGTGCTGCAATTTGCTATAAGTTCTATAATTGCAGTCACTCAAACCCAGCAATTTGGACAATCATCCACTGGTTCTCTTTGGGCAAATCCATCTTCTTAGACAAGCAGAAATGGATGCCCCAGAGATCAAAGCTCTGTTTTCTATTTTCTTCCAGCTTCCCAGAGAAAGATGCCACAAAAATGCCCTTCTATGGAAGCCTTAATAATTTTACAGACTGCACAGAGCCAGATAGTGTTCCAAGAAGCTGATTGAACAAGATCCTTAGAAAAACTAATCTTTTGAACCATCTCTTCTATCTCTAGAGAAATTTGTGCCTCTGAAGCTTCCCTATGCATTCAGACCAATTTCCTTGTCAAGTAGGAATGGATGCATTTTATCTCTTTGTATCTGTTATTGACTCTTTTCCTTCAATTGTTGTGTACAGGAAATAAATCTCCACGGGCTTCAAGAATCCCTTTAGAGCTCTTTCTCCACTTTAATTTAAAAACCTTTTGTGTTCCCACATCCACTTTGCACAAATCTAGTCTTTATCTAGCAAATTCTTCTCTTCACTCATGTTAGCTAAGCAAAACCATTTAAAAAAAACCCCACTAAAAACACAAGAACTCTAGCCAGGGCTTAAATGTTTTCTTCAATTTGTCTTTTGTACATTTAATTTCTACAGCATGTTTAATTTGATTTTACATGTTATTCTAAAATGTCTTATTGATCTTTCCAATTTAAAAGAAAATAGAAATTACTTGAATATATTTGTTCAATATACTAAAAATCATAAAATCTTTATTATTTTGAATATACCCAACACATCTTCCTCCCCATATTTTCCCTAACAACAACAACCCTGTGAGGTCAGTAAGGCTCAGAGAGAGTGACTAGCCCATGGCCGCCCAGCTGGCTTTCATGGCTAAGGCAAAACTTGAACTCACGCTCTTATGCTTTCTAGCCTGGTCTCTTAACCACTAGACCAGTGACGGCTAACCTTTTTGTCGTTGTGTGCCAAAAGCGTTCACACACCCATAATGCAATGCACATGCAACACCACCCATGCATGACCCCCATGCATGTGTGTGCACCCCCTGTGCATGCGTGGCAGAAACCAGAAAACCAGCTGGCCAGCAAGAGGCACATGTGCATCCTGGGGCAATGGTTCGCATGCCTACAGAAAGGGCTCTGTGTGCCACCTTCGGCACGCATGCCATAGGTTCGCCATCACAGCACTAGAGCAAACTGGTTCTGTTTTATATTTTAATATTTTAACTATTGATAATAGCTAAAATAGCTTAATAAAGCTACCTATTAGGAGAGGCTGTCATCTTTGAAGAATATTCCCATCTACGGTACTTCGTAGCATCTGACTGATCTCAGTAAATCCCCCCAAAATAAAGTGTGCTTGGACTTGTTTTAAACTTAGATAATCACTATAAGAAATTTCAGAGCTATAGATTAGTATTAAGAAGACACCCTGGAAGGAAGCACACTGTATCTGTCTTACTGCCAAGAAAACATCATAGAAATGGACATGAATTCACCAACATTTGACTTTTCCTTGTGATACTATTCCCGGGGTGGCAAACCTATGGCACGCGTGCCACAGGGAACATGCGGAGCCATTCATCAGAGCACACAAGGTGCTGCCCTGTCAGCTGGCCAGAGCGCATGCGCATGCTGGTCAGCTTATTTCACCCTTTTTTAAAGCCATTTTTCGCCCTCCCCAGGCTCCAAAGGCTTTATAGGAGCCTGGGGAGGGCAAAAAGAGCCTCCCAGCCCCACCCGTCCCATCCCCGGAGGCTCTCCAGAGGCTTCATGAGTTTCCCTGAAGCCTCCAGAGCACAAAAAAATGGTCCTATGGGCAAACCAGAAGTTTGGGAATGGACTTCTGGTTTGCTCGGAGGGCCATTTTAAGTGCTTCGGAAGTTTCAGGGAAGCCTCATGAAGGTCCCTGAAGCCTCTGGAAGGCCTCTGGGGGGTGGGGGGGCGTTTTCGCCCTCCCCAGGTGCCTATAAAGCCTCTGGAGCCTGGGGAGGGCGAAAAAAGCATGCAAAAAATGGGGGGTCACACCTGTAGTGCATGCATGCACACTGGGGGCGGTTGTACATTGCATTATGGGTGCGTCATGCCTGCGCACGACCCCCATGAGTTTCCCCCCCACTTATGGCACACGAGCCAAAAAAGATTCACCATCGCTGTTACAGTAACTTCTGAAATAGCTTCTGGGCCTTTCCAAAAACAGATTGTCCACAAAACAAAGTTTTTCCATTCCAAGGAAAATTCACATATACAACTAGTGAATTTTCCTTCTCCATAAGTTCTGTATAGGAGAGTGCAAACATTTGGAAGCACACCACTTGTATGCCCTAGGATCATCATAGACTCTCTGCTATTCTGTTAATTGTCATCCCTCAACAAAGGGGCTATGTATAACCCCATTATCATTAATTATCTTGTTCTCTTACAAACATTCCCATGAAGAGAATGGATTAATTAGTCCTACTCCAAGAGACAACAAGCCTCTGATAGTCATTGCTATCTCTTCAGTTTTAGATAATAAAGTAGCCTAACCCTCTGTTGATATACTGTATTGGACTGAAACTCCCAAAAGACCCAACCCAAAATAAATCTCATTATGCCTTAGTACAATGCATTCTCACAGTCACTATGACAATAAAAGTTAAACGGCCAGTTAACCTATTTTCCTGCCCATCTCTAGGCATCCTAATTTAAATCCTTCATTGGTCTAGCAACTCTGTTTCTGATTAAGTGAACTGCTCATTAAAAAGAAAAAGAAAAAAAGAGAAAAAGAAAGAGAAGAAAAAGGAAAGGAAAGGAAGAAAGAAAGAAAGAAAGAAAGAAAGAAAGAAAGAAAGAAAGAAAGAAAAGAAAAGAAAAGAAAAGAAAAGAAAAGAAGCAAAGAAAAGAACTTTTAATAACATTCGTTGGCCTGAAATGGTACAACCAGACTCCTTCAGGGTTTTTTTAACCCACCATAGACTTACATGGCTCCCCTTCCATTATGTTGATGGTCATTCTTTACATAGATAATTGAAAAAGCTTTCTATAGAAATTATCTTCCATTTTAAAAAAAAAAACCTCAAGTTATTTCCATTCCTTTTATTCATCACTGATGTTTCAGTGTGTTTTGTTAATTTTATTTATTAATGGTTTGTTATTATTTTAATTTGTATATGAACTTTTTGTTAGTTTATTTATATTATGTTCTTGCAAGATCTTTCTATACCATAGAAAATATAACTTTGAGATATTGAAATTTTGTATTTGGGATACTTAAATTAATTTGATGTTTAAATGCCATACATCTTTAAATTCCTTTAAATCTTTTTAAATGACTTATTTTCCTAAATGCTACAGCAACTACTATATCAACCACTACTTTACTTCTGCTTCTAGCCAAGTAAGTTAATTTAATGTATTTTACAGGAATATGTCTATGTATTCAGATGACTTACTTCTATTTAAGCTTGCATAGAATTATAAGCTCATTTTCCAATCCTAAAATTTCTAGAATATGAAATTGTTCAATAGGGACCATCTGCTATACATCTAAAAATGTTTAACTTAAATTTTGTTGCAATGGGATACTACTTGGTGAAATAATAATTATTATTTATTAAGTAGCTTATTGTACTGTTGCCTCTTTTGTCTGTGGGTGCATATAGATCCTAATACTGTCGTTATGCTTCCTTAAAATTATTTTCTTTTTAAAACTGAAGCCATTTCTTATGTTCTTTCCAATATATATTGCCCAGTATTTATTGTCATAGGCAAAATTTAAATCATTTATATGAAAGAAGAAACTATTCTATACATTTTCTCAAAGAGAAATCTGTGTTTAATTTTTTCCAAATACCAAAATCTGATAAACTTGCTACATATTTGTAACTGATATCTCTTGATTATAAAGTTAAACCAGTTTCTAAAAGAGAGAGATTCTAACATAACACTGGTAATTCTTCACAGCATTGATGCAACTAGAGTAAAATGTCTGACTTCTCAAAAGTTTATGAGCTTTGCATTTGTGTGGTTAGACATACGTAAGGCTTTAAGCTATTACCTGTACCTATGGAATCAAACACAAAAAATTGATTCTTCCTTGTATTCACAAGTGGGGAAGATACTGTACTAACAAAAGTATGGAACAGTCAAGATCACTATATTCTTGTAATTCTTAAACATATAATGCTAGATCTTATCCCTTGGAAAAATTCTAATTGTATACAGGAAGAGTAACTCCAAGGTAAGCATGCACCAAATTTCAAGCCTACATTTATTTATATTGAAAAAATCATGTCTTAAGTGTTTGAAACGTAATGATTTAACAATACATTGATAAATTGAAAAACTTAGCTGCAAATGTATTTGTCAAATGTTCACCATATAGTTATTTTAAATATGAGTGCAGAAGAATTTTAAAGCTTACCTCTTTTATCTTATTTTATTAGGAGCTTAAAATTAAACACCTAGCCAAAAGTATTTTTTTCACCCTAGGCAAAGCTCCCCAGGAGTCCAGCTAGTAATTATCACTAACTGATGAAAGAATGAGCTCTTATTTTAACATGTTAACTCCCATCTAAAGCTCTATTATGGCATATTAAAGGAAGAGAAAATGGAGGGTGCCACCATGTTCTTCTCATCTAATTTGTGATACTTTCTCATTAAAATTCTCTGGTGAAATTTTTACCAGGTTTGGCCAAACATCTACACAATTACAGAATTCTGATTCTGGATGGAACCGTAAATGAATTCATGCAAATTTTAATAAAAGTTGGTCTTTTCAGAAATGTCTACTCAATCATGAACGTCAAGGATAAAACAGGCTAGGAGAAAAAATTGGGAAAATACATTCTTCTATATCTGGACTAGGAAAAAAAGCCATCCTTACACTGTATCAACTGCATAAAACATCATTCTTCATTTAATCATATATGACAACTACAGGTAGCCCTCAATTTACAACCACAATTGAGCCCAAGATCGCTGTTAAGTAAGTTTGACCCCATTTTATGAACATTATTGCCACAGTTAAGTGAATTACTGCAGTTATTAAGTTAAATACATGCCAGTTGCCATGTGTCCAAATTTTGATCACATCATTGTGGCGATGCTGCAATGGTCATAAGTATGAAAAATGGTCATAAGTCACTTTCTTCAGTGCCATTTTAACTTTGAATGGTCACTAGATAAATGGTTGTAAGTCAAGGACTACCTGTATTATTTCTGTATGTATCTTACAGTTTTGTAACTTGCAGATTCTGAGCAACACACAAGCATAGAAATATTGATGATGATGATGATGATGTTGATGATATAAAGAGCACATAACTAAAACACATTACATTATTTTCCCAAATAGTATTTCAGACTTGACAGCACCGTACAGAACAACCATTGTTATGACTTGATGATTTGTAGTAGTTCAGTGTTTACGTTTATCATAATGCACATTTTTTTTCTTTCCAAACTATTATTTATATTGGAAATAAATTGTGCAAAAGGGCTTGTCTATCTGTCTGCCCATCACAGGAGTTAAGCCACCAAAAGAAAGACAGTCTCTGAAAATGGCAAGGGAAAGTGGGGGTGAAGGGGAATCAGGTTGGCAGCTGTGAGAAAAACATTCTCCTGCATTCCTTGGGAGTGGGGCTGCAATTTAAGATTGCTGCTTCTATTTCTCCTCTTCCTCTAGATTAGGGTGTCCAACCTTGTGGACTTCAACTCCCAGATATCCCCATTCAGCTTTTGTACATGCCATCATCTTCATGCTAAATTTGTCATCTTGTGGACCTCAATTCCAAAAATTCCCTAGCCACCCTTGCCATGCCATGCTGGCTGGGGAATTCTGGGAATTGAAGTCCACAGATCTTAAAGTGGCCAAGATTAGGCACTCTTGATCTAGAGCAGTGGTTCCCAACCTTTTTCTGGCCATGCCCCACCTAAGCATCTCTAAAATCCTGGTGCCCCCCCCCCTCCCAGGCATATAATTCTTACTTTACTCAAAAGGTGAACTCTACTCTCGCGGAGGAAGCCTAAAAGGCCATTAACTTCATTTTTAAAAGGTTCAAATTGCCCCCATTAAAAATCAAATTGCCCCCCTGTGGGGCCTGGGCCACATGTTGGGAACCACTGATCTAGGGTGTAGCATAGACAACCTGCTCTGTCCTTCCCAGGGCACCCCTCAACCACAGCTTGCACAGATACAATATAAGAATAGAGTCAAAACGCAAACTCTCATATATTCTAATACTTTGCATGACCACTGTCGGTAAAGATGTTGGAAAGAATTCAGAAGCCATACTTTGCAGGCTTGCCCTAGCTTGGTATTATAAACCTAGATTAGCATTGGTAACCAAAAAGTGATCTACAAATACTAGGGATACAGCATCTAGGGATGAAAGAGCTCACAAAAATGATCATAAAATGGGCAGAGGGGAAAAAAACTGGGCAACATCTGAGATAGAACCTCAAGGCAACACAGATTTGTGTGCCAGAAACCTCCAGAAAGCAAGGAATTTCAATGTATTAATTATTTGCAGTGGTTGAGGTAATTCTAGTCTTGGAAATTACAACCTTATAGGCCCTTCTCTCTCTTAAATGGTCTAAAACTTGGGTATGCCAGCCCTTAGAAAAGGTCATTCTTTCACTGACAATGAAATGTGTTTTATTCTTAAATTAAGACAGGAAACTTTGTGGCACCTTAGACCTTTGCGGTAAATTCCCTTCCTTGTTCACTTCTGATACAGTCTGATTAAGTCCTATAAGTCTCTTTCTTCATCCTTCATTCATATAATATATAATTTAGTCCTTGGGTACATTCAGTCACTTCTCAATTCACAAACACAATTTGCTACTGATAATTGTATAACTTTATAGTAATTAGCGTTTCCTCTTCTTGTTTATCTCCTGAGGAAAAAAGTTCTCATTTAGCTGATTAAAAACTACCAGGTTAAAAAGAATACATCTCAATCTATTGCAGTTTATATCAGGTGGTCATGCCATGATTTCTTTGGATATACATCACCTATAATGCTGATACCTGGTGGAAATCTGACAGATTTTGGATTTCAACTCATCACCTTCAGCCAACCTGGCCATTGCAAACAGATGTGGGGAGTTGTCCAAAACATCTGGATTTTCTAGCATTTATATAAGCAGATATAATGCTTTATTCATTTACAGATTTCAGTTATTGTAATTGCAATCCCACTTGTCAAAAATGAAACCTGAATACTTCATGGCTTTCTTTCATCATCCATCCATTTTCTCTTATTAATCACATTTATTAATATTGGGCTATAGTATAAAAGAACATGCATAAATTTGATTTTATTTAGCATTTCTATTTAAAAACTAGGGTCAGAAAGAACTATAAATTAGTTTCAGGACAATGAGGGGCAGAATGAATGGAACTGAAATATTGCAGGAGAACAGACCTAAAAGACACAGGGCACTTACAGTCTCATTTTAAGAAGGAAAGCGCTTTTTATCAATCTCCAGTTACTCATAATCATACATTATTTATAGGACAGATGGAAACTAAGTTCTTTTACCTCCCTAATATTCTAATATTCCATTTTTTACTTTCCTGGCTTGTAATCTCTGTGCTGTGTATACAGATACACATTTCGCTGCAAAAGTATAGAATGGAGAGTTTCTAAGCAGAAATGTAAGAGTTTTGTTTGCTTTCTTTCTTGATGCTTAATAAGTTCTTTTTTAAAATAAATCTATGCTACAACATTTCAGAAAGCTTTAATGGGAACTGCAGGAGAAAAGAACTGAGGATCAAATATACGTACATACAAATACTGTTGACAGTCCAAACTAAAACCACTCTGTGAACAAAATGTAGAAAGCATGCACTATGCAACTACTTACATCGTGAAAAATTGCTAATCCCTTGTCATAGTGCTGCGGGGTCTCTGTGGCTTTCATGCGGTAAGCATGTTTGGCAGAGAGCAAACACATTGTCAGCATCTCTGTACATGCCATCATCTTCGTGCTACAGATTTGTCAACTCTTTCACACCGACACGATCTTTCTGATCTCTCTCCTCCTCCAGAAAGTTGTCTAGCCCCACTGGTTGCCCTGGATTCAGTGATGCTTAGCTGCTGAAGCTGCTGTGCAAGAGCTGGAAACAGCAACTAACTGAGCACTGAAGAGATGCTCTTGCCAGCCTCCAGGCAACTTTCAGTGTATGCTTAAAACTCCTCCCCTAGATTGCACTGATTGGTCAGGATTTCTGACGGGCAAGTTTCCTCTTAGAATCTCATCATCACTCTGGAGCAGCAGACTCAGCAAGAGATTCCTCCTTAGAGAGAGGAGGATTTAGTGTAAGGATTTACAGGCCAAGCTTCTGTTTGCTGCAATGGACCTATGCCCATATACACCACTCAGCTGGAAAAGTATCGAAGAAGAAAAGATTAGGAGAAGAACAATGTATGCAGCAGATATAAATACACCAGATAAAAGAGGAAAGACTGAATAATCTGAGCATGAAAGAAAATTAAGGGTGCTGCACCAAGAGATTCATAGATACAAAAGGATGACAAAGGCAAGAAATGGGAAGGGGGAAATAACAGATGTGCTTGTGTTGATGATGCTAATTATTATGTCCTAAACAGATACTTCCTAATAGGTCTGATAAGGCTATTTGCGTAAAGATCAGTTTATGCAGCTGGATAGTGTGTCCTATTGGCCAAAAGGTGCCAAACTTGAAACAGGGAATGCCACCTTCCATTGAGAACCTGTATACTGCACAAGTCAAAAAGAGGGCTGTGAAAATATCTACAGACCCCTTACATCCTGGACGTAAATTGTTTCAATTTCTACCCTCAAAATGACACTATAGGGCACCACACAACAAAACAACTAGATACAAGGACAGTTTTTCACCCGAATGCCACCAATCGGTTTAACAACTAATTCCCACAACACTGTCAATCATTTATACAATACACTAGCTGAGTTGGAAGGGACCTTGGAGGTCATCTAGTCCAACTCTCTGCCTAGGCAGCAAACCCTGTACCATTTCAGACAAATGGCTATCTAACATCTTCTTAAAGACTTCCAGTGTTGGGGCATTCACAACTTCTGGAGGCAAGCTGTTCCACTGATTAATTGTTCTAACTGTCAGGAAATTTCTCCTCAGTTCTAAGTTGCTTCTCTCCTTGATTAGTTTCCACTTATTGCTTCTTGTTCTGTCCTCAGGTGCTTTGGAAAATAGTTTGACTCCCTCTTCTTTGTGGCAACCCCTGAGATATTGGAATACTGCTATCATGTGTCCCCTAGTCCTTCTTTTCATTAATAATAATAATAATAATTTTAATATTTTTAAACCGCACCCTCTCCCCACAGGGACTCGGGGCGGTGCACAGGCAGAGTAAAAACAATAAATACATACAAACATTTCATTAAAAATAAATTAAATCTAAACCTGCGCTAAAATTCCCCATTAAAACTAAGCTATATTATAAAACTTCCCAATAAAACCCCAAAGACAGAGAGACTATCCTAGGCCGGCCAGACAGGAGAAATGAGTTTTTAATTTAAGACGGAAGGAGCGGAGGTCCGTGGTCGTCCTGATGTCGGGGGGAAGGTCGTTCCAGAGGGCCGGGCCCGCCACAGAGAGAGCCCTTCCCCTGGGCGTCCCCGCTGACAAAGTCTAGTGGATGGCACCCGGAGAAGTCCCTCTCTGTGGGAGCGAATCGGCCGTGAGGATGTATACTAGACATAGCCAGTTCCTATAACCGTTCTTCATATGTTGTAGTCTCCAGTCCCCTAATCATCTTGGTTGCTCTTCTCTGCACTCTTTCCAGAGTCTCCACATCTTTTTTACATAATGGTGACCAAAACTGAATGCAGTATTCCAAGTGTGGCCTTACCAAGGCATTATAAAGTGGTATTAACACTTCACGTGATCTTGAGTCTATCCCTCTGTTTTTCCAGCCTAGAACTGTGTTGGCTTTTTTGGCAGCTGCTGCATACTGCTGGCTCATATTTAAATGGTTGTCCTCTAGGACAGAGGTCCCCAACCTTTGCAACTTTAAGTCTGAAGGACTTCAGCTCCCAGAAGCTGGCTGGAGAATTCTGGGAACTGAAGTCCTTCAGACTTAAAGTTGCAAAGGTTGGGGACCTCTGCTCTAGGACTCCAAGGTCCCATTTACTAAGATTGTTTTTACTATTATTCTTCTCTTCCTTCCTAGCATCTACCTCTCCCCACTTATGACTATAACCATCTATCTTTACCATTTATATTGTTGTTATGTGTTTCCTAGTATGATTTAATAGCTTATTCGTAACCTATAACTATCACTAAGTGTTGTATCTTTTTATTCTTGATGAAAATATTTTATTCTCTTTATGTACACTGAAACCATGTTTACCAAAGACAAATTCCTTGAGTGTCCAATCACACTTGGCCAATAAAGAATTCTGTTCTAATGCAGGTAACCTAAATATATCTTTTCCATCCAACAAAGCATTATGTGAACTCTTCAACTGACCAAACCCATGAAGAGCAATCGGGTTTGCATGTGTTCAGTATTGATATCCATCTGATGTTTTCTTTTTCTTTTCTTCTATCTCACAAGTTAAATTTTATTAGTTTATTATAGCTTTAGATCTTTTTTACTGTTTCAGGTTGTTGTTATTGCTACCCTGAATAAAAAGAACCATGTTATGAATAGTAATGTGTATACACATATACACACATCAGTTGTGGATTACGACTGGTACACACTGGTACGGGCATACCGGTGCCTGCCAGGAGCACCAGGTACCGTTCAGATACGGTGGTCCGGAGGGCCCACCCACCTGCGCTCCTTACCGGTATTTGAGCTGTTCGGACCTTCTGCGCACAGGGCATATGGTGCCTGCGCGACGCTCCACCAAGCAGCTGGGGCGTAGCGGGCGGTAAGTATGCATGCGCTTACTGCGTGTGTGTGCATGCGTTGCTGCGCATATTCATGTGGTGGAGGCCCAGCCCCGTTGCACCGTACCAGTTGCAATGCGATCCAGAACCCACCACTGACACGCATCCTATTTTAATCATAAAAATAGTAAGAAAGGGATTTCCTACTCAGGAGATAACTCACAAATGGTTAAACTATCTTGATTCCCAAGATCAGAACTATAGATAAAATAAAATCAGTCCTTCAAGTCTGCTTAGAAGTATGAAATCCTTTTATTTTGCATTATGCAGTATAGTCCTTCTGGGATAACTGTACCTAACACGGAAAGAAAGGAAGGTAAAATGTTTTACTAGGTGGACATATTTTTTTTTAGTGTATAGCAGAGACTCTGCATCAACACCACATTTTTCACAGTTCTTTCAGTACATTTTGTCACCCCAGCAAGTCTCTGGACTGGGTTCAGACATTCATGAGGATGGTTTCCTTAATGCCATCCCTAATGGCGAACCTAAGGCATGAGTGCCAGAGGTGGCATGCAGAGCCCTTTCTGTGGGCACACGTGGCATTGCCAGCTGCTTTTCTGGTTTCCAGCACACACATGCATGCCGGCCAGCTGATATTTACACGTGATGGAGCCCCAGAAACCTGAAAACCAGCTGGCTGGCGTGCATACATGTGCTGGAAACCAAAAAGCCAGGTGGCCGGTGAGCGCATGTGCACTGGCCAGCTAGTCTTTGGGTTTCTGGGGCTCCGTCATGCACAAAGACCAGCTAGCTGGTGTACATGCACATGCCAGAAACCAGAAGACCAGGTGGCCAGTGCATGTATGTGCATGCTAGAAACCAGAAAAGCAGCTGGCAATGCCACATGTCCCCACAGAAAGGGCTGTGCCTGCCACCTCTGGAATATGTACCATAGGTTCACCATTACAACATTCGGGAAACCGTCCCCATGAATGTCTGAGCCCAGTCGCGCAAGATCCGGTTTGGGCACTCAGCGCCGAAAAGGTTTGCTGTCACTTTCCTAAAGCGTACTGGCTTTATCTCACACCCAGAATAAAGGCCTTGTTTTTATTATGACAATAGTTCCAACTCTATCCAGTCACTTACTCAGTCCTGTCAATCTTTGAAGGGTTAGTAAGTATTTTATTTATTTATTTTATTTTATTACATTTATATCCCGCCCTTCTCCGCAGAGGACCCAGTATCACCTAACACAGAATTTGCCAAACTTCACATTCTGTTGCAGTTGCAATCAATAATGCCAGGGGAAAAAACAGCCTAAAAAATTATAGCCTGTGAAGATGCAAAACCCTTAGGGACTATAAGCCTCTGTATTTTCCAGGAAGTTGCCCTTATAAGCAAACATTTGCTTTCAGGTGAGTTTTGAAGTCCTGTGAGGTGGCTTGGGATGAGAGAGAGTGACTGGCTCAAAGTCACTTAGCCAGCTTTCATGCCTAAAGTGGGACTAGAACTCATAGTCACCTGCTTCTAGGCTAACACCTTAACCACTACAATAAACTTGGACTCAAATTCATTCATTTCTCTCCCAGTCTTTTTACAATGCATCAATTATTCAAATTCTGGCAGGTTCCTTATGATGTAAATCAAAGTAATGAAGGTGATTTAAACCAGGGGTCCCCAACCTTTTTTGCACCAGGGACCGGTTTCATTTTAAAGAAAATTCTGCGGACCGGCTGAGTGGCTCAGCAGTCATGTGACTGGGTGGGCGTGGCCAACTTGGAAAATGTGAAACTCACTTAACAATGATCTTGGTTAGCAACCAAACTTTTGGCCTCAACTGTGATCATAAGTTCTTTCTTTCTTTCTTTCTCTTTTTCTTTCTTTCTTTCTTTCTCTTTTTCTTTCTTTCTTTCTTTCTCTTTCTTTGTCTCTGTCTCTCTTTCTTTCTCTCGCTATTTCTTTCTTTCTCTCTTTCTCTCTCTTTCCCTTTCTCTCTTTATTTCTTTCTCTTTCATTCTTTTTCTCTTTCCCTCTTTCTCTCTCTTTTTCTTTCTCTCTCTTTCTCTCTTTCTGTATCTTTTTCTGTCTCTTTCTTTCCTTTCTGTCTCTTTCTCTCTGTCTTTCTCTCCCTCCCACTTTCTTTCTCTTCCTTTCTCTCTGTCTCTCTCCTTCATCCGCCCATCTCTGTCACTCTGTGTGTGTGTGCGTGTGTCTGTCTGTCTTGCATTCACTCAATCACTCATTCTGTGTCTCTGTCTATCTTTCTCTCCCTCCCTCCCTCTCTCTGTCTCTCTATGTGTGTCTGTCGTCGTCATCGTCATCGCCCCCCCCCCAGCCTCCTCAGCCCGCCTGCCGCGCTTGGTCACTCGTTCGCTCGGTCAGGCTCCGTGGCTGGATAGGAGCCGGGCTGGAGGGGAGGAGGAGGGAGGAGGGGGCAGCCCATTGGGCAGAGCGCGCGGGAGAACGCAGGAGGATGGTGGGGGCTCTTCCTCCACCCTCGTCGACGGAGGGACTTCTGTGCGCCGCCGGAGCAACCCTCCCTACGGCCGCCAGTTCCCTCCCCCGCCCGCGGAGCCTCCGCAGCCCCTGGAAGAAAACGAGTGGCCGGCATGCCAGCAGGGGAGGGAATCGGTGGCCGGTCTGGCGGCGCCCAGGAGTCCCTCCGTCGACGAGGGAGGAGGAAGAGCCACACTCCAACGGCGCAAACAGCCGCGCCTGCGTTCTCCCGCGCACTCTGCTCAGGGGGCTGCCCCCTCCTCCCTCCTCCTCCTCTACAGCCCTGTGGCCCGGCTCCCACCCAGCCACGGACCGGCACCGGTCCGTGGCCCGGGGGTTGGGGACCCCTGATTTAAACAACTTTAAATACATTTCTGACTCAACAGCTAATGCAGTGACATCAGAGAGCATGATTATTTAACCAGTACTGTTGAGAAAACAAAAATATTTCACCACCAGGGGGCCTGCTGTTACTTACAAATTCCAATAAAACTGGAATAGCCAATATTTTGTATTTCTGGAAGCATCTAAGCAGATTTATGTGAGTTCTCTACAATACTACCTAATTTCTTTGTGTATGCTTTGATACTCAAACATTTAAAAAAGTAAACTAGCTAAAATTGAAAAACTAAATTAGCTAAATTAACCTGGCATTACTAATTTTTAGTTGTAAGCACTCATTCTGTTGCTTTATCCTTTTAAAATATTTTTAAATGCCAAGATTAACTCCACATGTTATATAAATTTATATAAATTATATAAATAGTAATTTCTCACTAAAATTTGCATTTATGCTGCATTTTACCTTTCATGTTGGAATATTTCATAAAGTTTTGTGAAGTGCTATGTTCTGTAAACTTAAGGGATATGAGCTTACTATCGATTAGTTCTACAGCTGTGCTGAACCAAGAGGTCTTTGCAGAAGGCTGCAGAAACTCTCCAAAAAAGCTAGATCTTAATCCCACTCTTTTAAATAGTATCCATGTTTAAGTTCAATCAGATCCTTCCCTAAACTGGATAGTCTGGAAATAGCCAAAACTGCCTGAAAGGAACAAGTGATGTCTAGGATTTCCTCTTCCATTGTCTATTTCTTTACCTTATCAAAAAACCTTTCGATAAAATCCATATGTTCAACTTTTTGTAGTGATGGTATATTATTGTTAGATTCTTTGTAGTTGCCTGAAACAAGAGTTTTCTGTGCATCATTATCAGAGTTTTCTTTAGCAACGTTCTTTGAGGTGGATGGAACGAGTCTACAAGAATTCTATTAGCTCCATTATTTCCAGTTAGGAACCAGTTTGGTCTAGTAGTTAAGATGCCAGACTAGAAACCCAGAGATCATGAGTTCCAGGCCTGTCTTAGGCAAAAAAAAAATCAGCTGCGCAATTTAGACCTGGTCACTTCTCTCAACCCTGCAAGAAAACAAGAGCTAACCACTTCCAAAAATGTATCTTGCATGCCCACAGGAATCCTAGGTAGAAATGTTCTGGTTGTCATTCTCATGGTCTTGTATGAGCTATTGAAAAGGCAGCCTCTTCACTGATAACCAACTTAGAACTGAGGAGAAATTTCCTGACAGTTAGAACAATTCATCAGTGGAACAACTTTTCCTCCAGAAGTTGTGAATGCTCCAACACTGGAAGTTTTTAAGAAGATGTTGGATAACCATTTGTCTGAAGTGGTGTAGGGTTTCCTGCCTAGGCAGGGGGTTGGACTATAAGGTTGGCCTTCTAGTCCAGCTCTTTCTAGTCTAGATTTCCCAATTTCTGCCACCTTAGCTATTTGTTGATGGTACATCCCATGCAAGGTCTTGTCCTGCCATGGCACTTCCTCCACTTGACCTTCCTTTCATATGTGCTGCTGCCTCAAGCACTCTCTCAGAAGCTCATCTTTGGCCGTCATCTTAGTGGTGTGTTCCTGGATGCTCTGGGTTTCATCCAGGACAATAGCTTTGAACCATTGGTGGATTCCGAATCCCGTTGCAACCGGCACGCTGCAAAGGGGCCCGGTGTCCATCATGTGCACACGTGCAGTGCAACGCATGTGTACTTACCGCCCATGATGCTCCAGCTGCTCATCAGAACATTGTGCAGGCACCGTACGCTCCCATGTGCATGCGCAAAAGCCCTGATCAGCTCAAATACAGGTAAGGAGGGTGGGCAGGCGGGCGGGTCTTCCAGAGCACCATACCGGAACGGTACCTGGTGCTCCCAGCAGGCACCAGTACGCCCATACTAGGGCATACTGATCGTATCTCACCACTGCTTTGAACTCACTGACATTATATAAATAATTTAGCTACCCCTGGCAGTTAGGTCATTGTCAGTATAAAATTGTCAATATAAAATGACCTTGCAAGTCTGAAAGTGTAATTCTTCCTCTCCACCCCCTCCACCAGCCTTGACAGCCTGGCAAATTAGAGAGGTCCCTTCTGAGCCTCTTACCGTGTCCACTATCCAGTTGCAGGGTTTGCTGCCTCCTATCTGGCCATTCTCTTGCCAACATTTCTGGGCCCAGTCTCCCAAGGTCTTTCCATCATTCCAACACAGCTTCAGATGTTTAAAAGTTCTTAATTGCTTGGAATTAAGCATGTGCTAGGGAAGGCTTTAGCAAAGTTTTACTACTCAGGGACAGGGGTGGTATTCACTTACTTTCCCTACTGGTTCGGAAATGTGAGAACGCGCCCATCCACGCATGCGCTCGGCTTTCCATGCATGCACTTTGATCGCGCATGCGGCTTGCACACATGCATGCGGCTTGAAAAAGTGCCTAAATAGAATGGCATAGAGCCAAGGTGGGCCTCCTCCACGCAATTTCCACTACCGGTTTGGGCGAACCGGTCCAAACCGACTGAATACCACCCCTGCTCAGGGATGAATTATATCTCCAAAATGTTTTTGTTCATTGTCTGCTACTCTATGTGTGGAGTGCTAGCAAAGGAAGGCCATCATAAGTAGGGATAGCCAGATTCCATTCTCAGTCACAGAAGCTCTCTAGGTGACTTTGGGTCTGTCACTTTCAGTCCAATGTACCAAGTATTTCTTATGTGAGGAAAAAAGGTGGAAGGAATACTAGGAATGTTACCTGTAATTCCTAGAAGAAAGGCAGGATACAATACAATACAATACAATACAATAGCAGAGTTGGAAGGGACCTTGTAGGTCTTCTAGTCCAACCCCCTGCGTGGGCAGGAACCTTATACCATTTCAGACAAATGGCTAACATCTTTTTAAAGACTTCCAGGGTTGGGGCATTCACAACTTCTGGAGGCAAGCTGTTCCAGAGGTTAATTGTTCTAACTGTCAGGAAATTTCTCCTTAGTTCTAAGTTGCTTCTCTCCTTGATTAGTTTCCACCCATTGCTTCTTGTCCTGCCCCCAGGTGCCTTGGAGAATAGTTTGACTCCCTCTTCTTTGTGGCACCCTCTGAGATACACCCAAGTAAATCTGTTTTTCCTTAGGGTTTCATAGGACACCAAAGCAACTTACTGTATCTCATCTCTAGGCCTTGACTGAAACACTGTGATGTTCTTTTCTGCATTGCAAAACTCAAAAGAGGGTGAAGAAAATCAGGACAATTCATCATTATGCTGGCAGCTCCTCTTGAAAAAGAAAGAGCAAGTTCTGCTAAGGATCAACAGTAAAGAAAAATTCCGGCACCTAAGGAGACATTACGTGGTAAGTTGCTACAGTGCCCCTGGGAACTGCTGAAATAGATTTTGACCAGGTGGCTGCTTATTTTAGGACAGTAATGTATTTTCTGGTGTGTTTTTTTTAACAATAAGGAACAGATTATGGATCACAGTTGACTAAAAAAATTGGCTGTTAGGAATGAAATTCGGGGCAAAGCAATTACTATGGTGCTTCACCATCTTTAATAGCAGACTTGTGTTCACTATGAAACTTGGATGTGCAAAACACATTCGTATTTTCTTACCTGCACAAAATGGGGCGAAGGCTTTGCACCTTGAGGTTTTTGACTTCTTGCAGTCATGGCTTAGCTTTTTCTTTAAAAAAAACATTTTTAGTAAGATTAAGTCAGTGGTGGGTTTCTGCAGGTTCGCACCTACTCGTGAGAGCCGGTTGGTGAAATTTAGAGAACCGGTGAGAGGGGGTTCCACTGGCGTACCTGGAAGTAAATCTGGCCCGCCGCTGCCAGTGACCCAACGGGAAGGAAAGGAAAGGAAAGGAAAGGAAGAAAGGAAAGAAAGGAAAGAAAGAAAGAAAGAAAGAAAGAAAGAAAGAAAGAAAGAAAGAAAGAAAGAAAGAAAGAAAGAATTAATTAATTTATCATCACAATTGAGTCCAAAATTTTGGTTGCTAAGCAAGAGCGTTGTTAAATGAGTTTCACCACATTTTAAAAGGTGGCCACTCCCACCCTGTCACATGACTGCCAAGCCACGCCCACAAAATAGGCCACACCTACAGAGTAGGTTCTAAAAAATTTGAAACCCACCACTGGATTAAGTATTATAAAATACAAAATACAAAAGTAACTAAAACAGTAGTGAGGTGGGAGGGGAGAGGAAAAAGAGAAGTGAGGAAAGGTAGAGAAAACAAAAAGAAGCATTGACTTCCGACTCTCTCTGTGGCAGTAGAATAAGGCAGGGGTCTCCAACCTTTGCAACTTTAAGTCTGAAGGACTTCAGCTCCCAGAATTCTGGGAGCTGACGTCCTTCAGACTTAAAGTTGCAAAAGTTGGAGACCTCTGCAATAAGGCATTAGCATCAAATTACAGCTTTATGTTTTTCCATAATAATATGAACAAGTCATTTCTATAAAGATCTACCAGTCTAATCTGTAAAACCCAAAGTCAAAATTGTCCACATCCAGCATGAAATTCAGAAGCGGCTTCCATGTTTTACCTTTACTTTAAGTGATACGTGAGTGGCTCCTGAATCTCAACCCAACTCCTCTGATTTACTCTGAATGTCCTGGAAACAATTCACTAGAAAAGCCGTGTTTCCTTATGTAAAACAGGGCTAAAAATATTTGGAGCACAAGAAATGGCAGCATCCCCTTCATCAGTTGCAGTCTTGCCAGGAGAGCTGAGCTGAGCTGACCCATTTTACCCCCACAGTCACTTATCCAGGGAAACAACCGGCTCCGAGGAGCAGTGCTGACTGCCATAACTTTTTAATAAAACACCAACTGGTAACCATTAGTGATTACTTCCAGAAGAATCAAAGCATATTGCGGACAAGAGCTCTCTTTGGGAGAGCGATCAGAGTCCACCACATCCAGTTTATTTAGGTGAAGTCTGCTGGGTAGCTCCAGGAGCAGATTGCTCAATGCTCACTGAGAATATCTAATTGACTTTCCATTTTGCTGCAGTGCATTATCTTGGCGCAACTTTTTGGAAAGGTATCTTTGAATTACTGGGGAACTTCTCTTTGTATCATTCCCAGGGAATTCCCAGAGCCGTGGTGGCGCAGTGGTTAAAATGCAGTACTGCAGGCTACTTCTGCTGATTGCCAGCTGCCAGCAGCTCAGCAGTTCAAGTATCCCTGGCTCATGGTTGACTCAGCCTTCCATCACGAGGACCCAGATTGTTGCGGGCAATAGGCTGAAACTGTAAACCACTTAGAGGGGACTGTAAAGCACTGTGAAACGGTATATAAGTCTAAGTGCTATTGCTATTGCTACAGCAGCCCATCATGCAAACAGTGTAATAACAAGAGCAGTTGCATCTTTTGACTCACCTTCACTGTCCCTTCTGAGAATTGCACACACAGAAAATAATCTTCCAGACAAACTGCCTGCTCCTGTTAGTGCCTACTCATATTTTTCAGAGTATAAGACGCACCTTTTTCTCTCAAAAAAGAGGCAGAAAATCTGGGTGTGTCTTATACACTGAATACAGCATTTTTTGCCTCCCTAAACTCCGCCCCTTCACCAAAATGGCTGTGCATGGCTTTTAAAAGGCTTTCAGAGAGCTCCTGGGAGCTGGAGAGGGCAGAAATGAGTGAAAAATGGCCAGGTTTTTGACCCTCCCCAGCCCCCAGCAGCACTCTATAAGCTTCCTAAAGACTATTCATGCCCTTTTTTTGACAAAAAATGGGCCTGTTTTTGCGAAAAATAGGCAGTTTTGGGAGGTTTGCAGAGTGCAAAACCTTTTTTTTATATAAAAAAAATTCCTCTTCAAAACCTTGCTGCGTCTTATATTCCGTTGAGTCTTATACTCTGAAAAATACAGTATGTCCACCTAGCTAAAGGCTATCTAATCAGATAACTGGAGAAATCAGATGCTCTGACCTGAGCTACTTTTTAATTAACTCTTCTTAACTTCATCCTAAGAAGGGTCAAATAATTGGAAATACCTACTGTACACAATATTTTCAGTATGTTCCAGGTTCTTATCACTTTTTGCAAGCCTCTACTTATCTAAATTCTTTACTGATATGAAGAATATAGAATAACAACCTGGAACTCACCGGAATGTGGAAGATTTCCTGTGAAGACTATATAAGTTCAAAAGCTGTATGCCTCGGCCACAGTCTCGGGGTGGGGGTTGAGTTTCTAGCATTACAAAAATATTTCTTTACAGCATTATTTTCATAAAGTACATATTGCCCATACGAATTGTTATATTCCATGGGTCTGTGTACCAAACAATAACAAAATGTGATAATCTAAAACAATCATCCCCCACAGTTAAAAACTTGCTTCATGCAAATGAGAGGTTTGTAGGCGCTGTTACAAGCACGAAACCAGAGTGAGAAAATGTATAAATAAATGGCTCCTGGTTAATATTCATAATCATCCTCACAATATCCATCAGTATAAATAGTACTTTGCAAGGTAATTTTTAAAACAGTCATCCCAAAGAGGTTAGAACAGGGGTGGGCAAAATTTGCAACTTTAAGTCTGAAGGACTTCAGCTCTCAGATTTCTCCAGCTAGCTTTGCTAACCCCTGGGTTAGAATCATATTGAAGTTATAAGGAACAAGTTCTAGTCATCCCAGTTCTTCAATTGCTGCAGCCTGAATAAGTCAATAAGGGAAACTTATTGTATAAATGAGACTTTGTGGAGATAGTTGATGATGCATAAATGAAATTCTTTCACTTACAGGTCTGTTCAGAATCTCAAAAAGTGGTATCATTGACTATAGATGCCAGGGTTGTTGTTGTTTTTTATTACAGCACAATTTTCCGTTACAAAAAGTATTAATATATTTGATTTGTGATCCGGAATAATCTGCAAGGATGATCCAATATACAGAGAAGAGGAAAAGTGCTTCATTGCCTTTTGCCCCTTATACCTCTTAAGGCAGGGGCATCCAAACTTGGGAACTTTAAGACTTGTGGACTTCAACTCCCAGAATTCCTCAGCCAGCTGGCTGGGGAATTCTGGGAGAATGAAGTCTACAGGTCTTTTTTTAAATTTTTTTAATCAAATTTATACCCCGCCCTTCTCCTTGTTAGGACCCAGGGCGGCGCACAGGCATCATTAAAAACCATTACAAAAACAATACAAACTCTTAAAAGCATATTAAATTAACCTAAAACCCGTGCTAAAACCCTTTAAAACCCTAAAAATTTAAAATTTATAAATATAGTCAGAAACGGGGGGCTACGCTAGGCCGGCTTGTTGGAATAAGTACGTCTTCAAGCGTTGGCGGAAGAGGCGGAGGTCCGAGATGGTACAAAGGTCGGGGGGTAGGTCGTTCCCGAGGGCCGGGCCCGCCACAAAGAAGGCTCTTCCCCTGGATGTCGCCAACCGGCATTGCCCAGCCGACGGCACCCTGAGAAGGCCCTCTCTGTGGGAGCGGATCGGACGAAGGGATGTATGGGGCAGAAGGCGGTCTCGTATATAGCTAGGCCCCGAGCCATGGAGCGATTTGAAGATGGTCGTCAATACCTTGAAGCGCACTCGAAAGGCCACAGGCAGCCAGTGCAGCTCGTGCAGGAGAGGTGTTATGTGGGCATGCCTTGGTGCAACCATAATCACCCGCGCGGCTGCATTCTGGACTAGCTGTAGCTTTCAAGTGCACCTCAAGGGGAGCCCCATGTAGAGAGCGTTACAGTAATCCAGCCGAGAAGTCACAAGCGCTTGAATGACTGTGCGAAGGTCCCCCCGGTCCAGTAAGGGGCGCAACTGGCGTATCAGGCGAACCTGATAGAACGCCCTCCTGGCCACGGCCGCCACATGGTCCTCCATGGACAGCCGGGAATCCAGGAGGACGCCCAAGTTGCGCACCCTCTCCACGGGGGCTAGTTGTTCACCCCCAATGGCCAGTGTTGGACTTATCTGGCTGAACCGGGGAGCCGGAAACCACAGCCACTCAGTCTTGAACGGGTTGAGCTTGAGTTTGTTACTACCCATCCAGATCCGTACGGCCTCCAAACACCGGGACAGCACCTCGACGGCATCATTGGGGTGGTTTGGGGTGGATATGTACAACTGAGTGTCGTCAGCGTACAGATGGTATTCCACCCCAAAGCCACGGATGATCTCACCCAGGGGAGAGAGGACCAACCCCTGAGGAACCCCACATGTGAGGGGCCTCGGGGACGACCTCTGCCCTCCTGCCAACACCCATTGCGACCGACCAGAGAGGTAGGACGAGAACCACCGTAAAACGGTGCCTCTTAGCCCCAACCCCCCCAATCGGTGCAATAAGATACCATGGTCGATGGTATCAAAAGCCGCTGAGAGGTCTAATAGGATTAGGATAGAGGAACACCCTCTATCCTGCGCCCTCCAGAGATCATCAACCAACGCGACCAATGCCGTCTCAGTGCTGTGTCCGGGTCGGAAGCCAGACTGGCGTGGGTCTAGATAATCAACTTCCTCCAGCTGTCGAGGGAACTGTTGGGCCACCACACTCTCAACAACCTTCACTAAAAAGTGAAGGTTGGAGACGGGACAATAGTTCTCTAATAGAGCCGGGTCCAGGGATGGCTTCTTGAGGAGGGGCCTCACCACCGCCTCTTTCAAGATGGTAGGCAAGTACCCCTCACTCAGAGATGAATTCACAATGCCCTGGAGCCAGCCTCGCGTCACCTCCCAGGATGCCAGTACAAGCCAAGAGGGGCACGGGTCCAATAAACATGTGGTGGCTCTAAGGTTCCTCCGCAACCTGTCCCTATCCTAGTAGTAACAAAATCAAACTCCTCCCAAGGTGTGATCTCAAGACCAGCACCGGACAAATCGACTGGATCACTTTCAGTGGAGGGCAGCTCGTTCCGAATCTGAGTGATTTTGTCCTGCAGAAACTCTCCAAATTCCTCTGCTCGACCCTGAAAAGGGGCTTCCCGCGGCCTCAGATGAAGGAGGGAGCGGGTCACCCCAAACAGGGCGGCAGGGCGGTTTTCCGCGGACGCGATAAGGGTGGCACAATACTCACGTTTGGCCACCCTTAACGCCACTAAGTAAGTCCTAATATGGTCTCTCACTAGTGTTCGGTCAGTTTCGGATCGAAAAGATCTCCACCTACTATCTAGGCATCTCTTGCGGCGTTTCATCTCCCGAAGCTCCTCGGTAAACCAAGGGGCCTGGGTGACTCGACGCCGCATGAGAGGCCGCAAGGGCGCGACCCGGTCCAAGGCCCCCATGGCCGCACTATACCATGCGGCCACTAGGTTCTCAGTCGAGTCCCGGGGCAGGGACACAGGTATTGGCCCAAGCTCCCTCTGGAACATTTCAGGGTCCATCAGGCACCTGGGGCGGAACCAACTTGATGTTTCTGGTTCCGCCACCCCGCGGTGGGGTGTGACGATTGGAAAGTCCATCCGAAGGAGAGAGTGATCTGTCCATGACAAGGGTGAGATGACTAAATCCCGTTCCGAGATCACTTCTCCACTGTCCAGAGACAAAAATCAGATCCAGCGTGTGTCTCCCCTCGTGAGTGGGGCCCTGAACTACTTGGGTCAGGTCCATGGCCGTCATGGAAGCCATGAACTCCCGAGCTGCCTCGGATGTTTCGCCCGCCGACGGCAGGTTAAAGTCCCCCATGACTACCAGTCTGGGGGTCTCTACCGCCATCGCGGCGATCACCTCGAGTAGCTCGGGAAGGGCTGCTGTTACATAGCGGGGAGCCAGGTATACAATCAGCAAGCCCAACTGCCTCCCTAGGCCCCACTTCACGAAGAGGGACTCACAGCCGGTCGTCTGAGGCACGGTGGTCTCCTTCGGCTCCAGACTTTCCTTAACAATAACCGCCACCCCCCCCACCCCTGCCTAGAGCCCTAGGCTGATGAAATACCCGTTAGCCTGGTGGGCACATTTCACGAGGGGTAAACCCCCCTCGGGGCCCAACCAGGTCTTAAAGTTCCCAAGTTTGGATGCCCCTGTCTTAAGGGATTAAGATCTCCTGCTGTTGCAAAATAGCTGTGACACAGGGAGGTATTGAAAAAGATTGCAAGGTTGGAGAAAGAGGATTCATTCTCTTATTTACTAATTTTCTTCGATGATCTCCACCCAACTTCTATATTCTCCATGGGTGATGACAATTTGGATAGTTTTGGGGGGTCCAGCAAGGAGGCCTGTTGGACCCCTGCTCACATGTGTAGTGAAGTGTTGCATTTTGGTTGTTGTGACAGCAAAGTTCTGAGGACAAGAACTCTGCATTCTGAAGATTTTAGGCGAACAGAAGGTAAAGCGAAATGGCAGCTAAAAGTGGCAGAATGAAAAAAAAAACAAGTGATGAAAGAACAAGAGAACAGAAACTCTATTTTAAGGAAGGCGGTGCGTGTACTTTAACCCATCAGAGAGTTCTGTGCTGTGTGACATTGCTCTATTATTCAGTGAAATCCAATCACCACTTTGATTGCTATGACTAACAGCATTTGCTGTGGCATTAGGCAAAGCATAATCTCAATGGAAGGTATCTCAGGTCTTTCAAATCTGATGCATTGGCAGTGAAAACTCATCTGGGAGAGGTATTAGGGCTGCAAGTTCTGAAACTCTATACATTCTAATTTTCCTGGAAAAAAATTTCCCATAATCGATCCTGAAAGAAAAAAAAGGAAAACGCTTCTTCTCCCAAAAAAAAAAAAAAAAGGACATTATCTTAGATTTGTTTCACTTTCAGTTATCTTTATAACATGCAGCTGTTCATGAAAATGTAATCAGCCTGGCATGTTTATTGCTTTTGTAAAGACCTGATGGTGCCTTAACACTGGAGTGGACAATAAAATCTGTTTCTAACCACAGAACCGACAGGTGGATTAGGGAAGAGCAACATCACAAAAATGGAAGGAGGATTAAAAGAGAAGTTCTCACAATTTCCAGGTGTGCTTCAAGGTTTTGGTGACCATCTTCAAAGTGCTCCATGGCATGGATCCTGGTTATTTGCAGAAACGCCTCCTGCCACATACCTCCATCCGACCTGTCCGCTCCCAGGGGTAGGGCCTCCTCAGGGTGCCGTCCGCTGGACAATGCCGGCTGGCGGCTCCCAGGGGAAGGGCCTTCTCTGTGGTGGGCCCAGCCCTCTGGAACAACCTGCCCCCTGACCATCGTACCATCACGGACCTTCGCCTCTTCTGGCGAACATTAAAGACTTACTTTTTTCATGCGGCCGGCCTGGCATAGTGTGTTTTTACTATCCTTTTAATATGGTTTCTTATTATTTTAACACAGGTTAAATTTATTTTATTTAATTTTAAATTTATCTATTGACTGTATTTATATGTATTTTATCCTTTATTATTCCTGTGCACCGCCCTGAGTCCCTACGGGAGAGAGGGCGGTATACAAATCAAAATAATAATAATAATAATAATAATAATAATAATAATAATAATAATAATAATAATAATAATAATAATAATAATAATAATAATAATAATAATAATAATGGGGGGGAGGGTTTAGTTGACATGAGAAAGGACTCCGAGAAAAGAGAGAACGAAAGAGATGAAAGGTAGAAGGAGAAACAAAAGAAGCAAGGGAGAAAGCCTAACTGAACTATGCTTTTATGAGATAGGAACACGCGGACACATTTTCTTTTACACTTATCCTGGGTGTAGAAACCCTAAATACCTTTGTATACTATAGAAAATGGTATGTCCGACAAGGAGGGGTCTAAGTGCTGCATATAAAATATATTACACTAAAAAAATAATACAAATGCTAGATATTTTCAATTCTCTCTCCTAATGAAAACAAGAATCTGTCACATGTTTGCTGTTCCAGTGTAGGAAAATGAGGGATTGCATGTGTGAAATAGTCCTTTTAAAGAGACATGTCTACAGAAGAACTGCAAGCTTCTGTTCAGCTTCTTCCACTGGACTAAGTATATCCTACCTATCTACCTACCTACCTACCTACCTATCCTATCCTATCCTATCCTATCTATCTATCTATCTATCTATCTATCTATCTATCTATCTATCTATCTATCTATCTATCTATCTATCTATCTATCTATCTATTTTTCCCATTTATATGCCAACAACTCAAATTCATGAGCCTGGGTGCCTAAGAGTTAGTATCATACATAAAGAAAACTGTGAAATGTAGCAATTTCAGGGAGAAGAAAGGAGGAATTATTTGAGTGGCATTTCACAAAGTTTTAAACTTGTATAAGAAAGGAAGGGGAGAAAGTCATGCCCCCTTTAAATGAGATGATTCTTTTTCTCTGAGAAAATTAATGCAGAAAAAAAAGCAGTGAGACACTCCATCCCTAATCTATGCCTAACTTTCAGGAGCTGGGTCGAGTGAGATGATCCTCACTCCTTATGTCCAGATATTGTAGGGCTTCTAAGGGGCTTACAAAGCAGAGCTGATTAACAGTTTGACAATATTTCTTGAGGAACTGCAAAGGGAAAAAAATTCCCATGAGTGAAAATCCCTCTCCCCCACAGCCCTTCAAGAGACACAATGCCACACTGACTTGCCTCTGTTTACCACATCACACCAAAGGGTAGCTTTGCCACTGCCCTTAGACAATGGCTGGGCAGATTTTATTTATTTATTTTGCCAGAGAAGGAAATGATGATTGGGGGAAAAATTAGTCTGGCTGCTAGGTTTTCAAGCTTCCATTAGAGGCAGCTGGAAGAACAATACCTGGCAAGATAGGATGGGGGGGGGGGGGAATTTGTCAATGAAGGCTGTTGGTTCCAACGCTGTGAAGCTGTGGAAGTATCCAAAGAAAGAATGAGTAGTTTGCATATCTTAAGCACTATTGTTGGGTTCCTTTTGCCTAATTTGCTAAACTACAAAGCACATCAATGAAACAAGAGAGGCAAAAAGATGCATCTTTTTGTTTGTTATCCTAACAAGCCAGTGTAACACAGCGGTTAAATTTCTGGATGGAATCAGAAAGACTTCCTGAGGTTGCCCCTTGTCCCAAGTGATTTTTGAAACATTGACTACCATTGCTCCAAACTTCTTTAGCCTTAAACACTCAAAGAGCGACAAAGGTCCTAACCGGAAGCCCCCCCTCCCCCCCAACCCATTCAATTCTGGAGCTCACCGGAACTCCGGTTCCCCCACCATAGAGTCTCTTCCTAGCACGGCATCCTTTTTCCTTTTACCAACAGGCAACGGGGAGCCACAGCGGAGGGATGAAAAGCCACATGCGGCTCCAGAACTGTGGGTTGCTGACCCCTGAGCACGAGGATAAAATAAGGAGTTGCTCCAAGTGTTCCAATTTGAATTTCCAAAAGAACGGGAGATTATAACAGGATATGACAGCCAGTTTAGTGTAATGTTAAGGTATTGTCTTAAAAACCAGGAGATTGTAAATTCTAATCCGCATGAAAGATGGTTGAGTGACTGGACCAATCCCTCTCTTTCAGCCCAACCTACCTAGTTGTTGTTGTGGGGAAAACAGCAGTAGGAGGGAATATTAGGTATGTTCACTGCCTTGAGTTACCTATAAAGTAATAAAGGGAGGTTTAAAGTCTAATAAATAAAATAAAAATACAAAATATAAATAAAGCACTGAATCCTCAGGTCATATATTTTCGTGCTGTAACATGAGGATTGGATTCCAGATTTTATACTGTTGCAATGTTGTTGCCCAATTGTATCTAAGAAGGTCTGCCCAGGATGAAGTCAACAGATTAAAGAGATTAATGGGACAGGATGAAACCTATTTAAATGCTGAGCATCAAGTGGTGATTAGGCAATGGAACTGCTGCTATCTATGATTTGCATTCAAGCATTTTTGCACAGGTCATGATAAGTAATTTCCCCTCCAAAGAGAAGGAGATGAATGCCATTGCATTAATTTAAATATCCTTGGTTGTTTTGAAAATATCAGCAGGGAATGAAAGTAAGCAGATTTCAATCATTTTCTTCGCCTCTGACAATACTGGCTCCATTCATTAGTTTCTTTGATCCCATTTTCCATCTATCTGAGAGCTTTAAGAAAAAGCCCAAATATGAAATATGAATTATTTTAAAATCGCATTTTAGCTGCCCCAAATAGATAATTTTATATATATAGTGATACTGAGTGCTACATTGCAAAAATAATAAAAAGGCAAAGAATCTGGAGAGAGAAAATCATTTTGGCTTGCTGTTCCAGATGGCTGATTTACATTCTAAAAGCATCCCTAGCAGGAAAGTCTCTAGAAGTTAAAAGTACACTTTTCCTGCCCTGACCTTTCCAGTGACTCAGTGACCTGAGATCTCAGAACCACCTGGGCATTTAGAGACAGAAGAACCACATCCTTCCACCTTGTTGACACTTGCACTCCCCTCCTCTCATTCCCCTTTCTAAAAATATTCCACCAACCCCCAGCCCATGAGAACAGTGTTGCTGGAACAGTGCAGAAATGCAAGACCTTGGCTGCGTTCCTTGCCAAAAAAAAGTTTTTTCAGACAGATTTTATTATAAGCAGACCTCCCTGAAATGTTTGTGTAGGAAGTTAGCACCCACCCCTCTTCTAGAAAAATGAAATATGTTAGGAAATATTAAAAAGGCAGAATATTATACTTCCCTGGATGAGAAAAAGAGAAATGTGTTTTAAAGACAAAGCAGCTCCCTGCAGCTTCCTGCCCCCAACACCTTTGTCAATGGGACATTAAGACCTGAGCCAGTCTATTCTACATAATAAAAATCTACTTCCTTAAGGCAGAGCCTTACAGGAATCCCAAAGCCCTTTCATAATATCATCACCCAGCAACAGCTCAACCAAGCATGGGAATCAAAAGACAGACAGCCCACAACAATGATGGCTAACCTTTTTTGGCTCATGTGCCAAAAGCGGGGGGAGTGCAGGGGGGCTCATGTGTGGGCGTCCCACACCCATAATGCTATGTGCGCGACCCTCTTCTTTTGGCATGCTTTTTTCGCCCTCCCCAGGCTCCAGAGGCTTTCTAGGAGTCTGGGGAGGGTGAAAACAGCCTCCCCTACAACCTCCAGAGGCTTCAGGAGCTTTCCTGAAGCCTCCATAGGGTGAAAAACAGCCTGAAAAGAAGGCCTAAATCAGCTGGCCAGCGCACACTTGCATGCTGGAGCTGACAGGGCAATGCCTCGCGTGCCCTAAGAAATGGTTCCGCGTGCCACCTGTGACACCCGTGCCATAGGTTCGCCATCACTGGCCTACAAAGTTAGCTAAGACACCCATCACCTGGGAGTCTGACCACCAATCAAAATACAGTTTTTACACAGGAACAGGAAGCTCCAAGGCAGGGCCCAAGAGAGGGTATAAAACTCAGGCTCTCTCAGCATCTCTTCCCTTTTTTCTTCAAGATCTTCAAAGCATGTGATCCTCTTTTCCCCAGGACCTCAAACAATGTGGTTCTATCCACCATTAAAAACCATCTTCTCAAGCAGCTCCCATGTTTCTAGTGTCTTTTTTCCCCACTTGGAACTGATCCCAGAAGGACATTTCTTCCAACATTTGAAAATATGGATGAAGCTTAGATAGAATCAGCAGCAGCCTTTTCATAAAAAACTTGAGACCAAAGGATTTCAGATAGTAGGAACAATATAGCTAGTTCAGGAATACACAACTTGTAGGAAGAAAGAATGAGGAAATTCCAAGGCTCATATCAATCTAAGCTGTCTTGCTATAAGCAATCCAGACACAAAGGGGAACTCCACTTATTAAAAGATTTAAAGAGTGGTCCACAGAATTTGATCTTCATCTATTGCTGGAGGATACAAGCCCAATTATTTCAGCACAAGTTGGGAGATTTTCCTCTGAAGCCATACAAAAGCACAAGGCTTTATGGATAAGGAAAAAAAATCATCAGGCTCACCAAATCTTTGTACATTTAATCCGCCTTAATACTGCAGGCCATAAAATTATTTACTTCCTACACTTAATTTTAACTTGTTCTTATGTGCACCCAATTAAGGATCATAAAGTAGCAAGTAAAATAGATATTTTTTCAGAGAATAGTTTTATAGGCTTATTTAACTGTAACAGTTCAACAGATTTTTATGCTATTTTAAATTTACCTACTTTTCTTTACGTGTATATAATTATTTTGCTGCATTTTCTTTTTCTCTCTGTTTGCCCAGATGACCAACTGTAATGAAATTTGTTCTGATCTGAAATTCCAGGGAGACACTAGGATGTGCATTTTGTAGAAAATTCATCAGCATTAAAAATTTAGCAATTTTCAAATGAAGAACTTTTGGACTGAGAAGATGGATACGTAATGGATGGATTAATGAAGGGAAGGAGGCAAATACTCCAATTTGAGTGGGTTGTTCAAGGGCAAGCGTGTTATAGGGTGACTCACATTAAAGAGAGGCAGGTCTTTTATTATAAGAGAACAAAAGCTGGAAGGGACCTTAGAGGTCTTCTAGTCTGAGCCCCTGCTTCAGCAGGAAATGCTATACCATTTCAAACAAATGCTTTTTCAATTTCGTCTTTAAAACTTCCAGTGTTGGAGCACCTACAACTTCTGGAGGCAAGCTGTTCCACTGATTGTTCTCACATTCCTCATTAGTTTTAGGTTGCTTTTTCTCCTGAATTAGTTTCTATCTAGAACAAGTTGCTTCTTGTTCTGCTTTCATCTGCTTTGGAGAATAGGTTGAGCGCCTCTTGTTTGTGGCAGCCCCTTAAATATTCTATAGCTTTTGTAATAAGAAGAAATGTTCTGACAACGAGAACAATTAACCAGAGGAATGGCTTGCCTCCAGAGGTTGTGGGTACTCCATCACTGCAGGTTTTTAAGAAGAGATTGGACAGCCATTTGCCTCCTATGGGAATATACAGTAGGTATAGGATCTTCTGCTTGAGCAGGAGACTGGACTAGAAGATCTCCAAGGTCCCTTCCAACCCTGCTATTTTGTTAAACGGATATTGAATGGAGAGGCATGAGAGCTTCAAAGAACATGGGAATCTCTGAGCTAGTGTTTTTCCTGGCACCCAGACTCTGTTCTACTCTGTTCTATCTTGTAGACTGTGTTCTATCTTGCTCACCTGGACCTCAGATTGTCCTTCAATGCCCTGTGTGTTTGCTCCTCTGACTGTTCTGGTGCTATTTTTGATGTTCACTCTGGACCTTAATTATTCTCATTGCTTTTCTTCTGTTCTGAGTTGGCCTTATTTTCTTGATCCATGGGGATCAAGTATGAAAATGTTGTTTCAGGCTTAATGTATCAAATGTAGCCTAGATTACAAGAATTAAAAAGATTGTGTAGCATGACAAGGCCTTCAGTTTTTGACTGTTCTTCAAGTAAATCAGGACAATGCACTGTCCTTACAACAACCCTGTTGGGCAGATATGGCTAGAAAGGAAGATCAATTATTTCCATGGCTGATCATGGATTTCAACTTCTGTACACCTAGTTAATTTTAGCAAACTCTCCCTTGTTTGACTTCGGTCTGTACTTACACTGGTGCAGAGCCATGTACTGTAGAGCAGGTGAATCCGAAGGCTTCGCTACTCTGTAGAAAAGACGATGTAGAACAATGTAGAAAAGACGTGGAGACTCTGGAAAGAGTGCAGAGAAGGGCAACCAAGATGATTAGGGGACTGGAGACTAAGACATATGAAGAACGGCTGCAGGAGCTGGGTATGTCTAGTTTGATGAAGAGAAGGACCAGGGGAGACATGATAGCAGTGTTCCGATATCTCAGAGGGTGCCACAAAGAAGAGGGAGTCAAACTTTTCTCCAAGGCACCTGGGGGCAGGACAAGGAGCAACGGGTGGAAACTAACCAAGGAGAGAAGCAACTTAGAACTAAGGAGAAATTTCCTGACAGTAAGAACAATTAACCTCTGGAACAGCTTGCCTCCAGAAGTTGTGAATGCCCCAACCCTGGAAGTCTTTAAAAAGATGTTAGATAGCCATTTGTCTGAAATGGTATAAGGTTCCTGCCCACGCAGGGGGTTGGACTAGAAGACCTACAAGGTCCCTTCCAACTCTGCTATTGTATTGTATTACTCTAATGAAGTGAACTAAATGTGAACTAAACTATGCAGCCTAAGGAAGAGGCATATTCTCTTTTCAAAGCAGAGATTGGACCAGAGGTATATTCAGCAGGTTCTGACCAGTTCTGGAGAACTGGTAGCGGAAATTTTGAGTAGTTTGGAGAACCAGCAAACACCACCTCTGACTGTGAATGCCCCAACACTGGAGGTCTTTAAGAAGATGTTGGATAGCCATTTGTCTGAAATGGTATAGGGCTTCCTGCCTAGGCAGGGGGTTGGACTAGAAGACCTCCAAGGCCCCTTCCAACTCTGGTATTGTATTGTATTATATGGTATGGTATGGTATGGTATGGTATGGTATGGTATGGTATGGTATGGTATGGTATGGTATTGTCTGGCCCTGCTCCCATCTATTCTCTGCCTCCCAAGTCCCAGCTGATTGGGAGGAAATGGAAAGTTTGCAGTAACCTTCCCCTGGAGTGGGGAGAGAACCCTTCCCCTACCACCCCCACCAAGCCACCCCCCATGGAACCAAAAGTAAAAAAGTTTGAATCCCACCACTGGATTGGACCATACCTGTGGGGGAATGAGCTAGCTCAGTATTGCACATAGGTAAAACTTGATGGCTCCAAATATCTCACAGAAGGTCAACATCCTATTTGCATTTAGTCAGGAATAAGCCCTGAATATTAGAATAGGAGCTACTTTATTTCTCAATAGCCATTCTCGTGTTTATGCATATTTGCAGGGGAATTTGAAGGATTAATTGTATTACACATTTCATTGAATGTTTTATCTTTGCATTAAACTCTGATCTAGAATCAATTGTGGTTGCTTCTCTCATGAAGGCTTGAAGGGAAGCCCCAAATGATTTGTGAAAGAATAAATTATCCTGCTCTGGAAAAAAGGGAGGAGTCTTATACCTTTTTTTTTCAGGGCAGGATAATCTATTCTTTCATGAATAATTTGAAGATTTCTCATCCAGCCTTTGTGAACTCATGAAGTGTAGTCTTAAGAACACAGAATGAGTGACAATTAACAAGGTTGAGCGATGGTCTGCAATATCTTTAGTAAAACAAATGTATAATATTAAGACATATTGTAGGTGGCTAAATAGCTTGTTGAATAAAGTATGCTTTATAACTTGGCAGAACACAGACTGTCCAAAAGATATTAACAGGGGTTCCCAAACTTGGCAACTTTAAGACTTGTGGACTTCAACTCCCAGAATTCTCCAGCCAGCTATGCTGGCTGGAGAATTCTGGGAGTTGAAGTCCACAAGTCTTAAAGTTGCCAAGTTTGGGAACCCCTGATATACAATATACAATACATTTGGAACTGAAATAAGGTACCTTCTGTTTGAATTGTCCTTTAGTGAAAGTACATTATGAATATAAAGATGCAACATCCCATTGTATAAAAGCTAATACCTATGATAAATTAGTCATTGATACAACATATGCCTTGCCATATGTTCCTAATAGCAGGCCATTTTCACATCAGATATAGTGGAAGAGAGCTACCAGACAGAGCTTGCAACATATCCAGATGACCACTGGATGGAAGCAAATAAATAAATAAATAAGAAAATAATAGCTCTTTGTTGTCATCTGGTGGTTGTCCAGATATTCATAGCCTTTTTCTGATAGCCTTCTTCAGAATAAAGTTTACCACCTATAAAACCAATTAGAAAAATATCCTGTAAGAAATATTAATTCATATACTTACCAAATAATAGGTATTGCTTCTATCTTGGAATCTTGCTTCTATCTTGGAATTCTCAACTGGGCATTGACTGGACCCAAGCCTATTTACCTGAGCAAAGGTCCGCACTTTGCAATTACATCTGAAAACTTATGTGAGTCTTTTGGAATATAATGTGATTTGGTTTGACAATCAGTTCACTAGGCCAAAAACACCCCAACCCAAATGTAAAGAGCTCCACAGTGCTTTGCAGCCCTTTCGAAGTGATTTTATAGAGTTAGCATATTTCCCCCAACAATCTAGCTCCTCATTTTACCCACCTCAGAAGGATGAAAGGCTGAGTCAACCTTGAGCTGATAAGATTTGAACTGCCAGATTGCAGGTAACTGGCAGTCAGCAGAAGTAGCCTGTAGTACTGCACCACTGTGCCACCAAGACTCAATATATGAGTCAGTTACTAAGACAATAACTGGGTCTGGAATTTCCATCACTAAGCATATATAAGGAAAGGAAGAATATGGGTTCCTTCATTAAGTGGATATTCTTAATTTTTAACTATTCATATGCAGTGTGAATTAATATATATTGGTATATATAACCACATATTCAAGCTTTATAACCTTGAGTTTATTATCTAGAACCATGATGGCGAACCTATGGCACGTGTGGCACAGGTGGCACACAGAGCCATTTGTTAGGGCATGCGAAGTCTCCTGAAGGCTCTGGAAATCGAAAATTGGCCCTATGGACAAACCGGAAGTCACTATTCCTGAACTTCCGGGGCCCCTGTTAGTCTGTTTTTTGCCCTCCGGAGGGCGTCCGGGGCAGGGAAGGCTGTTTTCACCCTCCCCAGGCTCCAAGAAAACCTGGGAAGGACGAAAGTACATGGAGGGGGAGGTGTTTGTACCTATAGCATTATGGATATGGCACAACCATGCACGACCCCCATGCGCTCCCCCCACTTTTGGCATAGGAGCTAAAAAATGTTTGCCATCACTGATCTAGAATTACGTATGAATTAGATCACTATAGCATACTTAATAAACCATGCTTACTGCAGTGTATGAACCCAACCGCTTTTTGCATGTGCCAGGACAAATCATAAATACCTTTCATTCTAAATTATGCATTTAGTAAAATGAGCCCATTCCTATGCAAAGTTAAATATTTCCAGAGCTTTTCGAACTATCTACATGCTTACAAGGGAGAACTCTTTCTCCCTCCCTCCCAATTCTGCATATCAGACAGAGCAGTGAAGCAAAGAATGTACATCACAAAGTACTCGTGGTTTATTCATCATCTCATCTGTCTCTTAGTATTCATTATTTATGGCTGCATTTCATAGTGCATCTTTTGAACATACCACAGGATCTGTCTTTAAAAATCATTGCACAAAACATAGGGGAACTACATCCCCACAGGCCTTGGTTTGCTGAGGGAGAGGAAGGGAAATGTAAAATTAGAGTTAATCTTGGAAGATATTGCCACTATAAGAATTAATTGAGGCAGGCAAACTGTTTTCCTTCTAATTATGTGACAAAAGGTGGGTCTTGGTCCAGAACTTCATGGGATGAAGTTCCTCTTCGGGGAGAGGGAGCGGTCTACAAATTAAATTTGATTGATTGATTTTAATAAACTGGAATATAAATATGACCTTCATAAATTCAACTCCATCTGAAACTTAGTAATTGATCATAAAATAATAATTACCAAATTATATGAAACAATTTTAATACAAGAGAAGGAAGTCTTAACAAGTACATGAGAAGTACAGAACTTAGGTAATTTGAATGAATTAATGGCAAAATATATTTCATTGTTCTGGCCATATTCTGTTATTTGTACCTGCCAATCAAAGACTAATGTGGCTTTTAGCTTCAAAAAATTATGTACTACAAAATAACATGTGTTAGTTTCAAAAGTTATGAAAACTGCTAAATAAAGCCACCAAGTTATTTCTCACCGTTTTTCTCTGAGTATCTCATCAACGCCCAAAGAAAAATTCCTTGATTTTTTTTTTCTCTTGACCCACACTTCTTTTCTACATTTGTTTCACGGTTTGTTATTCAATCTCTCTACATAACCAAACTCTTCTTTCATACTGATTGCTCACTTTCTGATTGCTCATTTTTGTATTCAGTCCACATCCATTCAGCATCTATTCATTCTTAAATTTACCTCTTTTTGTTTTACCACATATACTTCTAAGTATCCAATCTTACTCTATTCAACTCTCTTTGATGTTTCCTCTGACCTACCCAACTCTCTTTCCATATAACAATATGGACAGAAGTATGCCCTTATGTAGTTATTTTTACTTCTTTCAAAGCTACTTTTCCTCACAACGTATCATGTCCTACTTTCCACCTTTCTACCAGCATTTCCATATCTTAAAATGTCTCCATTCCTTCCTTCTGATATTTTTAGTAAACAGACAATGTATTTATGCTCCATGAATGTATGCCTGAAGATAGCAAGAAAACTGATTTGCCAAATAATACAATAACAATAATCAGCAATCACATCCATAGCTATGGAATAAAAGAAAGTTGTATTCATCTTTGCATCTTCACACTAAGTAATATTACACGAATCGGTTTTTCTTTATTTTGAAGTTTCCAAGAAATGGGGAGGAATTAATTGAGGAGGCCATATTTTAATAACTGGATATGCTACTAAAGGGTTGCATGGCTGCAAGTATAGGCAAGTGCGGTAAAATGTATGTTTTGCAGCTGTTTCAATCTCTAGCATGTTTAGATCAAAGAACTCAGGGAAATATTGCAATCAACTAAAATTACACAAAGGATCTTGTAAATCTTTTGAGTTCTCTAGAAGAGGGGTCCCGAGCCTCCAGACCGTGGCCCACTGTGGCTTGTTCAGAAATGGGCTGCTCAAGCGGTGGATGAGCCAATGTGAATGCGTGAAACTCCCCTCATGCAAGTAGTGGCCGCCTGCATGAGTGCGTAACACTTCCCTCCTGCGAGCGGCGGTCACTTGCAAGAGTGTGACACTCCCCTCATGCAAGCCACAGCTGCTTGTTTCATGTGCAAAGCTCCCTTTGTGTGAGCCATGGGTACGCAGGCCCACAGGTTACACAAATCGAGCTGTGCGTGCTTGTGCACACCCACCTACCATTCACAGGGAACTATCCCCTCTCCCTCCCCTGCCAAGCCACCAAGCCAGAAAGGTTGGGGACTGTTGTTGTAGAATACATCATCATCAGGCAAGATTTTCCAAACAGCAGGAAATGGGAAAGGAAACAATACAAAAATGTATTTGACATTGTAGGTAGCTGGTCTCTAATTTAGATTCATTCTATTTTTTTAATATAATTTTATTGTAAATTAGTAACAGAAAAAAGAACATTAATAAGACATTGACAAGACAAAGCAAAACTACACAGATACAACTGGGAGTAACCCACCCCATATATGTGCACAGTATGTACACAGTTACCAAGTAACATCGTATACCATCTTACTACATTCCTAGATATTCCAGCTATTTCTATTTGTCTATATCTTACATTTGTCAATTCCCCATAGATTCATTCTAAAGGTGTTCACAAACTGAATGGATTTGTTGCCATTAGATGCAACTGTTGCCAGGTTTCACTTATTGTGGGGCCAATCAAATGATGATTCCCCCTAGGTCTGAAGATGTAAAACCTAGCAGCTTCCAATCTTTTTCTTACCAGTAGCTAAGCTCACCAGGCAGAGGCAGAAAGAAGAAAACGCTAAAGTCTTACAACCACATTCTGGTATGCATGCTCTTCTCTTGGCAGAGATTTAACAACAAGAAACTTTATTAATTCGTTGTCTGGCACTATCAAAAAGCCATAAAACCGACAGAGAGAAAACAGTAGAAAATATTGGTAATAAATCATCACAGCAATAGCACTTAGACTTATATATCACTTCATAGTGCATTATAGCCCTTTCTAAGCGGTTTACCGAGTCGGAATATTGCCCTCAACAATGTGGGTCCTCATTTTACCAACCTCGGAAGGATGGAAGGCTGAGTCAACCCTGAGCCTGGTGAGATTCGATCTGCCAAACTGCTGGCGATCGGCAGTCAGCAGAAGTAGCCTGCAGTACTGCATTCTAACCAGTATACCACCATGGCTCTTTCAATAGTCAATCCTATTCTGTTCTAGTTCTTTAAAATGGCATTTGATATAAACATGGAAGATTTATTTATTTACATTATTTGTCACGTGCTGGTGATAAGCAGGGGGCATGATGGCTCAGGGGATAAATATGCTGAGCTTGTCAGCTGGGAAGCTGACTGCCCGTGTTCAAGACCCAAGCACTGTGCAATGGGGTGAACTCCCGTGACTCACCCCAGCTCCTGCCCACCTAGCATTTCAAAAGCATGAAAATGCAAGTAGATAGGTAGGTATCACTTCCGTTAGGAAGGTAACTGCATTCCATACACCTCGGTGTATAACCATGCTGGCCACATGACCAGGGAAATATCTTCGGACAACACTGGAACCCTTGGCTAAGAAACAGAGGTCAGCACTGACCCCTAGACTTGGACTGGACAGAGGAAACCTTTACTTTGCTTTTAGTGATAGGCAGGTTCATTTCCTGCAGAGATTCAATAGAGCAGGGATGTCCAAACTTGGGAACTTTAAGACTTGTGGACTTCAACTCCCAGAATTCCCCAGCCAGCTATGCTGGCTGGGGAATTCTGGGAGTTGAAGTCCACAAGTCTTAAAGTTCCCAAGTTTGGACATCCCTGCAATAGAGCTAAATTGGGTTGTGATTTCAAATGGTGATAGGCACTGAACCCTCAAAGCCCCAGTCCATATTAGAATCACAGAAAAATCTCACTTTCTATAGGCAAACTCCCATCCTGAATGGTTGATGCATTTTCTAGCACATGAAAAATAAAAGATCAGTATTTTTCAAACTTGGCAATTTTAAAATGTGTCAGCTTCAACTCCCAGAATTCCCCAGTCAGCATAAAGTCCACAAATCTTACAGTTGCCAAGCTTGGAAAAACAACTCACTAGTTTATATCGCTTTTATGTACGTAGATCGAAGAATCAGTTGGCTGGAGAGAGGAAAAATTTCTAAGTCAGATGCCCGGACTACTACAGTAAAACAATAAAACGGAGCTAAATGGATAACCAGACTTACATTTCAAAATTAACATAGTAAACTTGCATTAGGGGATTAAAAGAACTGAAACATTAAACTTGATCTTTGAATCCACTTTGCAAATATTGGGATCCGGGTTAGGGAATACAGTACTTCCTTCTCTTTCTTCAGAAAGTTTTCCTAGCTTCCTTCTTCTGCCACCTGCTGGAATTATGCCTATCCTGCATTTCTTTTCTTTGAATAAATAAACCCTGTACTTCCCTGAGCAGAAAAAAACAAACCCCTATTGTTGATTTTTCTAAAAGGAAAAAAAAACATTGTCAACATTATGACTATTGGTTTGTTGTGTGTGTTTTCCCCCTTCTCCTCTTTTTCTGATACATGCATTCTAATGTTCAAACATAAAAAGAACGCAAGCTCTAACCTTTAGTTTCATGACAAATGAATTGCTTGTTGCATTTTTCCTCAAACGATCCCTCTAGAACAGGAGTGAGGAACGATGGCCCTTTTATGACTTTTGCACTTCAACTCCCAGAATTCCTGAGCCAGCCATGTTCACAGGTCATAAAGGGGCCATTGTTCTCCACCTCTGCTCTAGAAGACAGTGCTCCCTGGCTTTTGTTTGATCAATATCCTACCACCATTCAGCTACTAGAGGGGAGAAACTGATTAGGCAACACAGTATATTAAAGCCCCCATTGCTATAATATGGTGTTAAATAACTATTTACCTCAGCTCTGCCACTATCACCAGAATAAAACTGTTGTGCAAGTTACTGAATGCATCTGCTTTCTTAAAAATGCAAATCTAAGCAACCTAATGACGTCTCTAAATTTTTTTGAGCCATTCTCCCTGTGGATACCCACATCTCTCATAATCCTTAAAGGTTGACCATAATAACTGGGTTTTAGGTAAATTATAGTTCAACTCAGAGGTGGGTTTCAGTTGTTTCTCTCCGGTTTGGGCAAACCAGCTGCAGGAGGCTCCGCCCACCCGCCCCAACATAATGCGCCAACACTGCGCATGCACAGAAGGCTGTGCACATCTGCATACGTGTGTGCACTCACATTTGTGAACTGGTAGGGAAGGTAAGTGAATCGACCTCTGGTTCAACTTAACTCAAGGATACCATATTACCAGATAATGCAGTGGTGGGATTCAAAAATTTTTACTACCGGTTCTGTGGGTGTGGCTTGGTGGGTGTTGTTTGGTGGGCATGGCAATGGAAGGATACTGTAAAATCTCCATTCCCTCCCCACTCCAGGGGAAGGTTACTGAAAAATCTCATTTCCTCCTGATTAACTGGGACTCGGGAGGCAAAGAACAGATGAGGCGGGCCCAGTCAAAGGTGGTATTTACCGGTTCTCTGAACTACTCAACATTTCCACTACTGGTTCTCCAGAACTGGTCAGAACCTGTGGAATACCACCTCTGGGATAATGCCACAATAGACATTATCACTTTCATTGACTCTTAGTTGATGGTTAGCAGAATGACTTTTTTTCTTATAAAGAGCCCGACAGGTCTTTGGTTATATATTTTAGGAATTGAGGGGGGGGGGGGATTCTGTGTTATCTGGCACATTTTAATTACACTCAGCATATACTTGTAATCATTTTATTATGCAGCATACCCTATCTTTGTATTATGGTACTTTAATACTTTTTAATGATTTGTATTTACACATATCCATTTTTTTCTACTTGGCATTGTGATTCTTCCAATATCATAGCCCATGAAGGACTGCGTATAAATGTTATACACAAAATTAATACCAAAATTCTAGCAAGGTTCAACTTTTTATTGTTCTTAATATGGATTAACCAGATGTACATGTTGTTAATATAAGATTGGCTTAGGAGACAACCGCTAACACCTTGGCTACTTCTAGATGATCTTCAGAACCAGACCAGAAGCAAGATCTGTTGAGATTTCATCTTGCACTATTTGCTCACTGCATGGAGACACATGGACGCAGAGCTTCCTCTAAGATCTTTCCTCCTTATAGCCAGGTTGCATCCTTAGAGATGACTGAACTTTGAACTCTCCATCAAGGAAGCATCATTCAGAGACATATTCATTTCTTACTTTCTCCAGAGACGTTCGTTGGACTTGCTGGGTTTAGCCTGCTGCTCTATTATTTCAATTTAAATACTGAACAGGTCCAAACTTACTTTGCTTTTCAAAGTCAGCCAGTCAGCCAGTGTTTACAGAGAGGTTCCAGTTTGTAAATTCAGCATAGCCTATGGATACTGATGCCTTTACCATTGGTCTATTGTAAAAGTGTATAATATGGTTTCCCCTAAAATAAGCCCTCCCAGGATAAGCCCCCCCTGAAAATAAGCCCTCCCCTAAACCATTTAAACATATGTACAGCCGGTCCCCGCCATTTCCTGGGGGGGGGAAACATGCCCCAAGTGCCCACGTGCACCTGCTGTCCACACAGAGGTCATACCTGATAGAGGTCATACCTGCAAAGCGTAGCTACCATGCTCCTTCTCTTCGTGACAGCCATAAAAAGAGAAGCAGGCTCTTGATGTGCCTCGTGCACCCCTCCTTACCTACCGGTAATGGTGTTATGATTGGAGCAGGCCATCCCACCGTTCACGAAGTAGCTACTGTGCTGGTGCCACTCAGACCGCCGCCTAAAGCAACCATGGCCGTTTTTGCAGCTGCAAAAGCAGGAGGCCCAGCGACATTAGGGCTGGCAAGAGTTTACCAGAAACAGACACAGAACTTCTGGCCCTCTGTGGATCAGCTGAGGTTAAGGGGCCTCCCGCACCTCAAAAATAATAAGACCTCCCCAAAATAAGATCAAGTCTTATTTCAGGGGTCAAAAAATATAAGACCCTTTCTTATTTTCAGGGAAACATGGTACTATATATTTTACCTGAAAAATAGTTCCTGCAATAATATCCCAACCTGTTAATTCATTCCCACTTTCTGCTTACTTCTGCAATATTCCCTGCGAGTGTCCCACGAACTCCAGTGGGTCTACTTCAAATTGTTGTGATTATTTTAATATGCAGCCAACTTCTGTCGTTTTCTGCTCAGTTGCTAAAACAGAGGACTCTCACCTTCCCCATAACAGCTTTTAACCATTTGAGAATCACTTTTATGGAAAGGGGGCGCGCGGATGAGTTAAATATAAAGTCTGACAAAATGCAAGAGGAGAGAACTGGGGTTACTAAATTCAAATTTTAATTTTGCAGCTTGTTTGATCTGTGAGTGTTGCTATGAAAAAGAAGGCTTTTGAAGTTAGAAGATGACAACCTGTGGTTCGAAGGGCATAAATATTTGTGATATGATAAAGTTAAAAATTAATGTAGATTTTAAAAATCTTTTTATTAGATGTGCCATGTTGAGAATATGGATTAGTTATAATTTAGCCGGTGGGACTTTTGATTCAGTCATCTTGTATGCCAATCACCCCTTCTAGCTTTGTGGCATTTGTAATTTTGATTAAAATTCCCTGTTCACCCTTATCCAATTTATTAAAATGTTAAACACATTGGAAATTCCCTTTAAGCTATTATTAATTAGAACTATTAAATATGGTTGCTTAAGCAGCTGTTGGACCACTAAATTGTAATTTTTAGTCCTCAGTGAATGACAGAGGCCGTTTCAGACAATCACCTGGACCCTTGAGGACTCAGACTTGAGACAGATGCTCCTCCCTTCTGTCTACAAGTGGATCTCCATGCAAAGGGTCCACATGGAAAGATTGCATTACAGCATTATTTATAATTCTGATTAATCTTAAGCATTCAGGAAAGTCCTTGGTGGATAGTTTGTTCAGATAATTAGCACCTAAATAATCCAGTCTTCCATTGTCTGTATTAGGGAGTATACTAATTCAAAAATATTTTGATTAGTACCCCATTCTCCCCCTTCCTTAGATATCCAGAACCTTTATCAGTTGCCTTGGTTTTGTATTTTTGACAGAAATCTTGGCCCTTTTTCAATAAGTCAAGAAACATAGGATAGACAGTACAGGCAAGAAACACCCATTACAGTGATGGCGAACCTTTTTCTTAGTGTGCCAAAACTGTGTGTGCGCTATTGCAGGAGCACACATGCCCACTCAATCCTCCCCCGCCCACCTGCGCATGTGACCCCATGTGCATGCGTGCCATAGGTTCACCATCATGGACCTATTACAATATGTTTCTATGAAGCTTTGGTGTTTTCTCCCCAATCCTTGCAGAACATGTTTACTGTAGAAAATAGTTGAAGGCCACTACTTAATCTCTCCAGGTCTGCTACTAGCTTGTATAAATCATTCTGGTGACACTAGAAGAGCAAGATCAACCCTTGTTGACCAGGCTTTTCCATTTTGGAGGGTTTAATGTTGAAATTAGCAGGATTTTGCATCCTGAAGACATGGTGCAGGGAAGGGGCTGAGATAGTAGATCCATAACCTGCTTATCTTCCTAACAAAAATTGCATTGTCCCCAAATCATTACATTTTGTCAACATGATTTGAGTGCTTTGGAGGTTATATATAACCTTTAGAATGCCCAATCAGAGTTCATTGGTTTTGGCTCCACGTTACATGAATATCCTTGTTTTGAAAGGGCAATCATGCAAATTGGTGAATAAATTCAGTAAATAGATCCTGTAATTTCACCTCTTACACCAGATTCTAGAGAACTACATTGTATGTGGGCTTTGTAGAAGAAAACATAGAAACATAGATGGATTATGTAGTTTTGATATCTTGTAGCACAATACTTGATCTGCCTTAGGTAACTGATCCTGTTATTATTACTCTGATGTGTAAATTCCCCAACTGCTAAGCAACTAATAGTCAAATACCTATCTGCATAGAAGTGAATTCAGAAGCTTTGTCTCAGGATATGCTTAAAATAAATGCCTACCTGTCCAAAGTGCATACCATTATTTAAAATCGCAATATTTAAATAATCAAGACAGTGAATCAAGAGGAAATTATTAGAAATGTTTATTAAAACTAAAGGCACAAATCATGAACAAGGCTTGTTATTAAAAATAGGCACAGACAAAAACGTGCACTTCCCTCAATGTTCAGGCACCTGGAAAATGCTGCAGGTTTTGCAACACATTTGGTCACTCGGTTGCCAGAGGATCTTGAGTGTCTGTCCTGGAAACTTACCAAAGAAGTTGCAATCCTTAAGAACTATAACAATATCTCAGCAACCTTTAGCCATCTCAACCAGATCCCCCAACTTTTCTAGATAATGATTTGAATCCACATCAATTACACCGGGCACTCTTGGCACCTTCTCCTCTGCTGTGCTTTCAATTTTAATAAAAGAACTTGCCCAACTGGACTTCTCATGCTCCTCACTAGAAGAAGTCTGATGAAAAGAGAATCATGTGCACTCTAGGCTTATTTCTTTGATCCAATAGATTTTAAGGCTTTGTAGAACTATTTGCATTATGAGCTATACTAAGTGCTTCCCATTCGGATTAAGGTACCAGAGCTTTCTGGCTCCAATCCTCCCTGGTTCTTAGGTCGATAGCAGCAACGTTATCTGGGGTGCATATGGTCACCATGTTCAGAGTCAAGATAACTTGTTAGAAGGAAGGGGGCAGGGTGTATGGGTTTTCTTATAATAGCCTTCTGGCGCAACAGGCATTCTTGTTCATACATGTACCTGATTCTCCAAAAATCATTTTAATCACAACAGCAGCAAATGATCTCAGATCATTATTCTTAAGTGCTTGGAAATTCTTGCTAAACATCTGGAGGTCACCATTCCAATCCATTACAGAATTTTCAATTCTGCTGTGCAAGGCCAACTTGCATAGATCATGCTCTTCTCATAGGTTGCCTGCAACACAGCTCTCCATTCCATCCTTAACTCAAGTTCAAGTTGTGTGTTTAAAAAAAAAAATCTAGATTGCTTTTCTCAGACTGAAGCTTTTGACCATTGGCCATTTTCTCAGCTATCAATGGTGCTCATCAGTTTATTTAGGATTTTCCAATCCACCGCTTTAAATAGATGGGCTGGAGTTCCTCAAATAGCACGAAGATTGTCCTTCTTTCAAACAACATCCTGATATCTTAACCAGGAGGGTTAACCACACTGAGGTAAGGTAAGAAGGCATGAGATGTGAAGACCATGACTTGAAAAATTATGGAATAGCTTTTTGTTGCAGGTGATGCTGAAGTTGAAAGATGAAAACATTAAACAGCATTTTAAAGTACAGTAGAAGTGAAAATTGAGATTATCAGAGAAAATAGTGGCCATCTTATCTGTTGAATTGGGGAAAACTTGAGAGGTCCATAGGAAGTTGTTATGCAATCGTGCATAATCTTGCCCCCAATCCCAAGAAGGCAGAAGAGGGTTCAAATGCTGACTTATTATGGAAATACTGTTCAGCTTTTTGAACCATACAGTGTATTGCATTTTGCTGAAGACTCTTCAGGGACTTTTGCAGGTCAACATTGTAGTAACAATTATGGGGAATTTGTCATTCTACCACAGATAATTATGCTGTGCTCCTTACATTCTAGGTAACTATCAAAAAGTAAATAGATTCAATACTTCCTTACATTCTAGGTAACTATCAAAAAGGAAATAGATTATCTAAAATGTAAAGAATACAGTTTGGTTAATTGCTTTGATATATCCAAAAACTGGGTCCTGGCATCACAGCATTATTATTTTTCCCCAACCAGTAAGAATGGAACATCAATTCAGGAAAGTATTGGAATACTCAACTAGACAAATATCAACACGGTCTTTAGAGAATCGTTTCCCTTATTTTCTAGCAAGACCTTTTTCTTCTGAAGGGGGGGAGGGGCTGGTACCCTGCACTAGGTAAGTTAAAGAGAAAAAATATCTGGCACATTACAGTGACTTTTGTATGAGCTGCATCAGAAAGAGGTTGGCCAAAGCAGCACTTGTCTTCCCTTGTAAAAGCAAGATGTACTCAGAATGGATATATCAAAAGATATAAATCTATCAATGAGTCCTTTGGAACAGATTGTCACTCTGTTTGCTGCAGAGGGAGATATCCACATTACAAAAAGATAAACGTGTCAATACGGTAAGATGACCTATGTACAGAAATGCCATCCAGATTTGTGACCCTGGTGCTCTGTAGATAAATTGAATTAAAACTGCCAGCCCCAGCCAACTTGGCTAACATTTACTATTATAGGAAATCCAGAAGGCATCCAGATAAGGCTCACTTAGAGAGATCTGTAATGAATGTGAGTATGATCAAATTGCTCTCCTGCTTGTATCTGAAACAAGAAATAAGGTCTACCTTGGTTACAGAGAACATGTTTTGCCAGCTATTATTCTGAAGTAGTGCAGTCTAAGAGAACACGGTGTTAAGTTTCTTGAGGACAGTCTAGTTGCAAATGTCCAACGTGGGAAATGCGATGTTTGGAGAGTGTCAGCTGTTTCTCCTATGCAGAGCCTAGCAACACGGGGATAATTTTTAACTTGATTCGGCTTTAGGAATCGGCAACCTGAGAAAGAGTTGAAAGGTGAGGAGAGAGGACTGGAATCACGGTGTGTATCTATGTGTTTATACAACTACCTGCTGCCTGATGAATTTTGATTTGAGGAAGCATATTTATATGTGTTACCTGAAAGAAGACCCACTTAAGAGATGCTTTTGTTCAGGCTTTGTGTCCGTCCCCCCCCCCCCAAAAAAGCTCCAATGAAATTTAAATTATTTGGGACTAGGTGTCACAATGTTTTACATTAGTAATTCTCTCATCTGTTAAGAATACTAATGCACAACCCCTACCCAAAGCCACACACCAAGTCATGGTTACCTTTCCATAAAGCAAAATACGCTCCTAACATGTAGGAGCACACTTTGGTGAGTTCCAGTAAATAATACTTAAAGGGACTATGAAGGCACCTCAGGGACAGCACCAATTACTGCTTTGTGATGCACTAGGAACAACTCCTAGTCAAGCTAATGGCATCCTTATCTGCTGCTAAAGCCCCATTCCTTCAACTAAAGCTACTTCTCAAAATGGATAAACCTTGAATACAACTATTCCTTCCACCAACTCTTATCCTAGCACAGTGTGTGTTTCCCTCCCCCACCCCTCCCTTTCAACATACCAAAATATTTCTCTACAGCAGTGTTTCTCAATCTCAGCAACTTTAAGATGAGTGGACTTCCAATTCCCAGCATTGAATGGCTGAGGAATTCTGGGAGTTGAAAGTCCCCACACCTTAAAATGAATGAAGTGGAGAAATATTGCTCTACAAGATGAACCTGCTGTCCATCCTCTATGAATAAATAGCATTTCAGTTCACTTGTCTTGACCACTCATACTCTCTCAACATATTGATGAGACATGGAATCTCTTCGATATTCAAGTCTCTCTGACTACAACCTACTTGTTCCCAGGTCCTCTGCTGCCACTTGCTAGGTCAGCAATTCTAATCGGATACCTCAAGGGTCTCTTTCCACACACCTGGACATGTTGAGTTCATGCACCCATATTCCTCTGACACTATCCTTTTATCTTCCAGGAACACTGGATGGAGCCACATAAATAATAAATAAATAATATGAATCCATGATTTCTGGACGCAACTTATGCTTAGCATGGGGATTGGGGTAATGAAAAGAAAGGGTCAGTGTTTTTCCATTCACTTTACAGGAAAGGGGCAAACAAAGGCATTGGTGGGTTGCTGTCTCACAATACTGTGTAGAGTTAACCTCCCTTACTATCATGGAGAATAGCCAGCAACCCTCCCTTTCCTCCTGCTGAAGCAAAACGTTCCAGTAACTTCATTTCCTACGACAAGCAGTATCCCCTCTGCCTTGCTGTCTGTCTGCTCTAAACCTAAAGACAGCAGACTGAGCACCTCACTATTTAAAAAAAGAAATATCACCATAATAAAAACCCCATCACATCCCCAGATAGATATAGATGTATTCTACCAGGGATCAGTCTTTCCACAAAATAACATCCATAGTGGGAGGTGAGGAAAACCCAAAATAAATAAATAATCTGTACAGGACCCTCCTTAAAGCTTTATGATGAGGCTTATGAGGAAAAAGAAAAAATATATGTTTGCATCGGCATCCAGAAACAATTCACCCCACCATTCTCGGTGCCTCATATTTGAAAGCCAGTTTCTCCTTTTCAACCAGAGCATTTAAAAAAAAAACAAGAGCAAAAAAGAAAATGCCCACTTTTCTAACATATCCAATTACCCATTACCTTTCACTAGTTTGAGCAGCATATTTAACAAAAGGCTCCCATTGAATCACCCATCCTATCCATCCAGTTGGTTTTCTTTCTTCTACTTGACCAATGTTTAACTACCCAGTTGCAAATCTCTGGTTCATCGTTTGCCAGCATGCAGAATTTCCCAGTCCTAGGTAAAGGTAAAAATGCCAGCCAGCCAGGTAGAGATGAACTGCAAGAGGACAGATCAATGACTGTTCTGAGAAGTACCATTCTGGTCACCTTCTCCCACCGCTACCTGGCAGAAAGGTGCCCCTCACAATAATGTGCTCAGTGCTTCTGCCACACAACCCAAACAGCTTGATGAGAAAGGAATGGAGCCCCCATCCCCCTCTTCTAAGGATAACTTCTGACCATTGTGTTTTTCTAAGCCAAGATTGAGAAATTGCTCACAACGTAGAAAATTAAGCACCTGATAAAAAAGGGGGCCTGCCCACAGCCAAGTATTATCTAAAGTGAAATTCAGGGAAAGGAGTGGTTCAACAAGAATAACTAGGCTGCTGCAACAGCATCTCTAAAGCTATCCCTATAGATTCCAAACATGGCACCAGAGAATCAAGGTGACCCTACTCACCTATTCCTAAGTATTATTACTACTCTGGGCCTGGGCACAGCAGGCTTGAGGTGATGCCTGCTGCCTCTCAATCAGCTCACAAAAACAAGCTTGCAACATTCACAGCAGCAATTAGCTTCACAGCCACCTCCCTCAATTACAGGGAGATGGCCAGCAAAAGGCAGCAGCCCTTCCAGGAGCTGAGTGCCCTCACTGTCATTGATGCCAGACCACAATTCTGCCATTTTCCTTCCCTGGCATCTGATTTACAGCACACTGGCCCTGAAGATGACAACTAGCCCTGGAATTATATTCAGACGTCAGCTGCAAGAAGATTCCCCCGTGGTGGGGTAGAGTTGACCAGGTGGCGCTCCCCTTTCCCCAACCCAAGGACATTCAGAAATCCAAGGAGGTGAAATCTCCAAAGTCACAGTCAAAGAGCTCACTGATGCCTTCACCCTCCTCGAGCCCAAAATGATAGTCCTGAGTCTGGGGTGGTGAAAGTGCAATGAATTCAGAAGGGAGAAAACTTGAGAAGTCATCTTTGCCCTGCAGAAGCAAGGCATCCACGGAAGCCAGTGGTGAGAGGTTTACATCATCCCCGGGACACTTCAGAGGCAGCGCAGTCTCTCCAGATAACAAAGGTTCTGCCAAGAGATAAAGGGGAGACTTAGTAACCAGCATAATAGATATACCCGCGCCTTTAATCCCGTCAATATCTCAAATAATGCCTTGTCTGTACACAAAAGCAAAAGTTGCTTAATCTTCCAATTATATATAATTTCTTCCCAAATTGTATAAATGATTTTCGTGGCTCAGCTGCAACTACAAAAGTATCTGACTTGGTCTCTATCATAAATTAGGAATAAATTACATATAATTTGAAACAAAATGTAAAAACATTTTTAGAAAAACTCGTAAAACTTGGTACAGAAATGTACCAAGAAATGCATTGCCTTTCTTTCTCCTTTGTAGTTTTTCCCCAGCAAGCCTCTCTATGTAGAGCCTTTGTAGAAGTATGTTAGCAAAAACACAGCTTTTGTCACCTTTCTCAATGCTTCTCTATCCCACTAGATTGGTAGTACAGTTATCTTTTGCTCAAAGTAATATGTCCTATGCATTAAAAACCAGAATGTCAGCCTGGATAATACTTCAAGCATTTAAGTTTCCCCTCTTATCGTTTCCTATCTGGTTTCTCGTATATCATCTCCCCTAATGCCATCTGTTTCCATGCCGCCTCTCTTTATTCCACATCTTTGTTAAAGAGATTCAAGTGCAGAACCAAAAATGCAAGACCAACAACAACTCGCATACAATATTGCAAAAAGATGTATTTGCTTTAGAGCCAGCTTGCTCTTTGCTCATAATTTAAGATCAGATGCGGAAGCCTTTCTGTATCTAGTATATTTTATATATTGCAAATGCTATGAAGTAAAAACACAGAATAGAATGTCCTCCCTTATGGCATTTTGATACCAGAATTCCTTTCTCTTAAGATAAAAATGGGCATGATTCTTCAAACTAGGGCCATAATTTACACTTACAACTGCTACCAAGCGAAATTATTTGTTTTGGAAGTTGGACAGATTTGAAAGCTGGATTTGTTTTGCCTAACAGAGGCTTAGCACAGTCATTTCCAGCTCAATTTTGGCAGTATAATCTCAGCCTGAACAAAACTATGCCAGCAAATTTGAAGAATGAGACAGTAACAACAGATTGAAAGGGATCAATCTAAATATCATTAACAACAAAAATGACACTTAGCAGAGTCCACAAACTACTGGACAATATCCCTAATTTCATATCCTAGCAAAATAACGCTGAAGATCATCCAATTGCATATTAGAACAAGACATGAAAAGGGGGATACCAGCCATTTAAGCTGGTTTGGGGAAAACATATAGAGAACAAGAGATATTATTTTGGATGCATACTGGATAGCTAAACCCGCCATCCTGGGCCCAACGTTTGGGAAGCCAGGCTCTGTCTGTCACAAGCCAGGACAAAGGGTGATGATGGAGGAGTAACACCTCCTTAAAAAACCTTGGCCAGCTGGCCCAGCTGGTAGCACCTTGTAAGGGCCCCTTTCCAGGGGTACAGGAGAAGACACTCAACGGTTTTGAAGGCGGAAGAGGGCTTTACACCCCAATTTTTATTTTATTTATTTTTATTTATTTATTTATTTTATATTTATATCCCGCCCTTCTCCACAGAGGACCCAGGGCGGCGCACAGGAAATTTAAAAATATACAAAAGTACACAAAAATAAATACATAATTTAAAATAAATATTAAATTATCCTGATCCTGTGCTAAAAACCAAATTATTAAAATACCCAATTTAAAACTTTCTAGAAGTCCCTGTGGGAGGTTAGGCTAGGCCGGCTTGTTGGAAAAGGTATGTCTTCAGACATTGGCGGAAGAGGCGGAGGTCGGTGATGGTGCGTAATTCAGGGGGTAGGTTGTTCCAAAGGGCTGGGCCCGCCACAGAGAAGGCTCTTCCCCTGGGTGTCGCCAGTCGGCATTGTCCGGCCGCCGGCACCCTGAGAAGGCCCTCTCTGTGGGAGCGTATCGGTCTAAGGCAGTGGTAGGCAAACTCATTAGTCAAAAGAGCCAAATATCAACAAAAGCTCGATTGAAATTACTTTTGAGAGCCGGAAGGTGTGGCCTGTTTTGTGGGCGTGGCTCAGCGGTCATGTGACCGGATGGGCGTGGCCAACTTGGAAACTGTGGTGAAACTCACTTAACAACGGTCTTGCTTAGCAACCAAAATTTTGGGCTCAATTGTGGTCATAAGTTCTCTCATCTCTCTCCAACTTTCTTTTCTTTCTTCCCTTCTTTCTCTTTCTCTCTCTTTCTGTTTCTCTCTGTCTCTCTGAGTCTGTCTATCTGTCTGTCTCTCTCTGTGGCTCTTTATCTCTCCCTCCCTCTCTGTCTCTTTCTGTCATTCTCTGTGTCTGTCTCTCTGTCTCTCTGCCCTCCCTTCTTCTCTGTCTGTCTGTCTCTGTGGCTCTTTGCCTCCTTCCCTCCCTCTCTCCCTGTCTCTTTCTGTCATTCTCTGTGTCTATCTCTCTGTCTCTCTGCCCTCCCTTCTTCTCTGTCTGTCTGTCTGTCTGTCTCTGTGGCTCTTTGCCTCCTTCCCTCCCTCCCTCCCTGTCTCTTTCTGTCATTCTCTGTGTCTCTCTCTGTCTCTCTGCCCTCCCTTCTTCTATGTCTGCCTGTCTCTGTGGCTCTTTGCCTCCTTCCCTCCTTCTCTCCCTCCCTCCCTGTCTCTTTCTGTCATTCTCTGTGTCTCTCTCTGTCTCTCTGCCCTCCCTTCTTCTCTGTCTGTCTGTCTCTGTGGCTCTTTGCCTCCTTCCCTCCCTCTCTCCCTCCCTCCCTGTCTCTCTCTGTTTCTCCCTCCCTCCTTCCCCTCTGTCTCTCTCTCTCTTTGTATCTGTCAGACCCTGATTCCCTCCGTCCGTCTCTCTCTCGCTCTGTGCCTCTCTGTGTCTGTCTGTCAGTGTCCACAAAATACCACGTGGAGGAGCGGCGGGCTCTGTGGTGACGGCGAGGCCTTCCGCTGGGGGAGGGGTGTCCCCTTCACGTTCCTCGTCTCCCCGGATGCCGCCTGGAACCATCAGCAGCCGCGCAGACTTGCCGCTTTTCCACGCCGTGCAAAAGATAGGCGCGTGCAATTATAACGCAAGTTTCCACCGCTATGAACTCTCCAAGATTGTAATTGGGCGCGCCTATCTTTTGCACGGCGTGGAAAAGCGGCAAGTCTCTGCGCGGCTGCGGATGGCTCCGGACGGCATTCGGGAAGACGAGGAACGTGAAGGGGACCTCGCGGACTTCTTTCTTTCTTTCTTTCTTTCTTTCTTTCTTTCTTTCTTTCTTTCTTCCTTTCTCTTTCTTTCTTTCTTTTCTTTCTTTTCTTTCTTTCTTTCTTTCTTTCTCTTTCTTATCTCTCTCCCACTTTCTTTTTCTTTCTGTTTTTCTTTCTCTCTTTTTCTTTTTGTCTCTCTCTGTCTATCTCTCTCTTTATCTGTCTCTCTCTCCTCCCTCCACCCATCTGTCATTCTGTGTGTGTGTGTGTGTGCCTCTCTCTCTCTGATTCCCTCTCTCCCTCCCTCTCTCTCTGTGTCTCTCTGTTTGTCTCTTCCTCCCTCCCCCTCTGTCTCTCTCTGTATGTAAGTCTCTCCTTCCCTCTCTCCCTCCCTCCCCCCCCGGAAGCAGTGGAAAGCCCGGCACGCTGGCCGGAGAGGCCACGGCCGCCTCCTCCCTCAGCGAGCGGGCGGGGAGAGCACCCGAGGCCGCGGCCATCCAAGCACCGCGGAGGCTGTCCGGGTGCCGTACGCCCACCTCCGTCCCAGCCTCACATGGCGGCCAGCCCCGGAAAGCAAGGCGCGGCGGCCTCTGCAGGCGGCTGTTGCTGCTGCTGTCCCCGAGCCCTGCGACATGCAGCTCCCGCCGTCCGAGCGCATCGGGCAGGACAGCCGGCCACGGTTCCACCAGGTCCCTCTTTGGCCCCTCAGGTGCGGCTCTTCCTCTCTCCCCCCCTCCGCCCGGAGGCAGCGGAGGGCCCGGCAGCAGAGCACCCGGGGCTGCGGCTGTGCCGGAGCCATTTGGGCGCCAGGCACCCGCCTCCCTGGGCGCACGGCGCACGGACAGCTCCGGCGCAGCCCCGGGCACTCCCCCCGCCCGTTCGCTCGCTCGTTACAGGGGGAGGCAGCCGCAGGGAAGGCGTCAGGCCGGGGCTCTTCTCTGTCTCCCAGACAGCGCTGGGGATGAGCTGAGTAGCCTGCTCTTGGAAGTGGTGGCTGTGGCCGATGGGCTTGGTCCTGGCCTCTCGTTCTGTCTGCCCGGGAGACAGAGTCCAGGGAGGAAGATAATGGCCATTTTGGAGACAACGTGTCCAGCGCCTTCCACTCGCACCCGCAGCAGCAGCACCTGTCGCTCCCCGTTGCCTTCGGAGGCAAAGGAGACAACCGCTCCTCTTGGTGGGGTGGCCGTGCTCGTGTGCTCTGGCCCTAAGCCTCGTGTCCCCCCTGCAGGGCCAAGCGTGGCTCACCTGCGCTGGGAGGACTTCCTGGGTCTCCCCCAAGGGAGGCGGGCGCGCAGCGGCTGGATGGCTCTGGCGAAGCCGCAACCCCGGGGGCTCCCCCCCACCCGTTCGCTCGCGGGGGGGTGGAGGGAGAGAGGAAGAGCCGCACCCGAGGGGCCAAAGAGCCACTCGTGGCTCGCGAGCCGCGGTTTGCCGACCACTGGTCTAAGGGATGTATGGGGCAGGAGGCGGTCTCGCATATAACTAGGTCCCGAGCCATGGAGCGCTTTAAAGATGGTCGTCAGAACCTTGAAGCGCACCCAAAAGGCCACAGGAAGCCAATGCAGCTCGCGCAGGATCGGTGTTATGTGGGAGCATCTGGTGGCTCCCGTAATTACCCGCTCGGCTGCGTTTTGGACTAGCTGTAGCTTTCGAGTGCACCTCAAGGGAAGCCCCATGTAGAGAGCATTACAGTAGTCGAGTCGGGACGTCACGAGAGCTTGAGTGACTGTGCGAAGGGCAGCCCGGTCCAGTAAGGGGCGCAATTGGCGCATCAGGCGTACCTGATGGCAGATAAAGCGGCAGAACCATTTTCTAGGAGAAGGGAAATTCTGATTACAAACCTCCACTGCCTTGTGGCTCTATCTACTATTGGAAAAGGCTTCAGGAGTCAACCCCAAGGCAAAATCCGGAGCTGGAGTCCCGGAAGTGGTTCATGACTATGTACAACCGCGCTCTGGTAACTCCTGCGACACAGCTGGAACCAATTGTATTGGCTCTGCCATTCCATTGGACTATTTCAGCGACGTGGAGAGGGGTGATCTGCTGCTTGGTTAACAGTCTGTCCTCCATATTAATCTACCCAGGCCTCGTACTCTGGAGAGAACATTCCAGCTTTATCTCTTTCCAGAGCACGATATCATAATCTTTTGAGACTGAAGGATGCCAATGCAACTGGATAACTGAAAAAGCTAGAGTCCCTAGAAAAAGTCAATATGTGCATTACTGATTATACAAAAGCCTTTGATGGTGTTGGCCATGGCAATCTGTGTAATATCTTTAGGAAAATGGAAATCCAAAAACATTTCAGTATCCTTTGAGAAACTTACAGTCAGGACAGAAAGCCCCAGCCTGGATGGAATACAGTGAAACAAACTGCAGGTAGTCCTTGACTTACAACACTTCATTTAGTTGCGGTTCAAAGTTACAGCTCAGTGGTGGGTTACGACTGGTACGCCCCGCTATGGGCATACAGGTGCCTGCCAGGAGCACGTTACCGTTCTGGTACATTGCTCCGGAGGGCCCACCCGCCTGCCCTCCTTACCGATATATGAGGTTTTGGGGGCTTCCGCGCAGAGCACATGGTGCCTGCACGACGCTCCACCGAGCAGCTGGAGTGTCATGGATGATAAGTATGAATGCTCACGCTGTGTGTGTTTGCGCACGTTCATGTGGTGGACGCCCAGCCCCGTTGCACTGTACCGGTTGCACCGGGATCCAGAACGGACCACTGTTACAGCGGCACTGAAAAAAGGGACTTATGACCATTTTTAACACCTTCAACCATTGTAACATGCCTGCCGTCACATGATCAATATTTAGACACCTGGCAATTGGCTCATATTTATGACAGTTGCAGTGTCTTGGGGTCATGTGGTCACCGTTTGTGACCTTCTGACAAGCAAAGTCAACGGGGAAGCCAGATTCACTCAACAACTGTGGCAAGAAAGGTTGTAAAATGCAGCAGGATTTACTTAACAAATGTTTCACTTGAAACAAATTGGGGTAATCCATCGAAGACTACTGTATTATTTGGAGTATAAGAGGCACCAAGGGCTTTCCGGTTCCGGCTCCGGCGGCGACGGGCGAACTTAGGGTTCGCTCGCCGCTTTGATCCTTTTCCTGCCCCCCCACGGGGGCGAGAAGCCCCTTGTTTGGGGCTTCTCCCGTAAAGCCGGCTCGACAGGGAAGCCCCCCCCCCCCCGCGGCAGTGGGGAGAGCGACCCTGCTCCTCGGCTTAGGCGGAAGAGGACATGCTGCGGGGGGTCTTCCCTTCGCCAAAGGTTGGCGGCACCATTTAATTCTATGAAGAGAGAAGATCGGAAGAGTCGGGAGGCTTTTCGGGACCTCAGCTGCGAGCGGAGAGTGAGCGTTTAAAACTTTTTTTTGTGTACTGTCAGCCGGGCTGAAAGGGACTGGAGGGGGGCGTTTGTTTCTAAAAAAAACCCCTTGGACTAAAAGCGGCACTCGGAAATGCCTCGTTGAGAGGAATCGGAAACTTTTAATCTGGATGGTCTCTAACAAGGGAAAGTACTTTGCGGCTTGTTGCAATTATGTCTCGAGGTCTGGCTGAAACAGTTTCTTTTTTGCTTTTTAACCGCTTTCTCCCTCGGGCTCTGAGTTTGGGCGGAAAATGGCTTCTCTTTGTCCCCGACTGACTATGACCTATGGAAAATTACCAGTGTCTCTTTGCGACTTGGACTTCCTCTAATTATTGATGAAGAATTTTTTTGGGGGGGGGGATTTGTGTTTTCCTTTCTGGATTGCCTTCGTTATTATACCTATGGAGTTGGAAAAGCGTTTCTCTGTTGGTTTCTGAATTTGGCAGCTGTACAACTTTGAGAACTCTGGGCTCCTGATCTGCCTTACCAGCCCCACCCTAAAAACGCCATTTTACTGGCACGGATTTTAATAGCTAAACATGGCACAAGAAACAACGCTCGCAAGCCTTGAACAAAGAATGACTGCCCTTGAAACTGTTATACAAAATTTGGTATCAGAAATTAAGGCTCAGAGGGCAGAAAATGCCAACTTTAAAAAGGAATTATTGGACACTCGAAAACAAGTGCTTGAGAATACACAGAAGAATGAAGAATTGAAAGGGGGGCTGGAGGGGGCTAAGGGAGAGATTAAAAATGTTTCTAATGAGGTTGTGGAAATAAATGCGCATGTGACTAGGATTGATTTGGAAAGGATGACATATTTTTTGAGATTCCAGAATGTTTCTGAGATGGATGGTGAATGTCTCCCTGATCTTATGAGTACAATTATTGCAGACTATTTACATAAACCTAAAGATGAGATCAGAGGGGACATTGACCTAGTCTACAGAATAAATTCTGCATATGCTAGGATGAATGAAGTACCCAGAGAGATACATGTAAAATTTGTTAGAAGGTCAACCAGAGAGGAAATCTTGAAGGCGCAAAGAGGGAGTCCTATGATTTACCAACAAAAGGAGATTACCATCTTGAAGCAGATTCCAAGAAAAATTAGAGAAGCCAGAAGGAAATTTTCCTTCTTGTCTAAAACATTGTTTGATCATGGGATCTGGTTCAAGTGGGTGATACCCGAAGGGATGCTGGTGTTCTGGGAAGGAGGTAGAGTAAAGATTAAAACAGTTGCTGAGGCGGAAGCCTTTCTTAAAAAACATTCCTCTGTCCTGGGAGAAGATCCAGGGGGGGCAGGGGGAGCCATGGCCCCGCCCGCTGGGGGCCCGGGGGAGAAGGGGGAAGATACAATTGCCAAGAGACTTAGATCTAAAAAATAACTTTGCCCTGGTTTTTCTTTTGAGTAATATTGTATGTTATTTGTAATCTGGATTTTTGCAATTGACTGACAGTATATAACTGAAAAATTTAGGAATATGTACTTGCTCCCAGCTTGTAGTGCTATGCGAAATGTTTCTTTTCTTTCTTTTTAATAATGTAATTTGAGGTTCCGGAGGAGCCGACGACTTTGACGTGACCACTCTCAAAATTTCTATGTAACCCTTACCCTACCCCACAAAAAATGTAAACTCAATAAAACTTTTTCAATACAAGAGGCACCAAGAAATTGAAGGGGTAAATTTAAAAAAAGGTTTTTGCACTCTGCAGACCTCCCAAACCCTCTGCACACCTCATTTTTTTGTGAAAAATGGGGCATGAAGAGAGTTTGAGAGACCTGGAAGGTGCTCGGGGGGGGGGGGGGGAGAGAGAGAGCAAAAAATGCCCTGTGTTTTGTAAAAATGGGCTCATTTTTTGCCCAAAAAAGTGCATGCATAGCCTTTAGGAGGCTTGTAGCATGCTCCTGGGGGCTGGGAGGGAGGCAAAAATGAGCAAAAGGTCCATTTTTTGCTCATTTTTGCCCTCCCCAGCTCCCAGAAGCATTTTGCAAGCCTCCCAAACCCTCTGCACATCTATTTTTGTGAAGGGGGCGAGGTTTCAGGAGGCCAAAAATGCTGTATTCAGTGTATAAGACACACCCAGATTTTCACCTTTTGGGGGGGGGGGGGAAGGTGTGTCTTATACTCTGAAAAATACGGTACCTGAACTATCTTCTTATTTATTCAACCCATATTCTGAATATACATATTGAAAGAAGCTGGATTGGAATAAGGTGAGCATGGTTTTAAAACTGGAAGAAGAAACATCAATCCCCTACACCAGGGGTCCCCAAACTTGGCAACTTTAAGACTTGTGGATTTCAACTCCCAGAATTCTCCAGCTAGCTATGCTGGCTGGAGAATTCTGGGAGTTGGAAGTCCACAAGTCTTAAAGTTGCCAAGTTTGAAGACCTCTGACCTACACTGTGCTACTCTGACAGGTAAAATGCAAATGATCTGGAAGCTCTAATAATGAAAGTTAAGGTGTTCAGTGGAAAAAACAGGGCTAAGATCAAAATAATTTCCCCCCCCCCTTAATAGGGTGGTAATAAAATATTCAGATATCATGATGCATTATATCTACAAAATCAAAACACTATAGATGAAACAATTCTGAGCATGCTTTTGTGTTCTTCCCAGTTTTATGTACACACACTACTGGAAGGCCACACTTTAAGGAAATGCATAGCTTCAATAGTCAAAACACAAGCTTGACACAGAATTATCTGACTGAAAAGGCTTGCTGGCCTCAGTTATTCTTAATGCAATAGTTGACATACCTTGGTCTCCACTCAGCAATGGCAAACTTGTATCCTGAGTAGGGTGTAGAAGCACAGAGGGCGTTGTTTGTGAAGGTTCTGAAGAAGGTTCCTCAGGAGCCACTTTCAATGGACTCTTGGTGGGACTACAGACACCAGAGCTCTCTTCTGGGCACAGGAACACATCGACAGGACCCTGAGTACTTTTCACAGCAATCTGGAAAGCCTAACAGAGATGGAGAAAAGAACACCTGAGTAGACATAGACGACTGCATAAACTTTTGTTGTGAGGGTGGTGGTGGTAAGCCTCTGTAGTTCTTTTCTATGAAGAATATTTTGGGAACATCCAATTTTATAAAATCTTCAGAATTTTATCTCTGTGACTAGATGACAAAAAACATCTAACTCTTTTGGCTTGTTTCACTGTCTGGGACAACTATTGCTCATAACAATAGATAGTTCCTAAATTCTGCAAGGACATTTTTGAGACACCCGGTACATCTCAGGATCTGAGTGAAAAACATTCTAATGATCTCCGCTCATAGTTTTAATGCTTTGTAGAAAGAAATGTATTAAATCAAAAATAGTAAAACGAGAAAGGAGAAGTTCCACTTGAAGAATTCTATTTTGTTATATCTCGGTTTAACAACGCTATTCGTGAGTCAACAAGGCACTGCGTCTACCTAGATGTTAGCCGCTTAGGTAACAAAGGGCTGCAAAAGCCTTTATTCTGTGCATCATTCTTGGCTCCAAATAGACAATAACTTGTTCTATTAGACTAACCCAGAAGTGGGCAAACTTTGCAACTTTAAGTCTGAAGGACTTCAGCTGCCAGTTGGCTGGAGAAGTCTGGGAGCTGAAGTCCTTCAGACTTAAAGTTGCAAAGTTTGCCCACCCCTGGACTAACCCAAGATGTATAACCTCTATTTCATATGCCCCAAACTTTCCTCACTATGTCAACAAATCTCCCCCCTTAGCTCACCAGTTATATTTGATTCACAAAACATTGGTTCAGGTAGCTTATCCTACAAAAGGACATTTTCTTACAGGGCAGCCCAGCAAGTGGCTTGGATTCCATTCTTATCCATCAGTTAACTAATTTAGGATGTAACACTTTGTGCCAGTTGATTATTGTAAAATATTGCACAATGTATGTAGCTTAATGACATTCAGCTAAACTGTATTCAAAGAGACTGAGCTCAATATGTCAGAGTGTCATTTGGTTGAGCTAGGCAGCTATAGATATTAAATGGACGGATGGATAGATCAGCAATCACATATACAGAATCTTGCATTTAAAAACCAAGCTTCCTTGCCTCTATCAAACTGGTGGAAAGATTTCTCAGTCATGATACTATTTCAAGATATACTACACTTAAATGGACTTGCATAAACCTTTCCTACCTAATGAGCAATGGAAAGGATAAACATAGTAAAGAGGATTTGGATTCTGAAAGTTAAGTGTGTAAGTATTCCACGAGAGGCCCCAAATGGCCTCTGTAATTCTTGGAAGCAGGAAGGTTACCTCTGCAGGATCAGACACTTGCATCTGTGTCTCAGGGGGGGCTTTGATGACCATCACCAGCTGCTCCGAGGGGTCTGCAATGTTGCGTAGATCTTGGCAAGTCACATAAGCTGAAGTATGGTCAGTCAAGTTTTGTCAGAAATATCACAAGATATGTATCAAGATACAAAATTAGAATAGCAATGTAGAACTGTTGGGCCCAAATCCTACTTATTAGGAAAGAGGGATACAATAAGTCCTTGATTTATGAACGGTCATTTAACAACCATTCATGGTTACAATAGCTTTAGATTAGGCTACCTCCTTAATTTCAGGATGCAATTAATCTGGCCATGAAGATTTAATTTCATTCATAATAACCATGTCTGTATGCCTGTTTCTATTTCTTTCTTTTTAATATTTTGATGCCAGTCTATTTCACACTTTTAGTTGGAAAACAGTTCCTTGTTAACTGTTACTCTCAGTCTTCTGACTTGCAATTTCTGAGATCTGTGAAATTCTCAAGTTTGTAGAGTGTCAGAAAATTGATTTCAATTATTCAAAATTATGAGCACTCTCATTAGTTTAATCATGTGGAAGTGAGGAGCTGAAGAGATTAATCTAACCAATTTCATTCAATACACTTAAGGCCTTACCAAATATATCTTACCTGTGATATGCAACCTGCAAACAAACCTATTTTATTGAAACGTTATTGCAATGGGGGAAATGGGGGGGGGGGGGCGCGAGAGGAGAAGAAAGGATAGCTGAAGTTTTCTCTCATATGCATATGTTAAGACTGTTCATTTACCAGAAAGGGTGGATTGTAGATTTCATTATCAGGAACAGGTTCAGCTACAGAGCTGCCAGGCAAAAATCAACAAGAAACATCTGACAGATGCACCACCACCCTTCTTTTCCTTTCTTTCTGAGATATATACACACATGTACACCTCCACACCTCACTGACAACTCAGAGCTTTAGCCAACAGCCAGGTAGGGATTTTCCATTAACTCACAGGGTGTGGAAGTACAAATTAAAGTACCAACACCCAATCCAGGAATGTCAGGAGTGCAGCTACCTCTTTGGAATATGGTACTTTACTGCTACTGGTTACTGCAGAAGATTTGCTCCATGAACCTGTTTTGTGCTCTATGATTGGATAAAGCCATCCAATCCCCATTCATCTTGAAGAAAAGGATATTGCTTGTTTTCAGGTTCCTCAGTAAGGATCTTGAATTGAGTAGTACACATCTGGATGAGGCTGTCCAGATGCTGTTCTGCTGCTTGAAGATCCTGTAGTTCCTTCATTAACGCTTGACTCTTATTGGTGCCCGCCACAGAAGTCCTGTTCCCTCTAGAAAAAAGAATAAGGCAAGATGAAATACTCTTGTGACTAATAACTTGGCAAGTCTTAGCATTAAGGTAGATGAGAAGTAAACTGCATTGTGTGCGCTTTCACATTGTTAGAATAATAAAGCAAAAGACAGACAAATGCTCAATTAAGTAAATTAGTTAACTTTTAAAGGGAAAATTCAGCAAATTACCTGGAGAAAATATTCTTGCCACATAGTATTCTAATCCTATGGCTGATATAGGATTCCGTGTTGTCCCCTATAATCTTTAATAGCTATATAAAGCCAGTGGGAGAAATCATTCTGAGATTTAACCAAGGTATCATCAATAGGCATAAGAGGCTGTGAAGGGTAAGTTCTAGGAGAGTAGGTGGATGGATGGGAAACAATAAACTGTGACTGAATCCTAACAAGACTGAAATGTTGTTGAGAGGGAGTTCCAGCCTATGAATTGGGGAGACAGTAGTTCTAGATAATTCTGAGTCCCTTCAAAGCAGCAGATGGATTAAGGCAGGGGTCCCCAACCCCCGGGCCGCGGACCGGTGCCGGTCCGTGGCTGGGTGGGAGCCGGGCCGCAGGGCTGGGGAAGAGGAGGAGGGAGGAGGGGGCAGCCCCCTGAGCAGAGCGCGCGGGAGAACGCAAGCGCGGCTGTTCGCGCCGTTGGAGTGTGGCTCTTCCTCCTCCCTCGTTGACGGAGGGACTCCTGGGCGCCGCCGGACCGGCCACCGATTCCCTCCCCTGCTGGCATGCCGGCCACTCGTTTTCTTCCAGGGGCTGCGGAGGCTCCGCGGGCGGGGGTGGGAACTGGTGGCCGTAGGGAGGGTTGCTCCGGCGGCCCACAGAGTCCCTCCGTCGACGAGGGTGGAGGAAGAGCCCCCACCATCCTCCTGCGTTCTCCCGCGCGCTCTGCCCAATGGGCTTCCCCCTCCTCCCTCCTCCTCCTCTCCTGCCCGGCTCCTACCCAGCCACGGAGCCTGACTGAGCGAACGAGCGACCAGGCGGGCTGAGGAGGCTGGGGGGTGACGACGATGACGACGACAGACACACATAGAGAGACAGAAAGAGGGAGGGAGGGAGAGAAAGATAGACAGAGACACAGAATGAGTGATTGAGTGAATGCAAGACAGACAGATACACGCACGCACACACACACACAGAGTGACAGATGGGTGGATGAAGGAGACAGAGAGAAAGAAAAAGAAAGAAAAAGAAAGTGGGAGAGAGAGAAAGACAGACAGAGAGAAAGAGACAGAAAGGAAAGAGGGACAGAAAAAGAGACAGAGAGAAAGAGACAGAAAGAAAAAGAAAGAGGGAAAGAGAAAAAGAAAGAAAGAGAAAGAAATAAAGAGAACGGGAAAGAGAGAGAAAGAGAGAAAGAAAGAAATAGCGAGAGAAAGAAAGAGAGACAGAGACAAAGAAAGAGAGAGAGAGAAAGAAAAAGAAAGAAAGAAAGAAAAGAGAAAGAAAGAAGGAAAGAAAGAAAGAAAAAGAAAGAAAGAAAGAAAGAAAGAAAGAAAGAAAGAAAGAAAGAAAGAAAGAAAGAAAGAAAGAAAGAAAGAAAGAAAGAAAGAAAGAACGAACTTATGACCACAGTTGAGGCCAAAAGTTTGGTTGCTAACCAAGATCATTAAGTGAGTTTCACATTTTCCAAGTTGGCCACGCCCACCCAGTCACATGACTGCTGAGCCACTCAGCCGGTCCGCAGAATTTTCTTTAAAATGAAACCGGTCCCTGGTGCAAAAAAGGTTGGGGACCCCTGGATTAAGGAATAACTTCAAGTGATGCATTTGCTAACTGAAGACCCACATGTCACAGTAACTAAAAAGTCTTAATTTTTTTCTGGATCAAGTGATAATCCCATGGTTGAACTAATATAATTCAGTTGTTATGGGGTTGCCTTTGAAACCTGTTCAGAGACTTTAGCAAGTGCAGAATTCAACCTCTTGGTTACGCTTAGGACAGGGGTCTGCAAAGTTGGCTCTTTTAAGGCTGCTGGACTTCAACTCTCAGAATTCCCCAGCCAGCAGTCTTAAAAGAGCCAACTTTGCAGACCCCTGGCTTAGGGTAACTGATTGTCATACAAAGTCATTAGAGACAGTATAGCTATCTGTTTGCTTCCAAGATGATATCAGTGCTGATTTATGAGAACATTCCTCAAATACCTCAAATCTACCTTCCAGCCTTTTTAGTCTGAATATCTAAATTGTTTTAATTGGGTCTTTAAGGGGTTTAGTTTTTAGGATTTTAGGTTTTTTAGCGCAGGGATATAGTTGTTTAATTTGATTTTATATATTTATGATGTATCTCTGTTTGTATGTTTTCTAATTCCCCTGTGCACCGCCCCGAGTCCTTTCAGGGAGAGGGAGCGGTCTACTATTACTATTATTATTATTATTATTATTATTATTATTATTATTATTATTATTATTATTATTATTATTATTATTATTATTATTATTATTATTATTATTATTATCATCAGATTGACCTTTGTGGTGGATGTGCTTAGGGAGCTTTGTGTGAGAAATGCCTGGAAAGTAGTGACCCAAGCAACAATCTTCTTTCCTCACGGCCGATTCGCTCCCACAGAGAGGGACTTCTCCGGGTGCCGTCCACTAGACTTTGTCAGCGGGCGACGCCCAGGGGAAGGGCCTTCTCTGTGGCGGGCCCAGCCCTCTGGAACGACCTTCCCCCCGATATCAGGACAACCACGGACCTCCGCTCCTTCCGCTTAAAATTAAAGACACACTTTTTTCGCCTGGCCGGCCTTGGGTAGTCTCTTTTTAGGTTAGGGGTTTTAGGGGTAATTTTTAGTTTAGTTTATGGGTTTTAGCGCAGGATCAATTTAATCCATTTTTAATTTTGTATTTTGTATGTGGTCTTATTTGTATTTTTAATTGCCTGTGCCCCGCCTCGAGTCCCCTTGGGGAGAGAGAGCGGGATATAAAATTAAATTATTATTATTATTATTTCCATTGACCATGCCTAATAAATCCTGAGAGGTTTTAAGGTATTTGAGGCTTGGCTTTTACATTCTTAGTTTCTGTCTGTAAAATGTTCTGGAATTGGTAGTGTATAATATCACCAGGAAGCTTCAGTAATTTGCCTAAAGTCATTCCTTTCCCATCTTAATTATTCCATTCTCTTCTCATCCACATTTAGTGGTAACCAATCATGCTCACTTCTCATTTATTCATTAGAATTATATTCTGTCTTTCGTTCAGGATCTCATTATGATATGAATTGCACTCCACTCCTTCAACTTCTTTCTTAGCAACAAAGCTGTAAGATATACTGGGATAAAAGATAATATCTGACCAAAATAATTCAGTGAGTTTCCCTGGATTATAAGAGTAATCTTTAGTTGTAACCCAATATTTTAACCATCACATCATATTGTCAGTGACCAGTTTTCTTGCACATCTGCAAACTTAAAAATTCCCTGAGTCTCTCATAGCACCAATTGTATAAACACTGTGGAAACAATAAGGTTGTCATTTTGCAAGAATGTTGGATTACTGCCCTAACAGGGTAGTCCACCAACCCATAAAGCTTCAGTTTTCATATTTAACAGTATTTATTTCTATCTGATAACAAGCAGCAAAATATACTAAATTCTCAGAACATAAGGTTACAATAAGCAACAATTATATGGTCATGGAGAAACTGATGGGTTAAAATTATTTACGCAATTAATTAAATTTTCATTTACAATTCATATAACAAAGATGATTAGGGGACTGGAGGCTAAAATATATGAGGAACTGTTGCAGGAACTGGGTATGTCTAATTTAATGAAAAGAAGGACTAGCGGAGATATGATAGCAGTGTTCCAGTATCTCAGGGGTTGTCACAAAGAAGAAGGAGTCAAACCTGAGGGCAGAACAAAAAGCAATGGGTGGAAACTAATCAAGGAGAGAAGAAACTTAGAACTAAGGAGAAATTTCCTGAGAGTTAGAACAATTAATCAGTGGAACAGCTTGCCTCCAGAAGTTGTGGATGCCCCAACCCTGGAAGTCTTTAAGAAGATGTTGGATAGCCATTTGTCTGAAACGGTACAGGGTATCCTGCCTAGGCAGGGGGTTGGACTCCCTGGAGTCCAAGGTTGGACTCCAAGGTCCCTTCCAACTCTGCTATTGTATTATTGTATTAATTATCATCTCACTTTTAACTAAATTAAACACAGATTAATGAACTTTTATTCATGATATTCTCACTGATGTTGTTAATGTAGTTTTCCTTGCAATAAAATTTTCCCCTGCAGTGTTGCTTTAAAGTAAATTAAGACAAATGACAAATATTCTTTTGAATATACTTCCACAAATACAGAGGTATATAAGAGATTATAACAGGGTAATCTTACAGACATATTCCATTTGTAATTTTTTTAAAGATAATTCAGAGTATCATGTTCTAATTCTCTTGATTGAAAGAACATATAGGTTTTCAATCTATAATGAAAGCACATATAAACATTCAAAGAATCTATAACTATTTATAAATAGTTAAATAGTCCCTTCGGGGAGAGGGGGCGGTCTAGAAGTCCAATAAATAATAATAATAAATAAGTGTACCAACAACATAAATGGAAACTGTGGCAACTTAATATGTAACTATTATACAGACAGTGCTCTACTTATGGTTACAATATAATAGAGCCAAACAAACATCATCAGAACACCAAGCTGGGAGATTGACAGGTGATATTCCACTTACAGCCATTGGATATGGTTCTTGGATTTCTTGGTGATGAGCTGGATGCCCTCCAGGACATTCGTTATGTCATAAATACGCCTCTTCTGCACTTTTAGTACTTCAGCAGCCCAGTTGAGATCCACAACACCATCAGGAGACTGACTCAATAGCTCTAAGAAGCGCTTGGTGGTCAAGTTGAGAGAAGTTTCATAGCGGGATTTCTCTCCAGGAGACTTTAAACCTGGGGATGAATCAGGGCTTAATTACAACTAGCCAAGCAGCTGCAATTCTTCTTAAATAAATCTCAAACTTAAACCATCAATTTGCTCAGCTTGCACAATTCATTTGACAAGAGAGCAAGCAATGTTGTTGGAAATAGGCATCCTCTGGCTCAGAGTTTCTATCATTCTCTCAGTCTCATCTAGCCTGAAAGCCGCAATGACTACCCTAGAAATAGAAAGAGAGGAAGAAACACAACTCACCTTTCCCACACTGACCAAGTATGTTGCCAAGATACATTGTGGGCATATAAAAAATGGATTGTACTACCAAAGGAATTGAATCTGATTAGACATTTGGGATGGATTGTACATTAAAAACTGCCCAAGGTTCCTTGAAATGCGAGGTGGGCAGCATATAAATTAATTAATTGATTGATTGATTGAATGAATGAATGAATGGCAATTGTAGATAAGATAGCATCATTTGCCAAACCCAACTGTGAACTCAGATAAGACTTTCAACTTCAGCAATGAGTTAAAACAAATGCCTGTGTTTCAAGACAATTAACCTTTAAAAAAAATGAAATCTCTGATTTTTAGGGTGCTAAATTCTGAAACTCCAAAAGCAACTTTGCACAATATACCGTATTTTTCGGAGTATAAGACGCACCTTTTTTCCTCTAAAAAGAGGCTGAAAATCTGGATGCGTCTTATACATCGAATACAGCCTTTTTTTGCTTCCTGAACCCCACCCCTTCATCAAAATGGTCATGCACATACCCTTATGGAGGCTTCCAGAGAGCTCCTGGGGGCTGGGGAGGGCAGAAATGAGCAAAAAACAGGGCATTTCCCCCCCCCAGCCCCCAGCAGCAGTCTATAAGCCTCCATAAGGCTATGCGTTCAATTTTTTTGACCAAAAAACAGCCTCTTTTCATGAAAAAATGGGCCATTTTTTCCTCGTTCCCCCCCCCCCCCGAGCACTCTGCAAGCCCCCCCAAGGCTATTCATGCCTTTTATTTGAAAAAAAACAGGGCCATTTTCGCAAAAAATGGGCTGTTTGGGGGAGGTTTGCAAAGTGGAAAAAAAATTTTTCCCCCTTTTGGAAAGCTGTTTAGTTAGAGTGATTGATGAGAATTACGTTGGTCAAGTACTGTGCCTGCAGAAACAGATTTGTTCCAAAGGTGGTCAGTGATTTCCTTCTCCAGTACATGGGTAAATACACCTGGAAACATCTCCCTACCTACCTACTCTCTCTCTCTCTCCCTACCTATCTACTGTATTTCTCTCTCTCTCTCTATTTCTCTCTATCCCTCTGTCTACCTACTCTCTCCCTCTCCCTACCTATCTACTGTATTTCTCTATTTCTCTCCCTCCCTACCTACCTACTGAATCTTCCCCCTCTATCTACCTATATACATATCTACCTACTCTCTCTCTCCCCCCTACCTATCTACTGTATTTCTCTCTCTATTTCTCTCTATCCCTCTACCTACCTATCTACACTCTCTCTCTCCCTATCTACCTACTGTATTTCTCTTCCTCTCTCCCTCCCTCTACCTACTCTCTCTGTCTCCCTACCTACCTACTGTATTTCTCTCTCTTTCTCTCCCTCTCTATCCCTCTATCTACCTATCTATTTTTTTAAAAAATGCCTCTTCAAAACCTGGATGCGTCTTATACTCTGAAAAATACGGTATGTCATTTCAAAAACAAATGCCATTTCCCTCATGAATTCAAAAGCAAAGAGAGCCTGAAAAAGCATCAATACTCCAGTGTCCCAGTACTAGCAGTCATTTCCAAGATTTTACTGGACCAATTTCAGTATATCTCAATAATTGTATTGAGAATGTGGCATTATTAAGCCACTAGGACAAGGATTCTTGAAGCAGCTGCAGAAATTAGGGTATCAGAGTTCCCATCTATGTACTAGTACCTTTTATAGGATTTTTTGCTTTTCCTCGAGCCACCTGAGCATGCTCTGCAATGTATTGATGGTCAGTCTCCAAATTCAATTTCCGTTTTACCTGGAAAATAAGTGAGATTTGTAAATAACCATACCACTTAAGCTCTAGTGAAACAAGAAGTAATCATGTAAAACTAGGAGCATATATACACAGCTTACTGTTATTGAATAAGAACTGCCTTTAAATGTAAGGCCATTCAAAGTTGCCTGAACCGTGAGATGGGTGATGAAAAAATAAATAAAATTAATATGATTGATTGACAGATAGGAAGGAAAGAAGGCATGATGAGAGCTACACTGCAAAAATATGGGTTTGGGGAAAATTAATTATTACATTTAATTAGTTGAATTAACTGTTACATTTTAAACAAACGTATTTAAAATATGTTCATTTCCTCATTTTCTTAATTTTAAGATTCATTAAGGACAAAAATTAGCAGCAGCTTTGGTTTTCCAGTTTCCACCTACAGGCAGCTCATCTTGCTTGCTGTTCTATCAATTTCATATTGAACCAGATGATAAAACTATGACCAGAATCCCTCCTCTGTTGCTCTAGTGGTGGATTATAAACTTTATGATGGCTATCATACAGATTGTCTATGAATTTTTATTGATATTATCCAGTCACTTTAATAGTTTCTACAAGGCCAAGAGAGTGGGGAACCATTCTGGGGGTGTATCTAGTACATTTGACACCCTGAGCAACTATTTCCATTCATCAAATGAGGTTCTAGAACTTCTGCTCATTCTATCTCTGTCATTGCTGCCACATCACTGACTGTCAAACAGCTGACCAGCACAATGGCAGCAGTGACCAATTCTACACCAGCTGCTGACCTTCTGGATAATCTCCTATCTTACATCCTCTCATTGTCTCTATCTGGGGCAAACCATCCCCACCATTTCATTTCAGTATGCTTTAGGATCATTCTCATCTTAAGGAAAAGGATGTTCCATAGGACACAAGCTGCCACCAAGAACATCTACCATCCAACCACCTCCCATAGCACACTCTAGTTGGGGAGTACACATGGTAGACAGTCCTAGTCATCCAGGTCAGATAAGCAAAATTTATAGAGCAAAGGTAATGTCTTATTGTCTTAGGTAAGCAGGGTGGAATGCATATGTGCTTTAAAGCAGGGGTTCCCAATCCTGAGGCAGCGGCCCCTTGAGAACTGGGCCACACAAGCAGCAGGCAAGCAGGAGAAACTCCATTTGCACAAGACAGGGGCATGCGTGCTTACGTGCAAAAGCTTCATTTGCACAAATAGAGCCTTTGCACACACGCACGCCACTTGCACAGAACCACTCCCTCTTCCCCTCATTGCCACTGCCCCCGCCAGTCCAGAAAGACTGGGGACCACTGCTTTAATGGCAGTAATTAACATTTTGAATTTTACTTGGAAACAGACTGGCAATGAGTGCTGTAGGAATGTGACTGAACAGGAAGCAAGAGGGCCATTGCATGCTGGCCAATTGAAGTTTTTAGGTGATCTTAAAATGCAGCCTTGTGAGGATCAAATTAATTGTAATTAAAACTAATTTGCAAATAATATGAGCATCACTGTCAGAATATTCAGTTTAAGTGAGGAGACACATTAATATTTCAATGGAGAAAAGTACTTTAACTCTGAAAGAATTCTAGAAGGATATTTTGCAAAAATGTAGAACTTTCTTTTAAGATTGTCCATTTCTATAAAAATGAATTCAAAAGAGGACACAAAAGAGAAATGCCTGAGAATCAGGGTGCTTTGGATATGGATTTAAAATTGACAGCATACAAGAATGACATTGAGAAGGATGTTATAAAGGATTAAAAATGAAAGGGGTGATATTTTAGTAGCAAAAGGGACACACAAATAATAAATCAGAAGAGAGACTTCGATGTATGGATTTTAATTCAGAAGAGTGACTTGGATACTTTTTATTTTTAACTTACAAAAGAGATGTGTTATACCTATGAAGGAGTACCTGAGAAAAGAGAAAGAGAGAATGAAAAGAAACCTTTTTCTGGGACACTATTTAAAAGGAATAAACTTTAAAAAATAACAAGATTTAAAAAGTTGGCTCATTCAACTAAGGTTAAAATTATATGATTTTTTTCTGGCAGCTTTTACTGGGATCAGGACAATGAGGAAACTTGAAAGATGTGATAAAGATAAGATAAAGATATGGAAAAAGATTTTTTCTTGTATTGTTAGAAAAAGTTATCAGCTATAGTATTAAAATTGTAAGAAAATGTTAAACTGGCAAAGTAATTTCTAAAAGGAGATGAAGAGATTTAATTTGTGGAACAATATTTAATGGGATTACATTTCAGTATGTTGATGTTTCTGATAGTTCTTAATGAAATCTTTTCTGATTAACTTTGAATGATGAAGCTTTAAAGATTTTATACTTTCAAAATATGAGGAGAAGATATTTGTATTTCTAGAAAAAAGAGTAAATTATTGTACAAAGTAGATGAAAGGAATATGAAAATGGTTTAAGGATAATAGATATTAAAACTGTCAATATATACTTTATATATAAATTTAAATATATGCATTTGCTAAGAGATAAATGTAAGACATAGGATGAAGAGATGCTAGGTCAGTGATGGTGAACTTTTTAGGCACCGAGTGCCCAAACTGCGGAAGTGCGTATACCCAAACTGCAAGGCGCACGCATTTGCGAACATGCATGTATGAGCAGCAGAGATCTGAAGACCAGCTGGCCGGTGGGAGGCAGGGCACCCCAACACCGGCAGCTCTGCCAGAGGTGAGATCTTCAGAGGTCTTTTTTCCCCCGCAAGCTTTTGTTTCGTTGTTTGCAGGGAAACAGAAGCTCATGAAAGAAACGCCACAGAGATGTGACCTGGGGCAACAGCGCGCGTGCCCACAGAGAGGGCTCTGCGTGCCACCTATGGCACGTGTGCCATAGATTCACCATCATGGTTCTAGGTGAGAAATGCGAAGGATGTGATAGGTTACTGAAATTGTTTACACTTATATTTATGAAGTGAAAAGTCTTATTTTAGTTTATTTATTTATTGTAATTTGTCAAACAGAAACGAAAACAGGAATGATATAAAAATACAATGACAGGGACGATAGGCATGTTAGTGCAATCATTCACACCCCCTTTAAGGACCTCTTAATTATGAAGTGAGGTCCACGGATGTCAATTTGTAATTAAACTGTGAATATTTGTAGCTGAGACAACTGACTCAGGTAGAGTATTCCAGACTTTCACAACTCTATTACAAAGATGGTATTTTTACAGTCAAGTTTAGAACAATTTACATTGAGTTTAAAGTAGTTGTTCGTGTGCATATTATTGTGATTAAAACAGAAAAAATCCTTTACGGGTAAAACATGACTATACACAATTTTGTGTGCAATACCTAAGGCAGGTCAGTGTCTCAGGGTGGAGTCATTCCCAGCTGCCACCAACAAAGGCGACTCCCCAAAATGCAATGCAAGTGCCCCTTGCGCATGCACCCCACTCCCCCGTGCTTCAGAGACCCGAAGACCAGCTGGCCAGCAGGAGGCACACACGCATGCACTGTGGAGCTGGGCTGGGGCAATGGCTGGTGTGTCTGCAGAGAGGGCTCTGCGTGCCACCTGTGGCACGCATGCCATAGCTTCGCCATCACGGGCTTAGGATATAATCACGTTATTCTTTCCTTTTAAATGTTAAGATATTTAGTTTCCATAATTACAATATTGTTGCAAGGTATTTTTATGTTTTCCTATGACAATTACAAGAAATTACTAGCTAACATAATTAGAAATTGATAACCTTTAGTAGGTATGTACCAAAACTAGATTAAAAAAACTTGATCCAGGTAATAGAAGCAAATAGAGGCTAGGACAATTCAGGAAATTGGCAAATTATAAACTGGTACATTGGAAATGAAATGGAGTTTGATGTTGTTAGACCCAAATTATGTCTACACTTCCAAACTATCTTATTTTTTTCTTGCTTATATAATTTCCCACAAAATTGAAATAGGCTTTCTTCTGAATCATTCAACTATGTAAGTACATTATAAGCCAGTATCTGTAATAACCACAACACATGGCTAACAAAGCAATCACCAGCTGGATATACTGTTCTTTAAAGACATCTTTGCTTCTATAGGAAAGCAAATCTTTTTCACATATACTCACTGTATAGAATAGGTAGGTATATTTAATAAGCCCGGCCAGATAATAAGATTTTTAAAATATAACCTGATAGTGTGTGATATGGAAATTTTGTATTTCTATTTCTTGTTACATTTTGTTACACTATGTATTAATCTTGCTTCTGTAACTCTAAGAAGAATCTTTTCATTTTTCCCTTGCTTTACTCATAACCACCCATGGTTTTGGAAAAGGAAAACCTAATTTCTTTTTGTCGTTTTGCCGCTTTAGACACACAGAGATGAAGTCTCTCAGATAGAGCTCACTCAGCTAAGGTTGACCTCCATTTGATCTAAGAATGCACTGTTTGAATTTCTTCCTATTCTCAGTTCTCAAAGCATGCCTATGAACTTAACAGTGAGTTTAAGCACTGGGGATATGCATTATTCTTTTTTACTGCTGACTTAGTCTCTTGACCAATGACACCCATCAAAATGTTCAATCTAGGAACACTGCTATTGTTTCTATACTTTCTTTTCTTTTGTTTGCATTGTCCTGCTCGGCACAAGAAATGTATTTAAAGCTTATATCAAGATGAAGTGAGATGGTTGAAGATAAAGCAAAGAGAAAAGTGCCTACTCCTAATTTTTAAAGTAGTGCCATTGCCTTTTGCCCTTCTCTTTGTCATATTGTTAATTTTCCAAACAGTCTCAACTATCCTTTCCCCCGTTTTTAAACATCATATTCTTAAAACAGAGGGACGTGAGATCTTTAAAATCAAGTTGGAAATTGAAGTAGTTCAAGAATTTATCTTCCTTAGATCAGAAATTGTTCAAGATGGCAGTCTTACACCTGAAATAGAAGGCAAGATAAACCTAGTCCACAAGGAAATGGTTATTAACATGAAACGCAGAGATAGCGATATACAGTAAATACAAAAAGTAGTTAGAACAATAGTCTTCTCTATCATAATGTATGGGTGTAAGAGTTAGACACTAAGAATGGCTGGTTGAAGAATTGATACCCCTCTGAACTGTGGTGCTGGCATAAATTATTGTGTTTACCATGGACAACCAAAACTATCAACAGAGAAGTGCTGAATCGCATAAAGCCAGACACCTCACTAGAAGCCAAAATCACAAAACTATGTCTGATTTACTTTGGCCATGTCATGCAATTTATTGCAATTCAATGATGCTAGGAATGGTTAGCGCAGTGGTGGGCAAACTCATTAGTCAACAGAGCCAAATATCAACAATACCACGATTGAAATTTCTTTTGAGAGCTGGAAGGTGTGGCCTATTTTGTGGGAGTGGCTCAGCGGTCATGTGACTGGGTGGGCGTGGCCAACTTGGAAAATGTGAAACTCACTTAACAATGGTCTTGGTTAGCAACCAAACTTTTAGGCTCAATTGTGGTCATAAGTTCTTTCTTTCTTTCTTTCTTTCTTTCTTTCTTTCTTTCTTTCTTTCTTTCTTTCTTTCTTTCTTTCTTCCTCTCTATCTCTCTTTCTCTTTGTTTCTTCCTCTCTCTCTCTCCATTTCTCTCTTTCTTTCTCTATCTCTGTCTCTCTCTCCTTCGTCCGCCCATCTCTGTCACTCTGTGTGTGTGTGGCTTTCTGTCTGTCTCACATTCAAGCACTTAATCACTCATTCTGTGTCTCTGTCTATCTTTCTCTCCCTCCCTCCCTCCCTCTTTGTCTCTCCCTGTGTGTCTGTCACTCTCTGATTCCCCCCTCCCTCCCTGTCTCTCTCTGCGTCTGTGCCTCTGTCTGTCTGCCCCCCCCCCCGCGGAGCCTCCTCAACCCAGCCCGCCGCGCTTACTCACTCGCTCACCTTAGCCTGGCCCACCCGGCTGCCCTCTGCGCTTGCTCAGGCTACTTCCAGGCTCCGTGTGGGGGGCGGGGGGAAGGAACGGCGTTCAGTGGGTGGAGCCTCCGCACCCCCTGGAAGTAGACGACTGGCCAGCATGCCGGCTGGGGAGGCTCCACGGAGAGAGGGAGGGAGGGAATCGGCGGCCAGTAGGGAGGGTTGCTCCGGCAGGTCCCAGGAGTCTCACCGTCGGCAAGGGTGGAGGAAGAGCCGCACTCGAGGGGCCAAAGAGCCGCGGAGGGGAGGGGGAGTAGAACTCCTTAGCATCAGAGCAAGTTAATTACTGTATAAGAAATATTAATGATCTGGTGGTCATTTTGAAAAATCCTTTTTTAGCGAACACCTAGAAACCAAGAGGAATATACGTGCCAAAATTCAAGTTTGTAGACTTTATGGTTCTGGAGATTTCGTGATGAGTGAGTGATATTTGGCTTATATATAATCTATATATAGATTACAGAAGTATCTTAATTAAAAAGGTAAGTAATGAAACTAAATCTCACCCTTCCCACCTGTGAGGAGAGCCTTCAGCCCTTTGAATATCTTTACCTACTTGCTTTTGTGTATAATACACCTGGAATGCTAACAAGTCAGGCGGCTAAAATAAGAGACAATAACTGAAAAACTGGGCAAATTGGTTTGGTTTGACATTAATAAAATGTATTCTTATACATCTGACTGGTAGATATTTTTCACAATATATTAGAATTATTTCAGAGGATCTCAAAGCATGACAAAAATATTTCAGGGAGTAATTATACACATGTCTGACTGAAACCTTAGAAAACAGGCAGTTCCCACAATAAAGGGAATCATGAACCCAGCATAAATTAAAAACACTTCACATCATCATAAAACCAGAATTTCTAGAGGCCCTGGGTGAAAAGCTGCAGTAATTAAACCAGTTTGGATCTGCAGAATAGATATGGATACTGGAAAACTGATGCCAAGAATGCCTCTGAATGGGAGTGAGGTTTGAAACTAGTGAATATGGTTAATGAACTATACAATGAATAAGACAATAATTTTTAATTTAGTCATGAGAAGCATTACTGTTTAATATGAACAATCTGTCTATGAGCTTGTCTTTTCCTGTCACATTTATGCCATAAAATGTTGCAACCAGCTTATCCCTTCCTAGCTTGCAGGAGACATAGCATTTCTACCAGCACAAAACAGTAGTACATCTGTGTGAAAAATACAAGCACTGCATCATCTCTGCAAAGAAATGAGAAAAAGACATAAATGCCTTCATTTTAAAGGAATTAACAGTGGCCAAAAATGCAACAGCTAGGCGAATAACCGCATGTCCTATTGCACTATGGCCAGTCTTGCTAAAGAGGATATTTTTTACCCAAAGAACATCATCCAACAAATCAGGAGACGTGTATCCTCAATCGCAGGTGAGCCTTCAGTGTAGAACTATGGGTCTATTTATCTCTCCATAAGGAAACAGTTGTTGAATGGTGTTTGATTGGGTGCTTCCAGTAGAATATCCCCTTGTTCTACCAAAAGAAGTGCAAAAGTGTACTGATGCCATTTTTATACATAAAAAAAAGAGTCCAAACCCCCTGAAAGTATGTTAATGAATGATTTACACATTACTAAATTGATTGAAAACATAAAGGGTAATCTGAATAAGATAGATTCAGTTAGAATCTGGGTTTGAGAGGGTTCAGTATATATTTGGCTATGCTGTTACATAATCTGGCATCTCCAGTGTTTGAGCCATGTTGGGCACATGGGGAAAAAGGTAACAGAAAACTATGTCAAACAATCAGTAGAGTTCAGTAAAGCTGAACTCTACTGCAGGTCTATTATAGAGGAGAAACATCAGTGAGATTTTATATATCCCTATTAATGTAAAGAAAGCATTTAATAATGTACAGAACACGAATATGTTTTATCTAAAAAGCTAATACTTAACATGCCAAAACGTTTAACTGAATAGAATAAGAAATATTTTTCCAGATTTAATCCAGAAATACTCTTGTTTTTTTAAGAGAACTTCCCTTCCTTATTCCCCATATGACTTCTTGTCAACCACAGAGTCATGTAAATAATGTTCTAGGACACTGGCATCCTCCATTCCTTATAGGTCAAGCCTTCAAGCCCACTACTCAATGGCTTACATGATGGATAAATCAGATATTTTAAATCCTTCTCTGAATAACAGGCACCCCGTGAGACAACAGAGTGAAAGTTCATTACAGATTCTTGACCCAAACAGCAGCCCCTCACAGTTAAAACAAAGAATCAACTGTAAAGCTTCCATGTACTGTAGGCTCCTTGACAGAAAGGGCCTCTGTAGGAGGAGGATGTCAAGCCAGCAAAAAAGCATTGTGGGCATCACCTCCCTTGTTCCGCCTGCTGAGAAAGAGCAACAATGTTTGCTACATTGGTCCATCAAACTCTTCCAGAAGGAAACTACAAGAGCTCGAGTTCACCAGAAGTGGACCCCTAAGGAAGAGAATCCTAAGCAATACAGCAAATGATAGATTTAACAGAATAACGACTGCAAGTTTGCATCATGCAAAATAGCTTGATTGAGAAAGCAGGGGAAGAAGCTACGGCGGGAGAGCTTCCATTTTCTTCTATGGAAAGATAATGTCATTTTTACCTTCTAAACAATGGGCCAAAGTTCAACAGGAACAGTATTTCTTAATACAGAGACATGGAAACAGAAGCAATATTACTAAAATCAAATGTCTACAATGTGGCATTTGGAAGCTGTAACATTCTTTTATGAAAGGCAGAAAAAAAACCATTTACATAAGTTAATGGAGGAAAGTTAAATTACACTTTTTGTAGGAAGCGGACTGATCTGTTGAAATGATTTTGTTTTGTATACAATAACTTAAGAAAATTCATTTGAAATCTTTCCAGTCATTCTCCATTTTTCTACCAATCCATGGAAGACAGATAGCATTCTGCCAGTTTTACCCTGAACACCTATTTATAAATTCAATGTATACGGCCCATATTTCTAATCAAGAGAAAGTCAAAGCAGCTAACAACATAAAACAAAAAATTACAAAATTGAAAGTTTATAACTAGTCCTAAAAATAAAATTGAAAACATAGAGATAGGAACAGTGGAAGGGAGGGTGTCAAACATAATTATAAAGGGTTTGCATCCACATTCAGAATACAGTTGTATTATGTGAAAGATGCATATATGTACGCTTATTATTACTCTGCTACAGTATGTTATCAGAAGCCCTAATCTCATACCTGACATTACATATTTAGTGCCATGTTTGCACATGCACACCACTGACTCCATTGCAAACATAATAATAAACACGTGGGTGCTAAAGATAGAATTAATGCACACAGAGTCTTTCCCCATCACCATAATATGTGGAAGAATATGACTGAAATAGTTTGCCTGATAACATTTTTAAAACAAGTGTAGGCAACTTCAGGGCCAAGCACATTATTTTTTCACATCATTCCTTCATTTCAATTACAAACAAGAGCTCTCACTCCTCACCAGCATCTTCGGCTAGGCTTACAATATAATTCTCATCATTTCAACAAAGGGGTCACAGATATACCACCAGTAGCATAGGTGGTGAAAAGCATGAAGGAACAAAGAGATTCCCTTATACCGAGTCCAATTTACTCTCTCTTTCAGGAAGATTCCAAGCAGTAGGTTTTTTTTCCACCTTCCTTTCCTAAACTTTGACCCTTTCTACACACAAACAAGGCACTCTACCATTGGGCCACAGCCGAAACATGTTGCAGACATGAAGAGTGTGCTTAGCTTTAAACAGAGCAAGTACTGGTCCAGTAAAACAGGAATGTTTAGTCTAACTTCCCAGAAGTTGTACCCAAAGGATCCACACGTTTAAATTTAGACAGTCTGTGGTACAGAAATCTAAAATCCAGATGGCACTTACTTCTATGTTATGATTAGTATTATAAAACACTTCTCCCTCCAGCACCCTTGAAAGACCTAGTTATTTCTTTATATACACATTATGTGCACAATAGTATGCACAAATATTTTTAAATCTTATGCTTTCCAGGTTCTTTTTTTCTTCCAAATATTTTAAAGAAAAAAATGTATAGCACCATTAGCCATCGATGAAGGTACTAAACAAAAGTTAATGTTGACATTGTTTCTATACATATATGCTTATATGAAGATGTGTATATATAGCTTTGTATGTGAATAACACTGGAACATCCTTAGGCTTTCCCCCCCAGCTTAAACACCTTAATTCCGGGACAGAATAGCAATGAGACTTGCATTGCTGAAGCCACTTATTTCCTCTGCATGCCATGGCAAGCTCATTGCTTTTAGAATTCCCTTCTCTTTTGTATAACATCAAGCAGTATGCTGCTCCACAGAAAGCAACATATAGCACAACTAAAGCCAAACATTTGCTTTTGTTACTGCAAGAACAAATTGCACAGAACTCAGCCCTTAACATCCTGTAACAGGAAGTGAAGCTGCCTCATTAACAACATTTGCAGGCTATTGCTCTATAAAGAAAGAAGAGGCCAACTATAATTCAGGTAATTTGCAAACAATTATAAATAAGAAATTTCACTATCATACTAAAATCATATTAACTATGTAGGTTGGAGAGGAACATCTTGCAGGATTAAGTTCTACAATTTCACATTTTGAGGCCTAGGCCTTCTAGTTAATCATTTCTTTGCATGTTTTCATGAGCACTCTGCCCTTCCTGCAAGTTTGCTGCATATGCCACGTTTAAGCAGCAGTATTTCAGTCACAAGTTTGAAAACTCTCCTATAATTATAGTCATCCAGAAAGCCTTGACAAAGGCTGTGTGTGTTTTTAAAAAAAACACAATTATATCAGCTCACAGATACAATGCTAGCATACCCTGCTATTCTCTAACTTTAAAGCTCAGAAAGAGGTCTGCCTAATATAATGGCCCTTCTTCCCTCATGCTCAGATTCACACAGAAGTAACAAGCTGAATCGTATGCATGGAAAGGGACAAGGGGCCTTACGACCACTGGATTCTCAACATAGGATTTAAAAATAACCATAATCTTCATTTTGTCACGATTGAACGTCCATTATGTCTAGCCCAACGCAGTTTTTTCTAGAATAATGTATATATTTCTGCACTCAGCCACCACCAAGGCCCTCCTGCAAGCTTGCTCGAGAAATGCTCCAGAATCAGGTCCCACCCAGCGCTAAACAAATGGCCTACACATTATTTGGGCTAGCATGAAAAGAAACCCCCTCCCCCTCTATACCATCCACACCACACATTCACGAACACGCCAATGCATTAATGCTCCACGCGTGACACACACTTTGCACATTTAGCAGCACGTTTCGCCGCTGGCAAAACGCCTGGTTTCCTGGAAGGCAGCTGCAGGAAAAAGCGGTGGCATTACCGGTGGCCGTTCCAGAGCAGGCCTCTGCGTTACGGTCTCCAATCTGGCGGGCTGTGGAGTGGCAAAGAGCAGCAGCTCGGTGTCGTGGTCTCCTTCGGACGCGGGGAGCTGGTCTGGAGTGGAAATGATCACGATCTGCTGTTCCATCACATGGATGGCCTCCGCTCCCCTCAGCAAGGCTTCCAGATCTGCCACATTCTGAGTTACTTCCAGCCCCTCCAGAGACATGGCACAAAGCGCTGGGACTCACATGCCCGAGAACTTGGAGGAAGGCAGGGCGGGGGTGGGGTGGGGGGGTTGGGAGCCCGGATTGCACCCCCTCCTCTCCACACACCGCAGGAAATCGAAACTGTGCCCCCCCCCGTCTTGAGTCCCCCCACCCCGGAATCAGAGTCGCTTCAGCGGACTAATGCCATCGTCCCGGCCGCTGCGGTGGAGGGAGATACCGGATGGCAGAGGCTGGTAGGATGGAACACGCCCCATCCTCTTTTAAGAGCAGAGGCCCGGGAAATGGTGTCCGGAGGAGCCGCATCCAGCCGAGGCCGTCAGTTGGAAGGCGAGAGCGAGGAGGGAGAGCAGCAGGGCGGCTGTGCAGGACATCGGCGAGTCCTTGTCTGGGCGCCGCTCGGGAGGGAAGAGGAAGGGGGGTGGTTTACAGGCAGCAGCACATCGCGGGGCGCTCTTCCATCCACGCTCTCCGGGCCAGCGCCGACTTCCCAGCTGCCCAGCCTTCTTCCACTCGGGTCTCCTCCGAGATTCTCCCCGCCTCGTCCAACATCCAACGGAGGATTTTTTTTCTTCTTCTTTCCCCTCCGCCCGTCTTTTCCACCAGTGAGCTCAGGCGATCCGCTCGCGCTCAACTCAGGCACTGTTATTGTTCCCAGCTGGTCCCGGCCTCGCACACGTTTGCGCGCCAAATCCTTTTTGCCGCGAAAGCAGCACGAGCAGGCTACCGTCGCTCCCATTGGCCGAGTCAGCCACATCAACATTCGGCTTCAGGGAAGAGCCGCGCCCCTATTGGTCGCCGCTCCGAGATTGATACCTTTACGCCGCCCTGCCGTTGGTTACGAACGGGCGACCGCCGGAGCGCGGCGGTGACGGCTCGAAACGCTCTGACAGCCTTCCAATGAGAGCGGCCCCTGGTTGCGGAAGAGGGGGAAGGAGGCTGGCCAATCGGAGGACAGACGCGGAGAGCATGTGAGGAAGGAGGCGCTATTGTGAGAGGAATCTCTCAGGGGCGCCTTGTTGTGTTTCTTGCCCTGCGAAATTGGCTGATTGCTTATTAGCTCCTTGATCACTTTACCGGCCACCTGCAACGTAGCTCAGACTTAGGGTGGCGTTTAAACAAAAGTAATCCTCCAATCCGGGTTTAGTAAGTAATGGTGAGATTTCCTAGGAGGCAGAAACATTGCAGTTTAAATCCTTGCCGTGCCGTGTGAAAGTGAAACGGCGTCCGTCCCGTTTTATACTTTTTTTTTTAAGGCGGGATCGTGAATTTGGGAATTTAGAAGCATTTGGGCTTATAACATTTCTGCATTTTGGTTCCACTTAGCTCAGTTCTGTTCCTCCTCTCTCCCATTCATTTTGTGTAGCCCAGATAGGTGGCAGCACCTAGCTAACAGTGGAACCTAAAACAAAGTAAGGAATAACAGAATAACACAGTTGGAAGGGACCCTGGAGGTTCTCTAGTCCAGGGATCTGCAAAGTTGGCTCTTTTAAGACTGGTGGACTTCAACTTCCAGAATTGGAACTCTGGGAGTTGAAGTCCACCAGTCTTAAAAGAGCCAACTTTGCAGACCCCTGCTCTAGTCCAATCTGCTCAAGCAGGAGACCCTTCCAGACAAGTGGCTGTCCAGACTCCTTAAAAGCCTCCAGTGGTGGAACACGTGCAACTTTTTGAACTTCGGATCAGGTTATTGTACTGCACAAAGGATATACCCAAGACCAGTAGATTACAGTGGGAAATAAATAATAAAAACGAAGCTATTCTTTATTGCTATCAGAAAAAACGTACAATCATTCTGAAATAAACTTTAATCAGCATGCTAAATGTGAGCATATATACAAATATGCTAATTGCCAGGCACCAGTAAGTTAGTTTTTAGTTTAGTTTTATTTGGAAAAGGGATTGTTATTTCCTGTTAAAGCTAAGTCTGTTACTACTTCATTGAAACCTTGTCCAGTAAGTACAGAAAGCTTTGTACAGTATAAGAAATGCAGGTTGCCTATTACAGATCAATCTTTCCACACTAAGTTTGAATGCAATATTTTCCAGTAGATTTAACTTACATATTCAAGAGATTATTGCAAACTACAGTATATGCAAAATATCAAGTATTGTATATGAGTAGTCCTGTATATAGGCAGCAATCTGTTACTGGCCAGACTATTCAATTATAATTGACACTTTACACTGACAAGCAAGGCTCAGACATTTTCACTAACCTTATATTGACAGGACAGATTGAGGATCTTTGGACTTTTTACTAATCATATATATACAAATATATACAGAGAAATACACTCTCTCAAATTGAGACACATGACACACACGTGTTGGAATGACATGTTATTATTTTCTTTCTCACTGCATTGCAGTATTACTCAGTTGCAGTAATGCAATAATGTTTGCTATTGGTGTATCGAATTACTATTGATGCCCTTTTTACATCTCATTCCTATGATTAAAACTGTTCTGAACGCTCAGTAAGATGATGGGAAAAATGGATTTCATGGTTTTATTTCAAGAAAGTACTGGTAATCTTGAACATATTTTCTATGTGTATTTTTGAAGCCAAATGTTTATTTTCTGATAGGAGTGTGTTGTTACTTTTTCTGTTTCTTAAACTTTAGTTTTGTTGTTATTGTGTGCATTAGGAACTTAGTTTTTACTAACAGTCACTGTATCCAGTGGAGTTTCCTCTCAAATTTCTTAAGCTAAAATTTCAGAGTCAGAAAAAGAAAAGATAACAGCATATTACTATCAGGAAATAAACATTTGGCTTCAAAAATACACCCAGAAAATATGGTCAAGATTGTGAAGTTACTTTATGTGTCTTCTAATGTGTGTTAGGTTGATAACCTATATTATAAAACAATTTTAACAATCCAAGATTTTAAATGGTGAAGTGGCATTCTGACAGTGCCCTGAAGCAATTTCCTGTTGAGATAGTTTAGTAGATATATTTTGCTTTTATGCAGGAAATCTATTGGGAAATACTTCCTCCAGGTTACATTGGCTAATGCCTCTGAAGAGGAAAATAAGGTCATTGTACCTGCGCTGTACTACATTTTGTTCCATGGGTTTTTTCTTCTAGTAGTACACTAATCTGATTAATAAAATGTGAGTATATCAAGGTTAACATTCTGCTTTGCTAAAGGGAATTTGCATGGTTCACTTGTATTTGTTGCTGTATGAGATGCTTTCAAGACACTGCATGAAATACATTATAAACCATGCCTAAAATGGTGCACATTTTGAACATAGTAAATGAGAGCAAAAAGATATATGAATTATTTGTGTATTTAATAATTATCTGATTGATTGAAATGTCAACTTTCTTTGGAATGAAGTCAGATCAAATGGCAATGCTTTATCTGTTGAATTTCTTATTTGTTTCAGATACAAACAACTTGCTGAAAAGTTAGAATTCAAGTAAATACTAACAATTCCCTTTATTAGTATTACTCAAAAGAATCAACTGAAAAAACAATATTTCAGCCACTTTTTTTCTAAGTCTTCAGAAGATAGATTGCATTATATAATACTTTTAATTGTTGTACATCAACTTTGAAAGCATCTATAAGTATTTGTTTTATGTTCATACTTGAAATATAGATATTTATAATGATATTTTAATATTGCAATGGGTTTAGTGTGCTGCTGATAAACTTGCAAACCATATTGAAACTTATTTTTATAAAAGTTTCCTATGATTCAGTTTTATAGATATTCCCTGACAATGTAATGGGGCAAGGTTCTGTTGTTTGAAAAAGTCTAATAGCTGAACTGACAGCTTTAAAAACAACATAAACAGGTTTTACTCTGATTAGATTTAACAAACTAGTATTTCTGGTTTGCTTGTAGAGCTCCATGTGTGTCATATAAAAATTGAAAGTCTAAACCTGTATTGGTATTCTATACAAAGAAGTCCATTTAGAACTTGTCATTTTCTGCTATAGGTAAAAATAAAGATGAATTAAAATTATGTTGCAATTTAAAACTGAAGGGCACTCATCCTTCCAAACTGGAGCTGGGGATGTAAAAATGCAGGTGAGTAGTAGACAACATCTAAGAAATACAGAAAACCTACACTTTTAGCTAATATCTTGTGATTGCCTAGCATCTTACAGCTTAGATCTGGTAACCTAACTGCTTCAGCATATAAAACAAACCAGGATATATAGACTCAATGGAGGAAACACTGACAGCTTTAAAATCATGTAGCACTTAACGGGTAAAATATTTCCTATTCAGAATGTGATAATATCTCTCTTGCTCTCTGTAACCTAAAAGAAGCCTCAACAAAAGGACATCACTGCATGGATAATGTCAATATTAAATAGACAATATACTTTGCAAAGAAAGATGAAGTTCTGTTCATTCAGCAATAAAAACCTGGGGCTGACTATGGCTTAACTTGTGAAAATCTTTTGCTAAACTAATGCAAGCAAAATCAACAAGTATTCCAAACAATTATACAACGAAGTTGATGAACAAACTTAATAGTTTAGTTTTGGTTAGAGTGCTTGAGGTACCCTATGTTGAAATTTTTGATACCTTCAAAGATGAAGCCAATAAAAATATTTCTAAATGCAAAAAGTATACAAAGTGAAAATGGCTGCCTCTTGATACATTCAAAATAGCTGAAGAAAGACAGAAAACAAAAGGCCAGGGAAACAAAAAACTTTGTCCAATTACTTGCTGAATTCCAGAGAAAAGCAAAAGGAGATAAAGAGAAAGATTTAAATAATCAGTGGAATCAAACAGAATACTGTATTTTTCGGAGTATAAGATGCACCGGAGTATAAGACGCAACAAAGTTTTGAAGAGGCAAATTACAAAAAAAAGTAGGTAGGTAGATAGAGGGATAGAGAGGGAGAGAAAGAAAGAGAAATACAGTAGGTATGTAGAGAGAGTAGGTAGATAAAGGGACAGAGAGAGAGAGAGAGAAATAGAGAAATACAGTAGGTAGGTAGGGAGAGAGTGAGTAGGTAGGTAGGTAGATAAAGAAACAGAGAAATACAGTAGGTAGGTAGGGAGAGAAAGAATGTGTAGATAGGTAGGTAGTAGAAGAATAGATAGAAATAGAGAGAAATACATTAGGTAGGGAGATAGAGAGTGTGTGTAGGTAGGTAGGTAAAGGGGGGTAGAGAAATACAGTAGGTAAGTAGGTAGAGAGTGTGTGTGTGGGTAGGTAGGTAGAAGGATAGAGAGAGAAATAGAGAAATACAGTAGGGAGGGAGGGAGAGTGTGTGTGTAGGTTGGTAGGTAGGTAGGTAGAAGGATAGAGAGAGAAATACAGTAGGTAGGTAAGGAGAGAAAGAGTGTGTGGGTTGGGTAGGTGGGTAGAAGGATAGAGAGAGAGAAATAGAGAGAGAAATACAGTAGGGAGAGAGAGAGAAGGTAGGTAGGTTGATGTTTCCAGGTGTACTTATCCATGTCCTGGAAAAGGAAATCGCTGACAAACCTTAAGACTTTGTTTCTGCTGGCACAGAAACAGTTAAAGAGCTTAGAGAGTGTTTTTGCATGCTGCAAACCTCTCCCAAATGGCCCATTTCTCCGTGCAAACGGGCCCTTTTTTTTCCAAATAAAAAGCATGACTAGCCTTGGGGGAGCTTGCTGAGTGCTCCGGGCGGGGGGGGGGGTGTTAAAAAATGAGCAAAAACCTGGCCGATTTATCGCAAAAACGGGCCATTTTTGTGTCAAATAAATTGAATGCATAAGCCCTATGGAGGCTTATAGAGTGCTGCTAGGGGCTGGGGGGGGGGGCAAAAAGAGCTGGTTTGCTGTTAAAAACAGCAAATAGGTAGAGAATAATTTAATAATTACAGATTTCTATTTTCTTTGCCTCAAAAATTCACAGGAATGGTGAATTGGGAGAAAGATAACAATAAATCTAAATAAAATATTAAGATACAGAAACATCACTCTTCCAATTGTGAAGGCTATAGTTTTCCCAGCTGTAACTTATGACTGTGAAAACTGGATCATTAGAAATTCTGAATGAAAAACATTGATGCTTTTGAATTCTGTTTAAAAAAAATATTGTGAGGGTCTTGGACTGTAAGAAAAATTATCAGATGAACTGTACTGCTGGCTATGTTAAGCGCTAATAATGAAGCTAAAATTTATTTTCAAAATTATTAGAGAAAATGTTGACATTTGAAAGGCAATTGAAAGATAAATTAGCAGAGAATGACATGACCAAGCTTAAGCTGTAACAACTCAGATATTGGCAGACAATCCTTGCAAAATGATTTCCGCCAGTTCATGGGAACAGTGAAACTGAACAACAGCCTAAGCCTATTTCTCCTTTTCCTTGGAGCCTCCTCTAATCTCTACTGCTGAAAATTTCTGACAATATTTGCCACTCTTTTGGGGGAAAGAAACAATATAAAATCATACATGCCCTAAAATAAAATTAACTGTAGTTTAAAGTAAAATAAAAATCACAAACTCCCTTCAAAAATCCTGGAAAAATGCAAGTTCTCAATTCTCCTTTTAAGTTGGCATGGTCCTGGTCACTTTGTATCATTATCCCATACAGGTCCTTTGACCCACACTCTTAGCCATAGACAAAATCATTCCTTGGATACCAAACAGTTTCCCACAGCTACCCTATGTATTCAAGGCCCTTTGTTATAGAAAGAGGCTCAAGCAAAAGCATGATGAGCATTTTCAAATTAGTTGAACAACTATTATAAGGATATGCCAAATAATAAATAACTTGTTAAAAAGCCTTTTGTTCCACAATAAATAGGCTTTAAAAATGTTGTGATCAAGTAGTGGAAGGATAACAATGATCTTTGAAGTAATATTAAGAGAGATACTTTGGTTTGGAGATCAAAATCCTACTCCTATATTATGACAATCATGGACTTTTATTGAAATACCTCTGTTAGTTGCTGGTGTTCCAGACAGGTGCCAATTAAAATGGTTAATGCCCTAAAAGGCATAGCCCATGGTTACAGTATTTAAGGGATACCTTCACTCCTATGAGAGCCAGTTTAGAGTAGTGTTTAGGGTACCAGATTAGAAACCAGGAGAAGACTAGGAGACTAGAATAGGTTCTAGTCCCATTTTAGGCAGAAAGGCAGTTGGAGAATCTTGGGACAATCACTGTCACTTCAATCTCAGGAAACGGGCATTTTAATTCTAGGAATCAGCCTCTTCCAAAACCTTGCTAAAAAAACAACAACTGCAGGGATTTGTCCAGGCAGTTGGCAAGAATCAAAATGGATTAAAAGACATTTAAAAAAAATCTACTATCAGAAAAACCTATCAGGTTATTAAGGTCAGCAGGCAACACCCTTTTCATGATGCACTCACTGTCTGGGGCCCTTTTGTTGGATACAAGGCAAGTCTTTTCCAGTGTTGCTCCCAAACTCTGAAATGTTCTGTCTTTGAAGTTGCTCCAACCCTCCACCCAAAATGATCCTGAAAAATTATTCTTCAGCCAAGACTTTTCTGTTTGATTTGGTTTAAGAATGACTCTAACTCTTTTGTAAGATTTTTAATTGTTACTTTTAAAGAAGACAGGATATAATTTGTCAAAATAAATGTAATTTAACTCTTTTCTGTCTCTGGCCTTGGAAAAGGAACCCATAATTACAGTTTGCTTACTATTTTATGACAAATGTTTCATGCCCTTCAGCCCTCAGTTTATAGTAGCTCTTGACTTCTCATCATTGGATAAAATAGCTGGTTTTAAAAGGATGTTAAAAATGTAAGTAGAAGAGTGGGGCTTTCTAGGACTTTCCTAGATTTGCTTTGTTGGCAAATTTCTCTAAAGCAGGGGTCTCCAACCTTTGCAACTTTAAGTCTGAAGGACTTAAGTCTGGGAGCTAAAGTCCTTCAGACTTAAAGTTGCAAAGGTTGGAGACCCTTGCTCTAAAGCAGAGGTTCCCAAACTTGGCAACTTTAAGACTTGTGGACTTCAACTCCCAGTATTCTCCAGCCAGCTATGCTGGCTGGATGAATTCTGGGAGTTGAAGTCCACAAGTCTTAAAGTTGCCAAGTTTGGGAATCTCTGCTCTAAAGGATGGGTGACTTTTGGACATTCCCTGGTGTCTATAAAAATGGGATAGCTGCTCTATATGTGGACTTTTATTGTTTATATATAAATAAACAATATCCCCTTTATCAAGAAGCAAATGACGTACAATAGTTAGTTGAAGATAGGAAAGGTACTTTCCTCTATGTGCTTTACCAGATAACCCAACAAGCTGTAGCCACCCATCCTTACTGCTCAGCTTCAATGCTGGATTAGTCATCTCTCTGCTAGCTTTCAAACTGAATTTATTTTCTTTCATTTATTTTTATTCTCTGTATAATATGCGGGTGGTAAACAATGATGGGAACAATAGGGACAACTATAAGCAGAGTGGTTCACATCTTGAATCTCTAGAGTCATTTCAAGTAGTTGGAAGAAGGAGCTCACTATAAATTATTCCCTCTGGCTTCTAATGTTGTTTACAGCCATATTTGAGATCGGAAACACTACAGTGCAAATGTAAAAGTCACATTAGGTGCAACCATGTTATGGTTCAGTGTATCCTGAAGCCTGCTCTTAGTTTAATACTGAGGGATTATTTACTATTTTGATGTTTACTTTTTTTTCCAATCACCCATTTTTCCTTTATATTTCATATGAGAGATAGTTTGGTTCTTTTATTGGTTAAGGCATCAGACTCAAAACCATGAGCTTGAGTTGTTCTAATCCCACCTCAGGCATGAAGCCAGCTGGATGATCTTGTGTAGTCATTCTGTCTCAACTCTAGGAAGCAGGCACTGGCCAACCACTTTCAAAATTTTGTCAGGAAAACTGCAAGGATTTGTCCAGGCAGTCATCAGGAGTCAAGCCTGATTCGAAGGCAAACAAACAAACAAATGACTTTGTTTCATGTTGAGCTGCATCCTTTTAGCATGATGCCATAGCCTCCCTCTGCCTTTTAATACTTTTACGTATAATTTTGTTTTAATTTTGCTTTAACTCTGTTTTTTGAGTCTGTATTTTTTCTCTCCTTTTATATTATTGTATAGTCTTTTTTGGAAGCTGCCCAGTGTCACACAAATGAAATAGGCAGTATAGAAATTAGATGGATGGATGGATGGATGGATGGATGGATGGATGGATGGACGGACGGACGGACGGACGGGCGGGCGGGCGGGCAGGCAGGCAGGCAGGCAGAAATATTGCCTGCTTCCCCCCAAATTGATTAAACCATTCACACACGAAGTGTAGTTCAATTAAAAATCATGCTATTAGGAGGCAGTTGCCTTCATACTAGTTACACTTAAAAAGGCCATAGTCTTCATAACTCTGGGCGAAGAGATCACGTGACTACAGAATTCTTTGTTTAAATAACAAAGAAAGCTTGGCTGGTTTTATGTTTATAGCAAAGGATATTTTGAGATCAGCATTCAATTTCATTTTAGCAGACGGTCACATCGGCAATGTATACAAATGCTGTCTCAGAGACTAACCATTGCCCGTTCAGTTTTGCAAAATGAAGAGCAGTTTGACCAGATGGATGCAGTCTATACCTTAAGGTTTTGTGGGTTTTTTTGCTTCCCATCTGTGAGAAATTACAGCAGAGTTTTGTGATAGTTCTTCATTTCCCCATCTCTGCAAGTCTCTTATTATGCAGTTTTTAGACACAGCTGCTGCACCAGCTGTTCCTCCTACTGTCACAAAAGATGTCATTTTTGTGGTGGTGGGGATGAGGCAGCCCCCATGGCAAGTTGCTCAGAAGCCCCCAGTGGAATTAAAAAGTTTTAATTACGAATTCACAGTGTACATTTATTCAGGGTTAATGAGTCTGCTTAACTATGCCCAGAATAAGCAGACAAGCAGGCCAGTGCTATTCCCTTCAGGAGCGCAGGGTTTCAATCTTTTCTTCAGCATCATTCTGTCAATTTCAAAGGTGATGGTAAAAGACAACCCAGAGTCTTGGAAAGATTCATCCAAAGCAGAATGGGTTCTTTTAAATTCCACTAAGTCATTCCAAAGCTTCATAAATGATATTGAATCAAAAGAAAGGCAAATAGTGTGCTCCCAATGAATATATATTTCAGAAATCAATAAAAGGAAAATGGCAGGAGGAAGAATATGTAGTTTGGGGTTTAACAAGACTAGCTGTCAATCCCATAATATTTTCAATTAGTGTATGGGATATAGAAGTGTACAGGACATAGAAGTGTATCAACTTGCTTCCAATCTATTTTATGCTCTCCTAAGAAGGACGAGTGGAAAAATTTATATATATTTATTCTTTGTTTGCCAGTACACAAACTAATTTCTTTCCTTCCTTAATACCCTCTATGTTTATTCACCATCTTATGTTACGGTGTGTATTAGATGCTTTCATCTGGCCGATTTTTCCTACATGGTTATGCAATATAGATATTGAAACTTATTTTTACATCACATTCACTCTCCCGTTCAAAATTTGACCTAATTGTATAGATGGAATACATTTAAAAATTGACATTAATTGTTATGCTCTGTGTTTTACTAGATTTTGTACCATAACATAGAGAACAGCAATCTGTGTTTTGAAAGCATTATTTGAGTTTCCTTCATTTATAGAAAACTAAGAATTTTATGGTTGTGTAGTAGATTGCATACATGACCAAGATTTAGAATCCGCAAACAACATATTAATAAAGCCATAAAATGACTTGGATGACATGGGGCCAAAAGCAACAATTTAAAAGCCTGAAGTTGTTTTTCATTTATTGTAGTTGCTAAATCCTTTTCCCCCCCAAGCTCTTAGTCAAGTCATTGCTCTTGAAATAACTAAAGAAAAGTCAATGCCTTTCATCTCAAATGTGCAGAATTTTAATTGTAATCTTTATTTTGAAGCTTTGTATATTTAAAGAATATGAAAATAACGTGTACATTATGTGCATAATACAATAATATTTTATAAAGGAGAGAAACTTTAATTGACAAATAGCCTTGGGGAGTTACAGTGTTAAGCAAGGAGTGGCAGAACTGTTTAAGTTTTTTGGTAGCTATTCTACTTAGTATCACACAAATTACCCCTTTTCTTCCAGAACAAAATATTTCTTGCCATGGGGATAAAGTCAGAGAAATTATTTTAAATAGGCATACGTAATTGTTCACGTTGGTATTACCACACAATAATATCTTCCTCGAATGAACAAACAAAACAAGGAACATGTTTCAGACAGCTCAATTTGGCCTTTACATTTAAGAAATTCTATAGAGATTAAGGGCTGTTCCTTTAATGGAAAATGCATGTACTCCACACAGCTCTAATATGTAAAGCACACCGTCGTATGTTTTGCTTCACATTTGTATGTAGTGTTGAAACATGAGAGAGGAGGTCTTCATAATTTTCCTTTAAAAATTTGCAAGATTTTAATTTTTAAACATATTTTATTCATAAAGCCTTTAAAGAGCTTATGTGAAGACAACAAAGCTGAAGAATAGCAAGTAGTAAGGTATTTGCATTGCCTTTGTGCTTATGGAGGTAGTCCTCGAGTTATGAATGTAATGGAGCCTGCTCATTCCATTCGTAATCCGAGGATTCATAGGAATGAATCTGGTACCTCAAACACGATAACTCTCTCCTTTCGCCCACGCATTTGCTAATTGAATGTGTGGTTCTTTAAGTGCACATGAAGTAACTCGGGGTAAGGAATGCCATGCGGAGCCTATTGATGGAACACGCCACCTGCTTAAGACCACCCAAGGCCTCCCCTGATCCATTGAAATACCTCCTGCTCCCCACAATTGCGTTTTCCCCCAACCTGCCACGCTGGTTCACTTACTGTGTGAAGATCTAGCAAACTGTCTCCTCTCCAGCCTCTCGGCTGTGCACACCCCTCTCCAGTTTGGGCTACAAAGTGCTTCAGAGGGGCACCCCTCCAGATCTCTGTTTTGGGCTGCCAAGTGCTGGACGAGACCTCCGCACACCGAAATGGAGTGCAGAGAGGCATCCCTGCCCTCTGAAGCTCCGTTTTGGGCTGCAAAGGTTTTTTGCAAAGATGGCAAAAGGATTTGCAATCAGAGAGAAAGCTTTGATGTTTCAGGCCTTCCCTCCATTTGCAAGGCCTTTTGATGCAGATCTCATCGTAGTCTCTGTTTGCAGAGAGCAGAGGCCTAAAGTACCATGAGATCATGAGAGATCAGTAGTGTGAGCTCTTATGCTACTTTTCAGGTGTGATCTTGCGGTACTTTGGGTCTCCATTCTCTGCGTACTCACCGAAGTCCTGAAGAACCAAAACAGGCCAAGAAAGTGAAGGATCTCTAGATATTCACAAGATGAGTGCCTAGTTCCTATGAAGACCCGCCATGGGGCGAGGGGGATTGGCAGGGGGAATGTTGTGGAGTGTCTGGTTGTTCATAAGGGCAAACAACTGCATGGTGCTGCAACATTTTTAATTCTGGACTTGTTTGTAAACCCTAGGGCACGCTTATCGCGTAATTTTGAACGTTCACTAAGGAAACGCTCGTAACCCAGGGATTACCTGTACTAGCATTTGTAATTGTCCTCTTTTGTGCTATAAGAAAAGCTATTATTTTATATGTCTTATCTTTTCCCTCCTGTTAGGAATGTGTATGTGATTAAAAATAAGTTTAATACAATATTGCATTTTTTAAAAAGATGGCTCCTAAGGAAATGTGCCATTGCAATGAGGGTAGGGAGCTTTGAGGATTTTATTTGAAGTAGGAAAGTGTTAGATTAGAAAGAGAACTTTTTTAATAATGTGGGGGAGACTAAGGTACATAGGAAGATTTAAGCCAGGAGTATTGGAAAGCTTTTTTTTTTTTTTGAAAAAGTTTTATTGAGTTTTACAAATTTTTATACAAATAGGATATGGGAAAATAAGGTGTTATAAAGACATTTTGAGAACCTCTATGTCAGAGTTGTTGGCCCCAGCCGAGGCTTCATAAAAAAAATATAGATAATACAATAAATTTTCATTTGTACTACAAAGTGGAAAGAAATACAAATGTATCATTTTAAAATCTATGCTAACAATCATGTATAAACATCCAGATAAAAGTTGTACGATACAAAAATAAAGTCACTTTTGAGATCTAAGTCTTTTGGCAATTGTGTCTTCCTTTCCCTGACCTTCAGTGGGCGGGGCCGCGGCACCCTCCACTCTCCCATCTTCATCCTCCAGGATTGAGGAGTGTTTTTTAAGAAAGGCTTCCGCCTCTACAATTGTTTTAATTCTAACCCTTCCTCCCTCTCAGAACACCAACATTCCCTCTGGCATCACCCACTTGAACCAGACCCCCTTTTTAAATAATCTTTTGGACAAGAAGGAATACTTCTTTCTTATTTCTCTAATCTTTTTCGGGACCTGCTTCAAGATGGCAATCTCATTCTGCTGGTAAATTAAAGGACTGTCTCTCTGTGCTCTCAGGATCCTTTCCCTTGTTGACCTTCTTACAAATTTAATATGTATCTCTCTGGGTACTTCATTTATCCTGGCATATGCTGAATTGATTCTATATATCAGATCAATGTCCCCCCTAATATCTTCTTTACTTTTTTGTATATAATCTGCTAAAATTGTACACATTAAATCAGTCAGATCTTCATCGCTTGACTCAGGAACGTTCTGAAATCTTAAAAAATAAGACATCCTTTCAAAATCCATCCTAGACATATGACCAGCTAAATCCCCTATTTCATTATGAAAGCTTTTAAGCTCTTCCCTTGTCCCAGCCAACCCCACCTCCAGACCATCGATCTTTTGTGTATTTTCCATTAATTTTTTCTGTGTCTCCAAGAATTCTAATTTGGAACTGACATGATCCTTCCGCATTTCTTTAATTTCTTTCATGATGTTCTGAAGAGTTTCATCCATTGCTGATAATTTAGCGTCCACGTCTGTTTTTTCAGGTAACATCGAGGTGATTTTGGGTTGATCCGTCTGCTTTTTTGAAGCCATAATGAAAGATTTAAGTCTTAGTCAGTAAAATGGCGTCTGCTGGAGAGGAGACTGTGAGGCAAGGTGAGAGCAGATTCCGGTGACCAAATTCACCGTTTCATTTAGTTATAATCCAGAGAGAAACCAAATTCTTAGAAACAAGCAGATAAAAAGAAAGAAGAAGGCACTTCAGGGAAAGGTCCAATTAATCAATTATATGCAATCATTAGTGAAAAAAGAAAGGCAGTCCCGAGCATCAGGGAATGTCAGCAATTTTCCAAGAAAAGTATGTCTCCTGAGAACAAAGGAACGCCATCTTCCCCCGCCCTTCTGGAAGCCACCAGGAGTTAACAAGTAAAAAAATTATCTCATTGTTGCCAGACTTCGATACAAAGTATCCAAAGATCGCGCAGGAAAGACTTTCACTTATAGTTTAAGAAAATCGGATGTTGATTTCTCCGCTTCCCCAAGCCTGGGGAGCATTTCTAAACGCCGCTTTTTTCCATTCCGAGGGGGGGGGGTGTTACAAACTCCCCCCTCCATCCTCTTTCAAGCTGAAGGTTGCGAGCATTAAAGTAAAATCACTCACAGTCCACTTTGTAGCCAGGAGCCTCGGTATTGCCTTCAACTCCGGCGTTTCGGCTCTTCTTGAAAGCAGCTAGGTATTCCGGTCCTCCATCGGCAAAGGGGACGATGCCCCCCTGCGACTCGTTCCCCTACGCCTAGGTTGAAGCGGGGGCCACCCCTCCGACCGCCATCGGGGTGGGGGGATTCCCCGCAAGCCGCCCGTACAGCAGGAGTCCTTTAAAAGAACTCCCTGCCCCTGGGTGATGGCTTCTGTGCTCACAGAGAGAGCTCTGCGTGCCACCTGTGGCACATGCGCCATATGTTTGTCATCATGGGCTTAGGGCCTTAGGCTGTAAGCTAGATTCATGTCAAGCAGATAGATTATGGCTGTCTTTGAAGGAGAGTTGGTGCCAATCTGCATTTAGAAAAGTTACCATGTTTTCTTTGTATTTTTATATTTCATATTTTCATTCTGGATGTTATTGTGGTAGGCGATAAAGTGTATAAAACTATATATTAAAGCACATTTAATTGACAGCTTCAGTCATTTTGAATTATAGTAGATAACATGGTTAGTGTGTGTGGCTGTATTGCAAGCAGAGTTGTAGGCAGGACAGCTGCTTCTAATGTGGACATTCAACTACTCTTTATACTATTTTAATGAAGGCAACAGATGCTAAATTATAATTGATATTCACATTACAAAATTATACAATAAGGATCTTGTTCAAGTGTCTTTAATTTAAAAAGTTTAAGGTACTGTGGAATTTTTATATGCCATCCCAAAAGCTTTACTTTAAAAAATGAATCTAATCTTTTTGAAATATCCTTTTCCGCTCAACTTTTCTTAGTTTTCCACATTTGTAAATTCCTATAATGTGGGACAAAGTTATTGTTTTCATGTTTCTTACATCTGAGAAACTGCAGGTTATTCATCCTATAAAAGAACAATTAAAATATAAAAATAAACATGAATTGCACAGAATGCAATTTAAAACAAATAATTTATATTTTATACAACATCACTCTGATATCAAACAAAGGTACCTATTTAACTTACTGTTCTATTATACTGATTAAACCTACATGAAGTCTTTCTTCTTAAGCAAGCTAATCAAGTCATTAGCTGGTCTACATATTGCATTAGACCAGTATTTCTTAATCTTGACAACTTTAAGATATAAATAGTCCTTGACAGACAATAATTCCATTAGCAACCATTTGAAGTTACAACAGTTTATGACCAGTCTTCACACTTATGATCAGCAGTATCCCCATAGTCATGTGATCAAAATTCAGGTACTTGGCAACTGACATGTATTTATAATAGTTGCATTGTCTTGGGTCCCATGATCACCATTTACGATCTTCCCAGTTGGCTTCAGACAAATAAAGTCAAGGGAGGAAGCTGGATTTGCTTAACAGATGTATGATTCTCTTAACAACTACCACATACCTCCACCCGACCAGTCCGTTCCCACAGGGAGGGCCTCCTTAGGGTGCCATCCGCCGGGCAATGCCGGCTGGCGACCCCCAGAGGAAGAGCCTTCTCTGTGGCAGGTGCCGCCCTCTGGAACGACCTGCCTCCCGACCTCCGCACAATCACAGACTTTACCTCTTCTGCCGGGCATTACAAACATATTTCTTTCGTGCGGCCGGCCTGGCATAGCTGATGTAGCTATGTTACTATTTTAACTGGGTTTTTAAATCATGCTTTTAGCATGGGTTAACCTTATTTAATACTAGTTTTAATTTTTGGATTGTTGTATTTTTTATATTTTATAATTCCTGTGCACCGCCCCGAGTCCCATGTTCGGGAGAGAGGGTGGTATATAAAACTAATAAATAAATAAATAAATAAATAAATAAATAAATAAATAAATAAATAAATAAATAAATAAATAAATAAATAAATAAATAAATAAAATAAACAACTGCAGTGATTCACTTAATTGTGGCAAAAAAGATTATAAATTGGCTGTCACTCACTTAACAACTCCCTTGCTTGCTTTATTTACTTATTTATTAAACTTCTGTGTTGCCCATTTTGCTTAAGAGACAACTCTAGGTGGCTTACAATCAACATGCGAAAATTCTCTTCCCAATTACGGTCTTAAGGCAAGGACTATCTGTATAGAATTCCTAAGCCAGCCATACGTTAAAATCTCTACCCATCTTAAAGTTGCCAAGCATTAGACCATGTGCCATGTTATTTGCGAGACCGCCTCTTGCCTCATACATCCCTTAGACCGATACGCTCCCACAGAGAGGGCCTCCTCAGGGTGCCGTCGGCCGGACAATGCTGACTGGCGACACCCAGGGGAAGAGCCTTCTCTGTGGCGGGCCCAGCCCTTTGGAACGACCTGCCCCCCGAATTACGCACCATCACCGACCTCCGCCTCTTCCGCCAATGTCTAAAGACATACTTATTCCAACAAGCCGGCCTAGCCTAACCTCCCATGGGGACTTTTAGATAGTTTTAAATCGGGTATTTTAAAATTGGGTTTTTAGCATAGGATAAGATGGTTTAATTTATATTTTAAATTGTGTATTTATTTTGTATTTTGTATGTTTTTTAAATTTCCTGTGCGCCGCCCTGGGTTCTCTGCGGAGAAGGGCGGGATATAAATGTAAATAAAATAAATAAATAAATAAATAAACCACAGTGGCCATATTCACACATTGGGCTAAACCAAAATCAAACAAACCAGAATTATATAACTTGATGTATTAACATAAACGTTTTTTTTAAAGTATACATTTCAATAAAACTAAGATTACTCCCCCACCCACCCAAAAAGTTTCAGTTAATTATCAAAATGAGCTTGACTGCATGAACTCAGCAAGCCTAATGAATGATGTTATATTCCTATATTGGTATGTAGTGCCCATTGCATTCTTATTTCAGGATGAATCATTTAGATGACCCGTACAGCTTTAAAAATGTTTAATTTGAGAGATAAAGAGTTCAGTTAGGACTCATAATTAATATATTTCTACAGCAAAGATTATTTTTTAAAATGCACTTGCTGCACAAAATATGATCACTCTTGTTTTATTGCAAGAGAGGAAGAGCATAACTAGGTAACACCCTGGATATCCCAGACACTTCATGAAGATAATCTGTTCTGTGAACTATTTAAGGATAGGTAATTTACAGGTAGTCCTTGATTTACAACAGTTCACTTAGTGAACCTCATTCGAGGTTGCAACAGCACTGAAAAAAGTGATTTATGACAATTTTTTGCACTTATGACCAATGCAGTATCCCCATGGTCACATGATTCACATTCAGATATTTGACAACTGACTCACATTTATGATGGTTGCAATGTCCTGAGGTCATGTGATCCCCTTTTGCAACCTTCTGTCAAGCAAAGTAAATGGGGAAACCAGATTCACTTAACAACCATGTTATTAAATTTAAGAACTGCAGTGATTCACTTAACAAATAGGGCAAGAAAAGTTGTAAAATGGGACAAAACTCACTTAACAAATTTTTCAGTTAGCAACTTAAATTCTGGGCTCAATTGTGATCATGGGTTGAGCTGTATGGCCATTTAATATTTCTAACATTCAAAAATATTAGCTTATAACAGCCTGAAAAAGCCCCTATTGAAAAGTATATTTTAAAAATAACTTTGTATCTACCCATATGAAAACAGGAAACAAAAAATAAAGAGATTTTTTCAGTGAATGGGGGAAATCTATTATTATTTTTAAAAAACATGGCTATTTTCCAAAATGTCTAAATTTAGGAATGCATGTAAAACAGCCATTTGCTGTAGCCAATATGTAGTGTTAAAAAAAAAAATCTAAGGAGAAACTTTCATGATATCCACAGGAAAGTTAACAAAAAAGTACTTAGACATTCTTTATACTGTTAAAACATTTGTTCCATTAGTTAATACAATTTGAGACTCTGCACCTACAGTATCAATTAAGATCCACAAACATGTCAGGAAACTTATGTTAAGTAGTGTTTATAAATAATTAAGTGTAAACATTGATGGGGAAAACCTTATTGTGGGCTACCTTTGAATTATGTATGACATTGTACTTTTCCTATTCAAATTAGGATAATGACTTATTCTAATCTTCCTCATTTTCTATTTTATTTTTTAAAAATCTGCCTCTAAAGCGTTTCTAGATCTATTTCATTCAGTTTAAATAATATAAATAATTCACTCAATTTATATAGTATCAATATAGCATAGATACTTTTTATATTATTATTTTTTTGGAAACATTTTTCAGGCCTAATAAAATTGTGGCATGTTAAGTAAGGATGGATATTTTCTCAGATCAGGAATCCAGATCTCCTGTTAAAATGTTCTCAGTATAAAACCTTTGCTGAACTGCTTTTAACACAATTCACATATGCATCTGTTTTGATCTTCAGGGCTGAGATAGTTGGTACTTGGTTAATTTTGATGGGACAGGCTGCCTGGGAGCTGGATTTCCAAACGGTCGCCTTATTCTTTTTGTGTTTCTTTCTTATTAGCATGAAAACCAAACAGAATACTTAGCTTGCTAAACAATACAATTTGAAAGAGTGAGGAATGGAACTTATGTACCCAAGAGTCTTTGGACCGACCCATTACTTCTAGTTCACTTCCCTAGCACACACTAGCATTGTTCAGTCACATTAGTGGCAGAAGGGATTCGACCTCATCTGTAAGCTATAGGAACAGTATGGAGTGATCACATATGATTTGCTTTACAGTCCTGTGCTTTGTGTGAGTTCAGACAGGGTCTTAAACAATATGCTTAAAAAAAAAAAAGCTCAGTATTACTGTTTGATGACTGCAGCCCAAAAGAAACATCTCAAAAAATCTAAAATCTATTTGAAGTACTAGTTAAAAATATACTGATCCTTCCAACTTTTAGAAGAAATACTGCCCATTGTTTAGGGAGAAGGCAGCAGAAGGTGTCACTGCATGAAAGCAATGATTTGAGAAGAGAGCCAATAAAAGCTTAGGGCAGACGTTGCCCAAAATATCAATAATATTCTGAAGCAGATTGGTATTTATTCCTTTGAACATAAAACATGATGTGATAGTGATTTTGGCATATTGGCTTTTAAACATTTGTATGAGGAATTCAGAAAGAAGGGAATAGATTTCCAGATTATCTGATGAGAACAGACACGTAATGGTACAAGATAACAAATATATCAAACAAGCAAAGTAAAGACATGTGATAAAAGAATTAACAAAAGCACAGCAACATATAGTCCTATAAATTAAATACAAAGCTTCCTTGGCTCCCAAATATATATATTTGGTACCATAAGCAAGTTTTCAACGATAAATAAAAACTCAGTACAACAGCATAACCAATAATTTTTAATGCCTTATAATCAGTCTTGTTTTGTCTTTTTAACCAAGGTCCTATTAAACATCCTGTTTCAAATACGATTCCAGCACATACAAAAGTACATTTGTTTTCTTCAATTAAAAAAAGCTGCTTCAATTTGTGTAATGGTGCTTAACAACAGATTCTTCACTATACTCAATGTATTGAAAGTGATTACTCTAAAATGAGATTAGGATAGCAGAGATTTTAATTTATAAACCTAGCTTTTTAGCAGCAGCAATAGTGTGTGTATGTGTGCATGGAGTGCACGAGGCCGAGTGTAGTATTCATGACACAGAGCAGGTGTGTCAAACTCGTGGCGACATATCTTTGTGTGTCATATTGCAACTTTTTCTCCCTTCGCTAAACCGGGGGTGGGCATGGCCATTGCGTGATGCAGCTGGCCCATGGGCTATGAGTTTGATAACCCTGACACAAGAGAGATGAAATTACAAAAAGAAAGTAACATTTTAGGAAGACCTATGTTTGCTGTGCAAATAAATTTTGCAAGATCTTCCATTTAATCTAGAAGTCCAATTTTTGTTATTTTAAAATAAGAAATAAGAAAATAAGAAATCCACATCCTCTGTACATTTGTACAAGATTGGAAAAGACCCAGCAAAACTAGCTTTAGCCAGTTAACATGATTAGATGATAAATATTTGGAACATCATTCCTCCAGAGATAAGACTGGCCACTACCCTAATGCTTTTCTACAAGGTCTTGAAGACATAGTTTTGTCAGAAGGCTTGAGGATCCCATTCTGAACCAGTCAAATGGCTTGTTGCTGCACTAGAGTGGTTTTCTTTAAATAAAACAAAATGTGGATTTTTAATCCACCTGGTGTCACTGTGTGCAAGTCTGGTATCACAGTGTGCAAGTCAGGTGATCATATATATTTGTTTAATAATAAATAAATTTTAAAAAATGCAATACACAGTTTTCTGTATTCATTATTAAAAGAATGAGATAAAATCTAATACTCCATTTGGCACTTTTGGTGGATTGCTAAACAGAATTCTACCTGTTGACTGTATGATCAGAGTATGACAACTGCAATAATAGTTCTAGCTATGCATGATTGCATCATTTCCCATCTGGTAGAGCTTCAATCAAGGAAAGGTTTTTTTAGTATTCACATTCTTGCCCCCCCCCCAATCATAACACAGGATTTCATACCAAGAATAACCTATTTGACACCCTTCCTATGTTCACCATACTATCTACTCTCATTTTAGAAACCCGAGAAATAAAACCTATTTTTCTCTATTTGTTAACATTACTAAATCTTGAGCATTTTGTAAGATGATGTACTTAAAAACACTCCAATTTTGTGTCATATTTATGCAAATGAATTTAAAAAGTCCATTTTTTAAAAAGGCATCTTTAAAATTTGTTTGATCTGTTATCTGTCCTTATAATCTAGAAAACAAAAACAAAGCTATGGATAAACAAAACATAAGCAATAACGCTTCCAAGTACTGTAACTACAGATAAAGATCATTATCAAATGATATCCATCATGCAGAGATTTGTTTGCTGAAAAAATTTGTTTGTTGCTGAAAAAATTGTAGATGACACAAAAGTTACTTGTGTCATCTGATCCTTTTAACATTTCTTGATTTTAAAACAATTCAGAGATATTTTCATCAGTTGATAGCATAGAAGGGGAAACTATCTTGAAGAAAAAAGAAAAAAAACATTTTGTTTGCAAAATACTCAAGCTCTAATCAGCAGAAATCAGCAATCTATACCAAACATTGTGGACAGACTTCAAGTAGACATTCATATCCAACGTTAATATAAATAAATGTTCAGTATTGCAAAGGATGTTCAGATATACATCTTTTTTAACTGCCATTGGAATGTGTTATTATCCAAATAGTTGTCAGGATTATTTGGTTGTAGATCTTTTATTATGCACAAGGAAGTCAGAAACATCATGCCAAACATTACTGTCGTCATATAAGTAGGTCATGGATGATTGTAGTGATGGTTGTAGAGTGTGCCGGTGATACTCAAAGAGCCAAAGAACAATCCCCCAAACCACAGCAGCAAAAAGTGGGAAGGGATCTTGTTTGGGCTGTGGGATATAACCCTTCTCTACTGCCAATCGAGACAAGCCAAACAGGATACGAGATAATAGATACATATTTATCTGTTCAGGAAAAAAATACTGAATTAAAATTAGGCAATTAGCAAAACAGGAAAATGAGATTACTTGAAACAACTTTCAATGTAGAAGATCATCATATGCTTTCATACCAAAATCAGTCTCTAATTTTAGCCAGCCGGCTTGTATTTTAATAAGGTTTAGCAACAGTTTACATCTATTTCTAAATCTAATGCTAGAAATATCAGCTGTGAATCAATCCTTTCCCAGTTGCACTGGTTTCAAAAGAAATGAAACTGTGCAAAATACATTTCCTAAAAAGCACCCAAATTATACCTAGATTTTTTACAATGATAAATCAACATAGATAGGCATTATTCTGCCACAATTATGTACCACTGTGAAGTATCGATTGTATTTTTTTTTCATCTCAGAAGAAATAATGCTTTCAATAGAGGTGGAGATAGCATCCATGCATGGGTTGACACTGTCTGCCTTCTGATTGGACTGAGTCTGATTGAAGATAGTTAAGACACGCCCCTTGTTGCTAGTCTTAACCAGCTTTTCGACTCAGTCCACTTCCGAGGACTGACGTGTCATTGTAATCTCCTGTTGTTAAATGACTTTTGTGTAGTTGAAAGGTTTTATTGATTGGTTTTATTTTGTGAGTAGCAGCAACTGAACTGTCAGTTGGGACTGAAAGCACCCAAATTATACCTGGATTTTTTACAATGATAAATCAACATAGATAGGCATTCTTCTGCCACAATTATATATCACTATGAAGTATTGATTGTATTTTTTTTCATCCCAGAAGAAATAATGCTTCTCTAAATGGGTTTACCATTTGAATAACAATACTTATATTTTGTTAAAATGTTCATTGAGTGTGGTTAACAAATAGATAGCAGATATTCCTGCACTATGGAATAAGTTTGTTCCCAAGATCCAAAGAGACCACAGTCTACTATTTATATGAGCTGTGAAGACTTGGTTCTTCACCCAAGCTTTTGGTGAGACCCCTCGCTTCATTCCACTTTCCGCCTTTTATCTTTTATTAATGTTCTTTAATGTGATTATTGTGATCCATCCAGAGTAGTTGAGAATTGCATAGCATACGAGCGTAACAAATTATTATGATTACTAATTCCTTTCTTACAATTTTCTAGAGTGAAAGAAAGAGACAAAATAATTGTATTCAGATAAATTCACTACTCCATCTGTGACAGATATGCAAAAATTAATAATGGAAGAATGTGATGGTACAATTTACTAAATTTCCCCAATTTCTCTTTCATTCTTCATTAGATCAATGGAACCATAAATCTAACAGAAAACCACACATTTGCTTACCTGGCTGTTAATATTATTATTTTCCCCAAACACTAACCAGCCCCCAATGAAGGCTGCGAGGAAAGAATGAAATGGAATCTTCTTTCCTTGCATTCGCGACTGCATGCCCATCAAACCCTTATAAGTGAATACAAAGTAGGCCAGGTTTCTGGAATGAGTATAGGTAGCTTGAAGAATTGCTTTCAATTTTTCCTTTAGGCTGAAGGGAAGAAACAAGGAACGATTATTACACATAACATTATTTCCCTGAAAATATTATAAATTAATTATAATATTTCTTGTCATTTCTTCTGATGTACATTAAAACAATGATACTCTTCATTTCAATTTCAGAAAATATTAGAAAACTAAAGCCACATAAGTCAATCTGTTTTTAATAAAAGAGCATGAATATATTTTCTAGTCAATGTAGACATGTACTCAAATGTTCATAACTTTAAAAATGGCACTTTTAAAAACATTTATACTTGTATAAACTATAACATTGGAATTAAAACTGAATTAAAATGCAAAGAGTGGCAGTTAAGTTAAATATGATATGATTAACATTGTTTAAATTATTAAAAAATCACAGAAGGAAATTCTACTGATATCTACTGTCTCAATTCTATTATATTTAGCCAGGAGAACATCTATTCATTAATGAATCTTCAACTACAGAGTTACATTAACGATAAGACTGCAATGTTATTTCTACATAAGGCCTGTTATGATTGCAGCATAATCTGCATTAGATTTAGTGAAACTTGCTTGAGAATATATATGCAAAATTGTGTTGTTAGATTGCCATCATAACCTCCCTTGATTTCCTAGAAAATGTTGTTTCTATGAATAAATATCTATAAAACAGTATTAAATATATTTATAATCTCATTTAAGAACAAAAAGGATGATAATCTCTTCTTTTCCTGTCCTAATGTATTAATTTAGTGAAAAGCATTCAAACAGAAACATTAAGAATGCAGAGAAGAAATAACAATGTGCACTAAAAGGCTACAGATAGTCCTTGACTTACAACCACAATTGAGACCAGAATTTTCATTGCTAAACAGGATGTTTGTTGAGTCATGCTCAATTTTATGTCCTTTTTTGCCACAGTTGTTAAACAAATCACTGCACTTGTTAAGTAACTTAAAGGATTGTTAAGTATGACTTTGCTTGTTGGAAACTGGCTTCTGCTTCCAGAAGGCTGCAAATGATGATCAAGTAACCCCAGGACACTGCAACCATCATAAATACATGTAACACTAATACATGTTAGTTGCCAAGCACCCACATTTCGATCATGTGCTTGTGGGGATGGTTGTAAGTTGCTATGATGATTGTAAGTGTGAGTATCACTTGTAAGTCACTTTTTTCAGTAATGTCGCTAAACTAATGGTTGTAAGTGGAGAACTACCTACATTTAAAAAAAAAACATTTACACAAACAAGGTAGGCTTCTTCAACTTCTATGGGTTTATTATATGTGACAGATGATGTGAGAAATATACCTTCCACTTTTGAAGAGAAAAGTCATTACCAATGCATGAGGGGCACGGACCTTGGCTCCATAACTGCCAAAAATAAAGAAAATGGATAAAATTGTCAGTAAAATAAAGTTTAATGTGTATTTGAACGCAATTATTGCAAGTAAGCAATACCCCCAATCAAGAAACTGCCAAAAACCCATCAGTAAACAGCCCAACCAAAGAATCTCTAAGTCTGCCCCCATCCACACAGGCAGGCAAGACACCAGAATATAAACTGATAGCAAACAGCACTCCTTACCTGCACTGATGAAGTTACCTAGTTAGGGTAATGAAATGCCTACAAGAAAAGCAAGCTCAGAGAGTACCAGGGACCCCTAATTATTGCTTTATGTAACTTGAAAACAGCAGAATATGGGGATAGAGTTCTTGGATGACAAATCAGCATCTTTCACAACTTCTTTGCCATGTATATTAGGATATACATTGCACAAACAGGTTGAGTTTGTTCTACATTGAAAGACTTAACGTGCTTGCCTAATATGGCACATAAATCTCAATACTCAGATTCAGTGTATCATTAAAACAATGTTCTGAAACCTCTTCCTCACTTTTAACTTCTTAGAATACTCACTATTATCATGAGGGGAATGATAACTAATGCTTTGAAAATAACAATTTATTTATTATAATGATAGCTTGATGAATGGATTTTGGAGATATCTACAAGAAGAAAACAAAAAAAAAAAGATTTATCAGTAAGTATTAAGTATGAATGATTAAAAATGAAATCCAGGTGTACCCAGATCTTAGAAGGCATCATCTAAGCTCACTGCTGTTTGGTAAATTTATATATACAGCAATGTTTTACCATAATACAGTATATACTGAATCAATACTGTCCTCTAAAAGGAAATGAAAACTCAATCTAATAGCAGATATATTATCACTTGGCCAGCAATACTTCTTTTAAGTCAACCATTTTGAAATGAAATGCAGATAAAGCATAAGAAGCAAACATACTGCTATATAAATAGCCTGGACCACTTTACGTTATTTAAGTTACCCTAGAGGTTGACAGTCTGATCGGTCACTCAGCTTGTGTCTATAATTTTGAAACTTTATTTACAGAAGATTGGGAGAATCTGTCGTTAGATTAAAATCTTTTAGCTGCCCACACAAAACGTCATTTATACCTATAAACAAAACATCAGTAAAAAGGGTCCAGTTATTATTTTCTCACAAAGCAGCAGACACTACAAGGCAATCAATATTGCGGCATCCCACAAAGTGGGGGGGCTGTAAAAAGAAGAGCGAAAAAAGCCAAGTGCAAATCTGCTTCCTCCCACTCAATTCTTAGTGAAATCAGCGCAAATACTCGTCCATGATCGCCAAGATCCACCTTTTGGCGATAGTTTCGGAACAGGGATGCGAAAGAAAGTCGGTTCCCCAGCTCAAACTTACACCGCTCCGTTGCGGAAGCCCTTGAGCACCGCCAGGGTGGTCTGATATCTCCGCTGCTGCAAGAGAGAATTGACGGTGTAGAGTAAAGTCTTGAGAATCGTCTGATCACCCATCGTCTCAGCCTTGAAACCTGCGATCTAGCAGCCGGTCGATCCGGGGAAACAACTCGACTGAAACACAAAAGGCATAGGAGCAGAGCTCCAGGACATAATGTCCAAGCGGAAAACCAACCCTTGCATTTTAGTTCCGCTCTAATGTTATAAGCTCGCGAGAAGATATAAGTTAATAGACAAAGAAAAATGTACCGTCCTGTAATTATAACTTTTCCTTTCTCGGCTGTTCAAGCGGAAACAATTTCTCTCTATGTCTGCATCTTTAAAAGAAGGCGTGAAGTCGCTCGTTTAAGAACCAGATTGATTTACAACAATAGTATTACTAAAGTACAGCATTTTCAGAAGCCATGTCACCACAATTGTCATTCTGAATATTATGGGAAATTAATCTATTTTGCAGAAATGTAACATCACTTTGTCTTAAATCCCCAATTTTACAATATGGATTAATAATTATGTTCTATATTGTCAATGGATTGGATCTGATTGGAATAGAAGATTACCAAATCCCAGGGGTTCAAATTAGATTGGAAACTTAAAATACACAGAGAAATACATACACACTAGTGCCCTAAGAAGGTACTGACAAACCATTTTTAAACAGTGCCAAGAAAACTATATGGAACTGTTTTATGATTTATAATTAAAAAAATGCTTCTTGGAAAAGGTTCTACCAGACTCCTGAACACACACACACACACACTGAAGTTAACCAGATACTTTCATTTTTATGTTTTCATATTTTCATTTGTGGCAGAGCTTTGTTTTCAAAAGCTTGGAAGTAATTATTTTACTAGAGATAATAACATGAATGAAAATCAACACAAATTCCTCTCTTTGCTTTATAATTTACTTTATAGGTGGAACCAGATCACATGACAATGAATTCATTTTTTTTCTCATTATTTATGAGTATGTTTCATTTTCACCCTTTAAACAAAGATTGTGTTAAAAGAAAAAGGTAGTTTAAATGAAAATAGGATATCAGTTTAACTGCTTTCCTTGTCAATCAGGTACTTGGTAACTGTGGCAAACAAGTGGGATTCTCTTGTTGTTTGTTTGAGAAAGATTTAATAATAATAATAATAATAATAATAATAATAATAATAATAATAATAATAATAATAATAATAATAATAATAATAATTTTATTTATAACCCGCTCTCTCTCCCCGAAGGGACTCGAGGCGGGGCACAGGGAATTAAAACAATTAAAACAGACAGAATACAAAATTAAAAACAAATTAATTAAACAAATTTCCAAGCAAAATATGTTTTGAAAGAGGATAGAGTGAGCTCCTAAATCCCTTCCAGGTTTGGAGTGTCTCCCCCTCCCCCAGTAGATTAACCACCATTAGTTTATACATACATGATAAAAATAATTTGTAAGCACAATTAGTCAAAAAGCATTATAGAGAAAGGCTGGAACTAAAAATGGAGTATAGATTGGACAAAACGCAGATCCTACACTAATTCACTGAATTTCATAGGGTCTCTTGGTTATAAGGCTGAATTACTTTATGGATTTAAGTCAATACAATACAATAGCAGAGTTGAAAGGGATCTTGGAGATCTTCTAGTCCCACCCCCTTCCTAGGCAGGAAACCCTATTTTAGACAAATGGCTATCCAACATCTTCTTAAAGACTTCCAGTGTTGGGGCATTCACAATTTCTGGAGGCAAGCTGGAGTCAAGAGAGATGGTCATGTCACCCTGCCCTCTGATAGATCACAAAGATGTTAACAGTTCCTGCTGGCTCAATCTATCTTTATTAATAAGTCATGCCAGATGCTACATCAAAATGTAGCCTTTGCTTTGATAGAGTGCATTTCCATTTTCTGGGAGGGATTTAAACTTTCTGATTCTCATCAGTTATTCACAAAGATAATTTCCCCATTGCTCTTTAACACTTGGATTTCTTTTCAGGGCTGGCTCCCTTCCCATGAAAGCTGTTATTGAGGCTACACATTGTGGAACATGAATATTGTCGTATAGCAGTTCTGAAATATCATGAGCTCCATAGTTGAAAGCTAGGCTGGTGAGCATTATTTAGAGTTGTTGAGCATATCTGAAATTTTGAGAACTTGTTCTGGATGTTTCAGAAAATTACTCCCATAATAAAAGTCTCATCAGTTTTGGTTGTGGCTAAATATCTTGCAGAAACTGGCAACACACTGTAACTCTATTATCCTAAACCTGTCTTTGGGGGTTGAGTCTGAACAGTAAATAAAATACCTAAGTACCCTATATTATTCTGCTGCAATAACCTTTAGACTGCACAAAGGTCCTATTGACATCTAAATCCTTAGTTGAATAATACCTTTATTGGGACCAATAAAAAAGGTACAAAATATCATAGGAACTTTCAGGTTGTCCCATGAATGAGTCATGCAAGATGATGCAAAAAGGAGTAATGTATGAAGAGGCATGGAAGCCCCCAAAATCTGGACAGACAGTCCAGCCATGGGACCCCCTGTTCAAATTCAATCTGAAATGGAATTTGATGTTGGTGGCAATAGCACAGATACAACTTTTTGTAAGCTCAGATCGCAAAATGAAAAATTCTCCTTTGCTCTCCCTTTTTGCGCCAGACACAAAGTTTCCTGAAGAAACTCTTGACATTTCTTCTACAGAAATTAAAAGATTTTATGTACACCGAGAGCATATGCATCAATGACAAATTCCTTTTGGGTCCAATCACACTTGGCCAATAAAGAATTCTATTCTATTCTATAAGGTCCCCTGACTGAACATGCCGAGGGACAGAATGGGACAACGAAGCCGTAACCCCTCACGCTAAGACTGCGGCTAGGAGGCCCCGCCCCTTCCAGCTAGGCTATTCCCTGAGCCAGCCTCCCCCCCCCCCCCCCCCAACCTCATCGCCTCGCGCTCCCCCTAGCGGCGGAGCGACCCTCCCTCGTCTTCCCATAATGCCCGTTTAGGTTGTTCTGCTGTGGCTGCCTCGGCTTCAAGATGGCGCAGGCGATATTCGAGGCGCTGGAAGGTATATCTCGGGGAGCCGGGCGGGTTGAGGCCTCGCGTGTGGGAAAGTCCATTAAAAAAAAAAAAAAAGCGCGGCTATTCCACGCCGGGCGCCTCCCTCCCGCCGTTGTGGATGGGACGGGGGCTGAGAAGGCGCTGGTGCCGCCCTAAGCCATCTCTGGCGCTGAGGGAGGGTTCCTGGAACAGCCAGTGTGCAGTGTCTGTCTTGGAGGAGTAACCGCATCATCCGGCGGTCTGCGTGCGCGGATAAATGTGTTTCGCCCGATGAATCCCGGAGGAGCCAAATCTTGGCAACGGACGGGAATTTAAGCAGGCGGCTCGGGTCCTCCTGGAAATTGTTCCCAAAGCAAGAAGGGACGGTGGTTGCTACCTCATTGCCACCTCTTCTTTTTGCAAGTTCCGTTCAAAGGGCTTTAATTTGCTGTTGCTTTAATTTCCTCTCTGTAAGAACTCCTTTTTACCTCTAAAGGTGCCTTTTCTGGGTTCTTGAATAATGCAGCTTGTGTAACATCGCCACCATTCCCTGGAAAAAAAAATGCATCGTAGTGATTAGTGTGACATTAAAGTCTGGGCACGTACATTGGTGAAAACCGCTGCCGCTAAAGGTTATTTGTTTTTTACAAATGCAAATGCAGTTGCTACCTGCGGTGGCAGTTCAAAATTGAGAATGTTCCCTGGTGGCAAATTACGTTGCCTCTCCCTTAAACACCAAGATACTGTTTGCTTCTGTAAAAACTGAATGTTTTAAGAAGAAGAACCCTCGAGTTGGATCAGCAATCTATTTCATTCAGCACCCTGTCTATTTTGGCCAACTGGATTTTTCTCCACAATATTATAATTTAAAAGAACATCCATTGGTTGTTACTTGATTTACACATCTCAGGACCTACTAATGTGGTTAGTTTAGGTTCAGTTTCCACTGTTGTGTGAATGCAGCCACTGAAGTTTGTGCTATAGTGAACTTGATCATGGTGGCAGTGCCCTAAAACATCAATGTTTAGCTGGAAAAAAACCTAGGCATTTTGTATGTTGTATTGAACAGTAATTTCCTTTAATTATTGTTTATTTACTAGGCCCTATTGCCCAGGCCATTAAAACATAAGCCGGAGAAATATTTAGCTTAGTCTGACAAATAAATTCAACTATTGACATGTGTTTTTGTAGTTGTGACATATGATGTCACAGCAGTGAAACAGTTTTAGTGGGATGTCATATCGCAAGTCTTTAAGAAAAGTATGCTAAAATGAATGTCCTTTCAGTACTGTTTAAAAGGAAACAATTACTGGATCCCATACTCCAATCTATAAGAACTCCTTGAAAGCTGGTTGTTCTATGTTCTGTATAGCGAAATCTGACATTGATTGAATTAATACCAAAGAATAAATCACTATCCAAACAACAATTAGGTCTGTGCAGAGCATTCTTGTTTTAGAACAGTTTGATTTTGAGCCCTATCTCAACTTGAAAAAACATGATGTATATTACCTCAGTATCGACAATTTATGAACTGAATGTGCTGCTTTATTGGAAATCTTGTCTCTTTACTAAGTGCATCTTTGAGGCTTAGCATAGCTCTAGTAATAACATTGGACACAAGATATCCTCAAGCTATTTCAAAATCTATCTTATGGGGTTCTTAAAATTATCTTCCTTTTAAAAGAAATTTCTGAAGTAGTTTTTCTATCTAATTCTCAGGATACAAAGGCTCATTTTGATTTTCTCTCCTTTAAGTTTATTTTGTCAAACAACAATATACAAATTGGCAATTTCCTTTTGATCAAATTGACAGCCAGTTAGTAGAAAAATAAAAGAACTTTTCTACATGGCACTAAAATATAGCACATACGTATGATGTTTGCCCAAAGCTCTTTATTTGGTACAATGAAAAATAAATGAGGTTTCTGGAGTCTTTACCTTTTGTTAGAGGTCACAGAGAACTGACAACGATATGTTTGATGTAGTATATTCTAGTATTTATGAAATCTTATTAAAACATATATACTTCAAGTGATTTGTAAAGTATGATGACAAATTTTGTTATCATCTGAACATTTGCATATACACCACATAAGACTTATGTATGAATTTACAGCTCCTTTCCAACTATAATTAACCCAAATATAATTTAATTTTAGAAAAGCATTTAGTGTATTTAAAACACATATATAATAGTTATACCAATATTATAATCAATATATTTTTATTGGAAGTGATGAGAAAGAGCTTACATAACGAGGGATGCTTTATTTTGCCTTATTTATAGATAATTACTATGGATTATGGATGGAGGAAGAAGAGTGAAGAAGTGAAACTATTACTAGTCTATATTATCTTGAAGCGTGATCTTATTAAGATATTGGCTTATTTGCAGTTTCAAACTATATTACAGTGGTGACTTAAATGCATGTAAGTTTTCAATTGACCCAGACAAAAGCTAAAATAATAATGATTTTTAGCTGGCTTATTTTATCATTGAATTTGATCTTAATAAAAAATAAAAATATCTTCTTATCCCTTACTGGACAGGAAGAAATTCTGTCAATCTCCACATTCCGTTTTTAATTAAAGCTGCCAGTAGTGTCCATGGCAAACCATAGTGTTGAAATAAATTGTAGCCTTAGTGTAACAGCATGGACACATGTTGTCATTTGTCCCATCTGTGGATACTCACGATCATTGCCTGTTGGTTCATAAGCAGACAGTAAAACTATAGCCATCTCTACCTCATTTGTAAAAAGAAGTATGTATTTAAGCATGACCAGTTCAGCCTTCCCTAATCTAGTGTCATCTTGATATATTGGAACTTATTTTATCCACAGCAATATAATCAAGATTGACTGGGATAATCAGGGAGGATATACAGAGTTGGAGAAGATTGGTTTAATTCATTTTAAAAGCCTTAACTATTTTCATACCTTGGAATTCCACTCATTGACTACGTATTAGGTTTTCACATTATGTTAAGTAATATTGTTTGTTTAGTGTTGGTTCCAGTGGTGGGATTCGACTGGTACCGGTGCCTGCTGGGAGCACCAGGTACCGTTCCAGTATGGTGCTCCGGAGGGCCTACTCACCCGCCTGCTCTTCTTACCACTATTTGAGCCGATCGGGGCATTTGGGCATGCACATGGAGCGTACGGCGCCTATGCGACACTCCTCCAAGCAGCTGGAGCGTGGCGGGCGGTGGGTACGCATATGCGGACGCTGCGTGCATGCTGTGTGCATGCATATAGTGGGCACCCGGCCCCATTGCACCATACTGGTTGCAATGGGATCCGGAACCCACCACTGATTGGTTCAGTATAATACTTAAATCCAACAACTGTAATTTATTTCATAAATAATGTCTTAGTATATGTGAAACTGTCCACTGTATGAAGAAAGACCTGAATTTAAGGTTTTATCATTGAAATATTGCAGAAGAGGAGAAAATCTACTTTGTATTTTTTTTAAAGATTTTATGTTTTAAGATGCATAAACCATTTAATTATTTGAGAGTATAATCCTATAGATACTGCATTTACTTAGAAGAAATGCTTAGCAATTTAATTTGTGCCTTTGTGTTGGTGTTTGTCCTTTTCTAGCTTCCTAATTTTTTTGACAAGGAAGTTAGAATGGTGATAGCAGCTGCTCCACAAATTACAGAATGGTGTTTCACTCTTCATAGCAAGGACTGACAGAAAGTAATTTATATTTATTTAAATTAGTACTTTCTCTTTCTGTAAGTAGATCCATATGTGGGGAATGTTGGAAAATGATCTGCTGAAAGGATTCCAGTACCCTTGATTGAATATGGTATCAAAGCCAAATGCCTAAGGAGACTTGTCCTCTGTGTAATAATTTAGGAATGCCCCCATCGTGGTCAACTATCTTTAACATGATGGTGCTGTAGGCATCGGAAAACATGCTGTGTAATGATACTGAGTCATAAACGGAATGTTCCTAAATGCTATGGTAAGAAGGAGTATCTGCCATAAGGATGTTATTTTCAACAGCAGCCCTGTGGATAGTATAACATTTACTCTGTTTTTTTTGTATTATACCCTTGTCCAGTGACATATGCTTAATGTAATCAACCTAGAATTAATACCTAGCAATCTTTGAGCTAATAAAAGAATATGAAGTTTGTTTTTAATTTATTCGTTCTATAGTATCTAAACAAAGCCTTCTGCATGTAGGTAACTAGGCTTCCTACATTGGAATACTATGAAATCTACTGTAAGCGGTTTTGTCTCCCCTATGACTTTTACCCTCGGTAGTAATTCGTCAAGCTAGCATTTTTAGAAAGAGATGGAAGATGTAGGAGCGAGGACCATCTTATTGCAATAATTCTTTGCGTGATTATGAATATCAAGATATTTTAATGCAGAATTATATTCATATTTGTGCTCACTACCCTTTGAAGAGATATTAGGATTAATTTCTACATTAGCTGGTATTCCATTATTGTTGGAGCTTCCTGCTGAAGGTAATATTGGTCTTTTCACCTAGAAAAATCATGGCATAGGCTACTAATAAATGGATTTTTCTAACAGCTTCTTCTTCAACCATAAATAAAATGCAAGCTCTTCTAACTCCTCTCTGTTTTTCTCCCAAATGGATTTTCTCTGATAATAAATATTATGAAAGATGTATTGGAAAAACATGTGTTGATTTCCAGTTGAAAAAAGTAATTGGCAAACCAGTCAAAGAGCCAAAATATTTGCAAAAAATGATTTAGCAATATTTACACCAGGAAAATTAAAGTTCAGAAGATAGTTATTTGGGGAAAATGAAGGTTTCCTTCTTGAACACTTATTAGGAACCTACTGTTCTGTAATTAAATGTGTACAGGAACAGGAAATAAAGATTACTCTAGTGGCTAAATCCAGATAGTGAGATTCTGATATTGAAATTAATCACATCATAGAATGCCATGCCTTGCAGTCTTTTCAAATATATATCCTGGTTCCCTAACAATAATCTTTCCATGCCTATTGATGAACTTTCTTTGAGAATGTTTTACTTTGGTTGCTATATTAAACCATTGATATAATAGAGGCTTGATATTTGAAAATTATAAATATGTGGTTGTGATCATAGTATTCATTCAGTAAGCTCTTTTAACGTGATATATGGTATAGTTAAAAAAACCCATATACAATTACATTTAATAAAACTAATTCGTAGGTTAACATGCAACCAGTAAAAATATTTGCAATTACAGCAAATCAAATGCAACCACCATACATATTTAAAGGAAAGTTCTTCAATATTGAACACCATACATATATCCATAATTAATGTTAAACAATACAGGATAAAATGAGAGTAGAGTAAAATGTGTTGACTTATGACCACAATTGGAATCAGAATTTAAGTCACAACAACAAATGTAGTTGTTATGTGAGTCATCAAATGACCAGGATAAATTTTACAATCTTTCCCCCCACCATGATTGTTAAACAAATCACGTGGTCCTTATACAATTTCGTTGTATTTAAATACAATGACAATAAAGATTATACTTAAGCAAATGGACTTTGCTTGTCAAAACCCAGCTGGGAAGATTGCAAATCATGATCACATGACTGCAAAATGCTGCAATCATTGTAAATGTGAGCCAATTGCCAAGTACCTGAATTGCGATCAATTGTTGTAATGGTTGTAACTTTGAAGACAGGTCACGGGTCATTTTTTCTGAGATGGAACTTGTAACTTTGAATCATGGTTTAAAAAAAAATGGTTGTAAGAAACTCAGCATATGCCAGAATAAATGAATTACCCAGAGAGATACATATTAAATTTGTTAGAAGGTCTACCAGGGAGGGAATATTGAGGGCGCAGAGAGGGGGTCGTTAATGTACCAGCAGAAAGAAGTTGCCATCTTGAAGCAGATCCCAAAAAAGATTCGAGAGGTGAGGAGGAAATTTTCCTTCTTATCTAAAAAATTGTTTGAGCACGGGATTTGGTTCAAGTGGGTGATGCCAGAAGGGATGTTGGTGTTCTGGGAAGGAGGAAGAATAAGGATTAAAACAGTTGTTGAGGCGGAAGCCTTTCTTAAAAAACATTCCTCTACCCTGGGGGAAGAACCAGGAGGAGCAGAGGGGGCCACGGCCCCGCCCACTGGGGGCCAGGGAGGAGAACATGAAGACACAATTGCCAAGAGACTTAGATCTAAAAAATGACTTTGCTTTTTACTAATACAGTATAACTTTTATCTGGATGTTTGTACACGACTGCCAGCATAGAATTTTAGAATTTATATGATGTATGCATTTCTTTTCACCTTGTAGTATTACTGAAAATGTATTACCAATGTCTTATTAAGAAGCCCTGGAGGGGCCAACAATCTCGACGTGAAAGTTTTCAAAATATTTTTGTACTTCACCTTACCCCACCCTATCCACAAAATTTGTAAAACCCAATAAAACTTTTGCAATAATAAAAAAAAAAAAGGTTGTAAGTCAAGGATATTCTGTAATTGGGCCTTAAACTAACCCACTAATTTAAAAAAACTTTTTGAAAAGCCCAGAGTCTGGGAATTGCTACCTTGGAACCAGAAAGAAGAATCTATCTAGCGGAAGGAAATACGGGACAGTCTTGAGGGAGAAAAATAGTGTCAAGTAATGGTGTTTGTATGACCATAGTTGTAAACATAACCAATAGTTTGAACTGTAATCAGGTTTGATTAAGTACAGTATTTGACTCAATAAAGATCCCTACATTGTAAGAAACCTAGAAATAACATGGAAGTTAATGTGCTGAAATAGGTTTTATTGCAGTCAATTTTTTCATATTTTTATATGTCCCTGGAAGTAATACAGGTTTTCTGACTGCTATTTCTATTCCCTCCAGGAATGGATAATCAGACAGTGTTAGCTGTTCAGTCCTTGTTAGATGGCCAAGGAGGTGTTACAGATCCATCATCACAGACAGTCAACACATCTTCCTCCATCCAGTCCATGGGTGAGTCTTTCATTGGGACTTCTTTGTTGCTTCTTGTGATGTACAGTAACATAGTAATTGGTTCCAATGTGTCTGTGAGTGTCTGCATGCACTACTGCTTTGTTCTTTTACCCCAGGTATTCAAAGAGTTATATGATCCTGAAACAATATTAATGAAACGATTTTATGTTCACTAGCAGTAGGGCAGTTAATTTGCTATGTATTGTCACCTTGCTGCCATTAACATCAATTCATTTGGCATAAGATAGTACTTTATTTGGTTCGTTTACCTTTATTTTTTTTAACAGACACATGAGCTGATTCAGGACAATGTTTTCCCAGGACAGTTAGCAGTTAAGGTGATATTTTAAAAACACACACAAAGACATAATATAAAAACACAATAACAAATACAATACTAAATAATTTCTATGTAGTACATCCAATTCAGATTTATTTCTGCAATTTATATACTACTCAATTCCAAAAAGGCTCTGAGTAGTTTACCGTATTGTAATATGTTGTCATGAATATATTAAAAGGCTTGTGACAATTAAAAACATTTACTGCATAGTGTTGACAATAAACTAGGTTCCAGAGCATTTCAGATTTGGAGGATTACCACTGAGAAGAACCACATCAGAGAAATTACCTGCCCACTCAGATGTTGTTTATGGCTAATATGCCAGTTGGAATTTTGTTCAAATACCAAGGTGTAATTCCATGCAGGATCTTAGAGGTTTATCTCTTCAACTACAATCAGAAAAAAAATTGAGACCAAGTAAAGTGGCATTAAACTGGCATAATATGGTTATAACATCCAATTCCAGTCAGTACTCTTAGCCAAATTTGGTGATAACTGAAGTTTCTGGATGATTTTCAGAGGTTTCCAATATATAATGGATTACGGCAATCCAGATGAGAGATTAACCAAGTACGGTTTATTGATATGAGACTATATTTTAGTATCATCATAGCTGTTGTTACAATTTTGTCCAATGAAAGGCGTTATGTGTGCCTGAGCTATAGTGATAGAGATGAATCTAAAAGCATGTCCAGTCTACAGATTTGACCATCTTTTCTGAAACAAGTTGAATCTTAAGACCCACCTACTGTCTCCAGCCTTTTCATGCTATGCTCGAATCACCATTGTAGTTAAGTGAGACATCACATGATTGCCATTTGCAACTTTCCCTGCGGAATTCTCTGGATACTGCAACGGTCACTAGTACATGTTTGTTGCCAAGTGTCCAATTTTCAGTCATGTGACTGTGCAAAGAATGGATGGTAAGCCATTTTTTCCCTGCACTGGCATAACTTTGAAAAGTTGCTAAATGAATAATCATATGTTGGGGACTTAAGATGGGGCTTGCTGTGAAAAAGCTAAGCATTCTCCTAACTGCAACTTGACAATTTTAGTTAATAATTTCTTATCACTTTGTTCTGCTGCCTTGGGAGGAAGTCTTTCAGGTTAAATAATTTTTTTTTCTTCTTTTCCTAATTTTAGATGATGAAGATGTATTTCTCTGTGGGAAATGTAAGAAGCAGTTCAACTCTTTGCCAGCATTCATGACTCATAAGCGAGAACAGTGTCAAGGCAATGCCCCCTCGCTGGCTACAGTCTCCCTAGCTACTAACAGTGTGTATACCCCGTCCATTACCTCAGTGCAGCAGGCTCAGACCACCAATCGTCAGGTAGAGATGCTGAATGTTGGAGTCAACAGTTGTACCTGAGCATACCTGTGTACTAAACATACCAGAGTTTCCTCTTATATTCTAAAGTCAGTCTCAGCATGTGTAAAACCTGTTAGTGGTGATCATCCATTACCTTACAGCAGCAGTTCCCAATATTTCTGGCTTGGCAGACTGGGGGGGGGGGAGGGGAGAGAAAGGGGACAGTTCTGTGTGAGTGGCAGGTGTGTGAGTACATGCACACTTGCCTACTGCTTGTGTGTCTGGATTCCGAACAGGCTGTGGCCTGGTAATGGGGTTGGGGAGCCCTGCCTTAAAGAAAAGTTGATGATTGTAGTGTTGTGAAACAGAGGCAGAGGACTCAATATGGCAGTGAGATAGCTGATTTTAAGCTGCTATAATTTCTAGAATGGGAGGGGGAGGGGGTTAGGGTTTAAGTTTGGGAAGGCTGCAATAGCATATCTGAAATAAAAACTGGATTTCCTCCTGTTCAATGGCTAATTGCCAGCTGAACAATGTTTTACCCTTTGTACCATGCTACATAATTTAATTGAAGAGGTTTTATTCACAAAAGTTTGACTTTTACTACATTATTTCTCATAGCGAGTAGTTGCACTAAGTGAGTTGTTTTACTTTGTTTCCATGTGTTGCTGAAGAATTTTCTGAAAAGTTTCTTGTCTAATATCTAGTGTAAAATTTTGCTTTATCCATTTTGCCCCCCAGATCTCTACATATATTACTGTTCCACCCTCTCCTTTGATCCAAACACTAGTCCAAGGGAACATCTTAGTGAGTGATGAGGTTTTGATGTCAGCCATGTCTGCTTTCACAACCCTGGACCAGCCAATGTCCACAGTGCAACCCACTGTGCAGGTAAATATTCTTTTTCCTGCCATTTAAAACACACACAAACACTGACAAATGGAGTCAAGCGCTATAAAAACAAAAATTAATACATGTATGTTGGAAAAGTATGTTTAATGTCTGATGACCACATACTTGCATGCTGTCGTGTAGTAGGGCTGGGCAGCAATCTGAAGGACCAAAGGCAATTTGAAGCACAGGGTGCTTCACATGCATAAAATAGATTGGAAATGCCTTATACCGTCCATCCATCCATTCATAATTCATAGAATTGTATTAATGCTACTACCTAAGAAATCTACAAATATACCGTATGTGTATAAACCAGGGATTGACCTTGACGTGAGGCACTTTTTTATCTTTTGTGGTCCGTAATTCAGTTTCTTTAATAATATTGTTACGTTGAAAATGTAAACTGACATGTTTATTCCTCAGAAAAGATTCCTTCATTATTAAATAAATGTTAATTATGATTTGCATATACATGAATTTTAGCATGACAGATTTATTTTGCTAGTATGCAGAAAAATATGGGTATTGAAGGAAGTTAAAATCTTCTTGCAAATATCGTTCCTATTTATGGACCAAAAAGGGGAGGGAGGGAGGGAGGAAGGAAGACTAATTTCTCATTTTTCTTTTTTAGAGCAGCTTGAATATGCATCCTGGAGCAGGATACCTTTCTCAGCCTCCCCCACCCCCTCCCCCCCCTCAGCCACCCCCTCCTCCTCCTCGAGCCCTTGGAGTGCCAGGCCCGGCCAATGCAGGTAGCAGTGGAGTGGCAGAAGTCTACAGTACATCTACCTCCATGCCTGGGAATGGGACGGTAGAGATACAGAATCTGGGGATGCAGCCGTATCCACCTTTGGAGGTAAAAATGGCTGCCTGTGATTATTAGTGATTATATTCTCACTTGTGATTATTACATGGTCTCATTGGCCTTTGTAAAATGACCCTGGCTCTGATTTTACTCAGCCTCAAAGTGCCATTTTTGTTGGTTTTCAGAGAGCAGCATAACTAAATCCACAAAGTTATAATGCTTAATACTTAACACAAATAAATTTAACAATGTGTCATGAAATGTTAATACTAAGTCAGGTGTTAAAGAATCTGACTTTCAAGACACAGAGCGTACAGATTTACTGTATAGACTCAGTATTGAGATTGAATAAGATGTTTCAGAAAGCTGTTATTCAGAAATTGCATTTAAATGGTCATTAGATTTTAGATTAGAACTACCATATTTTTTGGAGTATAAGACACACTTTTCCCCTGCAAAAAAGAGGGTGAAAATCTGGGTGCGTCTTACACAATGAATACAGCATTTTTGGCCTCTTGAACCTCCCCCCCCCCTTTTTCACAAAAATGGATGTGCAGAGGGTTTGGAAGGCCTGCAAAATACTCCTGGGGGCTGGGGAGGCAAAGAAGAGTGAAAAACGGGCCATTTTTTGCTCGATTTTGCTTCCCCAGCCCCCAGGAGTACTTTGCAGGCCTTCCAAACCCTCTGCACATCCATTTGCCTCCCCAGCCCCCAAGAGCCCTTTGCAGGCTTCTCAAACTCTCTGCATGCCCCGTTTTTCACCAAAAATGAGGCATGCAGAGGATTTGGGCAGCCTGCAGAGTGCAATTTTTTTAAAAAAATTATCTCTTCAAAATCTTGGTGCGCCTTATACTCAGAAAATGTACTGTTTCCCGGTAGTCTTATTTTCTTTTGACCCCCCCCCCCCCCCCCAAAAAAAATAAGCGCTTGGCCTTATTTTCAGGGAGATCTTATTATTTTTGAGGTGTAGGAGGCGGTGAGCGTGGTCACCTCATGGCTGCTGTTGTGTTGCAATATTTTCAGGTAGGGCTTATTTTCAGGAGAGGGATTATTTTAGTGCATGCGCTCAAAAGCCCAATTGGGTTTATTATTTGGGGAGGTCTTATTTTCAGGGAACGGTAGATTGTGCACAATTAGAAAAAACAATACATTATAGAAGAAATGAAAGTAATGTAACCAGAGAGAAAGATCTCCACATTTGGCAAAATTGGTTTAGGTTTTCTGAAACCTAATTACGGTTAAATTGAATAAGCAACTGGTACTAACTTACGTTAACTGCTGTAACTATATATCAAGCTAACTATATTTATGTTTTGTCAATATTTATCCAACATAGCAAATTATAGTCAGTTAAAAACAGGATTGTCGCCAGATTCTCCACATGGCTAGAAGATGATGCAAATGTGTAAGCAATGCAGGAATTTGTAGTTTTCATCTGTAAGCAATAGAACTTTGCTATGCTTCCTATTTCCAACTTTGAGCTGACAATAGAAGTCAAGATAGCCCATTTCTCTTCTGTGTGATGGTTGTCACACAGAAATGGTTGTCAGAAATGATGTAGCTTTGACTTATTTATATTTTTTCTGTCAGATGTGTTACCACTGATTTCTGTTTTAGGTGCCCAGCCAATGTGTGGAAAACCCAGTGTATCCTGCCCCTCCAGTATATAGTCCAAACAAACAAAGTTTTAAGTCTAAAAATGCTAATGCTGCTGCTTCCTTGAACAATACATGTGGAGGAAATCTGACCAATTTTGATTCTGCTTCCAAGAACCGTCGTTCCAAACCGGACAATAACTTGCTTGAAGGTATGTCTTCTTGCTACTCATTCTTGCTGTGGATTAATTAAATTTAAGTAAAACAGTGGAGTCCATGACACTGGAAAATTTGGGTGACATATTGTAAAGGAAAATCTATGATCCTCTATATAGTCATGGACTGTGTGATTCTTGTACCCCAAAGCCAATAATAATCCTCTGGAAGGACAGATAACCCAAATACTGGTTATTAGAATCCCGAGAGCTCATTACTTTATCTATATAAATAAAAATGTAAAATAGTTTGTACGAATCCACTAATCTCAAAAACTACTGGGCCGATTTAAACGAAACTTTCAGACAACGTAGCCAAGGACTTCCGATAATAGAATAGCTAATCATTTTGTGCCTAGCACCCGTGTGTTGTGTACAAATTACACACACAAAAATGTACTCACTGAAATGTGATTTAACATCCCTGTAGCCACGCCCATCAAACTGCTTTTCAACTGTCAGTGTTGGAAAAGTCCTCATACGGCGGCCTCTTGGGGCCAAAAAGGCACAGAGGATAGCAAACTCCCAGGTGGCCCATAGAGGGGGGGGGGGGAATTCTGCTCAGGACTGTTCTCTGAGGTAAAAAAAAAACGGAGGCAGGCAGCTGCTTTAAACTGTTTAATACGGACTGAACCAAACTGTAACAAAGAATCACCCATCTGACAGCAAATACAGTTTAATACAGTTTGGCACAACAGTTTCCCCGTCACCTGGAGGAAGTTGATTATCTAGACCCGCGCCAGTCCGGCTTTCGGCCCGGGCATAGCACCGAGACGGCATTGGTCGCGTTGGTCGATGATCTCTGGAGGGCCAGAGATGGGGGTTGTTCCTCCATCCTGGTCCTATTAGACCTCTCGGCGGCTTTTGATACCATCGACCATGGTATCCTATTGCATCGGCTGGGGGGGTTGGGGGTGGGAGGCACCGTTTTACGGTGGTTCTCCTCCTACCTCTCTGGCCGATCGCAATTTGTGTTGACAGGAGAGCAGAGGTCGACCTCGAGACCCCTCACATGTGGGGTGCCTCAGGGGTCGGTCCTCTCGCCTCTCCTGTTCAACACATACATGAAGCCGCTGGGTGAGATCATCCGTGGTTTTTCTGGTAGAGTACCATCTCTACGCTGATGATACTCAGCTGTATATATCTACCCCAAACCACCCCAACGATGCCGTAGCGGTGATGTGCCAGTGCCTGGAAGCCGTGCGGATCTGGATGGGAAGTAACGGACTCAGGCTCAACCCGACCAAGACCGAGTGGCTGTGGTTTCCGGCTGCCCGATTCAACCAGCTCACTCCATCGCTGGCCATAGGGGGCGAACATCTTGCCCCTGGGAATGGGGCGCGCAATTTGGGTGTCCTCCTGGATGCCCGGCTGTCCATGGAAGATCAAGTGACAGCCGTGGCCAGGAGGGCGTTTTACCAGGTTCGCCTGGTCCGCCAATTGCGCCCCCTATTGGATCGGGACGCCCTTCGCACAGTCACTCATGCACTCGTGACATCCCGACTGGACTATTGTAACTCTCTCTACATGGGGCTCCCCTTGAGGTGCACCCGGAGACTTCAGCTAGTCCAGAATGCAGCTGCGCGAGCAATTATGGGAACCTCAAGGTTTACCCATGTAACACCGCTCTTGCGCGAGCTGCACTGGCTGCCTGTCGTCTTCCGGGTGCGCTTCAAGGTGTTAGTCATCATCTTTAAAGCGCTCCATGGCTCGGGACCTAGCTATCTGCGGGATCGGATCCTGCCTCATACATCCTCATGGCCGATTCGCTCCCACAGAGAGGGACTTCTCTGGGTGCCGTCCACTAGACTTTGTCAGCGGGCGACACCCAGGGGAAGGGCTCTCTCTGTGGCGGGCCCAGCCCTCTGGAACGACCTTCCCCCCGACATTAGAACGACCACGGACCTCCGCTCCTTCCGTCTAAAATTAAAAACATATCTTTTCTGTCTGGCCGGCCTAGGATAGTCTCTCTGTCTATGGGGTATTATTTAATCGGGAATCGGTCGTTATTTTAGTTTAACTTAGTTTTAATGGGGATTTTTAGCACAGGTATAGGTTTAATTTGTTTTTAAATGTTTGTATATTTGCTGTTTTTTATTCTTCCTGTGCACCGCCCCGAGTCCCTATGGGGAGAGGGAGCGGTCTACAAGTATTAAATATTATTATTAATAAAAGAGGGACTAGGGAAGACATGATAGCAGCCTTCCAATATCTCAGGGGTTGCCCCAAAGAAGAGGGAGTCAAGCTATTCACCAAGGCACCTGAGGGCAGAACAAGAAGCAATGGGTGGAAACTAATCAAGGAGAGAAGCAACCTAGAACTGAGGGCAAATTTCCTGGCAGTGAGAACTATTAACCAGTGGAACATCTTGCCACCAGAAGTTATGGATGCCCCAACACTGAAGAGAGAAGAGACTGGAAAACCATTTGTCTGAAACGGCATAGGGTTTCCTGCTTGAGCAGCGGGGTTGAACTAGATGACCTCCAAGGTCCCTTCCAACTCTGCTATTGTATTATTGTATTACAGTAGATAGGGGAATAGAGAGACAGGGAGAAATACAGTTTAATAAAAGAGGGACTAGGGAAGACATGATAGCAGCCTTCCAATATCTCAGGGGTTGCCCCAAAGAAGAGGGAGTCAAGCTATTCTCCAAGGCACCTGAGGGCAGGACAAGAAGCAATGGGTGGAAACTAATCAAGGAGAGAAGCAACTTAGAACTGAGGAGAAATTTCCTGACAGTTAGAACAATTAAATCAGTGGAACAACTTGCCTCCAGAAGTTGTGAATGCCCCAACACTGGAAGTCTTCAAGAAGATGTTGGATAGCAATTAGTCTGAAATGGTATAGGGCAGTGATGGCTAACCTTTTTTGGCTCACGTGCCAATAGCAGGGGGAGTGCAGGGGCGATGTGCACAGGTGTGTCACATCCATAATGCTATGTGCATGACCACCTGCATTTGGCATGCTTTTTACGTCATCCCCAGGCTCCAGAGGGTTTATAGGAGCGTGGGGAGGGTGAAAACAGCCTCAAAAGAAGGCCTAAATCAGCTGGCCAGGGCACACATACAAACTGAAGCTGACAGGGCAATGCCTCGAGTGGCCTAAGAAATGGTTCCGTGTGCCACCTGTGGCACCCGTGCCATAGGTTCGCCATCATGGGTATAGGGCTTCCTGCCTAGCAGGGAGTTGGACCAGATGACCCCCAAGGGATAGATAGAGAGGCAGAAATAAGGTAGGTATGTAGGTAGGTACATGGATAGATAGATAGATAGATAGATAGATAGATAGATAGATAGATACAAAGAAAGAAAGAAAGAAAGAAAGAAAGAAAGAAAGAAAGAAAGAAAGAAAGAAAGAAAGAAAGAAAGAAAGAAAGAAAGACGGTAGGTAGGTAGGTAGGTAGGTAGGTAGGTAGGTAGGTAGGTAGGTAGAGGGAGAAAGGAAGAAATATAGTAGGTAGGTAGGTAGGTAGGTAGGTACATAGGTGGGATGGATAGATAGATAGGGAGAAATACAGTAGGTAGGCAGGTAGGTGGATAGGGGGATAGATAGAGAGGGAGAAATACAGTAGGTAGGTAGGTGGAGGGAGAAAGCAAGAAATACAATAGGTAGGTAAGTAGAGTGATAGACAGAGAGGGAGAAATACGGTAGGTAGGTGTATAGATAGCGAGAAATACGATAGGTAGGTAGGTAGAGGGATAGAGGGGGGGAAATACAGTAGGTAGGTAGGTAGATAGAGGGAAAAAGAAAGAAATACAGTAGGTAGGTAGGTAGAGGGATAGACAGAGAGGGAGAAATACAGTAGGTAGGTAGGTAGGTAGATAGGGGGATAGATAGAGAGGGAGAAATATAGTAGGTAGGTAGGTAGGTAGAGGGATAGAGAGGGGGAAATACAATAGGTAGGTAGGTAGGTAGAGGGAGAAAGAAAGAAATACAGTAGGTAGGTAGGTAGAAGGATAGATAGAGAGAGAGAAAAATACAGTAGGTAGGTAGGTTGGGGCTTATATGGTGGTTGGGTGTATGTGTGCAGGTGTAGATCTACACACAGATTGGTTGGCCATTTAACCAGACTGGGCCACAGCAACGCGTGGCTGGGTATAGCTAGTATCTATATAAAATTGTTGTTCTTAGTTGCGAGGTGGTGTCCGACCCATCGCGATCCCATGGACAACATTCCTCCAGGCCTTATATGAAATTGCTAATGTACTATTTCCTATTCAATGCTGAAACATGTGAAATAGAAGATTCACATCATTAGCTTCTAATAGATGCACAAGATTTCTTTATTTGGAAGATGTAATAAAATATGTAAAATAATATTTTATAGGAATGTGAAACTTTGGTTTGTTACATATTTCATAAAATTCAGAAACATTATGTAGCTATTGTGTTCTCATTGTAAAGAAGGAACTAACAGCCATATGGTTGAATGGGCTCATTTTGTTTTTACATTCAGGTTATTTTTAGGACTTGGCTTTTGTTCTTATTTTTGATTAACAAATCATGAATACATGTTGCTATATATTTACAAAGTAGAGATCTGTGTCCTGTAATAGGAAATCACATTTAAACCTCATGAAATTTATATGTTTTACATTGTCATTTTGTATGGCCATTATTGGAATATTAGTTCAGCATTAACCTTTTCAGGAAATAAATCCACAGATATGGATCACACTACAACATTTCAACCCATGAGAGCCGAGTTGTTGTTCTGATGTTGTAAGAAATGTTGCAGTGCCATTCCTTCCCATGACATCAGAAAATATGAAAAATCCAGTGTAGATAGGAGAAGCCAATGCTGCAGCTCTTTCTCTTGCCAAGATTAATGCAATCTGAATTAATGGGGTGTAAGCACGAGATGTAAAGCAGAAAGTTCTATGATAACAGAAAATTGCAAATAGTAGTTTTACATTCTCCCACATAAAGTCATTTCATTGGATTTTTCACTATTTTCATTCTATTCTTCCCATAAGACAATGTACTCAAAATCCCTGCTGCGCTTCCATTCCTCAAACTTCATTCTAGTTTGGTGGGTACTGGACAAGCAAGAATCCATATAACAGGATGGCCTTTCTGACATAAATTCTTGCTTGTTTTTTGTTGTTTGCATTTCAGGAAAGCCCAAGTCACCAAAACTGAAATGTACATACTGTGATAAAGCCTTCACCAAGAATTTTGATCTGCAGCAACATATCAGGAGGTAGTGTTGAGCTTCCAAAATCGGACAGAAGCAGTGTCTATTTGGACAGGCCAAGGACTTGATTGGATATTCTGAGCAACAATTGGAGCCATTCTTACTTGCTGGCAAGAGCTATGGAAAATAAAGCCATCTCTCTGCTTGGTCAGTGTGATCCCCCAAATGTTGAACACTGGTCTCTGTATGGTGTATGTGTGAAACTTAATCTTGGTCCTGATTGCTGAACCACCAGGTCTTCCAGAGCCTCAAGGAATAACAAACTTTTGTGCGTATTATTAAGACAGGATTTGTTTTATTATTATTGAATAAATCATTATGGCCTGATTGACCCATAACTCTAAACTACAATAGGAGAGAGAGAGAGACAGAATTGTACCACGTTAGGCTACAGAGAAGCGTTTGTATGATTTCATGTCTCCCCAGGCAGACTCTTGTCACATAGAAAAATACATTTCAAAACAATGTATTTTATCTGTCCTCCCTGAAGGAGTACGGTTTTTATGTGTAAGAAAAGTTGCGTGTGAAGGAGCTTTCCAATCATGTAAATTCCTACCTACATGCAGTTTGGAATGCAACTTAATTGTAGTTATGAGCCAGCTGGAAAAAGGGTTCAGTATTAAAAGGATTGATGAAGTTAAAGCAAATGAAATACATAGATGGTGGATTAACATGCTCCCTCCTTGAATGCTAAGAAAGGAAACATCCTAAAAAAAGACGAAGCCACAACAGGAAAGATTGTAGTCCAGTGCCCTAGTAATATGTTTCCCTCTCTATTGAGATATTATGATTCCTGTTCTCTGATGTAGTGTCTGTTTTTCCTTCAGTCATACCGGAGAGAAGCCATTCCAGTGCATTGTGTGTGGTCGAGCTTTTGCGCAAAAATCCAACGTGAAGAAGCACATGCAGACACATAAGGTGTGGCCACCAGGAATTGGGTGTACCATCTCTCGGAGCTCTGTCACTGTGCAAGTCATGCAACTCAACCCCAACCAGCAGGAGGATGAGGAAAATGCAGGTGCATTATTAACTGCTTGAATGGCCAATCACATGGACCTGCTTCACCAAACTTCTGAACAATAGTGCTTCTACTATTCTGTTTTATAGATTTATAGATGGAAGGGTTAGAAAAATAACTATGGTGTACTGGTGGTTTAAGTATGTATTAGCATATGAATCTATAAATCAGATACACAGTTGTTACGATCTTGCTCAGTCATAGTCCTTCGTTTAATATTGTTTCATACTCTTGTAATTCTTAATCCTTTTTCAAATGTTTTCTTCGCTGCGGAACCTGTAATACTGATTTTTCCCCTTCTATGGACTAAACTTAAAATTAGACGTATACTGAAAATCTATCCTCAGGAAGAGAATATCTGAATAAACCTTTAGATATAATTGCTTTATATTAGACTGGCCTTCTTCAATTTGAGAAGAATTGGATATTGGCTACTAATAATGAGAATTGGAGTCTGGAGAGCCACAGACTGGAAAGCCTGCATGAGATGTATTCCTGAAACAGAAGCTGTGCATAAAGTGTTTGGGTGTGTGGTATCACTAACTTCCTAAACATATCTACTATTGGCTCTGGATGATCATAAAAAATTACAGTCAATTATCCATGCATATCAAGCCTTTTGCATATTGTGTGAATGTAACTCAGGGGTTTTATACCTACTGCCCACTTTTGTATCTCTGTTAGTAGTAAAATTTTCTAATTGCCCACCGGTTCCACAGTAATGGTGATTTATAAAGTAGGGAAGTCAATTAAATTTAAAAAAAGGAAAGTGCTTCAGTATCAGACAAAACCCCTACCGCCCACCATGAAAGCTGGAACAGCCACTAGTGGGCGGTAGGGACCAGGTTGACTACCACTGATGTAACTGCATGAGCTAAGATTGTTTCCTGGGTTGTACATACCAACTGGTAGGCAATAAGAAGATTGGTAGTGGCCAAACTGTTTAAAATTACAATTGGGCTCATCAAGGCAAAAGTTGGAACTTACATAACAAAAGAAGCCTTACAGCGCAAAATGAATCCTATGTGATAAAGAATATTTATTCCACATAATAAATCTACTTCACCAAAGACTAATTTGTTCATTGCTTGAGAATATGAGAGGAGCACTTTAAAATCCTATCATTTGGTTCCTAATTTATTCCCACAGCAATGAAATAAGATATCAGTGGGCCACCTAAAAGGACTTCACAAGTACAGTAAAGTCCTTATCTGGTGTTCCTTAGCAGCTGCTGTTGTCAAGAATATCCTTCCAATACTGGAGATAATATGTTAACATTGGTGACAGGAGTTCTTCTGAATTTAAAGTGAAATTAAGCATAGGCTTTATCCTCAGTCATAATAAAGAATGAAAAACAAAGACACACAAAGAAGGAAATCTAATTTCCACAGTTTTGGAAAAATGATTTATATTCATTCTATTTTGCTGATCTTGTTTGTAATCGTTTCGGAAGGCTTATTTCCCTTGAAATGCTTGAAACTAAAACTAGTATTTCTGTGTTCTGTGGGGTTTTTTCCCCCTTTAGGTTTAAGCCAGGCTCCAAGAAGCAGCCCTCCACAGCCTCAAGCCCTGCCTCCTGAGGAAGAACATGACGCAGCAAAGTTGGAAGCCAAGCAAGTGGTCTTGATAGATAGTTCTTATCAGTGCCAGTTCTGTCCCAGCAAATTCAATACATATTTCCAGCTGAAATCACATATGACTCAGCATAAACATGAACAGGTAGATAGTTTATCATGAGATGGCTTCCTTCTGTCATACCTAGCTTTTTACCACTTTTCCACGAGCTGCAGGCCAATGCATGCCTACTTCCAAATTTGCACAATCTATACAGGTTACAAAACTCATATGTGAAATGTTGGCTATTTTGCCAACTATTTTATCTTTAGCCTATAGAATTTAAAACATAAAATTATTCTCTATGACAGAGTAATGTTCTGTTTAATTTAATTGACTACTCAATGATTGACAAAGGCTCTTCGATGCTAGGTACGGGAATTGTAATTTATACATATGCAAACTGTATTCTTGACATATTGTTCTTTGGATCCAGCATAGGAATTTCCTCCTATGCATATTTTAATTTAGCGTTAGAAATATGTGTTGAATAGAAACACAATGTATTCTAGATAACAACACAAGCGATTCCACGGAATCTAAATCACAGATATCTGATAGTTGAAATACATTTTGGAGTTATATTACCTTCGTTTCGGTTTTTTTTCACTGTGTAAAAACCATGCAATTCCATTTTTGCGTGCATGAATTATTATTCTGGGCATATTCATAAGTCATTGATCATAGCCTATGCTTTGATTGCAGGACATCCCTGTTTTCATTCTTGTAATTTCTAAGAAGATAGAGAACAACAATTCTGCTCAAAATTCTAGAGAGCCATTGCTAGTGTACAAACTATTCTAAGCTAGATGGTATCAGCCCATATCAGGCACTGTCCTAGGTTCCTTACTGGCAGGAGGCAAATCTAGAGAAAAATCTCATGCACTGACATAATGTGTAATCTCCAAAGGGAAATAGCTTTGTATTTTTTTCCATAAGGCAAAATTTGCAATGGTTCATTGGTAACTTCCAGGAGAGGCTGACTGGAAGAAGAGAAGTTAAGAGTAATTCATTGCCTAGGGACATAATACAGAGCTTTCATTGTGAGTGGGTACATCAGTCTCCTTCAATTATATGTATACATTTAATGCTGAGAGTACAGTACAGTTTGTTTGCTTTTGGTGGCACAGAATAATGCTGATTCAAATTCTCTTTTCTTACCATTACTGTGCAGGTGTACAAATGCGTTGTGAAAAGTTGTGCCCAGACATTTCAAAAGCTGGACTCTTTCTTAGAGCATATCAAGAACCACCAGGAAGAGTTGAGCTATCGCTGCCACCTCTGCAGCAAGGACTATCCTTCTCTGTATGAATTGGGCGTCCATCAATATTCCCACAACTTGCTCCCTCAACACAGCCCCAAGAAGGACATGGCAGTTTACAAGTAGGTAGCACTACAAATAGCAATATTTCTAATCTGTTTGGGAGGGGGAAAAATGAATGAAAAGAATGAAAAATGATGTAATTCAAACTTGATCTTATTAATATATCAGGCAATCATTTAAACTGCAGCTAGTAGAACAGTCAGTATTGTGGATTTGCTGTTGAGTCCCATGTTGGGAGATAGGGCGGTATACAAATCAAATTAAAGTTAAAGTTGAATGATTTGGTATATTCCTTTAAAAAAGTAACAAAATCAAACCCACTGTGAAAGCATAATAATCTGCTAGAGTTAAGAAAATATATTTCATAGATATCGATGTAGAATTTATTTTTTTTTCTATTTATGTCATACCAGAGTTGTATAAAATAAATAAGTTTTTAATCCATTCCATAACCTTTCATTCTTTTGCTGGTAAATCTGGCAATTTTGAACCCAGACTTTAGGCAATTACTTACTTATTTTAAGCCTTTATTTCCTTCAAGGTTCTCTGTTTTCCCCTTCTACAATGCTTTTTGTAAATGCATATGGATAAGGAAACTATAGCCAGCCTGCAGACTTCAGCTATACTAATGCATTCTTTCTTTCTTTAGATGTGTCAAATGTGTAAATAAATATTCCACACCAGAAGCCCTGGACCATCACTTACAGACAGCAACACACAACTTCCCTTGTCCTCATTGTCAGAAGGTAAGCAAATGTCTTAACAGTAAATGATAAGATGGAACGGTGTGGAGACAATAACTTGGTCATTAACACCAATAAGACCAAGGAGCTTATAGTGGACTACAGAAGGAATAGATCAGACATCCAGCCCTTGCTTATCAATAGAGCAAGTGGCCAGTTTTATGTTTCTGGGTGTTATCATAAAAGAGGAGCTGACCTGGGGCGCTCACATTGCAGCACTGGTCAAAAGGGCCCAGCAGAGACTATACTACCTGAGACTTCTCAGGAAACAACAACTGAATGGAAAACTGCTGGTGACCTTATACGGCTGCACCATAGAGAATATTTTAACTTACTGCATCTGTGTATAGCTTGCCAATTGCACAGTGGCAGATAGGACAGCACTCCAAAGGGTTAATGACATTGCCCAGAGGATCATGGATTGCCCTCTCCCCTCTTTGGAAGAGCTTTATAGCTCCCGCTGCCTTAAGAGAGTTCAAAACATTCTTAAAGATCCATCTCATCCTGGGCACCCTTTTTTTGAACTATTACCATCTGGCAGATGGATAATAAAAACAAGGCTGAAAAACAGCTTCCATCCCAGGGCAGTAACATAAGAACATAAGAACATAAGAATAGCCTTGCTGGAACAGGCCACAGCCCATCTGGTCCAGCATTCTGTCTCACACAGTGGCTCACCATTTGCTTCAGGGTCTTCCCAAGCAGATGTCTTCACCTGCTTATGATTCTCTGCAAATGGCATTGAGAAATATCTTGCCTATCTCTCCAACCCGGAGGGTGTCCTTAAATAGCCATGGATATCCTTGTTCTCCATGAACTCGTCTAATCCTTTCTTAAAGGTGTCGAGGCTGACAGCTGTCACCACTTCTTCTGGCAGGGAGTTCCATAGACCAGTGATCCTCTGGATGAAAAAGTACTTCCTCTTATTTGTTTGAATTCTAGCTTCCAAAAGTTTCATGGAGTGCCCCCTAGTTCTAGTGTTGTGTGATAGGGAAAACCATATTGAAAACCATATTCTATGGTATAGTGCAATATCGGTTTTCAATTTCAATTATATAGAAAGTAAAGGATGTATGTTTGTGTTTTTATTTTTATAGTTATAATGTACACTGAAGAAAGCATTTAATTTTGTTGTACCATGTCAATGACAATAAACTAAACTAAACTAAACTAAACTAAACTAAATTGACTTTCTGGAAAAATAAGTGATTCTATGATTTAATCACTTAGTATAGCAAAATTCGTCCCTTTTTTCTTTCATGCTTGTTTCATAGTTTGTTTCTCAGGTTTTAGAATGAGAAAAGGGAGTCTTGCCCAAGGTTGCTTATGTAGTCACACTTTTGTATAGTGGGATGCACACTTACATCCAGTTGTGTTGTGCCATCTGTATTGCATAGGATGATACTGGAGTGCCAGTACCTGAGTTCTCACAATTATCTTCTCCCATTCACAATATACTTTCTGTCCTGTGGCTTATTCCCTAAGGCAGGAACTATCCATGTGGGGTAGTTTAAAAAAAAAAAAGCTTACTTGATTTATGTTAGTAAAGTCTTTGTCTCATCTACTTTAGACTTTTACTGTATAGATTTGTTATAAATACCCATTTTCTTAGGGAAAGAGTAGGTAATCTGTAGGCCCTGGATCAAAAAGTGCCCTTGAGGGCCTCGGAGTGTCCATCTAATCATAATTGATGAAAAGTGATGAAGGTATTCATCTGCCAGTCCGTGTCTATTCCTCGAGCCAACAAATAGATGAAAACTGTAAAATAAGCCCCTGATAAAGCTTTCCCTGTTGAAAAGTGAAGACAATCGTGAAACTTTCTAAAATGCAACCGTGTCCACTTTTGAGATCACTTTTTAGGGTCAGTTTCTCAAAAAATATTAGGAGCAAATTGTAGCCACAAAATAGTGCCCCCTCCTGGTCTGACTGGTATCACTACCCTTTTAAATGCCCTTGATCATAACCAGAATTTTAATGATATTGCCTTCTTTTTGCAGGTGTTTCCCTGTGAGAGGTACTTGCGAAGGCATCTCCCTACACATGGAGGAGGAGGAAAATTTAAGTGCCAGATCTGCAAAAAGTTCTTCCGCCGAGAACACTACCTCAAATTACACGCACACATTCATTCGGGTAAGAAATGGCAGAAAATGGTTTCCAATCTGTTGAACCTGTTCTTGTTCTAAGATTCTCCTGTCATCAACTTCCGTGGGTGGCTGGTACCTTAACATGTGTTGGATTTTGCCTCCCCATTTGAAAAATTGTGTTCACTTAGCAATCTTCTTAATTTCTGTCTGATGCATCACTACTTTGATTGGAACCATTTGAATGTATGTTAAGTCTACAAGCATTACAAACATTACATCAGAAACAAGAAAGGTCTTGGGGAACTAATGCCAGTTCTGTTTAATCATGTTTCTGTTACCCAGGAATAGAAAATGACTTATTAGAATGCTTTTTAACCAAACCAATGTATGTCTTTGTTGCTGAATTCATACCTCTTTCCTGTGCAGGTGAAAAACCTTTTAAGTGTTCAGTCTGTGACTCAGCCTTCAACAGGAAGGATAAACTCAAACGGCATATGCTGATCCATGAGCCTTTCAAGAAATACAAATGTCCATTCTCGTAAGTATCAGAGGGCCCAAAGCAACACTAGCTTCATAATCTGTGGAGATTCTCAGTCATTCAGGTCATGGTTTTCTCAAAGGTACTTTTTCAAGAAGCAACTGGACTTTCTGGTTTTTCTTTGAAGAGGGTTCGCTTCTTGGATAAGAAGCAAACTTTGGAACTAGTTTCATAGACAACAGTGGATTGCTTAGGTACTGGAAAATAAAATGATGCAAATGATTAGCAGCTTTTTGAACAAATGCATATAAAGGAGATGGAATTGTCTTGTTTTTATTGACTCCGAGGTTGGCTAAATCAGAAGTTCCCAAATTTTCTCAGTTCATAACAGCCCCAGAGGTATCCAAGTTGTGGATACTACTAACTAATTTCTTAACTAGTGAAGTATCCCATGATACATCAGTGCATAGTTTGGGTAAAACAGTGTTAAGTGTTTTGTATCAAGGTTACTTATTTAAAAAAGCTCTGGCCACACATTGAGTTATTATACTGAAAGCCAGTTTTGAAATGAAAGGAAGACAAAGTTGAGAAAAATGGTGGTTTATGCGGATGGTCTATGCTTTTGTAAGGCACTTCCAGATGGCAATATCACACATCATCTCATAGTTGACTATAGACCTGAGAGTTTGTCAGTAGTCTCATGTAGACCCTACCATCCCAAAGCTCTCATTATATTGAAAATATTGTTTTGGTTAAATTCTGCTTTATCTGACTTTTCTACCTTTTCCCATCCCTGGCTTGATAATGTGACTTTGACTTTCTTAAATGGTGCAATAAAGTAGCACAGTAGAAACAACCTCTCTTGGAAGTACTGTATTTTTTGCTCCATAAGACGCACTGGACCGCAAGATGCACCTAGGTTTAGAGGAGGAAAACAAGCAAAAAAAATTGAAGCAGCAGTATAGTGAGGGCAGGAAGCAGAGCCTGAGAGGACCATAGATAGGTGTCCTGTCATGTGCCAGCTCTGCCTATTGACTCCTGCACTGCGGAAAAGAGACAAAAGAGGCGGGCAATGACAAAGACAGAAGAGGTGGAGTTCAGCACTGTAAAAGGACCCCGCCGCTGCAGCCCAGCTGCTATTCACCAAAGGACTTTTAGGGGAGACAAAGTTCGTCTTATCAAGCGAAAAATATGATAGATTGTTCACTGTGATAGTCTTTTATTCTTTCTGCCTCTTTAATTAAGGATCAATATGCAGTTCTTGTTTGTTGTTTTGTTGTTTGCTTCATAGGGTAATTTTCAAAAACATTGTGAAGGAGAAACAGAACAAAATCCTTTCCAGCACTGGGGAGGGAATGAAGTCCCTTCATTCTTGCAGCAGAAGAGAATATAAGTAACTCAGGGTAGAACTGTAGGGTTCTTGGTGGTCTCTCTCTGTACCAGACTAGGCAACATTATCATTGTGAGGGAAAGTAGCAAACTGCTATATAAAGTCCTTGTTTAACAATCATTTGCAGTTATGATGGTGGTGAAAAAATAACTTTACTACCAGTCCTCACATTTACGGCCTTTGGAGGTCTGTAAAACAAAATACAGCTCAAGCAAGATCATAAGCAGAGTCATGATTTAACTCAGTGATCACTCAATGACTGAGCTGCTAGTCCCATTTGTGATTGCTAAACAAGGACTATCTGTATATATAAAACAACCAGCAAATTTCACTGTCTTTTGTGCTGATGATGTTACATAGCATGAAAATAAAATGTGTGCAAGGAAACAACCAAGCTCAAAAAGCACCAAGAACTCAATACTTCTTGCTGTAGCAAAGAGTTGACAATTTAAACTTGTAACTTGCTTCTGTAAAATGACTATTGTTGTGTTAGTGAAACAATTATCTATTCAAAGAAGGATGGCCATACAGATATTTTAATAAATCATTCATCTTAGTTCATCTCTGCATTGCTTATTTTTATTTTGTTATTCAGAAATCACACAGGCTGCAGTAAAGAGTTCAACAGACCAGACAAACTGAAAGCTCATATTTTATCCCATTCAGGTATGTGAATCAGTACTGGAAATAATTATATTTAATGTATTGAATGTTAATAAAACATTTAGATTTTGTTTCTTAACATCAGTAAAGAGTAGAAGCAGTGCAACTCCACCCTAACTATTTATTGAGCTTTGAATCAAAACATCTAATTTTTGCTAAAAATTGGGACTGAATTAACCATTCCACATTGAATTGTTATGCCGGACTCTATTCCCAAAAGCCAATTATATGGTAGCAAAACCCTCAATAAATATTTATTCAATGTAGCTGAGTTTTCATGTTCTCTATACAAAATATAGTTTATATCACCAGTATAATTATATAGAATTGATGTAGAATCGCTAAGAAGGTGTTCCATAACCTTTTAGGTTCAAATCTCACTTCATCCATAAAATTATTAATTGGATTTAGATGACACTTACATAAACTTTTTATATCTAAGCTGTTTATTGCATTCTCTCTTTTTAGGTATGAAGATCCACAAGTGTCAGTATTGTAACAAAGCCTTCAGCCGGCGAGCTCATATGATGGAACATCAGCGTTCTCACACTGGCAACTATAAGTACCGTTGCCCTACGTGTAGCAAAGGTTTTACTCGCCAGAAGTACATGAAGGACCACAAATGTAGGCTGAACTCATCAAAGGATAAAGAATTACCAGTCAGAAAATCCCAGAAAAAGTGGGGGGCACGTGGGCGGAAACTAGGACTTCCTCTTTCAGCCCAGTTGGCTTTCACGGAACTCAAAGACACAACTGGTGGAGAGAGCCTTCAAAAAAGTGGTCCCAATAAAGAACAATTTTCTGAACCTGACACTGTTCTCTCCATTGTGGTTGGCAGATCAGCAGCAAATTCAGACACTGGCAACTCTGGCCAGCATTCTGGCATCTCCCCCAACCTTGCTCTGACAGAATTGCAACCTGGCTCTGAGAGTCCATGTGCCATGCTGGCAGTCCCTGTTTACATCCACACAACTGACTAATTGACGAATGCTATGCCACGTCCTTTTAGTAGGAGGGAAAGTTCCTGTGTTTACAGATACAAAAGAACTGCTGCAGAGAGTGAGAAATGAATGGTGGTGTATGTGTATAAATGTTTAGCTTCACCCATCCAGAGAACAGCATTCTTTTAAAGAAACATGTTACAAAGTGAAGTCATTCCTCTCCTTATCTGGATGCATTCATTAGAAGAAGCTGTTAAAAACAGATGGGGATAGTTTATATTCTTTTTATTTAAAGATGCCCGGTGCTTAAATATTCTTTCAAGTTCTTGAACTCAGAATCCAGATCACTGTAACATTTTTTTTCCACATTTCTTGATTTAATTTTATTGTTTCATTATGGAGCAATTAACAGCAAATGGTAATGACCCCAAAAATGACAAAATATGCAAGGAAATGTTATTGTGCAAATATTTCGTACTTGCACCCTGATCTCTGACCCAAGTATGCAAATTGTGAAATTTCCATGATGATGACATCACCTATATCAGGGGTGTCCAAACTTGGGAACTTTAAGACTTGTGGACTTCAACTCCCAGAATTCCCCAGCCAGCATAGCTGGCTGGGGAATTCTGGGAGTTGAAGTCCACAAGTCTTAAAGTTCCCAAGTTTGGACACCCCTAACCTATATGGTACTTGCTCCCCTGTGCACTCCTAGGATCACATTTATAATTCTGTCCTAAACTCTACGTTGCACTTTCAAGATGAAGGTTTATTCATAACAGGATCCTTCGAAAACTTCACAGACTTATTCATTAAAGTATTTTTTTTTAACCGTTTCCTTTTCTCAGGTTATATCAGAATGGGGAAATTATATGCAAACACAGTAGACAAGTTGAAGCTGGATCCCCACCCATCCCCCAAAAAACCAACAACAAACCTTTCTCAGATTTGCTGATGCTGAACAGCAGCTTTGGAAGGAAATACATCTGAACATATGATTTTGGAACTGAAATATCGCAGGAATCTGAATTTCAAAAAATGTGACCGGGAAAGGGTACAAAAGGAAGGAAAGGCCAGCATGGATTGTAATGGTGTTCATTCTCTCTTCCATCCATTTGTAACGCCACAGTTATTCATTACATTTAAAGAGAGCTTTTTAAGGAGGTTTTTCTCAACCTCATCCTGGCTGGGGAATTCTGGGAGTTGAAATCCACATGTCTTCAAAATTGTTGAGGTTGAGAAACGGTACTCTAAGGCAGGGGTCTCCAACCTTTGCAACTTTAAGTCTGAAGGACTTCAGGTCCCAGAATTTTCCAGCCAGCAAACCTGGCTGGAGAAGTCTGGGAGCTGAAGTCCTTCAGACTTAAAGTTGCAAAGGTTGGAGACCCCTGCTCTAAGGTACTTCAACATTAGGCTCAGTGACAATGCACTTGTGAAGCATTGTAGCTTGATCTTATGCCTCATAACCACTTATTTGATAGAGGGAAACAACTGGTAGTGAAAGATAGCTTCCTAGAATGGGGACCCTCTTGGACCTGAGAAAGTAGTTGCTTCGGGTTTATTAAAGACCAGATTGAGATAAGTATGGATGATATTAATTTAATGAATGAATTATATTAGTACCAATGAATTACTTGTGCTGATGTTATGTTATTCTTTCTCAAGATGTCCTGCAGTTATACTATCCAATGGCAATTGTTCTTGAGTGTATGCTGTCCACAAGCCTCTGGAAAACATGCATTCTGTGACGCTACAGATGGTTAAATCTTTGAGTCAGAATTTTTGGCCTTTTGTGTACTTCTTTTTATCTGAAATTCTAGAGTTGCTATTATATCCACATGGAACAAGAGAACTTGATTTGACGTCAAGAGAGGTAACTCAAAAACCATGGGCATGTATGGTCTCTTATTTAAGCAGCTGCAGCTTTTTCAGTCTGCATAACGGCATTAGTGTGACTCCTAGCCGTTTCTATGTATGTGTGCATATATTCCACGTGTGGGAACAGTTGGGATCAGTTTCCAGAGAAACCTATGTTATGCAAAACACATTTACTTTAATTATTCAAAAATAGGTGCTTCATGCACACTTGTGTGCATTCTGAAACACAGTTTTGCACAGTTTTTAACTAAAGTACTCAATTGGTTTGTCTCAGTAATATGTCAGACTACTGGTAGTCCTTGATTAGTGACTGCCTCAGTCAATGACTGTTCGCAGTTACAATGGTACTGAAAAGGTAACTTTGGGACCATTGCCCATATTTACAAACTTTGCAGTCTCTCTCTCTTCTATTTGCCATTATAGTCGGTTTGCATTGTCCTGTATAAAATTATAAGTACAATTGCAGTCACATGATTTTTCACTTAGTGACTACATAATGACCAAGCTGGAGGTCTCAACTAGCTTGGTAATACAACACACTAAGCCAAAACAAAACAATATATGATACGGTACACAATTTAGTGTGATGTGTGGGTCCAGCTTACATCTATATACTCAGATGTAAGCCTCTCTAAATTTAGTAGACTATTATAGTTCCATTTAAAGATATATAGAATTGCCATCTCTGAGTTTCATGCACATGCAGACCTAATACCCAATCCTTGCTTCACATTGTCTGCAATATTTTATAAAATGTTTTTAAATTTTATTACATTATAGTCAGGGGTGGGTTTCTGCAGGTTCGCACCTACTCGCGAGAACCGGTTGGTGAAATTTAGAGAACCGGTGAGAGGGGGTTCCACCGGCGTACCTGGAAGTAAATCTGGCCCACCGCTGCCAGTGACCCAACGGGAAGGAAAGGAAAGGAAGGAAGAAAGGAAAGAAGAAAGAAAGAAAGAATTTATCATCACAATTAAGTCCAAAATTTTGGTTGCTAAGCAAGAGCGTTGTTAAATGAGTTTCACCACATTTTAAAAGGTGGCCACTCCCACCTGTCACATGACTGCCAAGCCACGCCCACAAAATAGGCCACACCTACAAAGTAGGTTCTAAAAAATTTAAAACCCACCCCTGATTATAGTTTAAAACATTTTAAAATACAATGAGTATTTCAGTAGTTGATCCTTTGTATCATTCCCCTTAATCAATCTGAGGAGAAAAGAACCAATTCCACTTTGCATCAAGTTTTTCCTTTTCCTCACACTGAAAAGAACAGGCTCGTGAGCCATTTCAAGCTTGCTCTGTAGGAGGTGAATTGTTGTTTGGCCTTGTGGAAACAATTTAGGCTGGTGTTTTCTATGTGTTTTAGACTTTAACAAACTAGAATGCTAGTGATTGTGAGAGTTGATTAAAACATCTGGGAAAATAGCGGGTTACATATTGTCAACTTAGTCTATGGCAAGGGTCTGCAAAGTTGGCTCTTTTAAGACTGGTGGACTTCAACTCCCAGAGTTCCCCAGCCAGCTATGCTCTGGGAGTTGAAGTCCGCCAGTCTTAAAAGAGCCAACTTTGCAGACCCCTGGTCTATGGACATGGCACATCTGCCTGTCGGATTTGTAGGAAAACAGCTTTGTCAGTTGGGCACTAGGAAGTCAGCAGAGAACATTTGGGGTTATTGTTTTTTTCACAACTACTTCTGTCTGCAAGTCTTGCAGTTATTAAGAATGATATTACAATAACTATTTTTTCAGTGATAGTTTTAATACCAAATTCAAAGTTACAGACAATTGAATGTCTGTAATAATGATGAATTTCTCATGATTTGATTGATAGTCACCTTCTCATGGCCTAAAGTCAGCACAAAGACAGATATAGAGGCCACAGCCAAAATAACTTAAAGTCTGCAGGCTATTTTGCAAACATTGATAAATACAGCACACAAAATATAGTAACTAGCCATTTGTTTAATTACGGTACTTGTTGACGAGTGGTAGAAGGAATAGTTGAAAACCTAGCTAATTTTCCACTCGTTTATGTTTTAATAGGACAAAAAACATACATACATGAAAAATATACCGTACATAATGTTCATCAGATCTTCCTGATGTCAAAGGATAAAGTGTATACCGCACTAATCAGTGGATTATCATTTTTCATTTCAATTAAACTATACAGTAATATAGTACAGTAAACTCAATGAAGATAATCTTGATCTCTGAAGCAGAGTTGATGGCAGAACATCAGAGCATACCAACAAAATGGCCTCTTTTTGAAGCACATTACTTATGTTGTGATATCTGGCTGCTGCATTTATTTTTATTTAGTTAGTCAAACGTGTATGAGATAACAGGTACAAGTATAAACATGGACATGAACACAGGAAATGGGTACGAATAAATGGGACAATAGGACAGAGACCGTAGTCACGCTGGTGCGCTTATGCACACTCCTTTACAGACCTCTTAAGAAAGGGGTGAGGTCTACGCTAGATAGTTTAAGATTGAAGCTGTGGGGTGTGTGACGATGTAACAACAGAGTCAGGTAGTGCATTCCAGCCATTGACCACTCTGTTGCTGAAATCATATTTTCTGCAATCGAGTTTGGAGTGGTTTACCTTAAGTTTGTATCTATTGCTTGCCCTTGTATTATTGTGTTTGAAGCTGAAGTAGTCGTTGACAGGTAGAATGTTGTAACAAACAATTTTGTATACTATGGTTAGGTCTTAATCGGTGTAGTTCTAGGTTGTCCAAGCCCAAAATTTCAAGCCTGATTTTGAATTGAGTGTTTCAAAATGCATACATTAAAAAAAACGATCTTTATGGATGAAACTATTTTTATGGATGAAACTATTACCACAATCCAGGTATCTTTATGGATGAAACTATTTCCACGACCCAGGAACTGACCAAACTGTATGTCTAAACCAGAGGTCTTCAAACTTGGCCACTTTAAGGCTTGTGGGCTTCAACTCCCAGAATTATGCAGCCAGCAGCCCACAAGTCTTAAAGTGGCTGAGTTTGGGGACGCCTGGTCTAAGCACATTTATGCAACAGCGTCTTTTTTTCGAGCAACACTACAACTCCCGGCAGCCTTTGCTGCTTATTTACACCCACTGAGCCGAGGGGTGGGGGAGATACGGAGATGGGCGGGGTTACCGCTGTTGCCATAGCTCTACGAGTGACGTATGGGATCGTGGGCGGTTCTACTCCCGGCCGTGAGTCAGTCGTGGGGGAGGGGGAGGGGGGGGCGCTCGGGGCTGATGCGTTGCCGAGGACCGGTGTAAGAGACGGGTCAGTGTGGGGCCTTTGGCCTGTGCGGCCAATCAACCCGGGTGACGGTCTGAGGGGACCGCAAGGGATCGCCCTTCCATCTCTGCACCTCGGGAGCGACCAGCATCAATCGGGAGAGCCTCCTCCTCCTCCTCCCTTTTTTCCTTCCTTCCTCCGGGCTGGGGGTTCTGGGTCGGCGCCTCTCCTCGCGCGAGGTCCAGCCATGGCCGGGCTGCTGGGGAAGTTGTTCGGGATCGGCCCGGGGGAGAAAGGGGGCGGGAAGGGCCCTTCCCCGCAGGAGGCCATCCAGAGGCTTAAAGAGACCGAGGACATGCTGAGTAAGAAGCAGGAGTTCCTGGAAGAGAAGATCGAACAGGAGCTCTTGGCGGCCCGCAAACACGGCACCAAGAACAAGCGCGGTGAGTCCGGCTGATCGGAGCCACGGAGGAAATCCCCATCTCGCGTTGGTGGGTGGACTCGGATGAGGTGAATTTGAACGCCCTCCTTGGATGGTCAAGCGGGCGGGGGGGGGGGGCGAAGTAGAAGATGAATCGTGTACTGTGCGTTTACTCGGGAGTAAACCGGGCATCTTATAGGTAGATGAGTAAGCCTGTGCTTCTATAGGTAAGAGAGTGAACCTGAGCATCTTATAGGTAGGAGAGTAAGCCTGTGCATCTTATAGGTAGGTAAATAAGCATGTGCTTCTATAGGTAGGAGAGTAAACCGGGGCATCTTATAGGTAGATGAGTAAGCCTGTGCTTCTATAGGTAGGAGAGTGAACCTGAGCATCTTATAGGTAGGAGAGTAAGCCTGTGCATCTTATAGGTAGGTAAATAAGCATGTGCTTCTATAGGTAGGAGAGTAAACCGGGGCATCTTATAGGTAGATGAGTAAGCCTGTGCTTCTATAGGTAAGAGAGTGAACCTGAGCATCTTATAGGTAGGAGAGTAAGCCTGTGCATCTTATAGGTAGGTAAATAAGCATGTGCTTCTATAGGTAGGAGAGTAAACCGGGGCATCTTATAGGTAGATGAGTAAGCCTGTGCTTCTATAGGTAGGAGAGTGAACCTGAGCATCTTATAGGTAGGAGAGTAAGCCTGTGCATCTTATAGGTAGGTAAATAAGCCTGTGCTTCTATAGGCAGGAGAGTAAGCCTGTGCATCTTTTAGGTAGGTAAATAAGCCTGTGCTTCTATAGGTAGGTGAGTAAACCTGTGCTGTAAGTGAGTAAGTAAACCTCTGCTTCTATAGGTAGGTTCATAATTCTGTGGACTTTCTCCAGCTGCGCCTTTGGCCTCAAAAGTTATCTGATGGAATGGGTACGATCAAAAATGATTGCAGAAGCAAAATGTACCAATATCAGTTAGTACAGAAGAGCAAACCTTTTGAGGGAAGTTTCTACTGTTTCTGAAATCTGTGATTTGGAGGGAACAACCTTTGATTATAAAGCGCAAAGCTCTTAACAAAAAGCACCCTACTGGGAATACTGTAGTTCCATTATTTACATCTCAATAGTATCATGAGTTTTAGATTTTCAAATAATTTTGAAGGGACCTCCCTTCTCCCACTCTAGTAACATCCAGGGCACAACAGGTGTCTGGGGAATATTGTGTGGAGTTGTAATACACACACACACACACACACACACACACACACACACACACTTTGGATTTTTAAAATCTTTTAGATGTACAGTACAGTATGTAATCAGCCATTTTATAATGCTTTTAGTTGATTTGTTTTACATTGGCATTAGTGGCATCTCATTTTGGATCATATTAATTCCCAAGTATTAAGCTGGTTGGGTACTCTGAGTTGTAGTTTTGTTTTAGGCATGAAAGCTGGCTGCCTGACTTTGGGTCAGTCACTTTTTCTCAACCTAATCTACCTCACAAGGTTGTTGCTGGAGGAAGGAGTGTTAGGTATATTAACCACTTTGAGTTAATTATAAAAAATAAATGCATGATATAAAATAAATAATAGGTGCACATGCAAATTGAAATTACTAATTTGTTTATTCCAATTCTTTCCAATAATATACCTCTCCCTCCCAAATTAAATTCTGCTATGATATGGAGATCAGGTATTGAAATAGCCTGAGAGGGAAACTAAGGCAACGGTCCCCAACCTGTCTGGCTTTGTGGACCGCCAGTGGTGGTGGGGGAGAGGAGATGGTACTGTAGTGAGCGGGCTTGTGAGCGCAGCTCCCTTTGTGCAAGCATCAGACTTACGCAGCCTGGTATTCCCTCTACTAAGGGAATACTTTGGATTTATGTAAAATTATATTACATTTTGTATGTCTCTGCTCAACTTAGGTTCCTTCCTTGTTCCTCTATATGGATTCTGTGGCTCTGACCTGCAATTTAATTTCACATTGATAAGTTGAATCTTGTAATAGGTAAAGGTAAAAGTTTCCCCTATCCAGTCATGTACGACTCTAATGGGGGGTGCTTATCTCCCTTTCTTAGCTGAGGGAGCCAGTGTTGGCCAGCATGACTCTATGCTGAGAACACTGTTACATTCCCACCAAAGTGATACTTATTTATCTATTTACATTTGCATGCTTTCAAACGGCTTAGGTTGGCAGGAGCTGGGGCAAGTAATGGGAATTCATCCCATTACATGGTGCTCGGGTCTTGAACCCAGAAAGTAGTGTAGCGGCAAAAACCAGGCTCACCACAGTTCGATGGAAGGAACGAGACCACGAAGATCAAAGATTTCAGGAGTTTATTGACGCGCGTCAAGAGTTCAGTGTGCAATCTGAGCACCAAGCTCTGAACTGCCGGGGCTACGCCCTGACAGATGGTTTTATACTTTCGATTATGCATCGTCATAATACAGATTCACATATGGATAAAAGCAGAAGTTAAGTTTGGAAAAGTACAGAAACAGAAGTTAATGTTAAAATTGATACGTGCCAGCATCTGTGCCCATATTGGGTTTCTATCTTACACCCTCTTTCCATCTCTTGAATCAATGTTTCAGCGATATTTGTAATACCTAGGACAGTTTAAGAACAGAGAAGTACACCCCCACACCTTGCACAATGTATTTAGGGGTAAGAGAGCAAAACTTCCTTAGGAGGTCAAGGCTAACCCAGGGCCTAGGAATTGGGGTCCCCTGGCCCCCCCTGCCACAGTAGAGGGTTCAGACTTATTCTCATAAACTCCACAAGGTAAGACTAGAACTAATAGGATGAAACCTCAAGGATGTGGACATTAGGAAGAACATTTTGATGGTAAGAACTCCAGTCAATAGAATAAGTCACTACATCGACTTCTTCCCTTTCACTGGAGATGTTCAAATAGAGGTTTGATAGTCATTTACAAGATTGATATAGTGCATCTTGCAGTGTAGAGTAGTGTAGATATGATAATGATAATGTCCTTTCCACTCTATGATTCTATGAAAGTACACATCTAGGGAACAAATTAGATATTTGGATTTCTTGCTGGTTCTGTTTCCCATGCTTAACATTGTTGTTTTATTGGGGGGGGGGGGGGGGGAGAGAATCTATTTCACTTTAGGGGTTGTTTATATGCAAGCATGGGCTGTCACTCAATGCCTGAGAAAGTGCAGTATCATTTGGATTGTAGCATGGGTTGCTTATTAATAATGTGCTTGAATGGCTTTAACTTTGAGTTGTGACAACTAATGATGTATTCTAGGTTTTTTTTTAACTCTCATTTAATATGCCTTTCCTGGGAATTGATGTGACTTGATCGATTGCTTACTGATTTGATTGAGTAACTCAGTCTCCCAAAAGCTTGGTTTAATTTCATCAGTTGAGCATCTCAGAGCTAATGCATAGATTCTACTGATAAATAATACTTGCTTGTTTTCTGAATGGAAGCTAGAATCATGTGGCTGTGCATTATGAGCTGTAGGTTTCCTGTATAACATGGTGTTTATTGTCTATTGTGTAATTTAGTGTGATGTCAAGAAAGTGAACTTGTTCTATAAATAGGTCAGAACTAAGGTGGATGGTGCAGTGTAAGTTAAGATTATGATGGAATTTAATCAAGTAAATCATAGCCTCCTCTCAGACATCCGTAAGTCCCATAGATAGAATTCTAATCCCTGTTTTCTTCTAGTCTCATTGCCTCTTGTCTAGAAGTTCTATTCATCTTTGCCCAAGGCCTTTTGTGCTTTCCATAAACACCAGTAAATCTTTTGATCTGATCTGGAAAGAGTGCAGAGAAGAGCAACCAAGATGATTAGGGGACTGGAGGCTAAAACATATGAAGAACGGTTGCAGGAGCTGGGTATGTCTAGTTTGATGAAGAGAAGGACCAGGGGAGACATGATAGCAGTGTTCCGATATCTCAGAGGGTGCCACAAAGAAGAGGGAGTCAAACTATTCTCCAAGGCACTTGGGGGCAGGACAAGAAGCAATGGGTGGAAACTAATCAAGGCGAGAAGCAACTTAGAACTAAGGAGAAATTTCCTGACAGTTAGAACAATTAACCTCTGGAACAGCTTGCCTCCAGAAGTTGTGAATGCCCCAACCCTGGAAGTCTTTAAAAAGATGTTAGATAGCCATTTGTCTGAAATGGTATAAGGTTCCTGCCCACGCAGGGGGTTGGACTAGAAGACCTACAAGGCCCCTTCCAACTCTGCTATTGTTTTGTATTGTATTGTATTATCTGGTGGATTTTTATTCTGGAGTTAGATTTAGAGATAATAAGTACATTCTATTTGTCTAGGAAAGAGTATCTGTTGGTAATGATGTTAATTTTGAAGTTTGGAGCAAAATTAAGAGAAGCAATTGTACATTTGTAGTGGTTTTATATTCTGGATAGCATTCTAGCAGAGACAGTTGTAGAGATATATTATATATCAATCATGCTTTGTGTTATTTTTATCCAGCTGCACTCCAAGCTCTAAAACGAAAGAAGAGATACGAAAAGCAACTTGCTCAAATAGATGGCACACTCTCCACAATTGAATTCCAGAGGGAAGCCTTGGAAAATGCTAACACCAACACTGAAGTGCTCAAGAATATGGGTTTTGCTGCGAAAGCAATGAAAGCTGCTCATGATAACATGTAAGATATCCTTCTCATTGGTTTCTTTCTGGGGGGATGAGTACAAAGCAATGATTAGTGTTTGGGGTTTAATAAGTGCAAGCCATTTTTTACCATTGTCTAAAAAATCAGCTTTTTAAAAATTTAAAAATTGATCCAGGGAACACAGTATTGTGAAATTATTAACATGCAGTATTACTGAATAAGGTATAGAAATGCCAATTTTGCTTAATAATTAGCAATCTATTTGTTTTGGAAAAATTGGAACACTTATTATAGCTCATTTCTGTGATTATTTATAAATGCATTCTACTGGGTCCGCCCTGAGTCCTAACAAGGAGAAGGGCGGGGTATAAATTTGAATAAATAAATAAATAAATAAATAATAAATACTTCATATACGGAAATCATTTTTCGTGTAGCATTCAAGACATTTTACTTCTTTGTTGTCGGTTTAAATTCTAACTGGAATAAATCTTATTGTGTTGCAAATAGTTATAGTAATTCATCTTCATAAATTATTAAGTCTAATATTAAAAGAGTTTAAACTAAATTAAAATAACTTAATTTAAATCATTGATGAAATGACTTCAATATAGGTTTTCAGAAATTCCTGATAGTTTTAATTGATCTCCAAGATATTTTACCTGAAGGAATGAACCTTATCAAATTGGTCTCTTACAGGGATATTGACAAAGTAGATGAACTCATGCAAGATATTGCAGAACAGCAAGAGTTAGCTGATGAAATTTCAACCGCTATCTCCAAGCCTGTAGGAATTGGTGAAGAATTTGACGACGTAAGAATAAATAATTAAAATTAATTTCATTCTGTGCCAGACATACAGTGGTTAGGAAGCTCAGTGATTTAAAATACTGTGATAGAGGGCTAATTACTCACGAGTAATGCATTATGATGGTTTAAAAACATTGGGCATGATGATGTGGTCACCTGTTAAGAACCACAGCTGTCAGACCATCCTCACTCTTCTTAACCTTTCAGTAGTCTTCAATACCATCCAATATGGTATTGTTTTGGGTTGGCTACAGGGCCTGGGGCTGGGCAGCACAGTTTTGTGCTGATTTGTCTCCTTTCTTCATGGCTGGTGTCACTTGGAGTTAATAGGGAGTGAGAAGTCCAGCCCTCGACCATTATCGTTGTATGCCACAGGAGTTGGTACTTTCTCCACTCCTTTTTAACATCTTCATGAAGCTTCTGGGTGAGCTAATCTGTCACCATGGGTTGAGATATCAGCAGTATGCTGACAATACCCAACTTTATATTTCAACGCTTGGTAACAAACATGATGCTGTTGCTGCCCTCTCACTGCCTGGAGCCTATGGGGCTTGGATGGGGACAAGAAACTTTGACTGAACTATAGCAAGACTGAGTGGCTTTGGGTGCATGGGGCCCTGAGATCCGGTACTTTGTCACCCCACTCTGGATGGGGTGGCACTGCCCTAAATGGGTCTGGTCTGCAGCTTGAAGGTTGTCTTGGACTTGCAACTCCTCCTCGAAGAGCAGGTGGCAGTCACAGCTAGGAGAGCCTTTGCACAACTTCAGGTTGTGCACCACTTGCAGCCTTTGCTGGATCAGGAGTCCCTGACCTCAATCATTTAGGACCTAATTATCTTACAATGTATAACTATTATAATGCACTGTATATGGGACTATTTTTGAAGAGCATTTGGAAGCTACAGCTGGCACGAATAGTTCTTGGGGCCCAAACAATAACCCATGTAACACCAGAGCTTCACAAGCAGCATTGCAAACACGCAAGAGCCGAGGTGGCACAGTGGTTAGAGTGCAGTACTGCAGGTTACTTCAGCTGACTGCTAGCTGCAGTTTGGCAGTTCAAATTTCACCAGGCTCAAGGTTGACTCAGCCTTCCATTCTTCTGAGGTGGGTAAAATGAGGACACAGATTGTTGGGGGCAATATGCTGACTCTGTAAACTGCTTAGCAAGGGCTGTATAAAAGCACTGTGAAGCAGTATATAAGTATAATTGCTATTGCATTGACTGCCTGTTGGCTTCCGAGTGCAATTCAAAGTGTTGGTAAGCCCTTTATAGCATGGGTCCAGCCTACTTGAGGGGCTGTCTCACCCCACTGGGATTGGCCCAGCCCAACCATGCCAGCAGAGGAAGCATGCTGTGGGCCCTGTCAGCTCGAGTATTCTGGCTGGTGGGACCAGAGGAAGGCCATTCTCTGCCATTATACCTGCCCTCTGGAACATCTTGCTCCCTGGAGTAAGGTTGGCTCCAACCCTTCTGATCTTCTGTAAGAACCTAAAGGCCTAGTTCTTCCAGTTATCTTGGGGCTCCAGTGCAGGAACATAATAGTGGAAATGGCTGATAACAGATCTCACTTCCTCCCTCATTCTGTTCCTGCTCTCCTCATCTTTAATTGAACTATAGTGTTTGGATTGAATTTTTGTATATATAATTTTTAGCTTTTATGATTGTAAGGGCAGAGTTGCCCTTTGGTAAGATGGCTGGCCAATAAATATTATAAACAAACAACTAAAAATAAATAAATTACTGTTTTATATTGGGAGTTGCCCTGAATTACTGTGGAGCTGGAAAGTGCTCAAATATATCAATCAATCAAATGGTGAGACTCTAAGAAAATCCACCCAGGGGTTCATAAAAATACATTAAAATTATTTTTCTCATAATACAATATTAGTAAATGTGATTACAGATACTAATACAAGCAATGATTTCTCTCTCTCACTTTTTCCATTACAGGATGAGCTGATGGCTGAATTAGAAGAACTAGAGCAGGAAGAACTGGATAAAAATCTTTTGGAAATCAGTGGTCCAGAGAATGTTCCGCTACCCAATGTGCCCTCTATAGCTATACCTTCAAAGCCTGGTAAATGTTGGAAAGTAGTTGCTTTGACAAATGTAGTTGCTTTAGAAACATACGCATATCTATCCTATTTTCATAATTTATTTTTAAAAATATCTTGCCATAGCTACATCTAAAATGTGTTTGTTTTATAGGAATATCTGATCTCTTTTCCAATAACAGTTTTATAGAGCTATAAAAATACATATTAACGACACTAAGCTGGCAGGAATAGCCAACATCCCAGAAGACAAGCTCAAGATCCAAAAAGATATTGATAGACTTGAACAATGGGCCCTATCCAACAAAATGAAATTTAATGTGGATAAAATCAAGTGTATAGATTAGGCAAAACCTGGTTCAAAAACAGTAACTGTGAGACGAACCTTGTAGTCCTAATGGACTATCACTTAAACATGAAGCAGCAGTCTGCGGCAGCAGCCCAAAAAGCCAATACAATCATAGAATCTAAATCACATGACGTATTAGTACCGCTTTATAAAGTCTTAGTAAAGCCACACCTGGAATACTGCATCCAGTTTTAGTCACCACATTACAAAAATATATTGAGACTTTTGAAAAAATGCAAAGAAGAGCAACTAAGATGATGAAAGGCTTGAAGACTAAAGCATATGAAGAACAGTTGCAGTTGGGTTTGACTAGTCTAGAGAAAAGAACTAGTGGGGACATGATAGCAGTATTCCAGTATTTGAGGTAGCTGCCACAAAGAAGAGGGGATCAACTTATTTTCCAAAGCACCAGAGTGCAGGACAAGAAACAATAGATGGAAACTAGTCAAGGAGAGAAGTAACCTGGAATTAAGGAGAAAGGGTGCTTCATCACTGGAGGTTTTTAAGAAGAGACTTGTCAGTCACTTGTCTGAAATGGTATAGAATCTCCTGCTCGAGCATGGCGTTGGTCTCGAAGATTTCCAAGGTCCCTTGCATCTCTATTCTGATTGATTGATCTAATGTTATAAAGTACATGGTGGAAATTTGCAATTAGGACAATATTACAAATTGTGACTGTACATAACAAAAAAGTTGATATTTATTTATTTATTTTTATTTATTTTTTATTTATTTTATTTTATCAAATTTATACCCCGCCCTTCTCCTTGTTAGGATCCAGGGCGGCGCACAGGCATCATTAAAAACCATTACAAAACAATACAAACTCTTAAAAACATATTAAATTAACCTAAAACCCGTGCTACAACCCTTTAAAACCCTAAAAATTTAAAATTTATAAATATAGTCAGAAACGGGGGGCTACACTAGGCCGGCTTGTTGGAATAGATACGTCTTCAAGCGTTGGCGGAAGAGGCGGAGGTCCGAGATGGTACGAAGGTCGGGGGGTAGGTCCTTCCAGAGGGCCGGGCCCGCCACAGAGAAGGCCCTTCCCCTGGGTGTCGCCTACCGGCATTGCCCGGCCGACGGCACCCTGAGAAGGTCCTCCCTGTGGGAGCGGATCGGACGAAGGGATGTATGGGGCAAAAGGCGGTCTCGTATATAGCTAGGCCCCGAGCCATGGAGCGATTTGAAGATGGTCGTCAACACCTTGAAGCGCACTCGAAAGGCCACAGGCAGCCAGTGCAGCTCGCGCAGGAGTGGTGTTATGTGGGCATGCCTTGGGGCACCCATAATCACCCGCGCGGCTGCGTTCTGGACTAGCTGTAGCTTTCGAGTACACCTCAAGGGGAGCCCCATGTAGAGAGCGTTACAGTAATCCAGCCGAGAAGTCACAAGCGCTTGAGTGACTGTGCGAAGGTCCCCCCGGTCCAGTAAGGGGCGCAACTGGCGTATCAGGCAAACCTGATAGAACGCCCTCCTGGCCACGGCCGCCACATGGTCCTCCATGGACAGCCGGGAATCCAGGAGGACGCCCAAATTGCGCGCCCTCTCCACGGGGGCTAGTTGTTTGCCCCCAATGGCCAGTGTTGGACTTATCTGGCTGAACCGGGGAGCCGGAAACCACAGCCACTCAGTCTTGGACGGGTTGAGCTTGAGTTTGTTACTACCCATCCAGATCCGTACGGCCTCCAAACACCGGGACAGCACCTCGACGGCATCGTTGGGGTGGTTTGGGGTGGATATGTACAACTGAGTGTCGTCAGCCATTAATTGGTTCTTGAAAATATTTTAGACTACATAACATAAAACATTTGTTATAGTACAGGTAGTCAGACCTTATGTTTTCACCAGTCAGTTTTTTTCCTCTGTCTGATGTGTGTAATTTCATATTATATTTCAGCTTCATTTAACAACAGGTTATCCATAAATTTCTAGTTTCATTCATTCAGCATAGTAGTCTAATGATTTTTCTAATTTGTAGGGGTTTTTATACCTTGCACACTATGTGGTAATTAAATCAGTATTGAAAGGAAAATGCTTAATTCTGTATTATTCTGTATTATTATTATTTCTAGCTAAGAAAAAAGAAGAGGAAGAGGATGATGACATGAAAGAGCTTGAAACCTGGGCTGAAAATATGTAACTGTACCAGCAGGGAGCTGGATAAATAATTGGGACTGGTCACCTGTTGCTAAAGGTGCACATATACTTGGGAGACTTCATTAAGTGCAAAGTCTTTTATTTCTTTAAGCCCAAAACTAGGAATTACATTCTACAGAGCATGGTTTGAACAAAGTAAGCAAAAGTTTTCAAGGAGGGTACCTGTATTATATAGAATGTTGAATTCCTTTAAATAATAAATGTTATTGGCCAAACAGTTCAACATTCAGCTTCTGGACTTAGCTAATGCCATTGCTGGATCCTCATCTTTCAGAATTCTATGTTGAGACTTGGGATATGAAAGCGGTAACTTAAGTTGAATGAAATTTTTAGGATTCTTGTAAAGCATTACAAAATGAAAACTAATAAGCCATTATTGGCTTTCTGTGTTTAAATGCACAATTGCATTAGACTTTTACTACTTTAAAGTCTATATATTATATACAGTGTCTACTGTATATAATATATACTTATATACTGTATATTTATATTGGCAGCATTGAAATGCCTCTCATCATGACACTTCACTTGGTCACTTTCCCCATTTTAATTGGTGAAGTGGGTTTGGAATGATAAATTATTTTGTTATGGAAATAAATTAAATATACACTTCTGTTCTTGCTGTACATTTTTCTATATAGCACTTGGATGTTTGCTATTTGTGACAACCGATAGCCCATGCAGAAACAAACATACATTTATTTTAAATATGAATGCACTGTATTAAACTGATTTTCATACTGTCTGAATGATGTGTTCATTTGTGTACATATTACAAAAGTTTGGAAAACATGTTGGATTTTCTTCCAGTTTATTCCTTAGTTTTTCCTTCTCATTCTTTCAAAAGCTGCCTTTGAGATAGAAATATTGTAGAGATATTCCATGTATCTCCCACAAGCTTTTCTTTTCTTGGTTTTTTATTTTTCAGAGAAAATAATCTAGAAACAAATATATTTCAGAATTAAGCTGTATTGCTGATAAAGTTTTGAAATTCACCTATTATGGATGGTTTACTGTGTCTGATTATCTACATTTTGAACTTTTTTCCATGTTAGGTTTCATAACAAAGTCTAAGAAATTTGGTGTTAGATCAAAAAACAATTCCTTCATAATAATATAATGAAAAAATATTTTTCAGTTTGTATATGCATATATTTTACAGTTATGTCATGTTTAATATAAAACTGAGTGGATGTTCACACACATTTCATAAATGCTTTTAGTCTTTACCAAAGTGCTACCAAATCCCAAAGCATCACGCTTGATCCTAATGCTGGCTAATCATGGTGTTCTGGAGTACACCAGAACCTTAATTGGAAAACTTTACCAAGCTATAATTGAACTGATAGTATTCTGATGGGTGGAAACAAAGGCAACATTCTCTTGTTTTTATTGGAAGCAGCATACAGTTTTTAAAAACTCTAAAACAAATACCATCTGCATACCATCCATCTCACAATTGCATTTGAGTATGGTTCTCCATATTAATCTCTATGGTTTCTTTTAACAATTCTTCAGTGTTCTCAGGATTGTGACCCCATTTTCTCGAGAAAGAAGTTTATGTACTATTATATTGAAGTACTGCTTTCCTCCATATATTTGCGCCACATGGTGAAGGTGAAATAGAAGTTACTATGATACTCTTGGGTTTCAAAGTAACTGCAATTTTATATAGTTGTCTTGAATAGAGACATAATGGCCTTGAGGGTGGCTGTAATACAGTGCTGAGTTACCCATTCTCAACGGCTGATTCTTTGGTTCATTTTCTCTAATGTAGTTACCGTAATTCACTTTGTCATTTAAGATTATCAACTCATTGCCGACTCTAAATGAACAGAGCTACAGAGCTTGTGTGAGATTTTTTTATCATCTCCAGATCTATGAATTTTAATGGATAAAATGGTTTATATGTCTTGCTTCTATGGAATAAGCAGAGAATGACACGCAGATCTAGCTTTTACAGCTCTTCCCGCATCCAATTTTTTCCCCTTCTGATAAAGATTCAGATGGATTTTTTTTAAATTAGAAAAGTAATTAGAAAATTCACCAAAACTAAGATTTAAACAAAAGTAAAGGCTGGATCACAGGCTCATTTTTGTTCAGTAAACGGGGTGGGTTAGATTTTACTAACACAAGATACTTTATTGCTGAGCAGTTGCAAAAGTACTGTAAGATTCGGTTCTCAACTAAAATAAAGCCTTTATTAAGTCTATAATGTCCTTGTGCCTATCTTATTCTTGCTTCCTACACCTCAGGGCTTTTTCTAGTATTCTGGAAATATTAGGTGCTTAAGTACATTTTCTATAGCTTCATATACAATCCCTCTTTCCTTTACCAGCTTTCAGTTTGGAAGCATAAAGCAAGTTGTTGCACAATCTCTGCAAACTTGGTGACTGTCTCTATATGTTGCTAAGTCAACTCCACCCACTCTGTGTTTGCATTTGGACTCTTCGCCACAGCCTCTTCCATCAGAGTTCTGGTTCTGATGTAAATATACAGATACTTCTAGATGTGTGGTTATTACTTAGCTGCTAAAGGATTCACCTAGTGGCAAATTTCAGTTCCGCTGGACTGTTGTTTTTCTATTCTTTCTATTATTGTTGCTTTTCCTTTAACCAGACTGTCTATAGCTGCCTCCTTGTCCTCTTTGTTGCCCCCCAATTTGCCAATTGCGCCTTGCTGTTCCTGTGCTCTTTGCTGTGGCGTGATTCTTTTACTTCTTTCTTCCTCCCAAACCCAGCCTTACAGCCTTGAAATATGCACCTACAAAGCAGAACTGGTATTATTTTTTACACCACCCTCCTTTCATTGTAGTTCCTTTTAACACCAATTGTCTAGCTAGAAGATGAGAGAGAGAGAGAGAGAGAGAGGGAGGAGAGAGAGAGTGTGTGTGTGTGTTCTTTCACAACTATACTCTCCTTCAAAAACAAACGAGAAGGAAGGATTCACATCTATCAGATTTTTCTATGTGACCTGTCTTCCACAATCTTAACTAGCCATGCAAATATTTTCCTATTAAATACATGTTGGTAGCTGATAACCTGGCGTTGCCCAGGTATTTATTTATAAGGGGAGAATATCTGGACTAAACATAATTTCTAATGTTGGATTTTCCCCCTTACCAGAGGGAACCCCCTTGTGGAGTACTGTGAAGCCGTTATCATGGTAACCCCACTGCACTGAACAGTAGAAGCTCTTTTAAGGCACAACAGGCTGCATCTTAACAGAACACACACACCGAGTGATGTTAGGGGTATATCACACCTATAGTATATGTCTCCAGAGAGTAAGTCATATGTGTACCAAGTTTGGTTGAAATTGCTTGAGGCGTTCCAGAGTTATGCTGGAACTTACACACACACACAAACAACCATTTTTTTATATATGCACAAAGAAGATGAGGAAAATAATTCTTTATCTTTTAAAACTGCTATTCAATAGATATAGGTGTATATCTAAGCTCCCACTTTGGAGCTATACATGATTTCACTACTATTGACACGTTTGCAATTAGTTTTATAATACAACCATCTCTCCCATCTTTCTAATTGCCACAATAAATAAATATTGAAATTCACCATGAATTTTCCTGTTTCTTTGATAGACTCGCTTAGTTTCTTACAAATTGTACAGTAGAAGTGTGTAGATTCCTCCCTTCCCTCATGTTTAGCTACTATCAACCCAAAGTGAAGTTTAGCTACTATCAATCAAAAAAGCAAGTTCCAAACATTTTTCACGAGTGTTAACAAAACATAATACAATATGTAATTTCACGACTTTAATATGTGTAGATAAGAAAACAAAATTGTAAATGTCACATTTCTCAAGTATACTATATATCTGAGAGATTTCTACAAATTAAATGAAAAGAAGAAAAGAGCAAGTTGATCATTCTTTGTATCCTAATATTTCCAAATTGAACAATCAGTTCTATTCTGTTAATACCACTTTATAATGCCTTGGTAAGGCCACACTTGGAATACTGCATCTAATTTTGGTCGCCATGATGTAAAAAAGTTGTGGAGACTAGAAAGAGTGCAGAGAAGAGCAACAAAGATGATTAGGGGACTTGAGGATAAAAAATATAAAGAACGGTTGCGGGAACTGGATATGTCTAGTTTACGGAAAAGAAGGACTAGGGGAGACATGATAGCGGTGTTCCAAGATCTCAGGGGCTGCCACAAAGAAGAGGGAGTCAAACTATTCTCCAAGGCACCTGAGGGCAGGACAAGAAGCAATGGGTGGAAACTAATCAAGGAGAGAAACAACTTAGAAATAAGGAGAAATTTCCTGACAGTTAGAACATTTAATCAGTGGAACAATTTGCCTCCAGAATGTAAGTGCTCCAACAATGGAAGTTTATAAGAAGATAACCATATGTCTGAAGTGGTGTAGATGCCTAAGCAGGGGGTTAGACTAGAAGACCTCCAAGGTCCCTTCCAACTCTGTTATTCTATTCTATTTTCTTTAAAGTCCAAATGCCACTAGATTTTGCTTACTGCTTAGAAATGCTCCTAGAACTAACATATCATTAAGCATTTTATTTTGTGCCTTTCAGTTTGAGCAGTGTTTTATGAAATTTGGCGAAGAAAAAAATGTATTTTATAAAATATATCTGGAATTGTATTTCAGGATCTATTGAAAACAAGTCTTAATTATTGCACAGATTAAAAGAGAGGGAGAGAATATGGCATTTTAAGATATGACAATATTTTAAGGATTATCTCCATGCCTGCTGCTCTGTGTTCTTTGAGAGCAAATAGATTATTGCTTCAAGAAAATAAATTAATTCCTTGATTCAGACAGTAGATGTGAAATACTGTTTTTGAACACTGGGTGGCAAACTTGCACCATTCCAAATAAAAATTCACCTTGGTGTAAACTGGAATGAGGAGAAGTAATGTTTTTTTAAAAGGTTGATGATATTTCTTAACATGAGTTAATTTTAAGAAAGACACATTTTCCAACTCCATTTTTTTACTGTAGCATATTCTAATTTAAATAGAACACACTACTGTTTATCAAGCAATATACGTCATTTGTACTAAATGTGTTACCACATGACATAACTTTATTTTACAATCACATTTATGAGAGGTGTAAAGCAAATTCCATGGTCTTTAAGCAAACCATGTGGTCATTCAGCAAATTCATTCTCCCAAATGGGCATTTTTTTGTCAGAAAAGATCACTACCAATCATAAATGTGAGCCAATTGACAAGCACTCAAATGTGATGTGACCACAAATGTGATCAATTAAGGGTTTGTGTGCCACAGTCATTATTTTGAGGACAGGTTTAAGTAATTTTCTTTTAATCTATTGTAACTGAATAGTCCTTAACTGAGGATTACCTGTATCTCTTGATACATACAGTTTTCTACCCCAGTCTTTTGTACTTCCAGGCTCATATTGTTTGATGCACTGTAAAATAACAGTGTGAGGTTTTAGATTTATACCATTCTTGTGGCCAAATATAAAAATGTCTGATTTGCAATGGATAAATGGTAATTTTTTAATGATAGGTGTAGCTGGCAAAATAAAATACAATAATTATCATCCCTCAGTGCAATTGCCCTGATCCATATTATATTACCACTCCTAACACCAAAGTAATTGCTGTGACCTCAAAACAGTGGTGGGTTTCAAAATTTTTTAGAACCTCTTCTGTAGGTTTGGCCTGCTTCATGGGAGTGGCTTGCCGATCATGTAACTGGGTGGGAGTGGCTTGCTGGCCATGTGACCATATGGGAGTGGCTTGGCAGTCATGTGACTGGGTGGAGGGTGGCCAGCTTGCAAAATGTGGTGAAACTCATTTAACAATGCTCTTGCTTAGCAACCAAAATGTTGGCTCAGAAACTCTGGCATTTGAAGCACACAAGTCTTTAAAGCTGTCAAGTTACAAGGCCCTTGCACCCCTAGCCCTTTAGAAAAAAAAACTCCCAGGGGTGTTCAAGCTTGACAGCTTTAAGACTTGTGGACTTCAACTCCCAGAATTCCTCTCCAGTCATGTTGGCTCAGGAATTCGAGCATTGAAACATGCAAGTCTTAAAGCTGTCAAGTTACAGTTGTGTTCAAAATTATTCAACCCCCAGTGAAATTGAGTGTTTTGGCCAGTTTGACATTAATTTTGATCATTCAGTCATCTTGCTTACATTTAAATTAAAGAGGCACTTGTAGGTCAGACAAATATAACATAACATTTATAATGAAATAACCACAAATGTCTTTTCTGTGCTCACATCATTATCAGTTTTATTCAACCCCCAACTGACATTCAATCTTAGTACTTAGTACAACATCCTTTTACAGTTATAACAGCTTTTAAACGTGAAGCATAGCTTGACACAAGTGTCTTGCAGCGATCTACGGGTATCTTCGCCCATTCTTCATGGGCAAAAGCCTCCAGTTCAGTCACATTCTTAGGCTTGCGCACTGCAACTGCTTTCTTTAAGTCCCACCAGAGGTTCTCAATCGGATTTAAGTCTGGTGACTGCGATGGCCACTCCAAAATGTTCCAGCCTTTACTCTGCAACCATGCTCTTGGAGGTGGACTTGGAGGTATGCTTGGGATCATTGTCCTGTTGAAAGGTCCAACGTCTCCCAAGCCTCAGGTTTGTGACGGACTGCATCACATTTTCATCCAATATCTCCTGGTACTGAAGAGAATTCATGGTACCTTGCACACGCTGAAGCTTCCCTGTACCTGCAGAAGCAAAACAGCCCCAAAGCATGATTGACCCTCTGCCATGCTTCACATTAGGCAAGGTGTTCTTTTCTTCATAGGCCTTGTTCTTCCTCCTCCAAACATAGCGTTGATCCATGGGCCCAAACAGTTCTAATTTTGTTTCATCAGTCCACAGAACACTATCCCACAACTTTTGTGGTTTGTCCACATGACTTTTGGCATACTGCAGTCGACTCTTCTTATTCTTTGGAGACAGCAAGGGGGTGCGCCTGGGAGTTCTAGCATGGAGGCCTTCATTACGCAGTGTGCGCCTTATTGTCTGAGCTGAAACTTCAGTACCCACAACTGACAAATCTTTTCTCATTTCCTCAGCAGTCACACGGGGACTTTTCTCCACTCTACGCTTCAGGTAGCGCACAGCAGTCGAAGTCAGCATCTTCTTTCTGCCACGACCAGGTAGCGTTTCAACAGTGCCCTTTGCCTTGAATTTGAGAATGATGCTTCCTATGGTGTCTCTTGGTATGTTTAACATCTTTGCAATCTTCTTATAGCCATTGCCCTTCCTGTGAAGAGAAATCACCTCTTCTCTTGTCTTCCTGGACCATTCTCTTGACTTCACCATGTTTGTAACCACACCAGTAAATGTCTAGAAGGAGCTGAGTATCACAGTCATTTTAAAGCTGCCTAATTGGTGCTTATGCTTGATTGCTGCTCGGAGACATCCACAGGTGTTTTCAATACCTGATCGAAAACACCTGAATGAACCTCTGTTCTTCAGAGTGGTAGTCTTTAAGGGGTTGAATAATTGTGTCAATGAAGAAATCACAAAAGAAACATTTACTACTGTATTACAAAAACGATGTCATTTTAGTTGCATTTGGTTCTTTAAAAAGTCCTTGTAGGATTTCATTCTGAATACAATTACAAATGTACACTAAATTCCCTAAACCCCTTTACAGCATTGGGGTTGAATAATTTTGAACACAACTGTACAAGGCCCTTGCACCCCTAACCCTTTAGAAAAAAAACCCCAGGGATGTTCAAACTTGACAGCTTTAAGACTTGTGGACTTCAACTCCCAGAATTCCTCCTCTCGCTCTTCATCTTGATGATGTGCGGACAGGCAGGGGGAGGGAACTGTAACCGGTTCTAAATGGCACTGTAGATTTGTGGAACCTCTTCTGTAGAAGAGGTTAGAACTGGCAGGAACCCACCCCTGCCTCGAAAGCATTGATATTTTACTCTTAAGGCTTAAGGCTTGTCCATTTTGCTACCATCTTCCCCAAACCACCAAAACTTTAACCTTAAACTGTCTACTGTTGACCTCACTCCTTTCCTAAAAGGTCTGTAAGGAGGCGTGCTTAAGCGCACCAACGTGCCTACCGTCCCTGTCCTAATGTCCCCATTTATTCGTATCCATTTCATGTATTCATAATCATGTTTATACTTATATCTGTTATTTTATACATGCTTGACAAATAAATAAAAATAAAAACATGACTTCTATATCACGGCATCTTTCCCACTCATGCAGCTGCTATTATTGAAGCTGCCTGCTGTCTGCCTTCTGTTTTATCCTCTTCCTTTTGCTCAACTCCTATGTCTTTGTGTAGTGTCTTCATTTTCCCTGCCTCTTTCTTCTTCAGTCGCTTTCCTTGCCTCATCTGAGCTGGACTTCAGGGAATTTTTATCTTTTTAATGTCAAATATACCTGCACGAACAGTAAATTTCCTACAGATGTCATTCTTGTCCCAGCCAAATTTTAGAGCCCCTCACTTTAGACATGTGTATACTGATGCATATTTGCAGTCCAGAAGACTATGTTATTATAGGCATCAGTTAATTACCTGAAACTAGATGTGAACATAAGGCTTCTCTCAGAAGAAAGTTCATCCCCATGATAACACAGTCTTTGAGATATGTTGAAAGGCAATTAAGAGTTTTGGCAGTGTTGATTTCTGAACAACTGCTGTGGAATTTGGTTCTGTAAATCTTTTGATAAGCAGAATGACAGATGAGATTTTTGGTTAATCCAGACAGTTAGTCTGTAATTAATTTCCTCCCTACCTTGGATTATAGAGCACATGGGATGGTAACACAGGCTTTTAGATCTGTTTCTCCTGTGCACAAATAGGGATTTTTGATGCCTTGCCCGATAAGGCTTGTATTCCTTGGACATTGTGTTTGATGTAAAAAATTGAAAATTCCAAGAGAAGGGACCTTGGAGGTCTTCTAGTCTAATGCCCCTGCCCCCCATTTAGGCAGGAAATCCTATACCAGGGGACCTCGAACTTTTAAAACAGGGGGCCAATTCATGGTCCTTCAGACTGTTGGACTGGCTGGGTGGGCATGGCTAGGAGGTCTTGTGACGAGCTGGGCATGGTCAATTTAGTCCATTAAACAATGCATACAAATTAAACTTTAGTTTGTTTTGCTCCTGGGGTTGTTTTATTTGCTTTTGTTTGCATGCTGCTCTTTTGGTTGACTTTTCTTTTTACTAGATCATTTTTTTTCCAGTTGTTTAGGAGTCTAGTGGTCCACTTCAGGAAACTTGGTTTTGCAGGAATTCTTATCAGCCCCAATGAGTTTACAATCAACATCTATCTATCTGTCTGTCTGTCTGTCTGACACCCCCCCCTTTCTCTTTTTCTCTTTGTTGATCTTCTGGAGGCGGGGGAGGTTAAAAAAAAGGCGCATGTGGACACCCTGGGAAGCCTCAGTGTGCCCCATGTTTGGCCTGCAGTGTGCTACTGGAGGCGGGGGTGGCCAAAAATGGACCCGGAGCATCCACGAACCACATTTTTCAACCCCCCCACCAGAAACATTTTGCAGGCCAAAAATGGGCTAAAATGGGCCCATTTTTTGGCCTCCCAGGGCATCCATGTACCCCATTTTTCTCCTCCCCAGAAGCGGAGCGACTTGCGACCTTCTGCTGGCTTCCCCATTGACTTTGCTTGTGAGAAGCTAGCAGGGAGTTTGCAAATGGCATTCAAATCATGATCGTATGGCAGGTCTGTGTGATAGCTGCAACTTTGCTGATTAATTGTAAGTTCCTCTCATTCAGTGTTTTTGCAACTGATCACTGAGAGCAAGGTGATAACCCGAGGACTACCTGTACAAATATTTATAGAAAAACAGGAAGACAAGAGCATCATAAATTTACAGTTCAAGGTTGAAGGCAAAAACCTATTCACAAATCACAGCTGAACCATGAAATCAGGTTTACAGACTACAATAGCTTGGTTCACATATCAAAGCAAATCAAAATCAAATAAACCATGAGGCATGAGGCCAGATACTTTGGCTTTTTTACAAACCAATTAGTTCCAATGGGCCAACAGAAGCAGGGGGAAATGGCACTTTCACTGTAATAACTTTTTCACAAAGAGTTGGTTTTGCAAAAAAAAGAAGGTACTTCCATTTTTTCTCTCCACATTTCTCTTAAAGAAATATTAGCAAAGAACCACACAGCCACTTCCTGCAATCTTGATCCTTATTTGTACCCTATGATTATTATTAAGTGTTGTACCTTATGATTCTTGACAAATGTATCTTATCTTTTATGTACACTGAGAGCATATGCACCAAAGACAAATTCCTTGTGTGTGTCCAATCATACTTGGCCAATAAGTATTCTATTCTATTCTATTCTATTCTACTCTACTCTACTCTACTCTACTCTACTCTACTCTACTCTACTCTACTCTACTCTACTCTACTCTACTCTACTCTTAAACAAATGTCTCACTTAAGAAAATAAAATTTGGGCTCAATTGTAGTTGTACGTTGAGGACTACCTGTACCTGCTTAAAAAGTTGCTACATCGTTTGAGCTTCACCCTGCCCATTTGTAGAGTATTTTGAGTTTCTCCTTGCAATATCTAGAACTCTAAAGCATTTTCAGTGCCTCTTTAAAGGGTATTAAATTTTCATGAATTAGAGGCTAATGTTTTAAACATGTCTCATTATAGGAGACAAATTCACCAGTCATCTCTGTTAATTAAAATCATTTTTCCCTTCTTTGGAATGCAAGAGAGAAAGAGAGAGGAACAAATTTGTTTCAACAATGGGAAAGGCAAAAGGGAATTTTAACTTGTCTCACCAGAATACTTTTTCAGCTAATATTTCTATAGCTATATAGTTTTTAGCATTCTGTTCATCCATTTGGTCTTTCCCCCCCTCATTTAGGGCAGATGGTATGTGTGTCTGATGCCCCAGGTTAACTTAAGACTTGTTTTGTCCCTGAACTACTGTTTCATTGAAATTCAGCTTCAGTGGGAAACTTCTAAAAATGGTAACAAAGAGAGTTTTCAGTGGCTTCTTGCCTTTGGCTAGCAGGCATTCAGATCTTTGCAGTCCAGATATGGCAGTTCTATGATTACAAGCCAGAACCAACTGAAGTAGTAATAAAAACAACACGATAAAACATTAACACATGTATACATGTAAAAACTTAGTAAATAAATTCTGCATGTGCCTCACTTTTTGGCTTCTACCTGCAAGTGAATGTCATTCTTTTCTAAGCACAATTCTCCCAGGCTTTGCTTAGCAGCATTTATTGAAAAGAAAGGTACGGCATTACAAAAATTCAAGCTAATGGAACTTTTTCTCATCTAAAACTGATACATCTCTAAAGTGCAGTAGAGTGGCGATTTCTTTATTTTAGATTTAGCTGCCTTCCTATGAACTGGTGAATGAGCAGATCTTTTCACTAATCTCAAAAGAGCTTACAAGTGGCTCTTTATACAACTATCTCCTGAATTTTTAACTGTTTGGGAACCAATCATTACAGGCTGCACTCCAGAGGTGGAATTCATCAGGTTCTGACCAGTTCTGGAGAACTGGTAGCAGAAATTTTGAGTAGTTTGGAGAAGCGGTAAATGCCACCTCTGACTGACCCCACCCCCATCTATTCTCTGCCTCCCAAGTCCCAGCTGATCGGGAGGGAATGGGGATTTTGCAGTATCCTTCCATTGCCACGCCCACCAAGCTACGCCCACAGAACAGGCAGTAAATATTTTTGAATCCCACCACTGCTGCATACCTTGCAAAATTTGTAAGCCTGCTACTCCTTTTTCCCATGCATTTAATAATAATAATAATAATAATAATAATAATAATAATAATAATAATAATAATAATAATAATAATACAAATTTAATTTGTAGACCGCTCCCTCTCCCCGAAGGGACTCGGAGCGGTGCACAGGGGAATTAAAATTAGTATTTTGTGTTTTTAAGATGCCTGTGCGCCGCCCTGGGTCCTAACAAGGAGAAGGGCGGGGTATAAATTTATTTATTTATTTTATTTATTTTATTAAATTTATACCCCGCCCTTCTCCTTGTTAGGACCCAGGGCGGCGCACAGGCATTATATAAAACCATAAATACAATATACATCAATCAATTAAAAATATATTAAATTAATTCACCCGTGCTAAAACCCATTATTAAAATAAATAAATAAATAAAACATACAAACATAAATACATATAAATATATATAAAATCAGATTAAACAATTTATCCCTGCGCTAAAAACCCAAAATACTAAAAACTAAACCCCTTAAGAACCCGATTAAAACAATAAACAGATGACTAACCTAGGCCGGCCAAGCAGAAAAAGTGCGTTTTTAATTTTTGACGGAAGGAGCGGAGGTCCGTAGTTGTTCTAATTTCAGGGGGCAGGTCGTTCCAGAGGGTCGGGCCCACCACAGAGAAGGCCCTTCCCCTGGGCACCGCCCGCTGGCATAGCATAGTGGACGGCACCCGGAGAAGTCCCTCTCTGTAGGAGTGAATCGGCCGCAGGGATGTATGGGGCAAGATGCGATCCCGCAGATAGCTAGGTCCCGTGCCATGGAGCGCTTTAAAGATGATGACCAACACCTTGAAGCGCACCCGAAAGACGACAGGCAGCCAATGCAGCTCGCGCAGGAGCGGTGTTCCATGGGAAAACCTAGCGGTTCCCATTTGCCCATGCCTTCTTAGAAAGCTTGAGACTACCTATTTTAATTTGGATATCTGCCCACTCTGGGGAAAAAGATAATCTCTTCTTCCTTTCAATGTTGTGTCTCTGCTGGTAAGTTCTGAATGGCTATTATATGGACCAGTCCTATATAAGCATTGTTGGTCAGTACAAGCAGTTGTCAACTACTGTAACAACCATTTGTTTAGTGACTATTCAAACCTTTCAACAACACTGAAAAAACTAACTTATGACTGTTTTTCACACTTATGACCGTTGCAGCATCTCCATGGTCACGTGATCAATATTTGGGAGCTTGGCAACTGGTATATATTTATGGCAGTTCCTGGGGTCATGTGATCATTATTTGTGTAATCTTCCCAGCCAGCTTCTGATATGCAAAGTCAATGGTCAAAGTCCGATTCACTTAACAATTGCAGTGATTCTATTAATAATTATGGCAAAAGTTGTAAAATGGGGCAAAACTCACTTTAAAACTGTCTTGCTTAGCAATGAAATTTTGGGGCTCAATTGTGGTCATAGGTTGAGGACTACCTATATACCAAGAAGTATTCTTCTCATCCCAAAAGATAATAGAACCCGATATATTATATGCGAGACCGTCTCCTGCCCCATACATCCCTTAGACCGATCCGCTCCCACAGAGAGGGCCTTCTCAGGGTGCCGTCGGCCGGACAATGCCGACTGGCGACACCCAGGGGAAGAGCCTTCTCTGTGGCGGGCCCAGCCCTTTGGAATGACCTACCCCCTGAATTACGTACCATCACCGACCTCCGCCTCTTCCGCCAATGTCTTAAGACATATTTGTTTCAACAAGCCGGCCTAGCCTAACCTCCCATGGGGACTTTTAGGTAGTTTTAAATTGGGTTTTTAAAATTTGGTTTTAGCGCAGGATAGGTTATTTAATAGTTTTTTAAATTATATTTATTGTATTTTGTATGTTTTTAAATTTTCCTGTGTGCCGCCCTGGGTCCTTCGTGGAGAAGGGCGGGATATAAATTTAAATTAAAAAATATATATATATATATTTGGAGAACAAGCATCATATCTATTATGAAGTATATGTCATCATTCTTTCCCTCATTAGGTAAAGGTTCCCATCACATATATGTGCTAGTTGTTCTGGGCTCTTATTTCTATTTCAAAGCTGAAGAGGCAGTGCTGTCCGAAGACGTCTCCGTGGTCATGTGGCCGGCAGGACTAAAGGCCAAAGGTGGTCCCTATTTTTATACATGCATTTTTACATGCTTTCAAACTGCTAGGTTGGCAGAAGCTGGGACAAATAACGGGAGCTCACTCTGTTATGCGGCACTAGGGATTCAAACCGTCAAACTGCTGAGCTTTCTGATCGACAAGCTCAGCAACTTAGCCACTGAGCCACCGCGCCCCTTTTCCCTCATTGGTAACCATTAAAACAGCTGCTCCTGTACCTCTCTTTCTTCCATCCTACCACCCCAAACTTTTCTTGCAATGCCACTATCCTATTCCTTTCCTGATAAGGTAGAGAGAGAACTTAACCCTTTACTCATGATCAGCCATGATAGTCGTTCATTATTTTAGTACTCTTGGGTGATAAACAGAAAAATCGTAGAGATACAGAAGAGATATAGACTCTTTATATCCATTTAGTAGGTCATACAGATGTTAGCAAGACAGATGGGATACGTTCTCAGAAATATTGCAGTTCAGAGGAATGCCGATATCAATACACCCTGTTGTCTCACATTTCTATCAATAATTTTATGTATGTTGAAATAATATTGAAAAATACTATAGATTTCTATGGAACTGCAAGAGCACAAGGTTGGTTCTCTCCTTACCAATTATTTTGCTGTTTGCTCAGGCACTTATGTCTAATCCTGGAAAGAGCAACTCTGGTTGTCAAGTATTTATCTGGCTATGTGGCAATCTGAACAATAATTGTTTATCATGCTAGATTGGATCCAAAGAATGTCTTTCTGTAAATAGGAGAGTGCATTCTGATTGTGGAAGAAGTGATAGGGAATCCATAGGTATGAAATATATACGGTATACGTGGCAGCTTATATGTTCCTTATACTCCACAGCTCACTTCTGAGGAATGTGAAGTGCTGAAGGAAGGGAGAAGCACGGCCTCAGACATAATTATTCCAAGTCACTGCATGAAGGCATATATATATTCCCCTTAAAATTTGTTTCCAAGTATGGGAAACCATTTCTGAGAGTATTTCTAATAATACTGTAGAAAGTTAGCACCCACCCACCTCCCAGAAGAATGAAATATCCTGGGAAATATTAAAAAGGCAGAATATTATATTTCCCTGGATGAGAAATAGAGAAGCATGCTTTTAGGCAGGCATCAGACTCACCCTTAATGCCCCCCCCCATCTTTGTTAATGGACTATTAAGGCCTGATCCAGTCTATTCTATATAACAAAGATTACCTCCTTCAGACAGTACCATTTCATTACCCTTCTTTGCACCACCCACCAAGTTTCAACCAAACTTAGCACACATACAACCTACAAAGCTAGCTATGACCTCTGACAGCAAACAATCAGGATAGTCTTCCTGTGCCCCAGGAAATTCAAAGCCCAGAGAGGGCATAAAGGCTAGGGACACTCAGCATCTCTTCCAGGAGATGTTGAAAGTCTTTTCAGACAGGAGCTCCAAGGCATATGGTCCTGTCCACCGTTAAACCATGTTTCCAAACAGCCTCCATGTTTAGTGTCTTTTTCCCCACTTGGAACTGAACCCAGAAGGATATTTCTTTCATCAATACAATAAATGCATTCTTCAATTTCTCTCTATGCATGTGTCTCTCTCCTTAAAGTTAGATCTTTGTATGTATTCTTTCCTTTACAGGTTTTTCTCCAGTGTTATGTATTAGAACTGTGGACTCTATTGTAGTAGCTGTTTTAAGGGATCTGCTGTTGTTACTCTTCACCAGAATTCTGCTTAGTTTGTTGGGACCTATTTTGATCTTTTATAATATTTATCTTAGTTTACCGTGTAATAATTTCTCTCAGGAAACTGAATCAAAACTACTTTTGAAATAGGACAATTCTGAACAAATTGGTTAATGCTGCTTACCAGTTAGTGCTGAATGAATGTGATCTCGTTAGATCTGACAATTTCCAGAGGGGATACCTGAGTTAGTTCACTGCATTAAAATCAGAAGAATGTCTTCTGAATCTTTAAACAGATGAATATATTTATGATGGCATAAGCTTTCATGGTTGCAGTACCCTGAAGCATTATGTTGAGATGCAAATGGGGTCAAAGAGAGGTGAAATGCAGAACACAATTACCGACATTTAATTTCATTGTCCATGATTTACTACTTAAACCTTGCCTTGGGTAGTGTTTAAGTGTATGTACATGCCCATGCACACACATATGCATTCATAATTGGCCATATAACTTCATGGTGAAGTAGGCTGTAGTCCACAAAATTTATCCATAATACATTTATTATTATTTAAGATCCTCACCTGATTTTGTTCTTACAGTTAACAGTATATTTCACGCTGAAGAAGTTGATTTATTTTTGCAAACATTGGTACCCTTTTTGTTTGTTATATATTTCAATAGTTTATTAGTTATATCTACACAGCAGGAATGAAATTTTTCCTTTTTGATTTGAACTGGCCAAATACTCCACTCATATTTTCTCAGCTGAAATTTCTCATGGTTTGGAGTTTTTGTTTCAGAACCTAAAATGGTTTGAAAAAAGCAAGTGATCAGATAGAGTATTAATACCTGATTGTGGACCATGTCTTTGCATGCTTAATTTTCCAATTTCTTTTGTTTTCACAAATTGTTCAATCTTACGTTTGAAGGTTCATTTACAAGCTGTGTTAGTTCCTCTCCACACAAACCAAATTTGCAAGGTGTACATCGTACTAATCATGGTACAAATTTTTAAACCACTCCAGATAGCCTAGACTAGATGAATCAAACCCCCAACGTAGTATAAGGGTTCATACACATCCTTCATTACAAAGACAACATAAATCTGGCCGTATGTTGTTTTTCTCATAGCACCTTGAATTAGACAATGACTTGTAGGCAAAAGATACTATTTGCTAAGCATCTGTCCAAGCAGTTTTGCCATATACAACTGACAGAAGCTACTTGAACACTGAACTCTATGTGGTATCAGAGATTGCTTAGAGCTGTAAAATTTGAGGCTTTCTCTTTCCAGTAATTTCTTCATGATGATACTGAAAAACTGGGTGCTGTAGGAATGTGACATTTGCCAGAGGGTGAGCAAAATGCAGCAGGAGCTAAGCTAAATTTGCCAGGGCTGATTACGAATCAGGGAGATTGGTTCATACAAAAGAGAACCCCAGAGCCTGTTCTTCTATCTCATAAGTTATTTGTGATAATGAGGTATTAGCAAGATGTATATCAAAGCAGAATGCCTGGGTAAAGAATTTCTTGAGTGAACATTAGTCAGAATTTAACCAAAGCGCCTACGAATCTGACAATACTTTCACCAAAGTTAAGTAGATTCATAACAATCGTTCTTACTACTGTGTGTATCTATTCTAATCTTACTATATCTACTTCTATAATCTCCAAGCCCTCTTCTCTGTAGTAAGTTTTTCTTTTACCCTCTAGATACTTCAGAACTTCTTTATTCCTGGTGACTTCACATATTGAACACCAGAAAGAAAGCTACCTTGGGACCTGTAGGACTTTCCCCTTGCTGTCTACTCCTCCCCACTAACTTCAACAAACCTAAGTGTATGGGGTGTGGCTTCCATGTTTGAGTTGGAAAATTCAGAGTTGTGTTAAAAAAATCCAGATGACCACAAGATTGCAGCAGAAAGTTAGAGGACACCGTCTCTTTTTGTCCTCTTCTTTCTTGGGTGTGAAAGAATGAGGGGAAAGAAAATACAAGTATCTGGGCTGCAAAACTCTGGGCAAAATCTACTTTATTGCTGCCGTGGTTGTCTTCCATGCAGTGGTTGCCTGCACCTTTAAAAAAAAATTGGCAGTAAAAGATTTTTCAAGTGACTGGGTGAATGGTCTGAGTGGCAAGTGAGAATGCTCTGTGCATGGATGTATATAATCTAATTGGAGGTAGGGGAGAAGTCCCTGGTGATGGAGAAGGAGGAGGGAAGATATATTCTATACTTAGAACACCCTGAAGAAATGTGTCATGAAAATGAACACTGACTTGATGGTGCTTAATATATTGTGTGGAGACTAATTTTCATTGGCATCTTGTAGAGAAAGCCAAGAATTATACTATAAACCCTGTGACTCCTTTATTGTTATATGTTGTCAAAAATCTAGACTTTGCTCCTAATCATATACATAGTGATTATTTTTTCAGGGGTCGGGGATGGGGATTGAATTGAACCAAAGAGGTCCATTACTGATTTTCTTCACTGCCATAATATGTTTATCCTTGTTTTAGTTAATACTAGCTGATAACCTGATATTGCGCAGGTATTTATTTATCGGGGGGAAATGTCCAGACCAAACATAATTTCTAATGTTGGATTTTTCCACTTACCAGAGGGAGCCCCCTTGTGGAGTACTGTGAAGCCATTGGCAACTCCACTGCACTGTACAGTAAAAGCCATTTTACGGCAGTACAGTAGAATCAATTTTAAGGTACAACAGGTTGTATCTTAACAGAACACAGAACCCGAGGGGTGTTAGGGGTGTCTTTCTCCCACAATATTTTTTTTCAGAGAGTAAGTCATCCATGTATCCGTGTACCAAATTTGGTTGAAATTGCTGGAGGCGTTCCAGAGTTATGCTGGAACACATATATGCATGCATGCATGCATGCATGCATACACACACACACACACAATGTATGTATGTATGTATGTATGTATGTATGTATGTATGTATGTATGTATGTATGTATGTATGTATGTATGTACTGTGTCACAACACCCTGGTAAGCCCCAAATAAGGGAGGAAGCAAAGCTGCTTTCCTTTTCTGTCTTTTGGCTCATCACAAGAGACCATGTAGACAGAAACCTATTTTTTCTTTTCCTTTTGTTCACATTTGTGTTGCATTTGTGCTGATAAATAAATAAACAAGGGAGATTAGTATAGATCTATTTCAAGCTATTTAGCTCTCATCAGCTAGCCATACCTTTAGTGGGATTTGAACCTGGGTCGTTTTACATGTAAGGCAATTGTAATTGCCACTAGGCCACAGGCTCTCATCCTGATCAGCTGAGCCAGGGGAACAAGTATATGTACTGTGTCACAACACTCTGGTAAGCCCCAAATAAGGGAGGAAGCAAATATTTGGTGTGTGTGTATGTGTGTGTGTGTGTGTAAAGTCAGTTGTCCAGAGTCACTTTGCAAGTGGACCATCATGTAAATCAATCAATCAATCAACCAAATTTATAGCAAGCATTTCTTTTTAGGATTATTTGAATCGGGAATACAACCAAAATTAGGGACTTTCAGAGTGCAAGGCTGAAAGAAAGCAGAGAGAATTGGGCTGTAAAACGAATGGACATTCATGGTAAAGTCTAAGCCATTGTTTTTCTTCTAGAAAAATAAACAATCCAACATTTAAAATGTGTAAATGTAAATGTAATTTGCTCTGAGTCCTGGTATAAGGCACCCTATAAATCTAAGCTCCCTCTGGTTTTATATATAATATATTCTATATTTTCTGTCATGTTTAATGGACTTTAATTTGCTCCTAATCTTAGCATGAAGTTTATTATGTATGCTAACCTGTTTGCACTTTATCACTTCCCATATCATTTATTTCCTTGCCTGCTTACAAAAGAAATAAAAATGGCATTTCAATGGAAGTGGTTTAGATTCAAATGTGCATGCTGACCCTCTGTGTAGCACTGAATTTAGTACAAATTAAACCAGAGGTGACATTTTTACTGAAAAAGCAAATGGGGGCGTTGCTGTATCCCTTTTTAATGGTTCTAATAATATTGGTTCTTAAATCCTGCCTCACTATTTACCTGAACACCTTTCTTCTTCCTACATGTTGCTCAAGTAAATGAAAACATTTGCTTGTGGAGGGTTTTGTTCCCATTTGTTAATGTTTCCAAAGGTGATGCTATTCTCTTGAGCCAGAATCTAGGGACACACACATACAATTAGCATTTTTATGAACACACACACAATGCCTTTGCATCAAACGTGTGCTTTTCTAGTTTATTTGCTTTAAAGAGGAATCTCATTTTTCCCCCTTTGCTACTTATGGGCCCTGCACCTTAAAATTGCAGCATGATTGACAATCCGTAAAATAGGCAAGAAAATAATAGTTAATGATCATGGGCAGGGGTGCTATCCACTTACCTTCCCTACCGGTTTGCAAATGTGAGCTCTCGCTCGTTGGATTATCCAAGATGTTGGATAATCTTCAAAGTGCATGTGCAGAAGGCAGGGCACAAGCACCACGTACGTGCATGCTCTTCGCCTTTGCTCATGCACTTTGCCTTAAAAAGGGGACTAAATGGGATGTCGCAGAGCTGGGGTGGGTGAGTGGGGCCCCCTACAATTTCCACTACGGATTCGGGAGATCCGGTCAGAACTGGCAGAATACCACCTCTGATCATGGGCCATGTTTGATCCTACTCATCCTCCAAGTGTGTCACTGCCACTGCTCCTAACTTCCTAGGAGCAAGTCATATGAATCTGGCACATGGTCTGGGAAGCTATGTTATATACCCTGCAGGAATGATGGCCCTCTTAGGTTCTAAACCTGGTCCACATTTCCACCGATTGCCCCCTTAGCTGCTGCATAAAATTGGCAATCCCATCCCATCACCTAATTTCTCATTTGAGTAGCTTTGCCCAATATCTCATTCTGCAGAATCCTTAGAAATTGATACTTCAAGGCAACCAACCATTTTGGAAGTTGGGGCCCAAACCAGAGCCATCTGCACTATGAGTATAATAACCCTCTCTCTGCTTAACATAGAACGATTCCCGCTTTTATCAGAGAGTTAATTCCACTGATTTGAGAGGCACTCATTTCTGAATAAAATATATATATAACAAGTGTTTTAACAGAGACACAATCCTTAATCTGAAAAGCTGGCTTCCATACGTTCTCCCAGCAGAATCTCCTCAGCTCCTTTGTCTATCGCTATGACTAGCTTGGTGTCTCGTTGAGGCTGAGTGCCTGAAAATATTATTCTGATGTCTTGCAACTGTCTTTGACAGATAATTGTGCTCCGTGATGTTTTGAGAGTTTATTTTGTAATGCAGCTGTAAGGTTGGTGCAATTCTAGGATGAGTGGAAGACAAGTGATCTCCAGGGAAAAAATTATCAAACTATTTTCCCCAATGGGCTTCCACTCAACCTAACACATTCTCTGCAGGCTTTTTTTTAAGGTAAAAAAAATTCACAGACATTCCTGCTGGCATAGTCTCGCCTTTTTTTTTTTTTTTTTTTTTACATCTGTTGAAACTCTAAGAAATGGATTAAGGGCACCCTGCAAAACTGGATGGGAAAGTAGAAAGAGGAAGAGTGGGGAAATCTTCCCCTATCTCTCACTGGGGTTCTTAGTTGGATGCACTTCCTTAAACAGAAGAGATCATGTGGGCAGAAAAAATGACTAATATCCCAAACTTTGGAAAGTAATATCTCATGCTTGGAAACAAATTTACTTTGTTCATTGTCTAACATCCCTTGTTTGTATAGTAGAACATACATTATTTTCTTCTGCCAAATGTCAGAGCATATTTTAAATTACTTTATGAAGTTACTTTACTTTACTAAATTACTTTATGAAGTTATAGTAATAATACTAGACCTTTCTGGCTTTTCAAAATGCTTTAAAAGCCTTGATGCATACAGCCTTTAAAAGGCAAAGAGGTTTGGGAGGCTAGTGGGAGCCTGTGAGATATTGCTATTTTAATATTGATAGAGTTTTGCCTCCAGCTGCTATTATAGGCTTTTGTTTACAGATTAATAGAGTTGGAAGGGACCTTGCAGGTCATCTAGTCCAACCCTCTGCCCAAGCAGGAGACCCTACATCTGCCTCTACCTAGGATTGAACTCACAATCTCCTGATTGGGAGGCGAGAGCTCCACCTCTAGGCCCCAGCAGCAGGTTGTTTTCTTTTTATACTATTAACATGAATCTGATATTAGCCACTATGGCCATTTGTTTTTTGTTTTTAAAGGTGGCCCATCCTATGAAACTCTTCTAGAAAACTGATTAGGGGAAAATGATAACATGTAGAATTGATAGTGAGCAGGAAGAGCATGTGTGAATGCAACTGACCAGTATTTACTGGGTCAGATTTTAAGAAGAGTGAGCTTTCATCAGCCAGGCGTGGATAGAAGGAGAAAATTGTCCTGGATGAGGTTTTATGAATGAAATATTCATTCTGTTGAATATTCATTCCATAGAAGAGGAAAAACTGAACAAAAAGCAAATGAAACCTTTTAAAACAGATAAATTGGGTAGATTGGAAGAAAAGAATGTGTGCGGTGTCATCACTTTACAAGGGTCATTCTGTAGGTGCCTGTCTTATTTCATTATTTATTTAATGTATTTGAGATTGCTTCCTGTGTAAGCATGTAGAAACTCCCCAATGAATAATTATGTAAAATAGGATTCTAGTATAGTATCAAAACAGCTACTTTAAAACTGCAAGCCAGGTATTAATTTGCACATCCTTTGGCTGAGACCTTGGCATTTAGCTTGCACCGATACTTCAAGATGAGCCGCTTAATTGGAACATTTCTCCTGATGGAGGGACAATCGTTGCATTCCACGTCCTTGTTTATCTGTGCACCATTATTTCTTTAACAAGCGGAATTCAACACCTCTTTTGTCTCTATTAACTGAGGAAGAATAGGAATAAATCTGTAGCTCATACTGACAAAGGGCTTCACAGAGAAAGTGGTGATATATGTTTCTAATTAAAGTACTGCTCTGAATTGCTCTTTGGAAGGAAGGAGGGTTGGTGCTGTGGAGTCTCAGAATTGTCACAGAGGACCTGCGTTCTAGACTGGAAATAGGGAAGTGAAATGGGAAACACACTTCTTCTGCTTGGCCGGCCTGGGGTAACTAAACTGTTTTTAGGGTTTTTAGGGGCTTAGTTTAGTTTTAATATGGGATTTTAGCGCAGGGTTTTAGTTTAATTCATTTTAATATTGTATTATGTTTGTGGTTTTTATATGTATTTTTAAATTCCCTGTGCCCCGCCTCGAGTCCCTTCGGGGAGAGAGAGCGGGTTATAAATTAAATTATGATGATGATGATGATGATGATGATGATGATGATGATGATGATGATGATGATGATGTAAGGAAAGTGTGTGCAATGGAGTGATTTTCTGCAGAAGGTAGAAAAATAGATGTGTGTGTCTGGATGTTTGAGTCTTCTTTTGCTCAGTAACTCCCATACTTTATACAGGTGGTCCTTGACTTATGACCACACTTGTGAGCCCAAAATTTATGTTGCTAAGTGAGACAGTTGTTAAGTGAGTTCTGACACATTTTAGAATAGAAGTGGCTCAATGGCCAAGATGCTGAGCTTGTCGAGCAGAAAGGTCTGCAGTTCAGCAGTTTGAATCCCTAACACTGTGTAACGGAGTGAGCTCCCGTTACTTGTCCCAGCTTCTGCCAACCTAGCAGAAAGCATGTAAAAATGCAAGTAGAAAAATAGGAACCGCCTTTGTTGGGAAGGTAACAGTGTTCTGTGCACTTCGGCATTTAGTCACGCCAGCTACATGACCATAGAGTCATTTCAGACAGTGCTGGCTCTTCGGCTTTGAAATGGAGATGAGCACTGTCCCCTAGAGTGTGGAACAGCTAGCACATGTGTGTGAGGGGAACTTTTACCTTTGCCTTTAGAATAGAACAGAACAGAATATAATTCTTTATTGGCCAAGTGTGATTGGACACACAAGGAATTCATCTTTGGTGCATAATTTTATGACTTTCTGGCCACAGAATTAATGCAGTTGTTAAATCAGTAACATGGTTGTTAAGTGAATTTGACTTCCCCACTTTGTTGTCAGAAGGTCGCATGATGCCAGGAAAATGCAACCATCATAAATATGAGTCAGTGGTCAAGCATCTGAATTTTGATCATGTGACCAAGGAGATGCTGCAACGATCATAAGTGTGAAAAATGGCTATAAGTTACTTTTTCAGTTCAGCTGTCGTAACTTTGAACAGTCACTAAATGAACGGTTGCAAGTCAAGGCAATGCCAGCGGGTGACGCCCAGAGGAAGGGCCTTCTCTGTGGCGGGCCCTACCCGCTGGAACGACCTACCCCCCCGAACTTAGATCCATCACGGGCCTCCGCTCCTTCCGCCAGCAATTAAAAACTTATCTTTTCCAACAGGTCGGCCTGGCCTAACCTACTGTACTTAGCCTTAGTTAGTTGAGAAATTTTTATATTGGGTTTTATGGAAATTTTTATATTGGGTTTTATGGTAATTTTAACGGGAAGATTTTAGCACAGGGCGTTAGTTTAATATAGTTTTAAATATTTATGTATTTATTGTGATATATTGTGTTTTTATATTTCCTGTGCACTGCCCCGAGTCCCTTCGGGGAGAGGGGGCAGTTAATAAGTCGAATTAAAGTAAAGTAAAGTAAGTAAAGTAATCTATTTGTCATCCGGACAATTTAATTATTTTTTCCAAATAAATGGAGAGGTCTGGTTGTTATTTCACCCCCAAAAGAGAGCATAAATGAAAGAGATCAAATCCTTCTTTTATCCCTTCTTATTCTACTGCTGTTTTTTATTAATTTTTAAGCTTGGGTGAGTTTGATATGGTATAGTGCTAGATTGTAGTTGGATAATCTTACATCCTGCTATTTTTTAAATATGTACTAAAAATGGAATTCCAATGAAAAACAGTGTTGACATTTTATTTTATTCCAGACAACAAAACAAAAATGATTTATCTATTCTATCTTAGCACCTTCTGATGAAAAACACATTTTAATGTTTTCCTTAAATAACCTTGCCCAGCTGATCATGTAAATCTTGCTACAGCAAAAATTTAACACCTTTAAATCCCACTGAATGCTTTTTTCCGCTGGGTATCTTCTATTTGATTCATAAGATTTGAAAATATTTGACTTTGTATGAGGTATATTACTGCCAAAAGAGTATTCCTTGTTCTAATTTCAGACACTATCAATGCATCTTTTTTTAAAAAGAAATTAAAACATTAATTATGCAATATACTCAAATTTGTCTACATCACAATAAGAGTTAAAGAGGTCCATATCTTGAAACGATTATTTTTAACTTGTGGCTTTTTTTGAAAATGTGAAGATATGATGCTGGTGGCAGATTTATGAATTTTGAGGTCATATCTGCAATTACCCAAACATTCTGATTCAAGATTGCTTCATTCTATATTATCATATTTATCCAGTTATGGAATCCTTGGTGCTCTCTAAGTTTGGTTGTTTGTCTTCAGACATTTCAACACCTGACTAGGTAATATATTGATGCTAGTGAGCATGGTGGTTGCTTCTTGTTTATATACAGCATCTTTCCCTGTCAGAGTTGGTGGAGGGGTATGGTTTTCTCCTTGGTGGTTCCTTGATTAAAATATTGTTTTTTACTTGATTGTGTCTGGTGTTAATCCCTGTTATCTGGGTGTTGGCTACTAGGGAGGATGTGTTTCAGTTGTTTTGATGCTATTTTTTTATTGTCTCTTTTGGTTTACCTCTATGTCTATTGATGGCACTTTTGCCTGAATGCCAAGCTTCCAGAAATCCCTTAGCATTTTTGGATTTAAAGTTTCCCTGCTCACAATTTCCCAGTTAATAGACAAAAAAATATAAAAGCTAAGAGACTATAAAAATGCTAAGAAGGATATAACAGAACCTATAACTATATAACTTGTTTTGAATATAAGAATAACCAACTGAAGAACTGGAAAAATATGTTTGCTGGAAAGCACTTTTTCCCTCACGGAACTGTTTTATTTCATTTTAAAATGTGAATACTTCATTACAGAATAGATATTAGCTGGGTGCAGGGGTATTTATTCAGCATAAACTAGAAATTGTTAGCACTATGATAGTTTAGATAAGACAAACCTTTGAAGATAAGAAGAAAAAAGAGTTTATATTAATGTTGCATATAATTTCTAAAATGGTAATAAATATAAAGTTTCTTAAATTGTATAATTAAAACTGAATTGCATTGAAAGACAATTTCAAAATGCTTTCAATTATTTTATAACATAAAAATGCTTTCCATCCAAATGTATGCATGCCTTGAGGAAACTTCATTTTATTTAATCAATATGTTTGCTTATAAATAAAAAAAAATCAAATTTGGCCCTTCTCCCCCTCAAGGAGTATGTTAACGTGCCAAGTTCTTTGTCAGGAGAAAGGAAAAGATCTAGGTGTTTATTTGTTTTAGTTGTCATTCACATTTTCTTAATTAAAATGAACTTTGATATATTAACCAGATGTGATTTTCATTTTAAATGTACTAATTATTGTGGGGAAAAGGTTTACAATGATTTTCATAATCTTGCACCAAAGACATATAAACCATCTGCCAGGTGCAAATCCATTGTGTGATAAAGTGCTAATCAGGCTGTTAGCCTACAGGAAAACTTTGGCAGGGAGGAAATTGTCTAGAAGTTAATTATTCTCTTAGGAATTTTGATGGCTTGTAGCTGACATTGATGATATAAAATATTTTGACATCACATTCCACACTACAACCATTTGCAAGACTGACTACAAGATTTTCAATATATTGACTTCCCATTTCATTGCTGGAATTTATTTTCATTGTTTTGTTTCAATCTGTTTTATGATGGAAAGGTTAAGAAGATATTAAACAATCCTGCCATATTGTTTAATGGCACTATTTACTATTTTTGTATCATACAGCCAGTCCTGCACTTAAAACCACAACTGAGCCCAACATTTCTGTTGCTAAGTGACACAGGTGTTAACTGAGTTTCCCCCCATTTTAGAACTTTTCTTGACATAGTTATTAAGTGAATCACTGCTGTTGTTAAGTTAGCAACATGGTTGTTAAATGAATCTGGCTTCTCCATTGACTTTGCTTTTCAGAAGGTTGCAAAAGCTGATCACATGACCCTGGAATATGGCAACCGTCATAAATATGAATCAGTTGCCAAGCGCCTGAATTTTGATCATGTTATATGGGGATGCTGCAATGGTCATAAGTGTGGAAAATGGTCATAAGTCGTTTTTCTCAATGCCATTGTAACTTTGAGACGTCACTAAACAAATGGCTGTAAGTTGAGGATTCCCTGTAATTGCCAAAGCTTGCTAGGCAAAACTGTAAAACATGCCCAGATCTGCAATTCCTAGTAGATTCCAGAAGATTGGCTAAGTAATTTTATTGTAGAAAAATTAGGAAACCTTATATACCCCCAGGGCAGTGCTTCTCAAATAGTGGGGCGCGCCCCCCAGGGGGGGCGCGAGGCTCTGTAAAGGGGGGCGCGTTTGACCTCGGCAAACACTGTCATAACAAACCAAGCCCCGTGTTTATTTCTCTGTATCCAGTCAGATGCTGACAAGGACCTTCTCCTGTGAAACATAACGCTGCCCCAATTAATCAAACTTGCTAAAGAAATCGGGCTACCGCTGCTGACATTTGCATCGATAGTGAGCATTAAGCCAGTACATGTGACTGTGCACGCTCCTCCCTTTCGAGGAGAACAGACCCGATTGGATAGACATGATGCTCTATCCTGATTAGCCAAACCCGCCTGTGTGACTTTTAGACCCGGATGATACTATTTACAGTTGCGCGGGGGGCGCAAAATGTTTTCTTCTTCCTAGGGGGGCATGACAGAAAATAATTGAGAAGCACTGCCCCAGGGGGAGAGCCTTCTCTGTGGCAGCCCCTGCCCTCTGGAATGACCTACCCCCCGACCTACGCACAATTACGGACCTGCACCTCTTCCATCGGGCCTTGAAAGCGGACTTATTCTGCGCGGCCAGCCTGGCGTAGTTTTTAATCGTTTTTACCAGGGGTTTTAATTTGGATTTTAGAACAGGCCACCCATTTAATACCATTTTTAGTGTATCTTAATATATTTTGATGTTTTTATTGCTGTTTTTATTAATGCCTGTTCACCGCCCTGAGTTCCGAAAGGGAAAAGGGCAGTATACAAATTTAAAATAAAGTAAAGTAAATATACAAAGAAACTGGAGTGCAGAGAAGAGCAACAAAGATGGTAAGAGACTTGGAGGCTAAATCTTATGAAGGAAGTTAGTATGTTTAGCTTAAAGAAGAGAAGGCTAGGAGAGATATGATGGCAAGTTTCCAATACAAAGGGAAGGAAGAGTAAATTTATTCTCCCACCCAGTCAGTGGGAGGAAGCTTTATAATGAGAAATTCACACTTGAACTAAGGATAAGGTGACCAGATTTTCAAACTCCCAATGCGGGACACCGTCGCCGGGGGGGCACGCTCCTGTGCAGAAGGCGTCGGGGCAGGGGCGTGCTTCCACCCATCCCCGCGGGGCCCTCTTTAAAGGCAGCGGTGGTGGCCCGGCCCGGTGGCGCTGAGAGCCGCCAGCTGGGGTGGGGAGGGGGAAGGGGGCCCGAGTCAGTTGCTGTCAGCCCATCATGCTGGCGTGATGGGCCGAGCTGAAAGCAGCCGCCTTGGGCCGCCTTTCCCCTTCCCGCCTGAGCCAGCAGCTCTTAGCACCGCCGTGCCGTGCTGCCGCCGCTGCCTTTAAAGAGGGCCCCGCAGGGTCGGGTGGGAGCGCATCCCCGCCCCGACGCCCTCTGCGCAGGCGCGTTCCGTGCCGGAGCGCGTCCCCCCTCTCCTCGGCCCCAACGCCCTCTGCACAGGCACATGCCGTGCCGGAGCGTGCGTCCCCCTCTCCTCGGCCCCAACGCCCTCCCTGCCCGAGCCGACGCCCTCAGCTATCCGCACCTGCCACCTGCCCGCAAAAAGCGGGACATTTTGAAGAGGCGGCGGGGCGCGGGACATCTGCTGGTGAACCGGGACTGTCCCGCCAAAAGCGGGACGTCTGGTCTCCTTAACTAAGGAGGAATTTCCTGATTGTTAAAACAGTTTAGCAACTGAACAGCCTGTCTCCCGAAATTGTTGGCATTCTATCACTGGAGCTTTTGAAGAAAAGACTGGACAAAATGGTGTGAAGACTCCTACAGGGAGTTGGCTAGAAGATCTTCCAATCCTCTGATGCTATGATTCTGAGTTAAGCATAGAGCAGCACACAGGCAACCTCTCTATCTCTCTCCCTTTCAGACCCATGATTTAAATTATTTTCCTTTTCCTTCTGTCTTTGCAAACCAACCAGTTTTTGTCAACTCTTTTCCTAATATTGAAATTCTTTACCAAATGTCCTTTGTTTAGCAAATGTTTTTTGTCTGGTATCAGAATCAGGGCTGTTTACCTCAACAGTCTCAGTCCTTACCATAATCATAATCATATCAACCTAGTATGGAAAATATTCCAACAAATATTCAGAAGAAATAATTCACATGTCCATATATAAGGAATGCACAGTGACCTGAGAGGCAATTTTAACTTTCTGGATGTATGTATACCTATCATACTACAGGTCGTCTTCATTTAACAACAATTTATCCATTACAAAAAACACAGAATGAGAGGTCGTTTTGACTGGAACTTGTACTTACAGCTGTTGCAACTTCCTTCTGTCAAATAATCATGATTTGCAACCTTTCCTGCTGACTTTCCACAAACAAAATCAATGGGGAAGCCCGCAGGAAGTCAGCAGTTGTGATAATAGGAAATCCTCCCTTAATGAATCTTTGTACTATCATTTAATGATGGCAACTGTGGCTTTTCGACTTATGACTGAATTGTGTAATGACAGAGTTGCAATTAGAGTTGTTAAATGAGAACTACCTTTTATTGCTTTTGGAGTCAGAAGCATTATACAGAACACAGGAGTGAGAAATAATAAGCCAAATAAGTCAGAGGCAGAACAAGAAGCAATGGGTGGAAACTAATGAAGGAGAGAAGCAACTAGAACTGAGGAGAAATTTCCTGACAGAACAATTAATCAGTTGAACAGCTTGCCTCCAGAAGTTGTGAATGCCCCAACACTGCAAGTCTTTCAGAAGATGTTGGAGAGCCATTTGTCTGAAATGGTATAGGGTTTCCTGCCAAGGCAAGAGGTTGGATTAGAAGATCTCCAAGGTCCCATCCAACTCTGCTATTGTATTGTAAATAATTTAAAGTATAGCAAATGTAGTTAAAACTAGGTGATACCAATGTTTTTCCTTTACTACTTCATTCCTCCTCCTCCTCCCTCAATTTCATATGACAAAAGGGGCAGAAGTGTGCTTTTTCTAATGTATTCATGTGCATATCCACGCTTCTTATATCTTATATACATTCTTATATCTAACATTCACTGCAAATCTTTTGGATTCTCAGCCAACAACACAGCATCATATATGTAAAAAAGTACATATACATTTAAATCCACAACTAATGCATCTCTCACATAAGCACCAGGATTCCTGGATTATTTATTCATTAGTCTATTAAACAGCTAAACAACACTATATATCCTTGTTTTACTTTCTGAATCATTTGCTAAATCAACAAATGTACAATAAACTTTATTTCTCAGATTTATATGTTTCTCAATGACATGCTAAAGCACAACTTTCTGATGTTAACACCTTTTGCTTGACATAAAGCTGTATTGAACTTCCCAAAGTTTGTTCTTTATATCTTTCATCAGAACTCTGCCAAATATTTTCCAAGGGTCATCTAACAAGCTAATACTTTTTTAGTTTTTCTCTTGCTACCTGTCTCCTTCTAGACAGAGAAAATAATAGAATTCTTCCAACCAGAAGGCAAAAATGCACTTGCCATACATGTTAACAAGCTTCACAGCCACTACATAAATAAACCATATCCATATTTTAACATATTCGTACATTCATGTATTAATTAATTCATTCATTCATTTTTTATTCTGCTTTTATTTTTGATAAACTCAAGACCTCATATGTATCAAATGCTTCCACTTCCTGTTTTCCCCACAAAAAATAATACTGTGCGATGAGTTGGACTGAGAGAGACTGATCGGTTGAAAGTCACCAAGCTGGCTTTCACGCCTAAGGGAGGACTAGAACTCAGTCACCTAGCTTCTAATCAGCACCTTAGCCACTACACCAAACTGGCTCTATACATTTTACTACTTACAGCATCTCTATTTCTGCGGGATCTATCTGCGGGATCGCATCCTGCCCCATACATCCCTGCGGCCGATTCGCTCCCACAGAGAGGGACTTCTCCGGGTGCCGTCCACTAGGCTATGCCAGCGGGCGACGCCCAGGGGAAGGGCCTTCTCTGTGGCGGGCCCGACCCCCTGGAACGACCTACCCCCCGAAATCAGAACAACCATGGACCTTCACTCCTTCCGACAGAAACTAAAAACGCACTTCTTCTGCTTGGCTGGCCTAGGGTAATTTAAATTTTTAAATTGTTTTAGGGGTTTTTAGGGATAGTTTTAGTTTTATAGGGGTTTTTAGCGCAGGGCCAGTTTAATTTGTTTTTAATTTTGTATTCTGTCTGTTTTAGTTGTTTTAATTCCCTGTGCCCCGCCTCGAGTCCCTTCGGGGAGAGAGAGCGGGTTATAAATAAAATTATTATTATTATTATTATTATTATTATTATTATTATTATTATTATTATTATTATTATTATTATTATTATTATTATTATTTGTATCTTTACCATTTTTTAAACATTCTATAATTTGTATGATTACAGCTTTGTTGATATCTTGTTGGTTTCTGACATTTATGGATTTCCCTCCAATTTCTCTCCTTCAACACATCCCATGCAAATCTCCCACACATCAATTTCATCTTAAATGGATCGTGTGTACTTCATTTGCATTCTGTAATATAATTCTTTTCAAACAGCTTCTACATTCTCTTTTTTTATATTCACTTACCATTCATTCTGCTGAGAGATTAAACTATATATTTTTTTCCTACAGAGATAAAAAATTTCACTCAGTCTCATTTCTTTCACTTCACTCCTTTTCTTTCATACATGTTTTCTCCCACATCCATGCTTAACACTACAAAAAGCTGTCTAAATTCTGTTCCACATTCGGATTCTTTCATCAGTCGTATATCTTTCATAGATTCTCTCAATATTTCATCAAAACATCTGTGCCATGTGTAAGTATGAATTGACTTAAGCTTAATTCACATGTTCTAAACAGATAGATATTTTTCAAACCAGGTATTCACCTGTCATCATTCTAATATATTCTTGGGTCTTCAAATGGTCCAAACATCTTTTCATCATCCATCCATCCATCCATCCATCCATCCATCCATCCATTCATTTTCATTCATTCATCACCAAGCAGAATAATATTTTTTACATTGAAATGCATTCATTTAGAACATTTTCTATGAATCCATCTCTCCCCCCCCCCCAATGAATATAATTCTCTAGGAGGTACACATGGAGATCCCTCTGTGAAAAACTGATGGGTGAATGTTTGTTTCATAGACAGCAGAAAAACTGAGGGCCAGAAAATATGCAACATTTGTTCATTGAAGGGAATAGCAAGTATGAGAAACTTGGCATTATGGAAGGCATTCCCTAACCACAGAGATATGAGAATAATAAACATTGCCTTAAGACAGCCACTGAAGCAGCTGTGACAGACACCCCTGAAATGTCACCAATAAACAAGATATCTGACATTTGCAAGGGATGACATTTGAGTAAAATATAAGAAGTCTTTTTCCCCAAAAGGATAGTTTTAACTGATAACAACAGAAGCCTCCAAGCATCTGAGTTTTTAAATAGTAACTAGAGATAAGGAGCTCAGGTTCAGGTGTCTTTTGCAAGATTCTTTTGGAAAAAACAACATTCAGAACATTCAGAGCATAACATCCAGATATGATACCACTTTTTAAAGCTTTCTTGTGGGATAATAGATGAATGCTCATCCAGGACTGGGTACTTGGAAAAGATGCTCAAAATCTTAGAGCAACTACTTGGGATAAATTTAGAATTATGTAAATATGGAATTCACTTGTTTCAGTTATTAGAATATCATCTGGAATTTGCAGAACAATATCACGGCAAGCCAACTTTGTCACTGAAGTAAAGATAACGGAAACCTATCCCGTTGAGTATGACTTTGAAGTCAAGAGTGAAATGTTTATCTTAAATAAAAATATACATACATATGCTGGTCTTAGCAGTACCTATAGAGATATCTATATCACTATTATTACTATACTTAGACATTTTTCAAAAGTGTCACCTTAAGCAAAAGATAGTAATATATAATGTCTTTTTCCTTTGTTTAAGACATATTGCTTAGGACAGAGTTTTGTGATAAATTACCCAAACAAAATTAAATAGGGACACTTGTTTCACTCCATCTTTCTGGTTCGCTAATTTCCCAAATAGTAAGAATCAAAATGAAATAATAATAATGAAGCTTTCTTAATTTCTTCACATGGCTTTCAAATTATCTGACTAAATAATGGATAGCAGTTCAGATGTGATTCCTGGAAAGTTTGATTTCAGCTTAATAAAAATATTTTCCAGTATATAAGCGGGAAAAATAAATGTGAAGATGGATTTCTTGGGGGAGAAATAATGCCCATTCATGTCCATTCTCTTTATTAATTTCTCAGAAAATGTTTTAAATGAAATCAATCATCTTTCCAATGATACTACCATTCCTATAGCTCAAACTACCAAAAACAGAAAGAAGGGCCTTCTTCAGGTAAGATATTTATTGTGCCGTTTTGCTGGGATAATTTAAAATTATATTTATTGTTGTCTTTTTTCATAAGCTCCAGGTGGCTCACAAGGAGCCCTGCTTTACACAGGTGTATGTATATATGCAAGTGTGTTTGGAATAGACAATGGATGCCATTATGTGGTGATGTTTAAGTACAGCATGTTTGAAGTATAAGATAGACCAAATATGGAATATTAGAGGAGAATTCTGGTGTAATGATATTAAGATACATAATGAATCTTTTGATTTAAAATCTATAAAATGAGATTACTCATGAATAATAATGATTTTAGAAATGCACAAGAGTTATGTATAACCAGTCGATATACTTTCCAAACGATACAATGTAGAACGATGATTTTTCCTTTTTGTATTTTTGTTTTATTAAAAAACAAATAAAATTATTTTAAAAAAACACCTAAGGAGCCCTGCTTTCATTTTATAACAACAACAACAACAACAACAACACAAGCAATTCTTGCTAAAGAATATGAGCAAGGAAGAATGAAAGTTTGAATTTCTTTGATTGAAGATGAACTTGAACTTGAACCTGAGATTCTCTCTGGTCTTAATCTCCATTTTAGAGTATACTGACTCTGTTTTGTTTTTGCTTTCATTTCTTTGAAAACATAACACTAAGTCTTTTCCATAAGGGTCATTTCTATGAGTTATGATTATACCATACTCTTTTGTTATCATAGAGTCATTGATTTGAGAGGCTTGTTAGATAAAATGGAAAATTGCTGGGGAACTATAAGACCCACATCTACAATCTCATCTAAGTAAACAGCGGATAAAATTTTCGTAAATATCATATATAAATTCTGTTCTTCTAATAGCTATATACATGTAGCTTCCATATTTATTGGTAGGAACTGGTACTAGAAATCCCCCCACCTCCCAAAAAAAGACAAGGCGTTTTCTTTCTCTTTCAATAACACCTTGAAGATGAAAGTAGCAGTCTTCTTGGTTATTTTTTATTAATAAATTTTATTTACAAACATATAAAATACATATAAAATACACTCACACAAAACTTAGACATACGCTACATTTACACCATACAATACGAACAGGAACTTCCTGTTCTTTCTAATAGCAATTGTTAATCGAAGCCGCTCATCTTATATTGTTTCCCCTTCTGTTATATTTCATTTGGATTTCACCATTCTAAACCCTCTTATTTTACTCATAACTACTGTTTTTAAGTTTTGCTGTATTCCTTCTTTCTTTCCTCCATCCACCTATACCATTTATCCCATATCTGATAGAATTCTGATTCTTCTTTTCCCTGGATTTCTTTAGTTAAATTGTCCATTTCAGCACAGTCTTCTTAAGTTAAAGGTTCTAAACTTTTTATATAATTTGGCAAGTATTTTGTTTCTAAGACCACAACTGCATTATGTGTCAAACCCATAAGTTTGAACAGGCTGCATTGATTTTACTGGCTTAGAAGCAGGCCTCTTAGAAGCAAATAAAATAACAATAAGTTATCCTGTTTCTTGAGACATTAACCATTATTGTTTCTTCTCTTCTTTTTAAACATCACCCTTGGGGTTTACTGCCTATACAATGCTAAAATCGATCACATATTTTTCCTAGGTTCACAATTGATAGATAATTATTGAGAATTGGTAGAGCTCTGAATATTCTGACCCACTTATATGTTTAGAACAAGAGGGTCAGAGAGGAAGCTTGGACAATTTTTTTGTTGAATTCTGTAGGAATTTTGTAGGAGGAACTGCATTTCTTTCATGCTATTTAAAACAACATTAGACATGGACTACATTGCTCCTCATTATTGTCATAGTATCCCAGGAAAGATGGAAGATTTTTCTTCATAAAGAGAAAATAGTTTATTTTAGAATATAAGATGTGAAGCCATTTTTAGAAAATCCACGAAGAGAAGAAACCATTCTGTCATTCTCAATGTTATTGAAAGCATTGTCAAATATTCTGCTTGCCACATTGTAAAATACAAGGCTATAAAACCAACTTTCTAAATCTGGCCAAAAGTTCATTTAAGTACAAAATGCTATTTCCTACCAAATTACAAGTTAGTGATAAACTGTAGGGATCAGAGGCTGTATTCAGCAGGTTCTGACCAGTCCTGGAGAGCCAATTTTGAGTAGTTCGGAGAACCGATAAATACTACCGATGAATACTATCGGTTCGGAGAACTGATAAATACTATCTCTTGACTGGCCATCTATTCTCTGCCTCCCAAGTCCCAGCTGATTGGGAGGGAATGGGGATTTTGCAGTAATCTTTCCCTGGAGTGAGATGAGAATGGAGATTTTACAGTATCCTTCCCCTGCCATGCCCACCAAGCCACACCCACAGAACTGGTAGTAAAACATTTTTGAATCCCACCACTGGTAGGGATCAACAAGGTAGACAGGAAAAAATGCCCACTCCTATACTGCTGTATCTGAAGTACAGGTAATCCTCAATTTATGATCACAATTTAGCCCCACATTTCTATTTCTACGCAACACATCTGTTAAGCAAAATTTTGCCCCCTTTGATGACTTTTCTTGTCACAAGAGAATCACTGCTTGTTAACTTAGTAACATGGTTGTTAAGTGAATCTGGCTTCCCAATTAGCTTTGCTTGTCAGAAAGCTGCAAAAGCTGATCACATGACCCTGGGCACTGCAACCACATCATAAATATGAGTCAGTTGCCAAGTATCTGAATTTTGATCATGTGACCACAGAGATGCTGCAAAAGTTATAAGTGTGAAAAGTCTTCATGTCACTTTTTCGGTGCTCTTGTAACTTTGAACAGTCACTAGATGAACTTCTGCAAGTTAAGGACTGCCTGTAATTGTCAGTGAGAAGCATATTGTTCTACTTCTGAAGGCCAATATTCTTGTTTGTCACCTTTGTAAGTTTTTACACTTTTACACTTAAAACTTACAAAGAGTATAAGTTATTTTAACAGTTTATTTAAACATAAAAAACATAAACTGATTATACACTGGATGGAGAAGTTCTTATTTTTATTTGTCCTGTGTTCAGTTCCTATATATCTACCGAAATATTGAAAATTCTACATTTGTTTAAAAACATCGGTCAAAATTTGATCATCTATTTCTAGAATATGGCGTTTGAACATTTTAGATATGATTTTTTTACCATCTTAGAAATGGCTTTTCAGTTCCTGAGAGAATAGGTAAAGGATAGTAAAACCATGGTTAAGGTGCATCTGCACCATCCAATTTTGTAGCTTTCAAAGTCAATATACAATGGGAAAATTGTGATTTTTAGTGGCACATTGTATCCCCTCACATTTTTCCCAGAATTAAACTATATGTATGCTAATTGGTACACAGTGGCTCATGGGATGTGGTGGCTCAGTGACTAAGATGCTGAGCTTGTCAATCAGAAAGATTGGCAGTTCAGTGGTTCGAATCCCTAGTGCTGTGTAACAAAGTGAGCTCCCATTACTTGTCCCAGCTTCTGCAGTTTTAAAGCATGTAAAAATACAAGTAGAAAAATAGGAAACATCTTTGGTGGGAAGGTAACAGTCATCCGTGCGCTTTTGGCATTTAGTCATGCCGGCCACATGACCATGGAGATGTCTTTGGACAGTGTTGGCTCTTCGGCTTTGAAACGGAGATGAGCACCACCCCCTAGTGTTGGGAACAGCTAGCACATCTAATAACCTATCTCAATCATACTAAAGAAAAAAAATCTGCTGCAATATACTCTGCTCACTTTGGTATTACTGTGACACCACCAAACTATTTTGAAGGCTAAAACAAAGTTGTGTAGGCTTTTATTTTGTGCAAATTAAATTTTTCAATAGGCCATTAGATAATCTTTATAGTGTTGCTTTAGGTATGCATTTGAAACATGTGCAGATGAGTTAGGAAAAATCTAATTGCAGTGTTATGCTCATTTACTTGTGACTATGCCCAATTAACTCGGAAGGTTTTATCTGCAAGCACAAATACATAAGACTGAGCTGCAGGCTTGATGGAACAAGAACTCAAATTAATATCTACGCTAACATTTTTTGGATGTTGTGCTTTGCCTAGAGTCTAGGCAACTGAGGCAATAAATAAATTCCATAAATAAATAGCAATAAATAAAAACATGACTTTCTCTTCAGAGAACGTTGAAAGCTAAATATTCTCAATATGGGTAGGATGTATTTTATATAATAATAATAATAATAAATTTAACTTATAAACCGCTCCCTCTCCCCGAGGGAGCGGTCTATATGCTTTCACACTCTGATAATCAAAGAAATAGCATTTTTTTATTATTTAAAAGTTGACTTATAATGGCATGTAGCATTTGTTGCTATGACAGCCAGTTTCAAGTGACAAAATCAAAGTAAATTTAAATTTTTTTGTTTCTGTTTGCTTTCTGTTGGAACACTCGCCATGATAATGTAAACCAGAAGCTCACTAAAGGGACACAAATAGGCAAACTCCAGTTGCTTCCACTGTTCTTCATGGGCAAATCCAGAGTCATACAGATATCCTACAATTGGGTAAAATCTCTGGCACAATAGAAGACATCTCCATGGAGAACTAGTACTAAGGCCAATAATGCTACAGTCTAGTACTTAAGTCGTCAATTGTCCAGAATCTTTTAATTCTTCCTTTGCATTATTATTCCTAGCTAGGTTAGTTTTCTGGACATTCATTCCATAAATTCCTTCAAAAGTGTGATAAAGCAACATCTCCACCTCCTCACGGTTAAACCAGTGCTCACAAAAGCACTTCAACTTCACCTTTCCAACAACTCAAACTTGGGGTAAAGCTAGAAGCTGTCAGATATTGTATCAATTGCTTTGAGAGGCTAAAGTGTAAAGAGATGTGGAAATAGCTTTACTGATTTTTGAGAAGGCACTGCCTTGCTGGACTAGACCCATCCTGCAAATTGCTGTGACTGGTCCTTCCTTCTTATAATAGTAAACAGTAACACAGTTGGAAGAGACCTTGGAGGTCACCACTCCAACCCCCCGAAAACAGAGCAATGAATGATGCTTATTTTTATATATTATTTATACATATATTCTAAAGTAGGCTGCTTTTATTAAAGAGACATACCTATCTAGTCTTTCTATTTGAAAACCACTTCTGGACTTTGTACTCAAAACTGAAAAAAACAAACTTTGACTTTAGGTTTTGAAAATTAGAATGACTAACACACATCTGCAGAGATCTGGTGAACTTATAACATTTTAACTGTTAAATAGACTACTTTTTAGGTGAACCTTTAAGTAAATTATATTAAGTTCCATTTGAAATACCATATAAATGTTTGATTGCATAGCAACATGACTTATTTTGCAAGTTATTAAAGCACTCTGTTTTTGCAAAAGAAAAGTGATGGCTGAGTGAATTAAGTATTAAGCTTTTAAAATAATTATGTCATGTTGTTTTACAATCCTATCTTTCCAAAATAGAAAACAACCTCTAACAATATATTAAATAACTGTCTGTTGTGTTATTTTATAGGAAAATCTTGGGCAACACTATTTGAATATTGAAGAAGTATTTATCTCATTTAACTCAAGTGTGAATTTTGAAGTTAATAAAGTGTGAATTTTTAGAGAAGTGAAATCATGTTTTTCTGTCTTTTACTGTTCTTTTTTTTTGTACATCAACTTTAAAAAACTGGCATTACAGTTTTTTTTTTTTTACAAAAAATGATTACCAACATAATGCTTGGCAAACTTTTTATAAGTTATAAAACATTGCCCAGCTTCTTGGAAGAAAAGTTCCATTATGTATGTAATGTCTCTCTGTTTATTTCTGTATTTATATCTGTTCAATTAATATGACTACCATCTAGCTAATTAACTCTGGAGACTGAACAAGATAAAAATGAAGAATTCCATTAAACCAAAAAACCAACCAATCAAACAAAATCCCAAATAAAATGGTACTGAGGCTCAATAAAACCACAAGACTGCTACGGTAATCACTTCACCTATGCTAGAGCCCCATGCTAGCATCCCGAACCCGATCCAATGCCTGTGGAAAAATGCAGCTTTTCAAGGATAATCAAATAATAGCTAGACATAAGTGCTATTTCAGATTATTTGAGGTTCCTTTTATAAACATTTTAAAAATCCAGAACTTTTTATATAACAGATATTTTTAAAGCATTTCTACATTAATTTTTTTCCTGCTTCTTATTGGATGTGAGTCACCTTTTTGTTTTTCAAGCCTTCTTTGATATTACTACTCTAAATTGATCCTGGGGCTTAATTTCATTCTCAGCTCCATTGTAAATGATGCTACATTTTTATGATCATTTGTTGATGCAGGTTTGCAATCATTCCTCAACACTCCCCCCCCCCAATGAGTTTCATGTGATCTCTGAAAAGACCTGAGCTGAGGTGGGTTGCAACATTTATTTCAATAGACTGTTCTTATAGTGAGGCATTATGTATGAGGCAAACATACCACAGCAGAATAAAAACTGTCTCTGGCAATAGAGTGGTGCACAGCAACACATACTAATTAAGAGAAATTTAATATCCAGGCTGCAGCTTCTGTTTTGCAAATTAGAAGTAGAAACACTACAGCACAAAAGACAACAATGGAAAAACAGTCGCATAGAAGGCAGAGAAAGGGGCTGTTAACCTGTATCATTTTTATTTATGCATGCATGTGACCTGCATGTCTATAAGTATACTCACCTTACCCAGAAACACTGAGCATTTTTTCAAAAGAGGCAAAGGTATTGTATCTATCCCTGTCATCTGATCCCCCTCTCACACATACAATAAATTATGAATTGTACACTGACAAAGTGGGAGAATTAGCTCGCCAAGAAAGATTTAGATTAAAATATATAATTTTTATTGTGCCATAGATATTAGATGATGAGTAAATTGTCTTTTCATACTAGATTAGCATAGCTACTTCTTCATAATTCCTAGCTCAGTGACAAAGTAAGAAAAGATGGTATTATAATAGGCTATGATTCAGAAAATTAGAATTAGAGATGACACTATAGAATGCCTGATATATTATTTGGTAATCTAAGTACACCCATAGAATCGTAGGGCCAGAGTGCCTCAAAATAAATCTTGGACCTGCCATTTTTTGGGTATGTTTCTCAATAAGTCCTACAAAGTACAGTATAGCTCTTTGATGGATGGAAGATAGGATCCCTTCCAAAGTTATGTACCATTCTTGGTGCTGCATCTTACCAGGATTCAGGTAAAGTTTCCCAAATCTACAGAGTTTCTGCTAACACACTTTAGCAGCCTTGATTCATCTACAACAGGGCTGTCAAAATCATGGCATCACATTGTTGTCACATAACGTATCTTGACTTTTCCCCTCTTTGCTAAACTGGGGTGGATGTGACACATTTGGTCCACGGGCCGCAAGTTTGACACCCATGATTGACAATCTCTCTTTAGCCTTCTTCACTCTCTATTTTAGCGTGCTGCTTTTGCCTCTTTGCAGAATTCCACCTATGATGTTTGATGCTGCTACATCTTCTTATTTCCCTCTTTAGTGAAAAGTTATCATGCCATCATATTTTTCCCCTTGTTCTTTCCTCTTGCTTTTCCTCCTCGCTATCCTGCCCCCAAATTTAAATAATGTTGATATACGCCTCCCTCTTCATGTTACAACCCTGCTTTCTTTGCAATGCACACTTCTCAACATGCTGTTCAAAAATTGGTATGGACTGATGAAAATCATGCACCTACCCTAGACCAAGGCCCTCACCAGATTGCTTCATGCCTGCTGTTTACTTTTAAAAATTCCATCCATACCATTCTGAATTTCAAAATGATATCTTGCCTATAGGACCAATTTTCATTCATGCTTTTAACTTTATTGGTTTTGACTATTTTTCAAAATAGCCTGACTGGACCTGGAATAGGTGGGCAATCTTTCTCTCTGCATGTGTGCCTCTGAGTTGCTTACATTTGAAACATCCAAGTTTCTCTCATCAGTTCCTTGATTAGGTTATCCAGGGTACTATATAATAGAAAGAATAATGATGGTTTTGGCTATTGGGGAAAAGGATGTAATTGTGGGAAAATCTTCCATTCCAAAGTGGCCCTTATTTAGTTATTTAGCCTTGACATAAAATTGGGCTGCATAGAAACAGCAGGTTCCTTTTTTTTTTCTCACCTCGGAATTCTTTGAATAACTTCTACCATTTAAATCTATAAAAATTAGAAATTATAATATCAGCCTTAAAACAGGGTTCCCAAAGCCTCACCCATGAGTGTAACACTCTCTTATCTTCTCTGTCATCCTTAATCCCTGCCCATTGTTTTAAAATGTTACAGGCTCAGAAGCAATTGCCGATATTTTATTATCTGTGGATTACAATGAGACTTTAATGGATTAAAAATGTTATTTTCCTTTCACTTTATAGATTTTTGTGTAATATCTCTTTTTTCCTCCAAATAATTGAATAATCTCTAGGTTTTTAAAAAAAAAATTGAATTAACCAAATTTTTCTTTAAACTGTTGTTTTCAAAGACATCTATGATGAATCAAACTGTGAAAAACTGTGAAGTAGTATCATGAAGGGATATGGTGGCTCAGTGGCTAAGACATTGAGCTTGTCAATCAAAAGGTTGGCAGTTTGGCGGTTTGAATCTCTAGTGTCGAGTAACGTAGTGAGCTCCTGTTACTTGTCCCAGCTTCCGCCAGCCTAGCAGTTTGAAAGCACGTAAAAAATGTAGAAGTAGAAAAATAGGAACCACCTTTGATGGGAAGGTAACAGCGTTCTGTGCGCCTTCGGCATTTAGTCATGCCGGCCACATGACCATGGAGACGTCTTTGGACAGCACTGGCTCTTCGGCTTTAAAGCGGAGATGAGCACCACCCTCTAGAGTAGGGGTCTCCAACCTTTGCTGGCTGGAGAATTCTGGGAGCTGAAGTCCTTCAGACTTAAAGTTGCAAAGGTTGGATACCCCTGCTCTAGAGTCCTAATGACTACCACATATGTGCGAGGGGAACCTTTATCTTAACTTATTAGCATCATGATTTAATTTTTGCCCAAACTCCTAACCAGCAACAATCTGGTTTGAAATGAATGAGTCAAAAAGGAATACTTAATTCCAAACCAAGCTGGCTCATCCTCTAGCTAAATTACTCATTTTCACATGTGGAGAATCATTATAAAGAGTTCTTAGCTTTTAGTTGCCCAAACATGCCGTGCATGGAGAGGCAAAAAGTCAAATTAATGAACAAGGCATTACAAATTAAAAACAATAAAATCTTCACATTAAGCAGGGTGGTTGTCATATGGAGTTCCTAAGGGATATAAATATCTCATTTCTATTAGCCCCCTCCCCCCAAAACATGCATTGCGATGCTTGTAATTACAGTGGAAATGCTATTATAAATAAATGGGTGATTGCTACTTAAGGAACTGTGGAATTAATAACATTTGGCTATTACGCAACTAATTAGCTACATTTTTAAAGGAGGGCTTGTTTCAACGACAACATGTACGATTAAATCTGCTGGCATAATTTCTTCTTCCCTGACCTTCCCATTAGGAAGGTTAAAGAGAGTGGAAAATCTTCACTTAAGATACATTTCAATCCTCAAAACTAGTAGGAAGTATAACAATTCTAGCACTAGTAGTTCCTTTTATCCACATGTTGTGCTAGCAATATTCAGATATTTGGGCTGAGGTGACCATATGATGGGGGATGAATGTGTGTTAGTTCATCCATCCATCCATCTGTCCATGATCGCATGCCCTTGTCAGTTCAGGATATGTTTTTAAAAATATCATACATCAAGGGTAAAAATACTATTTAAAGTATGAAATGTAAAGCATTATAAACTGAAACTATAAAGTCTTAAATTTCAAACTCTAAAATAGTAAAGACCTCCCAAATGGTTTTGTGTGTGGGGATTGTTTCAACTCTAAGAATAATTTGTACTATAACATGAACCCTTCCTCCAAGCAAGGAGAATTAACAGTGGATATCAAATGCATCTATAAGAGGATCTGCAAGGAGCCCCTTGCTGATCTAAGAATATGGGGTAATGCAGCCCTTAGTTGTGGGCCTAAGTTATGTAATACTTCATTAGATACCATGCTCCAAGCTAGAAATGAGGGCACAGTGAGTTCTAGTCTAGTCTTAGACATGAAAGCCATCTGAGTGACTTAGGGGCAGTCACTTACTCTTAGCCCAACTCATAAGAGCAATCCTATGAGGAAAATAGGCAGAGGAAGGTGTGTTAGGTATGTTCCCTGCCCTGAGATATTTATAAAAAATAATACAGGCAGGATGAAGCACGGACACATGGACTGCCACAAGTCACCCGCTGCAATTTCCAATCTGTATTCAAAAAAGCACATCACAATGAACCTTGAGATTAGCACAGTAGGAGTTACCGATCTTTCTCTTTGCAACAGTGCACACATCTTATTTATCAGCTGAATCTCTTTCTTTCTTTTTTTAAAAGAAATCTTGTATCTATTGTATTTTTCAAATTGCAATACCCACTCAATAAAATAATAGAGTGATAATGATAAATGAATGTTCTTCACTAGCGCCAAGGGATAATCTACTCTAAGACAAACCCAGATAAGAAAACAACAGAATACCACTTGTCTTCGCTTAAGGCAGTCAGCTAAAACTGCCCAAACACATTACTGATCCTCTACGGTCCATTCTGAACCATGACACTTCCTCTTCACAATCTTGTAATTTAGAGTATGGGTTCACAACCCATAGCTACTTAAACAAGAACAACTGCCAATAGACAAAAACAAGCCATGTCATAGCGACACAGACATAGGATATATAAAAACTAGGAATGGGGGAAGAGACTCCAGGGACAACTCTGCCTATGTATCCATTCTAATCATTATTATAGGACTGAATCACATTACCCGAAATGTTAAGGGGAACATATGAGGAATGATCAACACTAACTTTATCATGAAGAAGGTTGAATGTAATATCTTACGGATTAAACAAAAACCAAGGCACTTTCCCACTTTGTCTTATTTATCAGAAGATCTACGATTCAACATGTTTCTTTATAAGTTTGTGAGCCTGGTGCTCTCACTGACCTTTAAGCCACTATTAAGCCAAACTTGCCAATAACTGATTAGCACAATCTTTCCCCCGCTTCTCCATTTGCCATTCTCTACCTGGAGTGCCACTCAGATTCCAAAACTCAATGGAAAAAATGAACATTTCTTCCCCCTCTTTTTTTCATAAACTGGGAAAAAATGTTGGTAGGTTTTTGCCTCACAACAAACCAGGCATAGTGTCTTTATATTTTGGGATCTTTGTGGAAAAATTGATCCTTCTGTCATAGGGGCAGTTTCAAGAGACACTTAAAATTAGAAACTGTCAATAAAATGGAAAGGATTTCCCTCCCCCCCCCAAAATAAAAGTCTTTCATCATGAAGCCATATCAGAAAACCCACTAAAGCAAATCCTGAAGCATGGTAATGATATCTCAAATGGTCAAAACTCCCTTGTAGCAGGGGTGAAATCAAATTAGCTTCGCTACTGGTTCACAAATGTGAGCATGTGCGACCTTCTGGGCCTTCCATGCATGCACAGAGCATCAAAAATGGGATGTGATGACATCTGGGTGCATGGATGGAGCTCCGCCACCACATGAATCCTAATAGAACCAGCTAAATTGCACCACTGTCTTATAGGGTTGAACTGAATGAGTGAAACATGAACTGGTAGAGATGAGAAATTTGAAGGTAGTTTACAATGTGGGTGAAAAGATAGCCTTAAACACAAGATAAAATGTACGGAAATTACATTTGATTTTGGAAGAAGAAGGATTTAAATAACCGATTTTCTGAAGGTGGCCAGGAACTGATTTTTTTTTCATTGTTATTGGCATCGTTTGATGGACTTAGATGTGTACTGCAACATATGTACAATAAATTTAGAATCATAGAAATACAGTCTATGAGTTAGAAGGACCTCATAGTTACTTTGCTTTACTTTATTACCTTTTCCCTTTCGGGACTCAGGGCGGTGAACAGGCATCAATAAAATCGACAATAGAAAACATCAAAAAAATTATTAAAATACACTTAAAAGAATATTAAATGGGTGGCCTGTTCTAAAGACCAGATAAGGCCATAGGCCATCTAGTTCAATCCTCTGTTCAGTGTAGCAATCTCCTACATCATCCCTGACAAGTGGCTATCAACCTGAATTCCTGTATCTTCTTGGTCCTTGTCCTGCTCTCAGTTTCTAGTGCAAACAGGTTTCTTCTCTTACGTGATTTCTTGTTGAATATTTATAGATTACTATCACACTTCTCCATCTTTTCTTTTGCAAGCTAAAACATTCAGCATTAACTGTTTCTGAAGGAATTTGATTTCCACCTCCCTTATTAATCTAGTAGTTCTGCTTTCTTCATTATAGATCAAGAATCAGATAATAGAAAGGATTTGTTCAATTTTTCATAAGATATTGACTTCACAGCTCCACTGAACTTGTCTCCATCTGAAACTTTGAGACTCTTTTGAATTTGTTTTTAGCTTGCACTCAATATTTTGCCTTTTCATAATTTTACCTTTGACTGATCTAACTCTTCCATAACTATTTGTGGAACTAAGTTGAAGATAATTTTGTCCTTGATTTGACTCCTGTTGGTCTACTATTTACACTGCTTACTGTAACTGCAGAATGCAGTTATACAATTTATACTGGAACTTTACCTATTTATTTGCAAGAACTCGGTGCTCCATAAGTTGTTATATAAAGGCTGATGCATTTACCTGAGGGCAATGTGAACTGAAAATAATGATTATTAGCCTCCCCTTTCCCCAAAGCTAACAAGATTTATTGGATTGTATTGGATAACAGTCCAATTTTTTAAAAAAACATGGTAATGAAAAATGCTAACAACATGAATTCTAGGTATACCATATGGAAGTAACGGATTTTTTTTTTTGGCTTAAAAAGATATGCAATCACATCTGCATTTACATCTGGTAAATGCAGATGTGATTACATAAGTCTATGGTTACAAGGGGATTGCAATTACCTATAGTGAAGAAAGCTCATATATAGTCAAACTGATTATTGAGCTATTACATGTTGCTAGATGTACTTATACATCACAGGTGATAATCTGCTTTAAAAATTAATGTGCTTACATGATTTTTCATCATTTGATCATTTCAGATGTGACCCATGCACAGGCCAAACATAAAAGAATATGCACTATGCTGATTAGATCTAGTTTTCGACCTCTATAAATATATTAAAATGTTTGAAAAAGCTCCTTGCATAAGGCACACACAACAGTTCTACCCAGGGTGGTGGTGGTGGAAATGCTGTTTCAAGGTATGCAGCACATTAGGGACTGAGTTTGTCCTGCCTTTAAGAAATATCCATGTGTTTATTCCATGTGATTAAAGACTTAGCAAGGGCTTTGAAAAATGACAGGGCTGCAGAAATTATGAACTGGATCCACTGAAGTGACAACATATAGCTTGATGAGAATGCGATGGGAAATGGATTTTCAGCTAAGTGGACATGTCCCCTGCCCCCCCCCCCCCACCAGAAATAAGGCAGCAGCTGCATGGAGGAGCCAAAGAAAAGCTCAATGGTAGGTTGAACTAAAATAATCAGGATCTGCTTTTTTTTTTAAACAACTTTACCTTTCACCTTACATTCAGTTCTGGTCCCCTAATTGCAGACTTACAATGGATGAATTAATCCATTATTATAAACTTACCTGGGGAAATCACCTTATATTTCTGAAGTGGACATTCATTCAGCAGTTCAATGAGAGGAGAATATGTAGCAAATTGATTTATTAATGCGTCAGAATTAAAGTAGACATGTTTCCTCACAACCCAAAGAGTATTTCCTTTTACAAAACAATGCCATGGAGGATTTATAGGGGATGAAAATGTTTCACTGCCCCCTAAATTATCAAGTAGCTTGTAGGTTGGGAAATTAGATGGCCCGTTATTGTTGAGTATTTATGAACGACTTAAGAAAACTGCAGGACTTGTACACATAGTCTTCAAGGTAAAAATCTGTGTCAAAGGCATATAGTATGTAAATTGCAGGCAGAAGCAACATACCCTGAATGACACAAATAAGTAACTAGCATTGTGTACAAGAACATCTGTATATGGGTTAGACCCAAGTCCAGATGAGAGATCCCACAGAAGGTTGTGGCGTATAACAGGGCTAATATCCTGTGGGACTTCCAGATCCAGATGGACAGGCAGGTACTGGCCAATCATCCAAACATCATGATAGTAGTCAAGGACCAGACTGATAGACATGGAATGGGCCAACTCACCATGGCCAACTTGCCTCACAGGACAACTTGCTGTGGGACAATCCAACAATTCAATTTAATTATTTAAATTGTGAGAATGTTATTTTAATTTTTGTCATTCACATTTCATTTTGTCCTTTTGGAATCCTTTCTTTAATATAATCCTTTCTGATTATATTCCACCATTTCTTCGATAATAGTGTAACTCTTATCCTGAGGTGAATTGTCCCACAGTAAATGTGATGAATTGGCTGAGGTGAGTTGGTCATGGCAAGTTGTCCTAGAGCCTAATATATATATATTCACATATTCCTTCTTCCTGATTTGCTGCCATTTAGCACGATTTTTCTATAAGGGTCTAGGACAGGGGTGCCAAACTCAAGGCCCTCAGGTCAGATACAGCCTGTGGCGTGCTTAAATCTGGCCCAGATTTAAGTACCAAATAGCAAAGGATCGGCCTGCAGTGCCTCTGGCAGCCAAAATGGGGTGTTGGGGGCTGCATACAGCCCCCATATGTCCACCACACAGCCCCTCCATGGCCCACCTTTGGCCTGGACAGCCTCCTGAAGCACTTTGCAAGCCAAAACAGGATACTGGGCCACATGTGGGGCCTGTGCACCAGCCTGCGGAAAGAACTACAATGCTGATTCAGCCCTCAAAGAAATCCAGTTTGACACTCCTGGTCTAGGACAACCATATATGCTATTATATATTGTGTATTTTCGACACATATATAAACAAATGTGTATATATACACACACATATGCATTTGATTGTTTATGAGGTTTGTTTCTCAACAACTATTGCAGGTTTTTATGCTTTGTTGATATCATTTTTTATATTCTTTTAATGTCGTGTTAGCCACCCACCCAGAGTCAAATTTCTGAGTTGGGCAGCCATATAAATAAAATTTATAAATAAATAATAAATGCATTTTAAAAACCCATTCAGCTCTGTTGAAGACATGAGAACAATGTTCTCATATTTAGCATCAGTTTATGCTTCCCGAGTCAAATAATTTTGCATGCTTTGCACAGACAAATGGATATTTATGGAGCCAGGCGATTCCTTTCAGTAAATTCAAATTAAACTGTATTTAAAATTCTGATTCCAATAAATATTTAATTTAGTTAATTAAATTTGGAGTTTTTTCAGTAGATCTGGATAATGTGATTTGAATTGTGGAAATAATAAATTGTGACAGGCTTTTCAGGGAATGCGTCAGCACAGCAGATAAGAAGAATAAATACGCAAACATATTTAATACTAAAAAATCAGAAACAAGATGAACGTTTGAGACTTGTGTTGCTCTTGAGCTGCCCCAAAGCATTGGTAAATATCAGGTTTTTCTTCTTCACAATGTCCATATCACTTCCACAAATTCTCCGGACAATTTCTCCTTGGGAAGTAATATGCCCAAATAAAAATAATGTGGCATATAAAAAGAAACAATTTAAATCTTTGATATTTTTTCAGGAAATTTGCACTTAAGAAGGAAAGGTATTCCATACCTCAGTTCTGTAAAGTGAGATAGATGCTGTATATGCATGTTTTCTTTAGAATTGTACATCTGCTTCACATATGAGTGCAGCCAAAGTTAAGTTCCAAAAGAGTTATGTGAACTTGGCAATTGAGTAAGCAACTAGAAGAATTTAAGCAAGGTTTGTGTGATACTCTTGGTTGTTCTGAAACAGTTCTTTTGAAGGTTTTACACAGCCGAATTCTTTTACTCTAGGTCCTGAATGTAGTTAATGTGCTTAAAAAAAATCATTGTGGAATATAATTTTTAGGCTAACACTCATGTGATAATAATGGGATACCAGTCTGTAGCATAGCAGTTATTTGTTATATGTAATTAAAAGAACCAGCTGAATGAAAAAAGGGAAAGGGTTTTTCTAAGATCATAAAGAGCCATGGATAATCAGAGTAGGCAATATTCACCAGACAAAATAATAATTTGAACTAGCAGAAGAGAGCTTCCCATTATATCTTCTTTTACTAATTGTTCCAATTCATAGCAATTTCCCTCACCAAGAAGACATAATAATGTAGTTTTAAAGAGATGATGGAAAGAAGAAGAATATAAGTTTATGCTTCTAGGAAGTCAAGACCATGGACAGGAGAAAGGAAGGTGTGTTTATAGCAATTCAATGACTTGAGTGCAAAACAAGACTGGTAAAACCGCTATAGTCTTTAGTAAAGCCATGGACTCTTTCAGACTTATAGGACTTAAAGCTGCATGATCTTGACCATTGCAAGATCAGCAGACTTCTTTCAACCTTCAGAAGAGTATATTCAATCTATTGGGTTACATGTTGCATCTGGATTTCTGATTTGAGATAGGGTAAGTGAGCATGGATCCTCCTCCTCCTCCTCCTCGCTCAGGAATTCTGAGTTTGAGAGTTCATCTGGGACCATGAAGCCTTCTTTCATTCACTTTCAAAAATTCACTTTTGCGTATAAAAACAGTGATAAGAATGATGTTATCACAATAACTGCAAAAATGTAAACATTAATTTGATTAGTTGTTGTTGTTATTATTATTCTGTGGTTAATCTTTGGTGAGATTCATAGCCTTTGAGGTTGGTTGGTAGCTCAACAGCTCAAGGAACTGTTGTTGTTGTTGTTGTTGTTGTTATTATTATTTCAGTTTATCATTCCATTTTGTCTATGATTCACTTTTCTCTGTAGGAAAATTTCCTATTTGCTTTCAGGCTATTAGAGAATGCAAATTTTATCCAAACTTCTGATGAAGAAAGCAAAGGTGGGTAGGGGGAAGCCCAGGACAATCCTTGACTATAGCTGAGAATATTCCTTGTAGTTCCAAATAACTTTGGGCAATACTGTAAAGAGGTTCAGAATCTTACATGGAAATGCATTACTCAAAGAAATATCTTGGCTTTCATTAATTATTACAGAGTGTGCTAAGCCTGATGTGCATGTTTTTTTCTAATATGTATTAGCTAGTAGATTTGCACTTAATATAATGCCCTTGTGCACCAAAAAAATATCAAATGGGTTAATGAATGTCTTCGCAACATGTTGAAACATAGCTTAGAATAATTAAAGAATGATTGTATTTAATCATTTATTAGTTATTTCTGAAATACCCATATTTTAAAAGTGTAAGCTGGCCGCTACCTTCTTATGCTGCAAGCACTATTATTTATCTTCTATAACATTATAGAACTCTATTATAAATATTTATAAACTGATTTTTTTTTGCCAGTCAGAGACCATGTTTGCACATCACACTAAAATATTCTTCATTATGGAGGAACATGTTTGTAGTGCCTCTGGTGCTTCTTAAGTGATTAATAACCTACAGTTAGCTTTAACCAATCCTATTTCTAACCTAATATGATTTTGGAACCAATTATCTCCAGTCTTCAATGTTGATTCCTACCAGTAGTATGCATTTGAAAAAAAGGAAAGCAAAACTTTTGAATAGTCTTTTAGGACGCAGATAAAGGTGAAGTCAGTTCAGAATTTGATCAATTTTCTCAGAGAAGCTCCTATGATATGAAAAAAACAAAACCAAAGTAAAAACTGTAAGACAGAGAAGATACGATGTTTGTGATCAGAGAAATTGAATTAAAAAATTAATAGTATTCCTTTCCAGGTGAGAAGGTCTTTGGACCCAAAGATTTGAATAACTATTGCATACTTTTAGGGAAAGTTGTTAAGTGGGTACTGCTGCATCAATTACGAAGCCCCTAAAGATTAGATCACTTATGGATTGTTGAGACTATCAATCAAGGCATCTTGTTAGTTCACCTAATAGGGTTGGGGATTGGAGGTACTATCTTCAGTAGTACCATTCCTTACTTAGTAGACGGGTTTAATAAACTATAGCAGGGAATAAACAGTTGATTTGGTGATACTTGCTCTTCAGACTTGCACAGGGATTAGTTATTTTTTCTACTTGTTAATATTCATATGAAGCTGATGTATGAGATCATCCAATAGCTTGGATCTACTTTGCCACCCCACATTGCAGGGGAGATGTGTTATCTTGGTTCATGGAAACTGTTACAGTTTGGATGGGACAGAGGAGACTGAAAGTGAAAATGGAGGTACTATTTGTTCATGAAGGCATTTCATTGGTATGGACATTGTTTCTGGATACTTCTGAAGGTACTTCTGGACTCAGCTGCTTCTAATACAATAGGTGAAAGTTCTAGCTAGAGCCTTAGGGGCCTTTACCAAGTTTAGCCAATGTACCAGTACAAAACAACTTTATTCATGCAATAATTCATGCTCTGATACTTGAGTACATTGTTGCAACATGCTTTGCAAGGCACCGCCTTCAACCATTCAGAAGATGCAGTTACTTCACGATGCCCTAGCCTAGTTCATAAACTAATTGGCAACCATTGCTTAGTATTCTTATGTTGTGTTATGTTCTGTCCTGGCTGCCAATTTCACGTAAAATTTAAAGTGCTGGATTTCACTTATAAAACCCTTTATCACCATGGTAGCAAAAGGAATGTATGTCCCAATCAGAATAATCACAACCTATTAGGTCAAGGGAGAAACTACTGTCCCACTTTTGAGAAGTAAAGAGAGTCAAGACCAAGAAGTGCAGCTTCTCAGTAGCAGCACTAATTCTCTGGAACATTCTTCTTGTGGAAATCAGACTAACCCTTGCCCCTACCTGATTTTAGTCATAAATATGCTGAATAACAAATTATTCCTGACAATGTTATAACTCGCCTGGGACACTTTTTGTTTTATTCTATTTTTTGAATTGCTTTATTTTTATTATAATTGTTTTTATGTTTATGCCAATCATGGCTGCTTTAAGCTGTTTTGTTATACCGTATAAACTACTGAGAGAGTTGTAATGATTGTAACAGGATATCGGTGTCATAAAATACTAGCTAGCTAGATTCCAGAAGACAAACTCATGGGAGCATAGCTGCCGAGAATCAATGTTTTGCACTCCCCATTATACTTGAGAAATAAATAAATAAATTTTGAATTCTTGTCCCTTATCTAGGAAACCCATCATTAAAACATTCACACACAACATTTTCAACTGAATAGCTTACAGTTCTTCAACAATTTTCTTCTTTATTTAACTAGTGTTTTTCCTCAGCTTCTCATTAAATAGTGATTCTCCTCCTAGAATTTTCTTTAAATTCAACTGCTTTGTTCTGGTATTCTGCCAAGAAGGAAACAAAGTATTTGGTAGACAGTCCTTCATTCGTTTCATATTCACAGAAAGTCACTCCTCATAGTGGGCTTAATGGGGCAGCTTTAGGAACAATACATTCTGACTTTTTTTTTTGTTCTTTTATCTTTTTAATTGATACATATTTCTCTTCCTCCAAATTCAGGATGGTTCATTGTACGGTTGTTAGAAGCCATAGCATTAAAACTTATTCTGTGTGGGGACATATATGAGATTCCTCATCCTTGCTCAAAAAGAACTTTTGAAAGTTATTTGTCAGATGATTTTTTTAACAAAGTCACCTCTCTTTTGGATTTTGATACATTGGAAATACAATACTGCTTTTGTTAAAATAGTAGAATTTGATGATAAAAAAAAGAAACTTTTCCAAAATCATAGAATAGGTAAGGGCTACTTAGACCACTGAGTCCAATTACTTGATTGATTTTTTCACAAGGACCCTCACCTGGTGATTTTATTTTTATTTTTATTTTATTAAATTTATACCCCGCCCTTCTCCAAACGGACCCAGAGCTTTTGGGTCAAAAGAGCTTTTAACTAAAGACTCATTAAACCAGGGGTGTCAAACTCATCTCACCAAAACTTATCGGGACTTTCCCCACCTTTGTTAAACCGGGTGTGGGGTGTGGCCAGCATGTGATACACCCAGCCAACGGGCCAGGAGTTTGACAGCCCTGCTTTAAACAATAAGCACCACAAAGTGAATATGGACCTGAAAAATGGCTACTATGCGCTTCAGATGGTTTTTACTGAGGCACAGTAAAATAAATAATAACAAAAAATATCATCATAATATAAAAGCATCATGTCATGACAACAAAATAAAAAGTAGCAATCATTGGGAAAATCATATTCAAAGGGAAAATAAAGCAATACACAGTGATGAGGGAATAGCAACAAAAACAGGAAAAGGTTTATGAGGCACTCAGTGGAGGTCCCTGGGGAAATTGTAGAGAAACAGCATTCTGACAGTACTGAGGGAATAGCTGGAGGCTCGCATTGGAACAGCGTGTTTACTTTTTTATGAAACAAAGTAAATCCAACACTTTGGGTAAGCAGGAGGGTGGAGGATTTTATTTAATATTTAAGAAATTAATTAGAACTAAGTCTCACTGGAAATATTGTGGTCTAAGAAAGTAAGTACAGGATCAGAATACCCTTTGAGGATTTCAATGTATTGTCTTGCATTATATTGAAAAGCTATTAATTTGCCAAGTGAGACTTACTGATGTAATCATGTGTTGTCTATGTGCCATGAGTTTCACTGCCTGCCCAGTCTGTTCAAAATGTATTCATGACTCCAGTCCTCCTCAGGATGTCTGCTTCAAAAGAATTTAGTCTGTAAGAATTGTTGGATGGACCTTTAAAGTTTTTCAGTTCGTCTGAGAAAGAAAGAGCTATCGCTCATTTCTTTTTGGAAGGAGAAAAATATATCTAAAGGCACTTAGGAAAAAAAAAATACTGCCTCAAAATAGCTGGATTTGACCAATACGTTTATAAGGATAATTTCACCTAATTCTGCAGACAGAAGAAAAAGTAGTTTTAAGGCTTTGAGTTTAGAGAACAGTGAAAGACATGATCCAGATTTTTTGATGCCCCTTTGATGTTGCCCCGAAAAACATCAGCTAAGGTTCTCTTAAAGTTTTGGCAAACAGCAAACAGTAGACTGGAAGAGCTCAAGTGGTGATAATCAGTTGGTTTGGACGAGTTTTTGCAAACTGGTAGCGGAAATTTTGAGTAGTTCAGAGAATTGGCAAATACCACCTCTGGTTGGCCCAGCCCTCCCACCCCTGTCATTCCCTGTCCTATATTCCCTTGTTTTTTTTTAGCTCAGCTGATTCGCCTGGCAGAGTGGATTGCTCCGCCTCAGCTGAGGCAAAAAACAGCTCAGCTCACCAGCGCTGATACCGAGGGCGGTTTATGAATGTTGCACACATGCGCGAAGCACTCTCTGATAGAACCGGTAGGAAAAGATTTGGATTCCCACCTGCTCAAGACCTTCTATGAGATTAGCAAAATGTCATGGGGGATATTTCACATATTAAGTCAAATAAATGATCAAAATATTAAACATCAGAGGCCGACACAAAAATAGTAAATGCAATGTCTCTGAGAAATCCCTTCCTCATCCTTTTCCTGCTCAGCAAGACCAGTGTGTTGCTAATTAAGATCATGTTCCAAGGTTTGCTGAAGGCTCTCTGTCAGTGTAATGAAATCTTCTTTCAGGCATATCACAGTGTCATGGACAATCCTTTTCTAATCACCATTTAATAAGTTGGCATTGTTCTTCCTCCACTGGTTGTGGAAGGAACAAGCTAGTGCCTCTGGGCTGATAACAGTGATGCTGACTGAGAACAAAATTGGTTGGAAAGAAGCTTCAGTGAAAAGAAAACTCTTGAGAAATGCAAGGATTCTGTACTATTGTCACATGGCAAAGAAAGCTTAAGTACCACAGATGGCATAAATCAGAGGACAATAAGCCCTCTTACATTTACTTGGAACATTGCTTTCATTCCGGTTTATCAGATCTCAGGCAAATTTAAATTCAGCCTTTCTCATTTAGAACATCCTTCACGATGAGGTGAAATTAGTGAATGGTATACAGCAACAACTAGCCAATCAACCAGGTATCTTGATAATAGACAAAGATCAAAACACATTTAGTGGTGCTAAGTGACAGCAACATCCTAAAGAAGGAGTATCTGAAGCTGGGGAAGTAACAGGGCCTGAGGGAAGAACTGGAGAGGATGTCGAAAGTAAAGGCCAAAGTGATCCCAGTGATGGTAGGCACACTTGGGGCCGTGTCTCCGAATTGGAGACAGTGCTGTCCAAGAGAACCCAGAAACAACCTCAGAGCTCTCTGTCCAGAAGAGGGCAGTGCTAGGACCAGCTAATAAGATATTCCACAGAACCCTCAAAGTTTCAGGCCTCTAGTAGATGACTCAAGATTGAGGAAGACATATTCCATCCATGATATGTGTACACCCACCCACACACCCACACACACACACCGAATATGGAAAGCACATTGATAGGTTTAGACCAAGCCCATCAAACTGGTGGCCCAAGGGCAGGATACACCACATGCAGGCCACACCCACCCCAGCTCTGCAAAGCCAAAAAATTTAATGTTACGTCATGATACGGCCCATGACGCAATTGAATTTGACACCTATGGTTTAGACAAATCAGAATTGTGTGTGTGTGTGTGTGTGTGTGTGTGTGTATTGATTAGCCTATAGGCCATATCAACATACAGGTTCAAACACACATTACCAATAAAATTCTGAACAAACAATTTAAAATAGGATAGGATAAGGATAAAATACAATAATTTAATACATAAATATGTAAAATAGATATAAAATGACATAAAATGAACTGGGAAACTGTGAGCATCCTACATCAATAAGCCAATCAATAAGCCAAAAAGGAAACAAAAAGACCAAAACACCTCCCCACAGCAATCAACATCCATATGAACAGAGATTAACACCAAGATTAACACTAGACCAACAATCAAAAAGTATACAATACCTCAATCAAGAAATTACCAATTCAGAAATTACCAATTCAGACAAACAAGATGACGCTAAATAACAGCCTAATCAAGGAAGTACGAAGACTACTCCCATTAACACTGACAAAGCAAACTACTAGTATATAAAAATAAGAGCAAACTCCACTCTTGTTTAGCAATGATGATGCTATCTGGTTTAGTAATGAAATGCCTGCAAGAAAAACACCAAGGTCAGAGAGCATTAAGGACCCTACAGTTCGACCCTGACCTACAAATATTCTCTTCTATCTGTAAACTTTTAATTCCCTTCCTCATTTTCTCTTCCCTTCTTCAGCTTCAAACCTGCCTTTGTATTTACTTAAATTACTAGAAGGTATTTTAATGAATCCTAATTTCCAACCACAGCTCAAATGAGCTGAATGCAGTCTGATTTGATTTAGATGAACTATGGTTTGATGGGAATTCAATTACACATTTTTTAGTAGAACATAATGTATTTTGATACACAGTGGCTTTGGTGCTAATGAGATGCATTCTAACTGATGCAAGGACTGTATTTTATCCCTTTGCTTACTGCATAGGATGCACATTAATTATGTTTCAACAACAACAACAACAACACACTTACCCACTATGTTTCTCTTCTGTTAATAGCAGTTTCCTTTTACTGCCAACAATATTACAAATTTGCTTTCCAACCACATTTTTATTTTAAACAACTTAATTGTGATCTCTGAAAAAGCAATTTAGCTTCTCCTTGACTGCACATTAAGTTTCATAACAGGGTCATTTCTTCAGAGAAATGTATACTTCATATGAAAGTCATAATTGTGTTACAATTATGAAATCTGTTGTTTCTAGGCAGCGATGGAAAAATGAGCAGGCTGATACTAAGGTGGAAATTTCATCTGAAGTTACAGATTGAATTCTGTTCTTTTCATAAATTTTCAGGCTGTCTTCACCGGCTTCAATATAATGTATAATGTCCCAGTCTGTTCCTGGGATGCTGGACTGACAATGTTACAGTGGAAATATCATTTTAGATTTTATCCAAAGTGCAATATATCATATTATTTTTTCAATTCTGTTGAAGTGCTACTATCCTTCTGGTATATGCAATTAAATCAAGCCTCTTATTCTACCCCAGATGCTTTTGCGTATCACCTAGAAAACTCAGATCTGCAATGCTCTTCATGTCTTTGTATGCACATCTACTCTTACTTGAGAGGTTAGAAATGGTCCATAGGATAAGAACATAAGAACATAAGAATAGCCTTGCTGGAACAGGCCACAGCCCATCCAGTCCAGCATTCTGTCTCACACAGTGGCTCCCCATTTGCTTCAGGGTCTTCCCAAGCAGATGTCTTCACCTGCTTATGATTCCCTGCAAATGGCATTGAAAAATATCCTGCCTATCTCTCCATCCCAGAGGGTGTCCTTAGGCATCCATCATGATAGCCATTGATACCCTTGTTCTCCATGAACTCGTCTAATCCTTTCTTAAAGGTGTCGAGGCTGACAGCTGTCACTACTTCTTCTGGCAGGGAGTTCCATAGACCAGTGATCCTCTGGGTGAAAAAGTACTTCCTCTTATTTGTTTGAGGTCTAGATTCCAAAAGTTTCATGGAGTGCCCTAGGATGTTCCTAGTTGACTAGATTTGTTTTTACCTTGGTGATAATTATAGGTTTTAAAGACTGTTTGATTTTTGTTTTATTTTGTATAATACTTTTCTCTGTTATTAACTGCCCAGAGTTCCTATGGCGAGTTTGGCAGTCATATAAATCCAAATAGATACATATATGTCTAAGATTAAAATCTTTGATGCACTCTAAAAAAGCAATTACTTTGGGATACTGATGCTATAGCAATTGTGTGTGTGTGTGTGTGTTTGTGTGTATAAAGAAGATGATGTTTGGGGCACTAAGACAGAAGTTGTGTTCCTTTGTACAGTGTTTGCATACAAGATTGATATAGGTAGAAAGGAGATAGGACCACAATTATCTTGCCATGGCTACCATCTTAATTTTTTGGACCATGGATATTGCTGATAGCAACCTTGTTTCATAAACTCTTCCTTTCACTGTCTTTAACTTTCATACAAAGTAAATAAAGCATATTTTGGAAAGTTCTGAAAACACCTTTAGAACACACAATGGGTTGAAGGGGGAGATCCTGGGCAGTGTCATGGAATTCATTAGGAGGTTAAAAAAAAAGTTAGGATAGTGGATTCAATTCTGTCATCGAAGCACCACCCTTTAAAAAGATGCCTTGTGATTTATTTAAACAAGGTATGCGTCTTCAATTGTAGAGTCATAGCTACCTTCTTGACTTTTTTTGTCACTTTTTTGTCATGCACATTACAGGCATTTCTTCTTCGTTAGATATATCTGGAAGGCAGTCATTGCTCATGCTAAACTTTCCCTTGCTCAATCTCTTGGGTATGTCTTTTGCAATCAGCACAAAAGGAAGGCTGTCACCAGGGAGCTATAACTTCAAGCTGTTCTCTTTATGGACATTAACATCATGCAAGGCTAAGCCTGCAAAAAAAAGAAAAACCTAAATCCCTGAAAAAATCCTTCTGTTGGGAAATTCTTTTCTTTATTTATTACTCCAATTTATATGCTCTTCAATCTCCCAAAGGTCTCTAAGCCTCTCTGGTTTTCTCAGCTTTTTGGAATTTCCTTCAAACTTATTTGGAGAGTTTTTCAACTTATTGTTGTGTTCTGTTGCACGTCACTCCATCATTTTACAGCTTCTCTAGCAGCCTCTGGAGGGTGTAGAAAATGGCCTTGAAGGACTGGAGGAAGAGCTGCTATCAACATTATGGAGTCAAATAAGCAGGCCTTGAAATGTTCCAAGAAACTCATTTGAGGAAATGAATCTCAGTCAATCCTCTGCCTAGTTCACACAAACATACGGTGAAGAAGGAGGACAGGACAGTCAGATTGGGAAGATTCTGATAGTATAAAAGTAGTGCTAACCTATAGGGCATTGGTCTCTTAGTCTGGTCTACCTTGTAAAGCTAACTGCCTGTCTTCCCTGATCTGGAAAATTCCTATTAAGGAGTCTCTTTGTTAGGCCTCCCTTTAAGATTTAATGGAAAGATGAGAAGTATGGATATAATTCACTACGTATAGAATACTCACCCACACATCTTCCTCACTAAACAGCTAAGTAAATACGGTAAGCATTATGCTACCCATATCTCAGGGGCTGCCACAAAGACGGTATGTGTGTATGTGTGTGTGTGTGTGTCAACGTACTCTCCAAAGCACCTAAAGGCAGGAGAAAAAGCAATGGATGGAAACTAATCAAGTAGAGAACTAAGGAGAAATTGCCTGGCAGTGAGAACAGTTAATCAGTGAAATGCCTCGCCTGCTCCAACACTGGAGGTTTTTAAGAAGAGATTGGAAACCATTTGTCTGGAATGATATAGGGCTTCCTGCTTGAGCAGGGGTTTGAACTAGAAGATCTCCAAGATCCCTTCCAACTCTGTTATTCTGTTATGCTGAATTTTCACTTATCATTTCATCTATAACATTTGCTTCTCCTTTGAAAAGAAATTGAAGCCAATTTCTTCTCCATAAACTTGGGGAAAAAAACAAGTTGAAAAATAAAGGGGGAAAAATTATCAAATACTGCACTAATAGAATTCTAGTCCCTTAATACTACAGTGAGTTGTAGTATAACATATTGCTCTACCTCTAAATCTAGCTGGTACTTTTGAAGAATTACCTAATTTACTAAATTACCAAACTAGACCAATTTTTGGTCTAGTTTGAAGAATTACCTAATTTTTGGTCTAATTTTGGTCTAAATTTCCTCCATAATTTTATAAACACATTAGTCAAAGGATTTTGAGAAATCCTTTGCTATTGTCTATGTGCATTTCCTTCGCTATTGTCTATGTACATTTCCTTTGTACAAATATGCATACCTTTTTGTTTCTCTCAATTAGGGAAGTTTTGTGTTTTCTGGGGGCTCTTCTGGCTAATAGCATCATTTGTATGGTTTGTTAAGGCAGCATGTGCTCTTCTACAATGCTATGGGATTTCTCCAGAGTACACGGTACAAGGATGCACGTTTTATAAAAAGGGTAGAATTTTTCTTCAGAAGTATTGCTTTAATTATATTGAGACTTAAATGGACATGGTCAGTTTGATCAATGAATCCTCAGAATAAGAATAAGATTTCATTAAATCATAATAGAAAAAGGGAAAACGAAATTAATTACATTTGGAAATTCACAAATAAACTATGACTAGGATATGGTCACCCACCATTCACCATTCACTATTTTCTTGTAATCATATCTTAAACTGGGTACAAATAGAATGGATGGCACTTTATACTTAAGTATACTTATACTTATTTATATACTTAAGTATACTTATACTTATTTATACTTATACTTAAGTATAAAGGGTGCCACAAAGAAGAGGGAGTCAAACTATTCTCCAAGGCACCTCGGGGCAGGACAAGAAGCAATGGGTGGAAACTAATCAAGGAGAGAAGCAACTTAGAACTAAGGAGAAATTTCCTGACAGTTAGAACAATTAACCTCTGGAACAGCTTGCCTCCAGAAGTTGTGAATGCCCCAACCCTGGAAGTCTTTAAAAAGATGTTAAATAGCCATTTGTCTGAAATGGTATAAGGTTCCTGCCCACGCAGGGGGTTGGACTAGAAGACCTACAAGGTCCCTTCCAACTCTGCTATTGTATTGCATTGTATTATTGTATAATTATGCATTTACTGTAATACCTATACTAGATAGAGCAACCTTTTTATTAAGTGGCTATAAATAACTATTGTATATGTTATATTTGTAAATAGATAACCAATGCATAGTAGATGAAAGCATAATGTTTAGCTATAACACATTAAGCAATTTACTGACATTTGCAGCATGTGCTTAACATACCTTTAAAATCAAAAGACCCAATTATTCACGATAATTAATGAATTGTATGTGTCCTTCCTTCTTAACAGTTTTTCCATGTCAGCATAGGATGTGAGGGTCCATATTTTATTACATTTCCCTTTTATTACATTGCACTTCAAGAAATCGTATGATGAATATTTATTTTTGATGGCTCAGAGGATCACTTGTGAAATAAGAAATATACTTACAGGGGGAAAAAGCAAAAAAAAAAATTGCTACTGGGATATTCCAACCTAGTAAGAATATTGCTTATGCCATCTGTTTATTTTAAGATCCCTTTTGTAAAGCATTCAAGAGCAATCCATAGAGCAGAAATATATTTTTAAAAAAATATCCCAATACATTTAGGAATAATAGGCAATTTATCAATTTATCAGTAACAAAATAAGAATGGACACAGAATAGAAAAGCCACGTCACCATAGTTCTTATATAATGCTTGAAGTTAGCAGCAAAGGCTTATTACTTGGGTAACCATTTGTCTGAAGTGGTGTTGGGCTTCTTGCCTAAGCAGGGAGGTTGGACTAGAAGACCTCCAAGGTCCCTTCCAACTCTGTTATTCTATCACTTTTAATATGGATTTGCCCAAGCTTTGAAATCATTAGCTGAGACCATTCAGGTCCCTTTGCACTCTAAGATATGGATCATGGCATCCTTCCCTATCCTGGGAGCCCTTCTGATGGGTAGGCTTCAACTCCCAAAAGTCTCAACCAGCATTATAAGGAAGACACTGTTTATCAAAAGCTGAATCTACTTATATGATGGGGTGTTCCCTGCAATGCGTTATGTTCTTTTTCATTCCAGGTCAGAGCTGAGACCCAAGTCAACTTTATCAGCACTTAGTTCCCATCTTGTGTCATTGTTTATTCATAAATAAACAATACAAACTTGACTATGGCTCAGAATTCCAGCAGATAAAGTCCAAAGAACTACAGGAAGGCTCCTTCAAAAATATAAAAAAGGCTTCATGTTATCCTCAGAGAAGTTCACCTTGAGCTATATGTGTGTATTTATATACATGCACAAAAGCAACAGAATGAAAAAAGTGGAAACAATTAAAGCATGTGAAAAAGATATTGATACCCAGCTCCTTCCATTTTAATTTTGCCTTTCCTTTGGAACTTCAAAGGAACTTATTGCCTCTTATATACTTGAAGTAACTTATGAAATTATTAATCTAAGGTTATCCAAATGACATCCATGAGAAAACTGAACCTGGTTCTGCCTGGAATCAATGTCTTATTTACCACTGATAGAGCCGTGGTGATGCAGTGGTTAGAATGCAGTATTGCAGGCTAACTCTGCTGACTTCCAGGAGTTTGATCTTTGCCAGTAAAGGGTTGACTCAGCCTTCCATTCTTCCAAAGTTGGTAAAATGAGGACCCAGACTGTTGAAGGCAATATGCCGACTCTGTCAACCGCTTAGAGAGGGCTGTAAAGTACTGTGAAGTGGTATATAAGTCTAAGTTCTAGTGCTATCTTCTATCCCCCAAAAACATACTATTTACAAACACCATTATTTAAAAATCCACTGTTAACATACAACAGTAGCAATGGCAGAAATATTAGTGTAGGGTCTCCTGCTTGAGCGGAACATATAAGGTCCGTTCAAACTCTGTTAATTTGTCTCCTCTCATTTCTCTTTAAAAGATATTCCAAGCAAAAATAGAGAGACTAAGAATTGAAAGGCACAATAGATGGCTGGGGTTCGAGGGTGAGGGAGAGATGAAATAAAAGAGGAACATTTTTCTGTCTTTCTTCTGTTCAGAATCCACCAATACAACAAAAGAAAGGAAATATTAGTATTTGGAAAAGTAGTGAAATAAATATGTTTGCGAGAAAATTAATGGCAAAGTGTTTTTGGTACTTATTCAGCTGCTCAGAATAAATGCTTCATGGTTGGAAAAGTTGCTGCTCATTTAAGAATATCATATTTCTCAGGTGATTGGAAAAATATTCTGAGATATGTACATCAGTTATGAACCTGCAAGAAGCCTATTGAAAACTGTTAATGAAATTTAGTTTATCAAAACATGACACAAGTCCTGAAATATGAAAGACATTCCTATAAAATGGTCTCTTAATGGACTGTTTTAAGCATAAATTAATTTGAAGCAGAACAATATTTTTCCGAGGCTTTCAAAAAACTTATGTGATTGATGCTAAACTGATGCTTTGGAATCAGTTACCTGTACATTGTGCATGAACACACACCACACTCCCACATCTGCATTTGCATTCCCCATCTCTGCCCATCTTTTATTTACAGCTTTTCTAATAGTTAGAAGGTCATTAGACATAACTAGTTGGCCAGAATGGGTTTTCCACACATCAGTGCCCATTCCAATAATGTTGTAACTCACTTTTCTTTGATCTAGCTACAAATAAGTAACTTCTGACCAATAAATTCACTCTTTCCACTACCTAAGAGTTGCTGACAATTTATGCCATGCTCAAGCTGAAATAAAACCAATTCTTGAGCCTGGATAGAGTCAGGGGCAACAGGGAACAGTCCATCTTCATATACTTTTAAATATCTTTTAGCTAGGAGCAAATTCAATGCAAAAATTCTGGCTCATAGGGATATAGATTTGCAACCTTTCTCAGGGGACCTAAGCTCCATAAATTAGTGAATGGATTACAATCGGATATAAATATCTTATTTTCATCTGTGGCAGTTACAACCTTGCACTAAAATTTTTCATTTTGTTTAGGGTGAACCCATTGGATTCATCCTGCCAGTTTGAAAGTTTGAAAGCCATGTAATATATGAGTTTAGAAGATAAAACTGAACTGTTTGGTAGCATCTTATATTGAAAGAGGTACCAGCCATCATTTATGATATAATAGCTCTAGTGGCCTGAAAATAATTTGAAAGCCTGCACTGAGCAGAATTCAGAGTAGGATCAAGAAAAAGAACATGAGGACTTGTCCAGGCAAAATGTGGAGCCATGGAACAAAATTTCAGAATCAAAAATTGCACTGGGATACATGCTAATTTGAGGAAGCTCAATTGGAGGCACCTGGATCCATTTGGGGTGGGTTCAGGAAAAAATTGAACAAAGTAGAACTTGTCACTCTATCAAGGACTTAGGAGTACTCATCTCAAATGATCTAAGCTCACTGAACCAGCATTGCCAAAAAGGCATTAAAGAGTTGTTAACCTAATTTTGCGAAGCTTCATCTCCGGCAACATTGTACTGCTAACTAGGGCATACAAAACCTTTGCCAGACCAATTTTTGAATACTGCCTGGAATTCACACTGTATATTGGACATTAATAGGATCAAGCGGGTCCAGAGGTATCTCACGAGAAGAGTACTCCATTACTCTGCTCACAATAGAATCCCTTATGCCACCAGGCTCAAAATGTTGGGCTTGGACAATCTGGAACTCTGCTGCCTGTGGTTGGACCTAAGCATAGTACACAAAATTGTCTGCTACAACATCCTATCTATCAATGACTACTTCAGCTTCAACCTCAATAATACATGGGCAAACAATCAATACAAACTCAAGGTAAACTTTAAGTGGTCAATGCCTGGAATTCTCTACCTGACTCCATTGTTATATCTTCAAAACCTCACAGCTTCAATCTTAAACTGTCTACTGTGGACCCCAACCCATTCCTAAGAGGACCATTAAAGGGGTGTGCATAAGGGGTGTCTACTGTCCCTGCCCCCATTTACTTGTATTCATTTCCTTTGTTCATGTCCATGTTCATACTTATATCTGCCAACCTGAACATGTTTGACAAACTAATCAATCAATCAATCAAGTATAAACCTATCACTAAGGGGATACATAGGCATCTTCCTTTAGATTCCTAGCTATATAACAGAGTGAAGACTTTGCTCTCAGATGTGAGTCTAATTTGTGTTATTCAAATCAATTTACTTCTTTCTTAACTTGTTTCTCCTGCTTTTTTCATTGCCCGTGAATGTGAGATGGCTTTCAACTGGGCAATATTCTGCTATTTTTATTCCTACCAGGGTGCAAATTCATTCTTATAACCCAACAGAGGTCCACACGCTTATTTAAACTAAGCACTCAGTCATTCTATGTCATAGGAACAGTAGAAATAAGTGATGCTTTTGAGTGAAAGTGATAAAGAGAAAAAACAGCTGAAAAGAAATTGTATGACAGACCTCACTAACATGGCCCTGAAACACAGAACATGCTCCCTAAATATGGATTGATTGCAGTGGCCCAGAAACTCACCTAACCGAAAGGGAAGGCTTAGTGAAGTAATGATGCTTTCTTGGAATATCAGGCAGTTCCTTAAGAAAATGGGCAGGAATCTTGTATTTAAAAGTGGTGACTTTTGACCTATGATTGCATGCTGACAGAATTGGGATTTGCTTGAGTTAGTAGTGGAATGAGTGAAGCAAAAGGATGAAAGAAGACCATAAAGTGAGATGATACAGGAATAAATAGATCTGACAGCCTGTAACTCCTAGCACCATCGCCATCATTATTTAAGTCATATTATTTAATGTCTGCACCAGGAAATTACTTAATTATGTTGCAACAATTCATAATTATGTTGCTTTCACTTTCAGTTTCATGTAATTTATTTTGCTCCTCTAAATCAGTGATCTAAACCAGGGGTCCCCAACCCCCGGTCCGCGGACCGGTGCCGGTCCGTGGCTTCATAGGAACCGGGCCGCAGGGCCGGCGAGGAGGAGGGAGCAGCGCCCTGGGCAGAGGATGGGCGAGCGCGCCTCCACACCTCCTTCCGACGGCCACCTCAGCACCCTGCACTTTCCGGGACTTCCTGGAGGGGCCAGCATCTCGACTGGGGAGGTTATCCCGCAGCGGGCGGGCAAGGACCCAAGCTGCGTGCCGCCAAAGCCATCCGGGCGCCGCACGCCCAGCCCCGGACGGCTTCAGCAGCACGCAGCTTGGGTCCTTCGCCCGCCCGCTGCGGGATAACCTTCCCAGTCGACATGCTGGCCCCTCCAGGAAGCCCCGGAAAGTGCAGTGCGCTGCGGTGGCCGTCGGAACGAGGTGGTGGAGGCGCGCTTCGGGTCCTCCGTTCGCTCGCTGCGGGATAACCTCCGCAACTGACATGCTGACCCCTCTGCTGCTTCCCCGGGTGGAGGGAGGGAGAGAATGGCAGACGCACAGAGAGGCAGACTTAGAGAGACAGAAAGAGAGAGAGAGGGAAACAGACACACACACAGACACACACACACACACACAGAGTGACAGATTGGTGGGGGGGGGAGGAGAGAGAGACAGATGCAGAGAGAGAGAGAGAGACAAAAACAGAGAAGGAGAAAGAAAAAAAAATAGGAAAAAAAGATGAATGGAGGGTGGGAGGGATGGAGTGAAAGAAAGAAGGGGGAGGGAGGAGGAAGGGAGGAGTGAAAGAAGGAAGGAAGGAAAGAAAGAAAGAAAAAGAAAGAGGGATGGAGGGTAGGAGGGAAGGAAGGAAAGAAGGGAGGGAGGGGGAGGGAGGCAATGGAAGGAAGGAAAGGAATGGAAAGGAATGGAATGGAAAGGAAAGGAATGGAAAGGAATGGAGAGGAATGGAAAGGAATGGAAAGGAATGGAATGGAATGGAATGGAAAGGAATGGAAAGGAATGGAATGGAATGGAATGGAAAGGATTGGAAAGGAATGGAATGGAATGGAATGGAAAGGAAAGGAAAGGAATGGAAAGGAAAGGAAAGGAATGGAAAGGAAAGGAATGGAATGGAAAGGAAAGGAAAGTAATGGAATGGAAAGGAATGGAAAGGAATGGAATGGAATGGAAAGGAATGGAAAGGAATGGAATGGAATGGAATGGAAAGGAATGGAATGGAATGGAAAGGAAAGGATTGGAGAGGAATGGAATGGAATGGAATGGAAAGGAAAGGAAAGGAATGGAAAGGAAAGGAATGGAAAGGAAAGGAAAGGAAAGGAATGGAATGGAATGGAATGGAATGGAAAGGAATGGAATGGAAAGGAATGGAAAGGAATGGAATGGAAAGGAAAGGAATGGAATGGAATGGAATGGAAAGGAAAGGAATGGAAAGGAAAGGAAAGGAATGGAATGGAAAGGAAAGGAATGGAAAGGAAAGGAATGGAAAGGAAAGGAAAGGAATGGAAAGGAAAGGAAAGGAAAAGAATGGAATGGAAAGGAAAGGAATGGAAAGGAAAGGAATGGAATGGAATGGAAAGGAAAGGAATGGAATGGAAAGGAAAGGAATGGAATGGAATGGAATGGAATGGAATGGAAAGGAATGGAATGGAATGGAATGGAAAGGAAAGGAATGGAAAGGAATGGAATGGAATGGAAAGGAAAGGAATGGAAAGGAATGGAATGGAATGGAAAGGAAAGGAATGGAATAGAAAGGAAAGGAAAGCAATGGAAAGGAAAGGAAAGGAAAGGAAAGGAAAGGAAAGGAAAGGAAGAAATCTATTTTCCTATTTCCTTCCACCTCAAGCTACCTGTTTAGTTAACCAGGTTAAAGATCTATTTTTCTCCCAGCGGTCATTTCAAAGGAATCACATCCTCTGAGTCATTTCCTGGATTCAAACCAGCATCCCAAAGAGTCATGGGCTGCCTTTATATATAACGAGTGCCCATAAATCCATTTTTACCATCTTCAGAAGACCAAAGACCAGCCAGAAATGAAGGAAGGAAGGAAGGAAGGAAGGAAGGAAGGAAGGACTTATGACCACTATTGAGCCCAAAATTTTGGTTGCTAAGCAAGACTGTTAAGTGAGTTTCACCACATTTTCCAAGTTGGCCACGGGTCACATGACAACTGAGCCATTCCCACAAAAAAGGCCACACCTTCTAGCTCTCAAAAGAAATTTCAGTAGTGGTACTGTTGATATTTGGCTCTATTGACTAATAAGTTTGCCCACCACTGCCCTAGAGGGCCAAGTCAGCCGACTCCCCCTCCCACGTGCAATGCGCCGCCTGTTCCCCCTCCCCCTCTCCTCCTCTAGGCCAGCCGGTCCGCAGAATTTTCTTTAAAATGAAACCGGTCCCTGGTGCAAAAAAGGTTTCCCAGTAGTTTAACAAGATTACTAATTATTTCCAGACCTATACATCAAATAACATGCTTGAAAATTCATTATATATGCAGTGTGTGCCAAATAATAATGCTTGTATCTTCCAAACATGGGCAAGAATTTGAGGAAGGCATGACTTTTGCAATGAGATTTGATTTATTTTTGGTTTAATACATTTCCTATTAAAAATACTGCCTAAAATTTAGCTTAGAAGCTGTATTCTTGATAAATTTCATTCCAGAGTAATCCACGACAAGGATGCATTTCTGTTTCTAAAAAGATCTAGCTTCCTCATAATTTCTATAAAATGCTCAGCTTGAGGGTAGAATAGTATGCAGTGAAATATTAATAATACTTAGCTTTTACATGAACATTTTATATGATATTGTAGCAGCTCAGTAGATTTTTCAGTAATTTTTCAATAGCTTTATGACAATGCTGCTATTCCCATATCTCCGAAGCTTAAGCATGTTGAAGGAAAGGGTTATTTCTTTTCAATCCATCTCTTCAGGTTCATTCTCCTTTTTTGAAAGGAGTGCCCAAATTTCTACCCCTAGTGGAACTTGGGGTTTATTTTTTGGTGGGAGGGTGTTGATATTTTTTTTGTAACACCACTGATAAGGTTTTATCATGTCCATGTTCACACTTATACCTGTTATCCTGTACATGTTTGACAAACAGATAGAGATAGATAGATAGATAGATAGATAGATAGATAGATAGATAGATAGATAGATAGATAGATAGATAGATAGATAGAGTATAAACCTATCACTAAGGGGAACTTAGGCATCCTCCTTTAAATTCCTAGCTGTATAACTGGGTAAAGACTTTGCTCTCAGATGTGAATCTAAGTTGTATGTTATTCAAATCAATTTACTTCTTTCCTAACTTGTATCTCCTGCTTTTTTAATTGCCCATTCCCCTGGAAGGGGATCTAATCTATCACTCCCCAATCCTAATTTTACTAAGGATCTACCACCAGGCATAACAACAGAATTTATATATAAAAACGTCTTGCTTCGTTATTAACAGTATTTTGGCTGAAGAAAGGAGAGTTGAAGCTTCATTTCCTGCACTGAATGTAAGCAAAATTTGTAAAATGTAGCATCTGGCCCTTGTGACCTGGAGGGAGCAGTCAACTCTGTTCTAAAATGATGCTCAGCTGCTTCTCACATAAGGATGCACTCCCTCCCCCAGCGGCTGGTTGGGGAATTCTGGGAGTTGAAGTCCATACAAATGGTTGACATTGAGAAACATTGATTTAGACCGGTGGTAGTCAACCTGGTCCCTACTGCCCACTAGTGGGTGTTCCAGATTTCATGGCGGGTGGTAGGGGTTTTGTCCAATACTGAAGCATTTTTCTTTTTTTAATTTAATTGACTTCCCTACTTTATAAATCACCATTATTGTAGAACTGGTGGGCGGTTAGAAAATTTAACTATTAACAGAGATACATAAGTGGGTGGTAGGTATAAAAAGGTTGACTAGCCCTGATTTAGACCATATCTCTGTGTCTCATTTTTTGACATTTTTCTATGTCAATGTAATTCTGTTAAAATCACCATGGGCCCTCTCCCAACCATGCACCCTGGAATCTGTTCCATGCTAAAGCTGTAGAACTATTCTAGTTTAGCAGGATTATGTTCTGCAACCCTGGATGGCACTGCCACAGAGTTTAGAGCATTGATCTCTGAAGTTTAGATTGTGCCCTGGGAGGCCCTTAATCTCTAGAAGAATTAATGAAACACATAATGATTTGGATTATTTATCTACTTAATTCAGTGAAAGCAAGCAGTTCTAATGGATAGAGCCATCTCCTCCTGAGACAGAATACTTTATATGAAATGACTAAAAGCTAAAGAAATCTTGTCTGCTTCAAGAAAGCTGGGAGGCAGACAATCCTTTCTATTTAGAAAAAAGAATTCAGGCTGACATACTGTGATCATTCCGTGATGGTTCATTAAGGATAGAAGCAGATGCGGTAAGGAGGGACGAGACCAAAGACTAAGATTTATTTTAATGGACCTCTGTTCTTGATATAAGGGGGGGGGGGGAATTCAACAAGAAACATCCACCATATGTGTTTGAATGATGAAAATCACAGAATTAGAATTCTTTGGACTATGATATAAATTTCATTGGGTTTTGTGAATGGTGGAAATGTTATTTTAAATTATAAATCTGTTGAGTAATTAAAAATAAATTAAAATTAAGCACTTTGTAATTCATTTCCTGAGTGTGGGTATCTGAGACTTCGGATTCTTGATAAGAAAATTAATCATAATTATAATGAGCCAGATCATTACCTCTATATTATGGTCTTTGGGGAACTAAGAATCAAATTCAACAAAGCTTATTTACATATTGATGAAGATGACGGAACTAGCCGAGATAGCAAAATTAACTTGTTTGATCAGAAATTTCATACTACATTTATTAGTGACTGGAAACCCCTTATGGACTACTTGCTAAAAAAAGAAAAAAAATGAACTGATGATTTATGGATTTGATGATTAGAAAGGATAAATTATGGAATGAAGTAAACTTTGGTGCAATCTTGAAGTGAGGATAAATATAAATGTACTTGTAACGACTATTAATAATATTGGAAGCCACGTCTTTATTATTCTCTTTTCTTTTCCTTCTTTTTTATCTTTCTTTCTTTTTCACTTTTATATTACTTTTCTCCATTTGTCTTATTTTTTTAACTTAAAATCTATATTGATTTCATGGAAAAATGTCAGATATATAGTTATAGATCAGAGCTGTCAAACTTGCAGCCTGTGGGCCAGATGCATCATATGCTGTCCACAGCCACGCCCGGTTCACCAAAAGGAAAAAAAGTTGCGATACGTCACGTGATGACGTGAGTTTGACATCCTTGATATAGATGATATAGATATAGATAAGCATCATGAATCTCACAATTCTAAATTACCTTTCATTTAATTCCCAAACAGTTTCATTCACTGCTATGTACTAAGAAATATCTCCCATCTTTGGTTGCTCAACATATTCTCAGAGGTGGGCTTCAAAAATTTTAGCCCTGATGCTGAGTGGGTGTGACCATGGTGGGCATAGGCTAGTTGGCTTCCTGCACCATGGTGAGGGGGAGTTTTTTTCCTCCCTGGGCTCTGGAGGCTTTTCTCGAGCCTCGGGGAGGGCGAAAATAGTTTCCACAGGTTCAGGAGGCCCTCTGTAGGCTGGAAACAAGCCCGTTTTTGGCCTTCCCAAACTTCCGGTAGGCCCGTTTTTCACTCTCCCTGAGCCTCCGTGTGTGCTCCGCACTTACCTGCATCTGAAACGGATTGCGTGGGAGGGAGGGGCCATCCAGGAGTGGGATTTGGAGGCTCTCCAAACTGCACAGAATCTTAGCTAGAGGTTCTCCCAAACCCCTGCGAACCCCCAGCAGCCCACCCCTGCACATTCCATGTGTTTCATGTGCCCCAGCCATTACTATATTTATATCCAATTGAATGATACCAAGCAGGCCAAAAATCTAAGAAACAAAAAGAGACCCATAATCAGAAACTTCCTGCACCAAATCTAAAATAAATCATGGGAGGATAATTATAAATCAAATAGCAAATGCATCATGTGGAAGGCAGGTCTGGATAATCTCATTCTAAGAGCCTCCTGTAGATTCAGCATAAGGAAACAATACTGTGGTTCCAATCTAGTTGTTCTGTAGCTTTAGAATTCTGTATTTCAAAACAGCCCTTAGAAATGCTTTCAGATTTCCTCTGTGATTTTCCTACGTTTATAAAACTTATTGGTCGCATACCAACCTAATTGGATCTTTGGTCTTATCTGGCAAAGATAGGTTTTTTTTTGGTATATTCAATCTATTAATCGAACTGCCATTACACGTAGTCCTCAACAACATATAACATATAACAACAACAACAAGAATTTATGTTGTTAAGTGAGAAATTTGTTACGTTTCCCCCCATTTTCTTGCTACATTTGTTAAGTGAATCACTAAAGTTGCACAATTAGCAACACATTTGTTAAGTGAATCTGGATTCCCCATTGACTTTGATTGTCAGAAGGTAGCAAAAAGGGATCACATGACCCCAGGACACTGCAACCATCATAAATATGAGCCAGTTGTTAAGCATCCAAATGTAAATCACATGACCATGGGGATGCTGCAATAACTATAGTGTGAAAACTGATCGTAAGTCACTTTTTCAGTGCTGTTGTAACTTTGAATGGTCACCAAATGAACAATTAAAAGTTGAGGACTACCTGTAATCCCTTTTGGGAATTCTTATTCCTTCTCTTTCAGTGTCTTCTTACTTCACTGGAATTGACTGTAAAGATAATATCTAACAATGCTAATATTTTTGTCATACTTTGTTTGAAAGGGTCTTTGGATACTCCATGTATAATTTCAGTCCCCATGCATCTGCTGATGACTCAGAGGCAATATTATTTCTGTTGTTAAGAAAAGCAAAAACTTCCACAGATGCCATGTGCCCACTTGGTTAATCTATTTGAAATCAGCTATCTACATATTTACTAATGATAAATTACTTTTAATACTATTTATTCTCTAGCTTTGAATAATTCATATAAGTGTATCTATAATGGTAATCATGACATGGAAAAGAGAGCCTTAATCCACATAAATTATTCTAAGGCATTCATTATTTATATGACTCTTTACAGCTATGCCACATTTAGAGAGGGAATTCTGTACATGTCTTAGTATTTACATTAGGGTTTCATGGATTCAAATGCATATTTCCAAGTGGTTTAATCTTCTCTCTCAATATTTGATGATACTTTTTGTTTTGATATTTAAAAAATAATCTCTGACACGTCTGCTGCTTGGTTGCTCCGGCGGTGCCTTCGGGGGCACGGGGGCTCTTGCTAAAGAGCCCCCACTGCACGAACGGCTCGTGGGGAGTCCCCCACCCCGACGGCGGTCAGGGGGGTGGCTCCTGCCTCGTCCCAGGCGCCGGAGAATGAGTCGCGGGGGGGAGTTCCCTTTCGTCCCCTTCGCCGATGGAGAGCCGGGACAGCTGCAATTAACAAGATGGGCTGAAAGCCAGGGCTGAAGGCAACACCGAGGCTCCGTTATGGCTGCAGAATGGACTGTGAGTGATTTAACAATTAATGCTTTCAACTTTTGTTTTTAAAGAAGAAGGAGGAGGGAGTTTGTAAAACCCCTCCTCGGAAGGAAAAAAGCGGCGTTTTGAAATGCTCCCCAGGCTTGGGGAGGTGGAGAAATCAACATCCGATCTTTAAACAACAAATGAAAGTCTTTCACTTTAAGATCGTTAATGATACTTTGTATCTCGGTCTTGCAACAACTGATATGGACTTTCACTAGTTCTCCGTGGCTGCCAGAGGGGCGGGGAAGATGGCGTTCCTTTGTTCTCAGCAAGAAATATTTCTCTTTGAAAAGTGCTGACACTCCTTCATTTTTATGGGACTGAACTTTTTACTATTGGACTAATGCAATGGACTCTTAGGATTTCTCCCAGATGTGCCTTCTTCTTTTTCCTATTTGATTGCTGTTAAAAAATTGTTCTCTCTCTGGATTTTAAGCAAAGTGCGTTTTAAATTTGGACTCTGACTCTTACTCTCTCCTCGCCTCACGGACTACCTCTCCAACAGACACCATATTAGTGACAAGAATTTAACACTTTCATTATGGCTTCAAAAAAGCATCCACACCAACCTAAGATTACTTCAATGTTTTCCAAAGAAACGGAGGGGGAAGCTACACAGTTATCAGCAATAGAGGAAACTCTACAAAACATCATGAAAGAAATAAAAGAAATCAGGAAACACAATGTTAGCTCAAAATTGGAACTTTTGGAGACACAGAAACACTAATGGAAAACAAACAAAGAATTGATGGACTGGAGGGGGGGGGCGGCTGAGATGAGGGAGAGATAAGTAATTCTCAAAAAGAAATAGTGGATTTAGCTGATCATAGGTCTAGGATGGATTTTGAAAGGATGTCTTACTTTTTAAGGTTTCAAAATGTTCCTGAAGCTGACTCTCAGGATTTAAAAGATTTAATGTGTACAATGTTAGCAGATTATACTAAAAAGAGCAAAGAAGATATTTGGGGGGACATTGATTTGATTTATAGAATTAATTCAGCATATACCAGAATAAATGAAGTACCCAGAGAGATACATATTAAATTTGTAAGAAGGTCGATGAGGGATGGGATCCTGAGAGCACAGAGAGATGGTCCCTTGATATATCAACAGACTGAGATTGCCATTTTGAAACAGATCCCGAAAAAGATTAGATAAATAAAAAGGAAATATTCCTTCTTATCAAAAAGATTATACAAAAAAGGGGTGTGGTTCAAGTGGTTGATGCCCGAAGGAATGTTAGTGTTCTGGGAGGGGGGGAGAGTAAGAATTAAAACAATTGCAGAGGCGGAAGCCTTTTTAAAAAAACACTCCTCAATCCTGGAGGATGAAAATGGGGGAACGGGAGGGGCCATGGCCCCGCCCACTGGTGGTCAAGGAGAAGAGGATACAATTGCTAAAAGACTCAGAACTCACAAATGACTTTTTTCAATATAGTGTAACCCTTACCTGGATGTTTATAGAAACAAATGATTGATTGCATGAAGTTATGAAATGATATATGTATGTATCTCTTTCCACTTTGTAGGGAAATGGAAAATTTATTGTATCACCCTTTTTTTTCCTGTATGAAGCCTCGGAGGGGGCCGACACCTCCGACATAGATGTCCTCAAAATGTCTCACTAATACCTTATACCCTTTTCCTGATTGAAAAAATTTGTAAAAACCAATAAAACTTTTCTTAATGAAAAAATAATCCTAAATGATTGGATGAATTATATTGTAGTAGAAATGGCAGATTTCTATATCTGAATGCTATTTAGTAACATTTTTCCTTGAAGAAATAATTACACATAATTACACCCACACATCCATCTCCACACACCCTCAACCCCCCCCCCCCAAGTCAGATATCTGAACTGCCCAACTCCCTCAAAGACCTTATTTTCTGTGCCGCAACAATATACAAAGCAACATTGCAAGTTACAATCCTGAGAGACATCTTTAATAAGAGTGGTGAGTTAAGAAAGCAGTTAATAATTGTTGGCCCTAGAATGGTTATTAGACAAATTATAAACCAAACTGTCTATGAGCATCCATTAAAAAACATGTTTATAAGGATTTTTCAGAGAACAAATTATGCTGAAATTATCTTTCTTGCCAGAGTAGTAATTAAATTGGGAAGAGTGAAATAAACATGTTTCTTTCATTAGAATTCTGCATCAATATTCTGCCTGTCATTCTTAGAAATGATTTGGCCACTGATACAAGGAAATGGAAACTGGTAAAAATGCCTCAACCACCTGTAGACTCCATTCCAGTCTATTCCAGTCTGTGTATTTATGTATTGAGATTGCTTCAACTGAAACTGACTTGGGGCAGATCTGCAGGTGCAACTTGATCCATTCCATTGCCAATCCAGGCACTGACACATCCTCTAGTGCCACAATGGATGATCTCATCCTTGTCACACTCCCAGCTATTTCAAATGTCTCTTGAAGCCAAGTCTTCTTGTTTTAATTTAAAACTTATGCTTTCCAACTTGAATTGTCTTAAGTGCTTCAGAGCTCATACACCCCAGAACTTTATTCCATTTGAATCAAAGCCCAAGTATAATTGGGGTAGTCCAGTAACTCAGCAGCCATTGGGCTGCTGGATGGGTACATTCTCTGATGGTAAGATTTACTGTTTTTTGAAAATCTTGTGACTGATCCAACAATGTTTCCTGAAGGAAATGAGTGATTCCCGCAACCTAGAAGCTCATACTCCATTCAACCTGTACATTTTGGAACCCCTTCAGTTTCTGCCCAGGCTGCCAAGCATTGCTGTATTAGCCCTGCCCACACTACTGCAAAGTTTTTGTTTTCAAAGTTGTTGAAAATATATTTAATTTATATTAATTTATATTTAATTTAAATATATTTAAAAATTTGGAATCTATATAAATAAAAGTGTAATTATGAGTTTGTTCAAAATAGGTAATCTCTGAAAGAGAGAGATAGAGAGAGGGAGAAATACGGTAGGTAGGTAGGTAGGTAGAGGGATAGAGAGGGAGAAATATAGTAGGTAGGCAGGCAGCTATAGGGATAGAGAGAGGGAGGGAGAAATGCAGTAGGTAGGTAGGTAGGTAGGTAGGTAGAGGAATAGAGAGGGAAGGGGAGAAATATGGTAGGTAGGTAGGTAGGCAGATAGGTAGGCAGGTAGGTAGAGGGATAGAGAGAGAGAGAGGGAGAAATACAGTAGAGGGATAGAGAGAGAGAGGCCGAGGGCAATGGAGGCCATCACCCGTCTCTTTGGAACGGCACTTGCCTATCTCTCAGGACCGACTGACCCATTTTCAACTGCTGTTCACATGGAACCCTTCTCCACTTCAAAGTAGAGTAGGTAGGTAGGTAGAGGGAGAGAGGGAGAGGTAGGTAGGTTGGGGGTTATACGGTGGTGATGTGTACCTGTTTGTGTTTGCAGGTGTAGATCTTCACAGAGATTGGTTGGCCATTTAACCAGACTGGGCCACAGCAGCGCGTGACCGGGAATAGCTAGTAAGGAATATTGTTGCTATGATGCTAAAATACCCCTTCCTTCCTTCCTTCCTTCCTTCCTTCCTTCCTTCCTTCCTTCCTTCCTTCCTTCCTTCCTTCCTTCCTCCCTCCCTCCCTCCCTCCCTCCCTCCCTCCCTCCCTCCCCCCTCCCTTCCTCCCTTCTTTCTTTCTTTTTCTTTCTTTCTTGCTCTTTCTTTCTCGTTTCCTTCCTTCCTTCCTACCCACCTACCTACCTACCTACCTACCCACCAATGTCTTATAGGAGAACTAGAAATGAAGAAGAAAGAGTTTTCTCTTTTTTGGATTATGTAGGATCAAAACTAAGGTGCTAAGGAAAAAAAGAAAATGTAATGGTATCAAAGCAGATAATATGGAAAGGTATGTGTGAAGGATTCCAATGGGTGCACCATCTGGGAAAGCAAAGGAGAAGCAAAGGACTAGTGAGGAAAGAACAATTCCCAAAAGTAAAAGGTAGGTCCTAGCAGATTTCTCCAGAAGGACCCAGCCAATATGGCTTCCCTTCTGGAATGGATAGGACAGTCAAGGAAACCAAAGGTTTCATTGTATTAAGCCTGACACAGAAGAAGAATCTCTAGCATCATTGATAGCAAATACTCTTGCAAAATCCTTGTGAAATAGGAGAATGGTTGACAATGATGTAATTTAAGGACCAGAGTTTTCTCTTGACTAAGAGACTTTCCTTTCTTTTGCTTACACGTCTGGGGATTCTTTAGATCAGTTGCAGGGAATAGATAACAGGTTTAGCAGAAACGACACTGAATTTAGCTATTTCAAGGGGCAGAGCTGGCAGTAAATAAACAAGAACTTATTTGCAGTCAGCCATGGAAAGGAAACATTTTTTAGTCACTGCTATAAAGTGGCTGTTCATTCACCTTTATTACATCCGAAATGTGTCCAGTGAAGGATGCAGTAGTAAATTTCCACATGAGCAAATTCCACCTAGTCTAAAAGGTTTAGGCCCACCTCTCTAATTTAATGGTTCACCTCACCCACGAGAGCTTCTGGGGTGATTTTTAATTACTAAGCATGAGTGCATGGAGAAGAACAAGCAATTTGCTCCCAGTGCCTCCTCCCAGAGGAATAATTATCATTGATGGAATATTTAGAGAATTCTAGACTCTCTATTTAAAATAATGCCACTAAGCAACTGTGTTAACATGTGAATAACATCTTGTGATTGGATTAAAGCCTTCCACAGAGATCTATTGCAGGTTTGGAAAACCTATCACCTTTCAGATATTGATGTACTATAATTCCCAGTAACACCAACTAAGGCAGAAGGATGCTGGGACCTGTAGTTCAATAGCATCTGGAGGCCTATAGATTCTTCACCATTCACTGCAGCTCAACCCAGCATATTGGTGATCTATCAGGCCTAGTTAGTTCTTAGATGGGAGATGAACTGGGAATCCAGAATTGTAGACTAGACTAGGAAGTCTAAAAGCTTCCTAAAAGATCAGTGACAAATCACTTCCATACTGAAACCAAACAAATTGCATGGGTATGTTTCTTTACTCATTCATCTCTAGTTGAACTCAGTTTGAAGGTGTCTTTAAAATACTGTATATTTTATAGTACATCAGACTCTATAAATACTTACAGTATTAACACTTTTATGCAGCCAACCAATGTCTTATAATAGTTGTAAAGTCTTCTCAGGTGATAATGACATGTTAGAAATCAGAAGACCATGAGTTCTAGTACGGCCTTAAGTGTAAAACCGGTTGGGTGACTTTGGGCCAGCGACTCACACAGCCCACCGCATTTCACAGGGTGGTTGTGAGGAAAATAGGAGGAGGACTATTAAGTATGTTCACATTTTGAGTTATTTATAAAATTAATAAATGTGGGATAAAAATAGATAATTTTTTAATATAAATAACTAGCTGATAACCTGGTATTGTCCAGCTATTTATTTATAGGGGGAAAATGTCTGGACCAAACGTAATTTCTAATGTTGGATTTTCCCCCTTACCAGAGGGAGTACTGTGAAGCCATTACCATGGTAATTCCACTGTGCTGTACAGTATAATCCATTTTACCACAGTACAGTAGAAGTCATTTTAAGGCACAACAGGCTGTATCTTAACAGAACACACACTCTGAGGGGTGTTAGGGGTATCTTACACCCACAGTGTTTTCTTTCCAGAGAGTAAGTCATCTGTGTACCACGTTTGATTGAAATTGCTTGAGGTGTTCCAGAGTTATGCTGGAACATAGACACACACACACACACACACACACACACACACAGCCATTTTTATATATAGATAAAATCTTCAAAAAAGAGGCTGAAAATTACTGCTATTATTGAAAGACAACCCCAGATTGCTTGTACTTTACAATGAAAAGAGAAAGGATCTCTGGGAATGTATTTTGGATTCTTTGGAAAGAGTGTGAACTATGAAGCTGATCTAAAGAAAAAAATCCTTACTACAGATGCTAACTAACAGGAAGGCAAACAAGTATTCTATTTTTAAAGCACCCGCTTTTTATATAGTTATACAGATACTCCTCGACTTACAACAGATCATTTAGTGACTGTTTGAAGTTACAAGAGCACTGAAAATAGGGACTAATGATCATTTTTCATACTTATGATTGTTGCAGCATCTCCATGGTCACATGATTTATATTTGGATGCTTGACAAGAAGTTTATATTTATGACTCTTGCAGTATCTTGGGGTCATGTGACCTTTTGTGACCTTGTGATAAGAAAAGTCAATGGGGAAGCCAAATTAGCAATAGCACTTAGACTTACATACCACTTCACAGTGCTTTACAGCCCACTCTAAGCTGTTTACAGAATCAGCATGTTACCCCCAAACAACCTGGGTCCTCAAATCTCCACAGCTAAGATATAAATAGATTCACTTAACATCCGTGTTACTAATTTAACAACTGCAGTGTGTCAGCCCTGGAAGCCATCTTCTTCGTTGAAGCTTCAGGGCTGCCAAATTTAGTGCCTGGGAAAATGGGAGGAGGGATTACAAGGAGTGGAGGATTAGCCATAACAACATCCCTTTCTCTGAGAGTCAAGGACATTCGACCTGCACCTAGATGGGAGTGACTGGGGGTTGTCTCCAGTTGGGATGGTGAATTGATTGGACCATGTGATGGACTTGTGAGTGCAGGGGATCAGAGGTGGGTTCCTACCGGTTTGGACCGGTTCAACCGAAGAGGTATTAACTTGGTGGCCTGGCTCACTGCAACCAGCAGTGATCCAGGCCTGCCACGCCTCCAAACCAGTTCGCCTACGGTGGCGCAATCTTGATTTTTGGTTCTGCGCATGCGCAGAACAATTTTCATTGCAGAAATGTATTTTGTACCTTTTTAAATGTTTTGTACATGTACAGACATTTTTAGATGTAATTACTCACATGTGCAGAACCAGCAGTAATGCATTCAGAAACCCTCCCCTGCAGGGGATGGATCTTTTACTTTCTTTTGGGTGGATTTGGTCAGATTTAGGTTTTCCCAGATGTACCAATATGACATTTCTAATAAAGTGGAACTTTGAGGAACTTCAAGCCTTGCAGTCTTCTTTTGTTGGGGGTGTTACTTGGAACCCTGACACGGTGATTTGCTTAACAAATGTGGCAAGGGGGTTGCACATGTATGTGCGGGGTGGTGGTTTGCACATGCATGCGCAGGTGGCAGGGGTCATGCCAGCATGCACAGCTGGGTGGGCATGCGTACATGCACAATAGCGAGCACGTGCACAATTTTGGCATACCTTTAGAAAAAGATTAGCCATCACTGGCCTAGGGAGTGCCATCCTGGTGAGAGGTGGGCCCAAGGAACCCAGTGGGGTGGGGTGGTGAGAAGATAGGCATTCTCATGACTGGAGGAGCAATGAAGTGGTCATAACTTTGAGTACTTCATTCTGTATCTGTATCTTCATTCTGTTGCAATTTTGAAAAGACACTGAACAAATAGATGTAAGTCAAGGACTATCTGTAACATGATATTAATTTCATCACAGGCCTTTGCTCAATCACTCTTTTAAAACAAGACTTTTGCAATAGAGAACAGTCAAAAAACCCTCACAGATGTTGGGAGTTAGTACCATGGTCATCAAAGCTCTTGTGATTCCTCTTGAAGTCAGACATTCTTTTGCAGTTTTGAAACTTATACCTTATTGAAACTTGATGCAAAGCACTTACTTTACCAGTGAAGTGAACCTAGTATGGCTTTCTTTTTCTCAATTTGTGTCTATTATTATTATTTTGTCATATATTCTACTTGTCATATTTTGTCATATATTCTACTTATTTTTATCCTGTTGTTATGTTGAGCAGGGCTACATGATTTTTGATCTTCACAAACCTTGGACTTTTTCCAAATGCCACCAGAGTCTACTTGTTAAAATAACTGAGTGAGAAAATTATTAAAGAAATGGGAAGCAATCAAGTTATGTGCATTTATCTTAATTATGACTTTAATCTAGTTTTTGTTCTGGTTTCTATCATTTATCCTATCCATGTCTACTTTTGGAACGAAGTCCTTTGGCATGCTACTCATAGATGAAGTGCTGCCTTCAGCCATGAAATGGTTGCATGCTTCTGCTGTGGTCTCCTAAGCCCAGATCTACTCTTTACTACTGACCCCTAAAGCAATTTTAGAAATGACAAGTGCAAATACTCCAAAATAAATATCCATTCCTGACCTCTGGAGGTACTACTTCCACTTGCCATGATTATTGCCAATTCAAAGCAGTTGGAGGCTGAGTAAGAGTTATGTCAGTGGAGTTGGCAGTTTGATACATGTCTTCACTATATAGCAAAATATTATTATTTTTTACTAGTAGAACAAATAATCAGTTTGGAGCTAGGAAATCTTGGATAAGCAAAATAAATTATTAACGGTGTGTTCAAGCTGTTAGGAAAGACATTTGCTCACACTCAATATAGTTTCACTTAAAAATAATATTCAAGTTAGAGATATAACTTTCTCCATATACTGTATTTAAGACCATCTTTAAGGCAGAATTAAAAATGTCAGTAAGTTCCTATGTATTTAAGACCATCTTTAAGGCAGAATTAAAAATGTCAGTAAGTTCCTATCTGGCATGATCTGTCAAAAACAGATCATGCCAGACGAATCTAATTGCATTCTTTGACAAAGTGACAAAATCAGTGGACCAGAGGAATGCTGTTGATATAATTTACCTGGACTTCAGTAAGGCATTTGATAAAGTAGACCATAACCTACTATTAGATAAAGTAGAAAATTGTGGGTTAGGCAGCACCACCAGCAAATGGATTCGCAACTGGCTGACCAACCGCACTCAACGTGTAGTCCTCAATGGAACTGCATCTACATGGAAGGAAGTATGCAGTGGAGTCCCCCAAGGCTCTGTTTTAGGCCCAATACTCTTTAACATCTTCATCAATGATTTGGATGAGGGGATAAATGGGGAACTCATCAAATTTGCAGACGACACCAAGCTGGCAGGAATAGCCAACACTCCAGAAGATAGGCTTAAGATACAGAAGGATCTAGACAAACTTGAACATTGGGCACTATCTAATAAAATGAAATTCAATTGTGAAAAAAGTAAGGTCTTACATATAGGCAAGAAAAATCAAATGCACAAGTACAATATAGGTGGTACCTTGCTCAATAGTAGCAACTGTGAGAGGGATCTTGGAATCCTAGTGGACAACCATTTAAATATGAGCCAGCAGTGTGCAGCAGCTGCCAAAAAAGCCAACACAGTTCTAGGCTGCATAAACAGAGGGATAGAATCTAGATCACGTGAAGTGTTAATGCCACTGTATGGTGCCTTGGTAAGGCCACACTTGGAATACTGCATACAGTTTTGGTCCCCACGATGTAGAAAAGACGTGGAGACTCTGGAAAGAGTGCAGAGAAGAGCAACCAAGATGATTAGGGGACTGGAGACTAAGACATATGAAGAACGGCTGCAGGAGCTGGGTATGTCTAGCTTGATGAAGAGAAGGACCAGGGGAGACATGATAGCAGTGTTCCGATATCTCAGAGGGTGCCACAAAGAAGAGGGAGTCAAATTATTCTCCAAGGCACCTGGGGGCAGGACAAGAAGCAATGGGTGGAAACTAATCAAGGAGAGAAGCAACTTAGAACTAAGGAGAAATTTCCTGACAGTAAGAACAATTAACCTCTGGAACAGCTTGCCTCCAGAAGTTGTGAATGCCCCAACCCTGGAAGTCTTTAAAAAGATGTTAGACAGCCATTTGTCTGAAATGGTATAAGGTTCCTGCCCATGCAGGGGATTGGACTAGAAGACCTACAAGGTCCCTTCCAACTCTGCTATTGTATTGTATTGTATTGATTTTACAAGTAAGTATACTCATATTTGTGAACTGAAATCTCTACACCTAAGATATAAACAAAAACATAAGGCTTTGGTTCATGTCCATAAAATATATGGACTAAAATTCTCTAAAAGCTTGCAATAACAATAATGTCTTTGATAGCTGGCATTTTTTTCCAGTTCCAGAGCACCTTATATAAATAAAACACAGTGAACTGTTCTAAGTTTGTTGATGGATGAATTGCTTCTACGTTCAGTACATGTTATTTGCCTTTAGCATAAATATGTAGCGAATGCAGTGGTCCAAAGAGAAATTAATACTAAATTATCAGTGAGTCATAGTTAAATTTTATACATGTATTCCAGTTCATAAGACTAATACTAAAAAAAAAAAAACCTAATAAGTGAACATTAATGGACCATGTTTTTCAAGTGTAATAGCTTAGTGTAAGGTGAGAAGGATAACATAGTAAAACTGTGATAAAATGTCAGAAATACAAATATTTACTATATAAGCATAACTTTTCTTGTTCATTTTTTTCTTTGGAGTTAGTATACACAGAGGTTCCCAAACTTGGCAACTTTAAGACTTGTGGACTTCAACTTCTCCAGCTATGCTGACTGGAGAATTCTGGGAGTTGAAGTCCACAAGTCTTAAAGTTGCCAGGTTTGGGAACCTCTGGATACAGCTTGGCCTAAATTTTCTCCTTCTATTTCTTTCTATCTTTCCTATTCTGTCTGGTGAAGGGGAAGTTATTCTTGAAATTTGATTCAAATGTAGGAACTTAGTAGGCTGAGCAAGGGAGAACTTGCCTGATACAACCAGGGAGATTGTATCTGAGGGAGAGACAATTTTTATTTATCAAATTTATACCCCGCACCTTCTCCTAAAAAGGACCCAGGGCGGCGCACAGGCAATATTAAAAAACCATACATAATTACAAAAATACATTATTAAAAACTATTAAATTATATCCTGTGCTAAAACACTAATAAAACCCTATAAATTAAAATTTATACGAATAAAAGTCAGAAACGGGGGGTTATGCTAGGCCGGCTTGTTGGAATAAGTGCATTTTGAGGCACTGACGGAAAAGGCGGAGGTCTGAGGTGGTGCGTAGATCGGGGGGCAGGTCGTTCCAGAGGGCTGGGCCTGCCACAGAGAAGGCCCTTCCCCTGGGCGTCACCAACCGGCATTGCCCGGCTGACGGTACCCAGAGAAGGCCCTCTCTGTGGGAGCGGATCGGTCGAAGGGATGTATGGGGCAGGAGGCGGTCTCGTATGTAGCTAGGCCCCGAGCCATGGAGCGCTTTAAAGATGGTCGTCAGCACCTTGAAGCGCACCCGAAAGGCCACAGGTAGCCTGGTAATTGGCACAGGTAATTGATGATTAGTGTCTCTTTTTGAAGGGGAAAGATAGTGCCAACCTTATGGGAAGTGTTGACAGATCTTCTGTCAGACAAACAATTCATTTTAAAGGAATTTGTGGAAATTTCAAGTCTTCCATTCCTGATCAAGTTGGTACAAGATGGCAAATCAACTCCAAAGACTATGGTGGAAACTGATTTCGCAGATCTGTTTTAGACTGTTTTCTCACTGGACATAGAACCCAAATGGATAGATAGATAAAACTTTATTGCGGTCATGGACCAAAAGACAAGATAAACAAAACACATGGGGATATACAGTCGAGCCCCACTGAATGGTGGGAGACAACAGGCAAAATTGATGAAAAGGACCATTCTGTCAACCGTACCATCTAACCGTTAGAAATTTAAATCTATGGTTTAGGAGTATGATCAGTTCAAATTGAGAATAAATGGAAGATACCATGTTCAGATTTACATGAATGCTTGTGTCAGCACCTGATGCGGCCACCGACTGGTATGCTGCAAACAATCAGCACAACTGGCCTCAGCCAGTGGGACCAACCCGACCCTTCCCACGGTTCTTACAAGCTAAGACTGCAGCAAATTTTTTTGCAATCTTCAGTGTGGTCCTCGGGTCAGTGTCCTGGAGAAGAAGGCAAAGACTCCGATTTCCGGTTAGTCCGGGAAATCTTTGGCAAATAGGGGAGATGAGTTGTAGTCATCTCTCCTGATAGTAGGGTTATGTGAATACAATGTAAGCTAGCGATTCCAAGGATCGACTGTCACATGAGCAGTGGGTGGGCTTTGCACCCAAATGATCATCTTGAAGGACTATTAGACAAAGGAACATACAGGGATAGTCAACTTTGCTTTTGCTCCTGGTTACCTCAGTTGCTTTTAATATTAAATTGACCATAGAATGTTTCTTAACCAACTTAGGTAGCTAGGGATTGGGGGCCCAGCATTGTTGAAATTCCGTAAGTTTCATAAAGTAGGACTAGGGTATATTTGCTCTGCTTAGTGGTTGCCAGGCTGCAATATTTCACAATGTTTGAATTTGTTTGCTTTTCTATTTAGCATTTGATGAAGCTGTTGGGCACAATTGCCAGAAATGGTAGGACTGGATGCCACCTCTGTGCTATCGCCCACCAACCTTATTCCTTGTGTGATGTGGCAAGCTTGTTCATTCCTATTAGAACCGGATTGCAGAATGAAATTTTTAACAGATTTAAATTAAAATCACCAATAATTGCAGGTTTTCATAACTCTCCGTCACTTGGAGGGAGACATTCTCACCCCAAGACATTCTCACATTCTCCCTCAATTTGCCCTGGAGTGGCTAAGAGTCCTTGTTACTATCTGAAGAAGATTTAACTACTGCATCTCTTTTTGATGAGAGCAGGCCTGGCCACCATTTCACTGCTTAGAGCAGTGAAATGGCCCCTTGGTGGGGATATTCTTAAAGAAGGTATAGAAATTGCAGCAGGTACAAAATGCAGCAATTATATTCATTTTGGCATTCTGATGGGAACATATAATACTAGAATTGGCCAAGTTCCATTAGCATTCAGCTGTCTTTTGTGTTCCATTCAAGGTGCTAGCTATCCCATATAAATCCCTATATGACTCAGTCTTGTTCTGCTATAAGGAACAGCTCTCTTCATGTATGGCTACATGGTAGCTGTTATTTTCAATCTGTTCCATCTGTTCTTTTGGCTTCTTCTTTGTGTTAAGAAGAAGCTAAAAATTTACTTGGGTGCTTTATTTATATTGTTTTTCCTGAATGTTCCTTTTTTATTTATTGTAATAACTTTTTGCTCACTTAACATTTTGATCCTGTTTATAATGGATACTATGATTTAGAATACTTTGTAGATGACACTGTGAATTTTATTTTATTTTTTGCTTTGAAGTGTATTATTTGTCAGTGGCTAACTGCTATGGGCTGGTCTGTTCATTGAAAATATTCAATATATACATAAACAAAATGCATCACAAAGTGTAGGTAGGCTGATCTTATGAAGTGGAATTGATGAGTATCAGTAGAACAGCATACATTTAATTATGAATAGAAGAGTTAAAGTGTATGTCAGAAAGTATGAATTGGTAACTAGGATGTGGATATTCAGGAATGTAGGAATCCAGGGGCTAGTTCTGCATATTTTCAAAGCCCACAATTCAATATTGTTCTTAAAGAAGTTGGATGTTGTTCACAAAAGTGGCACATACATTCTGGTTTTTAAATTAATGTAAAATTTTACAAGTCCCCATTCTTAAGAATAAACATATGGAACAAGTAACACAAATATACACTCTGGAAAGCCACATAGCTCAAACTTAAACTCTCCCATAAGTATATTATCAAGTGCAGTTGTAAGTCCAGCAGTTATAGAAGAATAGCACAGTACAATATTACAGAAATGAATTGGGGTGTGCATTAATCACAAGATTTGATTTAGAAATTGTTTAGCTAATTCAGTAAGCAACCTAGTCTATCTTGGGCTGTTTCAGAAGCTGCCCAATTCAATTCTTTGCTTTAGGAATCCTATCACAGGACACTCAAGAAATAATAGAAGAGCCAATAATTGTTTTTGGGAATTGATGGTAAGATGAATTGATGTAAAAAGTTAATAATAGAATATGTAATAGAATATATGTGGCTGTATGTTCTGAAAATGAAAAAAAAAATCTTGGAAAAAAATATATGATATGCTCACATTTTGGCAGAATTTGATGGTAGCTACTAGCATACTACTTTCATTTGTATAGATAAAAATATGTCAAAACACAGATGAAAAGATCTGGCTGATTTTATGCAAATAGGATGTAATTCATTCCTACCTACCTACCTACCTACCTACCTACCTACCTACCTACCTACCTACTGGGATGCTATGAGTTCTAGAGCTGCTAGGCACAAAAGCAGTTGGTTAACTTTGGGCCTGTCACTTTCTTTCAGTCTTAGGAAGGTGGTCATGGTAAACTACTTCTGAATAATCTTGCCAAAAAATGCAGACTGCAGAGACCAGACCAGGCAGCCTCCAAGCACAATTGAATGGAATAATTTTTCCATAGGTGGAGACATATTGCTTATGAACATGAATCTAATGTGGGTAATGGGTATTATGTCTTCCATTAATTGGGAATGAATCTATGGGAATTCAAAGGACACATATAGACTGGTTGAAACCAGGTTTAATAGAAGTAACAATCAGTGTGGTCTTGGAATCCTAGTGGACAACCAGTTAAATATGAGCCAGTAATGTGCAGCCGCTGCCAAAAAAGCCAAATGCCTCAATGGCGTTAACAGAGAGATACAATCAAGATCAAGTGAGGTACTAATGTCACTCTATAAAGCTTTAGTAAGAAAACACCTAAAATACTGCATCCAGTTTTGATCACCACACTATAAAAAAGATGTCGAGACTCTAGAAAAAGTGCAGAGAAGAGCAATCAGGATGATTAGGGGACTGGAGACTGAAACATATGAAGAATGGTTACAGGAACTGGGCATGGCTAGTCTAGTGAAGAGAAGGACCAGGGAAGACATGATAGCAGTGTTCTAACATTTGAGGGGCTGCCACAGAGAGGAAGGAGTCAAGCTATTTTCCAAGGCACCTGAAGGCCAGACAAGGAATAATGGATGCAAACTGATCAAGAAGAGATTCAATAAGGAGAAATTTTCTGACAACGAGAACAATCAACCAATGGAACAACTTGCCTTCAGAAGTTGTGGGAACTTCACCACTGGAGGCTTTCAAGAAGATATTGGACTGCCATTTATCAGAAATGGTTTAGGGTCTCCTGCTTGGGCAGGGGGTTGGACTAGATGACCTCCACGGTATCTTCCAACTCTGTTAATCTGTTAAAAGTTTGTGGTGCTTAAATGTGCTAAATAACAGTAATGAACATTTTTTCATCCATAGCTAATCTTGTCTAAGTGGCAAGATATTGATAGATGCAGCATGGACAAACAACTCCAACAATAATGGTAGATTTGTGCTACCTGATCTGTTGTTTTAAGCTACATATTTCATACTCTGACTCATAAGTTCAAAATAGGATAAATATTGATTATTCGTTGGGATTACTCTTTATATATAAAGAAACTGACAGGAGAAAAACAAGTTGTTTGCTAAAAGTGAAAGTTATTGAGTGGGTACCTTTAATACTACTGAGGAGAAGCAAAGTGATTTTTTTCCAGACTAATAGAAATTGGTCTTAAAGTTTGACTGAGACACATCATAAACGTCACTGGATTAATGACCATCTTGTCTAGCTTTTTCTCCTCTGAGAATTGCTCCTGGGATTTGGCTGAAGAGGATTCAGCAGTAACACACATTATTGCTTGAGTGTGTCCACCTTTTAGTTATAAGAGGAGCACTCACTGTAGAAAAATATGTCTGCTTTGAATCCATGCTCTTGGATAGAAACTATTGTTCATTCTATTCTTCTAAAGGCCACAAGGCCACCAGAACATCCTAGAATGATGGATTCTATAAATAAATTATTCATTGACAGAAATGATTCCTTTTGCTTCCCTGCTACCTATTGTGAAGTAATGAATGGGTACATCTATGTCACTATTATAGCATGGCTTTAAACTGAACCTTTCATCTTTAAGCATTTCCTCTTGATCAGCAAACCAGGAAGACCAAAACCACTCTTCTCTTTTTCACAAGAAGGCAAAAGACAAAAGAAGGGGAAATGTCATATCATTCAAATCTTCTGTTTTGACTTTTTCCACAGAAATGAAAAGAACACTTTCCTTTTGTAGACTTTAAACACCATATGAGTTCTTTGTATGGGCAAATTTCTTTCAGAAACATATCTTTAGTTTAGAGAGCAAAGCCCCCCTCCCTTCTTCTTCTTCGTCTTCTTTTTTAAAAACTTTTTGTGAGAAAGCAATAACCAAGCTGGACAAGCAATAATTTAGATGCGTGCATATTTCAAACCCAAAAAGAAGAAAGGAAGAATCTTTGTTCTCTACGCTAAAGATATGTTTTTGGAAGAAACTTGTCCATGTAAGAAACATGCATTTGTCTAGATTATTGGTTGCCCAGCTTGGTTATTGCTTTCCCCCCTTTTATTTATCTTAAAAGTAGAAGCATAACTGAAGGTGAAGATTTTTAAAATCTTTGCCTTCAGTCTAGAAATAATAAGTTCTACAATCAGCCCTTTTTGAAGTAATCATTCTGCTTTTAAAGGACACATTCATCCTTTATTTCAGTGTGTTCCTTCTGGATGAAAAAACAGAAAACATCAACATGCACATTTTCTTGCCAATATGCAATGCTTCAGTTGATTTCATACAGTCAGAGGTTTAGGGAAGGTGAAATTAAAAACAAAACAAAACAGATTTGTATACAAATCATTACAAAGCAATAAAAAAACCCAGGTAAAATGTACTTTTTGTTGTCCAAGAAGACATTATTATTATTTATTTCTTTTCTTTTTCATCTACTTAAACAAGTGGAGATGGAAACATGATCTGAATTAATATCAACTTTCTGAGCATCTTTCTTGATCTCTCTCTCTCTATTTGGCATGCAGTTGGGCATACAGCCCATTGGAATAGCATTACCTGACCTTATAAAATGATCACTTACAATTTGTTAGGTTTAATTTACATTAGAAATAGAAATGAGCAAGGGAATGCCTTGGAAAGACTACTATTTCTTTTAATGTCTTCCATTATAAAAGAATCAGAGTGAAACCATTCAGGAGAGACTGCTATTATATCTTTACCTCCCATTGTCCTTTTTTCCTCTTTTTCGTTGATATTGTTCCCAGCTTTGTTGAGATTGTGACAAATGTAATTGCCAGCAAACAGTGGGAAATCCTGATGTCAGATCACGTTTTGAAACTCCATAAAAGCATCCTGTGCAATAATTTAGAGCAAACAAGATGGTGGCCAGATGGTGCCAGTGTCAGATATGTGTCAATAGCCACTGCTTCTTTTTCTCTCCCATTGAGTGTTTAAGAAAAGAAAAAAGAAAAAAAGAAAAAAAAAGAAAAGAAAAAGAAAAAAAAAGAAAAATTGGAGGTATCCCCAAAGGCAACAGCCCAAAATTAATAAGAAAATATCTAGTGACTCTTTCTGGCTCATGAAAAGGAAAAATAAATCAACTTCAAGCCAAATTAATCAATGTACAAACTTAGTTACAGGGTGAAACTACTGGATAAATAAAGACTGTTGCCTTGTACAATCCACTCCTACACTAATTTATGGGCAACTTTTACATTTAAACCTCACTGGATAATTTTGAATCAAAATTGAGACATGTAGGGTGGTTATGAACATAAAATAGAAAAAAAGAGATAAATGAAATAAAATGGAAAGGAGAGTTAAATTTATTTCTGTTGAGAATAAAGGGCACAATGAACATAACAAACCACAAGTTGGAATGCAGGAAAATAACAGCAGAGTTATCTGACGGCCCTGGCAAATAAATGGTGGGTGATAACAGTAGAGGAACTCACCATGTAGACAGAAACCTCTGTTCTAATCTCAATGCCATAATCTCTGAACAGCTTGCCAGGTTTAGTGGTAGATAAAAGCGACGTAAGATGCAAAGTCTGCAACAATCTTGCTTGACTCCAAGAGAACTATAAGCAGCATTTCATTGGCACAGAAGACTAGTCTTGTAATAGTTTAGCACCAACTTGTGAGCACTGATGTGCCATTAACTGCTGATAAGTGTTAAGTGGGTGTTTAAGATTTCAGCAGACAGCTAAACCAAGGGAGCAATGAAGCTGTGTTGTAATAGAAAATAAGGATTTGTAGTTCAGCTGTTGTAAGACTGCTCCATTTGTATAATGTGATGTTTTTCTCAGCTGTGAAGACTTCTATTCAGGGAGATTATAGATCCACTAAATTCCAGATTCATATTTGCAGTTTGGAGAAAACGCTGAAATACTGAAAAGTAGCTTAACACATACGTACAGCGGAATAAACTCCACTCCAAGGACTAGTTTGCCCCAACAATTTGGGTCCTCATTTTACTGACCTCAGAAGGATGGAAGGCTGAGTCAACCTTGAGCCTGGTGAAATGCCAAATTGCAGGCAGCTGGCAGGCAGCAGAAGTAGCCTGCAGTAATGCATTCTAACCAGTGCGCCACCACAGTGGTTAATTACGGATGTCCAACCATTTTGATGAGATGTTTCATCTTGCAGACATGAAATATTCTGTCTTGATAAATGTTGAGGTGGGCTGATTGACCAGGCTGGCTGCTTTCATTTGATAACAACTGGAGTGCAGAGAGGTGAAATGGAGTAGCACTCTGTGGAACCTGTTTGGTAGTAGGTACGGCATGACTTGGCTTCACTGCTTCACTTTGGAGAACTGCTTACATTAAAATTTCAACAAAGGAAAGCCAACTCATAGAGTGACCAAAGTTCAAACCAAAGTTCTTCAGTAGAGGAATCCAGATTGAAGCATTATTGACATATAGTTATCTAGTTTCTGCTTGAACCCAGCTTACCATCTCCTGTGTGTTTGTCAACTCCCTCATAATACAATAAGGAACTTCCCCCACCACACCCACCCACCCCAGAATGTATTTTCCTCTTTAATATTTGGAAAATTAAACACTCTGGACAACAGTATCCAGTTTATGGACTTCCTCTTTGTAATAGCCCTTCATGTGTTTGGAAACTCACATTCCCACACCACTTCAACTTTCTCATCTCAAGGCTACATACACTATATTGCCAAATGTATTCACTCACCTGCCTTTACTCGCATATGAATTTACAGTAAGTGACATCCCATTCCTAATCCATAGGGTTCAATATGACGTTGGTCCACTGTGCACTGTTCTTGAGCTCATTTGAAGGCCACATGAAGTTTGGATGTCTGTAGCAATTGACTCTGCAGAACGTTGGTGACCTCTTCGCACTATGCGCCCCAGGATCCGCTGAGGCGCTCCGTCAGTTTACATGGCCGACCACTTCATGGCTGAATTGCTGTCGTTTCCAAACACTTCCACATTCTTATAATACAGCTGACAGTTGACTGTGGAATATTTAGCAGTGAGGAAATTTCACAGCTGGATTTGTTGCACGGGTGGTATCCTATCACAGTTCCATGCTGAGCTCCTGATAGCGACCCATTCTTTCACAAATGCTTGTATAAACACTCTGCATGCCTAGGTACTTGATTTTATACAGCTGTGGCAATGGAAGTGATTGGAACACCTAATTGATTATTTGGATGGGTGAGCAAATACTCTTGTCAATGTAGTGTATATTCTGTTGTCTCAACCTCTCCAGGACTTCAGGCTTATCCTTGTAACCAGTACAAGTCCAGCACTAACCATTTCTCCTTGGCAGAAGTATATAAAGTCATGCTTTATTTCCCCCTTAACCCACTAGGAAGTCAACTTCTATGTTCTGTTATATACAAAAATAAGTGCTTTTTGATGTGCTAGTTTATACTGCCTAGCTTGCCTGCCATACGTCATTTCATTGCATTTCAAACACCTCTACTAAATGGTCTGCTTGATAATGTGATAGGAATGCCCCACTCCTTTGTTCACTGAGTTGCTGCCTTCCATGGTCCCACTGCTGGATTATGGCAACTAACAAGATTTTTGACAGTTTCCCTTAAAACTCAAAGGGGATTTCTTCATCTTTTCTGTTTCATTCTACTACAAATTCCCAATGTAATGGGATTCTGAAAGGCCTTGAAAACCGGACTATACTCCCAGACTTTGGGTACAGTGAATCCCCCTATTTCACATTGTTGTGTTGTTTGGTTTGCCATTTTGTAACTTATGTGCACCCAGAGTCAGTTAAAATTATGCTGCATTAAAAATCAACAAACAAGCAAAGTTCACTCATGGGATGGCAAAATGTTGGTATTTCTGGCTTGCTTGTGTGCCTTGTGCTTGAAATTTACAACTTCACAGTTGGACTCTTTTTTAACCAAGGGAAATTAATGAGAAAGACTCCTCCTTAGTGTCAAGATTAATAGAAAACTGGCATTGCCTTTTTCTTTTGCACTACCAGTGGACTCTTCAGATGGGAAAAGTCAAATGGAAGAGGAGTGCCAGCAGAAGGCATTCTGATAAATGGTCTATCAATGGAAATACTGGTAAGATAAGCGCTTCCTTTGTCACCATGGTTCACTAATGACATTTAAGAAGTTGAAGACTTGCTATTCTCCCAGCTCCTGGACCGGGTTCATTATGGAGGCCCTGTTGGATAGGACTTTTGTTTGTATGTCTATCGTCAGGATGCTTATGGATTTTCTTTTTCTTTTTAAATAGTGTTGTTTCCACGTTTTAATTTGTAAGCTGCCTAGAGTCATTAGGAGTCAACAGACACTGATTTGAACAAACAAACAAGCAAATGGAAGAAAGGGATGACATCCAAAAAGGGGTTTAAAAATCTGGCTTCATTTCCAGCCCATTTGTGCACAGAAATCAAGCAGCTTAAGGCTGCAGTGTCAAAACCCCTTAATTTGCAGCCCCTTCAGAATTATAAGCAGAAATTATCCAAGAGATTTAGACCAATCTATGATAACATTTGCCCATAGGCATGTATAAAGGAATTAAAGATGCTGAATGCTCAATTAGTCATCTTGTCCAAGACTTGTGGACAGTATAATTGCCCAGCCAGGTATACCAAATAGAAAAAACTCCTGTGGTATGTATAAGATAACTATTCTAACAGAAATATACTCTTACAGATAGACATTGTGATGCTTTGGTTATATTCTATTTATTTATTTAATTTGACAAATATGAATTAGATAACAGATATAAGTATAAACATTATTATGAATACATGAATTAATATGAATACAAGGGAATATTAGGACAGAGATGGTAGGCACGCTGGTGGGCTTATGAACACCCCATAAAGACCTTTTAGGAATGGGGTGAGGTCGCCAGTAGAAAGTCTAAGATTAAGGGTTTGGGGTTTGGGGGAAGAAACCACAGTGTCAGATAGTGCATTCCAGTGATTGACAACTCTGTTACTGAAGTCATATTTTCTGCAATCAATTTTGAGCCGTTTACCATAAGTTTGTATCTATTGTGTGCTTGTATGTTGTTGTTGTTAAAGCTGAAGTATTCATTGACAGGTAGGACATTGTTTCAGATAATTTTATGTACTACGCTTAGGTTGGATCAAAGACAGTGAAATTCTAAGTTGTCTAAGCCCAAAATTTCAACTCCCGTGACATAGGTATTCTGTTGCAAGCAGAAGAGGACTCTTCCCGGAAAATATCTTTGGACTCGCTCAGTTGTATTGATGTCCATTATACAGTGTGGATTCCAGACAGATGAGCTGTATTCAAGAATTGATCTAGCAAAAGTTTTGTTTGGAGTTCAATATTACCAGAGAAGAAGCTACGCAAGATTAGGTTAACAACTCTTAATGCTTTTTTTGGCAATGCTGTTATACTGAGCTCTGGCACTTAGATCACTTGAGATGAGTACTCCAAGGTCCTTGACAAAGTGGGGGTTGTCTACGAGGTCATATCCCCAATGCCTACTCAATGGACTATTTAGGTACATTTCTTACAAATTTCAAATAACAATTTGAAATTATTTCCCTCCCTCCCCCCTCTCCCTCCCTCCCCATCCCTCCCTCCCTCCTAGACAGACAGAGTCATGGATGCATCCTAGTGAAAAATTACACCCTTCTGCCAAGATAGAGAAAAACCAGTTACACTTTTCTTCTACAATATTCTCAAAATATGAGATGTAGTCAGAAGAAAGGTGATTAATTCTATAGGATATCAATATTATCACTCCACAAATGTGGAGTCAGAAATGCCATTATGCCAAGGACATCTCCTTTGGTGAATACCAGCTTTCATATCCTATCATTCTTTTTTTAAAAAGTTAAATTAATAAGAAACTCATGGGAAGATAGTGTACACTGCAAAGCAAAATGCTAGCCTCAGTGTAATGGATTTCCAGGAAAGCTTCTGGTTTCTTGAAATGTTCTTATAGGATCAAAATGACTTGGATCTAATGCATTTTGTTTGGAAAAATTCCTGCATGCCTTATGGATGGAGGTATAGGAACCAAAATATGCTGAGAAGGGGAAGAATATCCCGGGCAGCAGCTTGCTTTGTTTGCCTTAAGGTAAAAGTAAAGGTTCTCCTTGCACATATGTGTTAGTCGTTCCTGACTCTAGGGGACAATGCTCATCTGCGTTTCAAAGCTGAAGATGTCTCTGTGGTCATGTGGCTGGCAATGACTAAATGTCGAAGGAGCACAGAATGCTGTTACCTTCCCACCAAAGGTGGTTCCTATTTTTCTACATGCTATTGAACTGCTAGGTTGGCAGAAGCTGAGACAAGTAACCGATGCTCACTCTGTTACGCATCACTAGGGATTCGAACCGCTGAACTGTCGACCTTCTGATTGACAAGCTCAGCATCTTAGCCACTGAGCCATCACGTCCCTTTGTTTGCCTTATGCTCACACAATTATGGATATATCCAATGAGCGTTTGCATTCCTTATAGTCATGAAGATGACAATTTTGGGATTGTTCCATAACTTGCTCTAAACATTCCATTTGTATTTGCTGGTACAAAAGAGGAACTCTTGAAGTGTTATAACATGTTATAAAGGTTATTTACTCTTGCCTGGAAATAGCAGTGACTGCAGTGAACTAAACTTAAATATTTTGGTTGTGGAAAGCTTCAAAGGGATACTTCACTTCGAGAAAGGTTTGATTGGAAAGCTCTTCAAAATAGCACTGTGGATCAACTTGGAATTTCCCTTTGAAATGCCTGATTGGAGAGGCTGTTCAACTTCAATCTGGACATCAAGAGGAACGTCTGTGCAAACAAAGCACAAGGTTAGATCAAGCTGACTCAATCAACGAGATATTTTGGGATGCCAAATTGAAGCACTTCAGTTTTTTTGACTCAAGGCTGAATCAGATTGGCAGTCTGCATTAAGTGAAGACTCCAGGTAGAACAGAGGTCTCTCTACACAGGACCTATAAAAGGCAGAAGTACGCTGCTCCACACAAACCTGGTTAATCAGAATCCTATCATACTCAGTGAATTGAAGGCTACAGTGAATTGAAGGCTATGTTTAAGAACTTAAATGTAAATTTGGTGTGTTTCCCCCCAGAAAAAATACAGTTTCTCCTTTATATTGGAAAATAGCCAATGTAAACCCATTTAATGACCAAACAAGAAAGTTAATTAAAAACCTGTGAAATGAATGAAGGGATGAAAGAAGAAAGTGAGTAAATGTATAGGAGAGCTAGTGTTGTTTAAAAGGAACAACACAGGTAAATTTTGATTTATTGTCTTCTTGAATTTCTTTAATGCATGAACACGTACCTAGCATGAATAACCCCAAAAATAGTGCATATGTTTTGAACTTTCAAAACCATTTGACAAAGTCCTCCATCTATCCTGGACAGATTCAGTTCTCATAGATTAATAGAGGTACTTTCTTGGATTGACAATGATTTAAAAAAGGGAATACGACTGTTTCAAAATTGTGACTCTAGGCATTTCACAGTTCAGAAACATACGAACCAATTAAAAAACCCCACAATGTACATAAATCCAATATTACATTTTAAGGTCCTTAAAACTCACATGTCTGGGACATCCTTAAAAATTCAATCCCAGGAGTTTTATGGATTGGGACCATCCAGATTTCTGTGAGGCGGGTGCCACATCAGAAAAAGTAAGAGAAATCTTGTGAGAACTCCTATTTCATGAGATTTGAGAAAATTGTAACATTTTAGCCACATTGATACAGAAATTGTATCCATGGTCCTTTCCAACTCTGTTATTCTACATTCTGTTGTTGACAATTCAGTGGTGATAAAGCACTTATTCCCAACAGTTCTCATGCATAAAAGTCATATCTCAATCAGGACATAAGTGTTTCACCTCTGCTGAGGAGGTTTCCAGCGTCAGTATTTATAGTGGCGCATTAGGAGACAAAGTAAATTGAACCAAATCTATTAGGGGAAAAACCCTAGCCCAATATTATGGATTGTACCCTTTGTCTCTCAATGAAACAGCATCTGTTAGCATTATGTTTTTACCAGACATCTGTGATATGAACCCATAAAATCATAGGGCAGTTGCAAATGCAATCTTTGGCACATGTTACTGCAGTCTTGTTATCACAGACTTTCCAACTCTGCAAAGAAAAACCTGAGCAGATGTTACAGACAAATTGTTAAAATCCAACATGTCCTCTAAAATTTGTTTCCAGTAATTAATTAAACGAGCTATCATTTAGGAACAACACAGACATTTAAAAAATATGCAAAGAAGAGAGGTCAGTTTCTTTAAAAACAGAAAAACAAATTGCTGTGGGGTCCTTAGTGTTCTCTGAACTGGTTGCTTTGTTGCAGCTGTTTCATTGCCAAAATGGGTAACATCATCAGTGCTCATAGGGAGTGGGATTTGCTCTCATTTTGTATACTAGTGGCTTGCCCTGCCAGTGTTGGTGGGAGCCAAGTCAGCCAAGTGCAGCTAGAGAATTCCTATCAAACGGCATGTGCCATTCAAAAGAGACAATCAAAAAGACCAAAACATCTCTTCATTAGCAATCAATATCCACACAAACAGATATTAATTCTAAGATTAACATTAGACCAATAATCAAGAAGCAAACAATAACCCAATCAAAAAACTCCCAAACAAGATAATAGTAAATGAACAACAACAATCAAGGAACTACCAAGAACCACTCCAACAAAAACTTACTACACAAGTTGCAGTATATAATGAGAGCAGACCCTGATCAGCACTGATGATGTTACCTAGTTTGGTAGTGAAATGTCTGTAAGAAAACATTCATCCACGAACAACAATTGTTCTCTTCTATCAGTTACAAAAACTATTTCAACTGATCTCCACTGATTTTATGTTGCTGCAGCTGCTATGCTTTGTCCTCTTTATTTGCTTCTGACTTTTATTCCTATTTATTTTAATGCTTGTTGTACAATATTACTTATCATTACTTTTACATGCTGTCCTGTATTAGCAAGTACTTAATGTCTGTATGTGACAGAGTCAGGTTTTTGATACAGAGCCATAGTTTCCCTAAAGCATGTGATAAATTGCCCGTTGTTGAAAAGTCTAATGATGGGGGAATAGAAGGGGAACTCATCAAATTTGCAGATGACACTAAGCTGGCAGGAATAACCAACACTCCAGAAGACGAGCTCAGGATCCAAAAAGATCTTGACAGACTTGAACAATGGGCCCTATCCAACCAAATGAAACTTAATGTGGAGAAGAGCAAGGTTTTACACCTGGGCAGGAAAAGCCAAAGGTACTATCTATCTATCTATCTATCTATCTATCTATCTATCTATCTATCTATCTATCTATCTATCTATCTATCTATTTATTTAATTCGATTTATAAACCGCACCAATCTCCATCGAGACAAGTACAGATTAGGACTCAGGGGTTCCCAAACTTGGCAACTTTAAGATTTTAAGCATAGCTGGCTGGAGAATTCTGGGAGTTGAAGTCCACAAGTCTTAAAGTTGCCAAGTTTGGGAACCCCTGGATTAGGTGAAACCTGGCTCAAAAGGAGAAATGTCCTAACAGTAAGGGCAATTAATCACTGCAATAGCTTGCCTTCAGACATTGTGGATGCTTCATCAATGGAGATTTTTAAGAAGAGACTGGACAATCATTCGTCTGAGTGGTCTAAAGGTGGAGCTTTTGCCTCACAATTAGTTTGATCCTAGCTAGCGGTAGATATTTGACTCTCTGGGCACTCTGAGTAAATATCAGCTGCAAACTCTACATTGGAGAAAGGAAGGGCATCCAGCCAGTAAACACTCAGCTCCATTCAGTTGTCCTGACTCCACCGCAATGCAAGGAATTACTGGGTCATTAAAAGAGAACAACAACAACAATGGGACAGTCACTTGTCTGAAATGGTATAAGACCATGATGGCGAACCTATGGCATGCGTTCCACAGATGGCATGTGGAGCCATATTTGGTGGCATGCCAACCATCAGCTCCTGCGCACATACAGACACCTGTCAGATGATTTTTTTGCCCTTCTGGAGGGCCATGGGAAGCTGCTTTCACCCACCCCAGGTTTCAGGAAAGCCTCTGGAGGCTGGGGTGGGCAAGAAATGGCCCAACCAGAAGTTCAGAAATGATCCGTTTCCGGCTTTCGTCCTTCAGGAAAGCAACTGGAGCCTGGGAAGGGGCCACGTGCACAAGCGCGTGGTGTGTGTGTGTGTGTCACATGCTCATGCACAGAGGGCCACACGCACATGTGCAGGTGGACAGGAAGGTCCTGTGGGCGTGCGCAATAGCATGCACATGCGCAATTTTGGCACACTGTAAGAAAAAGGTTCGCCCTCACTGGTATAGGATCTCCTGCTTGAGCAGGGCTCTGGACTGGAAGCCTTCCAATGTCCCTTCCAGCTCTATTCTGATTCTGATTCTGATTCTAATTGGATAGGATTAATTTTTGGTTCCTCCAAAGCATCTCCCACATAATCCATTTGTACATATATGTATCATTCAGTGATAGAATGAAGTTAAGATGATTGTTCAGTTATTCATTCCCAGGTCTGCTGGCTTAACTCATAACTGCTGAAATATTTTGTTTACTGAACAAAGCATCAGTTTCCCCCAACAGGCTATGCTTACTTATCCTCCCTGCGTTGTTTTTCTCCCTAAATTAGTCATGTTTCTTTTAGTATGTAGAGGATTGGTTTTATTGGTTTAAAATAGAATTTCTAATTAAATGTGTTCATGTGCAAGACTGCAGACTGAGGCAGGTGTCTCTCGCGCACAAAGCTTCATTAAGTTCCAAATTTAGGAGCTTTGGCAGGAGATATAAAGCATCTTTCCATATATTCTAGATCTGGACTGGAGGGGAATGTCTTTGATAAAAAAGCTAAGGACTCCGTAGGTATCTGACTAAGATGTGTACTAAGAAGTTCAGCCTGACTAATGGCACATATCATAATTCACTTTTATTGAGAAATATTGGAAGAGAAGTTGATAATGAGGCTTAAATTATCTATTATTTTAATTCATAACACTTAATTTTCTTGAAAAGGTTGGAGGTGGTTTAATACATTCTTACAAGGCTGTTGATCTTATTTGGTATTGGATCATAAACGTTGTTAGCTTCTAGCAGATTCTGAAAACATTAGAATTTGGGAACTATGGCAAACAAAGTTTCAATTGTGCAAAAGTGGCCTTTCCTAAATTATGGGGGCCATAAATTGAGTGAATGATTTATGTGAATTTCCTAATGAGCAGCAGAAAGTCTCAAACAATACAGCACAGTGAGAATGAATGTGGTCTGAGGTTTGACTAGAATCAGAGACCCAATTAAGTTCTATTCACAGTTACAGAAGCCAGTTTTTGCAAGTTATTTTCTCTTAATTCAATTTTACCGCTCAAGGTTATTGTAAAGAAATTTTGAAGGAGAACTATTATCAGAGGTGGGTTTCTACCAGTTCGGCCCGGTTTGGTCGAATAGGTAGTAAGTCGGCCTGCCACCACTCCGACCTGGTTCTCTTGGCAGCACCTATCTTATTTTTGGCTTCTGTGCATGCGCAGAAGCATTTTTCTGTACTGCACATGCGTGCATAGCGCATCAAATGTGCACGTGCAGCACATCCCTGAGCAAACTGGCAGTAACAGCAGCCAGAACCCACCCCTGACTATTATGCATGCTTTTAAATGTATATCTAAGTTGAAGGTTAAAAGAAAGTGTGTTATCTGTGTATTTGAAGCTCTTGGACAAAAGCTGAGATATAAATCTAACAACATCCCCACCAATAACAAAATCCTTAAAAAGGGAAGATGCTCTTTCAACTACTGCTTGAAAAAAAACCAGGAGCAAATTCCTTATGATGTCTTCCCTTGGGATTTCATTAAAACGTGGGAAGTCAGAGAGACTACAGATTTCTGGAGAATGCATTGCACAGTGAAAGTTAGTACATCAGCATTATGCTTGGCTACCTACCTAAATAAATAAATAAATAAATAAAAGAGCACCACCTTCCTTCAGTGAATGTCACATACATTGAAATTCTCTTCTGCTTTGGAAGATTTAAGTCAAAGAGGTTGTGCTCATACAACATATGTTTAACCCATTTTTTTAAATCTGTCTGATGTATATGTCAAGTGTGGTTAGTGTTAACCTTTACTTTTCTTTAACATATTATATAAATCCAGCCTGTTTGGTTTCTTTATGAATTGTTATTTATGTGAATCTAGAACATAGGTTAATCCAGTAACAAAATAAAAGTTTGATTGCAGCCAGTGAGAATTACTGAGAAAAAAATGTAGACTACCTTCGCTCAGTACTCAACATATATTGGTTTATCTAAGCCTGAGCAACATTTAGTGGGCTTCAGAAAGACAATTCGGATGCTGGTACTTCCTGATTAAGCAGACTTGATAGTATTCTACACACCAATATTGTGGGAGGGGGAGAAATCTTTGTTTTCCCATCAATTTAATGGGGATGCAATTGGAAAGATTTCTTAAAGTGCAGCATTAACAAATTGAGAAGCCTGTTGAGCAGGTCACATATATTAGATGGGAAAATCCTAAAAGTTTCTTCTATATTTATTCATGAATGAAGAGATAACAGGAAAAAGAAATTGTGGTTATTCTCTTGCAGAATAGAGCTTTTAAATGGGCAGTGTTCAACTTGCCCAAAACCACAATATTCTTGTGGTGTCATGAATACCTCTAGATTAAGGTGACCAGATATTCAAAGTCCCAAAGCAGGACACTGTCGACAGGTGGGGGGGGGGCGCACAGTGTGTCATGCATTTGCTCAGAGGGCGTCGGGGTCGGGGCGCGCTCCCCCCCCCGCGGGGCCCTCTTTAAAGGCAGCGGCAGTGGCCCGGCCCGGCGGCGCTTAGAGCCACAGGCTCGGGCCGCTGCTGCTGCTTTTAAAGAGGGCACTGCGGGAGTGGGTGGGAGCGCCCCCCGACCCTGACGCCCTCTGCACAGGTGCGTGACGCACTGGAGCGTGCGTGGCCCCCCCTCCTCGGCACCGATGCCCTCCCTGCCTGAGCTGGCGCTCTGAGCGCGTACAGAGCGCCTGCCGCCTTCCCGCAAAAAGCGGGACATTTTGAAGAGGCGGTGGGGCGTGGGACATCTGAAGGTGAACCGGGACTGTCCCGCCAAAAGCGGGACGTCTGGTCACCTTACTCTAGATTGGCAATAATTTCCTGCTCTCATAGGTGTGTCCACCAGCCAGAATAACAAGAAGGCAATTTTCTGTGACATTTGGGGAGTTGGAATACCGGTGGGGGGGTTTTCTTCTTTTTTTCAGATAGTCAATACAAGAAATTACTGTCCCCTTTTTCTATTTGTATTTCAGCATTTATGGGAAGTAACACTCGGAGTAACACTAGGAGTGTTAGTCTTTATCTTTGTATTTGCAAGGAGTATTTTCTTCACCACAAAAAATTTGTCCACTGCAGAAGGGAGGTGATGCAACATGTCTGGGTTATTTTACCGTCCTTTTCTGAGCTCTCTGTGATCATGTCTGACAATTATCACATGAAAAGATTTTGTTTGAACATCTTATGTGTCTCTCTGTATATATTTCTCTCTCTGTGTATAGCATATAAGAACAAAAGTACATACTGCTGCTACTTTCTCCAGGTTCCCCAATATTTTCATTCTCAATTGTTGTGATAACTATGTCTTAAATATCTGAAGCATAGAAAAAAGTAACAAAAGCAATGAAAATGGGTCACATTGCTCATTATTAACAGCTGAGCAACTAAGAAAACCATAATAAATGCCTCTTAATATAGTTTTCTCAATTCTGTGGTGGGTGTGTCACATGCTGGCCATGCCCACGCCCAATTTAGTGAAGTGGGGAAAGACATGATACATCATGTAACACCGCCATGAGTTTGACTCCCCTGGATGCAGGTCAATCACAGGACACAAGACCTGATATCAGTAGCAAACACTACAGCTATCTAATGCAGAAAATAATGATGGGAATCCAAGCAAATATACCGTACCACCTTCTTCACTCAAAATGGATGAACTATTCTTGAGATGACTTCCCTACCAACCAAACTTATATAGGATTTACCCATTGATTCAGAGAATTTAAAAAAAAACAGGCACTCCCACTTCTGATTTAAGCCAGCCTGGATTTGGACAAGCACAGTAATTATGAGACAAATCAGAGAGTTAACTTCCAGGATTCAGGCAAGCAAGTGACTGCTAGCCTGAAAAATTTCCATGTGCAATAGCTTTTAGTATGAGAATATCCTGCTGAATTTTAGTTTCTAGCTAAGGATGTGGGCTGAAATAAAAGTGGTTTAACTGGCAAAGCCATGCATGGTAGACATGGCATGATGAGCAATTAAACTCTGAAAATGTAATTGCTCATGAATTAAATGGAAAGTCAGATCTGATGTACTGCCGAGTTGTGGTCAGAGGGTGCCCAAGATCCATATAGTTTTAGCATTTCATATTTGCTCTTGTTAATAGTTACCAAATTTAACCTGCTGTGTGAATGCATCAATTTGATCTTTACTTGACCTGGATAAGAATGTTGCACAAGAAAAACAAACACTATTAAAAAAGTTCTAAACATCCATTCCATATGATTGTTGGACTAAACTAGGGGTGAACAACCTACGGCTTTGGAGCCACATGTGGCTCTTTCATCCCTCTGCTGTGGCTCCCTGTCACCGGTCAGTAAAAGGAAAAAGGATGTCAGGCTAGGAGCAGACTCTATGGTGAGGGAACCAGACTTCCAGTCAGCTCCAGAATTGAACCGGGGGCTTCTGGTTAGGACCTTTGTGGCTCTTTGAGTGTTTAAGTTTGCCGACCCCTGGACTAAACACTCATTGTTTCCTGAGAAATTAATAAAAATGTGCATGGTAGACATGGCAAGCCGTGAAAATTTAACAGCTTACAAAGACATTTTTGACCAAAATAAATAGAAGTACTGGTAGATTTTTTTTCAGTAGGTTTCATGAATTTTCAGTTTAGAAAAATATTGGTCTATGTTTTCTAGGTTAGCCTTAAAATTACTTAAAATCACCTGCTTCCAAAATAACATAGCCTTTTATTTATTTATGTTGCCTTTTGTTCAGAGGTTCAAGGCAATATACACAATGCTCCTTCTTCCTTTTCTTTCTTACATCAATAAGTCCCAAGAATTGACTTGGGCTTAAAAAGAATGATTGGCCCAGAGGCTTTCAGTGAGCTTTCATGGCTAAAGGTAGACTAGAACCTGTGTCTTCCTACTTCTAATTTAAGACCTTTATCATTATATCACAATGGCTCTTTTTTTTTTTGTCCCTGTTAGATCATGTAGTGGATAATGAGTTTGGCTTTGAAGCACAGAGGGAAGATTCGTTACCTAGGCAACAATCAGATAAATGAAACTTGGGCTCAGGTCAAGAAAATACCCCAGGCAGGCCCCACCCTAATTCTCAGGAAGATAACAGAGGAAGGAAGGGAAACACATTCAGGTTTGCAAGATATTGTGATTACAGGTAGGCTAGTCTTCAACTTATGACGTGTCCATTTAACAATGATTCAAATTTATGAGCGCCTCCGAAAAAGTGATTTGCGACTGATTTTCAAACCTACAATCATTGCACCATTCCCCTGGTCACATAATCACAATTTGGATGCTTGGCAACCAGCTCATATTTATAATGTTTGCAGTGTCTTATGGTCACGTGATCACGATTTGCAATCTTCACAACAGGCTTCTGACACGTAAAGTCAGAATGACCTTATGATTGACTTAATGATCATATAATTTGTTCAACAACTAGTAAAAATGGTTGTAAAATCCGATCTAGTCACATGAAGAATTGTTTAATCGCTGCATTACTTAGCAACTGAAATTATGTTCCCATGTGTGGTAGTACATCAAGGACTACTTGTGCAATTGTTGTATTAGATGTAGCTTGGATTGGCACAATATTTGTTTCTCAATCTGGTCTACTGATAGTGATGGGACTATAAATGATAATGACAGATTTATTAGAGTTACAATCAAACGTTATAATTTTACCAATATACACATTGTTGTTCATGCTCAAGTACTGTTGACAGTGACCAGCAATCTTTGATTTCCGATGGGATACCTGTCACTATTTTCTGAAGATGTCAGGGATTCTGCCTTGGGCTATCTATAAGCAAAAGGTATATGGTGTGCTATTAGTACAGCTGTTTCAGAGTTCGTTGCAAAAATCAAATCCAGAAAGCACACACAGATAACTGATTCAGTAGGATTGATTTAAATAAGAAACTTCTTTATATACATAATAATACATGAGTAAATGTACCATACCAACAGCAGATTCTTCCAATGTGGTAGAGAGGAGAGATTGGTTTCCAGTTTCAATTCAGAGTATGGAGTAGTTTAGTTTCCAGCACAGAGCTTAATACAGACAAAGAGAGCCTCCTCTTTACAGGGCAGTTAAGCTAAGCCCAGGCACCTAGCTGTCTCCAGCAAATACTGTTTCAATTTCTAAACAGCCCTCTTTGGCTGACTTAGTTGCTATGCCTATTCCAGTCAGTTCCCAATGGCTGACCTGTTGCTATGTCCTATTCCAGTTTATGAATATTTTGACAAGCTCCTCTTCCAAATAGTTATGAACTACTAATCAAACTAGGAATTAAAGTTGATGTTTCATTTCATTTCATTTAATACTTATAAACCGCTCCCTCTCCCCATGGGGACTCGGGGCGGTGCACAGGTAGAATAAAAACAGTAAAAAACATACAAACAACAATAAAATATACAAACAATTTTAAAAGCCAAATTAAACTCAACCTGTGCTAAAATTCCCATTAAACTAACTGAACTAAAATCTACCCAGTAAAACCCCAAGACAGGGGGACTATCCCAAGCCGGCCAGACGGAAAAAGTAAGTTTTTAATTTAAGACGGAAGGAGCGGAGGTCCGTGGTCGTCCTAATATCGGGGGGAAGGTCGTTCCAGAGGGCCGGGCCCGCCACAGAGAGAGCCCTTCCCCTGGGTGTCGCCCGCTGACACAGTCTAGTGGACGGCACCCGGAGAAGTCCCTCTCTGTGGGAGCGAATCGGCCGTGAGGATGTATGAGGCAGGATCCGATCCCGCAGATAGCTAGGTCCCGAGCCATGGAGCGCTTTGAAGATGATAATTAGCACCTTGAAGCGCACCCGGAAGACGACAGGTAGCCAGTGCAGCTCGCGCAAGAGCGGTGTTACATGGGTGGACCTTGCGGTCCCCATAATTGCTCGTGCGGCTGCATTCTGGACTAGCTGAAGTCTCCGGGTGCACCTCAAGGGAAGCCCCATGTAGAGAGAGTTACAATAGTCCAGTCGGGATGTCACGAGAGCATGAGTGACTGTGCGAAGGGCGTCCCGATCCAATAGGGGGCGCAATTGGCGAACCAGGCGAACCTGGTAAAATGCCCTCCTGGCCACGGCTGTCACTTGATCTTCCATGGACAGCCGGGCATCCAGGAGGACACCCAAATTGCACGCCCCATCCACAGGGGCAAGATGTTCGCCCCCTATGGCCAGCGATGGAGTGAGCTGGTTGAATCGGGCGGCCGGAAACCACAGCCACTCGGTCTTGGTCGGGTTGAGCCTGAGTCCGTTACTTCCTATCCAGATCCGTACGGCTTCCAGGCACTGGCACATCACCGCTACGGCATCGTTGGGGTGGTTTGGGGTAGATATATCCAACTGAGTATCATCAGCGTATAGATGGTACTCTACCCCAAAACCACGGATGATCTCACCCAGCGGCTTCATGTATGTGTTGAACAGGAGGGGCGAGAGGACCGACCCCTGAGGCACCCCACATACGAGGGGTCTCGCGGTCGACCTCTGCCCCCCTGCCAACACAAATTGCGATCGGCCAGAGAGGTAGGAGGAGAACCACCGTAAAACGGTGCCTCCCACCCCCAACCCCCCCAGCCGTTGCAATAGGATACCATGGTCGATGGTATCGAAAGCCACCGAGAGGTCTAATAGGACCAGGATGGAGGAACATCCCCCATCTCTGGCCCTCCAGAGATCATCAACCAACGCGATCAATGCCGTCTCGGTGCTATGCCCGGGCCGAAAGCCAGACTGGCGCGGATCTAGATAATCAACTTCCTCCAGGTGACGGGGAAACTGTTGTGCCACCACACTCTCAACAACCTTCGCCAAAAAGGGAAGGTTGGAGACTGGATGGTAGTTGTTCAAAAGAGCTTGATCCAAAGAGGGCTTCTTAAGGAGGGGCCTCACCATCGCTTCTTTTAGGGAAGCAGGCAAGGAACCCTCACTTAAGGATGCGTTGACAACCTCTTGGAGCCAGCCTCGTGTCACCTCCCAGGATGCCAGTACAAGCCAGGAGGGACACGGGTCCAATAAACATGTGGTGGCTCGCAGTCGCCCACGTAACCTGTCCATATCCTCGGAAGTAACAGAGTCAAACTCCTCCCAAACAAGATCTGTCTCGTGGCATCCCACTGGGCCATGAATGGGGGCTAGCTCGTTCTGTATCTGAGCGATTTTCTCCTGCAGAAAAGTCACAAATTCCTCTGCTCTACCCTGTAACGGGGCTTCCCGCACCCTCTGTTGAAGGAGGGAGCGGGTCACCTAAACAGGGCGGCAGGGCGGTTTTCTGCGGATGCTATGAGAGTAGCACAATGGTGACGTTTGGCTACTCTCAGCACCACAATGTAAGTCCGTAAATGGGCTCTTACCTGTGTCCGGTCAGATTCAGAACGGGTAGACCTCCATCTTCTCTCTAGGCATCTCTTGCGGCGTTTCATCACTCCCAGCTCCTCGGTAAACCAAGGAGCCAGGGTGTTTCGCCGCCGCAAGAGAGGCCGCAAGGGTGCGACCCGATCCAAGGCTCCCGTGGTCGCAATATTCCATGCGGCCACGAGGTCCTCCATCGGGGCGCGGGTCAGGGGTACAGGAACTGGCCCAAGCGCCGTTTGGAACCCATCCGGGTCCATCAGGCGCCTGGGGCGGAACCAGATTGGTGACTCAGGTTCCGCCTCCCCGCGGAGGGGAGCAGCGGTCGGAAAGTCGAGCTGGAGAAGTGAGTGGTCTGTCCATGACAAGGGTGTGATGACTATGTCCCCTATACCCAGATCACTCTTCCATTGGCCTGAGACAAAGATGAGATCCGGTGTATGTCCACCCTCGTGAGTGGGGCCTTGAATTAGTTGGGTCAGGTCCATGGCCGTCATGGAAGCCATGAACTCCCGAGCCACCTCGGATGATTCGCCCACCGATGGCAGATTAAAGTCCCCCATGACTAAAAGTCTGGGGGTCTCAACTGCCACCGTAGCGATCACCTCGAGGAGCTCGGGCAGGGCTGCTGCTACATAGCGGGGAGCCAGGTATACAACCAGCAAGCCCAACTGCCTCCCTAGGCCCCACTTCACACAGAGGGACTCACAACCGGTGGTCTGTGGCACAATGGTCTCTCTCGGCTCAAGACCTTCCTTTACAATGACCGCTACCCCACCGCCCCTACCTAGGGCCCGGGGCTGATGAAACGCGCGGTAACCTGGTGGGCACATTTCAACGAGGGGGAGTCCACCCTCGTGGCCCAACCAGGTCTCCGCAATTCCCACCAGGTCCGGCTCCCCCTCTGACACAAGGTCATGAACGAGGGGGGCTTTGTTGGCAACGGACCTAGCGTTGCAGAACATCAGCCGCAGGCCCTGGCTCTGTACTCCCTGGCCACCTAGCCTGCGGGGGTTGAGGCACTTGAACGTTTTTGCTCAAATGTTGGAACAATGCATGGATGAGGAATGTTGAACCATTTACCTCATGCCTTTCTTTTTCTTCATCCACTGACCATGGCAAGTCTTCTTCAGCCTGGCTACAATACAAGATGCAGTCTAGCCTGGGCTAGAAGGTAACAGAAAAACTGGATCATGGGGAAGATAGGGAGCAGCCTGATTTCCTCACTAACTCCTGATTTTAGTGTAAACCTTTGCTTAGACACCTGCTTTCATTCCTTCCAATTTTGCTGTAATTGCTGGATTCTTTGAACTCTGTTGAGTAATGCAGATAATTCCTCAGGTGTGATAAATATAAGACTAACACAAGGTGCAATTAAAGAAGATTTCTTCATGTGTTTATACTCATAAAGGATGGGACTTATATTGCAAAAGAAATCCATATATTTGAGTATTAGTTTCAGTGGTGGGTTTCAAATTTTTTAGAACCTACTCTGTAGGTGTGGCCTATTTTGTGGGCATGGCTTGGCAGTCATGTGACAGGGTGGGCATGGCCACCTTTTAAAATGTGGTGAAACTCATTTAACAACGCTCTTGCTTAGCAACCAACATTTTGGACTCAATTGTGATGATAAATTCTTTCTTTCTTTCTTTCTTTCTTTCTTTCTTTCTTTCTTTCTTTCTTTCTTTCTTTCTTTCTTCCTTCCTTCCTTCCTTTCCTTTCCTTTCCTTTCCGTTGGGTCACTGGCAGCGGCGGGCCAGATTTACTTCCAGGTACGCCAGTGGAACCCCCTCTCACCGGTTCTCTAAATTTCACCAACTGGCTCTTGAGAGTAGGTGCGAGCCTGCAGAAACCCACCACTGATTAGTTTCTATATGTATTTTTGTAGGATTTTGAAAACAAAATGGATTTGTTAGAGAATATAATGACTATGCTTAAACTACAAACTCTTTGAACAGTTGGAAACATATTTTAGAAAGTTAAATAAAATACAAATACAGTACTTTTTTTAGGCTAACCATTTTTGGCTCGCGTGCCAAGAGCGAGGGGAGCGCAGGGGGGTCATGTGTGGCCATACCATACCCATAATGCTATGTGCGCAACTCCCTGCTTTTGGCACGCTTTTTTCGCCCTCCCCAGGCACCATAGGCTTTCTAGGAGCTTGGGGAAGATGAAAACAGCCTCCTTCCCATCTCCAGGGGCTTCAGGAGCTTCCCTGAAGCCTCCAGAGGGCAAAAAATGACCTCAAAAGAAGGCCTAAATCAGCTTGCCAGCGCACACATGCACGCTGGAGCTGACAGGGCAATGCCTCGCGTGCCCTAAGAAATGGTTCCGCATGCCACCTGTGGCACTCGTTCCATATGCCACCTGTGGCACTCGTTCCATAGATTCGCCATCACAGCTATAGATTCTAGTTCCATTGATTCTTAAGGGGATTTTGCCATTATATATTATGCATAGTGAAAAATATATGGTAGTCCTTTAAGTCTGAAGAAGACATGCTATTGTGCACTTCAATAGTGAACATAGAGGTGGCTCTGTCTGGAGAACAAGTCTGGAAGCACAGTAATAAATGGGGATATTGAAAGTCCATTGTTTTAGTAATTGCCTGGCAAATTCTGGGAGTTGAAGGCTAAGAAACAATTTTCTAGAAGGTTATAACAGAAGATGAAAAAAAACCCATCATGTCAGGCATAAAGTCTTTTATTTCCCGAACTGAATCCAATAAAGGAGAATATTTGAAGCTTAAAATTGAAATGCCCTGATGATGTTATCTAGTTTGGGTAATGAAATGTCTGCAAGAAAACAACCAAGCTCAGAGAGCACGAAGGAGCCATGAACTGAATCTACGCATCTTGAGTGGACCTGCTTCAAGCCCTCCCACCACAAGAAGGTATGGGGCCCAAACAAGGAGGTAGGACTTTTTCAGTGGTGGGATTCAATTTTTTTTATGACCAGTTCTGTGGGCGTGGCTTGGTGGGCATGGCTTGGTGGGTGTGGCTTGGTGGGTGTGGCAGAGAAAGGATACTGTAAAATCTTCATCCCCTCCTCACTCCGATTGCCGAAAAGCTGAGAGTGCTTTCTTGATGGTAGTTGAGTGCTCTTTCACCCTTGGGGCTTTAGAGAGGAAGACAACTCAGGAGGCTACTTGGTCAGCAGTTATACTGGGTGTTTGTCGAGCAGGTTGTCTGGCTGCTCCCAGTTTCCTTAGTAGACTCCAGGCTTGCCTGCTGGATTTGTTGAAATTTAATGAATTTGTGAGTTGTTTCCATGTCTTGCAACGAACTGCATCTAGGCTGTGTAAGAGATCATCGGCAATCTCTGGGTCTGTAGAGGGTCTTCACTCTATAGAAAAGCCTGGTATAGGTCTTCAGTCTCTTTGTTCCATTCTGGAATAATAAATAATAATAATAATAATTAATAAAATAATTCCATGCAAATCACCAGGTAGATTACAGCATTCCAACAGCATTGGCAAGATACACATAACACCTTGCTTCCAAAATACAGATTAGAATTACTTCAGATGATTTTTTTCCTAGTGTTTCTTTCCCTCTGTTTCCATTGCAAACTTTAATTTCAGCTCTTGTACTTAGGTTTGATTCTGTATTCATTCTATGTCCAATGTAACATGTGAAGAAAGATAGTTAATTCACTTACTTTCTGAAACTTCGGGCAGCACAAATCTGACTCAGTAGGAAGGCACCCAAGCAAAAACAAAGAACACACTAAAGACTGCAGGAAGTACAAGGTGCTCAGTGTGCAGCTGGCTTTGCAAAACCCTGAACCAGTTTTGGGATTTGAGTTAGAGATATAAAGCAGGTAGACTGAGATCTTAAGCAAAGCCTAGGTGAGCCTGAATATTCTCTGGCATTTAGCGATGATATAAAACCCACAAAGCATATTAACGTGGTGTTTCAGTGATATCGTTCCACCTGGAGGTAGGCTGGTGTTCAGTGTCTTAAATATCTGGAAACAAGCGCTGACTAAAACCATTTAAAAATGATGGATCTGCAGATTTACAGCGCTTATTGAACTGAATCTAAATTTCACTAGGCTATTGAAAGCTGCTTGGTTGGGTAGTAAGAAAAAACCCTGGGGGTATCCACCTGGAAAATTCCAGATTTTTTGTCTTCCTTCAGAGCTGGAATCATATGTCAACAGAGAATGTATAATGTACATTCTGCTTCTAGCAATACATTAAAATGGTTGTTTAATAAAAAGGCAACAGGTTTACAGTATGTACAATATGCAGTGACTGCTCCCATCACCTCACAAGTTCAAACAATTTAGCCATGGGTAATATAAAATTTTTCTCAGAAGTTACATTAATTAATAATAATAATAATAATCCTTATTTTATTAAAATAAATACACTAGCTATATATTACTTCCCAAAACCCTTTTGGGGGCTGGTGAGTAGATAAAAAAGGGAATAACGTTTTCCTTCCCGTGTGTATTATAATCTCATTGCTCTAATTAAATGAGAGACTGCAGCAGCATGCGATGCATTAAGGATAATAGGGAGAAAGAAAATTAAGATATCAGGGCTTTACATAAATCCATACAGGTTCGAGCTTTTCAAGATTTACACACTTATAAACATTGTCTGGGATGTGGTGGTTCACCTTGAGCTTGTTGATCAGAAAGGTTGGCAGCTTGGTGGTTTGAAACCCTAATGCTACATAACAGCATGAGCTCCCATTACTTGTCCCAGCTTCTGCCAACCTAGCAGTTCGAGAGCACATTAAAAAATGCAAGTAGAAAAATAGGGACCATTTTGGTGGGAAGGTAACAGTGTTCTGTGCACCTTTACTGTTTAGTCATGCCGGCCATATGACCATGGAGAGGTTTTTGGACATCGCTGGCTCTTTGGCTTTGAAACAGAGATGAACATCACCTCCTAGAGTCGGGAACAACTAGCACATATGTGCAAGGGGAACCTTTACCTTTACTTTAAACATTGCCATCAAACAACGATTTTGAATGTTACATACATCCTTTTGAGAAAAAATAATGAAAAGCATAAATGGAGATTGATCATATTAACTATATTTAATTGTAATGAATATCAGTTGAATTGTATCTGGCCCCGCTCACTATTTTTGAGAAGAAACCCCAGAACAGCAGTGAAAGGTGAAGTATGGTCCTCAGCAAAACTTGAGCATTCCATGAAAAATGAAAGAGGTTGGCAAAACGACACAATACTAGTGTGTCTCTGCATGTGTGTGCATGCATGTGCCAATGTGTAAAACACACACACACACACACACACACACACACACACACACACACACACAGATTGCTCAGTTATAGCTCCTATTCTAAAATGATTTCTATTTATTGGAAGTAGATATAGAATTTATCCTGCTTACTGAGAACTCTTCAGTTGGCTGTGAAATCACTGAGGCATTGCAAAAGCCTATCACAAGTCTAAAGCAAGACAAATCTAAGTTGTCACTGAGCCTGTTTTACAGTTTGGGCCAAATGCTTTTTCTTCCTTCCTGCAGCAGGATTTTACTTTTGCCTGTACCGATTCTGCCTGCTTTAGCATTTATAACATTTTCAGTAACTCATTCTCAGAATGAAAATATCATCATGTAACTATATAGTGAAGAAAGAATCAGGACGTGCCGAAAGTATGACCTATTTCACCTCTATTGTGAAAGCTAAAAAAGGATAATTTTCTCCACATCCCACAACTTCCAAATTGCATCACTCCAAACGTAATTGAAGAAGCAAAGGAAAAATAAAATGTTTTACGGGACACTAAAATGCTAGATGTATACAGTAAGTTGAAACAATAGCAGAACTCTAAGGAAAGAGCTGTTTACAAAATCTGCACGACTATTTGATTCTGTCCAGCAGAGGCAGGAAAAGTAGAAAAACTCAGCAATGGTTTTGATGCTTGCTGTCTTTCCATCAACATAAGAACTTCAGGGTTTCTCATTAGCAGCACTCAGGAACTGCAGGTATCTTCTGACACACCCTCCTAACAGGAAGACAAAGAATGACTTCAGAAAAAAAAATCAAAACAATATTTTGACAGCAAACCTAGGGAGGGGATTTGGTTATCTGTTTACTTCATAAAAATTACTCTATTATCTTATCTTTACCTTTCCAACCTGACTATAAATAAACAGTTGAAAAACTGTATAGAACAATGGCCCAAATTGTAGGAAAAAGAAATGTTTTACCCCTGTTAACTTTTCTCTTTTAAGATCCACACATCTAGGAATCTGGCTTTTTAAAGTTCTGGATATTTTTCTATCTCAATTCAAAATTTTACTGTCAGAGTACAACATGTGTACAATGAGATTAGCTGAGCTTCCTCCCCAACCCAATACAACTCACAGTGAAAGACAGAAAATCCCTAACCCAGTGAATCCTACTAACAAACACACAATCCTACTGCCCCAGGTGAACTTAATGCACGTTGTGTCGACCCCCATAGTCAATACTATGTTATTGTAAAGTTATTTTCCATTCACAAGTCTGACAGCCACAGATAAAAACTGTTCTTCCGCCTGTTTGTGTGGCTGCCTATGTTCTATTTCCTTCCCGACGGCAGGAGAGTAAAGAAGTGCTGACCAGGGTGTGAGTCATCCCCGAGGATTTTTCTTACTCTTCTAAGGGCGCAAGCCCTAGCAATGTGGTCTAGTGGTATCAAGGGACAGCCCATGATGTTTTATGCTCTGTTCACCACCCTCTGTAATGTCTTTCTATCCATGGCTGTCAAGCCGGCATACCACACCGTAATACAACAAGTGAGAACACTTTCTATTTTGAAGGAGGTCATCAGTTGCTGTTCCACTTCATTTTTTGCAAGACCCTGAGGAAGTGGAGTCACTGTTGGGCCTTTCTGGCCACCTGGGTTGTGTTGATTTTCCAAGTGAGATCTTTGCTGAGGTAGACTTTTAGTCTCTGGTTGGTAGTAATTCTCTGGGTCTTTAGTATAGGTCAGTTTCATCATCATCTGTCTGAAGACTGCATTGAAGAGGGCTAAATGCATGAGCTTTATCCCAGATCTATGTTCCATCTTCAATGACTTTATAAGCCTTTGTCATAATTGATCTTTTGTACCATTTTTTTAACAGTACATTCAATATATACTTTTCAAATAGGTCAGCTGGAACATTTTCCACAATGGGGATTTAACAAAAGTGATCAGTAGCTGTCTCCTGTGATCTCTGCAAGCGATTATAAGCATTTTTAACCATAAAAAGTGTTAGATAATGATTGTGGTGTAAGTGGAAAGAAGGATTTCATATTTCCGTGCACTGTTCTTAAACTCATGATAAAGAAGTTGAGTACCATTACCTGTTTAATAAAATGTATGAATGCTATAAGTGACAAAGGTAATTTATGGCAGTCATTGGAATGGCAATATGTGGACAGAGAGAAAAATATTCCCATGTTCAAAAGAGTTCCACATCAACTGACAGCTGGTCTAATATGATCAATTTCAGCATTTTGGTTAACAAGATTTATATTTATAACAAGGTGTATGCACTTTCACCAGGAATCCTTTATGAATCTGAAGTTAGATCAGCATATTCTTGATCTTTTTGCATTTTCCAATGCTCAAATCTACTTTTCAAAACTATTCAGCATTTTTCAAATTTCCCCCCTTATATAACCTTGAGGATAAACTTTTTCTATTTCATTAAAGGAAAGAGATTACCCAGTCTGGAAAAGGCAATATTGTGCATTGTCATGATATTCTGATTATGTTACTATAACCTTATAGTAAAAGTAGCATTAGCATGCATAACTCTAGCATCATTCTTGAAGAGCTGATTTCAATCTTGTAAGTTTGAACCCTCCCTTCCTTTATCTTCATGAGAATGAAGAAGACTTACTTAAATTACATTTCTGCCTATACTCAGAATTTGTTTATCTGATCTTACCTGGATTGTGGCTCTTCTTGTTCCCGCTACAGTTACACAGATATTAATAGGCTCCACAATCCACAATAGGATCAACTTATCTCCATAACTAGCTCTTCTTCTAATTCATGCACATCCTCTTTTTACCATAAGATTTGCCTTTTTGGTTAGTGCAAGCCCAGCTCATTGTAGCTTGTTTATTAAACCAAGATTAACCAAACCATTCAAGCATTCATTTTTTATATCTGATTTATGGTAGCAACTAAAAAAAGTATATGTGTAAGGTTGTTGGCCCAAACCTATGTGCTGTAGATGTTACCTAATGTGATTGACCAAGCATTCATGCAAGGTAGAGGAAAGTGGATATACTTGGGGCTCCAGTTTAAATCAAGTGCCACTGCTGAAATTCAACACACTTCATTTTATACTATAAAACCACATATATACTTCAAAATTTTCTGATCTTTCATCACTTGTTTCTGATTTTTAAGGCATGAGCAGTTTAGGCTAATATCCCAGAATAAGCATGGACAGAGGGGGTGCACTTAATTAGCTAAGCTTTTCAATTCTGGTTTTTTTTAATAGGCTAATTATAAACTTCGTTTTACCTCCTGATCTTTGCCTGGATGTTGTTAACTATATTCAACTCTAATACAGTTAATGTTGTGTTACCTCTCCTTGTTCCAGTAATAGAACCATTTGCAAAATTCTTCAGCACAATTACAATACCAGTTAGACTGACATTTCTCATCTATGAAATACAATAATAATACAATAGCAGAGTTGGAAGGGACCTTGTAGGTCTTCTAGTCCAACCCCCTGCATGGGCAGGAATCTTATACCATTTCAGACAAATGGCTGTCTAACATCTTTTTAAAGACTTCCAGGGTTGGGGCATTCACAACTGCTGGAGGCAAGCTGTTCCAGAGGTTAATTGTTCTTACTGTTAGGAAATTTCTCCTTAGTTCTAAGTTGCTTCTCTCCTTGGTTAGTTTCCACCCATTGCTCCTTGTCCTGCCCCCAGGTGTCTTGGAGAAAAGTTTGACTCCCTCTTCTTTGTGGCACCCTCTGAGATATCGGAACACTGCTATCATGTCTCCCCTGGTCCTTCTCTTCATCAAACTAGACATACCCAGTTCCTGCAGCCGTTCTTCATATGTCTTAGTCTCCAGTCCTCTAATCATCTTGGTTGCTCTTCTTTGCACTCTTTCCAGAGTCTCCACGTCTTTTCTACATCGTGGCGACCAAAACTGTATGCAGTATTCCAAGTGTGGCCTTACCAAGGCACTATACAGTGGCATTAACACTTCACGCGATCTAGATTCTATCCCTCTGTTGATGCAGCCTAGAACTGTGTTGGCTTTTTTGGCAGCTGCTGCACACTGCTGGCTCATATTTAAATGGTTGTCCACTAGGATTCCGAGATCCCTCTCACAGTTGCTACTATTGAGCAAGGTACCACCTATACTGTACTTGTGCATTTGGTTTTTCTTGCCTATATGTAGGACCTTACTTTTTTCACAATTGAATTTCATTTTATTAGACAGTGCCCAATGTTCAAGTTTGTCTAGATCCTTCTGTATCTTAAGCCTATCTTCTGGAGTGTTGGCTATTCCTGCCAGCTTGGTGTCGTCTGCGAATTTGATGAGTTCCCCATTTATCCCCTCATCCAAATCGTTGATGAAGATGTTAAAGAGTGCTGGGCCTAAAACAGAGCCTTGGGGGACTCCACTGCATACTTCCTTCCATGTAGATGCAGTTCCATTGAGGACTACACGTTGAGTGCGGTTGGTCAGCCAGTTACGAATCCATTTGGTGGTGGTGCTGTCTAACCCACAATTTTCTACTTTATCTAATAGTAGGTTATGGTCTACTTTATCAAATGCCTTACTGAAGTCCAGGTAAATTATATCAACAGCATTCCTCTGGTCCACTGATTTTGTTACTTTGTCAAAGAATGCAATTAGATTCGTCTGGCATGATCTGTTTTTGACAAACCCATGTTGGCTTTTGGCTATTACTTTGTTTGCTTCTAGGTGTTCACTTATTTGTTGTTTAATTATCTTTTCCAGAATCTTTCCTGGTATTGAGGTCAGGCTGATGGGTCTATAGTTTCCTGGATCTGTTTTTTTTCCTTTTTTGAAGATGGGAACCACATCTGCTCTTTTCCAGTCTTCTGGCAGTTCCCCGGTGCTCCAGGATCTCTGAAAGATATAGTTCAGTGGTTCTGAGATCTCGTCTGCCAGTTCCTTCAGAACCCTGGGGTGTAATCCATCCGGTCCTGGTGATTTGAACTCGTCCAGGGCAGACAGGTGCTCACTTACCATTTTCTTCTCTATTTCAACTTGTGTTCCTAATCTGATATTTGTGGTGCTGTTTTTGATTGATTGGACTGTTTTATCCCTTTGTGTAAAGACAGATGCAAAGAAAGAGTTAAATAGTTCTGCTTTCTCCCTGTTGCTTATCATCTTCTTGCCATTTTCTCCCAGCAGTGGACCAATTGTTTCCTTAACTTTTTTCTTATTTTTAACATGTTGGAAGAAGCTTTTTTTGTTATTTTTTACTTTTTTGGCAAGCCTTTCTTCATTGTGAGCCTTAGCTTTCCTCACTTCATCTTTACAGGCTCGGGCTATTTGCTGATATTTTGCCTTGGTTATGTCCCCCTTTTTCCACTTTTTATATTTATCCTTTTTGTCTTTCAATTTGTCAGAGAGTTCTTTATGCAGCCATGCTGGTTTCTTTTGGGAACTGTTATTTTTCTTCTTCATTGGTATTGCGCTGGACTGGGCTTTTATAATCTCATTTTTCAAAATTTCCCAAGCTTCTTGAGTTGTTTTCCCCTTGAGGATTCTCATCCATGGAATCCTTCCCAAGCTCTCTCTGAGTTTGTTGAAATTAGCTCTCTTGAAGTCTAAGACTCTAGTTTGACTTTGTTCAACTACTTTTGTTTGCATAATGTTGAATTCCAGTATTTCATGATCGCTTGCCCCCAAAGTTCCTGTAGCTTCTACACCTTCTATCATTTCCTCTCTGTTAGTGAGAATTAAGTCCAATATTGCTGATCCCCTTGTTCCCTTCTCTACCTTTTGGGAAACAAAGTTGTCTGCTAGGTTTGTTAGGAACCTGTTGGATCTTCCACTTGGTGCAGAGTTTGTTTCCCAATTGATGTCAGGGTAGTTAAAATCTCCCATTACTATTGCAGTGTGCTTCCTACATACCTTAGTTAGCTGGTTAGCAAAAAGTACATCCACTTCCTCTGCTTGGTTGGGTGGCCTGTAGTATAGACCTATGACAATATCATTCCCCCCCCAACCTTTAATATTGACCCAAATACATTCAAGATAGTTCTCATCATTGTTGTGCTCTATTTCTGTAGAGATGTAATTATTTCTTATATATAGTGCAACTCCACCTCCTCTTTTATTTGGTCTATTTCTTTTAAATAATTTAAATCCTTCTAGCTGTATGTTCCATTTGTGGGTTTCATCCCACCAAGTTTCTGTAATGGCAACAATATCGTATCTGCCCTCATTTACTTGAATTTCTAATTCACCCTGTTTATTCCTCATACTCTGTGCATTGGTGTATAGACATTTGAGTCCATTTTGATTGACCCTGTGTTTTCTGTCTACGAAACCTGTGTTATGCCTGACTATGGTTCTCTTTGTCCCTATTTCTTTGCCACTTGTATGGTTCATGTACATGGTATGGCACCCACTGTTAATTGTTTGGTTTTGCTTGACAGCAGTGTTGATAATATTACCTGCACAATTATCTATGTTACACGCACTGATAACCCTATGAATTTTAGTTTGCTGGGGACAGAAATATTCTTTATCTATTGATTCTCTGTCCCCACTATTCAGTTTAAATGTTTAGCCAGGAAATCTGTGAATTTAGTGCCAAGTAACTCAGTCCCTTTCTTGGATGGGTGCAAACCATCTCTTTTGTACAGTTTATCATTGGACCAGCTGCAGGCATCATGACTAATAAGACCAAAGCCTTCCTTTTTACACCACTCCTTTAGCCACACATTAAACTCTGCTATGCGCTGGCCCTTTCCTTTTTGTTCCTTGTACAAGGAACAAAAAATGTTTGTGGTCAGCCTCTTTTGGACAAATGCTAAAGCAAGTGTAAGCTAACAGTTTCTTCTAACAATGGCCATCTCAAGCAGAAGCTCAAGTAAAATTATTAGTTCAGTCTAAAGCAAATGGATGGTTTTATGAAATATTTTAAGGGTCTGTTAGCAAGCCAATAGGCCAAATATTTAGCAGACCAATAGGCCAGGCCCTCAAGTTGGTTTCATGATTGCACTCTTACATAATATTAAATGTCAAATGGGGATGTTGTATTTTTAATGTTTTCTTAGTATACATTTCTGAAAGTCTTAGGAGCAAACAAGAAAACAAATATGTTAAGTTGGGTGAATGGAAGCGACAGACTAGGTCTTGGCAGCAACAACTCTTTATTAGCAAAGATCAACTAAGTACAAACAGCAAAGATTCGGTCTGACAGCAGCCCTTTTATAGGGAGCTGTCAGACTGTCAGCCAATCAGATTAAACCTCTGTTCCCGCTTGAACAGAGGACCTTGGTGGAAGCCATTATAACTATTACAGGGATGTAACAAAATAAATAATAAAACAAGCAATACTGATTCCAGAAATATACTATGCTGAGAAAAGGATTAGAGGAAGATACACACACACACACTTACATACATACTTACATACGTATACATACATACATACATACATACATACATAAATATATACTGTATATATAAATACATATATAATATATACTTGTGTCACAACACCCTGTTAAGCCCCAATTAAGGGAGGAAGCATACTGCTTTCCTTTTCTACCTTTCGGCTCATCACCAGAGACCATCTAGACAGAAAGCTATGAGTTCCATTGTGTACTTTTTTTATATGTGTGTTAGGTTTTTGCATGGATCAATAAATAAATCAGGGAGACTAGGATAGATCTATTTCGAGCTTTTTAGCTCTCATCAGCTAGCCATACCCTTACTGGCCCAGTGAGAGCTAAAAAGCTCAAAATAGATCTATACTAGTCTCCCGGATTTATTTATTGATCAGCTCAAAAACCTAACACACGTATATAAATATATACAGTATATATGCCTTACATTTGTCACTGAATTTCTTTCCGGGTCTCTTGTGCTCCATAAGAGTGAAAATCTATGTGGTGCTCCCAAATATTTGCAACGTCTGAGGGATTTCTTGGCATCAATTAAAAGAAACAGCACCAAGCGAGAAAGTTCCAGCCGAGCAAACATTGGATCAAAGCCCATGGAGCTTTAATAGGGATTTGGAGAGACAGTTTTATTTTCCATGGCTTCTCTTTCTTCAGTGAATGTGTTTTTCCACTAATCTGTTTTAGCTCTGCTTACAAACAAAGCAAGAAACCGTGACAAAGCCAATGCAGGCTTTGTGTGGCTTGTTAAAATTACCAGTCCCTTAAGGGTGGGACAAATGTCTGGCACAATCAATACTTTTGTTGTCCCTCAGTGCAGCAAACCAAGAAAGGTATCTTTGGCACAGCTGTTTGTATAATTAATAATGTGTCTTCTGCTGGTCCCTGAGTCACAACAAGGGCTGCAAAGAGGTAACTAAATAAGCAGTTTGATCGCTGTATGGAACCTGGACTGCATTTTTCAAATTCAGAAGTTTCAAACTTGAGAGCAAAGTGATATTTACAGAACTGGGAAATTTGGGGTGTCGCATCTCCCCAAAATGACCAAGTTTCAGAAAGGGTGATTTATAGTATTAAAACAAATATAAATAAATAAAAATGACAGTATCACAAGGAAAATGCTGAGCTCTTAAGAGTTAATTTGGAAACTTTCTCAAGTGATTGGCAATCTTGCAAGATTTTGACTTTTGTAAAGGATAGGTGTGTCAAAAGAAACTGCTAATTCTTGTGCTAGCTTAATGGAGAAAGAGGTGCCCAGTATTTGATAGATAATATTTATTTTGATCAGCAGCTCAGAACACTTTGATATTCTCAGTGTTGCCCCCTCCCAAGCACTTTGCAAGCCCTCAGAGATATTTTGCAACAAGCTATAATTATACTCATTGACTTATAAGAATAGCCACGTGTATTTGACTTGTGCAGATGAACTTTAAGGGATCAAAATGTTCACCTCAGTCACTACCACATTAGATCATGGTATGGGGGTCAGGGGGAGAAAGGGTAGGACTTTAGAAATACTCAACCTGCAGTGCTATGTCACTGGGATACTCTGGAAACATTGCTTCTTGGAGTGGGTGGGTGAAAGCCATGGACGCAGACATTGGCATTGGCATGAGCTCTCAGTAGTGGGAAAACCATCAGCCCTATCCTAAACCCTGCACATCTCAAGGCTCTCCAAATGCAAGTCAGGAGTTTTGCAATTCAAGATTTTCTGCCAATTTGCTGGAAGAAATTTGGCTCAGCCACCAAGGAGGGCAGCAGAGTTAGCACGGTTAGATACAGCACTGCTGAAGGAACAGTGCCAAATCTCTGTTGGAAAGTGCCCACATGTAAATCAATGTTCTTTCAGCAAATATACAATTGTTCAACCCTTAAAAATATAAGACTGTTTAAATTTTGGTTGAAGGTTGAAGGCCATGATCACCCCAACAAAGTTCCTTCTCAATCATTACCTTTTGGTCACCCATGAGATGACCATCTTGGCATGATGGGAGGGCTCAAAACTTCAATTTTGAGCCCTTCTGAGAAAGAGGCAGGTGGAAATGTCAGGTCACCCTTGCTAGTAAGGTAAAATGGGAAGTGAAGATAAGACTAAATGACAGTGATGTTATGTATTGAATGTATACAGTTGTGTTAAGTCTACTAAAGTGAAACTAACCTTCACTTTCAGCTCCAACTGTTTTGCAGGGAAACTTTGAATAATTGGGTGGGTTTTTCAGCATTATGATTGGTTAAAACCCTTTGGGCCCAGAGTATAAGTTACAGGCATTTGCCTGCTGTTCCTTACTTCCAGTTTTTGAGTCAATAAATACTGTTGTAGGTATGCTGGTCTGGTTCTTGCCTAGTGAAGCCCACTGCACAATAAGTAGAGTAAAGGAAACCAAAATAAAATCAATCTTGGGAGACGTAATGACACATTGTCTTAATTTTGGACATATTTAACATACATACTCATCATACTCTTTCTTTCTAGGTAGGCATTATTATGCAGAGTGCAGAAAAGAATATAAGCGGTAAACAAGATGAAATAAAGTCAAGAGCTAAGATAAAAAAGAAAGAAACCTAACTAAATGTGATTTACACTTCTGCTATTTAATATGCTTCTCCAAACTTTGCTACTCATGTGGCAAACACTGCATTCATTCTCCTTCAATATTTAGTCCAAATGGCCCAATCGTTTTGTCTTGTTTCCACCTATCAATTTTTGTCACTTAGTAGGTTTAGGTTTAGGTTTCTAAGGTTTTTATACCGCCCTACTCCCGAAGGACTCATGGCAGCGTACAGCCAAAGTAAAACAGATATATAAAAGTTATAACCCCCCCCCCCCAATTGCATTTATTAGCTTTCTCCCAAACTCATCTCTCATTCTTCCATTATCACCATTCAATGGAGTGCAAATCCAACTATCATACTCCATGAATGCCTTTTTATATTTCTAGGGGTTGGCTCAAGGATATATGCTGGCATAGGCTATATTGACTGATGGCACCACTTCCCACCATGGTGAAGATTTGTATTTTTACAATGATTCAGAAGGAGGAGCAGTGCTTTGGTTCCCTAGGTTTGTGCCTACTTGATCCTAGTACAAAGCTGGCATTCAAAAGTCAACAACCTAAATTATACCACTTCATATTTCCAGGATTACATTTTTGCCCATTCCATGGATGTATTCATCAATCTGTTGCACAAAATATTCTTCTACTTATTAGTCCTCTTTCTGTAGTTTCACAATTAAAGCAGAGTTTTATTCCTTTTCTTCTGTTTTTTTTTAGCGTATGGCATGTGTTAGCCAGGGATCGCCGAAGGGGCTGGCAGCCTCTGTGAAAGGCCAGTTTTCCATTTATTATGTCCTTTACATAAACACTTACAAAACTGTCAAAGGGTTCCAATTCAGAGTTGGTGTGGCTTGGAGGATTCCTACTTTGCTTTGGACAACTTCTAAAGCATACTTACCGGTAGTTCTGTCAACAGAATGGTCAATGCCTGGAATGCACTACCTGGCTCTGTTGTTACATCCTCAAATCCCCATAACTTTAACCTTAAACTGTCTACTGTTGACCTCACCCCATTCCTAAGAGATCAGTAGGGGTGTGCATAAGCGCACCAGCATGCCTAACTTCCCTGTCCTAATGCCCCCATTTATTTGTACCCATTTTTTGTGTTCTTACTTATTTTTATTCTTATTCCTGTTATCTTGTACATGAGTGACAAAATGAATGAATGAATGACTGAATGAATAAGTTGTTGTTGTCTCCTTAGATTTGCTTGCTTCCTGTCTTCATGACATTTAAAAAGAATCCATTCTAAGCAGCAGGCTTCGTATGCCATCTACGTTGCAGGTTGCTGATTTCTGGGGGGAAATACTTGCATTTTTTTTACAGGGATCCATAAAAATGTATCTTTCCGTGAAAATTCAGCAACAAAAGAAATAGAGTTTATGTTGTTTCGGTCAAACGGAAAAGGGCATACTACTGCATTGTATGGAATTCTGTTCTACAATTTATTCCATGATTATTAATCTTGTTCCTTAGATATATAACATATTTTTAATTACTGCAGACTACAGCTATATACATATGCAGTTTTATTGTCTCTTTGTTATGGTTATAGGTTTTCTTCTTCACCTCCTGTATAATTCTTCTCCTAGGCACACTGCAGGGAATGCTGAGTTCATTGGAACTTTTGGCTTCTCATCTCCACACTGAATTTTTCAACTTTTCCTTATCATCCCACCTTTTGCCAGTAATGGCTTCTGTAGCTGTGACCTAAGCATTCACTTGAGTTGCCCTTCTTAATTTGCTAATCTAATAGATAAATGATTGCTGGGCCTCTGAGATTAGTTAAACAAATTAATTGCATGTGAAGTTTGCTGTAGGAATAGGTGAAAATCAATTTGTTGTACTTCATATTTATTTTACCTCTTCTTTTTAACAATACATAGTTTGTCCCTCATTCACGTCTGATATTGTATGCACAAAGTTTAAAGTGAAAACCAAACCAAAAGTGTAACATGTAGTCACTTGGAAATATTTAAACATGCTATGTTTGAGGAAGCCAGTTTTTCTCTCTAAAGAGAGAAATTTTATTTTCTAAAACTTATTTCTAAAGAAAGACATATCCAGATTGCTAAACATCTGTTTCGGTTTAGTTTAAAAATGCATAACATTTCTGCAGTTTCCTCTGAAGATTCAGATAATATATTTATTAAAATATCAAATATTTGGCTTCTACGTTACACTGATCATTGGGAAAAATATTCAGTTCTAATCTTGACACCCAAGAAGTTGAATGAGAGACTCACAAAGACATTCTCCACAGCTCTGAGGCCACTTTCATGTGTGATCTTAGGATATAGTTTTGGTGTTAGTAATCCTGTACTTGAATGGTTTCCTTCCCATAATTTCTGGAGATCTTAAGAAGGACATTTCATTTCAGTAAAAGTAAAAAAAACACCCTCAAAGCTGCCTTGCAACACAACACAGATTCTTGCCCACAAAGCAAAGCAAAACAGTCCCCTTGCTTTCTTTTGGCTGCCTTGAGCAGCACTTCAAATAAGTTTCATCCAACTTCCAAATGAGGCAGGCAAAGCAACATGATTCTTTGTGTCAAACCAAATCACATCACCTCTTCCATATGGCAAAGGCATTTGGGTTGCTTCCATGATACAAAGCTCTTCATTGAAGTGAATCTAAGCTATTTCATGCAAGCTTAGTATAGGTTTCTGTTTTTGTGTCTTATTTTTCAGACTACATTTGAGATTGGCTTAATTATATCTTTTGGTGGGGTTTTGATTATTTTGTTGTGTTTTTCATTATTTCTGATGTAACAGCAGAACATATAGAAAATTTGGATCAATGGTATTAGCATTAATAATTCTCAGTCTGTTATTCAATCAGAATAACCATATAGTGGCTTTGTCATTAATTGACTATGTGTTTGCATGGCATCTTAATGCATTTACAGTTTGTTCAAGCATTCAGTTGAATACATGGAAGACACAAACTGCAAATGTAATAGGCTTCTCTGACACTATGAAAGGGAATTATGATAATTGGCAACCTATTACCAGGCTGAAACATTAGCGAATTGTTCCCACAAAAGGGAAGAAAATAGCAAGTTTGCCTCAGTTTTAAGAGGTGAACATTAAAGACTTAACACCCTAACAACCTTACTGATAAATGGGATAAGATTATGCATATATGGTAAAATACCTATATCCAGTTTTGAAGATTCTATAACTAATCCCCATTTCCTTTCCTTTCAATAAATCTCGTTTATAAGATTATGAGCATCTGGCCTTCCTGCTGGTAAATAGATAATAATAATAATAATTTTAATACTTATAAACCGCTCCCTCTCCCCATGGGGACTCGGGGCGGTGCACAGGTAAAATAAAAACAATAAATACATACAAACATTTCTTAAAAACAAATTAAACCTAACCTGCACTAAAATTTCCCATTAAAACTGAACTATATTAAAACTACCCAGTAAAACCCCAAAGACAGAGAGACTATCCTAGGCCGGCCAGACAGAAAAGATGAGTTTTTAATTTAAGACGGAAGGAGCGGAGGTCCGTGGTCGTCCTAATATTGGGGGGAAGGTCATTCCAGAGGGCCAGGCCCGCCACAGAGATAGCCCTTCCCCTGGGTGTCGCCCGCTGACAGTGTCTAGTGGACGGCACCCGGAGAAGTCCCTCTCTGTGGGAGCGAATCGGCCGTGAGGATGTATGAGGCAGGATCCGATCCCGCAGGTAGCTAGGTCCCGAGCCATGGAGCGCTTTAAAGATGATAATTAACACCTTGAAGCGCACCCGAAAGACGACAGGTAGCCAGTGCAGCTCGCGCAAGAGCGGTGTTACATGGGTGAACCTAGCGGTTCCCATAATTGCTCGCGCGGCTGCGTTCTGGACTAGCTGAAGCCTTTGGGTGCACCTCAAGGGGAGCCCCATGTAGAGAGAGTTACAATAGTCCAGTCGGGATGTCACGAGCGCATGAGTGACTGTGCGAAGGGCGTCCCGATCCAATAGGGGGCGCAATTGGCGAACCAGGCGATGCAATAGGATACCATGGTCGATGGTATCGAAAGCCGCCGAGAGGTCTAATAGGACCAGGATGGAGGAACAACCCCCATCTCTGGCCCTCCAGAGATCATCAACCAACGCGACCAATGCCGTCTCGGTGCTGTGCCCGGGCTGAAAGCCGGACTGGCGCGGATCTAGATAGTCAAATAGATGCAAGAGGTTTCCCAATAGGAAAAGAGGCTAGTTGTGCAGGCCAGTACTTTTCCTAAGTTTTACATATTCATGTGGAAAATCTGAAGTGAACGTCTACATGTATTAGCCCGAGTTGAAATTATTGCTTTTTGTATAATCTTAAATGTGAATCAAACAGGATCCTGGATCACACTGACAGCTATAATTATAATGACAAATATGAGTAGAGCCAGGGGTGGGCTGCTAAGGGTTTGCCTGGGTTTGGGAGAGCCTATAGCTAATGTTATGGCCCATTCAGAAAACCTCCACATCTCATCCCTGGCTGGCCCCACCCATCTCACCCCTCCCAGGAGTTCTCCATGCAGCCCATTTTGGATGCAAAGTAAGTGCAGGACCTGTGCAGGAGCCATGTAAAGGCTCGGGGAGAGGGGAAAATGGGCCTCCTGGAAATTTGGGAAGGCCGCAAAAGACCTCCGGAGCCCAGGGGAGGCAGTTTTTGCCCTCCCAGAGGCTCAAAGAAAGGCCTTCGGAGCCTGGGGAAGGCAAAAACACCCCCTGCTGTGGTACTTTACCACGCCCATGGCCATGCCCACCCAGCAACTGGGCAGAGAACCTGTTGCTGAAATGTTTGAAGCCCATCCCGAGTAGAGCTCTCATTCAGATCTCTGACTGAAAATACAGAAGTCAGAAAAAGGACATACAATCCTTCTTTACTCCATTGGACGACCCTTATGTGCTGATCTGAAGGCCTAATTGAGAAGTTGTCATATGCAGAGCCATAATTGTCTGGGAATAGACTGATGCCTAAATGTTCATTTTTCCTTGCTTGATAGAAGAAATTAGCATCCATTTACTTCCTATATTTCCCATTCAGGACCAGCCTAACAGAATATTTACACTACATATTTTGACTTCATTCTCGTAAAATTGGAAAATGATATTTCCCCACAACATGATAAAAATTGATCTAGATCAGTGACAGAACATTCAGTTACTTTTGCCTACATTTGAATTATTCATAGTTTTACTTTTTTCAGACCACTAAAAATAAAGTATTGATTTTGGTAAATTCTTATAAAAGGAAAATGAGAAAAATTGAATATTCACCAGTTTGGTTCAGCCTCATTTTTAAATAAAGTTATTCCAGCATAACAAACCTCCGGACAATATTAGCATGCAGTAGAGCTATAACAATGAACAGGTGATAAATTAAATATCCCATCTTGATTAAATTCATAAGGACTCAGACTAAAACTGGAAAAAAATGATGAATGGAATTGCTTTAAATTCCATGTTTTTTTCATTCTTATGAAAAATTGTGTGAACATTAGTTCATTCTATGAGAAAATGAGCTAAATATTTGCACCTCTTCCCTGGTCAAAATCATATTGAGTAGTCTATAGGAACATAGATTTATTGCTTCTTCTAGTTATATTTTGAAGTCGTTAATGGATAGCTGTTGTCCTTTAAGTGGAAATTATATTTAACATTTGAGTTTATTAGTATGTTTTGCGTGTTGAATTAAAAGCTGAAATAAATAAAGTCCATTACCTGGGACTAAAGGAAGATCATAAATGGCTCATCTCTTCATAACTGCCAATTGTGAAGTTTGCTGATTTGAGAAGTCTGGAATGGAATTTAGAAACACCCCCCCCCCCCAAAAAAGAACCAGTTCATAGAAATGAAACCAATGACATTGATAATGGCCTCTGACATGACAGATAAAAGGAAAAGAAAGAAATTGCACCAATTTCTCAGTAGTTTCTGGCAGCTCTTGATAGCTATTATTGGACATATCCAATTTTGCTTCTTCACTCTAATTAGGGGGTAAGCATTGGTGACCCATTGACATATAATGGCTAGGGTGGATCTAGCCCGTTAACAAGAAAGGCTCCATATTTCTTAAACCATCCGAATGTTACTGAGGAGAAGAGAAGAGAAGAGAAAATGTGAAAAGGAAAGAAGTCTGTGGGCCAAATCACTTGGGCTGAAATTAACTAAATGACTTTTTATGTACAAATTGCAATTAGGCAGGGTTTTAAATGGGTTTTAGCACGGGTTTAATAATTTAATATGTTTTTAATGATGTATATTGTTTTTATTGTGGTTTTAATAATGCCTGTGCACCGCCCTGGGTCCTAACAAGGAGAAGGGCGGGGTATAAATTCGAAAAAAAATAATAACTGAAGGTTTGTTGGTTGGTTTGTTTTTTGGGAGATCTTGATGCTCTCTGGAGATTTTGGGCTTTAGTTCTCATCAACTCTAATTTAACATGGACAACAAGAAGGGACTGTAGGAAATGTAGCATCGCTGACTCAGCTCATAGTGAAAAATAGGACAAATTAAGCAATCCAGTAGCTGGATATATATATATATATATATATATATATATATATATATATATATATATATATATATATATATATATATATATATATATATATATATATATATATATATATATATATATATATATATATATATATATATATATATATATATATATATACTGATATATATATATATATATACTGATATATATATATATCAGTACTTCAGAAGTCATCCTGGAGCCCCTGGAGCTTTCATTTTGCAATCTTTGGAGCACTTCTTAATAAGAAGACTGAAAATGGACTTCCTGCAATATAGGCACTACAGCAGATATATATCCCCCTTATGAAAACAAAAACGAAAATGAAAACAAAACACACCATCCATGATATTTGTATTTATGTACCCATAGCTGTCAATCCTACAAATGTATTAAATCGTTTGCTCTTCATCGGTGAAGACTCTCAGTCATCCAGGTCATAGTTGTCTCAGAGTTGCTTTTTCAAAAGGCAAGTGGACTGCTCTTTCCCAGAGGAAAAAAAGAGTCCAGTTGCCTTTTGTAAAAGCACCTTTGAGATCCTTTGCTGCTTATCTCTCCCAAAGTTCATGGTAGTCCTTTCCTAGTTTTTCTTGCCTTTGCACTTAAAGCAGGGATGTCCAAACTTGGGAACTTTAAGACTTGTGGACTTCAACTCCCAGAATTCCCCAGCCAGCATAGCTGGCTGGGGAATTCTGGGAGTTGAAGTCCACAAGTCTTAAAGTTCCCAAGTTTGGACATCCCTGACTTAAAGGGTATGTTTCACTCTTGCCAGGAAACCATAGATGAGTATCCTAAATGCATCAGGCCCACCATGTATGTGTGTTGGTTGAAATTTAACAGTTTATAAGCCCCCTTTGTAACCTCAGTGTAAGCGGCTCACATTTAACAGATGCAACAGGTCTGAGTTTTGTCTTGACATTTGCTTAAAACTTGTTGCCTGAACTCTGGATCAGGCAGTTACATTTATGTTAAAATGTAAATAATTGCATCATTTGCATCCATTTATATTATTTGCATAAGATATAATTATGCAAATATAGTAAATATCTTGCAAATTTTAATTTCATTAATTAATTAATTAATTAATTACATTTGTATACCGCCCTTTCTCCCTTGCGGGACTCAGGGCGGTGAACAGGCAATAATAAAAACCACAATAAAACATCCAATAATTCAATTCTGCAGGAGGGCAGAGGTCGACCACAGGTGAGGCACCTCGAGGTCGACCTCTGCCCTCCTGCCAACACAAATTGTGACCGGTCAGAGAAGTAGGAGGAGAACCACCGTAGAATGGTGCCCCCCAGCCCCAGCTCCTCTAACCGGCGCAACAGGATACCATGGTCGATGGTATCAAAAGCCGCTGAGAGATCTAACAGGACCAGGATAGAGGAGCAACCTCTATCCCGAACCCTCCAGAGATCATCAACCAACGCGACCAATGCCGTTTCCGTGCTGTGCCCAGGCCGGAAGCAGGACTGGCACAAGTCTAGATAGACAGTTTGCTCCAGGTGTTGAGGGAGCTGTCGTGCCACCACACTCTCAACAACCTTGGCAAGAAAGTGAAGGTTGGAGACAGGACGATAGTTGACCAAAACAGCTGGGTCCAGGGAGGGCTTCTTGAGGAGGGGCCTCACCACCGCCTCTTTCAAGGCGGCCGGTAGAAACCCTTCACTCAAGGAAACATTGACAATTCCCTGGAGCCAGCCTCGTGTAACCTCCCGAGAGGCCAGTACCCACCAGGAGGGACACGGGTCCAGTAAACATGTGGTGGTGTTCAGCCGCCCCAGTATCCTGTCCATGTCCTTGGGAGTCACAGGATCGAACTCTTCCCAGATAGTGAACTCAAGACCTGCCTCCGTCGACCCGTCTGAACTAGTCCAATCGGAGGCTAACCCGTCCCGGATCTGATCGATTTTGTCATGCAGATAACGCCCAAATTCCTCTGCCCGACCCTGCAGGGGAGTATCCTGGGCCCTCTGATGGAGGAGGGAGCGGGACACCCCAAACAAGGCAGCAGGTCAGTTACTTGCAGATGCGATAAGAGCAGAGAAATAATTCCGTTTCGCCGCTTTTATCGCCACTAGGTAAGTCCTTAAATGGAACTTTACCAGTGTCCTTTACATCAGGGGTCCCCAACCTTTTTTGCACCAGGGACTGGTTTCATTTAAAGAAAATTCTGCGGACCGGCTGGCATAGAGAAGGAGCGGGTGGGGGAAGGGGGAACAGGCGGCCCATATGCACGTGGGGGGGGGGGGAGTCAGCTCACTCGGCCCTCTAGGGCAGTGATGGCAAACTTTTTTTCCTTGGGTGCCGAAAGCATGCATCCGTGCGCTGTTGTGCGTGCTCGCGTGCCCATACCCATAATGCAATGTTTCTCCCACATGCCCCTTCTCCTGCACATCCGGGTGACACCCCACCCGGTGCTCGCCTTGCAACATCCCCCACTTTTGGCCCAAAACAGCGCTGGGGGAGGGGAGGGAAAGCCTTGCATCTCAAAACAGCGTTGAGAGGGAAGGAAGCCACCTTTTCTCAGCGCTGCCTTGTGATCGGAGGCTTCTCAAAACAGCACTGTTTTAGGGAGGGAAGACTTTCCCCTTCTCAGGGCTGCCTTGAGATCGGAGGGCCTCCAACGGCGCCCGCTCTGCCCAGGGGGCTGCCCCCTCCTTCCCCCTCCTCCTCTCCAGCCCTGCGGCCCGGTTCCTATCAAGCCACGGACCGGCACCGGTCCGCGGCCCGGGGGTTGGGGACCCCTGCTTTACATGATTTATGAATTCATTGATGTTGTCAAGCACAGGAAATCAGGAGTCCAGACAGTTGAAATGAATATAAAGATTTATTACAAGCTTAAATTCTCCATAAGAATCTGAACTGCTAACAGTCAAAGAAAATTGGTAGTAGATAAGAGTCAACAGAATTCAAGGTGGGCTGGACAGCTCTCTTGTCTGTGTGAAGGGACTCAAGACCGATGATGTATTTGACTTCTTCTATGGCTCAGCCTGGTCATCTCCTACAGACATTTGAGAATAGCAGACACTTCTCAAAAATCTCCACTGTTAATACCTTGTAATTGTACATCTAGTCTTTCAGATTTATCAAACCTAACTTAGATCAGCAGTGAAGGAGCTTCTTTTTCCCTAATGGGTCCTGGATAACCAGTCCCATAATTCTCAGCAAGTGAGACCTGACATTCTATTTTGATGAAGTTTCCAAGGATAAATTTATGCCTTGAGCTATCTGATCCCTAAATTCATTTTCAATAAAAGTTGGAATTTCCTGATGGCATAAATATTCAACATTTGTGGTGCAAATAAAATATTTAGCTTTCAGTGCTCCTTTATAAAATGCCAGATTAACATCTCGTTTAGTATATCAATAGTGTTTAACAGCGCAGGCAATCACAATATCTACCTTAATCCAAATCTCAATAGGCATTTCTTTTCGCATTTTAAAAGCTATATGAAATATTAGGTCCTCAAACCTATATTCAACTGGGGAGGAATGTAAATCACACACATATGAATAAATCATGTTTGCCATTGCTTATGTAACACACACGCAGAAACACACAGTACTAATGGATGTAGATTCAAAGGAAAATAACATGATCAGCAGCAAATTTAAGTAGATATTATAGCAAGGGGAAGATTGTATCGCCTTTTCTATATGACTCACAGAACTTATATTTTATTGTTGTGGTAAATCAAACCAGTTCTTCAGAAGCATTATAGCAATCCCACTTTTGATTTGTAAAATAAATTCCGGAAAAAGGAATCCCCATTATAAAAATGCGCTACAAATAACTTACAGTTCCATGTGAGGCTGGTATTATATGGACATTGTATGTTTATCAAATGAAAAAAAAAATGACCACAAGAAAAGGAAAGAAAGAACCTGGAGTGGCTTTGATTGCAGTTTCCTTTTATTTGTTGCTGTGAACGGAGAAATCCAAATGCTGTAGTACCTTGTAAGCATGCTGGCGCTATGGCAGGTGATTCATCATCTGCCTTGGATTCCTTGACAAGACATCCTTCACTTCATTGCTCAAGGTGCAAGCAGCCAACAGATACTTCCAATCAAACAGATCAGCAGAAGACAATTTTAATTCAATTTACAAACTCCAGAAGGGTAGATAAGTCCATCAAAAATGTTTATGGGGGAATCCTATCACATAAATGCCTGAACCAATAGTTTCCTGTTTTGCTGAGTAAGTTAATTAATTTGTAAATCCAATTAGAAAAAAATATGGGCAAAATAAAAGACTCCACATATGCCATAGATGACCACGGTCAAGGCCTGTTGCATCTGAAGTCTGTTAAATCTGAGTCTCTTACATTGAGGTTACAAAGGGGGATAAACTGTTAAATTTCAACCAACACACATACATGGTGGTCCTGATGCATTTAGGATACTCATCTATGGTTTGCAAGTAGTTTCCTATTTTGCTGAGTAAGTTAATTCATTTGTAAATCTAATTACCAAAAAAATATGGGCAAAATAGAAGACTACACACATACCATAGACATCATGGGGAAACTTGGATTGTTCCATTGTAATCCCATCAAAATGAAATTCTGTTCAACTTGGCCATGAACATGACTAGTCAAACCCCCCCCCCCAAATAATTAAATATTTATTGATTTCTTAAATAGATGTATATGGCCACCTAATTCACACATGGTCACTCCAGGTGACATGCAACATTACAAACCAACAATATTAAAATCCCAGAATACCCCAAACCCCGGCATTGACACACACAATCATACAAGCTACTTGATAGATTCTGAATCAATCTAGGAGACCTAGGCCCACTGAAAAAACCTTGTCTTCAAAATCTTCAATCAATCAATCAATCAATCAATCAATCAGAATAGAGCTGAAAGGGACCTTGGAAGTCCAACCCCTTGCTCAAGCTGGATACCCTATATCAGGGGTCCCCAGCCCCCGGTCCGCGGACCGGTGCCGGTCCGTGGCTTGATAGAAACTGGGCCGCAGTGAGTGGCGCAACTCTTAGAAAGGGCCGGAGAGGAGGAGGAGGGAGGAGGGGGCAGCCCTCTGGGCAGAGCGCGCGCCGGGGACGGGAGAGCACAGGCGCGGCTGTTCGTGCCATTAGGGGGCCGAGAGGGGTGAGTGAGCCGACTCACCCCCCTGCGCACCCATGCGCCACCTGTTCCCCCTCCCCCCGCTCCCCCCTCTACGCTGGCCGAGCCATGGGCACTGGTCCGCGGAAATTTTTTAACATGAAACCAGTCCCTGGTGCAAAAAAGGTTGGGGACCCCTGCCCTATATCATTTCAGTTTGGTTGCAGTCCAGTCTCTTCTTAAAAACCTCCAGTGATGAAGTACCCTCAAGTTCTGAAAGCAAGCTGTTCCACTGGTTTAATTGTCCTCACTGTTAGGAAGTTTCTCCTTAATCCCAGGTTGCTTCTCTCCTTAATCAGTTTCCACCCATTGTTCCTGACTCCTTCTTCTTTGTGGCAGCCCCTCAAATACTGGGATACTGCTGTCATATCATCTCTAGTCCTTTTTTCTAGACTGGCCATACCCAATTCCTGCAACCAATCTTCATATGTTTTAGTTTTCAGGCCTTTAAATCATCTTAGCTGCTCTTCTTTGCACTTTTTCCAAAGTCTCAATAACTTTTTTGTAATGTGGTGATCAAAACTGGATGCAGTAGTCCAGGTGTGGTCTTATTAAGGCTTTATAAAGTGATACTTATACTACACATGATTTTGATTCTATGCCTCTATTTATACAACCAAGGATCATATTAGCTTTTTTGGCTGTTGCCGCACCCTGCTGGCATATGTTTAACTGATCATCTACTAGGACTCCAAGGTCCCTCTCACGGTTCCTCTTTTTGAACTATGTTTTGCCTAATCTGTGAAAGCAATTGTTCAGTTCCAGAGGGGTTTCATTAAAATGGCCTAGAGTAGATAGTAGGGGCTTTGCTCTTGGTTGTTGTTTTCTTCTAAAAGTGACATGTTTCCATCGATCTTGCTCTTCAGGTACATATGTAGGGTTGGGGTTGTTTTTTTTATAGAAGCTGTTTGTTCTGGAAGCTGTTTGTTCCTATCTTCTGGAAAAGTAACAAGGAGGGGGCCAACCTTATGTCTGAGGGAATGATGTTGCAAAGGGAAGGAGCCACTAAGGAGAGAGCCCTTCTTCTAGGTCCCATCTGGTGTTATTCCTTAATAGATGGGACATTTGCAACATACCCTGCCGTCCTGTTTTGGTGGGCCAGGTAAATGTAACTGGGGAGGAGTTGAAACATCATTGAAATATGACTTGGAATTCGTTGCTCTTTTGATTGAACTAGAAATTATTTATTTTATTTATTTATCAAATTTAGCGACTACCCATCTCACTCTCAGGGTGATTCTGGGTGGTGTATTCTCAGAAGTGGAATAACGAAGTAAAGAATGCAATGACATCCATAAGTTGGCTAGATAGAAGACTACACTGGATCCCTTTGATTCACCTGTCCAGCCTGAATATTTCAAAGATAGTTTATGAAGAATCTGCCCTCTCTTTAAAGGAAAACTCCCAACATTTCAGAAAAAGATTTTATTCCTTTACTACCTGGAGCCATTGCTCTGAATAATGATCCTTCTGGAAGAAAACACTCACTTTTTCTCTGAACTGATAGAAAGGAACATATTGTCTGCCTTCTCATGGCACTATGTTCACTTAGTAATTTTTCTACCAGCTTTTTCTTTTCTACTTCCAGGGTTAGAAAAAGTGCAAGCTAGAGACCAACTTTGGACTTGTAACAAATGACAAATGTGTGAACTCTGAGCTAGATGATTTCTGAAATGGGAATGGATTTTTCAAATTGAAAAATCATTGCTGAGAGTACATTTCTCATTGTTAGAAACATTGGGGCACGAGTGGTTTAAACAACTCATAAGAGACATGTCTTCCATATGGTATTCAGCTGCACCAGCAATAGTGTTAGTTTCAGAATAATTGCCTGGACATCTACAGGCCTAGAGACTTATATTGAGATGAACTCATATTGCAAAAATATAACCTGAAATGAATTGGATTTTTGACCAAGAACAAAGCAATTCATGTTTCTTTCAGTTTCACGCAAGACTGAATCCATGGGCAAATTTACATCCATGGGCTCTTGTTAATCCTACGAGGACCTTATAGTGTAACCATCAAAAGGGGGATGCTATAAATGTCATTCCATAGTGACTATTTCCATATTGTCTTCATAAACAGCAATTCAGCATAAATACAGGCAGAAATGCAATTCTTGGCTGATATTCATTAATATAATATAAATTTGGGTCTAAAGTTGTTGGTCTGAAGTTGGGGAGACCTATAAATCTGTAGGATTTATATATCTCTACATCCAAGAATTCTTATGAGACAATAGGCATCAAAGTACATCATATTCAAACATGGTAAAATGAAAACAAACCATAGAGTATAATCTTATAATAAACACCGGGGTGTATGGGGTGTTCAGGGAGGGGTACCACTTGTGGTGTAGGGGCATGTTGTGTCCTTTTAGGGCAGCTCATTTTAAGGCAGCTTTTGGGGCAGCTCGTCCACTTTTGGTCCCCACCTGTCACTCAGCTCTCACCTGTGGCTCCTAGTAGCTGTAGCATGCACAACCACATCCCAAGCAACAGCTTCGACAGGTTGGCCAAACCAGATTGAGAGTAGCCATTGGGTCATTGCTCTTCGGAGAGATAGGGACTTGTCTATCCCAAGCATGTGAAGACAGATTCTAGCAGATTAAGGAGATGAAACCTACTAGACTGGGACAAGGGTCACAAAGGCAGTCTCTGCAAACAATGTGATATGCTAAGAGCATGGCAAGACATGAAAGACAGATGCCCTGGTCAACCACTGCACCCAGCCCATCTCCAACTGTCTCGACTCTTATCCTCTAATGGAGCAAGATGGAATTTGGGAAGAGAGAGTGAGGCTGCCTCTGCACACCTCTCCCTCACTTTAATCCAATTCACACACAAGTCTTGACATCCCCTCAATTAGATCTCAAGGTCCTCTTTGAACAGGATGGACAAACACCAGATAAGAAACACCATTTAGGAGGAATAAATGGCAGCAGAAATCAAAGTCCACTATAATTTGTAATCCTGTGCAATGGAAAACTTCATGAAATAAGCATAATTTATGGGTAGTTCTAAGAGTTGTGTGAGAATGTGTACAAGCTGCATATATTGAACGATTATATATACCAAACTATATATATAGTTTAATTTGCACAGTTTTAAAATGCCAACTGTTTTTTTAATATCTTGTAAGCTGCCCAGAGTTACCTCATTGGGGAGAGAGTAGCATACAAATTTAACAAATTAAAGAAAAAAAAGAGCCACAGAAAATTAGATAGCTGAACAAACTGTGTTGGAATAAAGAAAGATGTGAATACATGAGGCATTTACACAAAGTGGATTTCCACTGATTGTCACATCTCTTCTTTACAATCCATTATCTTAATACGTAAATGCAACATTTGTGCTTATTGGGTGTTCATCTGTTGTTTTCAAGTTTTCTTCCTAGAATAGAGAAAACAGACTTCATCTAGCTGTTTCTTCTCCATTCCCCAATGCCATTGCAGTGGTTACCATGGCCACTGGGAGCTTTCCATCTTCACAGTATTTGATTGCTTCAGGGTCCAGGTGCCACTCATATTCTACATCCCTTCTATTTTTACTCATTAAAAAAAACAGCCTAATAGATTCTCTTCTCCCAAGTTAGTAAATGCTGAATATAAATACAATATTTTCCATCTGAAAAGCACCTTGGGCAAAATTTGCTTTGATGATAAAATAGTTTCAATCCTCAGAGAGAAAACAGATAGAATAAGAGTAAGAAAGTGAGAGTGAGAGTGAGAGGGTGAGTGAGTGAGTGAGAGAGATTTGAACAAGCTACTTCAGATTTTTATCATCCCGATTATTCACAAGAGCTTCACCCAAAAATCAGATCATCTGCTGTCTTTGCCTATAATCTGGGATAGAAATCCATGAATATTTTTTTGCATGAAATATGAACTAAGGAGAAATATTTTGGGGGATAATACTAGCTTTCCATGCTGCTGAAACTGAAGAAGACCTTTATGATTATTCTGAAAGTAAAACAGGAAAGCAAAAAGCTGGTTTAAAAAGAAAAACAAATCATGGAAACAAAGATCATGCCTAGGGCGAAAAACTAAAGGAGTTTAAGATAAAACAATGAGATAACAGACGTTATTGACAGTTCAATTTTCTAGGCTCCAGAATTGATAAAAATGGTATGCAAAAGAGATTTAGAGAAGAATTGTAATTGTAATTGTAATTGTATTCGAATTTGTATACCGCCCTTTTTCCCTTACGGGACTCAGGGCGGTGAACAGGCAATGATAAAAAACAATAATAAAAACATCAATATAAATACCTATGCTAAAAATAAATTAAATACTAAGCCTGCTCTAAAATGCACAATAAAAACCCCAATAAAACCAGATTAAAAGCTACACCAGGCCGGCCATACGAAAAAGATGGGTCTTCAGGGCTCGGCGGAACAGGTGCAGGTCCGTAGCTGTGCGGAGGTCAGAGGGCAGGTCATTCCAGAGGGCAGGAACTGCCACAGAGAAGGCTCTCCCCCTAGGGGTTGCCAGCCAACATTGACTGGCTGACGGCACCCTGAGGAGGCCCTCTCTGTGGGAGCGGACTGGTTGAAGGGAGGTATTTGGTAGGAGGCGGTCTTGAAAGTACCTAGGTCCCTTGCCATGGAGTGCTTAAAAGGTTGTTACTAGCACCTTGAAGCACACCCGGAAAGCCACAGGCAGCCAGTGCAGCTCGCGCAGGAGAGGTGCTACATGGGAGCATCTGGAGGCTCCCACAATCCCCCGCACGGCCGCATTCTGAACTAGCTGGAGCCTCCCCATGTAGAGAGCGTTACTCCCCCGCACGGCCGCATCCCCATGTAGAGAGTGTTAATCCCCCGCACGGCCGCATTCTGAACTAGCTGGAGCCTCCCCATGTAGAGAGCGTTACTGTAGTCCAGGCAGGAGATGACAAGGGCTTGAGTGACCGTGTGCAAATAATGGTCAAGATGTGTGAGTCCTACATGATAGGCCAGACTAAGTAAGTTAGGACTACTTTTATTGTAACAGTTATAATAACAGAAACTTGCAAGTCTGAATGAGTTTTCTCCTCCCTTTGTGTGGTCTAGAGAAGGGTTTATCTGAGGTTTTTTTTCTCAAATTAATTTCTTGACTCAATCTGACCACTGTCTTAGTAATGACTCTTCTCCTATCTTTCAAGGTCCTTCCTTAAGCCCTCTACAAAACGTTGGTGGGATACCTATAAAAGCACATCCAAAAAGTGACATTTCAATAAAAAGAAAAATTAGAATTGTCTTCCCTGATAAACAAATGTGAAGAATGTGCTCTGTGCAATTGTTAGAGTAAAAAGATCAACTCCATTGAAATATGGTCTAGAGCAGGGATCCCCAACCCCGGTCCGCGGACCGGTGCCGGTCCGCGGCTTCATAAGAATCGGGCCGCAGGGCCGGAGAGGACGAGGAGGGAGCAGCCCCCTGGACAGAGGATGGCCGAGCGTGCCTCCACCAGCTCCTTCCGACAGCCAGAGTGGCGCACTTTCCGGGGCTACCCGGAGGGGCCAGCATGTCAGTGAGGAGGTTACGGCTGCCTCATCCCGAGCGGAAGGGCGGGCGGAGGACCCGAGCTGTGGCTACCTTAAGCACCATCCAGGCGCGCACGACCATCTCCCTTCCAGCCGCGTGTGGCGTCCGGACGGCCTCGGCGACGCTTAAGGTAGCAGCAGCTCGGGTCCTCCGCCTGCTCGCTCGCTCGCTCGTTGCGGGATAACCTCCCCTCTGCTGCTTGGGGGGGGGGAGGGAGGGAGAGAATGACAGACACACAGAGCGACAGACTTAGAGAGACAGAAATAGAGAGAGAGGGAGAGAGGTAATCTCACACACACACACACACACACACACAGAGTGATAGAGGTGGGGGGAGGGAGGAGAGCGACAGATACACAGAGAGAGAGAGAAACAGAGAAAGAGAAAGAAAGAAAAATAGAAAAAGATGAATGGAGGGTGGGAGGGAGGGAATGAAGGAAGGAAGGGAGAGGGAGGAGGAAGGGAGGGGTGAAGGAAGGAAGGAAGGAAGGAAGAAAGAAAGAAAGAAAGAAAGAGAAAGGAATGGAGGGTAGGAGGGAGGGAAGAAAAGAAGGGAGGAAGGGGGAGGGAGGCAATGGAAGGAAGGAAAGGAAAGGAAATAATCTATTTTCCTATTTCCTTCCACCTCAAGCTACCTTTTTGGTTAACCAGGTTAAAGATCTATTTTTCTCCCAGTGGTCATTTCAAAGGAATCACATCCTCTGAGTCATTTCCTGGATTCAAACCAGCATCCCAAAGAGTCATGGGCTGCCTTTATATATAACGAGTGCCCAAAAATCCATTTCTACCATCTTCAGATGACCAAAGACCACCCAGAAATGGATGGATGGATGGATGGATGGAAGGAAGGAAGGAAGGAAGGAAGGAAGGAAGGAAGGAAGGAAGGAAGGAAGAACTTATGACCACAATTGAGCCCAAAATTTTGGTTGCTAAGCATTAAGTGAGTTTCACCACATTTTCCAAGTTGGCCACGCCCAACTTGGAAAAGCCACTCCCATAAAACAGGCCACACTGAGCCACTCCCATAAAACAGGCCACACCTTTTGGCTCTCAAAAGAAATTTCAGTAGTGGTACTGTTGATATTTGGCTCTATTGACTAATAAGTTTGCCCACCACTGCCCTAGAGGGCCAAGTGAGCCGACACCCCCCCCCCCCGCGTGCGCTTGCGCCGCCTGTTTCCCCTCCCCTCCTCCTCCTCTAGGCCAGCCGGTCCGCAGAATTTTCTTTAAAATGAAACCGGTCCCTGGTCTAGAGTAAAAAAGGTTGGGGACCCCTGGTCTAGAGTAAACTGCTTCTCATTCTTTGAACAGCTGAGAGAACTAACTATTCAGTACCACAGGAAATTAAAGTCTGAATGCTCATTACAAGCAAAGATTATCAGTCTTTGGATACAGCATAAGGACTGATACATTTATGGAAAAGATAATTATACTGGGCAAGATGAGCTGAAGGCAAAGAAACCAACAGTATATGAGATGACTAGAGAGAGTCCTGGGAACTACAAGAATACACTTGAAAGAATTGCATAATATGGTAAACAATAGGACAGTTAGAATAGAATAACAGAGTTGGAAGGGATCCTGGAGGTCTTCAAGTCCAAACCCCCAACTAGTGGTCTCCTGGTTTCTAGCCTTGACCCTGAAACACTGCACCAAACTGGCTCCAGTAGGCCACCCAAACAAGCAAAAATTAACCGAAGGAGGAAATGTGAGCATGCCAAGCATATTTATTCTTTCCATTTGAAAATACATGCACATAAAATCTTTGTTACCCAGATCCTACAAAAGGCATTGTTTTACAGATGGGATTTTAAGTATATCCCGTTTGTATTGATTCTGCACAGGATGAAGATGGTCCATAGGTGTCCAGATTCCTTTTTTCCCACTGAGAGTGAATTATTTATTTTACACTAGGAAAATAACAGTGTCTTAGGTCTTCAAAGACCATTTTCCAAACATTGCTAGCTATCTGTCACCTAATAACAGCAATTATATCATCATGAGCACAATCAAGCATTTTGATTTTATACTTACAAAATTCAGTTTCTTTTCACAGTATTTCATTTTTTGGTGAGTTATTTCCTCTTCATATTGTATTCTCAGATTTGCCAAATTCACTCTTTTTCTCCCTGAATAGCATTCTTCCTCAATTGCTTTCTATTCACCAAAAGTGTTATCAGATTTGTACATTTTGGCTCCACCTGCGTCTTTTCTATCATCTTTCTTAAACTCACCTGGGTAGTCAGGGAATGAGGCCTGCTGTTACTAAGATAAAGTCATTGCCCCCTGCAAACCACATCTTAAAGAGCATGGAAGCTAGCCAAATGCATATTGCATTCCAGTATGAACCTATCTGCATGCAATTGCAATATATCCTGATACGTATTGTTATATCCTCGACCTGCGACCGGTCTCGACTTACGACCGGCCGCAGGTCTTCCAGGCTGCCTCTCGGAGCCTTGGTAACAGGCTGTAGCAAGGCAGCCAACTGACAGACGCGCCTGATTGGCTAAGGCGCGCCTGGCCCTTGCTGCAGCCTGATTGGCTCCCCCTTTGACAGCTCCAAATATAAAGAGCTGTCAAAGCGCGGGAGCCCCTGTCTACCGCCTATTTCTTTCATACTTGTTCCTACTGATATTTTAACCTGCCTAAAATAAAGGGCTGTTGTTTTGAGCAAACCTGGCTTGGACTCCCTCTATTCTCCACCGTGCAGAGAATCTAACACGTATATTTTTGTTTGAAAAAAATCATTTCTAAAATATAATCTTTTCTATGCAACTTATCCAAGCAAATCCAATTTTCTTGGAAACTCTGCATCAAGAAATAGTCCTGTAACAAATTATTAGAGGACTTCTTAAATGATATTCATTAGTGTCCCCAAAGACACTATCTGTCTGAAGTAAGTATAGAAATTGGCAGTAAGGAAAGAGAGAATATACCAAAACACATGGGAGGAGTGTGGAGAGCATGGGTGATGTAGGTCTGATAAAGGCAAGATTGTGAACTTTGAAAGGAGAGCTGAAGAAAGAATGTAGACAGAAGCAGTTAGGCAAAAAGATGGATGGTACATGGAAAAAAGAATATATATGGAGAAGGTAAGGTGAAGATGTAGGAAATAAAAATAGCATGACAGAGATGAAGGTGAGATAATGAAGCAATAGGAAATGTGACGATCCAATAATAATAATAATAATAATAATAATAATAATAATAATAATAATAATAATAATAATAATAATAATAATAATAATAATAATTTAATTTTATATCCCGCTCTCTCTCAAGCTTCCACCTCTTTTCTATATGCATCCTGATGGCACACGTTTAGCCCAAAGAGTTGGCACTTGCAATGTGATGCAATGTGCTATGTAACTATATCAAGAGCTTCTCATTGAACAACCATTCTAGAGTGTTCAAGAGTTTTGTGCAACAGTATATTTAATAGTACTGTACAAACCATCCAAAAGAGTTAATTTGCAAAATATATGAGCATGCTCAGCTGCTTTGCTGTATCGGTGGTTGTGTCTACATATACATGGACTTAGGCAGATAGCCTCTCGAATCGAATCGAATCGAATTTTATTTATAACCCGCTCTCTCTCCCCGAAGGGACTCGAGGCGGGGCACAGGGAATTAAAAACAGTTAAAAAGAATACAAAATTTAAAACAATAAACGTACATAAATACTAACTAAAAGGCATATTAAACAGAATACCCTGCGCTAAAATTCCCAAATATTTACTAAAAATCCCTAAACAATCAGAAGAGACTATCCTAGGCCGGCCAAGCGAAAAAGATGTGTTTTTAATTTCAGACGGAAGGAGCGGAGGTCCGTGGTAGTTCTAATATCGGGGGGAAGGTCGTTCCAGAGGGCTGGGCCCGCCACAGAGAAGGCCCTTCCCCTGGGCGTCGCCCGCTGACAAAGTCTAGTGGACGGCACCCGGAGAAGTCCCTCTCTGTGGGAGCGAATCGGCCGCGAGGATGTATGGGGCAGGATCCGATCCTGCAGGTAGCTAGGTCCCGAGCCATGGAGCGCTTTGAAGATGACAACTAACACCTTGAAGCGCACCCGGAAGACGACAGGCAGCCAGTGCAGCTCGCGCAAGAGCGGTGTTACGTGGGTGAATCCAGAAGCACCCATAATTGCCCGCGCGGCTGCATTCTGGACTAACTGAAGTCTCCGGGTGCACCTCAAGGGGAGCCCCATGTAGAGAGAGTTACAATAGTCCAGTCGGGATGTCACGAGAGCATGAGTGACTGTGCGAAGGGCGTCCCGATCCAATAGGGGGCGCAATTGGCGAACCAGGCGAACCAGGTAAAACGCCCTCCTGGCCACGGCTGTCACTTGATCTTCCATGGACAGCCGGGCATCCAGGAGGACACCCAAATTGCGCACCCCATCCACAGGGGCAAGATGTTCGCCCCCTATGGCCAGTGATGGAGTTAGCTGGTTGAATCGGGCAGCTGGAAACCACAGCCACTCGGTCTTGGTCGGGTTGAGTCTGAAGCAATTATATAGGCAAGTGAGGAAGGGGAAGCGGGAGAGGTTGCGTACGCATGTGCCCACACCCATAGTGCAATGCCCTCCCCCTGCATGCACGCAGGCCTCACTGAAGCCTCTAGACTTTCAGTTTGTGTGTTGGGTTGTTTTTCAGCCCCCAGGAGAAAAATGGCTCAATGGGCAACCTGAAAGTCCATTCCCAAACTTCTTGTGGGCCCCGTTGGGCTATTTTTTGCCTTACCCAGGCTTCAGGAAAGCATCCAGAAGCCTGGGAGGGCAAAAAATGGCCCAACATGTAAACCAGAAGTTTAGAAACGGACTTCCAGGTTGTGCATAGGGCTGTTTTTCTCCATCCAGAGGCTTCAGGAGGCTTCCCTGAAGCCTTGGGAGGGCAAAAAATGCCCAAAAAATCAGTTGGCCATGTGCACTGGATCTGACAGCACAACATCTCATAGGCCATCAGAAATGTCTCCGTGTGCCACCTGTGGCACATGTGCCATAGGTTTGCCATCACAGGTATAAACTATGCTGGCTGAGTAATTATGGGATTGAAGACTGCAAGTCTTACACTTGCCAAGTTTGGGAAACCTTGCTATATGAGAAGAGTGTAAAATTGCTCTAAAAAGCCTTCTGACACTTGAAGCATATCTGTGTATATTCCAAAAAGCTCCAAAACATGATTCAGGAATTGGTGTTTATAATTTTGTTTTGTTTTGCAGAAAGTCATGGATCTGTACAAGTGGTGATATGCAATCTCTCTGAAATCACAATAATTGTGAGTTACCAAGTTTTAATGAGCTGTGAAGAGCCTCTTGGGAACTCACCTGCATCCTCTCAAAATTCTTCATATTGCTTCTCTCAGCAGAAAATGCAATTAGGAAAAGCAGAGAAGGTGCGGTGCTGAAATGAAGCAACATCAGCAAGACTTTGGCTCCTTGGTGAGATTCAAATCTATAGCAGAAATTAAAATCAATGTTGTTATCTTTATATATCAACTTAAATGCTTAGCTTTTGTTGCAGCTTGGAAAGCAAAACTTAATGAATCAATAGGGATGTTATTCATTAGCAGACATAGGTTTCAGTGTCCCAGATGTTCATGCATTATCCCATCTAGCCATCTTTATAACTTAAACATATCTTCCAAAACAAAGCAATTATTTTTATGCACAACTTTCTATAATAAATGCCTATAAAAACACATTGCTCTCTCTATCTCCTTTAGAGGAAAATGCTACACAGCAGCAGGCTTTGGTTTCAAAGTGTCACTAATACAAATGAAATAAATTTGAAATCTTCCTTTAAATGCAATTCATATGAGAGGTGCAATGTATAAATCAAAAGGAAATAGGCTGTGCTCCTGGTGTGAGACAAATCTTGCTCTAGGTGACTATAAATGGTAATGTAGAATGGAGGAAAGAAATGGCCAGCATGTGCTTCAGACAATAATTTTTCATTTCAATCATGGACACTTAGGGCAATGTGGTGGCTCAGGAATTAAAATGCTGGGGTTGTCAGCTGAAAAGCTGGTAACCCAGGTTCGAGACCCGAGTACCAAATGAGGGGCTGAGTTCCCATCCTGCCAACCTAGCATTTCAAAAACAAGCAAATTGAGTAGATAAATAGGTACCACCTTGGTGGAAAGGTCACAGTGCTCTGTGATGTCATGCTGGCAACATGACCATGAAAATGCTTTGGATAGTGTTGGCTCAACGGGCTTAAAACGCCGATGACCACTGGCCCCTAGGGATGGCAATGACTCTTTTCTTCCTCCTAGTGTATTAGCGTGGGTGCAGGGTTCACTTTTCGGATCATTGAATGCCACTTTGCATGGTCAGCTGCATCCCCAGGGCATAGGTTGCATATCTTTGTTTATGGTGTCTTGCCATCTCTGTTTTGGATGCCCGCGAGGTCTCCGGCCATTGACTTCTAGGGATGGCAATGACTAGCAGAGTAAAATCTGCAGGGACTCGTGGATTCTTGGAGCTGGATCAAGTTGCACAGCTAATCTTTGTGACAAATCCAGGAATGCTGTCCCACTCCAATTTCTGAGCAAGACACTCCATGCACTAATACAGGAAAGGAATGTAGAGTGGCCAAATTTGATTTTTGGCAGCCATTCTCGCATTGTCACCAGATCCAGATTAATTTCTTATAGTGAAGTTGTCATGTTCTATGGTCTTTCACAGACTCAGAGAAAATAACTAATGACAATGCAAGGCTCTTTATAAAATAGAGTCTATTGAAAGAAAGAAGCTGATGGAAACCTTGAACAGGAATATTTTACACTACAATTTTTGTTTGCACTACAATCTTGTTGAAAAATAATAGAGCAATTTATACAAATATTTAGTGATGGTTTATGAAAGCACTATTACAGACCACAAAAAGAAAAGACAAAAGACTGGAATGTAGATAGGCAATGTGGAAGTGAGAGCTGTTTTTAATGTTGTAAGCCTTCCAGAGTCACTTACATGGGAGTTGAGGAAGAGACATACAAATTTGTTTAAAAAATAAATAAATGAAATTTCGCCTTGCATCTGCAGTATGTATCGCTTCCTGGCATCTTTTAGCCCTTTTTATTTTCCTGCACTTCTCCTATTTGATTAGATTTTAATCTGTTTCTATCCCACTGGTACTTTTGACCTCTGTTTTTACCTGTTTCTATTCGTATTATGTTTATGTTTTTTTAAATTTTAGTATTCATTGTATTTTGGTTTTTTTTCTTATGTTTCATGCTGGGAGCATTTCCTGTTTGTTGATTCATAAATATTGTGTAAAAAATACTCATCTAAATAAATTTGACAAGCAAAAAAGGACAGTATGGGACAGCTGAGATGTGCAGAAGAGGGCATACAGGACCTCTGACACAAAACTCTTAATCTTTCACATTTTCTTATAGCTGGCAGGAATTAAAAATTAAACAATACTTGAAAAGGTAAGAAATTAATCAGTGATGGAAACTGAAATTATCTTCCAAATAATAATATGCAAATGTTTATAGAAATAATACATGTAAATGAGTGTTGTTTTCCTGGAATATCTATAAAATAGCATCCCCAAACTGGATCTCTCTAAACATGTTAGGACTGCAATTCCCAGAATTCCAAGGCAGCCTGGTCAACAGGACGAGTTTCTGCTCTAGAATAATATCTCTGTTCCCCACTCTACAAAAGCAAATTGTGAAATTCAATAGCATTTCTATCGAGGAAGCAAATTATGGCTCAAGATATCATTAGCAGCAGTGCATGACGTGTATGGAGACATATGTAAACTGACTACTATATACAGTAGGAGATATTTGGAAAATTATACAGAAAATGTTTAAAAATAACATGCAATTACAAAAAGTCAGCAGTAAAATTAACCTTATTTTATTTTTGATTGGGTAACATTCTAAACAAAATGCATGGGTATTATAGATACTGTATAAAGCAAAACACTTCACAAAGAGTTTTGGCCATGATATTTTGGTCAGCAGGCTCTTAATGTGTGAGTTTCCTGGTATAACCATTAGGTGCCTGGTTGTTCCTTCCAATACAAAGGAACACTACATGAAAAAAAAAAACCAAAAAGCTTTGAGTTACAGAAATAGCTCTTTAACAACCCACTTCCATTATGGCAGAGTGAAAAGTAAACACTAGCTAAGGGACTCCATGCATTTCAGTGAGAAGGTCAATGTAACAATGTGTACAATCAATAATCCTTGCTCCTCCTTGAGATTTTAGAGCCTAACAATTCACTTTAGGCCAACTATTGGAACAGTATGATGAAGTTAGCAGAGGCTTGGTGAATATAAATTGATAAAGTCCCTGTGAGGTTACAAAGACAAACAAAATACCCGGTGAAGGCATAAGAGTAGAAAACAAGAGATTGTGAATTCTAGTCCTTAGCAGGGATGAAATCTACTTACCTTCGCTACCAGTTCACAAATGTGAGTGTGTGCGTGCTCACTCCGCTCACACATGCCACCTCCACCCATGTACGGGACCTTCTGTGCATGCGCAGAGCATTAAAAACAGATGTGATGACGTCTAGGCGGGTGGGCAGAGCCTACCACCAAGTGCGCCTGAAAGGTAAATAGAACAGTGAGGGGGGAGGGAATCCACTGTGCCATGCGATTTAGATTAATAAATCATGCATCACAGCTAATCGTCAGAAATACCAGTTCGCCCCGAACCGGTAGCATTTTCTTTACTACTGGTTTAGGTGAACTGGTGAACTCCCCTCCCTTCTTATTGTTGACTACAATATCTGGTGTTTATTTTTTTATAATTTTGTCCAGGGAAACACATCTTAAAAAATAATTCTCACGAGTTCAATCAAACTTCTCGAAGTCATGAGAAGGTTTCTTTACAACATCTTTCCCTGGACACAACAGTGAGGAACTCTGCCAGTGTCCGGTAAGACATGCATCTTGTGCTGGGGTGCAATGGGGGGGGAGGTGGGGCAGGGGTTGGGCAGCAAGACATGCATCTTACTAGACACTGGCAGCTCCGTCGCTTCTCTTGGCCAGTTTGTGCAGGGAAACACGATAAAGAAAAACGTATCATGAGAGTGAGCAATTAACAACTTCTCAAACTCATGAGAAGTTTTTTCTTTACCATGCAAGGTGTTTCCCTGCACAGACTGGCCAAGAGACATGATAGAGCTGCCAGTGTCCGGTAAGATGCATGTCTCATGCTGGGGGGCAATTTGGGAGGTGGCAGGTGGGGTGCAAGGGGCAGTGGTTGCTCTTTCTTCCATGGCTGCTCTTTTTGACACGGCCACTCTTTTTGCGCAGCCCTCAGCATTACAGTTAGGTATGGTAATGATGTGTGGGATGCATGGGGCATGTCCCCGCTCCCCCCCTCCAGAAGCAACTAGAGGGAATGGCGGGGACTGGCTACGCATGCATTTAAGTAGTTGGGGGAGCTACTTTGGGGAAGGGATGGCTTACTTTAGCACATGCGCTGAAAAGCCCGATTGGGCTATCAGGATAATGCCTTTTTTTCGGGGAAACAAGGTATGAAATGACACTGTACATTTCTACAGCCCTCATGTCATTCATTTCTTATTCAGGATGTGAGTATTATTTGAATGACTCTTATCAGCTATGAAAATGGAATATATCAAGGAACAAAGTGCATGTTAATGGCCAGTGTTCACCTTGGAAAGGCTTGTGTTTACGATACGTATCGATGCAAAAATGGCTACTAGAATAGATGGGAGGGAGGAAAAGGGGAGGGAGAAGGGAAAGTGAAAGGGAAGAGAAAAAGAAAGAAGAATATCAGTGGATGATCCAAGCTAGAAAGGTATTTCCAGAGCTCCTATTGAAATATATAAATATAAAATAAATAAATTTAAACATAAAGATAGGTGTGAAAAATATATGTCTTAATTTTAGGGTGATATGACTGTGAAAAATGCTATTTATCCTGTTTTATTTCTTTTTGTCACATGCCTTCTTACTGTATTGGGGCAAGATAACTTAAAGAGATAACTATTAAAAAGATCAGTCCTAGCTGCAAGTCAGCTGTTGAGAAGCTGCAGAAAAAGATCTCTACGGAAGAGCTTCAGGGCAGAGTCACTAGTATCCTCTTAGCATATTGAGGATAGCATTTCTTAACCTGGTTACATTTGAGAAGGGTGAACTTCGACTCTTAAAATTTCCTAGCCAACATGGCCAGCAGGCATTCTGGGAGTTGAAGTTCATCCATCTTAAAGTTGCCAAGGTTGAGAAAAACACTGATTTAGGGTTTTAAATATAATGACCATTTTTTAAAGTCTGTCAAGATACAGATGAGTGTTTATAGCTGTATTCTTGATATATTTGAACATTTTTTCTTAACATATTCAGAATTTCCTGGCCAGAGATGGTCTGTTAGGTACAGCACTAGTGATGAGAGGCAGATGAATGTGTCTGGCAACATCATGGCAAATTTGATGAATAACCTGCATTTATCTTTTGTGAAAGCTCAAGGAAGTAAGATTTCATAGGAACTTTTAATTTTAATCTAATTTTTAATTTGCCTTGTTTATGTGTGACCTCAGTTAGCATTTCTTGGAATTAGCTTTTAAAAATGATGTAATATAACAACGAGAGGAAAAATCGTCCCATTAAATAGCCAGTTTAAAATACACAGCATGTAGTGTCACTGCACCTAGGATATCCATAGTAATCATTCATCAGACGAGCAGACGAGATCTCAGAACCACTGAACTATATCTTTCAGAGATCCTGGAGCACCGGGGAACTGCCAGAAGACTGGAAAAGAGCAGATGTGGTTCCCATCTTCAAAAAAGGAAAAAAAACAGATCCAGGAAACTATAGACCCATCAGCCTGACCTCAATACCAGGAAAGATTCTGGAAAAGATAATTAAACAACAAATAAGTGAACACCTAGAAGCAAACAAAGTAATAGCCAAAAGCCAACATGGGTTTGTCAAAAACAGATCATGCCAGACGAATCTAATTGCATTCTTTGACAAAGTAACAAAATCAGTGGACCAGAGGAATGCTGTTGATATAATTTACCTGGACTTCAGTAAGGCATTTGATAAAGTAGACCATAACCTACTATTAGATAAAGTAGAAAATTGTGGGTTAGACAGCACCACCACCAAATGGATTCGTAACTGGCTGACCAACCGCACTCAACGTGTAGTCCTCAATGGAACTGCATCTACATGGAAGGAAGTATGCAGTGGAGTCCCCCAAGGCTCTGTTTTAGGCCCAGTACTCTTTAACATCTTCATCAACGATTTGGATGAGGGGATAAATGGGGAACTCATCAAATTCGCAGACGACACCAAGCTGGCAGGAATAGCCAACACTCCAGAAGATAGGCTTAAGATACAGAAGGATCTAGACAAACTTGAACATTGGGCACTGTCTAATAAAATGAAATTCAATTGTGAAAAAAGTAAGGTCCTACATATAGGCAAGAAAAACCAAATGCACAAGTACAGTATAGGTGGTACCTTGCTCAATAGTAGCAACTGTGAGAGGGATCTCGGAATCCTAGTGGACAACCATTTAAATATGAGCCAGCAGTGTGCAGCAGCTGCCAAAAAAGCCAACACAGTTCTAGGCTGCATCAACAGAGGGATAGAATCTAGATCGCGTGAAGTGTTAATGCCACTGTATAGTGCCTTGGTAAGGCCACACTTGGAATACTGCATACAGTTTTGGTCGCCACGATGTAGAAAAGACGTGGAGACTCTGGAAAGAGTGCAAAGAAGAGCAACCAAGATGATTAGAGGACTGGAGACTAAGACATATGAAGAACGGCTGCAGGAACTGGGTATGTCTAGTTTGATGAAGAGAAGGACCAGGGGAGACATGATAGCAGTGTTCCGATATCTCAGAGGGTGCCACAAAGAAGAGGGAGTCAAACTTTTCTCCAAGACACCTGGGGGCAGGACAAGGAGCAATGGGTGGAAACTAACCAAGGAGAGAAGCAACTTAGAACTAAGGAGAAATTTCCTAACAGTAAGAACAATTAACCTCTGGAACAGCTTGCCTCCAGCAGTTGTGAATGCCCCAACCCTGGAAGTCTTTAAAAAGATGTTAGACAGCCATTTGTCTGAAATGGTATAAGATCCCTGCCCATGCAGGGGGTTGGACTAGAAGACCTACAAGGTCCCTTCCAACTCTGCTATTGTATTGTATTGTATCAATTGTGCCATCAATCAGAGGAGGCCCAAGTAGGAGGTTTTTCAGCAATTTTCAATAGTTGAACTTCTGGTTATCCAGCAAACTATTGACTTCAGTAGAACAGTTATAAAAGAAGAAAGCATCCTTTAAAAAGTTGATGCCTCTTCGTTGGTTGTAATAGAACTCATTGTGCATTGTGGTGATAGGCACAATTAATGCAGACATGAAGATCATCTAATTCAGCGATGGTAAATTTTTAGGCTCACGTGTCATAAGGGGGGAGTGCAAAGTCTTTGACTTTGACTTTTATTCAATTTATATACCGCTCCCTTTCCCAGAAGGGACTCAGGGCGGTGCACAGGAAAATTAAAAAACATATATAAACATAACAATATACAAAATTTAAAAACCAGATTAAATTAATATCCCTGTGCTAAAAAATTTAAATAAGTTAAAACTGTGTCCCTAAAAACCAATTAAAACAAGTTAACTGCAGACTATAGGCTAGGTTGTGTGTGCCAGCGTGACGCACCCATAATGCAATGTGCGCCCCCCAGTGTGCATGACCGGTGCTCCCCCCATTTTTTACATGCTTTTTTTGCCCTCCTCAGGCTCCAGAGGCTTTATAGGAGCCTGAGGAGGTTTTAGTCCTCCTCAGTTTTTAGTCCTCCAGAGCTTCAGGGAAGCTCCTGAAGCCTCCGGGGGGGGGGGGGAGACTGTTTTTGCCCTCCCCTCATATAAAGCCTGGGGAGGATGAAAAATGGCTTTAAAAATGGCTGAATCAGCTGGCCAGCACACACATGCACGCTGGCCAGCAGACAGGGCAACGCCTTTCGTGCCCTGCCAAATGTCTCCGTGTGCCACCTGTGGCACGGGTGCCATAGGTTCGCCATCACTGATTTAATTGGACCCAGTTGCGTTTGGTCATGGGAAATGTTATTCGTTCATCTGAAAGCATACTCGGTGACTAGGAAGGAGATTCTAACCTGCAAATGCAATAGCATTACCTTCTTGATGTACTCATATAGTATAAAAAATCACATAGACTCTAGAACTGTGATGGTGAACCTATGGCACGCACGCCAGAGGCAGCATGCAGAGCCCTCTCTGTGGGCATGCACACAGCAGCCAGCTGGTATCTTCTGGGTTCTGGTGTGTGCCGGCCAGCTGGTCTTCACGTGAATGTGAATGGGGAATATATAGTTGCTAGTATTTGAAAACTACTTGATGGCACATCATAAATTAATTAAACAAATGAAGAACTCGGTGCCAAGATGCTTCAGAAAAGCAGGGGTTACCATTTGAGCATTTTAGCTTTGGTTTATGTTACAAAGAGAGGCAGGAGGATTCCAATAGATTTACTGTATTTAGTAAGGCAAAGCTCTTCGAATTCTCCATGCTTTTCAGGTCTAATTCTTTTCAAAACTACAAATATAACTGGATTCTATGTGCAAATCTTTCTGCAGGCAAACCCTATTTTTTTTAAAAAAAAATAGTCACTGTCTTTCTGAGTTACCTTTTCTTCAGTTAAATAACTTCTGAAATGGTTTTTCTTACTTCACAATCTCTTGATTTACTGCATTTCAATGGAATCGTGGTCTCCAAAATTATCCTTTTCCTATTAGTAACTGTCATTGGGGAATATTTCTGCATAGCTGCCAATAATTTTATTCATTTGTCTTTTTTCTGTGAAAACTGATCTTGGAAAAGAAGTTTAACAAGCGGTTTCCCACTTCCCTTCTCCCAATCACTGATGGGCAGTTTAGGAAGTATTTAATAAAACAAATGTGAAAAGTTTTTTATTTTAATCCTGTTAACAATGCAAATGTTTGCATACAAATTTATATAAACTACATGTTTTTTTAAAAGAAAGACTTCTTAATTTTACTTGATGATTCATAAAGTGCTCCCTCACTGAGTTACACAAATATCAGTTTATAGATGGGATAATTTCAGAAAATGTGCTTTCTGATTTTTTCCCCCATAAAAAAAGACGGCCTGACCATCAACAAAGACAAGGCTATATTTTCTCTGTTAAATATTTTATTTATAACAAATTATAAATAATGTAATGTAAAAAAGTATAATAATGTAATGTAAAAAAGATGTAATTTAGATTGTGGCAGGGTAAGTTGCCATGATAGTCTCAAAGTTATTCCCCCCCCCCCCTCTATTTCAAAACTGAGCTCAGGTTCACATAGACCTTGCAGGCATGTCAGCCTTTATAGATAACATATATATATATATATATAATATAAAGACATTAAGCAATAATTTAATAATAATAATTTATTAAATTTCTAAACCGCCCCCTCTCCCCGAAGGGACTCGGGGCGGTGTACAGGAAAATTAAGAACATCTAAAACATGACAATACATACATATTTAAAACCAAATTAAATAGTTAACCCTGTACTAACATTTTATAAAAAACATTAAAACTATATCCCATTAAAACCTGATTAAAACAATTTAAACTTCAGACTGGGGCGAGGAGCATAAATTAGGAAAGGAGGTATAGAAAAGCAGGCAGAGTTGGGGGATGCGTTAAGCAAATCATCAGCCTGGAGTCATTACATTCCCACAAGTGATCTAAGTCCAATTTCTCTTGAATTGACCCTTGTCTGGTTCCAATTTAGTACTGAACTATAGTTGACTAGATTGTTATGTATGGGCTTGAGTCATACATTTTCTTAATTGCAAGTCAATGTATTGTCCTGATTCTTTGCACCTGATAGGAAGTTATTGGACATTACCAATGTTATTTTTGTATAGCTTGGCCTGGAGATACTGTGTGTATTAAGAAGCAGGTGAAGGTGAACTGAAAACCTAACAGAAGTGATCAGGATGAAGAGAGAGAGAGAGATCTGTAGAGTAGATTGGCTGATGGAAAGAATTGTAACTTTGAGAGGACATCAGCAATAGCTTTACAATGTGCTAGAATTCAAGGAGCCAAGGAAAAAGCTTTTCCTTCTTCTCATCCTCATCATATATAGAAGTAGTGGTCTATCTAAAAGGAGCACAGTGATAAACCTTGTAACTTGGCTAGCAGCACTTAGAAAATCCCTGTTCCTGTTTCCCACACCCCAAAATACATGGAAATTTATTTATTTATTTATTTGCCACCCACCTCATAGCAGAAAAATCTGGGCAGCATAAGTTGTAGTTACGACATTACTGTATTACATATTAACCACATGGTAGTTGACCTTCTTGCTGTTTTTTTTTCATTTTAGCTAAAGAATAACAAGAATAATAATATAGAAAATATAAAATAAGAAAACTAGATGATAATAATAATAATAATAATTAAAGCCAAATATGGATCTTATTATATTTTACAATAAGAGAACATCTTCTGATACCATGCCTCAGCAAAGTAGTAAAAATCTGCTATAGTTATCATTTTAAAAGGGCTGACATCAAAGACCTCTGCTTTGTCCAGCTCAATCTGTCAAAATATAACATCAGAGAATGGATGACCATGTCCCAACCAGTGAACTACAAAAGAAAAGCCAGAAGGAGCCATAAGACAGTAAAGGAAAAGAAAGTGATACCATACCCTCTCTGCTGCCAATATATCATTGTTTATCAGAAAGAATAATACCAGAACTTCTTGTTCAGCCATGCCATTTTTAGGCAAATTTGGAAAAATTGTATGAAGCCCTGATGAAGAGCTGCTACTCAACTTTAACAGTTCTGGGCTAAATGAATTAATGCTCTAACAATATTACTACAATTGATCTATCTTAGAATTGTTACAAAGAGTCCTCAACTTGATGATGCCAATCACTACAGTTGTATGAATAACAGGACTCTTGTAACAGGACTCTTGTGGCTGTCATTGCAGTCATTAAGCAAGATACCCACATGACTGTTACATTCAATGACTGCAATCCTAACTCTCCCAGCTGCAGTCATAAGGGGTGGGGAGGTCATTTAGCAGAATGTGAGGTTGCCTCAGGGGATGGGAAAGCCCTGGTAGGCCCAGTGCAGGCTGTGTGCAAGCTGGGGTGGCCTTTCACTGTAATACAAAGGCAGTGCCAGGCCTGGGCCTTAGGTAGAAGCCTTGAGACTTCAGCAGTCTTACCCACTGTCTCCCCCTCAGGCCTCTAAATTTGCATTAGGGCCACCACTACCACTGAGAGATGCTGCCCAACTTCTCATATTCACACATCTCCACCTAATCTAGGCTATCCTACACAATGGCACTCAGTGTGGGTGTGAAATAAAGGCCTGAGGCTTTCAACAATCTCTGATCTTGTCCTAGATTGTGGGGGATTGGCAGATGAGACAGTTGCAGCACCCCTGCAGTCATAAGGGCAGGAGCACTGCGAAACACTCAAATTTTTTTAGATGACTTGGGGGTGCTACAGCAGGACACTGATCACAGCTCCCTTTAGCATTGTCACAATTTTGAACAATTGAATCAATAATTATTAAGTGAGGACTACCTGCACGTCAAATGATTGGGAAAGCACAGTGTTCCTGTGATACAGTAGGCTTTCTCTTCCATTCAAAGTATTAGATTTTTATGTGTAACGACTTATGGATAATGTAGTGAAGGTGCATAAATCATTTTTGGGAATATTACTACACATATTTATATAGAGAATTTAATCAAGGGCTGGAGGAGCTCTGTGAACCTGTTGATTTATTTCTTCGGTGGTTTCTCCAATCACAGGGCAGTGGGAGGAATGTTGAGATGTAAGATGTGTATCTAGAAGTTTCCCCCTGCTGAACCAAAACAGATTATGGAGATGTGTGATGACTGCAGTCTCCATGTGAGGACAAGAGGTCCACACCGATTATTTTGATTTCTAGTCAAGACTAGCAATTTCAAGCAGGACTAGGGGTGCATGAATCTGCCAGCTTCCCTATCTCTCCACTTTGTATTTTAAACATCTTCTTCTTTCCACTTTGGTAATTTTTAAAAGTAAACAAAAGAAGCAAAATTCTTACCCATCTGTTCTGGTCAATTACGTAGACAGTACATTTCACACTTGCCTGACATGTAACTGTTAGAGATGAAAGCCCTGACAGAAAAAATGATGCCAATCACTACAGTTGTATGAATCAGTTAGTATCTAGCAGGGGTGTGCAGAGACCCAAATTTGAAGGGAAGAAGATGATTTGAAGCTCACAGATGTGTGCCTGTAGCACCTGTCAGCAACTCCTTACAGAAAATACATCTTTTCTTGAACTTGAAAGCTGGAGTGCAGTCCTAGGAAAAGACATATCTCATTTAAGGCATTGCTGACAGATGCTTTATTATGCTGCATGTACTCCAAATCACCTTTACCCCTTTGAATCCAGATATCTGGTTTGTGCAGCATCAAATGTATCGGAACATTAAGTCTGTCCCATTGTATTTCCACATAATGCTGCAAATTATTTTTAAATATGCCAGAAAATTACAGGAGATCTTGGTAGATCCTATGACTCAAATGTTAGTTTAATGAAATCATTTTTCACCAACCATAATTAATTTCCCCACTATTTTTTTTAAGCATAATTGAATGCAGAGGCATTTAAAGAGAATTCTGCTGTTGATGACATCATAGTTTTTCTTAAAATCGAAGGTTCTTTCAATCCTATTTATAAACACATATTCAATCTTAATGCTAACTGTAGAATGAAACAAATAAAACTTCCACCCTCTCTCCCTCTCTCTCTCTTTCTTTCTTTCTCTTTAAGCAGGCTGCATGATACTAATATAGTGATATCATCAGACAAGGTATATGTAGAATGTTTGCTTCTGAAAAAATGTTTACAAGTGGTAGAACGTTCAAGCTTTTGTACCTTGCTTTTTCTGGTAGCCAGCAGCCTTTAACCAGAGTGATTTCAAAGATTAGATGATTATTATTTAAAGATACAGTATCATTGCAGTGAATGAACAAACAGGACCTGGGTAATATGTCTGGATAATTGTCTTCCTATAAAGTTATGCGGGAATGATGTTGGGAGAAGGGGAGGAACCACAGTTAGGGAAACAGTCGGATAAGAGGCAGCTTAGCCCTCAGAAGAAAAGTGGACCAGGCAAACATCTTAAAAGAGATCCTCCCTAGTTTATTGGGCTGTAAAAGTAATGGGGGTGAAATTTACTTTCAGATGTTGCTTAATTTTACAATAAAAGAAACCCACTTTTCCTGGCTGTGCTATTTGTCTGAACCTTGCAAACTAACACCTTCCTTGAGTAACTTTGCTTCCAGCCATCACTAATGGAGAAAAAGCACAAAATAATATATCAACTAATTCATAGAAAAGAAGATCTTCCAATTAAGGATGGAGAATTCATTGTCGTACATAGCCAAGGGCATTTGCATCTAGCTTTTCAATGTCTAATAATAGCTATCCCTATTAGTAATAAAAGACTGAATAGTGTATCGTGGTTCATAGAATAAAGTGTGTGTTTCTCTTACCAAAAAACCCTAAAATATTATATAGTGATTTCTGTTACGTTAAAAAAAATAAGCAATAAAAATGAAGAAAGAATAAAAATAATGCCGTGGCTTATTATAGTTTATTTATATGTTGTAAAGATACTGAGAGTCAGTTTGGTGTAATGTCGATGACTCTCACTGTGTCAAGGACCTTGGAGTACTCATCTCAAACGATCTAAGCCCCAGAGCTCACTGTAACAGCATTGCCAAAAAGGCATTAAGAGTTGTCAACCTAATTTTGTGAAGCTTCTTTTCTGATAACATTGTGCTGCAAACTAGGGCATACAAAAACTTTGCCAGACCAATTCTCGATTACAGCTTGTCTGCCTGGAATCCACACTGTATATCGGACATTAATACAATTGAGCAAGCCCAGAGCTTTTCACGAGAAGAGTTCTCCACTTCTCTGCTCACAATAAAATACCTTTTGCCACCAGGCTTGAAATTCGGGGCTTGGACAACCTAGAACTACACCGCCTATAGTCTGACCTAAGTGCAATTACAATGTCCTACTTGTTAATGACTACTTCAGCTTCAGCCGCAATAATACATGGGCAAACAATAGATACAAACTCAAGGTTAACTGCTCCAAACTAGATTGCAGAAAATACAACTTCAGGAACAGAGTGGTCAATGCCTGGAATGCTCTACCTGTCTCCATTGTTAATCCCCAAACCCCCACAGCTTCAACCTTAAACTGTGTATCAAAGAGGAGTCAGTGTACTTCAAGACATGGGGGTGATTTTATTTTTGGTTAGAAAAAGGATATAAATTAAAAGCGAGAGAAAGAAGAGTATAGAACAGGGGTCTCCAACCTTTGCAACTTTAAGTCTGAAGGACTTCAGCTCCCAGACTTCTCCAGCCAGCAAAGCTGGCTGGAGAAGTCTGGGAGCTGAAGTCCTTCAGACTTAAAGTTGCAAAGGTTGGAGACCCCTGGTATAGAATAAGCAACACAGGCGACCCATTATTAAATCGGGGGTGGGGGGGAAATAGAAAAGTACTAAGATGCAAATATACAACTTTAAAAAAATGATACAAGTGGATTTATGATAGGGAAATAAAATGTGGAAGAGGAAATTCATTTTTATGTAAATATGAAGCCGGGACCGCTGGAATGCCACCCCAAAAATCCATCAGAGAAAGAAAACAAACAAGGGCAACAACGAAAGGAGGAAGGAAGAGGAGGGAAAACAAGAAAGGGGAAAGGAGAGGAAGCAAGGGAGGGGAAATAGAGTAGGAGAGAGGGGGAGGAGGAGAAGAAGAGAGAAGGAGCGGGGGAGAGGGAAGGGAAGAAGAAAAGAGGAAGGAGAGGAGGAAAGAAGAAGGGAGAGAAGGGAGGTTGGGAAGAAGGAAGGAGCAGGGCTGTTGCAAAATAAGATGGAGATACAGGCAAGAAAGTGATCCCAATTGTATTTTTTATATTCATAAGCAGATGATGATAAATGCTAGAAGTCAACAGATAATTGTTAATAGTATGTTCAAGAATGTGTATTTGTAAATGTATATGGGAAAAAAACCTTAAAAAAAACTTAAACTGTCTATCGTGGACCTCACCCTATTCCTAAGAGGTCTGTAAGGTGGCGTGCAAAAGCGTACCAGCATGCCTACTGATCCCTGTTCCCATTTATTCCCATCCATTTCCTGTGTTCATCTCCTTGTTATAGTTACACCTGTTATCTTGTACATGTTTGAAAACTAACTAACTAACTAAATAAACAAAAATACTTAAGGCATCATGCTAAAAACTGGGAAATGGTACAAAGAATGGACTGCAACCTTGTTACTCTCCCCCCAGTCCTTGGAAGGAGACAAGGACTTCCAAAAAACCTTGCCAAGAAAACTGTAGGGCAGGGGTGGGCAAACTTTGCAACTTTAAGTCTGAAGGACTTCAGCTCCCAGAGAAGTCTGGGAGCTGAAGTCCTTCAGACTTAAAGTTGCAAAGTTTGCCCACCCCTGCTGTAGGGACTAGCCCAGGCAATTACCAGGAGTGAACACTGACTCAACACAAATAAATAAAGATGCTTGATTACCAGACATACATATCAGTGTTTTTTTTTATTACCTACCTTTTGTGTGTTGTTATATAAAAATAGATATAACCCCTTTAACTCATCCACTGCAATGTAAAGTAACATAAATTTTCTTATCAACTATCAGCTAACTTAATATATTGCACAGATATTTTGTCAATTTTAGTGCTAAAATGTCAAGAAGCCCCTGGACAATAATACCATAATGTCTCCTCCCCAGAATACTATTATTACTTCTGCCATAGTTTATAGGGCCGTTTCCCCCAACTCCTGATTTATTATTGTGGTGTTTTTCCCCAATCAGGTCCTATAGGTTGATTTCATCTTTGGAACTGCTACTTCTTCTTCATTTGCAGTAGTGTTGCTTTGAAATAAGAGCTCAGTTACTGCTCAGTTCAGTACAAGCCACCTAATGTATTAAATTACTCCAAATATAGTCCTTGAGTTGTCAAGCACTCAACTCGGGATAATCTAAAATGAAGTAAAGCAATTAGGGAGATAGTGGCTGCAGTATATAAAATGAGAGCAAACCCCACTCCCTGCTAACACTGATGATGTTATCTATGTTGGTAATGAAATGCCTGCAAGAAAACAACCCAGCTCAGAGAGCAACAAGAACCCCACAGTTCAATCATGAGCTACAAATATTCTGTCGGTAGTGGCTGCAAAGGCAGGCAGTTATATTTTCAAATGGGAACTGCTCTGCAGATTGCTACAACTGAAATGGTTAATGAACTCTGTAGGTTATTTATTGCATTGGGGATACTATAAGACGGAAAATAGCAGTAATTTGAAGCATCACTACAATTTTAATCAAAGCTAAGTCCTTTAAAGCTCATACTGGTACTTGCTTGCTTATTGCAACCCCAAACACAGGCCTTTTTATTGTGTTTCCATTGTTTGGGTTTCGATGCATGACAGTGGATCATATTTATTTTTATTTTATTATTAAATTTATACCCCGCCCTTCTCCTTGTTAGGACCCAGGGCGGCGCACAGGCATTATATAAAACCATAAATACAATATACATCAATCAATTAAAAATATATTAAATTAATTTACCCGTGCTAAAACCCATTATTAAAACCGTAACCAAATTATAATTTATATTTAAAAGTCAGATGCGGGGGGCTATCCTAGGCCGGCTTGTTGGAATAAGTACGTCTTAAGACGTTGGCGGAAGAGGCGGAGGTCCGAGGTAGTGCGAAGGTCGGGGGGTAGGTCGTTCCAGAGGGCCGGGCCCGCCACAGAGAAGGCTCTTCCCCTGGGTGTCGCCAGCCGGCATTGCCCAGCCGACGGCACCCGGAGTAGGCCCGCTCTGTGGGAGCGGACCGGACGAAGGGATGTATGGGGCAGGAGGCGGTCTCGTATATAGCTAGGCCCCGAGCCATGGAGCGATTTAAAGATGGTGGTCAACACCTTAAAGCGCACTCGAAAGGCCACAGGCAGCCAGTGCAGCTCGCGCAGGAGAGGTGTTACGTGGGCTTGCCTTGAGGCACCCATAACCACCCGCGCGGCCGCATTCTGCACTAACTGCAGCCTTCGAGTGCACCTCAAGGGGAGCCCCATGTAGAGAGCGTTACAGTAATCCAGCCGAGATGTCACAAGCGCTTGAGTGACTGTGCGAAGGGCCCCCCGGTCTAGTAAGGGGCGCAACTGGCGTATCAGGCGAACCTGATAGAACGCCCCCCTGGCCACGGCCGCCACATGGTCCTCCATGGCCAGCCGGGAATCCAGAAGGACGCCCAAGTTGCGCGCCCTCTCCACGGGGGCAAGATGTTCGCCCCCAATGGCCAGTGTTAGATTTATCTGGCTAAACCGGGGTGCCGGAAACCACAGCCACTCGGTCTTGGACGGGTTGAGCTTGAGTTTGTTACTACCCATCCAGACCCGGACGGCCTCCAAACACCGGGACAGCACCTTATGTATGTTCTTCATAATCAATTATGGGTTAAAACCAGTGGTAGATTGCAGGTGGTACGCCCTGGTATGGGCGTACTGGAGCCTGCCCGGATACCATTCCGGTATGGTGCTCAGGAGGGCCCACCCACCCATCCACTCAAGCTCCTTACCTGTCTTTTAAGGCTTCCATGCTTCTGCGGACATGCATGGCACGTACAGCACCTGCGCAACACTCCACTGAGCAGCTGGAGCCTCGTGGAGGCCCACGGAGACGTTAAGATGCATCCATGCACTGCGCGCATCCATCTGGATGCCACCAGGCCCATTCCAACCGTACTGGTTGGAACAGGATCTGGAACCCACCACTGATTAAAACATACTTTGTATTGTATATGGCAGGGTGGGAACTAATTTTTTTGAGGGGCCACATGAGGAGCTGAGACTGTTGTGGAGGACTGAACCAATATCCTTTCCAACTCTTTTATTCTATTCTATCCCTAGGAACCAGTGATTTAGTTGATTAATCAGAACTTTATTGCTCTTTTTATATAATAACAGAATAATAGAGTTGGAAGGAACCTTGGATGTCTTCTAGTGCAACCCTCTGCTTAGGCAGGAAACCCTACACCACTTCAGACAATTGCTTATCCAATATCTTCTTTAAAACTTCCAGTGTTGGAGCATTCACAACTTCTGGAGGCAAGTTGTTCCACTAATTAATTGTTCTAACTTCAGGAAATTTCTCCTAAGTTCTAGGTTGCTTTTCTCCTTGATTAGTTTCCACATATTGCTTGTCCTACCCGCTTTGGAGAATAGCTTGACTTCCTCTTCTTTGTGGCAGCCCCTGAGATATTGGAACACTGCTATCATGTCTCCCCTAGTCCTTCTTTTCATTAAACTAGCCATTCCTAGTTCCTGCAACTGTTCTTTCTATGTTTTAGCCTCCAGTTCCCTAATCATCTTTGTTCTTCTCTGCACTCTTTTTAGAGTCTCCACATATTTTTTACATTGTGGCCACCAAAAGTGGATGCAATATTCTTAGTATACCAAGGTATTATGAAGTGGTATTAACACTTCACCTTTTCTTGATTCTATCCTAGAACTGTGTTAGCTTTTTTTGGGCAGCTGCTGCACTGAATAGAACATGCTAGGTGTTCAAGAATAGGTCTTTCTTCACATTCATCTTTGAAGTTAATTTTTAATCTAATATCCTAATCCAGGTAGCAGCAGGAGAGTTTTGCTTTATCCCATCTGTTTCAGACTTTTTCTATCACTTTCTCTCTGCTGGTCAATAGGGGTCATGCTAATGCTTATAATGCAGCGAAGCTTAACTAAAAGACAAAAGCCCTTTGCATACTGGCATTATCCACTACCTATTTAGCCTGGCCTAATCTACCTTTCCAGCCTTTAGTCTGAATATTTAAATTGTTTTAATTGGGTTTTTAAGGGGTTTAGTTTTTAAGGATTTTAGGTTTTTAGCGCAGGGATATAGTTGTTTAATTTGATTTTATATATTTATAATGTTTCTATGTTTGTACGCTTTTTAATCTCCTGTGCACCACCCCGAGTCCCTTCGGGGAGAGGGAGCAGTCTACAAATTAAACTTGATTTGATTTGATTTGCATAGCCATATGTTGTTTTTCCTTCTAATCTAGGGTAATACTTCCTTCTCTCATTTGCCCAGTTGAAGATTCTGTGCAAAGTTACTTTAAAAAAACACCACACCTCCACTTTGTCTCAAGCAGTGGAATCAAATTACATTCCCATGCAAGAACTTGAGTAAACGTGCGAGTACATAAGACTTTTAAATTGTTTCAGTGTATTTCCATCCCAAAGGTAATTTTTAGAGGTTGTTGTCCAACTCCCTTGGCAAGTTTTTCAGACTTTGCCATTGCCTCGTTCCTAGGGCTGAGGCAGCCTGAAAAAGCCATCTAGCTGGCTTTTGTGATTAACGTGGGACTAGAACTCACAGTTTCTAGGGTTCTAGCCTCAAATACATCAAACAGACTTTCTATTTCTCCTCTATAAAACTTCATTTGTTATAATCAGTCCAAAGGATACCCAGTCAAAGTATAGTATCAATCCTTTCCCTGTATCTCCTATCTATCATGGAGCTGATCTTTTGAATATTTAATCTATTGTGCTGCTTTTTGTAAAATTTTGCATTTTATTTATTGAATATTTTTTCTTATTCACATTTTACCCAGTATACAGATTTACGTGTTAATTTCCCTAATGCATTCTTTTAAATACACATTTTAAAATAAAACATCTGCAACATAAAATTCTGAGAAGCCTTAAGGACCAAAGGATAAGTGAATAAATACAAAATGAAGAGTAGGTCAAAATCCTCCCTGTTCCATATGTTGTATTGATGGCAATATGCAAAGAACTCTCTTTTAGCTTAAACTATTTCATTAAAAAAAGAGGGAAAGAAAGGGTGAAGCATACACACAAAAAACAATAGTTACAAGTAAATATGGTCCTTGAAATTAGCATTAATTCAGAGATCTTTGTGAAAATCTCATTTGTTTCTTACATTTCAAGGTAATGAGATATTTATGTATATCTCTTATCACCCCACCTGATATTTCCCCAGCCAAATGGTTGATTGCAACCATTAATAGAGGAGCAGTTAGTGCAGTATGCAACTAACACTTAATAATTCTGAGTGATTTATCTAGGGAGTTTTGCTGGTTGTGCTCCATTAATCTAGAAACAGAAGATCTGTTCAGCTTGTGCAATGGAACATTATAGCCGTCAAAATACCCAAGGTAGGATTATTAAATGCAATATACATTTGTGGTGTCAACTTTACATGGTTTTTACATACTCTGGACTACCTTTGCTTCTAATGAAAAGAAAAGCTACTTAGTTTTAATGCATTTAAGCATGTCAGTGCAACTCAAGATGTAATTGCTGACAAACAATCTTAACCAATTTACTGGGCTTTGAGATAAGATGCAAATGCTAATCATTCAGAGGTTGGTTAAAAGAACCTTCCTTAAAGCATTCTAGCATCCCCTTTTTGAGAATGGAAATGTAGCGGGGAAGGGAGAGTCAGGTTGGGAAATATAAATTAGAGAATTGGAATTTCAGAAGAAATATTCATTGTTTTTAAGAATTTAAAAATATATGGATGGACTGGAAAAAGAACATAAGAATAATCCTTTGTAACATAATTCATGGTGTAGGAAAACAGTGAAAAGAAATTTACAGAAATTGAGAGGCTGCTGAAAACATTCATTTTATATGTAACAGGAGTTATCTTACAAGAAGCTAGACCACTGATTCATCTCATCTAGCAGTTGCATTAGCTAGCAGTGAGTCTCCAAGGCAGCATTTTTTTTCAACCAGGACAGCTTGAAGATGTGAGAACTTCAATTCCCAGAATTCCCCAGCTAGCATTCAAGTTGCCAAGGCTGAGAAACGCTGCTCTAAGGAGATGCCAAGGATTGGACCTTGGGCCTGTTAAATTTAAATTGTGGATACTCACCCAGTGAGTACCCTTGCAATCTTCCATTGTCTATTGTCAGCACAGACAAATCTCCTAATATGATTAGAAGAGAGTAAGAGGCATAAAACCAGCATGCTATCCTTAGGAGAACACTGAATCGAAGAACATCAGTAGCACAAAGCATGATTATGTGATATTGAAATGGTTGCACTAAACTGGTGAATGACTGTCTTATTGTTGTTTTACTGATTACAAGTAGATTCATTCTACAACCGAATAGCAACAGTTTGCATATTATTTGAAATTATTCTGAATAATCTTATAAAAGGTTCATTTTAAATCTTGTTCCTTTGTGAGGGATTATTATGCCCTAAATGTTTTTTTCCCCTTCAGCCCACTTTTCTTCTGATTTATCACTTGGTTGAACTATGGCCCAATCTGGAGAGCAGGAACTGCCCAGAAGTAGAAACACAATGTCTATCAATAAGTGATATCTTTAACTTCATCTGTTCATTTGGATTGCAATGTGCATCTGGGGAAGCTACAAATATACATTTAAGTACATATTCATTTATTTCATAAAACATAAATCTCACATTTTGAATATTTTATTTTATAATATTTAAATATTTTATGTTAATATTTTTAATATTTTGAACTACCTCAAAATAATTCTGTGTTTGAGAAAAATATGTAGGAAGACATGAACACCTGAAAAAGATGAGTGAAAAAAAAGATGCTCTCTTAACCTACTGTATGCTTTATTTTTTTTTAATGCACTGGCTTTTTAAATCTAATATAAAGTTCAGAATTGTGATACTGTTTTGTTTCAGTGTTTCTTTTAATTAAATAGAAGGAAAAGAAAAACAAGGACCTAGCTATCTGTGGGATCGCATCCTGCCCCATACATACCTGCGGCCGATTCGCTCCCACAGAGAGGTTATGCCAGTGGGCGACGCCCAGGGGAAGGGCCTTCTCTGTGGTGGGCCCGACCCTCTGGAACGACCTTCCCCCCGAAATCAGAACAACCACGGACCTCCGCTCCTTCCGTCAAAAATTAAAAACACACTTCTTCTGCTTGGCCGGCCTAGGGTAATTAAACTGTTTTTAGGGGTTTTAGGGCTCAGTTTTAGTTTTTATATGGGATTTTAGCGCAGGGTTAGTTTAATTCGTTTTAACATTGTATTGTGTTTGTGGTTTTTAACTGTATTTTTAAATTCCCTGTGCCCTGCCTCGAGTCCCTTCGGGGAGAGAGAGCGGGTTATAAATTAAAAATTATTAAATTATTATTATTAAAAAAATCTTATACAAATTTAGGAAGAAAGAAAATGAAAAGAAGGAATATATATGTTATATATCTATATATCTATATCTATGTAAAAAATTATACATAACCATTTCAGTACATTATATTTTACAATATAATCATATAGTTAATCTGCATTGAAGCAATCCATTTTTAACTTGCTAATAATTTTCACTCTGAAAACAATTAGTACTTACAGCTGTATATTTGACTTTCCAGTATTGAAGAACAAATCTTTTCAGGATAAGTAACGGCACAGAGAATCAACTTTCTTTGTCCAAATGCCAATTTCCATTTGCTAGAGATACAGTGCAAAAGAACATGAACATCTGAAAATATTAAATCACAGTTGAGTTAATATATGTAATAACTAGCTCTTGACAAGAAACAATTATAGGACATTGAACAAATTTATGTTTAAATGAAGCATTGATCTCATTGCAACTTCAGCAGCATGACAATTTCCTCAAGCCTTTTTTATACACAGTAAATGAAATGAAATCCAATAAATGCAAAATATAATTTGTGGTTGAATAAAATATAATCTAAGATCTATTGACATTTTGGCTATTAATGTTAGCATTTTATCTCAATCACCTAGGCAAAATAGGAATCTTTAATTTTTATTCCATCCACCCATTAAAGTTTGCATAGCAAATTGATTATCAACAGAATTTTATAAAGACTAAATTGTAGAAATTTATTGGAGGAAAGAGTGATAATATTTTTGTTTACAAGTTAATTCTAAGTATGAATCACAGTTTACACCCCAATTTTCCAAAAATTAAAAAAAAAAATCCCAATATATGTATGTATGTATGTATGATTATGTAATATCAAGTTGGTGTTGACTCTTAGCAACCACAGTGCACCCATCATTTCTGTAATTTAATCCATTCATTTTCTGTTGGTCTCCTCTTCTTATCCTACAATCATAGACAAAAGCCAGGTTTTCACACGTTTCCAAAATATGATAAAGTGAGCTTGATCATTTGTGCTTACAAATGAGAACTCTGAATTTATTCAATCTATGATTCATTTGTTTTCTTGACCGTTAACTCCATGATTCACAGCAGTGTTCTCTAACACTAAAGTTCAGAAACAAGATAATAATAATAATAACAACAACAACAACAACAACAATAACAATAATAATAACAATAACAATAATTTTTATTTATAACCCGCTCTCTCTCCCCGAAGGCACTCGAGGCGGGGCACAGGGAATTTAAAAACAATTAAAACAGACAAAATACAAAGTTAAAAACAAATTAAACTGCCCCTGCGCTAAACCTGGTTGATTAGAGAAAAGATAACTATGTTTATTGTGATTGGAAAACCCTGATGGATTTTGTATGTCAAACAGTTTTGATGGTCTAGAACAGGGGTTCCCAAGCTATGCTGAGTGGAGAATTCTGGGAGTTGAAGTCCACAAGTCTTAAAGTTGCCAAGTTTGGGAACCCCTGGTCTAGAAAGAAAACAGTTCCGGGTGTCTTTAGAAAAATAGGTACCAGTAAATCTATAATTGTATTTATAACTTCTGTAAGAATATTGGAAGAAGTTTTCCCCTTCTTTTCTCTTTTTATTCTACCTTTTCCTCTTTTATAATTTATAGTCTAGTTTTTTCTTTTATTTATCCCTTTTTCTTTTTTTCCTTCTTACTTTATTTAAATTTGTATTAATTTTTACTCTTGTTTTAAAAACATCTAATAAAACTATATTAAACAAAATGCATAGTGTTGGTTATTGGCGTTTCTTCTCCAATATTAAAACCATGCTAATCTTGTTCCATTCCAGCCTCCCTTAATATATGTTCAGCATATAGATAAAATGAGAGAAATAAGTTACCTTTGGGGTAGCACTTCAGAGATATTTCCCTACCAGATTTTTCAATACCTTCAACACTGGCACATATTCTTGAAAAATCCTTAAAAATTCAGGGAGATGTTGAACTTGATAGCACAGTCAAACATCAGGAGTTAACCACAGGAAATATTTAATGACAGTTTGTATTGTATTGTATTGTATTGTATTAGTTTGTATTGTATTAGTTTGTATTGTATTGTATTAGTTTGTATTATATTTGAAAAGCTTTCGCCCTGTGATGTACTCCATTGCCCAGTTAAAGCTTACAGACACAAGAATTTTAGTACTATATAAATGACTAAGGTAGAGTGAGTTGTGTGATGGCCTAGTGGTAAAGCTGTTCTCCTCCAACTTGGAAGGTTGAGAGTTCAATCCTAAGTAGTGGCAGATGTTTCTCTCTAGGGCACAAAGACAAATGAAATGTAGGCGTCAGGAAGGGCCTCCAGCCAGTAAATGCTCAGCTCCATTCAGTCACTCGACTGTAAGCTGAATCAAGAGAGTATAGGGTTGTAAAAAAAAAGGGGGGAGAGCATACAGTCTTTTACCAACCTGTAGTAAATATGTTTCACCATGTTCCATCCAGATTGAGACTTCCTGAGTTGTGTGTGGGTTTTGCATGAGATCACTGAGATATACTGGAACTCCAATTTTTATAGGGATACTAGCCGTTCCTGACCATGTGTTGCTGTGGCCCAGTCAGGAGGGACACAACCCAAGGGTGGAGTTTCCCTCACTCTCTCTATCCCCCTACCTACCTACCTACCTACCTACCTCCTACCTACCTACTTACCTACCTACCTACCTACCTACCTACCTACCTACCTACCTACTGTATTTCTCTCTCTCTCTCTGTATCCCTCTACCTACCTACCTACCTACATACATACATACCTACCTACATACCTACCATATTTCTCCTTGAATCTTATGGACAGAGTATTTTATGTCATAAAGGATGACATAATACCTGTGGCCCACTGCTCTCTCTGTATCCATCTACCTGCCTTTTTAACAATTTTTTACATTTCCGTTGCATGTACCTGGCACAGGTGTGACATCTACACAATCTATATATATCATTGGTGCCGTACTTGAAAGGAACGTTGTGTGAAAATTTGGAAGCGGTCATTGCTGTACTTTCGGAGATTAGCGGTTTTGAACAAACTCATAGTTACATTTTTATTTATATAGATTTCACAGCTGGAGAGACCTCCCAATAATCAATTAAGCAGATATGGATTTATTTTGTAGTCTTTGGCTTTTTCAATTAGGTACAGCATCTCTTGTTCCTCAGCCTTTTTTTAAGACAGCATGAACATCTGGTGTCTATTTTACCAAAGAGGATTGCAATTTGCATTGGATGATTTTAAGCATTATTTTGCTAGGATATAAAATTAAGAATCTTATATGATAGCTTAAATGGTTTATTAAGTGCTGTCTTTTGCTAATGATATGTAGATATTGATATCTTTCAAACTGCTGACCGCTGTGTCATTTTTCAAGTTAGCTGATATTGTTTGGTTCAAATCTTTTTCTATTACCATACTTGCCGTATTTATGTAGATAATAGGATTGTTACTCTATTGTAAGCCTAAGAAAATTTTGGTTTGAAGAATGGCAAGCCAACTATTTAAAATAAGTAATTTTCTTTTCTTAGCTACAAAAGAAGACATGATATTTCATATCTGTCACAATATTATCATGATCACTATTCAAAATCAACTTTTCCCCCTCCTCCCTCCCCTTTTCCAAACTTCTAAAATATAAAGACATTCAGATCAAAATGGTGCTAGGATATTAAGCTTATAAAAGCTTTCTGGTTGTTTTTTTCCCCCCTTTGTAACTTGCTTCAAGAACTACTCCTTAAGCTAATATTCTCATCTGAAAATAATGCTCTCTGGAATTTGTATAATAGTGACATCACTTTTATGCTATTATAACTCTGTATGTCCATAATTAAATTGAGAATGTATGAATCAGTGGTTTAGCTTTTCCTTTTCTTTAGTGAGGCGTTCTCTCAAAAAATCATTTTTGTTGCTGCTGTGATTAAAGTTGTGTGTGTGTGTGTGTGTGTGTGTGTGTATGGTTAATCTGAACCATGAATTTTAGAGGTAACATCCATTTTTAAAAGTATAAGATAAACTCAAGGAACTAAACAACAGAAAAGAAGAAATGAACGGGATGAAGGAACAGAAAATCCAAAATGAAGATATGTGTTTCATGGCAGTGTGAAGGGGAAACAATGTTGTTTGTTATACTGGGTATTTCAACATGAAAACCAGCTGTAGTTCAAATGATGGGCCATCAAAATTAATTTAGCTTTTCAAATATAATAAGAGAGAACGGCCATTACACATCACACATTACCCAAGATAATGTTTTGATGAAATCTGTTTTCTGATTCCTTAAAAAGTTTTCTTCCGTTTCTATTTCTTATATCCCCATGTTCCTAATATTTTAGAATTTATTTCAAATTTTATTTTGTTGGTACTTTGCTTTTTATTTTTTGTTATCCGTTGATGAAGCATTTATAATGTTCCCTCCTCCTTTTCTATTACACATTTTTCCATCATTTGCAGCTGCTTCAGCTGCCTTCACTGTCTGAGGTTTTTTTCAGACTTTAACCAAGATAAAGGAAGTTGAAGATCTTAGATGAGTACATCAGGAATGGGTTGCTCCTGGCATTACTGTTGGTTCAGTACACACAATTTTTTTTTTTTGCTCCAGGCATTTGTGCATTTGCTCATAAACAGGTCTGCACATGCGCAGATAATTAAAAAATGAAAAAATAAATAAATTTGTGCAATGAAAATTGTTCTGGACATGCGCAGAACCAAAAAACAAGATGGCGGTGCCCTAGGAGAACCGGTGGTTCCAGCGACCCAGGCCACCAAACCTGGCTGAACCAGTCAGAACCAGTAGGAATCCACCCCTGGACTGCATACTGAAATACAGGAAATGCATCCATCTCCCCCCTCCCCTCAATTCTGTAGCTAAGGCGAGTGCAAGCAGTCCCTTTGCTACCTAAGGGAATTCCATCCACTTCCTCTACTTTGGGGAATAAAACAAGAAGTTTCTTATTCTCAGGTAGATACTGTATATCTGGTACTATCAAATATATTGACAATTATATCACTCCTGTGAATGTGAGTCTATATATTCATCACAGTTTATCCCGACTTTTGGATTTTTTTTTGGCTTGCATCTCATTTAAAACTAGTAGCTAGCATAATTACATAAGAGTGGGACTATGGTTTACACTGGGAACTATTTCATACTACCTGGCAGTCTGCCAATCAGCTGACTGGCAAGCAGTTAGAGAGCTTGATTGTTGTGAGAGAACTCTTTTCCCAATTGTGATAGTTATTAATTTGATGATTGGTAAACTGCTGGGAATACTGTAGCTATGAGGGAGTAAAGTTTCCAGTGCAACAATATATATTTTGTAACAATTTGCCAATCAGTATTACGGTGCTCCCTGTAGGGAAGATTTCATTTGTGCGCATGCAAATATATTTCCTGCACCTGCCCGAACATGGCTGATTTGGGAAGCTAAGCAGGGCCAGGCTTGATTAGCATTTGGATGGGTGACTAATGGTGAATTCCAGAAATGATAGAAATGATAGATGGAAAACTATTCTTGGGCAGAACAAATCTACTCCACTGGCATGTAAATACTACTGTTTAGGTTCTTACATGATGAGGTAGCAGATGTAAATTACAAGTAGAATTGTATATTACAATCTGGCACAAAGTGTGTGGGGGTTTAATTTAAAAGCTCTCTGGAAGTGTAGACTCTTCTTCTGCTGTAAAACATACAGATGGTTCATTGAACCACCCCTTCTTGACCATTAGGTTATGGTCAGCCTGAATCTCTTGATGCCTATAGTTCATCAAGCTGGAGAGCTCTTAGCTTTTCTACCCAGAAATTGTGATTTCAGGTCTAGCAAAATACAGCAAAAGAAGCTTTGAATCTTCCAGTTCATAACCCAGACCAATGGTGGTATTCTACTGGTTCAGACTGGTTTGCCCGAACCGGTAGCGGAAATCGCAGGTAGCCCCGCCCACTCTAGGGCATCCCATTTAGGTCCTTTTTTCACCAAAAGCGCATGTGCGGAAAGTTGTGTGCATGCATGCACACACGCTCACATTTGTGAACCGGTAGGGAAGGTAAGTCAATACCACCCCTGACCCAGATGTATAGAACTTAAGAAATCTGGTGTCAATCCTGATATGCAAGAATTTATTTATTTATTTATTTATTTATTTATTTATTTATTTATTTATTTATTTATTTATTTATTTATTTATTTATTTATTTATTTATTTATTTATTTAAATCGCATTTGTATATCTCCCTATCTCCCTAGTGGGACTCAGGGCGGTGCACAGAAAGAGTAAAAAGTCAATACACACAATAACAATATAAAAAGAAATTAAATATAGATTAAATATAGTGGGTCTGTGCTAAAAATTATAGTTAAAAGCAATTAAAATTATTATACTCAAACTATGTCATTAAACTATGTCATTAAAAACTATGCCAGGCCAGCCACATAGAATAGATGTGTTTTTAGTGCCTGGCGGAAGAGGCGTAGGTCCGTGATGATGCGAAGGTCAGCGGGCAGATCATTCCAGAGGCCAGGGCCTGCCACAGAGAAGGCTCTCCCCCTGGGGGTTGCCAGCCAGCATTGTCCGGCAGACGGCACCCTGAGGAGGCCCTCTCTGTGGGAGCCGACAGGTCGAAGGGAGGTATGTAGTAGGAGGCGGTCCCGCAGGTAACCAGGTCCCGTGCCATGGAGCACTTTGAAGATGGTTACTAGCACCTTGAAGGCACCTGGAAGGTCACAGGCAGCCAGTGCAGTTTGCACAGGAGAGGTGTTACATGGGAGTATCTTGAAACTCCCATGATCCCCCACGCGGCCGCATTCTGTACTAGCTGGAGCCTCCGGGTGCACCTCAAGGGGAGCCCCATGTAGAGAGCGTTACAGTAGTCCAGGTGGGAGATGACGAGGGCTTGGGTGACCGTGTGTAGGGCGTCACGATCTAGAAAGGGGCGCAACTGGTGTATCAGGTAAACCTGATAAAAAGCCCCCCTGGCCACAGCTGTCACATGGTCATCCAAGGACAGCCGAGAATCCAGGAGGACGCCCAAGTTGCGAGCCCTTTCTGCGGGGGCTAATGACTCGCCCCTGATAGCCAGAGATGGAACCAGCTGGCTATATCATGACACCACTGTTAATTATATATGAATGGCATATATGAATAACTCTAATAATATACTCCTTCTCAAAAACAATGAAACCAAAGTCTTTAGATATATTAAAAAGAGTTTCTTGGAGAAAAGGAAATTATGAAAAAATGATAGAAACATAAAAAATAATGGAAGAGAACCATTACAGAGACAGATCTTGAAATGAAATCAATGCAATCAGCCAAGCTGAACTGATCACATATCCCTTTGTTGAGTAAGATCTTCGTTGCAGAGAGGAATCACAAGCTATTTGTTGGTAGAAAGGGCCATTATTTCTCCTTCTATTCTCTTTTCTGCTGAACTTTTACCCTCAGTTAAATGTTAACAATTAAATGACTAGTCTCTTTTACATGATTGAATAGTTCTCCATCTATAACTTCCTGGACCTATCAACAAAATCACAAATGGTTTAGGTGTTGAATCCACTTTTATAGTAAGAACTATTGATAGATTATAGTGGCAGTTTAGTTTTTCCTAGTTATGCAGTTGTGTGAATGGTAGTTGATGTCAGGGGCTCACTGTTCAATCTGACATTAGTTTATTGGATGCTCAATATGCTTATTAACTCATACCAAAACCAGGATTTGTCACAATTTTTCTCTAATTTGTATAATTTTGATTTATTACCAAGGCTTACAAATGCTACAGTCAATATAATTAAGTGGCATTTACTCCATTTTTTCCTAACAGTTTAAAACAGTAAGACCAAAACATAGCAAATGCTTCCCTATGTCCAATGTTCTTTGTTCATAAAGGGTATTATCAGGGATACTTCAAGGTTTTTGTTTTCACTCTTATTCACTAATGTCCATGGATGTTATTCTGTTTTTATTTCTAGATGACTAGGTAAGGTAAAGGTTTCCTCTGATCAGTTGTGTCTAACTCTAGGGGCTGGTGTTCATCTCTGTTTCTTAGCTGAGGGAGCCACCTTAACTGTTATATAACTGTTTTTATCTAATATGAACAAAAGGAATTAATATTTTAAAATGGTACCAACTGGCAATAAGCTTGTTACAGGCTTTAAAACATCAAGTGAATTGACCATTGCATTTAACAAAAGAATACTAGATAACAGTGCCAAAGGGTCATATTTATGATACTTTAAAGATCAGCAGCTAAGTAATTTAGAGGCAACTACTTCTATAAACATCTGATCAATGCGTTAAAAGCTAAATAAAATACATTATGTACTGTATAGCATATTTAGTTTGTAACAACTCCTAAATAACTAAACATATTGAAATGAACAAAACTCTATGGTATCAAGTCATATTAATGCTGCACATGACAGTTTATTAGGACAAATGGCCACTAAAATATAAAAAGAAATAAACTATGATTTGGATTATAGGTGCTCCATTTAATAGAATGCAATCATTCTCTTCCTCTCTGCCACCCATAATTACAACAGTGTTATTAATCTAATACTTATTCTTGCTGTAAATTTACAATACAATACAATAGCAGAGTTGGAAGGGACCTTGTAGGTCTTCTAGTCCAACCCCCTGCATGGGCAGGAACCTTATACCATTTCAGACAAATGGCTGTCTAACATCTTCTTAAAGACTTCCAGGGTTGGGGCATTCACAACTGCTGGAAGCAAGCTGTTCCAGAGGTTAATTGTTCTTACTGTTAGGAAATTTCTCCTTAGTTCTAAGTTGCTTCTCTCCTTGGTTAGTTTCCACCCATTGCTCCTTGTCCTGCCCCCAGGTGCCTTGGAGAAAAGTTTGACTCCCTCTTCTTTGTGGCACCCTCTGAATTTTGTCAGTGGCTTATCTACCCTCTGTAATTTGTCAGTGGCTTATCTACAGTTCTGAATCCAGCTTTCATGGCCCATTTCTGGAAGACCCAGGATGTCTTTACAACTACAATAGAAATTTAGCTCATGCTTCATGCCTCTATGATGATCAACATCTGATGGGCATCTGAGCACGATGCCTTTTTTTTTTTTTTTTGCACCATCCCTGTCTTTTAACAGATTAAAAAAATCTTATAAAGTCAGGTAATTGGTTTTCTCTGGAAAATCATAGTACAAAGGGCACATGCATTGGTATGCCAATAACTAGTCCTAAAATCACAACTTTTCCAAAGTGCTGTCATCAATCCAACATACCCAAAGAAGGTGAAGGCTAACTGGGATAATAATAAGTTAGGAAGATGGAAAGAGAAGTATAAAAATGGAGATGATTTGGCATATGTTGCTCTTAATTTTCCATCAGATTAAGGACATAAATATCAGTGTGTGAGGTGGAATTACTTTTAGTTGAATTTGTCTACTAGTTAATTGGGTATAAAGGTACACATTACTGAGTATTTATGCTACCTTTATAATTTATGCTCCACGATTCTTCACTTTTTCTTTTAGAAACCTTATAGCAATGTGAAAAGTCATTCAGTTAAGGTTTCTGATGCAACCTTCCATCAGATGTGAGGTGGTAATACTTGGCCTTTTGCAACCTTTACTCACTACTCATAGTCACCCAAATTCATCACTTGGACAGTTAAGAACTGTAGTCAACAATGTGAGGTTTAGGTTTTGTCTGCCAAAAAGTCCCAGACCTGTGGTGGGTTGCCAATTTTTTTTTACTATCGGTTCGGGCATGCTCTCTCGGACGCTCACGCATGTGCCAACACATCTGTGCATGCTCAGAAGCTTCTGCACATGTGCAGAAGCATCCGGGTGGGTGGGTGGGTGGGTGGAGCCACCCACTGCTGCTGCTATCAGTTTGCCTGATCTGGGCTGAACTGAGAGCAGCCCACTTCTGTCCCAGACCCAAAATAGATGAGAATTGATCCTAATAAAACAGTGAGCAGCATTCTTCCACATTATCTTCCATAGGAGCAAAAGCTTGCCTTTTCTTGCTTCTGTGAAATCTGACAGGTGATCCATGATATATGTGATGCCTGCTTACCCTGATGATATTTCCATGTCACATTTTTGACTGAAAGCAACGCACAAAAACATATTTTATGTGTAAACTGGCCAATTAAGAAGGCAAATGTTATAAAAATACAAGGATTTATTGGCACAAAATTTACCATCTATCAATGTTGTATAAACTGTTTTACATAAAAAGCCATCTGGAAACAGGTTGTTTATCATATTTATACAGTTACAACTTGCTGGTTTAAAGCCTGTGTGTAGCTCATTAAGTGCCAAGATGTTGTTGCAAGGAGAGGTGGCAGAGCTGATATTCTGCATGATGCATGAAAATTAACAGAGGCATTTAGACAGTGCTGCCATTTCAAATTAGCATTTATGACAACTGGGGCTGAAAGTATTCTGAGAATAGAAAACAAACCTTACGCCATAGGGCTGTTTTTCATTGTAACCTCCAGGAAGGTTAAATGATGTAGAATGATCTATGTAAATATGATAATATAAAGAAAAGTCCAAGTCCATTAGCAATTGGCAAGTTACTCTGACTTTTTCACACCTTTCTCTTAAGAAATCATGGCATGCCATAGGTTATGAGAGGGAAATTAAAACTGGTAAACTTTTCACATTGAACACAACAATAGTAATGAATTGCAACAGAAAACTAGATTTTTTCAAAACATACTTTTAGACTTAAGAATGGTTTGACATAAATGTCTCCATTCAATGTTCATTTATCTTTTCTTCTGAAATATTTTTACTTTACTTTTGAATTAGCATACTCAATGAGATTTCCAAAATATTAAGACAATGAAACGTACAAGACCAAACACCAATGTCATGCAAATATCTTCTGTATCAAGTAAATAATTTTGAATTTCATGGACCCCAGAGAAGGCCCCTGGGAAAGGTCCCTGTAATATTGTAGCCATTACAGTACAATCCCATAGATGTATCCACTGAAGCCAGCAAAACTGAATTCATTGTTCCAAGTCCGTGTATAACTTTGCATTATTTTACAATTATCTCATTTTCTTTCAGCAGATCTTTAAAAATTGCCAGATAGTTTTGTCATTATGTATGTGATTTGAATAGATTATTTTTTTTTCTAACTTATCTTTTAAATAAAAGTTTTGAAGCAGAGTTTTTCATTGTATACCTATGTGACTCCAGAATTGCCACATTAATCTGCTATATTTAATTGTGTTATTTGCATATAAAAGGGCTGTTTACAACATCACCTTCATTCTCTTTGTCTCGTATGCATATTCCCATTATTGGGCAGATTATAAATATAAAAAATGAATACATAGTCATAGTAATTTTTTCAAACCTGGGTGGAGAGACAGGATTTTTGTATGATTGATGTACCCAGTATATATAAAAAGAGAACAGTTTATCCATTTCCAGTAGCAAAAAAATTAAACCATAGTATCTGACAGCTGCTCATAAATTTGGATAGTTTAAAGTCAGAAAGAGTAATTGGTGTGACTTGTTCCATCTTTTCTGCCTTGTACAAATGATCAAGAAAAATCATATGATCCTAGTAGTCTAGCCATCTCAGTAGTACCGCTGACAAGTGTGCAAATTCAGTAACAAGCCAAGGCCAATAACTCAGCAAGTCAAATTACTAACCATGTCCAAATCAGACTGTGACCCTCTGTTCTAATTACTAATACAAAATTCAGTTCATTCACATCTAAGGTCAGTAAAACCTGTGAAGAATACTTAAAAAAGGAAATAGATATTGAAAAAGAATCTAAGAAGAATATTTTCGGGAGTCAAATTAAATTGACATGGAGACCATTCTGTGATTATTCCCATAGTTTATTAGCCTCAAAAGTCAATAACAAGTTTTAATTCTATTTCCAATATGCCTAAGCATCAGCTTTCCAATTCCAAAAGGATAAGTAACCTGGAGCGAAATATGCAAATAGCTAGAATTGGTGATAAATTATTTCCTGTTTACTGTTCCCAGTGTTTACTGTCCTCAGTGTTATACCCTCTAGATTAGGGGTAGGGAGCCCTCAATTTCATTGAGGGCCATATCAGGGTTGTGTTTGACCTCAAGGGACTGGTTTGGGCATGGCTGGGCGTGGTCATTTATGTCAGGGACATCTATGGTGGCCCGAGTGCTCTGCCAGTGAAAATGGGATCCCAAGCTCCATTTTTGGGTGCAATGGCCTCCTGCAACTGTCTGCCTGTGAAAACAGAGTTTGGGAGTCCATTCTTACTGGCAGAGGCACTGCAGGATAGTCCTTTGCTGTTCCAAGGGCCTGTTCCCAGGGGCTGGGGCCAGATCCAAGCACCCTAGGCCTTGAGTTTCATACCCCTGCTCTAATTGTACAGGAATCCCAGAATATCCACTGATGTTGCAAGGGAATTCTCAAAGTTGTGGTCTCAAATTATCTGGGGAGGGGATATTATATATATTTTAAAAAGTTGTAGATCAGAATCCAGAGCCATCTGCAGATGGCCAAAAAGTAAAGATGGTGACCGTGACCACAATCATAATCCTGAGCTCCTTTTTTGTAGATAACAGGGCTAGAGTTTTAATCATTCAATTGCATCAATTGTCTTGCGTTTTTATCCCCACCCCTCTTCTTCCTACCATGGATACCCTTAACAACATGCATGGAAACTACATTAACAGATACAGTCGGACAATTTACGAACGAAGCAGTTATTATTAAAAAAATATAGCCAGGAAACAAATGGTTGTTGCTAATATTTTAATATATCATGCAAATACTCCAGGTCTTCGACCTAATTACTGCTACCAATTCTGCTACATTTCATTTAATTCAATCTTGAAATTAATAAGTTAGCATGAACTTATTTACTGAAAATCAGTAGCATGGGATGAGGAGGAATGCAGAAAGACTTCTTGGGTTAGGAGTACACTTAATTCCCATTCTACAGATAGTGTACCTGTGATTTGTGTCTCACGATAGCAAGGATGTACAGATTTGTGCATATCCTATCCATAGTAGTAGTGCAACAGAATATAGTCTTATGTTCCTTTCTTTCCCCTTAAAATATTATTGATTAATGCATTATTCTCTAATATATGTTTCTCTATAGATAACAGGCCCTGCCTAATATGCTTTCTCTATGTAACATTCCCAGATAGCTAAATATCTCAAATGTATCCTTTCTTTAAACACATTCCTTTGTTTCCCACCTCATTTTGGACCTAGGGAATCCTTCTAGATAGACATGGGTGCTATGAATTATATATTTATTTGTGCTATGACAACTTTTGCTTTGGCAGATTAAATCATTTCTATTGAAAATAAATTAAGGGACAATTTATCGACATTCTCAGTGATGATCCTGTTGTCCACAAAACTTCTTAGGCTAATGATATTATGACATAATCAATCAATCAATCAATCAATCAATTTAATTTGTTGACCGCTCCCTCTCCCCGAAGGGACTCGGAGCGGTGCACAGGGCAAATAAAACAATAAATACATACACATAATTAAAAACAGATTAAATATTATCCCTGCGCTAAAAATTCCCAGTTAAAAATTACTAAAATCCCCATCTAAAATTACTAACCCCATCGAAGAGAGACTACCCTAGGCCGGCCAAGCAGAACAGATATGTTTTTAGTTTTAGACGGAAGGAGCGGAGGTCCGTGGTTGTTCTAATGTCGGGGGGAAGGTCGTTCCAGAGGGCTGGGCCCGCCACAGAGAGAATAAGCAATTCTAGCAGGTACAGACTGTTGAATGCATCTGTTGTATTTATAAAGTTTCTGACAGCCCTTGTACACAGTTGATATAAGTGTTCACAACATTTTTCACCAATCAATTGGAGATTGTTTGTATCAGGTTTTCTAAATTTAGATGTAGGTTATTATCTTATATATTGAAATTGGTGGTTAGAATCAATAAATAGATGCTCTGATAAGATACTTAACCAGATATCATCGATCAACTATCACAGTCCAGCAACACCACAAAGTCTTTCCAAGATTTTCTCCACAACCACATTTTCTTTTTTAATCTTGAAAACTAAGAAACTGTCATACATGACGCTGTGTGTTGAATGGGCTGTTTAAATAGAACTGATTAGTTTGCAAAATAAAGGCATTTGTTCTAGTTTTTGGCTGAAGGAAACAGCTAATATAATTTGGTCACATTTGTGAAAGAACATGGTAATTCATCACAAGAAAGGCTTTCCATCATCAAAAAATGGTTTTTCCTCTAATTTTTTTTTTAAGATTTAGCTGAGAAAGAGTTTTATTTTCTCAATCTGGTATCTCCCCAATGCTAAGCAAAAACCAGAAGTTTAGAAAGTGAAATATAAAACATGGATTGTAATAGAGGAAGGAATTTTAATGTGATGGTGACTATAAAAATATTGCAAGTATCATTTAAACCTGCCTAATGTCACAGAGGGAAAGGGTCCTATACAAGAAAAATTCTGGTTGAGTAGATTGAGGTGCTCTGATTCTAAAGAATGGGAGGCTAGGTGAGATACCCCCTATTATAGGAATTATAGTTCCTATAATTTAATTTTAAAGAATGCATTCAATCTATTATATACCTGGCTGCTCACATATCAATAAAACACAGAGGAATCAGTATCATTAAGAACATTTCTCCTTAGCATGGGGGAATTCAGATACCTTATTTATCTTATCTATGTATCCACAGATTTGGTGGAAGGTTTTGAAAATGTTTCTGTCCGACTTAAGCTATTGTATCATTAACAGAATGTTTCACCATTTAAAAAAATTTCTAACTGTGAAGTCAGCACAATGGAGAAAAGATGGTGGTAAATGCACACTCAGTGTATGTGGTACCTTGGTCAATAGTAGTAACTGTGAGAGGGATCTTGGAGTCCTAGTGGACAACCATTTAAACATGAGCTAGCAGTGTGCAGCAGCTGCCAAAAAAGCCAACACAGTTCTAGGCTGCATAAACAGTGGGGTAGAATCTAGATCACGTGAAGTGTTAATACAACTTTATAATGCCACACTTGGAATATTGCATCCAAGTGTGGCATTTGGGTTGCCATGATGTAAAATATATGTAGTGACTTTAGAAAGAGTGCAGAGAAGAGCAACAAAGCTGATTACAGGACTGGAGACTAAAACATATGAAGAATGGTTGCAGGAACTGGGTTTGTCTAGTTTAATGAAAAGACGGGCTAGGGAAGACATGATAGCAGTGTTCCTATATCTCAGGGCTGCCATAAAGAAGAAGGAGTCAAGCTATTCTCCTAAGCACCTGAGGGTAGGACAAGAAGCAATGGATGGAAACTAATCAAGGAGAGAAACAACTTAGAACTAAGGAGAAATTTCCTAACAGTTAGAACAATTAATCAGTGGAACAGCTTGCCACCAGAATTTGTGAATGCTCCAACACTGGAAGTTTGTAAGATGTTGGATAACCATTTGTCTGAAGTGCTGTAGAGTTTCCTGCCTAAGCAGGGGGTCAGAAAAGAAACTTCCAAGGTGCCTTCCAACTCTATTCTATTCTATACAAATTTCTATGGAGATTCTCAGTCATCCAGGTCATAACCAAATTGAAGAACCCTCTTGGATGAGAACTGAAACATCTTCGGAGAAAAAAAAAAGAAAGCCCAGTTGCCTCTTGAAAAAGCACCTTTGCAACGGGTATTAGTTAATAAGGGATGGATTAAAGATGATGTCTCCCAATTGGCTTTGGAAGTGATTTCATTTAGTCTTTACCATCTCATAGTTATATAAAACTAATATTTATTCTGATTGGCATATCCCTCCAAGACAACCAATAAGGCAATGAATACCAGTAGTATTCTTCCTCTCCTTCAGATGGGAGCTCAATGCTGTTTTCAAGACAATTCCATCTGGCATAGAGGTGTAAGATCAAATAAACCACTTTGTCTTTTCAGGCTTTTTTTCTCAAAAAATGCTGGGAAGCTACAATCAGGCATGTGATGTCCATGCTAACATTACAGCTCTAGTTTCAGGAATAAAATATTATCCTTCACTAATCATTACCTGTTCCAAACACAATGATCTTCGGTAAGACCAATATTTTTGATAAAACCAATTTTAGTGTACATGACAAACTTGGACTACAGAAGGATGATTAGGGGACTGGAGACTAAAACATATGAAGAACGGTTGCAGGAACTAGGTATGTCTAGTTTAATAAAAAGAAGGACTAAGGGAGACATGATAGCAGTGTTCCAATATCTCAGGGGTTGCCACAAAGAAGAGGGAGTCAAATTATTCTCCAAAGCACCTGAGGACAGAACAAGAAGCAATGGGTGGAAACTAATCAAGGAGAGAAACAACTTAGAACTGAGGAGAAATTTCCTGACAGTTAGAACAATTAATCAGTGGAACAGCTTGCCTCCAGAAGTTGTGAATGTCCCAACACTGCAAGTCTTTAAGAAGATGTTGGATAGCCATTTGTCTGAAACGGTATAGGGCTTCCTGCCTAGGCAGGGGGTTGGACTAGAAGACCTCCAAGGTCCCTTCCAACTCTGCTATTGTATTGTATTGTAAGTCAGGTTCAAATCCCTACTAAATAATGGATGTATTTCAGCCAGTGAAGAAGTTTATCATATTTACATTACATTACATTATCTGGGAAAATGTTTATTTGTGTTTTATTACCATCAAGTGACTACTAACCCTTAGTATCTATCTAGATTGGTTCTTGCGATTTCCTTGGCAAGATTTTTGGAAGTGACTTGGCATTACCTTTTTCTTAGGGTTGAGAGTCCAAGGCCTTCCAGCTGACTTCATTCCTAAGGTAGGACTAGAACTCATAATCTCCCGGTATCTACCTTGAAGCTTTAACTAATAAAAACAACCTGGATCTCTGTTTGGGTGCACTATTGAGTTGACATTACATAGAATTTGTGTGATATTTGACAGCTGATAAGAAATTTAGTGTGCAATTTTATACTAATGAGAAATACACATAGATCATACCAGACTGTCAAGATCCAAGCCATTAGCAGCCTAATGGCTTAATCAAATCTTTTATTTAATAGAGACCTCATTCGAGTAAAACTGCCCAAAGTATTTTATATAGTAAGGATTTCTTTTTTTCCAGAATTAAATATTGAAAAATGACAAAACCCATTGCTCGTGTATTGATAAAAACAAGCAAACAATATATTCAACTATATTTTACCTTTTAAAAGGACTTCAAAATCTGAAGACCGCTTCACTGTAGTAATTCATCAAGCTTTATTTTTCTTTCCACCTAGGTTTCACTTTCTGTATTAAATTTCATTTTATTTATTTCATGCTGAGAGTGATAAATTCATTCCATGTATTCAGATCAGGAAATGCCAATCTTTTCAGAAGCCAGTTACAAAAGAAACAAAATTAAAAATTAAATGGGTAAAATCATATCTTAATGGCAAGATCTCACTTGAGAATATTAAACTCTGTTGCAATTTGATGACCTTATGAGATTTGGGTTACTCTTTTTAAAATGAATTTAATTTGGGGGCTCCATAGCTACCAACTAGGGATATGTAGGTGTTTTGGCTTGCATATTTGCCATATTTCCAACCTATAATGCTCAATTGGATATTTAAGTGTCCTTTAAAAAGCTTCTTGTGGAAACTGAAGGTTGCTCAGAGCCATACAGAGAACCTTATAATAATGGAATTGGAAAAACTACATGTGCCTTCTTGGGTGAACACAAATTGTCTCTACTACTGAACGCAATACTATCATCTTACGAAATCTCCTTGACTCTTTAGAATAGCAATCATGAAAGAATGAATGTTTCAGGTGATCTTGAATGCTCGAAGTAACATAAAGCATCAAGACTGTAACACAGATGGAGATTAAGCCATCTTTGCCTCTTAATGTCAAAACTGTCATCTCTCTCTCTCTCCTTCTCTCTTCCAGTGCCTTAATCAGATTTATGTGGCAAAACATATTCATGGGCTGCACAATTTTGTTCAGTCAGTCTTGTCATTTCTAAGCAGTTGCCTGGAGATGGAGCAAAGAAGGGAAGAGATGTCTTGACAGCTTCCCTGGGTATATTCATGGTAAGATTTCAGTCATCATCATCATCATTATTACCGAAAGGAATGCCTTACCAAGGGTGCAAAGCAGGACAATGTGATGTCACACTTAGCCCACAATCACCATCAAAACAGTATATATAGAAAGCAGAATATTTAAATCTGAGATCAGTAAAATGCTAGGAGCTAAAGACAAGAATCAACATCAGCATTTAAAATCTGCAACAACCATAATAATTCTGACTTTTACGAAGTAATTAGGCAGCAATTTCTGTGCTGTTTGAGTTGATGCCTGAAAAATAAAAGCTTGATTAATCTCTAGAATGAAACAAGGTTGTTCATTCTTTCTCTGTCCCAGAGGGCACCTCTAAACCCCTTTACATGTGGCCTGTGCATATGTGAAAGGAAGCACGGTGAGGAGTAAAGTGTGTGTAAAATGGCACAAATACATTTTGTGTGTTCATCCAGGCAGTTTATCCATCTTTCAGACCACTTCCTAGAAAGAAATACTAGAAAGCAAGTATGTGCAGGAGAGAGAGGACCCTATAGTTCTCAGATATTATTCTGCTGCACCTCAAACATCATTCACAATTGGATGGAAGTATAACAAATTACACCTCATTACCTAAAAGGCTACACTTTCACTTCCTATTATACAAATCAGGAGTGGGCAGCTATTTGATAGAGCTTTTTTTGGGTGGGGGAGGGGTGTTTATGAAGATCTTCCAAAAGCTGCTTTGATTTAAAGCAGGGATCTCCAACCTTGGCAACTTTAAGTCTGAAGGACTTCAGCTCCCAGAATTCTGGGAGCTGAAGTCCTTCAGACTTAAAGTTGCCAAGGTTGGAGACCCCTGATTTAAAGTCCAAGTGAAGCCTCCCCTTGAAGCTGCTTCACAGAAAATGGCGCCCCTTCATTCTCAGAGCAGAGATCATGGTGCTATGCTTCATTTGGTGCCCGAACCCCTCCTTGCTACTGCTGCAATACTTGCAAAATCTGGAAAAAAGGAGATCTGAAGATAACCTGGAGGAGGCTTGAAGCACTTACCTAGCAACTATGCAGAAGCCTCTTCCTGCTTTAGCAAGGGATAGATCTGAGGAGACAATGGAAAAGTTGGAGGCAATTAATATACTCCACTGAGGGAAACCATTTTGCCTTTTTGCATCTTTTCCTCACACATGAAATTGTTTGTCAAAGTAAACCTCAGCTTCCTCTCACAGGCCTTATGTCCAGGGGCCCCTGAGTGTGAGTGTGTGATGATGTATGATACAGAGCAGGACAAAAAGAGATTTTTTTGAGTCTTTTTAATTTAACTTTGAGGAAAATCCTTATCTAATGGTTGAGCTATCATGTGGCTTATATAATCATTTCTCAGTGCTTCCACATCAAAATGGAAGAAGCTCATTTTTATCAATTGTGTTCAAGTAGTTACTCGAGAGCCCAACACACCAAATACATTACTCAGAACTTAGACTGCTTACCCTTGACTTAGAAGTACACATAGTCCTTGACTTATGGCCACAATTGAGCCCCAAATTTCTATGACTAAACAAGACAGTTTACGTTAATTTTACCCCATTTTACGACACTCCTTGCCACTCTTGTTAAGTGAATTGCAGCAGTCGTTAAGTTGCTGATACGGTTGTTAAATGAATTTGGCTTCACCACTGATTTTGCTTGTCAGAAGGTTACAAAAGGTGACCACGTGACCCCAGGACATGGCATAAATATGAGTCAATTGCGAAGCACCTAAATTTTGATCTTGTGACCATGGGGATGCTGCAATGGTTGTAAGTGTGAAAAATAGTCATAAGTCACTTCAGTGCCGTTGTAACTTCAAACAGTCAGTAAATGAACTGTTGTAAGTGGAGGAGTACCTGTATTAACTGCAGGAAGATAAACCCTGAGACCACTTGACCTTTATATGTCCTATTTCTCACTTCACATATAAATCACTCAAAGCATATGCATGTTTAAGCACAAAGATGTCCTAATTGTGTCCAAGTAATTTTTTGAGCCTGTGTGTATTCTATTCAAATAATTTATAGTAGCAATAAACATTTGTTGTTCTAGGGGGGGGAAAAACCCAATAACCAACCTCCAATGCTGCTTCTGCTTTATTTTATTGGATATGCCATATTCAGAAATGTCAACTTCCTATTACTCCTTCCTGAGATATTCAATGTATTTAATTTTCAGGGACAACAATCTCTATGTTGGGAAAGATTGATAATTTTAAGTGCCTTTTTTGATTAATTAAATCCCATGGGTTTTACCTTCCTATTCTTGAGATTTGATATCTGTTTGTTTGTTTGTAAACATGCAGCATTTGCAAGACTTAGGGTCTTATTCTCTATAGGCATATGACAATAATTTCAAATTTTTCACTTTCAGGAAATAAATATATTGAAAAGGATCACTTCAAACTAGACTGATATGGTTGGTTTTGCTTATTACATAGTTTATTGTTGAATGCATCTCCTCCAGTGACCTGATGTTTACTGAAGGTAGCATGAAAATGACAAAAGGACTGCTTTTATGCATAGCCAGTACAGATGAAAGGTTTGTTGTCCAACAGAGCTGCTTCACAATAATGACAAGTGCAAAATGTGAAGCAAAATTTATAATGCATGTGTTCATAGATATAAGAAAGGCTCAGCAACACTCTAAATTTGATTACCTTCACTGACCTGTATTTAGATATATTGACAAAGATGAGCTGGGACAGTCAGTAGTCAGTTCCTATTCAACTATAATAGTTTGAATGAGATGGACCAAATGAGCTGGAATTATTCATTAAACCAGCAAAATCTGCTTGTCACTTGCTTTTATGCTTGATTAATGCTGACAAGTGAAGACTTAAAGCTATCCGGTTCTCAGGCATTTTAGAACGTGCTATAAAGTATGAACAGATGTTGGAGTTAAGTCCCCCAAATTTGACAAATCAATGTGACTGTACTGAAGACAGTAAATGGACAGCTTGGTATGGAAAACTTCTATTGATTTGGCTTTGTTTTTAGGTCTGAAGACCTACAGGGTCAAAGAAGGTTTTGCTGGAAGTCAAATTGGATTTTCGTAGCACAGTTACAAAATGTGTTACGTGAACAACAGTTTTCAACCATTTTGTCTTTCTAGTTCCATTGCTTGATCTTGTGAATTATATGGCAGAGACAATGCTCCAGAAATATAGTAGTATTATTACAAAACAGCTATCATGAGTTGCATGCCAATTGGCAAAATGACTGTCAGCAGAGGCATGGCCTCCCTCCTTCCCTCCCTCTCTCTCTCACACACACGCACGGAAGGCAAGTTGGAGAGATTATTTCAGGACATCCCTCCTACCTGAGGATGTTTAGCAATCTACTGTAATATAGTGGAAACTAGGATCTGGAATTTGGAAAATCCAGGTTTTATTGTCCCCTTGCAACCACAAAACTCATTAGGGTATTCAAATTAATCACTCTCTTACTTCAAAGTTTGCTGTTTTGAGGAGAAAATTAGACAAGACCTCCTTTTCCCCATCTATATGCTTAGATAGGACAAGTGGGATAAATCTGAAAAGACTCCACAGTAAATAAGCAAGCAAGCAAGCAAGCAAGCAAGCAAGCAAGCAAGCAAGCAAGCAAGCAAGCAAGCAAGCAAGCAAGCAAGCAAGTAAGTGTACTACAGTCATTCATCATTTTTCTTTTCTAATAAGGCCCATGGGGCTTCCACTGAGCCTGAATGCATGCTTGCAATGAAAAATGATGCTATAGACTTACACTTTGCTTTGTACCATGCCTCTCTCCATTATAGTTTACCATGATTTAAAAAAAAGTTAATTAAATGTCAGGTAGGCCAGTGAGCGTGGAGGGTATCAAGAGAGACATCTCCAGGCACATTATATAGTTAAGTTGTTTTTGAGGTATGTTATCCAACAGTTCAGGCTCGGCTTAATAGCATTAAGATTGATTTACTGTGTTGCATGAGGACCATTGTGCATTCTCTAGCAATCCTTACTTTATTTGCTAACTTCATGAATGAGTCTGACGCAAGAAAGAAATACATAGAGAAGGATTACTGAGAATTTTGCATCTTCCTGGCAAGTGTCCAAGCTCATTAAGGCATTCTGCCTGCTTCACACTTTAGAAACCCCAGCAATAAAATGAATCCAGTCCACAATTAAAAACAAGTGGCAGCCAAAACATTTAACTCTAGCTTTTCAGTTGCCTTTGAGTCTACAGAGCAAATATGTATAATGTCAATTAAATAGTTTTCAGTAATTGCTTCTAAGCCAAATAGATTGCATTGTTGTTGACTGGAGTAAAAGATGCTTTAAAAAAAAACCTCAGGTGTAAAGCATTTCTTCTCTGAACTCATTACATACCTGGCAAGACCAATGATAGTGATTTATATCTTGGAACATGTTCCTCCTACATGGAAACTTTCTTTTTCCAATAATAAGGAATTTCTAGTCATTATCTGTTTGAAGACAATGTTGTTCTCTCCTTGAAATGTTCAATGCACAACTGAGATGCCATTTCTAATTCTCAGTTTGAAAAGCTATCTAATATACCTGCTAGGGAAAAAGTAATAATGGCTTATTTTCATTTTTACTTAAATGTTGGTTTTACCAAATAGCAATGCAAGTTCTATTGGACCTCATACTGTATGTCTGGTGCAAGAAGCCTACATAATTATTAATCTGACTTTTCATTAACATTTTTTTCCAAACATACAATTTTACACATGTCCTTTTCCTAGATGTAGAAAAGACGTGGAGACTCTAGAAAGAGTGCAGAGAAGAGCAACAAAGATGATTAGGGGACTTGAGACTAAAACATATGAAGAACGGTTGCAGGAACTGGGTATGTCTAGTTTAATAAAAAGAAGGACTAAGGGAGACATGATAGCAGTCTTCCAATATCTCAGGGGTTGCCACAAAGAAGAGGGAGTCAAACTATTCTCCAAAGCACATGAGGGTAGAACAAGAAGCAATGGGTGGAAACTAATCAAGGAGAGAAGCAACTTAGAACTGAGGAGAAATTTCGTGACAGTTAGAACAATTAATCAGTGGAACAGCTTGCCTCCAGAAGTTGTGAATGCCCCAACACTGCAAGTCTTTAAGAAGATGTTGGATAGCCATTTGTCTGAAATGGTATAGGGTTTCCTGCCTAGGCAGGGAGTTGGATTAGATGACCTCCAAGGTCCCTTCCAACTCTGCTATTGTATTGTATTATAGATTATACACATGTATTTTTCAACAGTAAAAATGCTCATACAAACTTTCCCCCTAATATATGTGTTTTTGAGATGTAAACTAGCTCTTAATATGCTGGAAAATGTATGCCTTAGTGAATTTTAATGTACATTCATGGTTGTTTCAGGCCTGAAATGCTGACATGGAGAAGAGGAGGAGGAGAAGAATGAGACTGTTAGGTGCAGATTTACTATGCGAGAGGACAAATATGCCTCCCAGTGTAGGGAGTTTAAAAAATTGTAATATGGGATTGGCAAGCATAAAGTTTTTAGGTCATTCTACAATTGTAATAGGCAACATATGAGGAAAGTATAATAGAGTATCAGCCTGTTTATTCTTTGAATTATGAGTGTACTGTAGGCAGTATGAAAGTTAAAATGAAAGGAAAAAAGTATCCACCTGAAATGGAATTGTGTGAACTATGTAGGTGTACCAATTCTTGTAGTCTATTCAAATGTTGACAGGAATCAAAGCTCCTTTGTAGAAGGTGCTAGTATTGAAATGTGTCTCTGATCACCAGCATCTTGTTAAAAACATCATAGTTCTTTTCAGCTAGCAGGAGTTGTCATGAAAAAACAGGAAAGAGCAATAAGCTATTTCCCAAATGCTTAACTATCCGTAAGACAGCAGTTCCTAATGCAAAATTAAATATATTCATTTGAATAGCAAAGGAGTGCCAGGGATCTGGTGGGTAGGTGGGGACGGGGGAGGGTGTGTGAAACAAATGTCTGTCTCAATAAGGAAAAGCCTGTTGAGCATCAGAATCATACTTCAAAAGGACTCCTTTCTTGGTAAATTGGATGACAGCCTTTGTGCAAGGAAGAAAGCTTGCAAATCCCAGAAAATATTAAATGTCCTTGAGACATGGAGGTGGGGGAAGGAGCAGAGAAAGACAGACCTGGGATGCAACAGATTCTACTTTAGTAAGATCCTTCTTGATAACCTTGGGAAAAATGTAGTAGCCCAAATAATCCAAAAGAAATAAATCAAATGTCCCTTTCTTATAGCTTGTATTGATAAAGTTGTAAAACAGCCTGAACCTGTTCCAATTGAGTAATTGGATCCTCGGAACAAGTTAGCAAATTATCCATATAAACAATCAGATTTTTACTATAAATGATATGATTCACATATATCATGAAGATAATCCAAAATACATTCCTGTGTATTGATGTTTTATGCAAATATTAAAATCTGTCAGATGTTTGTCATTTTTCATATGGATCAAATTATAGTTTTTCTGAAATCTGAATCCAAGAATGTAAAAAGTGTATTTTACTTTTATTTATATGCTTAACACCCTCAGAGAAAGCTACTAACAGAGTTTAATTGTGGGCAATCCTGAGTGAAATAATTGTACTGTCAGCATTCCGGAAGGACCCAACTCCAATTGAAAACTCCGAAACAGGCATTTTCTCAACAATCCCATTTATTACAGTAGATATACAGGCACATCTGGGAAAACCTGAATATGAGAATTCCGCTTTTTCCTTCAGTAAGTCAAAAGTTCAAACCCATCCCATGAACCCATCAGTCCATCATGTGGTCCAATCCATCCCAATTCAATGTATTACTCAACCACTCCTCCTCCAGGTGCAGGAATACCACGAGCTTGATCAAAAGGAAAATGCTATTTTGTCTAACTACATTCCCTCTACTAAATCCCCGCTCCTAATTTCCCAAGCAGAAGCATGTGGCAGTGTGGGAGCTTCCGATATTAATATGGCTTCCAAAGCTGACACATACTATGTGTACAAAAATATAGGAATAAAAAAATCCTTCAATGGCCTTGTTCAAGGCTCATAAGTCTTTAACACTTTACTCTTTGAATGGATGCTTTGAGCTTTTCCAAGTATTGTCATTTCTATCTAGAAATTAACTAAGCCTTCACAAATTGGAAGTGTTCAGTATAAAGCTGTTTTCAGAATTCTGCTTCACATAAGCAACACCATTGACTTTTACCAAAGTGAAAAGTGTTATTAATGTGTTTTTGGGGTAAAATGCCTTAAAATCCTTTCTACACAAAATTATAGCCTTAACTCTCCAGCTGCTAGATTCAAAGTTTTCAAGTCTATAATTTTCTTCCCAAGTTGCAGTAAAAAACCCCAAACCCTTCTATGTGCATGAATATACATATGCAAGAACACACACAAACACATTGCTTAGACTTAACTAGGAGGGTTTATTGGATTCAGCTGAATCTCAAACTGAATCATACGGCTTCAACCAATTTTGTAACTTTATGTAGGACTCTTACAAAGTCATCTGAACTAAACTAACTGAGATCCTGTGGCAATACAGAAAACATGTGCTTAGAAGACTTTACACATCCCTATCCTGGAAGAGGAAGAAAAGTAGAATAGAATTATTGGACAGAAAGATTTTAATCAAAATAATTGAAAAGTGAATGGACCTCTACATTTGGCTTTTTGAAATCTGGAAAACTCCATGAAATCTCCATGTCATTCAATTTTGTTCCCAAAGAGCCATGATATACATACTTTACAAGGCCCCTTATAAGTTAAGGAGAGAGAGAGATAAGAAGATGCAGTTTTATGAATGGCAGTTCTAGCTTCCAATCAAAAGAAATAATTTTGTGTGTGTGTTCAATTACTATGTGTGTTATACCATCTCATAGCAATATCTTATAGCTCCCACTGTCCCATAGCAGCATAAATATTTAAAAAGTTATGACATTATCTTTGGTTTCTAAAAGGATTTACCACTTGTGCTTACTTGCAAAATGCTAGAAGTTTAGAAACTTCTGCTTCTACCACTCTGATTGGTAAATTTTTTACATCGGTCACTCTTGATCTATTTGGTTTGCAGTTATAAGTAGAAGAACACAATACATAAATTTAAATTCTTTTTCATACATTATAACTCCTTGGTCTCTTCTTTTGCCATCTGAAAATTCAGGACTTTTTGGTTTTTTTTATCATGAATACAAAATACATACAATTTGTCAAATAAATAAGTAAGCATCATATACAAGAAAGGGAAACAAATCACCCCTAATACTTTATTTTTCACTTTATAACAATTGCTTAAGCATCTGCCCATTTATATTCTCTCTCTCTCTCTCGCTCTCTCCCTCTCCCTCTCTCTCTCTCTCTCTCTCTCTCTCTCTCTCTCTCTCTCTCTCTCTCTCTCTCTCTCTCTCTCTCTCTCTCTCTCTCTCACACACACACACACACACACACACACACACACACACAAGCACACATGCACAAACAATTTACAGAAACTTTTTAACAGGAAGTATTTTTGTTTCATAACATGCCCAAAGCAGATGAGACTCATCATTTTTATACTCAGAAAACTTAACATTTTCTAATGTAATTAATAGAATTTGCAAGAAATTATGAAGCTCTTAGCATCTCTTTCAAACATGCAAGCAAAAGTATCTAAAATATGCCTAAGAAAAATGTAATTATATCTATTTTTCTGAAATTTGGTCCAATATATTCACTCATGATGGATTATTAATGGACAATAGCTATTGCAATTCGTTGCTTTCTCAGAACATGACAAGTACTCAGTTTTAGGTTCTGTCTTCATAATAGACATAATTGACGGAACAAAGGAAGCATGTTCTCAATCTTGAAATCAGGAAGAGACCTTAAGTCAAGATCTAAGTTATCTCTATTAGAATCCTAATAGCAAGAAATTCTGTGAGGTGGGTCACTGCCAATCATGTATCCAAATGTCTAATGAACTTCTCATCCTGTCAGACTGATAAGTAGAGCTTTCCAAACTGTACTAGAGAGGCTGGCAGCCAAATTTCATTGAAAATGAGAAACACTGCTATAAACAGGAGGACATAGCATTGGAATATAGCAATTTGAATGCACCACCACCTGTATTTTCCATAATATATAAATTGGTCAATAATAACTAAATAATCCACTCAAAAAGAAACAACAAATGTAGAAACAAATCTTATGGAACATTGACCCTTTCACTAGAGAAACAGAATGGTAAACAATATTTTGTTTTGTTGTTGTTGTTGTTATATTCTAGGTTAACTCTAGATGTTAAAAGAGCAGCTTTCAGATGATAATATTCATGTTTTCTCTTTCCTTGGAAACTTCCAACATAATTGAAGATCCTGTTTTTCCAATGTTTTCCACAATATTATGCAGAGACACTGTAGAAATTGTAGGTGTCCATTATTGATTGGAGGTCTTGAGCTTCTTTGGCTGGTGACCACATCTGGTAACTGAAGAACCTATTGTAGACAGAAGTTACAAGATAAGAAAGTTAAGCGAGAGAGCCTGTAGGTAGCCATGAGATATATCCATAGAAGGTTACAATTATCTGCCATTGTGTACCATTGCATGTGTTTGTTTACTACTACATATCCATTTCATGTAATTAAATTAATCATAGTTTTAAAGAATAAACCTGTCTAATGCCTGTATATAATGAGATTTTATAATTTCAGATCTGCATTGGAATGGAATTGTTTTTCCTCACCCCTATCTTGAAAGTCTGTGCTTCTCTTTGAAGATTATAAACTTTGGAAGATAATTCTTCACCCATCTGTCAAATGGATGCAATTTCAATTCCTCCTAATAGAACAGGGGCGTCAGACTTGCTGCCCAAGGGCCGGATGTGTCATGCACTGGCCACACCCACCCATGATTTAGCAAAGGGGGGGGGGAGTCACATGTCAACAATGTGTTGCTGTGAGTTTAACATCCCTGTCATAGAAGGATGTGGAAAAGTGCGAGCTAAGAGCACCCAGCTTTACCCAAATTGCAAATAACACTGAGCAAGAAATTACTCTCTCGTGTTTGCTTCCTCCTTGATCTCAAGAACTGCTTTAATAATGCCCAGTTTCCTCCCTTGTCTGTTTTACTATCTCCTCTGCGTTTCCAAAGTCATTTCATCACACATAGAAAGAAATATGTACTGACAGCTTCTTGAAAGATTATTGGAAAGGCACTTCTTAGTATCTTTTTTTTCTTTTCTATATTTAACTTTTTCTTCTTTTCTTTCACTTTCTGCTTTCTCTTGAATTTCTTTCCGGTTTTTCTTCTCTTCTCTAATATTAATTTTTTAAAATCTTTTTAAAAAAGTTTTAGTAAAAACTATATCTTACAGTTCATCAAAGCAATATTTTTTCTCCTTTTTTATTTTTCTAATACTTTTGCAAAGGTAAGTTTCCTGAATCTAGATAAACCTCTAATAAGACATATTGTTTCCTTATTTTGCTTAGGTTCACAAAATCTCAACCTCTGAGAGTCCCAGCTTTCCCCAAAGCAAAATATTTCATAGAAATGTCAATAGTTGAAGGAATACATCAAGACAGGCTAAAAAAGAAAGAGTGGGATTTTAAAGGATAGGATAAAATCAGTTCCATGAAGCTATACTACAGAAAAATAAATAGTGAGCTTAAAAAGTTTAAAAACATTATCCACCATATTTAAAAGCTAGGGCATCCTTACTGTTTAAATATATTAAAGTGAGTGCTCAACATTATCTGGTAACATCTAATATACTCATTTTGGCAAGTTGTGTTTATATTTAATTATCTATTACTGTGTTCAAGGTCGCATCTAGTCACATAATTCAGCAGGAGCAATTCTTGTGCAAGTATATATCCCTTTTTATCTTTCCCCCTGATGAATCTTAATTGTTCATCCTAATCAAGAGCTTGAAAAATACTCAACATTAGCGGCTTCCCTTTTCCACTCTGGTTTCAGTGGTTGGAAGATAAAATTGACAAGAGAAAAATAAATATATGCCAATAAGAGACAAAAAAAGACAGATTCCTGGAAATAAAAATTCCTGAAGAGGATTATGCTTTATAATCAATTTTGGTTGAAAATTCGGACAAGAGAAATTAGAATAAGAAAATGTAATGAAGTTTAGGATAAAGCATGCATTGATTACCTAACAGGTGATTCTTTGTGAGAGAAGTCGATATCCAAGTTAGGACTGGAACAACATGGCAAAAGGATGAATTGAATGGGAAATGCATGGTTGAAAGTTCAAAGATTGATGAGACCGCTGAATAATTAGGAGAAAGACAAAGGAAATTTTGCAGCAGGATTAGAGGATACAGATTGCAGAAAACTGGGGAAGGAGATTAGATGATCTCAGTAAATGATGTGGGAGTCCTTTTATAGTATAACTACTGCTTGGACATGATTTGCCATATGACTTCATGCAGATTTTGGATAGTTTGAAACATTGTTAGGATTACCGTAATTGCTGCTCTTTGTTTTGGCTCAAGTTTATAAATGTCATGTAGTGCAGCGGCTATAATGCAGTATTTCAGACTAACTCTGCCCACTGCCAGGAGTTTGATCCTGACTGACTCAAGGTTGATTCAGCCTTCAATTCTTCCATGGTCGGTAAAATGGAGACCCAGAATTCTGGGGGCAATATGCTGAGTCTGTGAACCACTTAGAGAGGGCTGTCAAGCACTATGAAGCAGTATGTAAGTGTAAGTACTATTGCTACTGTTATTGGTATAAAACTTTCCAATGGTTCAAGAAGCAGAACTGAGCTATTTATTATGTGATGCATCCCTATAACCAATGCAGGGAAACCAGTTGTACCTTGGGTCAATTTCATAAAAGTGGGAAAACTTCAAAACCTAACCCCAGAAATTTCCCCCTATACTTTCACACCAACTTTCCACAACATCACACTATATTTCCACAACATCATCTCTGCCAGATTAACGCAATTTCTAGCAGACTTTTGGGGGAGGTATCATCTTATATTTTACTATTATAATTAAAAACTTTAACAAAAATAAATTTAAAAATTAATAAGATTTCTATAGACGTGCTAATCCTACATTTTCTTCTGCTTCCTTGCCTTTCCCATTGCCACTTTTGCACAATTTCCACACTTATTTACAGAAAAATAAATAAAATTGAGACATTTTAATCTCAGTTTCAGATTTACCGTCCATACATTTCAAACGTACTTTACAGACTAGTTAACAGCATTTTAAAGAGGTATCAACTCTCATGTCAACAACTTCAAAACTTTGCCCATAATTTAACAGACATTTAATAATTTCAGAATGAATCCAGAAAAGGGGAAGTTTTTCTTGCCAGAGAGCCATGACATGAATTGCAAATGTTCTTCTCTGTTTCTTTCCATTCCAGGTTTACGACTGTAGAGGGAAGCTTCAGAAATATGAATCCAAATAATAGCAAAGTTAAAAGTTCCCTGATGGGGGAGAAAAAAAAGCAAACTGCATTTACGATGCATATTTATTAAAAAATATTGCTGTTTGAAGTCAGTTTCAATCACTGGCGTTATATTCTGTTCTTTATCTACTTGGTTCTTTATCTCTAATGAAAAAGGAGAGAATAATAATGAAGGAAAAGAGGACAAAAGAGGTTGCTGTCAGTGCTCATCTGTTTTTCATTCAGAAAAAGTATGGTGCAGACTTTTATCATGGTGATAAAGAAAGTTACAATAATATATTATCCAGTCTACCAGTTAGAACAGAAATTTTTGTGAGGTACAATTCCATTTAGGTGATCTAGCAAAGGCAATCTTGGGATGTTTTATTGATGAGCACTGGGATATTTTTAAGGATTTGTGTGCTTCTGTGTACTAGTTTCTTTTTCTTCTTTTTACTTTACTTACAGATAGGAAATCTTTGTTTAAGGTTATCATGAGATTTGCACTTCATTTGAGTCTGCTTCAAGTAGGCAGTGTTTTATCCCCAATATATGTTCTTCAGCCTTTAAAACAACAACAACAACAACAACCCATTATTTGAATATAGTAAGTAATAGAATGAAAAATTGGTTAGAAACTGTAAGGATTTCCAGAGTTCATACCAGAACAAAGGTGAGATCTTAATTTTCAGAGAAGTTGAAATAATTGTCTGAAATTCATCCTTTCCTTCTCAGTTTTATTTCAGTTGCCTATTAATCTAATAATTAATTAATTAATTAATTAAATATAGCTGAAATAATGTAATAATGCAAGATTTAATGACTTGCTATTGGAATCATTATGAAGAAATTATTTGAAATTTTTGAAAATGAGTGGTGTTTTAGCTATTGTGTTAACAGAGAGATTGTGACAGTGGAAATTGCTTTTGTATCATTGCTTGGGATGTGGTGGCTCAGTGGCTAAGATACTGAGCTTGTCGATCAGAACGGTCGGCAGTTCAGTGGTTCGAATCCCTAGCACCACGTAATGAAGTGAGCTCTCATAACTTGTCCCAGCTTCTGCCAACCTAGCAGTTCGAAAGCATGTAAAAACGCAAGTAAAAAAATAGGGACCACCTTTGGGAATGTAACAGCCTTTCGTGTGTTTAGTCATGTCGGCCAGATTACAAGGGAGATGTCTTTGGACAGCGCTGGCTCTTTTGCTTTGAAATAGAGATGAGCACCACCACATAGAGTTGGGAATGGCTAGCCCTTCCTTTTAAAAATCATACCCATTATGAAGAATGGGTAATACTGACACCGATAGATACATTTTTTGATTACATACACTGACCAAATTCTGTATGGTACTATTTCTATAAAATTGTAGTTAAATAGCCCCCAGTAGGAGACATAGATCAAGAAATCTGATAAATCAAGCTTTAACTAAATAGAGTTGGATTCTGGCAACTTTAAGATTTATGGGATAATAGCCTCATTATGGCTGCTGTATATCTGGGTGTATGATTTGGTTCTTTGAGTATGAGGAATGACTGCAGTAAATAAATCAGTGTTAGCATATCTGGGCAGCAGCAATCTAAAGGCCATTCATTGGGAACAATTCTTTATCTCTTTACTGAGTATGGTGACTTTCTCAAGGATTGCTGCCTAGTTCTAATAATGCTGAACTTAAATGTGAACTCTTCACTGGGTGCCAATTTGAGCTGCTATCTCTCTCTAAGAAAAGAAAAAGCTGCTTTTGATAACACTGATTTGTTTAGTATGATATTGGACAATCCAAAGCAGCAGGGTAAGGAGTTAAAAAACCCCAAAACAAAATTCAAGATGACAGCCATGACTGCAATTGAAACTACACTCCTAGCGTGCCTGTGTATGAAGTTAACACACACACGAGCGAGTCAGGCTTCAACCGTGCAGTCATGACTGCCATTTTGATATTTTGTAGATGCTATTGATTCATAGGCTACCAGACTGCACTTCTAGGTATTTTTATTTGATGTCCTACCAAAAGTGAATCTGATAATATTCTGGGAACTACAGTTGCATATTGTATGCACATGTTATTTGTACTTATATAAAGAAGTCCAGTGAAATCTATATTAGGCTCAAGACTGGATTATCTATCGGAAACAATGGACTTTTTGTAATGTAATAGCAGGTCTAACAAAGAGAGTATTAGATAACATGTCAAACTAAGTTTCACGTTTATTGCTTTATTAATTGGCTACTAGAACAATCTAGAATAATTGCATTATAAACACCCAACCAGGGAGAAACACATTACATGTATTATTAGTGGTTCCAAGCATAATTGTAAATAAATAAAATTACATTACAATTAGTCACAAAGTCAGTAATCCTACATTTGTCTTAGCCAGTTAGATAATGTTAAATTGAATCTAAATGGTGGCTTTTACAATCAATAATAGCAGATGAGGAAGATATATGTATTACAAATATCTGCAGCTGCAACTGCAAATGAATTAGAGAGGAAAATATGTCATTCATTATTAACTGTATTTATGTCCTAACATTCCTGCAAATGGCCTTTCTCCCCTCAGTTTTAGTTTCACAATAATTCTGTGATAAAATAGGCTAGCATTCCCATTCAGGGCTTCCAAATGCAGTCAGAACCTCAATTCCCAGAATTCCAGATCAGTCGGTCCAGATGAGGAAGATGATGACTAAAATTTATTTAACCTCCCAATTGCTATTGACTTTAGCCATGCAAAGAATCCATAAAAACAGATCAAACATAAAATGACACAGACAGCCCAGACCAAAGTGATTTAAAAGTGACACATATCAAACCAAACAGGGATTCCAAAAATGCAACAATATATTAACTACAGACCTGGCATGAAAGCTAGGTTTTAAGAGGTTTTTGGGGTCCCTGCTCTTAACTCTGGAGTGTGGGGGCTATCACAGAGAAGGCACACTTCCTTGGATGACAATATTTAATAAAAGAAACCTGAAGACATCCACTCTAGTGGAATGTACGAGACAGGCAGAAGTAATTAGAATACACTCTAATACTATATTAGCCCTTGATTTATGATTGCAATTGTGCCTGCAATTTTGGTTATAAATCATGACAGTTGTGAAGATGGCCACCAGATGACCTCACCCAATTTTATTACCTTTTTTTGCCTCAAACAATAAGCAAAATGTAGTTGCTGTGGAAAGTTTCTTGGTGGAAACCAGAAGTAATCGGTAGTTTCTGGCAAAACAGTTGTAAATCACAACTATATGACTGCAGGATGCTGCAAATGGCCATAAATATGGACCAGTTGCTGAGCACCCAAAGTGCAATCACTTGACCAGGGGAGGGTAGATGCCAGGACTTTGAATTGGGCTGTAAGTCCCTTTTTCAAGGTTTATTCTAACTTTGAAGCTTTGCTAAGCGACTGGTTGTAAGTCATGGACTAGCTTTAAGTAGCTTGCTTGTGCTACTGCATTTTGAACCTGCTACAGTTTCTGCGTGGTCTTCGGGGTCAACTCTGTACAGATCACATTACAATAATCCAGTCATAAAGTGAGTAGCCTGTGAGTAGTGTCAGATTTCAAAACATAATTGTTATATTAATTCTCACTCACAAGATAACTTATTTTCAATTTTTTTTCAAAGAACACAAGTTCAGTTAAATTGTCATGGACAGAGCATGAGGTGACCAAGAGATATGTATGTATAGCTCCTCTATCCCTACATTATACAGTAATCTAGGCTTACTATATCTGAGCTGCAAAAATCTGAATGACCACTTGATTATAGCAAACAGATATGGAAATTATTTGATTCCATTTAATGGCCATTTGTATTTTTCCAATTCAGAGCTCAAACCTTATAATAATAATAATAATAATAATAATAATAATAATAATAATAATAATAATAATAATAATAATAATAATAATAATAATAATAATAATAATAATAATAATAATAATAATAATAATAATAATAATAATAATAATAATCTAAGAGGTTTGCGGCTTTCTTGACTTTCTTTGGTCTAATAATTCAACCCTGATAGAAGGCATTTTAAGAAAACACCACATGAGGCTTTCCTAGTACTTGATCTATCATCAGCAGTAAAGGTGAGCGCTGTTAACTGAGAAACTGTAGGGTAAATTTTTATTTTCTCTGAAGAAATTCTAGGTCATCTATTTTTTTTAATGCCCTCCCAGGTGAAAGAGGATTGAGAAAGGCTAAGGGTGCCTGACCCTACAGTAATATCTTAACTGTATCAAATAAAACATTTTTTCCCCCAGGAATGCTGGTAAAAGTAAATTTGAGTATTTCATTTATAATGGATCCTGGGATACAAGGACCTTAAAGTAGAATGATTTTAGCTATTCGCCTTTCCTTTACCAGAAAAAAAAAAGACCTTTTTACCATTTCAGAAATTAAATTGTTTGCCTCTATCTTGGTCTGGCCAATTTCTATGGGCTGTAAATTTAAAATTTAGAGAAAAACAGAATTTGATGAGATCACTGCCTAAATAAGAACTGCAAATGGGTCTGATATACTGTACTTCTGTCTGATGTTCCTTGGAGCATTCTTAGTTGCCACTGTTGTGTCAGTTAACTCCTAAAGGAAAATACCATGAAGGAATAATTCTCCCTATTCAGCATTTTTTGATTGAGAAATAGAGTCTGTCATAAAGATTGTAGAACAATATATTCATCTTAGCTGCTTCATATATATTTAAAGTACATTCTAGAAAGAAACATAATTATACATCTATTTAACCTTGCCCTGTTAAATGATATAATTTCAGCATGTATAGTATTATGTTGCAGTTCCTATTTTTGGATTTGTTGATGACAGGTGGCCATATGATAAGCTATTAGAACTTTTAAATGAAAAGTGCAAGACATTTGATGGTTTTATTTGAAAACTGAGGAATGACCTATCATTATTGGTCAATGACTGAAATAAAGTTCTGTCTGACCGATCATCTCTTTCCTATGATTAATACGAGTTTTTGCCTAGAAGGCTTCACCTCATTCAATACTTCTGCTCTTCCCCACCTTTTAGTGGGATAGGTATTTCTTTCTTTCTTTTATAGAATTCATAAATCTATTTCAAGGGAGGAAGCTGTATTTCTGGACCTGTAGCTGGATGAGCAGTTTAAACTGAATGAATAAAACTAGCAATTTTCTAATCCTCAACCTGAAATAAGATTTATGCCTATATTTGACCATCAGTCAGATGTGTCATGTGTAATTCAACATTCCAGGAAGACATGTGGCCCTTTGATAAAGTGCAGGGTGTGTTTGGAGGACTTGTGATAAAGCAAAGAAATACCAGAATAAGATTCATATTTTCATGCATAAGATTGTGAAAGTGAATATAAAAATTAAACAAGATTAAAAATTAAACTTCTCCTTTAGGTTTAATGGATAAAGAACTTGAACAACATATATTTATTTATTTATTTATTTAAATTTATATCCCGCCCTTCTCCACAGAGGACCCAGGGCGGCGCACAGGAAATTTAAAAACATACAAAATACAATAAATATAATTTAAAAGACTATTAAATAAACCTATCCTGCGCGAAAACCAAAATTTAAAAACATAAATTTTATATTTATGTTGACAACAGCAAGAAGGCTTTATATACAAAAAAGGGAAGATATTTTAAATTCCATAATGGAGGAATGGCTGGAAATAAATGATGACACCAAATTAATTTCTCTAATAATAAAAAAATGCCTCCAATGATGTTTCTATCTGGAAACTGTTTTAAAATTTTGTGCCTGAGATGTAAAAGTTTTAAAAAAGTATTATCGATTGAATAATAATATTTTACATAAAAATAAAATGTTATTATTTTATTCTACTCTGCTAAAAAGAGTCAGGAGCCAATGCTTTTCTTTGTTTTCGACCCTTTGCCCAATACTTCTCTCTCTCTCCTTTTTCCTTCCTCCTTTTGCCACTATTTTCATTTGTATTTTATATTTTGATATGTTTAATAAAGTTATTACACATACGAAGTACAGAGAGGGTTACAAACTTCCCATGCTTGTATTTTTAGGTGAAAAATACAACAAAACCCAACAATTGCAATACTTTGTCCATGAAACTGCCATCTTACTGCCATCTGTGATACTCACTATTTAATTTTGTTCTGGAAAGAATGAAATTTTTATAATGTGCAGCTGTAGAGGGCAGATGCATTCAAATTTGAATATCTTATGAATACGGGAATGTTGACAGCACTAAGCACTCTAATCAATTGGTGCGCAAAAGCAAAGTTTGTATTTGTTATTTTACAAGAACCTTGAATTTGATGCCAAGTGGAGGCTCAAGAATTTTCAATAGCAGATATGATCTCAGAATATATTTCATATGTGAATCCACTCTAAGATTTCTAAGTTACATTTATTTAAGCAGGCTACTGTACAATCAGAGGTGGTACGGTACTGGTTTGGGCCATTTGGCCTGAACTGGTAGCGAAAATCGTGGGTGGCCCCGCCCACCAGTGCCCGGCTATATGGCATCCCATGTGGGCCATTTTTTCCGCCAAAAGTACATGCATGGAAAGCTGTGCTCATGTGCGGAGGTGGCACATTTGCCAACTGGTAGGGAAGATAAGTGTATGCCACCCCTGTGTGCAAGGATCCTTCCCAGGAGCCTGTGAGATGCTACCAGCTTCCTGTGGTCATTTGGAAAGTTTATCAACAATCTGGCAGATAGTACAGTGGGTGACAAGTTAATTGCTTAGATAGGATGAAACTGATAATTGGTATTACTCCTTGGTTCACCAAGAAGCTCCTTAACATGAAGCATCTGGACCAGCTGCTATGTTAAAACAGAAGCCATACAAGAGGTGCATTTTTTAAAAAATTCACAGCAGTTCAGGTAGGTTTTGCTAACTTGCAAATAACCTTTTTTCTTTCCTCCTTCAAACGTGGAAGCCCCATTTGACAAATTACCTTACAGCCTCATTAACTGCAAACCTTCATCAGTTCTTTCCAAGTAATCAAAATGTTACTTAGACCCAAAGAGCAAATGGATAGCTAAAGAGGAAGCCAAGCACAACCATATTAATCCTGTGGTATGGATCGACATTTGTCAACTATATTGAAGTTTGTTACACTGAATGGAACCCTGGAGACCACTCAATTACCTTATCTCTTAGCAATTAGGAACCTTCTCAGTTCAGTTTGTTAATACCAGGAGAGAGGAAAAGAGGGAGAGAAGCAGGTTATTAGATTAACAGTGGCCTTTTGTTTATCGACCTTTAAGGAAGCAGTTGCATTGTTTTTGTTTAAATAGTAGTTTATTTAAGAAAACAGGCACAAATGGCTCACAAATGCCTGAAATAATTCTCTAGAAAATTCTCTAGTTTACTATTACACAAGTTTAGGTTCATCATAATAAAAAAAAAAGAATTGTTGGTGAATTTGGAACAGGAGGTTTTCCTATTTGTATATATGGCTTTTTCCCCCCTTTTCCATTGTTTGGCTAAATAATCCACACCATCTTTTTTGTTTTTTTCGGATAGGAATGGATATTCTTATCTGTGTTGTCGTCCACCAGTGGCCTTCGGAGCTGGCAGTAGTCGGACAGTGAGGAGGTTGGGAAGGAACATGGGCCAATCCTGGAGTATGGGGAAGGCTCAGACGAAGGCTCTGTGTCAGAAGGGGAGAGAAGTGGCCAAGGCTATCTGGTAGTTATTTGTTGCATCCGGAGTCTCCAGAGTCTCGTATCAGTGAGGCAGAAGAACAATGGGAGCCTGTTCCCAGTGTGCGCATGCGCAGAGCTGTCAGAAGGCAAGAACAATTAAGAAAACAGAGTCGACTTGGGAGTAAGTCTTGGAGCGAACGGGAGGTGAGCCTTTGCAGGAAGCAATTACTTCATCTGGTTGGTTCAAGCTTTGAAAAGTTCTGTTTGACTCTGTGCTAAGTTTGGTCTTGCTCTGCATTTGGCAATTAGGTCTCTGGCAGCATTCCAAGGAAGATAAGGTAGGTGTTTATCAACATTCCCCTGAAAGACTGTGGTAATTTGAGCAGACATCTGTCAGAACCTTCATAGACTGTTTGTGAAGCCTGTAAATGACTATAATTTACAGCCGTATAAATAAAAGAGAGTTTTGGAGACTAGGATTGTGATTTATGCTTTCTTAGGAAACCTAGATCAGAACAATCTGTTTTTTCAAAAACAGGTCTCCTAAATTCACTTATATCATATTCAATTTATTTTTTTCTACTGAATCTCCTCAACTCATTATTGGATCTTGCAGGAAATGAATTAGTTAGTTGGAAGTTGATGTGACTTTCCTGTGTGTGAGCATACATACATACGGGCATACATACATACATACACACACATTGCATGCACACATAGGCATCCATATCCAGATGACAAAAGTTGGATTGTGATATCACTATATAAATGCCAATCTTTTGAACTTGCTCTGAGATATCACTAGTAACTATATACAGGGCAAGGGTGAAATGCTACATGTTTGGATCAGTTTTAGGATTAGCTTTCTAGCTTATCTAAATCGGCGTGGCACAGCGAATTCCTCCACCTCGCTGTTCTACTTATCTTTGCAGGTATGCTTGGTAGCAGGCTCTGCCCACTCACCCAGACATCATCACGTTCATTTTTGATGTTTTGCGCATGCGTAAAAGGTCCTCAGGTGGCACATGCTCACATTTGCAAACCGGTAGCGAAGGTAAGTAGATTTCTCCCCTGGTACAGTGTGGAATTTGAATAGTTACACTGTCCCCCCTTGTTTGCCTACAGATATCTACACACCTAGACATTCTGTCTATAATGTTAATAAAAACTGAACTGTAAATGAATAGACTTGAAATTAAAGCTTAGATCAGAAGACTTATAATGCTTAGCAATAGCAATAGCACTTACCATATTTTTCAGAGTATAAGATGCACCCAGGTTTTGAAGAGGCAATTTTTTTTAAAGTAAGTAGGTAGATAAATAGGGAGGGAAAGAGAGAGAAATACAGTAGGTAGGTAGGGAGACAGAGTGTGTAGTTAGGTTGGTAGGTAGATAAAGGGATAGGGAGAGAGAGAGAGAGAGAAATACAGTAGGTAAGTAAGTAGGGAGAGAGAGTGTGTGTAGATAGATATGTAGGTAGAGGGATAGATAGAGAGAAATATATATATATAGAGAGAAATACAGTAGATAGGAAGGGGGGAGAGAGAGTAGGTAGATAGGTAGAAAGAGGGGAGAGAGAGAGAAATACAGTAGGTAGGTAGGAAGAGAGAGAGTGTAGATAGGTAGGTAGGTAGAGGGATAGTGAGAGAAAAATAGAGAGAGAAATAGAGAGAGAGAAATACAGTAGATAAGTAGGTAGATAGAGACAGAGTAGGTAGGTAGGTAGATGTTTCCACATTTATCCATGTGCTGGAGAAGGAAATCACTGACCACCTTTGGAACAAATCTTTGTTTCTGCAGGCACAGTACTTGACCAACGTAATTCTCATCAATCACTCTAACTAAACAGCTTTCCAAAAGGGGGGGAAAAACCCCTTTTTGCACTGTGCAAACCTCCCCTAAATGGACCGTTTTTCGTGAAAATGGGCCTGTTTTTTTCAAATAAAAGGCATGAATAGCTTTGGGAGGGGGAGTTGCAGAGTGCTCCGGGGGAGTCCAAAATGAGGAAAAACGGCCTGTTTTTATCGTGAAAACAGGCTGTTTTTTGGTCAAAAATAGCATGCATAGCCTTGTGGAGGCTTATAGACTGCTGCTGGGGGCTGGGGGTGGGGCACAAACGCTCTGTTTTTTGCTCATTTTTGCCCTTCTCAGCCCCCAGGAGCTCTCTGGAAGCCTCCATAAGGATATGCACATGGCCATTTTGGTGAAGGGACGGGGTTTCATGAGGCAAAAAATGCTGTATTAGATGTATAAGACGCACCCAGATTTTCAGCCTCTTTTTAGAGGAAAAAAGGCGCATCTTATACCGTAGTCTTCAATAATGCTTCATAGTGCTTTGCAGCACTCTCTAAATGGTTATGCATATTGCCCCAACAAACTGGGTTCTCATTTTACCAACCTTGGAAGTACAGAAGGCTGAGTCAACCTTGAGCCAATGAAAATCGAACTGCTGGCAGTGAGCAGTGAGTTAGCCCGTGATACTGCATACAATGGCTCAATGCTTAGGAACCTGTGGTTACATCTAAAATATAAATACTGAATAATCCCAATCCAGCAAGAACAGGGCTGAATCATCTTTCTTTTTGCTGCCACACAGATGATCAGCATGTTCAGCTAGTTCACTGAGAAGAATTTTCCTTCTAGTAACAACTTTACTTTGTTACTAGAAGGTATTTAAGCGGTCCACTTCTTTCTTTTTTTTTACACATCTTCCCAACATTCTTCAGCTTTTCTGGTTGTCAATGTTTTCAGATATGGAAAAGACCCAGACAAATAGTTATATGATGATATCCTCTTTTGCATATTAATTCAATCTAGAAAAGCTGGGAGTCTGAAGATTACCAGAGATATGATTACATATTAAAAAAATAAGGAAACACATACACACACAGAGCCTAATTATAATAAGCAGATAATAATAATAACAATAACAACAACAATAACAATAACAATAACAATAACAACAACTATTATTATTATTATTATTATTATTATTATTATTATTATTATTATTATTATTATTATTATTATTATTATTATTATTATTATTATTATTATTATTATTATTATTATTATTATTTATTATTATTATTTTTATTTTTATTTTTATTTTTATTTATAACCCGCTCTCTCTCCCCGAAGGGACTCGAGATGAACCAAGCATAAAATCTTTTTCTCCTTTTGATTTATTTAAAAGCATTTTCCCTGACAAATTGTGTGAAAATAACTGAGAACAAAAGCAGAATAAATTTCAGCAACGTTCTGTGAAACTGGAAACAAACAATTCAAGACGTGAGGTTGAAGTTTTGATACTTTTTAGCTCTATAAAACCTCTATTTCAGAATTTGCAATGAATTTGAGTGCAATGTTCAATTGAACATTGATCTTTAAAATCACATTTCCAATATATATTGAAATGCCTTTATACATTGTGGATAATTTCTCTGGCATCATGTACCAATACATCATTTTATAAATGAATCTACTAGATAAATCAAAACCCTCCCAGGCATTGACTTAGTATCTTTTGCTAGTATGTTATTCACAGGTAGGGACTACAAAAGCAATTGTGTGCTTCTGGCATTCCGTGCTTTCTATACTTAATGGATGAATCCTGGTTCCATGGGTTTCAAATGCCAATAAACATAAAAATCCAACCTTGATACAATGGACAACAGAACAAAAATGCTATTGAACATTTAGAAAAAAAAGCAGTCTTGATAAGGATGTTGTGGCTGGTTGAAAGAAATAAACTCTCTCATTATTGATATGGCCAAATTATCCTGTATAATTTTTTATCAAAATGTTGAAACAAAAAATTAAAAATTAACCAAACTAAAGAACAAAAAAGTGGCTTCTAATATTTTTTTACAGCAGTAAGTACAAGTCTTTTTATCTCCTCTCTCTAAAGTTACATTATATTTCAAGAAGCCGGCCTGGCTTAATTTTAATGGGTAAAGTTTTTAATTGATTTTAACCTTTTCTAATTTAAATTCTCAGCACAGACCCTAATTTAATTCCATTTTAAACTGTTATATATTGTATTGTTTTGTATATGTTTTTGTACTCCTGTGCACCGCCCTGAGTCCCCTCGGGGAGATAGGGCGGTATACAAATTCAATTCAATTCAAACAAACAAACAAACAAACAAACAAACAAACAAATAAATAAATATTACTCTTATTTCTGTAAGCTATCCTATCTAATCACTGAAAATATAAATCACAAGGCTTCCCCCCATTTTTATGCAAAACATCCATAGGGGGTTTCCAGGCACCAATACACATAGTTGACAACTTTTCTCTAACCAAAGAAGTCATTTTATCCAGTTCAGCCAAATTTGTCAACTACATTAACCATTCCTCTATTTTTGGTAATGTTGAATTTTTCCATCACCGGGCATAAGTAATCATGTCACAATCATGATATATTGAAATAATCCTCCATGGGCTTATTTTCTAAAAGAAAAGGTCCAGCTTCAATTGAACATTGATCTTTAAAATCACATTTCCAATATATATTGAAATGCCTTTATACATTGTGGATACTTTCTCTGGCATCATGTACCAATACATCATTTTATAAAAATTCTCATCGACATCACAACACAATATAAATTTCAGCTCTTTTAACTACATCTTTTCCATTAATCCATCCATGAAGGGGTGGGTTGCTGCCGGTTTTACTACCAGTTCGCAACCTGCGTGCGTCAGGTGCATGTGCACTGTTCAATGTAAATTGTTCTTCATACATGCGCAGAACAATTTACAGTGAACTGCGCACACGCAGTCACTAAAACCCAAAATGGTGGTGGCCCAGCGGTGGCGAGGGAACCGGTTTGGTGGCGTGGCACGCCTGGGTTGCTGCCAGTTCTGCAACCCAGGCCTGAATTCCACTACCGATTCCGCCTACTACAGGTTGCTCCCTGCCTGAAATACCGGTTACTCCCTGGCTGAACTGGGGGCAACACCCCCCCCTCTGCATCTATGTATTTTAAACCAAAAATTTTAGTCCACATCAACAATATTTTAGCAATTACTTGTTAATCAGTATTTAATTGTAATTCATATTCTGATTTACTTTGCTCCATACCATAGATCTTTTTGTCCATTTTAAATGTTTCAGATAATAATAATAATAATAATAATAATAATAATAATAATAATAATAATAATAATAATAATAATAATAATAATAATAATAATAATAATAATAATAATAATAATAATAATAATAATAATAATTTAATTTCTTGACCGCTCCCTCTCCCCGTAGGGACTCGGAGCGGTGCACAGGGAAAGTAAAAAACCATAAATATACAATAAATATACAACATCTTAAAAACAAATTAAACCGTACCTGTGCTAAAATACCCATTTTAGACTAAAATTCCCACTAAACAACTAAAACCCCATAGAGAGAGACTACCCTAGGCCGGCCAAGCAGAAAAGATATGTTTTTAATTTTAGACGGAAGGAGCGGAGGTCCGTGGTCGTTCTAATATCGGGGGAAAGGTCATTCCAGAGGGCTGGGCCCACCACAGAGAGAGCCCTTCCCCTGGGCGTCGCCCGCTGACAAAGTCTAGTGGACGGCACCCGGAGAAGTCCCTCTCTGTGGGAGCGGATCGGCCGTGAAGATGTATGTATAACTGTAAATGGGAAAAGCATTGACAATTATATGCCTCTGTTAGTAAATTTTAAATTTCCCTTGATAGTTTTCCAATTAGTCATATGTCAACATTTATTTTTATTTGCCAGTTCTCTTCTATGATATGTTTCAAGGTAAGATTTATAAAAATGTTTTTAGCACAACTTGGGTTTGTATCGATTCCATATTCTCAATATGGCAGCTCTAATACAATGATGTTTAAAGTCCAGATTAATTTTAATTTTTTATTCTTTTGCTCAATTTGGTCCGATTCTCAGATACTACCTGGACAAATCCCTACAATTTTCTTAGTGAGGTTTTTCAGAAGTGATTTGCCATTGCCTCCTTCGCAAGAGCTGCAAGTGACTGGCCAAGGTCACCCAACATGTTTTGTGCCTAAGGTGCAACTAGATCTCATGGTCTCCTAGTTATAGCCTGATTCCTCAACCACTCCCCCAATTGGCTTTGCCATAGCATAAATATTCTTGCCATCCAAAGCTCAGATTGTGACTGCAAGTTTCTTATTTCTTAGCAAATCCATTCTTTTGTCCAAAGCAAACATCAAGCAGTGAAATACAATTTCAATTCCAGTAAATCCAGTCCTCTTTCATTTCAGTCTTGCAACACTTTATATTTCATTTGTTTCCCCCCCCCTCTTGCCATATATATTTAGCTATCTCTTTTTGCTATTGTTTAAACCAGGGGTCTCCAACCTTTGCAACTTTAAGTCTGAAGGACTTCAGCTCCCAGAATTCTCCAGCTAGCTAAGCTGGCTGGAGAAGTCTGGGAGCTGAAGTCCTTCAGACTTAAAGTTGCAAAGGTTGGAGACCCCTGGTTTAAATGGTGCAACCATTGTCAAAGCAGATATTGTGATACAGCCATTATTTTCAAGTCAGTTATTTTCTTCCCTGGCTCTTGGCAATAATGTGGCTTTCTCTTTATATAAGCTGGGGATCAACTTGAAAGATGGTATTCACCCCTGCCTATTCAGAAATTTTCCCCACATAAAATACAATAAAAGGACAATTCCTTATAACAATGGGAAAATATTCTATTTAGTCTGCTCCTAGCTATTTGCTAGCGAGTCAGGTGATAGATGTAAAAATTGCAATTTAGATGTTAAAATTACAATAATAGATAAAAATTTTTACAATTGTTATGTAATTATAATAATATGTACTACCGTACTAACAATTTATAGGCTGTTGACTCCTTGAAAGCTAACATAACAACACACAAGTTGTGCTCTCCAAAAGCCTCACCTGTGTCTTTCTGGTAGGACCAATACTTTAGAAAGCATTTCACTGTTCAGTTACCAAACGTTACTTTCATGCATTATCCTGCTCATTGTATTGCCTGGAGCATATCATTTTATCTTATGGCACAGCAGGGCCAGCCGTTCCCCAACATGTTCCGAAGTCTGAGAGTCTACTCTGCAAAAGAAACAGAACAGTTATCTCTGAGATACTACTGCATATTGCATTTTTCACTTTTCAGTGAGCTATGAACACAATTTCATCAGTTGTCTTTGTTGCTCATTACAATGAAGAAGGAGCAAAAGAACACAGGCCACAAGGGTGAAATAATAAAACACCCATAATTTGCTGAAGGAAAAGTAAAAGGGCTGTTAGAGGTAATCAAACAAAGTTCTTTTTTTTCTTTTGCTTCTTCAACATAAGATCTCTGTTTTATAACTTATCCCCTTCCTTCTTACTGGGTATTTCAACTGCACGACTTCACTTCTCACTACCAACATTATCATATGCAGTTCAGTTAGAGTAGCTTTAGTGCTACAGGCTTGGAGATGAATGATAAATTCCTAAGCTAGTGTTATGTAGAAATGTTGTATGGTTGCTCCCCAGATTCCCAGCTACAACTTTCCAAATATTCCCATGCCACAAAGATATAAAAGGTAGAGAAAAATGCATTTAGAATTGTTCGTTTGAGAGCAAAGAATTTAAATGTAAGCACCACAATTTAGATGGAAATGGTTTATGGGAAAAGGCATGCAAAGGTGATGTGAACCAAAGAAATTTAAGAAACTGCTTTTTCCATTTTGTAACACTATATGATGTGCTAGGCTTCTGATACCAGCCATCATGTTGCCATGAATATTTTGTTATCATGTAGGGAATGATGTCAGGGTTTGTCTCCTCTAGTCAGTTGCTATGGCACTGCAGCTAAGTTAAAATCTACTGTCTATATTACTCTTTTGTGAATTGAAGAAAAATGGCCTCTCTTTCCCCCTTGGCTGGTAGACTGAATTGTATTGTACATATTTAAATATGTCTCAGATTTTAATTAATGTTGAACTGAAATGTTGGGGTTATTTTACTTGAATAGCTTAAAGAGTGCAATTGAAAGTTACACTGAAAAATCAAGGTTAGCCTCATTAGCCCATTGTTATTTTGAAAGGCATATAAAAATCCTTAATATTTTCAGCTGCAGGGGGGGAAAATAACACAACTGGCTAGCTATGAAAAATTATTTCTAGGGCATTTAAAGAAGACATGATAGTTCTTAGGACTCCAATTTGATCTCTCTTACTGCAAGTAACATTAGACAAGTTTGTTACCAAAGGAATAGATTCCAAGCCATTCTTCCCTTTTATGGTATATCTTCAAAAAATTTTCAGTAACTGTTTTCCATAGACAGCTTCACTGAAATTTAGACTTGGTTTCACAGCCTGAAAATGGTTTGGCAAAACTAAGGTAGCGTTTCAATCTTTGATTAGGATACTTAAAGCCCCACTGACAATATATGTAGGTTTTTATTACTGCTTGGTTTTGCTATTTTTTTTCTCTTCTGTTTCAAGTTACGTGGTTATTTTTTCTGTTTTTCTTTTACTGTAGTGTAGTTTGTGAATTGCCCAGAATCACACTAGGAGTCAGGCAATGTACACATTTTAATAATACCAGTATAAATATGCTGGTTACCACCTTTTAAAGCCTTACATGCAGAGATGGGATTCTTCTGGTTCGAACCAGTTTGGGCAAACTGGTAGTTCCAGTAAGCAACAGAGCACAAACCAGTTCAGGGCTGCCCGCCCCTGCTCCATATCTGTTTTTATCAGGAAACAGTGAACTGTGCACATGCATGCAACATGCGCATGTGCGATCGCCACCCTCACCCCCTGCTGTGTAATCAGCATGTGCCCATAGAATACATCAGGCACATCCACATGAAAGAAACCAGTTGTTACACTGGTAGGATCTCACCCTTTCTTACATGGGACCAATTATGGTGAGTGTATTTGCACATTCCACCAGTTCAGAGAGTGTGGTTCTGCTTCAGGCCCTTCCCTTAAATCTTAGAATGTAGTGGGATCTACTTTCAAAGTAGCTCCTGCACTGTGGAACATACTTCCCTTTGAGATCTGGCAAGCACCCATACTCTTAATCTTTCAAAAAGCTATAAACAGCTCTCGGGTTAGAATGTGGGGATGAATGAGGCAGATGATGGATTAAGTGCATAGTTTTTCTTAGCTTTTGCTTAACCATTTTTATTGTTTGTGATGTGACAACCATATAAATATTATAAATAAATAAATCTCTTTTAAATTAAATTAAATTCTTTAAGTTCTGACACACCTCCACAACAATATTGACTTGATTTTTTACATCGTTTCATCCATGTGATTCATACAATATTGGAAAACAGAAGTCTCAAGATTGTTCAGTCATGGAGAAGTTTCTCAAATTATTTGATGTTCAACATACATGATGTCTATAGCATTTCTATGCTCTATTAAACAATTTATTTGAATTGGAATTATGAGTTAAGATACTTTTGGCATGATTTGTTCTTGACAAATCCATGCTGACCACATTCTTGTCAATGTGCTTATAGTATGTGTCTTTAGGATGTGTTGTACTGAATGGCCCGTACCTTAATACTGTACATCTTTTTATTCTGAATTTTTCTTTTTATTTATTGAGAAGATAACAGACAACATTTGTTCTGCACTCATCAGGGACTTCAATATTTCTCCAGGATTTCTCAAAGAGAATATATAGCTAGACTTCTGATGTGATTTCTTTGATCCTGGAGATTTAACTCATTCCAAGTAAATAAGTATTCCCTGGCCATGTTTCTATCTATCTCGAGCTTCAATCCCACTCCTTCAAAAATGGAAAAGACTACAGAGGAAACCAATACACACATTGTTTCTCACAAGATATTTGTGAAAGATAGATAGATAGATAGATAGATAGATAGATAGATAGATAGATAGATAGATAGATGGAGCACCTCTGATATATTGGTTCTTTTTCTTTTGAACATATATAACAAAGCCTTATTTTATTGTTCTTTTCATTCTTCATTAAAATCACTTCAGCTGTCTGCAATTTTCTTTAATAAACGGAATTTCTATTTCCTTTATGTGATATGTTTGTTGTTCTCAGATCTTCCTGTGTTTGTGTTGGGTGATGTGTATGTCATGTATGGCAATGGACCTGAATATTTGCAAGACTGTCTCCTACCGCATACCTCCCATCGACCAGTCCGCTCCCACAGAGAGGGTCTCCTCAGGGCCCCGTCGGCTAGCTAGGGGGAGAGCCTTCTCTGTGGCAGCTCCGGCCCTCTGGAATGATCTTCCCCCCGACCTGTGCACAACCACGGACTTGCGCCTTTTCTGCCGGGGCCTGAAAACTCATCTATTTGGTGCGGCCGGCCTGGCGTAGCTTTTATTTATTTATTTATTTATTTTATCGAATTTATACACCTTTTAAATTTAGCTTTTAAATTTAGCTTTTAAATTTATTTTATCACTGGGTTTTATTGGGACTTTTTAGAACAGGTTCTTGTTTAATTTGTTTTTATTATATTTATTGTACCCGAGGTTTTTATGTTTTATGATTGCCTGTTCAGCGCCCTGAGTCCCGCAAGGGAGATAGGGCGGTATATAAATTTGAATAAAGTGAAAGTGAAATGTGTACATGTGTATTGATTTACTCTGAAGTCTTTCCCATTATTTTTTTTTACTTCATTGGAATTATCTGTTTGCTTTCAATATTTGTATACTGGCCATATCATCACATTCCAAGTAGTGTAAAAAAACAAAAAACGAACAACTCTGGAAACAGCCCTTTCAATAAAGCATCATAGCCACCACCATGCAGAGGAAAACAAATATTTATTCATTGTTCCTCTGCACTTTTCTGCATGATTTTTACCATTCTCATTTAATTTGGTGGAAAGGTAACAACATTTATTTATTTACTGTTGGGGAAAAAATGCTTGCTTAAATAAGGAGCCAAAGCAATTGGAGAAAGTATATATTATTGGCCTGCATAAATTACAGTGATCCTGGGCACCTCACCAAGCAATTGCAGAAAAGCTGAAAATAAAGCAAGGTTACAGGTGTTATACATTTTGTTGTATACATAGGAAACTACATAGGAAAGATAAATAAAATATTTTTTTAAATCACTTTATGACTCTTACCCTGAAACGATTTTGATAAGAAATGGGGGGGAGGGGCACATCTTAGTGTGATGCCTCTGCAATTCTTCACACTACAAGAATTATATCCTAGTAGATAACGTCATCCTGTTCTGTAAAATTATAGTGGTTATTGTATCCACATACTTTCCTCTTTCATGCCATTCTGTTTACAGAGGAAGGAAAGACAATTGTCTGCATTCCATATCGGTCTCCACTCCACAACCACAAATACTAGACTTTATTTCAAAGTGCAATTTTATCACAGTCCTCCTTTAAATTATGAATGTTTCATTTCTACATATTAAGGAACTTTAAATGAATTAATTGGCAAGTGAATTAAAATTTTGATGAAATTATCTTAGGTGTGAAGGCAGGATTCTTTTATCAATTTTAACACACAAGCAACCATCTGACCGTTTTCAATCTTTCATGTTATAATCATCTTTCTTGAAGTCTGCGATTTCCTCTCCCCTCCCTTTATTTCAGTTGAATTCAAGAGAAAGATATTGCAAATGTACTCATGTTGGACTTTTGTGAGATTAGGAAGTGGGGGAAATTGCAAAGAGATGGACGAGTAGAAGAAACAACACTATTTGTACTTCCAGCTACCTCACTATTATATGGTAGACTCAAAAATACCAACCAAAACAGTTTTTAAGAATTTTTGGAGAAGAGGAAAAAATGTGGCTGACTTTGGTGGAGTACCCATATTAGTTGATGAATTCAATTAGATGGACTCCATATAAGATATTAACTTGGTTCAAATGTATTCTAAGATGACCCATGTACCCAATATTTTCCTCTAGACAATTTATCTGATCAAAAAGTTTGGCACCTAAATGCTTGAGGCTGTCACTTGGCCTAATACATGTATAGCCTCAAAGGAGTTTGGATTCTTCCCATCTGTAGACCGGAGTTTCTCAATATCAGCTACTTTAAGCTGTGTGGAGTTCAACTTCCAGAATTCTCTAGCCAGTTGCTGAGGTTGACAGATACTTGTCAAAGTTCTGACTGACGAACCCAATCAAAGTAAGCAGGGCTGAGCTGATCCAATCTCTTAATACAAAACTGTATTGAATACATCATTTTGGCACTGACAAGGGCAAAACTAGATCTGGCTATTTCCCATGCGAACCCACATAGTCAAATTTCAGCTTCTGCCTCCCTCCAATTAGAGCAGGTCACATTGTCCAATTGAATCTCCTGGTTGTGAGAAAGTCTTTCTGGCTCTGATAAACACCTGCCGAAATATCCTTGGTTTTCATACCTGGCGTCTTGATGCCTGAAACTTAAGTTCTATTTCCCCCTTCCCTCCTTCCATAGTTTGTTAGCAAGCTGAGAAGTGATAATAGTTTCAACAGCAGAAAGTGGCTTTTGAAGGCTGACAATACTGCTTGAGGTCAACAAGGCTCCTTCAAGTTTGGTTCATCTGCTAGTGACACCAGGGATATATTGATGCAATATTCTTGGCATGAATAAGGAGGTAGTTATCCACTGACTGAAAGAATCTTCTAAGATTCCTTTTCTAAATTAATCTGCAATCTGGAATTTTCCAATCCAGATATGAATCAATCCAACTGAAACTGAGCTTCTGTGATCAATCAAGATTAGCTAAGTGCTTCCACCTAGCGAGGAACAAAAAAATAAATACAAATCAATCACACCCAAACCCCAAATAAAAAATAAAATAAAGCAGGCTTCCATTACATTTTAGGAGAAAACAAGAAACATTTAAGGAAGAACATTTCCTTCCCTTCTGTAATTGCTCTGTACCCCTTGTATGAAGAAAACTCTTTTAGTGTCAAGTCCTACCTGAAAGAAATGCAAGGTTTTTTTCATCCAGTTATTCAAACTAGGAAGTAGACTTCCTGCCACCTCTCCTTTTTATGAAACTCTTCCAATGAGGCATTATCTTTAAGGCACGGATGCTCACATTTCAGAATTAGTTATTATTGATCTAATGTTCAAGAAAGTAAATTAGTAGAATAATATACAATCATATATTTACTTCTCAATTCCTTTGTGAAGTCAGGTAAAATAATGGTTTCTTTATTTACTTAAAATCCCTTTTCCCCTAGCTATAAAAGTGCTAGTAAGGAAAATGCTTTTTGATTACTGTACAGCATAGTGGCTGATATTTCAAACTGTAATGGAAGGTAGAAAGCCAGCATCATAGAGTGGTAATAAAAATGGCTAATATGTACATAAACCTTCTTTAAAACCAGCATAACGGGCTGCAGATCCTAAGAAATACATTGAGTAGATGTCTTGAGAGGGGGGCATGGAGGTGTGTTATTAGTTTCTTATTGTATTGATTACATTGCAGTGATATAATATAAATCTGCTATACTCAGCAAAGACAGTTTTACTGCTCTGCTGTGCTGATTATTACAGAAAGCATAAATTGGGTCATAATTCTAAAGAATTGTCAAGAAACCAAAGTTGTTCCTTCAAAATGGTGTTTGTCAAATCTTCAAGAGGAACTCAATAATTTAGCATGTGCAGGTGTAGAAATGTTGTGGTTTTTATTATTGTTTCTACCAACATTGTCAAGAAAGAGGAGTTTATATTATGTGCTCCCCCCTCTCCTGCCTTCTGATTCTTACTATATATTCAAGATTTAAAAAGATTCAGAAACTTTCTGAAGAGATGCTAGAATACTCATACATAATGCATTGCAGTTTACAACTTTTCCATTAATAATATTCTAAAGATTATTATACACTGATATTAGACCCTGATGATGAATGAATAATTCTATTTTTGGTCCATGTCAGTTTCCATAAGTATCTCTTTATAACTCTGGCTCAATTTTTGCATTAAATTGTTTTTTAAAAACATTTTTAAAAAATTGACTTGAATATTAGTATGACTTCAAATACTTTTGTTCCACAAATATTGAGGTTGAGAAACAGTGGTATACACAATTTACAAGCCTAATCTTCCAGGGTTCTAAATCTTGCGTGGAATTTTATGACTGAATCTTCCAGCTCATTGAAGAATGTGACAATATTGAAAGAATTCAATGGAGGAGACTGACTGAATGAATCAACTTATCTTGCTTTTCTACCTGATGTGATGGTAATGAGGAAAAATGTACTTTATAAGGATGGTTTGTTAACAAAGACAACTATTAATGAGGGAGAAGAAAGACCATATTTCTTCTTAGAACTGAACCTGACTAGAGAATAGTGTAATCAGGTATTTAAGAAGAAAGTAATCTCACTTTCTACTTGTCACTGTTAACTTTTAAATTCCTGCAATTGCAATAACTTTCATTTGTTTGTTTGTTTTACTGCAAATTGTAATTTACATTCTTTCCCATCTCCTGAAACCAGTATACCATGTTTCCCTGAAAATAAGACAGGACCTTATTTTCTTTTGAAACCCCCCCCCCCCCACCAATAAGCATTTGGCCTTATTTTCGGGGAGCTCTTATTATTTCTGAGGTGCAGGAGCTGGCGAGTGTGGTCACCTCATGGCTGCTGCTGTGTTGCAATATTTTCGGGGAGGGTGTATCTTCAGAGGAGGTCTTATTTGAGCGCATGTGCTCAAAAGCCTGATTGTGCTTATCATTTGGGGATGTAATATTATCTTATATGTATACTAGCTATACCCGGCCACACATTGCTGTGGCCCAGTCTGGTTAAATGGCCAACCAATCTGTGTGTATATCTACACCTGCACACATATACACAACCACCGTATAACCCCCAACCTACCTACCTACTGTATTTCTCCCTATCTATCCCTCTATCTACCTACCTACCTATTGTATTTCTCCCTATCTATCCCTCTATCTACCTACCTACCTATTGTATTTCTCCCTATCTATCTATCCCCCTACCTACCTATTGTATTTCTCCCTATCTATCCCTGTGCCTGCCTACCTATCTACCTACTGTATTTCTTACTCTGTATCTATCCCTCTATTTATCTACCTACCTACTGTATTTCTCCCTCTATCTATCCCTCTACCTACCTACCTACCTACCTACTGTATTTCTCCCTCTCTATCTATCCCTGTATTTACCTACCTACCTACCTACTGTATTTCTCCCACTATCTATCCCTCTACCTACCTACCTACCTACCTACTGTATTTCTCCCCTCTATCCCTCTACCTACCTACCTACCTACCTACCTTATTTCCCCCTCTCTCTGTATCCACCTACCTACCTACCTACCTACCTACCTACCTACCTACCTACCTACCTACTGTATTCTTCCCTCTCTCCCTCTACCTACCTACCTACTTATTGTATTTATCTCTATATACCTGTACCTATCTACCTACCTGCTGTATTCATCCCTCTCGTTTATCCCTCTACTTACCTAACTACCTACTGTTGTTTTTTTTAAATTAAATTTATACCCCGCCCTTCTCCTTGTTAGGACCCAGGGCGGCGCACAGGCATTATTAAAACCACAAAATACAATATCAATTAAAATATATTAAATTAATAGACCCGTGCTAAAACCCATGTTAAAACCGTACCAAATTAATTTATTTTTAAAAAGTCAGAAGTAGGGTCTATCCTAGGCCAGCTTGTTGGAATAGATACGTCTTAAGACGTTGGCGGAAGAGGCGGAGGTCCGAGATAGTGCGAAGGTCGGGGGGGTAAGTCGTTCCAGAGGGCCGGGCCCACCACAGAGAAGGCCCTTCCCCTGGGTGTCGCCAACCGGCATTGCCCCGCTGACGGCACCCGGAGAAGACCCTCTCTGTGGGAGCGGATCGGACGAAGGGATGTATGGGGCAGGATGTATGGGGCAGGAGGCGGTCTCGTATATAGCTAGGCCCCGAGCCATGGAGCGATTTCAAGATGGTCGTCAACACCTTGAAGCGCACTCGAAAGGCCACAGGCAGCCAGTGCAGCTCGCGCAGGAGAGGTGTTACGTGGGTTTGCCTTGAGGCACCCATAATCACCCGCGCGGCCGCATTCTGTACTAACTGTAGCTTTCGAGTGCACCTCAAGGGGAGCCCCATGTAGAGAGTGTTACAGTAATCCAGCCGGGATGTCACAAGCGCTTGAGTGACTGTGCGAAGGGCTCCCCGGTCCAGTAAGTGGCGCAACTGGCGTATCAGGCGTACCTGATAGAACGCCCCCCTGGCCACGGCCGTCACATGGTCCTCCATGGACAGCCGGGAATCCAGGAGGACGCCCAAGTTGCGCGCCCTCTCCACGGGGGCCAGTTGTTCGCCCCCAATGGCCAGTGTTGGACTTATCTGGCTGAACCGGGGTGCCGGAAACCACAGACACTTGGTCTTGGACGGGTTGAGTTTGAATTTGTTCCTACCCATCCAAATCCGTACGGCCTCCAGACACCAGGACAGCACTTCGACGGCATCGTTGGGGTGGTTTGGGGTGTATATGTACAACTGAGTGTCATCAGCGTACAGAGGGTATTCCACCCCAAAACCACGGATGATCTCGCCCAGCGGCTTCATGTAGGTGTTAAACAGGAGTGGCGAGAGGACCGACCCCTGAGGGACCCCACATGTGAGTGGCCTCGGGGACGACCTCTGCCCTCCTGCCAACACCCATTGCGACCGACCAGAGAGGTAGGACGAGAACCACCGTAGGACGGTGCCTCTCAGCCCCAAACCCCCCCAATCCGTGCAATAAGATACCATGGTCGATGGTATCAAAAGCCGCTGAGAGGTCTAATAGGACAAGGATAGAGGAACAACCTCTATCCCGTGCCCTCCAGAGATCATCCACCAACGCGACCAATGCTGTTTCGGTGCTGTGACCGGGCCGGAAGCTGGACTGGCGCGGGTCTAGATAATAATGTATTTCTTCCTCTCTCTATATTCCTCTACCTAAATAAATAGCCCTCCCCAGCCCACCCAACCCCCCTCAGTCAACCCCCTCCAGGCCCCCCCTCCCTTTCTCCCTCCCTTGTGCCTAACACAGTGGTGGGCAAAGTCATTAGTCTCTTTGTCCCTCTGTTCCTCCCTCCTTCTCTGTCTTTCTCTGTCATTCTCTCTGTCTCTCTCTGTCTCTCTCCTTCCTCCCCCATCTCTGTCACTCTGTTTGCGTATGATTGCCTATCTTTCCCTCACTCATTCTCTCTGTGTGTCTGTCTCTCTCCCCTCCCTTTCTCTCTGTCACTGTGTGTGTGCCTGTCGATCTCTCTCATTCATTATCTCTCTGTTTGTCTCTCCCTCCCTCTCTGTCTCTCTGTGTATCAGTCTCCCCCCCTCCACAAGCAGCGAAAAGGCCGGCATGTCGGGCTGGGGTGACTAGGGCTGCCTGCTCCTGCAGTGAGCGTGGCCGTCTGGGCACTGTATGCCCACCCCCACCAGCCCCGCACCGCCGCCACCACCCCGAGCCCCGTGACACGCAGCCCCCGCCACCCGGCAGGCGCACCGGGCAGGACAGCCAACCATGCCCCCACCAGCTCTCCAACGGCTCCGGAAAGTGCACCTCGGTGGCCATCGGAGAGAGCTGGTGGAGATGTGGCCAGCTGCCCCGCCCAACACGCCCGTCAGGCAACTACCACATGGGGCTCTGACGCTTCTGCTCCTGTGGCCCTGCGTGCGTGTGCGTGCGCGTGCTTGTGTGTGTGGAAGAGAGCAGCTGCAGGCAGACAGGGAGGCGCATGTGTTGCTTTCCACGTTGCCCCTGGCAACGTTCCTTCAAGGCGGTTTTCTGCCGTTATGTGTCCATGCCGTATCAGCTGGATGGGAGCATGCCGGATGGGAGGAGTTACACGGAGTTTGAAACGTTTTCAGTCAGTACCTTTTACTTGTGCATGCCTTGCACACGATACACGTGTGCTAGGCACAAAATGATTTGGTATTCTATTATCAGAAGTCCTTGTCAACATTGTGTGAAAGTTTGGTGTAAATTGGTCCAGTAGTTTTTGAGATTAGTGGATTCGTACAAACTATTTTACATTTTTATTTATATAGATATTAAGTTGTGATTTTCTTACACTTCATATATTTTGTGAAAAAATATTACCACAATATCAACTTCTTGACATTATATCACTGTGAAATGCCTCATGTTCTTCAGAATTCAATTGTCTCAGCTAGCTTAGTTGTGTGGCTAAAGCCAGGAGAGATGTTGAATTTTATAGGACAAATTGTGCATTACATACTCTCAGAACAATCAAGATACTGAATCAAGTAATTTTGCTCATAGGTTAAGAAGAAATCAAGAAAGAAAGTGTTATTATTAACACTTCCTGTTATTATTTTTAACAGAAAGGGAATGATAGACTCAAATCCAACAGGGAAGTTTTTAGGTGCCATGTAGATAGCAATGACTATCATGAGACATTGCAAAATTGCATTCTATATGGGCAGCCTTATACAAATCACTGGCTCACTTCAGAAGCATGTAAGGGTTGAAGATTGATGTAGTATAAGAAGAAGGTTCATTGCAAATTTTTCAGTCTGGTGTCATTACTGAACCAAAATAAAAAGCTTCCCAGCCAAAGTCTCATTCAATCAGTACTTTTCCTCCACTGGCAAGGATGAATGAAATATCTTGCAGGTGGGAAAGCAACAAATCTTCTTCCCATATTTGGAAATCAGTGATGGGATGCTTTGTCAGATTTCCCCAGGTAGCAGAGGATGAGGAAGCAGCAGGAACATGAATGAGTGAATAGGCAGGTGAAGATTAGATTGACGGGCTCATTTGACAATTTTGTTGTGAGGTTAGGCTCTGGAGGCAGGTGTGAACATGCTGTGAACACCTGGTCTTTTTATTTTATGTCTGTCTTCAGCCTCGGGAAATTCTACACACCACTGGCAAGAAATAATGTTCTGTAACTCAATCTCCAAAGCACTGACAGTAGTACTCCTTTGGAGTAACGGCTTGAATGCCAATTCATAGAGGGTATTTACAGGCAACAGTCCTGAGAAGCACATTCTATCCATGGCCACTTTGAATGACTACCAGAACTTTACAATTTCAGAGGTATGCCAGGCAAACAGCAGCCACTGGAGTATAGTTGATTGGGCAGAATGGGAAAAATTGGGACATCTGCCAATCTACATCCCTTTTTTTCTAGGGTATATACAAAGAGTAATAATACAAAAGCAATAGTTTGTGAGGCCTGGAATGAAGTTCTCTAAATATAGCAGGAGGCAGGCAACCATTGAACTGTTGAACATACTTCAAACACCCATCTCTCCAAGGAGGTTCTGTTTTAGCACTCCATTGTTTTCATTTCTACACATGGGGGCAACTGAAAGGATTATTCCCAATGTACAGACAAAACAGCCAGTAAAATGAAAATGAGCAATTCAAGGTCTACATGAAACTTCCAATGTGACTTTCCCATTATTAGATATCATGCACACTCCTGAGTCCTTAGTGCATTTCAGTAATAGAACTCAAACTATTTTTGGCCTGCATTCTGACAGTTACTGAACTGTGCAAAACTTTGTTGAGGTAATTAAATTGAAAAGTGATCTGATGGAATCACTACTTTAATAATCTGATATATGAAGCAACATTTCTAAATACAAATTGAAACAACTGAACTGTTTCACTTCTCTAATTTTTCAGCAGTTTTTCTGGCAATGCACAATGTAACAATGGCAATAGCACTTAGACTTATTATACCACTTCACAGCGCTTTAAAGCCCTAAGCGGTTTTACAGAGTCAGCATATTTTCCTCAACAATCTGGGTCCTCATTTTACCTACCTCGGAAGGATGGAAGAATGAATCAACCTTGAGCCTGGTGAGACTTGAACTGCCAAACTGCAGGTAGCTGGCAGTCAGCAGAAGTAGCTGCAGTACTACATTCTAACCACTGCGTCACCACAACTCTTGAATGTACATCTGTATGTGGAAGCCACTTGTTTCCAACAGAAGATTCTGGTCAAAACAAACAGTTCCTGTTTCACCTTATGAAACAGAGCTTCCCACTGAGTGTTGAGGTGAATTGCACAGTTCTTGATGCTAGAAGCATAGATTACACCCACTCTATGCAGACCTAACATTGATTAAAACCAGTGGATAGATTATCTATAATTAATGCCTATTTCAATTTTCCAGAATATTAATATAGCATTATTTATTACTACGTGATCTGATGATGGGAATATTAAATTAGATCAACTGACTTGGGCTGTTTTCCAATTTCAGATAGTCCTCACTGAACAACTGCCTGTCCATCATTCATAGCACTACTTGGAGTTCCCAAACTGCCTGGAGATGCCCTGTGGTAGCACAACAAACTCACTGACAGTTCTCTATATCAGCTGCAAAAACCAGTTTTGTGTAGCAGCTAAAACACCATGACTGAAATTGGGAGGCTGTTAAGTTCTAGACCTGCATGAAACCAGCAAGATGACTTTGTCGATCACTCACTCTCAGTCCCCAAAAGGCAATAACCACCCTGAGTCCCGAGAGGGAGAAGGGCGGTATATAAATAAATAAATAAATAAATAAATAAATAAATAAATAAATAAATAAATAAATAAATAAATAAATAAATAAATAAATAAATAAATAAATAAATAAATAAATAAATATAACAATAACAACAACAACAAACCACTTCCTTATTTTTTTCCAAGAAAACTGCAGGGACTTTTCTAGGCTGTCTCCAGGATTTAGCAATGAATTCAAAGTAGGCATGTGTGAACGTGCGCATGCGCATGCTCACGCACACACATACAAATATCATTTTTGAGTTTGCTGCAATGCTCCAGGAAACACGTGCATATAGTTTAGGATTAGGATAGTATTTGTTACTTAATTAATTAGGATGCATTTATTCACGATATGGAAACAGCCACATTCTGGTCAAATTTAGAATTGAAGATGACAAGATGGCATACAAATATGCAATGAAGGAAACAAGATTTGAAGAGAAAAAGATTTGAGTCCAACTGATTCCAAATCCTGACTAACAGTCGCCCAGAGGGCATAATGAAGAAGTAGCAAAATACCTGCAAATACAGGTATATTTTCAGCAGAATGGAATGGAATATTAAGATTAACATTTATTTCAGCACCACGACTTCAAAGGTTCATCGCAGTAACATTTTTAAGTATGCCACTTCACCTTTTCAAAACGAAAGCTTAGCATAACATATTTAAAGTGGTCCAGCAAAGAGCAACAGCATGTATTACTACAGCTTTGGGTTGTTGTTTTTTTGCTGGACTTTACAGAACTTTTTTGAGTCAGGAAGTAAGGATGTCAAGTTAATTTTTACAGGGAACTTAAATTTTTGAAAGCTAAATTAATCCTATTTAAATTCAATTAAAACTTATGGCCGGGGAACAATGTACCTGGTTCCTTTGATCAGCCAAGCAGCAAGGCTGACTCAGTGTAGCTGATGGCTGCATATTTTGAACTAAGTACATCAGGAAGCCAGAAAACTTTGTTGTTGTCGGTGGCAGGTCACTTATAACTTGTATAGGACTATAGTAATAAATTCTGTCCAATTGGTTTGAAAGAATAGCTGACAAAGCAGATGTCCCCAGTTCACAGAGAGGTTAGAAATAAATTTTCACCTCTGTGCTAAGTCAGCATCTTAAAAAAAAGAACCCTTCTATAGCATCTTTAATGTACTTCAGGATGCCATGAGGCATCTCCAGCAAATGTATTGCTTGTATGCATCTTAACATGGAGTTTTGCTGTATCTGATATAAATCAAAATTGCTTTTACTTTATATTATGTATTCTCAATATTGTATATGACAGCTATATTTCATAAAATTGTTAAAAGAAAAGAAGGGAACCTATATAGACATATGTATTGAAAGGTTTTTTTTTCTTGGAAGACAATGTTGTTCCTATGTTGACAAAAGAAGAAAAAAAGCTTAAATTTTTCTCAGTGGAAAACTGAAATGTACTAATAAAATATCCCCTAATCTGTAATAGTGGGTAGAAATGCTGGCCTTTGCACCAAGCAACATTAAGCATTTTTGCTTTTCTTCAAGTTTTGTTATTGTTGTAAGCCCTTTCACTGAATTATTGCTATTGAAGTGACTTATGATAACTGATCATAACTTCATATTTAAGTAAAATACTATATTGGCATTCAGAGCTCTTTAGAAAATTAGGTATATGTACTACTTGAGGAAAACAATCAATTCCTAAAGAGCATCACTGAATGCCAAGTAATAAATAGGCATCAGGCAGTGGTACAAAAGTTGATTCTTTGGTCAAATATAATAATAATAATAATTTTTTATTGTCAGTGCACAACATATGTACAATGACATTGTTTAAACTCCCTCAGTGCACCCCCCCCCCAACACAATACAACTCACAGTGAAGACAAGATATATATGTGAACATGTGTGTGTATGTGTGTTCCTAGATTTTCACAGGTGTAAGTACGCTGGTCTTGTTGTATTCAGGTTTTTTCCCATGTAAGATTGAGATTGTCTTGGCAATGTTTCGGCGAGGTCTCACTCGCCATCTTCAGACTGGTGTTTTCAGCTTTGGAGCTGCTACCTTTCTATAAATCTTGGGGGATGGCGGTGGAGAGCTGGCTGTGAGTGGGTTGATTGGCTGTGTAGTTGTATCATGATTGGTAGATTGGTGCTGATTGGTACTGGCTATGTGTTCATTGTTCTTTTGTATTGTAATGGCCTGGGTGGTGGGTGGGGCTCGTTTTTTGACTAGGGCTGGTTTCCAGATGTCTGTTAGGCGGGAAGTATCATCACATTTATTCATGTTGTGGGGGTGTTCCTCTATTTCGATGGCTTCCATAATTATTCTCTTGTTGAAGTGTTCAGTTTTGGAGATTATTTTGGTTCTTTCAAAATCAATTTCATGTCCTGTAGCTTTAAGGTGCTGGTAGATGGAGGAAGTTCTTTCTTTTTTTCTTGCTGCGTTCTTGTGTTCTGTAATGCATGCATTTATTCTCCTATTAGTTTGTCCTATGTATGTTGCAGGTCAGATTTTGCATGGTATTTCATAGACTCCTTGGTTTTCTAGCTGGATTTTATCTTTGGGGTTTCTTAAGATGTTGGTTATTTTTTGTTCAGTGTTGAAGGCTGTCTTGATACTGTGCTCGTGGAGAATTTTGCTGATTTTATCTATGGTGCCTTTGATGTGCCCTCCTCCCTTACATCAAAGGCACCACAGATAAAATCAGCAAATCAGCACACAACTGTCCACTACCTAGCAGTACAAAGGGAATAAAACCAACAACACAGGGCCTTCACTGCCACCACAGATTGTTCTTGCTATGGCTTGAGAAGAATGACTCCAGAACGAGTTCATGGAGAACAAGGGTATCAATGGCTATCATTATGGATGCCTAAGGACACCCTCCGGGTTGGAGAGATAGGCAGGATATTTCTCAATGCCATTTGCAGGGAATCATAAGCAGGTGAAGACATCTGCTTGGGAAGATCCTGAAGCAAATGGTGAGCCACTGTGTGAGACAGAATGCTGGACTGGATGGATTGTGGCCTGTTCCAGCAAGGCTGTTCTTATGTGTCAGAGCAGGCAGAGGTGCTTCCTCATTCCTAATTTCTCAATGAAGCACTGACTTGGGATCTATCAGTTCAACATCTAAATGTAGAGCTATGCATCTCTGTAAAAACGAGGAGCTAGGCTTGCTGGAGTAGGAGAAGATCCCAACCCTAATTTTGTTAGCAGTGTGTAGGTAGGGTCAGGTGGGTAATTGCTCTTCAGCTAGCTCCAAGGACATGAAATGTGTGCTTCACTTTCTTGTCTGCTTGAGGGTCATGATGTTGCTTCTACTTTTTTTTTATTGTTTGTGAGTGAACTTCAGGGTACACAGACTGGAGGGTTGTGGAGATAGTCCTCCTGGATTATATGGAGGGCTCATAAAGAGAATAGAATTATCTTACCAAGATACGATTGAGTCAGAACTCCCAAAGCAGACTGGGTCTGCATTCAAACTGGCCTTTACACATTCATAGATTGGCCAAGGTATGTGGACACAATCCAATTCAAAACTGACTCCTGCAATAAACCAAGGTCAATGGAGTTCAACAGAGCGAATAGAATAGAATAATAGAGTTGGAAGGGACCTTAGAGGTCTTCTAGTCCAACCCCCTGCCTAGGCAGGAAACCCTACACAACTTCAGACAAATGGTTATCCAACATCTTCTTAAAAATGTCCAGTGTTGGAGCATTCACAACTTCTGGAGGCAAGTTGTTCCACTGATTAATTGTTCTAACTGTCAGTAAATTTCTCCTCAGTTCTAAGTTGCTTCTCTCCTTGATTAGTTTCCACCCATTGCTTCTTGTTCTGCCCTCAGATGCTTTGGAGAATAGCGTGACTCCCTCTTCTTTGTGGCAACCCCTGAGATATTGGAACACTGATATCATGTCAGTCCTAGTCCTTCTTTTCATTAAACTAGACATACCCAGTTCCTGCAACCGTTCTTCATTTGGTTTAGCCTTCAGTCCCCTAATCATCTTTGTTGCTCTTCTCTGCACTCTTTCTAGAGTCTCCACATCTTTTTTACAATGTGGTGATCAAAACTGAATGCAGTTCCAAGTGTGGCCTTACCTGAATAAGGCCTAAAAATATTTATTAGCTTTACGGTCAGAACACTTACAATTAAGCTTCACAATATAGGTTTACATTTTTAAAAACTAAATTAACCATGCCATTGTTTTCTAATTCATATTCTTGTCTTCCATCTCTTTGTAGTGGTTAACTGTGAGACACTTTGAGAGCCTTTAGAGACAAAGATCTAGTTTCTAAGAGTTTTAAGAGTAAATGAATAAATAAAGGATAGCAAGACAAACCAAGGTTAAGTAAAATATGGTTTAGCCAGGGCATTTTCCCATTGGCAGAACTGAAATAAAACATACTGAAGGAGATAATGTAAAGGATTAAGTTGAGGAATAGATCTGCATTTACTCTGGAAGATGAATTAGCCCTTCCAAGCACCAGACAAGGCCAAGGCCCTTTCAGATGAAAAGAGATGTTGATATTCCTTGTTTTCCATCTTGTACTTGAGTGCCTATTGCAGCTGTCCATAGAAATTGTACTTGATCCAGGAATACTGATAAGCAACCCAAGGACAGAGGTACATTTCTCTTTATAGACACTGATAATGGCAATAATAAATATTTTATTTACCTCGTTTATGCCTGATAATAGCAGAGCTTCATTTAAAAAAAAAACAAAAAATGATTACATGAACTGAAAGAGGTTCTAAAGGAAAAGTATAAATTCAAGAAAGTTTTTAAAAATACTGTCATATAAAAGAGCATATATCCAACTGACAGCTTTAAAGTATTCTGGGATCTAGTGCTCAATTGTTTCAATCTGAAACACTCATGGAAATAATATCATAAATTCAAACAGGTAAAAAGCATAAAAAGCTTAATTCATGCCTCGAAGCATGGAAAAGTTAGAGTGCATACACTATAAAGATTGCTTGAAATAAATTGCAGAAAACCACATGATCCCAGAAATTCAATTGGTAGCGTTGCAAAATTCAACCATGTGTTCAAATTATCCCTCAGGTTAAAAGGGTATATTTACATTAAGATATCAAATTGTTCATTTTCTAAGTCCAATTGAAGAGGTTACAGGATTTAAATGCCATATAAACAAGAATCAAACCACACCTATGAATATATAAATATTGGCTTTTATTTAAATACAAAAGGTAAGTGGGGTAGAAGCCTATCAATCAATTAATAGAATAATAGAGTTGGAAAGGACCTTGGATAGCTTCTAGTCTAATCCCATGCTCCTATAACCATTTTGGGCAAATAGAATAGAATATTTTAGTGGCAAAGTGTGATTGGACATACAAAGAATTTGTTTCCAGTGCATAAGCTCTCAGTGTATGGTACATACAAACAACAAAGTAATATAATCATATGTACAGTAATATAATTTGTAATTTAATCAAATGACTGTCTAATCTATTGTTAAAAACCTCCAGTGATGGAGTATCCACAACTTCTGAAGCAAGCCATTCCACTGATTAATTGTTCTCACTAAAAGGAAATTTCTCCTTAATTCTATGTTGGCTATCTTTCTGATAAGCTTCCATTCATTCCTAATTAAGAAATTGACAACTTTTAAAATACCAGTAGAGCTGAAATGCAAACTTAAAAAAGCAATATAAAAGAAGTCAGCACAATTACAGATATATCCTCTTCAGTCTAGCATCAAATGATATGAAATCCAATCAGCCTCCATTAAATGTTTCTACCCCAAAGCAGCATTGCGCAGCTGAGCACCTACTTTTCCCAACATCTGCTGTTAGTAATCTTAATTATCCACAGATTATCTGGCTCAGTTCTTCTTAGTTAATTTTGTGAAGTATGAGCAAGTGGCAATATATTCCTTACTTCATGCAAGATATAACTTGTAATCTAGTTTAGTTGGTTAGAAATAAGTTGCAGAGTCTGACAAACGTGAGTAGCATATAAAACACTTTAATGTCTGCCCTAATAAATGATCACAACATTTAGAGCTATAAAGAGCTGTGAAATATAAATAAAAATGAATATTTGATTGGTTGCAACATAGAACAAATAGATAAGTCAACAAAAGAAAGCAAGTCTTTCTTGTGCAAAGTGTGGTGATATTCATAACGACTCTCATTAATGAGGAATGGTTAGATATTTCTATTCAGGGTGGAATTCAGTGTGGCCCTGGGAAGGATTCCATGACTGCAATTGTCTTATAGAGCCTAGAATGTGTTCTGTGCTACACAACCAAGGAGCATCTTGAGAGTCCAATAAATATCCAATAAATCAGCCCAGATATAATTAGTCCAACAGTCTCTTTCTATGAGCTGATAGCCAGAGGTTTCAGTACTCAGTTCATAACTGAAGCATGAAAATACTGGCCCTAAGTATACAGTTGTAATTTATAGTGTTAATACTTGTAACCAAGAGTTTTGGGTCAATTATAACACATATAATCACTGGGCCTTTTTTCATTAAAGATAATAACCTGTTTGTATTAATCATACTTTATCTGTCTCTGCTAATCATAGCACAGTTTGCTTTTTTTGTCTATGAAAAAGCAACATGTAGTTGATTTAACCCTGTGGGCCTTCTCTAGACCCCCTTAGATTCCTGGGCTTCTACGATGATGGAAGGGGAGACTAACCAATTGTGTAACTTTGAGTAATCATGTGAAGCATCCATCCCTTTGTAAAGGACATGTGCTGAAAGGGATAAATTATGGAACTAGTTTTCTGAGTTTAACAAAAAGAATAGGTTTAATGAGGGGTGTAGACGCTCACTTAAGTGAAGTATTACAACGAAGAGAGTAGATAGAAACTGGAACTGAGTTTTGGAACCAGTTGTTGCATAATTTAGATAACATTCTTACTATGCTTGGTATGTAATTGTCCCAGGACATTCAATGACCAGCCTTTCATTTAAAAACTATGGCAAAAATACATCTAGACAATAACTTTTAAGTTATTGATAAGCAATCAATAGAGTAAATTTATGGAAGTGTGCTATATAGACAAGAATACAACCACATGGCTTCATTCATACCTTGATTGTTTTTTATAATTTAAAAACAAACACAGAGAAATTAACAGTGAAAAGAAGATCTGTTCGCTAGAAAATGACCGTCATAGAGAAAGAAGAGCTGTATAGCTGGCAAAAGAAATAACAGTGTTGACAACAACGCAACTTTAAACCCAACAAGGTAGCATTAAAAAAGTTAGGAACATGTCACATTTTAAGACTTCATTCATTAATATGTTTACCAATAGAAGTTTCTCTTTAGTGATAATGGACCATTAATTTTATGGAGCAGAATTTTAATACTTGTCAGCATCTCCTCTCTACGGCAGTTAGTTCAACTGAAATTGCTATTATGTGAAGTCAAGGTGTAGCTAAATTCCCTTATGGTAATAAGATTTTTCCAGTGAGCTAACCACCACTGAGAAAATCCAGTCCAACTCTTGCTAGTGTGCTACTTTAATGTATAATTCATTTACTATGAAAAATCTGACCAGCTGTACTCTCCAACTTCAGGGCAAATTAAGCAATGCTCCATTGCAAATGTTAAAATGCCTTGTAAACATTCTATTGGAGCCAGTGAGCAGATCTTGAGTTTAAATCTCTTGTAGACTTATCCTTTCTATGTATGCTATCAATTAACCTCCAGCAAATACACAGGTTTCTCCCACTCTTATTCTCCTGCTGGTGTCTGAAGAAAAAGATAGATTGTGCAAAAAAATTTTTTCCAAAAGGGAGAATATTTTTAATAACTGAAATGTTTCTGCAGTTTGAATAATGAAAGTGACTTTTCTCTTTCAAATGGTAAATTGTTTCAAGCTGAGCTGTTGGAAACCATTAATAATTGAAACAGCTTCTCTTTGGGTAAGAACAACATCTGCTGGGTGGTACATAAGCATAGTAATAGCTTGATTTTGAAAGTTTATTTTATTAGTTTGCTATCCTTACTAAATGAAAGGAAGCAGCTTTTACTGTGTGGAAGAAGCTGTTATCATTTCTGAAGAAGAGTGCCATTAAATGTATCTGGGTCTTTTCTTAATGCTTTAACCTTGATATATGGTAAGTAAAAGTCTTTTTCACTGCTGTTTAATTACAAAATATGATGATGTTGGCTGATCTCAAGATTCTAACCAACATTGGTCCTGGTTAGTAGTTAGACAGGAGCCCACATATAAAGATGGGGGCAGTTGCATTCTTTATACACTGAATCTAGTTTTAATCGTATGGAACATATTCTATTGTTTTATCACATATTGACTTCTGTAGAATACCGCGCGGGTAGCAAAGTAAAGTCTTCCTATTTTATCCAGAAACCTGTATGGATCTGCTCTGGCACTGGGGAGTTTTGAGTTAGATATGCTTTTTTTCTAAATCTTTTTTGAACGAAATGGGTTGTATAAAAGACCTACATGTCTCCAACTTTTGATCTTATATGTTACAGACTGCATCTCTGGTTCCAAGTCCAGAACTTCACAGCTTGCGTGGAGAACAGACCAGGGGTGGGTTGCTGCCGGTTTTACTACCAGTTCGCAATCCATGTGCAATGCATGTGTATGCGCTGTTCAATGTAAATTGTTCTTCACACATGCGCAGAACAATTTACAGTGAACTGTGCATGCATAGTCACTAAAAAACAAAATGGCAGCAACCCAGCAATGGCGAGATAACTGGTTCGGAAGCTTAGCAGGCCTAGGCCACTGCCGATTCTGTGACCCAGGTCTGAATTCCACTTCTGGTTTGGCCAAACCGGGCCACACTGGCAGCAACCCACCACTAGAACACACCCATCAGGGAGTGGGATTCAATGGGGAAAAGCAGATATCCAGTACTGATGTCAATCTTGAGTATCCCAAGAATCACCATAGAAAATACTGCTCTCTGTAGATCAGTATTTAGAAGCATCCTTTATACTTTTTAACATATATATATATATTTTTTATATTGAAAAAGTTTTATTGGTTTTACATTTTTCTATAGGGTAGGGTAAGGGATACAAAGAAATTTTGAGAGCATTCACGTCAGAGTCGTCGGCCCTTCCGAGACCTCAAAATACACAATAAAAAGATAACAAAAAAAAAACATTTTTCATAACACTACAAGGTAAAAGCAAGTACATATACCTAAATTCTCAGTTCCATGCTGTCAGACATTTACAAAAAATCCAGATACAAATGTTATGCAAGATTGTTCAAAAAAATCAAGGCAAAGTTATTTTTTCGATCTAAGTCTCATGGCTATTGTATCTTCTTTTTCTCCTCCCTGGCCCCCAGCAGGCGGGGCCGTGGCCCCCTCCGTCCCCCCTGGATCTTCCCCCAGGGCAGAGGAATGTTTTTTAAGAAAGGCTTCCGCCTCAGCAACTGTTTTAATCCTCACTCTTCCTCCTTCCCAGAACACCAGCATCCCTTCGGGTGTCACCCACTTGAACCAAATCCCATGATCAAACAATGTTTTAGACAAGAAGGAAAATTTCCTCCTTGCTTCTCGAATCTTTCTAGGAATCTGCTTCAAGATAGTGACCGTTTTTTGTTGGTAAATTAAAGGGTTCTCTCTCTGCGCCCTCTCTGGTTGACCTTCTAACAAATTTCACATGTATCTCTCTAGGCACTTCATTTATCCTGGCATATGCTGAGTTAATTCTATAGGCTAGGTCAATGTCCCCCCTGATCTCATCTTTAGGTTTTTGTAAATAGTCTGCTAAAATTGTGCTCATAAGATCAGGGAGGCATTCACCAGATTCCTCAAGAACGTTCTGAAATCTCAAAAAATATGTCATTCTTTCCATATCAATCCTAGACACATGCCCATCTATTTCCCCAACCTCTTTAGTAACATTTTTAATCTCTCCCTTAACCCCCACCAACCCCCCTTCCAATTCTTCAGTCTTCTGTGTGTTTTCCAGCACCTGCTTCCTTGTGTCCAATAGCTCCTTCTTGAAATTGATGTTTTCAGCCCTCTGGGCCTGAATTTCGTTTACCAAAGTTTGTATAACAGTTTCAAGAGAAGCCATCCGTTGTTCTAAACTTGCCAGTGCTGTTTCTTGAGCCATGATTAACTGTTAAAGTCAGTGCCAGCCAAAATGGCGTTTTCAGGGTGGGGCTGGTGAGACTAACCGGGAGCCAAAAGTTCAGATCAAGGTTGAAACGTTGTAAAATTCAGGAACCAAGAGAGAGACAATTTTCCAGCTCAATAGTTATAATAACGAAGGTAATCCAGAAAGGAATCACAAATCCAACAAGAAAAAAATTCTTCATTAATATCCAGAGAGAGTCCCACTTGTAAAGAGACGCTGGGAATTTTCCATAGTTAAAATAGTCAGGCAGGGACAAAGAAAAGCCACTTTCCACTGCCCATCTCAGAGCCCAGAGGAGAGAGTAGAAAAATAAATTTTTTTTAACCAGCCAGACCTAGAAACAATGTTGCAAGTAGCCGCATACCACTTTCCCTTGTTAGAGACAGTCCGGATTTAAGATTTCCGCTTTCTCTTCCAGAGAAGCCATTTTTAAGTGCCGCTTAAGTCCGAGGGTTTTTTTTTGAAAACAAACACCCCCCTCCCAGTCCGTTCAGCCTGGCTGGCAGCAAGGAAAAAAAAGTCTTTTTAAAACTCACTCTCCCTCGCAGCTGAAGCCTCGGCGAGCCTTCCGATCTCTTCCGCTCAGCCCTCTACATTAAAGTGAATGGCGCCGACAGCCGTTGGCGAAGGGAGAACCCCCCGCAGCATGTTCCTCCTCACCTAGGTCGCGGAGGGGAGCGCTCTCCCCACCGCCGTGAGGAGAAACGTCTCCTCCGAGCCGACCCTACGGGAGACCTCCGGTAACCGGATGTCTCGCCCCCGTGGGGGGGCAGAAAAGGCAACAAAGCGGCGAGCGAGCCCCAGGCTCGCCCGTCGCCGCTGGAGCCGGAACCGGAAGCCCCACTTTTTAACATATATTTATGAGCATATATGGTTACATATGACCAGTTTGTATATATTTATTAAATTATTTTTTTCATTTTTCATTGAAACTTTCTTCTTTGAAAACAATTTCTGAAAGCAAATTATTCTCCACGAAAGTGAAGGACAATGATGGAATAAACTACAATTACACACACACACACACAGAAAAGTGCATCTCTCTAAATTATTTTTTTTGGCCCACACTGAGGAACTGACATGAAATAGTATTTTTAGACTGCTTTGCTAATATTTAATTATTTGCTGAAAATCTGAAGAGTACAACACTCAACAAAGAACAGAATAAAAGTTGACATGTAGAAAATAACTTCCTATACAAAATTGGGAATCTACATAAATCCTATGAGATGTGATTTGAAGGGCTAATTACAATAAATGAATTGAGGAAGAGAGATATAGCTGCCATCTTCTGCTTTGGTGTTAAATTTTTGCCTTTTTGGTTTCCAATCATGATAAATATTCATAATATTGTGAGTGGATCTAATGTATATTTATAATTATTAATTCAAACGGTGTCAGAGCAGCTAATTAGGCCTGAATCCAGGCTTATTAATTCTCTTAGGGTACTTTTTTTCAAGCCAGTTTGACAGATTTAGGACTAGGTGAATGTGGCTGTTTAACTCTGATAGTTTATTTGAAAAATCCATCTCATATATTAGATGCTTGAGACATAAAGTAGAATATTTTAATGGAGGTAAAGACACTCACTGAACATCATTGAATCATACAGTATAAGCCACTCCAGGTGTGATACCAACTTTGATACGAGTGCTAAATATGCAACTTATTATTTGTCAATTTGCTGGGTTATTTTTAAAAGTATAATAGTTCCATAGAATCTGAAATGGTTGACTTTTTTCGTATTCCTTCTTTATTAACCTGCATAGCTGACTGAAAAATGGGAGACATAGAGAATGGACATAGCATTTGCTTCATCTCAATATTGGATGTTGGCAAATATATTGTTGAACAAACTCCTATGCCACCATACAATATGTAAAGTTTGTCATAAATAATAATAATAATAATAAATTTTTATTTGTAGCCCGCTCTCTCTCCCCAGAGGGACTCGAGGCGGGGCACAGGAAAATTAAAAAACAATAAACACAAACAGAATACATAATTTAAAATCACAATTAAACAAATCCTGCGCTAAAAACATCTATAAAAACTAAAAACTGTCCCTAAAACCCCTTAACACTACAAATAATTAAAAATTACCCTGAACAAACAATAATTTATTGTTTGTTCAGATTTTTACGGCTTTAGCTGTAGTCATAATAATTTGAATGCAGTCCTCATTAGAATAAAGAATAGTCATTACTCAGTGACAAAGCCTACTGCTTGAAGGGTTTATTTAAGTCATTCCCAACTAAAATTGGGAATATTACTACCTGAAACCTGGGAAGATACAGATCAGTCTTATTTAATTCTTAACCTAATGATTTCAAAATGAGTTGGATCACAATTCCTATAATTTCATGGGATTATGGAAATTGAAGTCCCAATATTTATGGAGGAATAGATGTGGGTACTCTATTGGATTAGTCTGATTCACTAGAAACCACCCAAGCATGTGCCTAAAAAGACACATTGTATAATTCAGAATTATAATAGTAGTTGTGGGTCCTTCTCTCTGAATTAGTCAGGTCATTGATTATGCTTAATCTTTTAAAATAATTTTGGTAAAAGAGAAGAATTGTCTAGGGAGCTCAGGTTTAAGTATTAACTCTGCTTAAGAGACTGGAAATGAAAGGAACATATTGAATTCTGTATAGTAAGGTGCTGGGAAGAATATCAGAAGTTGGTTTTTTATACGTTTATAACTCTTTATAATACTCTCTTTTTTCTCTTTTTTATTGCACTTGTAGCTTTTCCTGTTGTTTCCTTTTCCTTTTCTCTGTTTTAATGTAATCTGTATTAGTTCTTATTGTTATTAGCAGTAATAGCAATCGCACTTAAATTTATATACTGCTCTATAATGCTTTACAGCATTCTCTGATTGGTTTACAATGTCAGCATAGTGTCCCTAGCAATCTGGATCTTCATTTTACCAACCTTGGAAGAATGGAAGGTTACCTTGAGCTAGTCAGGATCGAACTCCTGGCAGTGAGCAGAGTTAACCAGCAATACTGCATTCTAACCACTGTGCCACAATGGCTCCTATTAAAACTACTAATAAAATTATTTTTTAGAAAATCTAGATAACAGGTATGTCAACATCCAGGACATTTTAAATGATACTCCCTATTTATAAAAACTAGTACTTGGATCAGCACTGATCACTATCAGGTCAGAAAGCTACAGGAATTGATGAGATATCTATAAAAATAAGTTTAGTACTTGAAGAAGGATGAGGTTGTGTAAAGTTTTGATGAAGAGGGAAATCTATGGTTTCTTTTTCTTTACTACATTCAAATTTTCTTTTCCCTCCCATTTTTCTATTTTTTTGCATCTTATTTTTTATTCTTTATTTTTTTTACTTTGCATTAGGTTTTTTTCATTGTGATTTAAACTTTAAATAAAATTACTGTTAAGAAGAACATTTGCAGAATGAACAAGATAGCTAGAATTTTTTTAAAAAAACCTATCCCAAAAAGCATTCTTTAAATATGTTAGAAATGAAGTGGAATCCTAAGAAAGGATAAGTAGATTACAATGAGGAAGTGAATAAGTGGTAATGGGTGAAGATTAAAAACACAGAACTATTTTTGTCCCCTTTTAAAAGAAAAATCGTACCATAGCTGAACATGCTTATGCTTCTAGGAAAGAAAACAACTGTACTTTAATATAGCCAAAGAGAGACAAATGATAATTTTGATAATTTAAAAAAACTTTAATTCTTAGTGCCAGTGGTGAAATTCAATATTGTTTTACTACCAGTTCTGTGGGCTTGACTTTGTGGGCGTGGCAGAGGAAGGATACTGCAAAATCCCCATTCCCTCCCCAATCCCGGAAGAAGGATACTTCAAAATCCCCATTCCCTACCCACTCCTGGGGAAAAGATATTGCCAAATCTCCATTCCCACCCCTGCTGGGGCCAGCCAAAGGTGGTATTTGCCGGTTCTCCAAACTACTCAAAATTTCCACTACCGGTTCTCCGGAACCTGTCAGAATCTGCTGAATTTCACCCCTGCTTAGTGCTTAGATGGATTACACCCCACATCCTGAAGAAGATAGTAGAGGTGTTAAGTTCTGAGGAACAGAGGGAGTTCAGACGCAGGCTAGTTAAAAAGAGCAAGCCGTTTATTGGTAACAGGCAAAAAGACGCGGAAACTATTTACAAGAGAAGAAGTGCGGTAGACAGGGGCTTCCCCATTTGACAGCTACTTATACTCGAGCTGTCAAACGGGGAACCAATCAGGAGGCTTCAGGACCTAGTTTCCTGCCAGCCGCGTCTGAGCCAATCAGACGCGACTGGCAGTTACAGACTTGTTACAGTCTGTTGCTATGGTCCTTCAGGGAAGAGTGGAAGACCTGCAGCCGGTCGTAAGTCGAGGACCGGTCGCAAGTCGAGGATTCAACAAGAGGTGATCTTTTTCAGTAATTTTAAAAATTGGGGGGGGGGATTAATGGATAAACAGGTTAAAGGTTTTTTATGGAATTTTGCTTTTATATATGATAACAGCCCAAACGTTTCCATATACATAGCATAGAAGGACTTACAAATATTTACAATGGATGAATAGAAAGTGACGCTTATGTGGAGATGGTGAAATTCAGTTTCGATTAAAACAAAAAAAAAACCTGAGGAAGTTTACTTTTACATGCAAGAAACTGAATAAAAATTTTAATTTTGGCATTTGATGTTTAGAATTAAGTAGTATTATAGAAATAATGTAGACTATGGTGAACTCCAGTGTGTTTGGTCTCTTTTTTATGTGTATCTGTAAAAACGAAAGCAGGAAATCATTGTTTCTATATTATGGGTCCTCTGTGGAGAAGGGCGGGATATAAATATAATAAAATAAATAAATAAATAAATTATTTTCTCTCTTTTTTGCATGTTTATCTTGCTTTTATCTCCCTTTTCTTTCTTCAGTTCTTGCTCATTTATCTTATATTCTTGTGCTCAATAAAGATATGCTTTTAAAAAACTGAACCACTCTCAATAATTTTTGAGAACTCTCTGAGGTATTCAAAGATGAAGAGAATAATTGTTATTCCTATCTTCAAAAAAAGGGAAGAAGGAGGATATCTACATTGGGCAAAGCCTTTAAACAGATTATCAGAGGCATCATGTTTGTGAGAACTTGGAAAAGCATATGATAAATTAGCAGGAACCAGCACAGGTTTGTCACAAACAAATTGTGCCAGACTAACCTCAGCTCTACAGAGTTCCTAACTTAATATATCAGGAGATTGCTTTAGACCAGGTGTGTCAAACTCATGTTGTTATGGTGGCATCATATGATGTATTGGACTTTTTTCCTTTTTGCTAAACCGGGTATGGGCATGCCCAGCATGTGATGCATCTGGCCTGCAGGCTGGATGTTTGACAGACCAGCTGTAGACACAACATTTTCCTTCATAAAATTATAAAATATGGGCTAAATAATACTTATGGACTCACTATTTGGTGAATAACCACAATCAAGAAATACTTATTAATGGTTCCACTTCACTTTGAAGGACAGCCAGTAAAATGCTGCTACCTTTCCTGACATGGGTGGGAGAGGTAAAGAAACAATGTTTACCAAAGTCAGAGGCTTTGGTAAACATAATCCAGGAGAACATTAGGCCATCCCTTAGGCCAGGGGTGTCAAACTGGAGTTCTTCGAGGGCTGGATAAGCATTGTAGTTCTCTGTAGGCTGGTGAGGGAGGGGGTTGGGAGCGGGGGGAGAAAAGGGACGGATGCCTTCTGCAGTACTCTGCTGGCCAAAACAGGGTGCACAGAGGCCCCATGAGGCCTCCACATGGCCCATTTTTGACCAGCAGAGTGCTGCTGGAGGCCATGAATGCCGACAATGGGCCACATGGGGGAGAGAGTGGGACCTCATTGGTACCACTCATCCCTCCCTCTCTCCATCTCTCCCACCATGCTGACAAATATGCAGCTGGCCGTGGAGACTGAAAACAAGCCAGGGGGACGCACATCCTCCCTAGCCCATTTTGGCTAGCAGATTCACTGCAGGCCAGTCCTTTGATATTTCCAGGCCAGATCCACAGGCCAAGAGGTAAGCACCCCACAGGCCAGATCCATCCTGCGGGTGTTGAGTTTGACATCCCTGCCTTAGGCCCTTAGGCCAAAGCAGATTGAAAACCAAAAGGGGCTTTCTTAAACTGACTTTATTTCCAGCCGCTTGCTTTAAAATGAAGCAACTTTCAGGCTGTGATGCAGAAACATCTTTAGGTAAAACAAGTGGAATTTTAAATTGTCAATGAAGATAATTCAGATGTTCTTCAGAGGTTTTTTTTGGTCCTTTTCTGTTTAACGGTGCTTCCTTCAGAATTTAAAAGAATGTAAGGAACTCTTCTAGGATTTCAGTTTTCAAAGTGAGGTGGGCAAAGGTTTGAACAACTAATTTCTTTTCTCCTCAGAGGAGTCAGATTCCTAGTAGACCACCAAAATAGTATCAATATGAATTGAAACTGCAACTATGTTTTCAGAGCATTGTTACTTATCACAAAATAAAACAAGATTTGCTTTCCAATTAATGTCACTAAACCATAGCCAACCTTCCCTTTAACAGGGATGTCAAAGTGAAGGTGAAAGGGGAGGTGGAGGGAGGGAGGGAGGGAGAGAGATTGAAAGATAAATATGGGGAAGTAAAACAATTCCATAGAACAGGAGCATAAATGCATTTGGTTTTAACTTGTATGGGGAGAAAGATACATTTATTCCCTTGGCAAGTTCTTATAGCTATTCCAACGTCGAGCAATTTAAAACCTATGCATTTTTATAATGCCCATTTTTTACATATGATGAAAATAACCCTTTGGCTCAGGTTAAATTATAAATGGGGGAAAATGATGTTCTGCCAGAATACTAATAGCACATCTCTGAAGGATCAGCAACTTTTAACTATTTAAAAAAGAGGGATCTATATTATGAGTTAACGTGGTGGATACTGAAGGTGTCAGAAAGAAGAAATTTCTTGGTAATATTAATAATTAGCATTAGTGTATATGATCCTATCAGATTTTCATTTAATTGTTAGTCCATTCACTTAATGATCTACATGTTTCTCTATATGTGTTTTTTTAGATTTGCAATGTTTCTTAAAATATGTATTCTTATTAATAGCATTCCCAAATATTTTATTAGGCTCCTCCAAGAGAAGTAAATTTTCCCAGGAATTCAATATGAAATAGCAAGGACTAAATCATTTTCATAATTCAGGAACATTCTTAATACAAGCAATACCAGGCAATGAACCATTTAGATTAATTCCCAAACTAGTATCTTGATGAGGTTTAAATCTAGTACCTTTCATTCCTCATATACCTTTGTATAATGATAATGTAGACTTCTTATATACACTTGCAAGTAGGAGTGGCCTGTTTATATTAACTGCATTCCCATTCTAGGAATTCCTACCTAATAATGAAAGCTGAGCAAAGTTCCACAAATACGACGACTTCACACAACTTCCACCATTATTGAAACTTTTGTATAAACCCTTGGTAAATATTCGTTTACCCATCCCTCCCTCCCTCCCTCCCTAACTCCATGCTAACAAATATTTTGAGATAGATGCTTGTGTGTGGGGGTAGAGGTTAGGGGTTTTATACTGTGAATTTTTAATGTTGTAAGTCACCATGTGTGTTGTGGGTTGGCTGGCATATTAGTAAATAAATGTTAGTAAATATTAGTAAATAAAAAGCCCTCAGGGCTTTACAGATTCCATTTTGCCAGTTACAATTACTTTATTTCAAAAATAAATTGTTGATGAATTCTTTCAAAATTGTCATAAGCATGTTTATTTGAAAACCATGCACTAAAGGGGAAAAACAAATCTTGAAGAATTAAAAATAATGGATTAAGGTCAAACAACATTTTAATGGGCATTTTATGCCCATATTTGGGCATACCAAGTGCTTTGACATGTATGTGTGTGTGTGTTATAACTGTTATATCAAAGCACTTGGTATATATGCCCAGAATCATCTTATCTGTGAGAGGAGCATAACCCTAACCCTTAAATTAAAAAACAAACAAACAAACAAATAAATAAAATTTCATGAGGTTAAAGTAATAAATCAGGAAAGAGCCACCCCAGTGGGAGGATTCACCAGGGAAATCACTAGTCATAGATCCATTCGGTAGATAGAATTTTCATTTAATTTAAACACAGGCCTTGTAGTGGAGGATATTGGTGCAACTGAGAAAAATGTGCCTTATTATTTACTCCAGCCCTTGTGTTTAGGTCACCCAAATCTATTACACAAGCAGAGGAATTAACAGGGATAATTATGTATGTTTCAAATTCGGTCCATAAGCTACTGAATTGAGACCTGTTTTGTGAAGGTGGAAGATAGACATTGACTAACAATAATAGAGCATTATTAAATTTTAGCAGCACAGACATTGCAAAGTGCACCATTGGGCCTCACTATATAATGTTTTAATATAGCTTAGTTGAGATTTGTGTACTTAAGCCACCACAAAATCTATTTTGTCCTGCTCCAGGAATTGCTGCAAGTGAGAAAGACTTATAGCCACTTATAGCAAGCTATTATCTATCCAAGTAAAACCATGCCAAATTCAGCAACATAATTCATGAAAGAAGTCTTTTGATTTAGCACTCCGACGAGCAACATTCCATGAAAGGAGTGCTAGGATTTTAAAGGCATCTAAATGTTAATCTGAGTTCCTATAGTGGTCATTTTAAGAGGAAGATCCTCAAGAATGGTAGGAATATAAACTAGTACATACTGTTTGGTGTTATTCCAGGGATAGCATGGGACTGAAAGCCACACTTTGTCCATTTGATGTTCACATGCCCATCTAGCCCTCACAATTCTATATAAATAAAAAATTAACAATAGTTTGTGCAAAACCGCTAATCTCAGAAAGTACTGCAGCGATCGCCACCAACTTTTCACACAATGTTCCTAAGAAATACAGTAACAATGATATGTATAGATGGTGTGGATGGCACATCTGTGCCATGTGCACGCTACACAAATGTTAAAGTGTGGCACTTCTGAGTTTTTTCCCTCCCTTTAGCTCCTCCCACCCGGCCGCTTCTTATGCTGCGTCACGAACACGTGCAGCAGCGTGTGCTGATGCCCTTCCCCCGCACTTCAACTGTCACATTTGCAATGGTCGCTTCCTCAATAGCCGAATAAGCCCCCAACAATAACGTTGCCTCACGCCCCAGCTTCCTCAACAATCTGTCAGGCCTAAACCCTCCTCGCCGATTCGTCGCTGCCAACCCCCTCCCTCCTCGCCGCTTTCGATGCTGCCCACCTCCTTCTCTTTCACACCTCCACCTTCTGCCAGCACCAACCCTGCCACCCTCCTCCCCATCCAGGCCTCTGCCGCCTCTGTTCTCCTCACCGTTGCCGTCTCTGCCATTGCTGTTCCTGCCAAGCTCCTTCTGCTGGGTCCGCCGTCGCTAGCACCCTCTCTTCCACCTCCACGCCTCCTTGCTTCTGCCGTTGCTGCCACTGCCATTGCTGCCAAAGTGCTGCTTAAACTTTGGGCTGGGGGAGGGGAAGAGTGTGAAGAGGTGCAGGGACAAAAGTGTGGGGTGGCCAAGCTGCATAGGCACAAAGCCCCCCCCCCCCAATCTTGGATCTGTCCGACACCCAAGGATAGCCTGACCCGAACTCTTTCCTCAAGAGCGAGAATCCCTGAGGTGTTTTGATGCCTGCGGGGAAATGAAGCCCAAAGGATTCCTGTTGAAAGTTACAATGGCCATAAGTAGAGGAAAAGAGGGGGGGGGAGAAATACGGTAGGTAGGTAGGTAGGTAGGTAGGTAGGGGGATACAGAGAGAGAGAGGGAGGGAGAAATACAGTAGGTAGGTAGGTAGGTAGGTAGGTAGGTAGGTAGGTAGGTAGAGGGATAGAGAGAGAGAGGGAGAAATACAGTAGGTAGGTAGGTCGGTAGGTAGGTCGGTAGGTAGGTAGGTAGGTCGGTAGGTAGGTAGGTAGGTAGGTAGGTAGAGGGATACAGAGAGAGAGGGAGAGGGAGAAATACAGTAGGTAGGTAGGTAGGTAGGTAGGTAGGTAGGTAGGTAGGTAGGGAAAAGGGATAGAGAGAAAGAGGGAGAAATACAGTAGGTAGGTAGGCTGGATGTATGCGGTGGTTGTGTGTATGTGTTTGTGTGTGCAGGTGTAGATCTACACACAGATTGGTTGGCCATTTAACCAAACTGGGCCACAGCAAAGCATGGCCGGGTACGGCTAGTTATTTATAAGTATTTTCAAGTGGATAGAATTGGATAGTTACACCATAGGAGAACATGGTGTTAAAAGCATGCCTTCATGATAAAAATCATGAAAAAATATTGTTTAAACCACCCATCTTTGATCATCAATTATCTCAAGAGTCTGTAAGAATTTTTTTTTAAAAAAGTCTGGTAGAGGGACTCAGCATCACTACATACATATTGTGGAGAATGATTAATTCCATCCACTGCAGTTTGCTTGAGACATGACTTATGACCTTATGACTGCCCACTCGTAGTTACCCTATTAGGAATGATTTGGTGATTAATATTAGCAACTGCTAGACCCAGAGCCTTCAGTGTTGGAACTAAGTATATATGCATCATGCACATGCACACACACACTTTCTCTGACACTCACACATGCATATAACACACACAGAGAGAAAAACTGTAGCCAAAGAAATTGGATGGAGAGGAGAGGAAAAACGCCCAAGAGAGATTTCTCAAATAAGGGGTATTTCTTAGGTGGGAATAGTGCTGCTGCTATCAAGGAATGTTTTCTCATAATGTCTTTCTTTGGGATTTAATGGCTGCGTGGAAAGCCAGAGATTCTATATGCAGTGATTTTGGCTACCTCAAAGCAAGAATATCACACTCCACTAACAATCTGAAATGGTGTTCTTTTTGAGAGATTTTCTAAGACAAGTTATCTTTCATCAATTTAAATGACAGTTGCTAGAAATAAGGTGGTGGGCAGCTTTTCCGCTGTGCAAAATATTTTCTTCTTCATTGTATTATCTTGCGTTCAGGCGCGAGATAGACTTTTTGTTGGCTGCTCATTATTATTGTGCACTGCAACCCACACATCTGACTTACAAGTCATCAGCCCTAAGAAGACTTGCCCTCCCCTGTGCAAACCTCTCTTTCCCCCAGATCAAATCCGTTCAGAATATGTGTATGATTTCATTTGAGCTGGGGATAATGGATTTTAGGGTCCAAAGCATCAGAGAAAAAGGCTGCTTTGACAAGGAGAGATGAAATTCAAGCCAGATTTAACAGAGGAACTGCGATGAGACAAGTGTGATACTTCATATAGAAGAGAGCAGTCTGTATTCTGTAGTTCAGCAATATAGCTTGCCAGCATGATCTAGTTTATTTTGCACTAAGGTTAAATATGCTCTTCATTAAAAAGAAAGTAATTACACAGCCATAACACACCACTGACTCTCTCTCTTGCTTTCTCTGATAAATGAACTGTTGCAGAGAAGTTTCCTCAGAAAAATTTAGCTCGTGGATCTGTTTTTTTAAACTATTTAAAAATTGTGTTAATTGTTAATGAGTAGTAGCATTCAATATTAATAAAAAGCAAAACTATTTTATAGAAAAAAAATCTGCCTGCCTGATCAATTTTATGCAAAATGTTCACTAACATTTGTCCCTATTCCAAGACTGAATTCCTTAAAATAAGACATTTATAAAATATAGATTATCTGAAGCATCAATATCAGCAAGTATAAACGCAGATAAAGCTGCTTACAGAAATCTACAAGTCCCTCAGGGGGAACAGTAATTATAAATACATTTTGTTATGTGGATGGACTATTAACAAGGTTATGATATCCAACAGTTCTGGTCATCTCATTAAAAGTGTAACTGACATATTCAGTAAATATTAGTTAATCATATTACATTAATAGGATATTGGTATTACATTAATAGGATATTGGTATTGCTATGACCAGGCTAAGTAATTAGAATTCTTTTGAAATTGATAACAAAATATTGATACCTTTTTTTAAAGAACACATAGAATGAGGACTTTGTTCTTGATAGTGAGACCCATCAATTAATTATCTCCTGATATTTGCATAGGGATTTCTTGGGGGGGGGCAGGCTTTATGATTTGGTCTACAGACAGTTCCAGAGTATAGCACCTAATGATTTGGAGTGGATTTAGGGTTAGATTGAAGCGTCAGAGTTAAATAATAGAAAAATAAACAAGATAGTTTTTGTTGTTGTTGTTTAATGATCCCATAATCCCCTGCAGGGTGGGGTCAGGGCAACTGAACAGAGCTGAGTGTTTACTGGCCAGGTGCCCTTCCTGTCACCAATGTGGAGTTCACAGCAGATATATTCTCATTGTGCCCAGAGAAGAAATGTCTGCCTAACAAGACGAATGATGAGAGGAAAGTAATTTCAAAACATCTGGTTATCCCTAGTCTGACATTCTATTAAATTTCTAATTTCTTGTACAGAACTGAAATTGGAGGTCATGCTGAGTGTACCACTCTCTTGCTTACCTTCATTAGCCGGTAAAATAGGGTAGTTTACTGGGCCAATCTGAAGAGAAAATAGATCAGGTAAGATGATCCTGTGGATAAATACACCACGGAAGGTCAACTTGGATCTGGTTGTGTGTCTGTAGCATGAAAAGCTGACATTTGAAGATGTTGTATATGTTTCACATCCTCAAAAAGCTTCTACCACAAATGACATTTTGTGCTCTTGAACATCAGAGCTGCTTATGACTTTGATTAGAATATCTCCAGCTGATCACATATAATACCATTCCACTTATCCACTGCAATTGTCTTCTCTAACAAAGTTACTTGTTTGATCTAGAAACAGAAAATAATTTTCTGTTCTCTGCATTTTAAATGAACCAAACAAAATACATAAATTAAAACAGATATACTAAGGGGGTATACAGATTAACAAAACTTGTGCATTGCGTCATTTAAAAATTATAGATTGGTGTGGAAATTGAACAAAACAGACATATAGCTGAAGCAGCATGCTCATGATTGACCTCCGGATTTGAAGAAGACACACTGTTGAGCAGATAGTCTATGGACACAGATGAGGTAAATTTGCAGTCCCAATCTAGCACAATGGGGGAACTAAAAATCTATTGTTATAGTAACTGTGGGTGTTCTCTGTGAAGTCACTCATGGGTTTTTTAAAATCAGTTTTGGCAGCTCCTGTCTTCAAAACTGGCAAAAGCTTCATAGCACAATGCTCACCATCAGGAACTGTCAACAGCCTTAGCTTCTAATTTCTTTGGCTGGATGTTACAATCACGGCATCTTTGTAGTGCTTGATGGTTGACCTCTGTTGCCAAACTCCAGTACATTATAGAGCAACTGCCAAGGCAATCAAGTCTGTTTATTTATCTATCATCTATATCTATCCATCCATCCATCCATCCATCCATCTATTTATCTATCTATTTTCCTGCCCATCTTACTGTTAAGCAACTCTGGGCAGCTTATACTACACTGGAAAAAGACACATCCATTTCTAGAATTATGTAATTAAATCCATTATTTTAATTTGTTTAATGAGCTCTTTGCTCTGAATGCATAGCACATTTAAGCTATCTCTCACATTACCTTGATTAAACTTGAGTTTGTTATTGAACTGTAGCAAAAATCTATAATTTTTCCCTCTGCCTTTCTCTTCTCTTCACAATTTGCTTTTTAGCATAACGGCATGTGTTCCCAGAAAAACAAAACAAAAACCAAGATCAAAATGATGTATGAAATGCCATACTGCTCCTGGAGGGGATAGTATATGTGCCATGTAACAAAAATATCAGTTACCACTAAACTTTTATTTTTTCCTCAATGAAAACCTGCACTCTATAGTCTTAACTGCCAGATAAAACAAGCCCTGCAAAATATATGGAAGGGATCTTTAAAGTAGGATACCTGTGTTAGGTCAACTTAAGTTTCCATAATATTTATGGTTATACACTAAGGCCATGATGGCGAAACTATGGCAGGCGTGCCACAGGTGGCACACAGAGCCCTCTCTGCAGGCACACAAGCTGTCGCCCCAGCTGAACTCTGTTGCCCATGCGCCTCACCTCCTGCCAGCCAACTGGTTTTTGGGTTGGAGAACACACAGAAGTCATAGATGCATGTGGGGGGTGGGGCACATGTGGGGGGAGGGTCACGTGCACATGCTTGGGGATGGGCCTCACATGGAGTCAGGTCTGCATGCATGGGGGGGAAGAGCACACGAGGGGGTCTCATGTGCATTACATTATGGGTCTGTGTGCATACACGCATTTTCAGCACTCTGTGCCGGAAAGGTTAGCCATCACTACACTAAGGTTATACACTAAGACAGCGATGGCAAACCTTTTTAGGTTCACATGCCATAAGGGGGGGAGCAAAGGGGGGATCATGCACCGGCGTGCTGCACCCATAATGCAATGCACTCCTGAAGTGTGCATGTGCACATGATAGATAACCCCCATTTTTTACATGCCCTTTTGGCCCTCCCCATGCTCCAGAGGCTTTATAGGAGCCTGGGGAGGGAGAAAATAGCTCCCCCTGCCCCCCAGAGGCCCTCTGGAGGATTCAGGAGCTTCCCTGAAACCTCTGGAGGACTACAAACGATGCTACAACCAAACCAGTTTGCTGGTAGGACCGTTTTTAGTCCTCCATGGGGAGGGCCAAAAGGGCATGTTAGTCCTCCAGAGGCTTCAGGGAAGCTCCTGAACCCTCCAGAGGGCCTCTGGGGGGGCCTGTTTTTGCCCTCCCTAGGCTTCTATAAAGCGTGAAAAATGGCTTTAAAAATGGCTGAATCAGTTGGCCAGCTCGCACATGTGCCCTGCCAAATGGCTCCGCGTGCCACCTGTGGCACACGTGCCATAGGTTCGCCATCACTGCACTTAAGACAATGTCATCAAACTCAAGGATCGAGAGCCAGATCTGGCCTGCAGGATGCTTACATCTGGCTCACAAGGCCACCTTGGAAACAGCAAAGAACCGGCCCCTGGTGCCTCTGCCAGGGAAAACAGGTTCCTGAACTCCATTTTTGGCTGTGACAGTCTCCTGCAACCCATTAGCAGGGAAATCAGAGCTCAGGAAGACTGCATGTGGCCCTCTCGAGCTCTTTTTTCGCTGGCAGATGGCTGCAGGAGGCCATGGCAGCTGAAAACAGATCTTACGAGCCTCACCTACTCCAGCCAGGCCCACCCCAGCCGCCCAAGGTCAAACACAACCCTAATGTGGCCCTCAATGAAATCGAGTTTGACACCCCTGTGCTAAGATAACAAATGAACATCAATAGTTCATACAACATATTATTCATGGATTATCAAATTTTATCACTAAGCACTATGGTGGAGGAGGATGGCTTTATTGGCGAGGAGTTAAAGCAAGAAATTTCATTTGGTTCACATTTTTCATTTTAGCAAGTGAAAGTTTGGTTCAAACTTGCCATAAACTAATTAATTAAATAGATAGATTTTACTCATAAATTTGTCAGCATTTCTATGAATTTTTGTAAACCCTTTTCCAAGCATTTTTCCTCATTGGAAAAAGTATGTTTGTGCATATTCTGGTGAATATTTTCTCATTTTAAATTTCAACCTCTTCCCTATCTCAGATTTGGAAAAGGTGTGATTTCACTTTTTACAACGCTGAGATGGACTATGAATCCCATATTCTCATTGACCAAATCTGTCACTCCCCTGTAGGACCTCACACTGTGCTAATAGACACACTGGAGAACTCAAGCACACAATTGCAGAGGGACACTTGTGCTTAGTATGTCTGTGGGTGCTTGCATCAGGAGTGATACAAAATGCATGTAACTCCAAATTATTCCAAAAGCAACTTTATCATGGATCCCTTTAGTATTTATACGAAGTCTCACATCATTGCTCAGATTGCCAGCGATATAGGCTGCTACCTAAGTCAGGAAATAAAATCTGAGTGATGGGAAGTAATGCCTTGATCAAATTGTGTCTTCAAGCTTCAAGATCTGAATCTCACTGGAAAAGCATACACTTTTTGCAATCTAAAGAACTGTAAAAGAGAACAGATCCCAAACCCTTATGGCTATAAATGAAATGAAATGCTTAATACTATCCCAAAGGGCCAGTTCAGTGGTTCTTAGTCTTTTTTTCTTGATTCAGACCATTGCATCGCCATCAAAAGCATGTGTGGCGTCTCACATAAGCACAGCTTTTAAATCTTTTTAACTTGGACTGTGTCAGAAGATATTAAAAATGTGGGTATTACTGTATTGGCTCATTCATAAATGTATTGCTCTTCTTAAGTATTTTATCTGTATTATCTTCCATAACCCTCAGGGAACAACTGCAGTAGACTTGTGAGAAAGCAGAGGTTTACAGAGCATAGGTAGGGAACCATTAATGAAGCTTTTTAACCCTCTCTGATCTCCATTAGATATGTTGTTGATCTAATATTCTGGGCTTGGAGTCAGGGGATTTTTTATTTATTGCAAAAGCAGACTGAAAGCCCTGTTATTATGACAAACAGATTGTTGCAGAAAACAAGAGGAGGTCAAGAAATATACCTTGTGAACAGACCACCCAATGTATTGCACTGTTTTAGGGACTGAGCCCTCCAACCACAATACTTTCATATTGATAATTCAGTGCTGCACTAGTGCAACAAGAGAGGGAGGGAGGGAGGGAGAGAAGAGAGAGAGAGAGAGAGAGAGAGAGAGAGAGAGAGAGAGAGAGAGAGAGAGAGAGAGAGAGAGAGAGAGAGAGAGAGAGAGAGAGAGAGAGAAACACAAAGGTAAATTCCTTAACACAGTTGTGATCAAAGGTGCAATTGTTGTGAGGAAAAATATAGTAGAAAGCTGTATAATATGCTGTCAGATTCTAAGTTGTTTTTTTAACTGATTGACACTTTCTGGAATTAGATTAGGAGCTTGCCAAGTACATATGAGGTCATTGCAAACTCATTGTTATGCACTGTTCAAGTTTAATATCAAAGGGACCACATGTCCCATGTGAAATGAAGCAAAAAAATGAAAATAAAATTCACAAGGCGAAATGCTAACTCTTAATTTCTAGTTGATATGACATAAATATCATTTTATTAAAAATGCCAAAAGTGAAAGTTCCCCTCGCACATATGTGCTAGTCGTTCCCGACTCTAGGAAGCAGTGCTCATCTCCGTTTCAAAGCCAAAGAACCAGCACTGTCTGAAGATGACTCCATGGTCATGTGGCCAGCACGACTAAATGGCGAAGGTACACGTAGTACCCCACAAAGGTACACGTAGTTCCCACAAAGGTGGTCCCTATTTTTCTACTTGCATTTTTTACGTGCTTCAAACTGTTAGGTTGGCAGATGCTGACACAAGTAATGGGAGCTCACTCTGTTATGCAGTGCTAGAGATTCGAACTGCCAAACTGCCGACCTTTCTGCTCAACAAGCTCGGCGTCTTAACCACTGAGCCACCATGCCCCCTTATTAAAAAAAATGCCTACTTACCCCTATATGGATATCTTCTTACTACTTTTGCTTATAATGTCACTATAATACAAGGATACTGTCTTGGATCCAGGAGAAGGGAAACATTTTATCTGTTAGTATAATAAGACAAGAATTTATTGACTGGATCTAAAGCAAATTTACATGGGGGGGAGGAGGCATTTCAGTAAAAATAAATAAATAAATACAGACCTGACCTTTTGCTTTTCCTGATTTCATTCTTAAATGACTCCTCACAGCATTAACAGAATTACTGTATTTATTGAGGTATCAAAAATGTCAAATTAGGATTTCAACATTTTCTAAAAATATTCCTTAAAATAATTTTTTCATTCATTTGTGCAAAGAAAGATGAAATAATTTGTTAATTCTTATGGTGATGGGATATTTGCAACAGTACATACTAGCCAGACTAGCGAAGGGGTAGAATCAGAGTGTGTTAATATAAGGCAACTGGCAGTTGGAACAGAGTTTCTTTCAGGTGGGGAGGGGGAGTAGAACATCTAGCCCTAGTAGAACATCAATGCGTGTTAATATAATACAGTTTTAGAAATGCGGATGATATGGTTTAGGTTTAGGTTTAGGTTTATTAGTTTTTTATACCGCCCAACTCCCGAAGGACTCAGGGCGGTGTACAGCCAAAGTAAAACAGATATATAAAAGTTAAAAAAGTTTTAAAAGCATATTAAACAGTGTGGCCTCTCTTAAAATTAAAACCAAACAAACCCCGATTAAAATTAATAAAAATTCATATTTAAAATTCATTTTTATGCCAGCCCTGCTTGTTGGAAAAAAAAGGTTTTGAGAGCACGGTGAAAGGTGCATAAATCAGGGATAGTTCTTAATTCCAGTAGCAATTCGTTCCAGAGGACAGGTGCTCCCACGGAGAAGGCTCTCCCCCTGGGTGTCACCAGTCGACATTGTTTAGCTGACAGCACCATGAGGAGACCCTCTCTATGGGAGCGTACTAGCCGGTGGGAGGCTCTCGGTGGCAGAAGGCGATCTCGTAAGAATATGATGGTCATTTTGACAAGCCTTTTCTTAGCGAGCCTAGGAGCCAAGAATATATGTGCCAAATTTCAAGTTTGTAGACTTTACAGTTCTGGAGATTTTGTGAAGAGTGAGTGATATTTGCCAGATAGATAGATAGATAGATAGATAGATAGATAGATAGATAGATAGATAGATAGATAGATAGATAGATAGATAGATAGATAGATAGATAGATAGATAGATAGATAGATAGATACTGTAGATGCAGTGTCAGATAATATAAACTGTTATATCGTTAATCCAACTAGAATTATCTAAAAATCAGGCCAAATCTCTGGACTGCATCTCCTTCCAAACTTTTACTGATTTTTTAAACGGTATTTTTGTACATAATTTTCTAAACGCAATTTCATATTATACTTCATATTTTCCTGTCTACATCATATTATAGGCATCTTCATCAATAACCTTTCATAAATCAAAATATAACTCAAGGAATGTGTTTAGTTTGAATTGACCCGATTTGTTCTTAACAAATCCTTGGTAACTGGTAGCACTTGCTATATTTCTTATAGATGGCACATAAATCTATTCTTTGCGGTTTGTTCTCCTCCTCTCTTCTTGCTTTGGTTATAATCAGAAATACTTTTTCCCCTGAAGGTTCTGTGAATATTTCCCATTAGCTGCATTTTTCCAGACATACTCTTTGTATTTATGACTTCATAATTCTCAAATCTGTCACAATCAGCTCTGAAGGAGCGTGGCAGGGTGTAATGAAATAATTTCAAGAGAAATGTTGCAACCCAGCAGCAATCTGCTTTTCTCTCCCACCAGATGCAGAATGAATAATATTTTGGGACATGTACTTATAAATCAGTGCACCCTTTAATTAAGCAGCACATTTGACTACAGAAGAATTAATTAGCAATTTGTGGCATCAGCCATGGCCTATTATCAAAATGCCTGTAATGCAATCAAATGCAATTGCTGGGGTGCCTTTAAGAGCTAACTATAAGCAAGTTGCTTTAGTTTAGATTTTGGAGTTTCTTCTAACACACTCAGACAACAATCTGCATTTAGCATTTTGGCTTGTTTTTCTTTCATTGTTTGAATCAACTATATACTGTATATCAGAGCTGGCCCTTGGGCTTAGTTCTGAGGGCTTAAGCTATGCATGAAGTATGTGGCTTCAACTACTACCTTCCATCCTTTGAAGCTACTAGCTCTAGCTGAAGATGAAGGCAAGACAGACATTTCACTACCACCATAGTCCATAGAAGCTTTCTGCCTTTATCTCAGGTTAGAGAGCTGAAATAATAAAATCTTTCCTAGGACTGCCAGCCAGGTTCTGTTCCTGCTCAGCTAAGTCAGGAGGATAAGTATATATAATTGTTCCACAACACCATGTTAGGGCCCCAATTAAGGGAGGAGACATCAAACCTGGCTGGCTTAATGGCTAAGGCTCTCGCCTGGCATGGAATACAGCCCCGGTTCGAATCCCAGTAAGGGTATGGTTAGCTGATGAGAGCTAAAAAGCTCGAAATAGATCTATACTAGTCTTCCTGACTCATTTATTGATCAGCTCATAAAACTAACATATATATAAAAATGTAACACACATATAAAAAAATTACACAACGGAACTCATGGCTTTCTGTCTAGATGGTCTCTGGTGATGAGCCGAAAGGCAGAAAAGGAAACAATATGTCTCCTCCCTTAATTGGGGCCCTAACAGGGTGTTGCGGAACAATTATATATACTTATCCTCCTGTCTCAGCTGATGCAATAAGAGAACCTGGCTGGCTGAATGGCTAAAGGCTTTTGCTTGATATGCAATACAGCCCCGGTTCGAATCCCAGTAAGGGTATGGCTAGCTGAAAGGAGCTAAAAAGCTCGAAATAGATCTATACTAGTCTCCCTGATTTATTTATTGATCAGCTCATAAAACTAACATACACACACACACACACACACACACACATACACAATCTTTACTCCCTACTGCTTAACAAAGTCCCTTTCAAGTTGAATAGTCTTTCAAGACTATGGTTTCCTTGTTTCCCCATTATAATGGAGAAAAAAAGTAAACGATATTGAACTATTGGTTATTATTATCATTATTACTACCAGTACCATTATAATTGTCCTAATGATCTGCAGCCAGGCATAGCAGTGAGAAGATTACAACTACAAATGGTTCCAAATGACAAAATCTAAGCGGATTGTAAAGAACTCCAAACTTTTTTTTTCTGAACTGGGTGAATTTATCAGATGACAAATGGGATACCTTTAAAGTAAAGGCACTGTGGTGCTTATTGCAGTAATTGCAGAGGGACAATTTTTAAAACCAGTAATTCAGGCTGCCACTTTTGTTCTTTGAGCGGGTATGATCAATGGATTCTCTATTAAGTACACTTATAATTTTGGAGAAACGGCATGAAAACCTGAGTTCCATGATCATGTTGTTGGAAAACTTATATGACCACCCATCTTAAGCAAGTAACTGTGCAGCTAACAAAACCAACCTAAAAATAAACAAGTTTAGAAGATTGAGGGTTTTTTGACATGATATTGTGAGCCACAAAGAATTGTTTTAGAATTGGATAGTGGCTTAATACAAATTTACAAAATCTGAAACATCAGTCATATTACTTGCAGTTGCAGACACAGAATAACAGAGTTGGAAGGGACTTTGGAGGTCTTCTAGTCTAATCCCCTGCTCAAGCAGGAGACCTTAGACCATTCCAGACAAATGGTTGTCCAATCTCTTCTTAAAAACCCCCAGAGATGGAGCACCCACAATTTTTGAAGACAAGTGATTCCACTGATTAATTGTTCTAACTGCCAGGCCATTTCTTCTTATTTCTAGGTTGGTTCTCTCCTTGATTAGTTTCCATATATTGCTTTTTGTTTTGCCTTCAGGTGCTTTGGAAAATAGGTTTACCTTTCTTCTTCGTGGTGGCCACTTAAATGTTGGAACACTGCTATCATGTTACCGCTAGTACTTCTTTTCATTAAACTAAACATACTTTCAGACCTGCTGCAAATTAATCTCTAAATAGAAATGATATTCTCCTAGGCGCTGCTTTGAGTGTCCAAGCATGGGTTAACTTCAGCTTGCTACCCAAAGGACTGAATTCAAAGTTCGTGTAGCCTCCTATTTGGCTCCATTCATTGAGAAAGCTATAGTTATATTAGAAGTCAATATAAGTATAAGCATTGTAGTAGTGCTGGGGTGTCAAACTTGTGGCCCACAGGCCAGATGCATCATGTGCTGGCCATGCCCATCCCCAGTTTAGCGAAGGGGGGAAAAGTTACGACACATCACATGACGCTGTGACGCTGTGAGTCTGACACCCCTGCAGTAGTGCACAGCCAGAACTGAGAATCGTGCACTAAATCTCCTAAGTTCAAAATTTCCCTCTCTTAACTTCCTCCCATCACTCTGGTTTTCAGAACAGTCACTTGAAGTATACTTTGGTATGGAACTGTGTTCCTCTCCCAGCCGGGTGTCCTTGAAAAAGCATTCCGTGGAGATGTAGGAACAGTGTCTTGGGAAGGGGGCAGGGAGAATATAGCCATTGCTCTTGCTTTACCCAAGCAGCAGTTACTTTTGCTTTCCCTCAAGCCAGCTCCCCTCCTATGTTTTTAGTCTCCAGTCTCCTAATCATCTTTGCTGCTTTTCTCTGCACTCTTTCGAGAGTCTCAACCTGTTTTTTTAAATACTGGCAACCAAAACTGGATGGAATATCCCAAGTGTAATCTTAGAATAGAATCTTGATTCTACCCCTCTGTTAATGCAACCTAGAACTGCATTGCCTTTTTTTTGGCACTGCTGGCTCATATTTAAGTGATTGTTAGCTAGGACTCCAAAATTCCTCTCACAATTACTACTACTGAGCCAGGTGAACTCACCTGTATTGGGCTCCACTTACAACTGAGCCTTAACACCTGAGCAAAAAGCCATGTTATTACCAAAGTCTAGTCTTCCAGAAGCCAACAGAGTAAGGGCAGTGATGGGATCGATTTCTTTTACTACCAGTTCTGTAGGCATGGTTTGGTGGGTGTGGCTTGGTGGGAAGGGCAGGGGAAGGATACTGTAAAAATCTCCATTCCCTCCCCACTCTAGGGGAAGGTTACTGCAAAATCCCCATTTCCTCCTGATCATCTGGGACTCGGGAGGCAGAGAATAGAGGGGGGCAGGGCCCATCAGAGATGGTATTTACCAGTTCTCTGAACTACCCAAATTTTCTGTTACTGATTCTCCAGAGCTGGTCAGAACCTGCTGAATACCACCTCTGAGTAAGGGTCGTCTAGATCTCCATAGTGATGGGAGATGAAACGGCAGTGTTCCATACTGGAAATCTTTTATGAATGTTTACTTAGTTATTCTTCTGAGCCCTATCCCTAGTCCAAGGGATCTTATTACTTTGCTGCCATAACAATGTATCTCACAATGGAAATTCTTTATTACTAGGTGAGAAAGTAAAATTATATTACAAATAGATAGAATACATTTTTGTCTTTTTTTTTTCTGGAAGAGTCAAGTGGAATCTGAATCTCTAATTCGATAACAACCCCCTCCCCCCATGAGGTAAGTGGGTTAGATTGAAAGATAGTTACTAATTCACTGAGCTGCATGGGTCACTCAATCAAGTTCTTACTCGCAATAAGATTGCCATAGATCATGTGTCCTGAAGATATAGTCTGTTATTTACTCAACTGATAGCTCACTAGACTATTTAAGACAACTTACTTCCCAAAATAAATAAACAAACAATACAAAAGAGTAAAACAATAATTGAAATTTAATAAGTGTGTTGTTTGTAAGAACTGGTGGAGCCATAAAATAGAAAAAGTAATATAAAATGATGAAGTTAGAATGTTCTGAGACTTAGAATTCAAACAGATGGGTACCTCACATAACACCTCACTCTTAACAATTGTCAATAAGAAAGACAAAAACTTCTGGATAATAGGTGTGTCAGAAACTGGAAGAGCAAAATAGAATAGAAAGAGCTGGAAAAGATAACAAAATACAAAGACCTACAAATAGAATTAGAACAACTGTTGCAAAAGAAAACAAAGATAGTACAGTATGAATAGTAATAAGTACCTTGGATGTAAACCTAAAACAACTGTAGCATCACTTGAACACCATTGACAAAATCACCGTCAATCAATTGCAAAAGACAGCTTTACTTGGAATGATACTTTTAACACATCAACATTTGCTCATCTGCGATTTTTGGAGTGGACTCGGCAGGTGAACAAAAATCTAGTTTAAACATGAGACTGACTGTGCAACAAATCATAATAATAATACTAAACATTATCTGAATAGTTCAGCATTCCTTTACTCTGAAATAACATGGTGAAGTGAAGGAATCCAGAATCTTTTGAGATTGTTCAATCTTCACTGAAAATTTGTTTAGCAGTTGTGAGGAGGAAGAGGAAAAGGAGGAGGAGCAGGAGGAGGAGGAGGAGGAGGAAACCTTTAGGTTCCTTGCAATTATTTTCAAAAAGAAATAACTTGATAGAAGCAATATCTTATAGCAAATACAGACCTTTCCACTGCTTTATCCTGTGTGCTGACTATGAAATACATTTAATAAAAAACTGGAGAAGGGATTTCTATATTATTCACCTAGGTTGTGCCAAACACCACTGTTGATCTGGCAGATCTTCACATCTTGAAAGCATAAATATCTAGTGGGTGGTCAAGGGAGAAATGTTATTTAATGCCTTCTTAGTTTAATGATTTGTGTGGGAGAGAATAGCTACATAATATTTTGAACTATATAGTCATTGAGTTGTATCTATCAGATTCATCTTATGCTCTTGTAACTTAAGAAGCAATGTGCATCCCCAGAGATTTCTTTGAGTTTCCAGCCAAGCTAGAGCTGCAATACTGGTGAAAAAAATCCAGAATATAATTTTTTTGCAGAAATATGACAAATGTGTTCCCATATTCCTGCAGAAAGTTTTTGCTAAACTGTACTGCCTCCTGCCCCATACATCCCTTCGTCCGGTCCGCTCCCATAGAGCGGGCCTTCTCCGGGTGCCGTCGGCTGGGCAATGCCGGCTGGTGACACCCAGGGGAAGAGCCTTCTCTGTGGCGGGCCCGGCCCTCTGGAACGACCTACCCCCCGACCTTCGCACTACCTTGGACCTCCGCCTCTTCCGCCAACGTCTTAAGACGTACTTATTCCAACAAGCCGGCCTAGGATAGTCCCCCACTTCTGACTTTTAAATATAAATTATAATTTGGTTACGGTTTTAATAATGGGTTTTAGCACGGGTTAATTAATTTAATATATTTTTAATTGATGTATATTGTATTTATGGTTTTATATAATGCCTGTGCGCCGCCCTGGGTCCTAACAAGGAGAAGGGCGGGGTATAAATTTGATAAAATAAATAAAATAAATGCATACTTGCTTTGAAGCAAAAAGTCGTAGGTGCTCTGAGTTTGGTTGGTTTCTTGCAGACATTTCATTATCCAAACTAGGTTACATTACACTAGTCTACAAGAAGAAAGCCTCAGAAAGCTTAGGAAAAATAGCTTAATTTTACCAAAATTGAGTTACTAATAAAGGAAAATTAAGTCCTGATTATTAATCTGTTAGAATATTCATGGCTGGGAGAGACATGGTAACAAGGTCAACCAATGAATAGGCATAGCAATTAAGTCAGCCAACGGAAGCTTAAACAGATCTGAGTCTGTGCTGAGAATTGAAACTGAAACTGAACTCTGTCTGCTCTGAACTTTGAACTGAAAACGTCTCTGCTGTACTGCTGCCTGCATTTGCTTGTAACTACTACTACATTGGAGAAAACCGATATTGGTATTGTACATTTATCTTCATGTGTTAATATGTATATAAATAAGTTAATGAACCCAGCTGAATCAGTTATCTGTGTGTGCTGTCTGGATTTGATTTTTCTGCAACAAACATAATTGGCTCCACTTTCCAAGATACAGCTTCATGTCAAAATTGCATCAAACTAATTCAAAATTACAAGGGGGATGTGCAATTATGCATCATAACCTTTCTGCAAAATGTGATATAACAACAACAATTGTGCCACACCAATCATTATAAATTTTACCTTTTTATTGATACCAATTCATTTATTGGTTTTTCATGTAAAACGTTCATGACTTTTGCATGAAAAACTGACAGGTTCTAGCAGATTAAAGAACAAGGTTACATCTTTATTTGGTATCGAAACTGTGCTTTTTGGCTTTTCTCTTGTGCACTGCAGTAGGATCATCCCTGGGGAGATTCCAACAGTAATCGGCAAGCATGGACAGACTACATTTCCCTTGGTATCTTTCCTCTTTTCCTGCAATATCCTGGTGGAATCTCTCCACATCTCACTCACTGCCCCATAGTTCAAAGGGAAATAGTCTAAATGCGAGTGTAAGAAGTGAATTTTCAGTGACATGTTTGCACCCAGTGCTTCAAAGGACCTAAGCAAATTTTCCACATGTTTTTCATAGTCATCTGCCTTATTGTTACCAAAGTGAAGATACACGCTTACATGTAGTACCATTTTCTTTTTTCTACCATACTTTGTAGAGATGTTATGAGGCATCATGATCATTAGACACCTCCTTCCCTTGTAGGCAAATATGCAATGCAATGCAATGCAATGCAATACAATATAATAGCAGAGTTGGAAGGGACCTTGGAGGTCTTCTAGTCCAACCCCCTGCCTAGGCAGGAAGCCCTATACCATTTCAGACAAATGGCTATCCAACATCTTCTTAAAGACTTGCAGTGTTGTGGCATTCACAACTTCTAGAGGCAATCTGTTCCACTGATTAATTGTTCTAACTGTCAGGAAATTTCTCCTCAGTTCTAAGTTGCTTCTCTCCTTGATTAGTTTCCACTGGAGAATAGCTTGACTCCCTCTTCTTTGTGGCAACCCCTGAGATATTGGAACACTACTATCATGCCTCCCCTAGTCTTTCTTTTTATTAAACTAGACACTGATTCCATTCAACGTTTCTATGAGTTTCTTACTAGATAATTTGGACTGTCTAGTAAGACTAAATTATCTGGTTCCGTTCAGACAGGGTTGAGACCTGTCTGAACAGAATGGTACAGAAGGGACACAGTGGCTCAGTGGCTAAGTCTCTGAGCTTGTCGATCAGAAGGTCAGCAGTTCAGCGGTTCGAATCCCTAGCGCCACATAATGGAGTGAGCTTCTGTTATTTGCTCCAGCTTCTGCCAGCTTAGCAGTTCAAAAGCACCCAAGAATGCAAATAGAAAAATAGGGACCACTTTGGTGGGAACATAACAGCACTCAGTGCGCCTTCAGCATTTAGTCATGCCAGCCACATGACCATGGAGATGTCTTTGTACAGTGCTGGCTCTTTGGCTTGGAAACAGAAATGAGCACCACCACCTAGAACCAGAAACGACTAGCACACATGTCCATGCTTGCCTTATTTGATTTCGTAGCAGGATTCAATACCATGATATCCTTCTGGAGTGACTCAGAGGTTTAGAGGTGGGTGGCATGGTATTGTAGTGGTTCATCTCCTTTCTATGATGCCAGTCCTGTTAGTGGCAATTGGAGAGGAGAGATCCCATCTTTGACTCTGTTAGTGCTGCATGGGTCAGTGCTTTCCTCTTTCTTATTTAACATCTAGACAAGATTGCTGTATGACCTCATCTGTTGCCATTGGTGAAATATCATCAATATGCTGATGATGCTCAATTGCACATCTCCCACTCCAGCAAATTAAGCGATGCTGTGGACATTTGTCAAATCCACTCTCAATGTGCTTCAAATAACATCTTACCACCTTTGAACCTCAAATTTTGATTAAATGTGCTATGTTTGAATTTAAAATTTGAATTGACTCTTCGATGATTCTCACACCTATATTAATTATAATAGTATCTATATTTGATGTTTGTTTATAAGATTTAAATGTAATCAATAACTATTAAATTTATATGCTTCCCATCTTACTATCCAAAGCAACTCTTTAAAGTTGGCAAAAATATCCAAAAAGAACTGAAACAACTTTTATTTACAGATGGTCCCCATTTGCTTCATATATATTTCAGTGCACCATTAATAGATCAATACTAAAGAGAACTCTGCTAAACTAAAAAGAACTATTTAAAAAGTGCTAGTTTTAACCTATAAAGCCCTCTATGGCAAGGCACTGGGTTATCTGCAAGATGTCATGTCCCTGTTAGAATCAGCCTGAGCTGAGGTTTTAAACAGAGCTTTCCCAGAGGTCTTTTGCAGTCTGACACTATGTATTATTCTGGCATGTGTTAATGTATTTGTAAGATTTTTACTTGTTTGGTTGATTATTGCATTTTGCTTATTATTGTGAGCCTCCAAGAATCTTCTATGACTGCAGAGGGATATAAATTTTGTAAAGAAATAAATAAAGCACATCTGCTCCCTCATAAAGAAGAAATATTTTATTCCATTAGCAAAGAATGACAAATAGTTGAAAATGAGGCAGAGAAATGGGGCACTCCTAATAGTGGCAGTAAAGAAAGTCTAAGAGGTTATTAGGCTCACCAGTTTCTCAGAAAATTTTAAATGAAACTTGAATGAACCCTGTCTAAGTGTATGTTTCTGCATCTATCATGTACCATTTCTCTTGTTTTCCTGACAATCAATATTTTTAATCAAAATCTTATGAAGAAAATATTTAAAATTTCCTGTAAACTATTCATTTTTTATTCTGAGGCATAATATTGTTCAGATCAGAAAAATATCTGAATTCTCAAAATTTAATCATAATAGAAATATTATTGCATTCTTCGATCAAAGGCAGCTCAGAAAGCTCTCTAATCATTAATGGTACAAAGAGAAATTTGTGTTTTTTAATCATGTACTGAAAAGTATTTTTCAAATGTGTTGAAATATGATTTTAAAATGCTTGAGATCTAATTACAATGAGTAGGTCTCTAAATGCAATTGTCTTTCAGAAGTCAGCCTCAAAAAGATAAAGAGAGAAGCAAGTAGAATTTTGCTTATTTTCCTTGTTTCCTTAGGGCTGATCCTAGACGTTTGAAGAAACTTTCTGTAATTGTCCCAACATGGTGATTGCTCATGTTCAGAATCGGCATATGTGTTATTTATATAAATCATATTGCCTTATTTTTATCTATTATCAGACTGGGTTACAAATAGACAAGAGATTTCCTGCTTTTAGATTTATGGCCTAAAATGCTTTAAAGGAAAGAAGAAGGGTTGGAAAGGGGGGGAAAAAAGAAACATCTTGGTAACAGTGGTGTCTTATATAGGATGGGAACAAAAAAAATATCAAGATGGTGGATATGGCTGCACAAAGTACTTTGCGCACACATATACAAAGAGATGATGCTTTGCTCTCACTTTTCTGATTGCCATATTGATTTATTTTACTCCGTCTATTGACACAGCTGAGCTGCTCAGGGACCAAGTTACAGTTCTCCATCTAACTAGTTGAGGTGAAAACAATCCAACTCATATGATGGATAGCAGAAAGCAGAAGCTTCCTTCTCAGCAGAAGCCTAGTGGCACTAATATGGCAGAAATTGGCTGTTGTCGAGGTATATGGGATCCCACCTGGAGTACAAAGTAGAGGTGGGCAGAAGACAAATTATGTAATGCAGGGGTCTCCAACCTTTGCAACTTTAAGTCTGAAGGACTTCAGCTCCCAGACTTCTCCAGCCAGCAAAGCTTTGCTGGCTAGAGAAATCTGGGAGCTGAAGTCCTTCAGACTTAAAGTTGCAAAGGTTGGAGACCCCTGATGTAATGGATCCCATCAGATGTTGCATTTGTTTCCTGCTCCACTTTTATGAATCCAACATTTTGAAATTTTAAAAGGAATTTTTGAAACAGTTTTAGCTATATGTGCTGGCTTCATTCATTCTTTTCCATTGGGGCATCTTTTATTTATTTATTTATTTATTTATTTATTTATTTTTCATATTTATAACCCGCTCCCATCTCACAACAAGGGACTCGGGGCGGCGAACATAGAATTAAATCAATAAATACAAAATACAATACATAGATTTTGAGTGTGTGTATCATACACCACCTTGTTAATTCAGTTTAGTGGAAAGGCAGAATATAAATAGACTAACAATAATTGAATGACTGACTAAGCAGGTGTTGAAATTCATGGTTCTTCCACTTGTTGCTTGAGCACTTATTTCCAGTGACCCCATGCTATTTTTACTGTCTCACAGCTTTCATGATTAAAGTTGGGGGGGGGGAGGGGAACCCCTTCAATTAAAGTGCGTGAACTTCATGGTCCTCCAAATAAAACATATCTCAGAGGAGGTTTGTTTGTTTGTTTATTTTTCTGGGTGAAGAAAGTCAGTTTGGAGGAACTGTCATCTTGTAAATAATAAGAATAATAACTATGTAAGAGACTAGAGAGGAAAACTTTTGCTTTTCTATTCTATTAACATAGGCTTAAGAACAGGGGTCAGTGAATAAGAATGGCTTTGGTTGCAAAAGTGAATGAGCTGCTTTTCATTTTTTTGTTGTCCTGAAGTCTGAGATGAGACCAGCTCTCTGTACTCGGTTAGCTACTCTCAGAACACTTGATTAGATTGTGCTAATTATGGCACTGGAATGAGGCAAAAAGTCACAGTTAAGCTGCTGTAGTTAAATATCACAGCTTTCACCTTTTGCTCTGAAATTCCCAATGAACTTATAAAGCATTTAGTGAACTTTATCACTTGTTGAAGGTTTAACCATCTATCTTTGAGACACCAAAGGAAAACTTACATGGAAAAGTAGAGAATGGTTCTGTTTTGTAGAGTAAACACTAGGAATACTGGTTTTGTTGTGAGATATAAACCGAATCTGTTGTCTATGACCCATCTACGACAAATACCATCTGTATTTGTTAGCACAAGTACCCTATTTTTCAGAGTATAAGACGCTCCAAAGTATCCCGACTGGACTATTGTAACTCTCTCTACATGGGGCTCCCCTTGAGGTGCACCCAGAGACTTCAGTTGGTCCAGAATGCAGCCGCGCGAGCAATTATGGGAACCGTTAGGTTTGCCCACGTTACACCGCTCTTGCGCGAGCTGCACTGGCTGCCTGTCGTCTTCCGGGTGCGCTTCAAGGTGTTAGTCATCATCTTTAAAGCGCTCCATGGCTCGGGACCTAGCTACCTGCGGGATCGAATCCTGCCTCATACATCCTCACGGCCGATTCGCTCCCACAGAGAGGGACTTCTCCGGGTGCCGTCCACTAGACTGTGTCAGCGGGCGACGCCCAGGGGAAGGGCTCTCTCTGTGGCGGGCCCGGCCCTCTGGAACGACCTTCCCCCCGATATTAGAACGACTACGGACCTCCGCTCCTTCCGTCTGAAATTAAAAACACACTTTTTCCGCTTGGCCGGCCTAGGCTAGTCTCTCTTTCTATGGGGTTTTAAACTTATTTATAGCTGTTGGGTATTTTAGTTTAACGGGTTTTAGCACAGGAATAGATTTAATCTGTTTTTATATTATGTATTTATATTTGTATATTTATTGTTTTTACTTTCCCTGTGCACCGCCCCGAGTCCCTGTGGGGAGAGGGAGCGGTTCTACAAATTAAATTTGAATTGAAATTTGAATTTGAATAAGATGCACCTAGCTTTTGGGGAGGAAAACAAGGGAAAAATATCTGCCTTTGTCTCCCAGCAATTTGCCTCGTGGACCAAACAGCTTTCAATTTCACTTTCAATTTCTCCCGATCATCAGCTGTTTCAGGCTGCAGGTTATAACCCCGGGATGGCGAACCTATGGCACGCGTGCCATAGGTGGCATGCAGAGCCATTTGTCAGGGCACGCGAGACGTTGCCCAGTCAGGTGTCCAGCATGCATGCGCGTGCTGGCCAGCTGATTTTAGCCTTTTTAAAAGACCATTTTTCATCCTCCCCAGGCTCCAGAGGCTTTATAGGAGCCTGGGGTAGGCAAAAATATCTTTCCCCCCGGACACCCTCTTTTAGGGGGGGGAAAGGTGTGTCTTATACTCCAAAAAATACGGTAGCATCAAAACACTTTTAATAATTTTTAAAACTCAGGATTGCAACAGAGTTTATAAATTTACTGAAAGTATTTCTTTACCACCTGGCATTAGTGCTCTCACATGTATCAGAGCATTTTCCCTTAAATAAAAAAAAAATGAAGCATTGCACTCCTAAAATATATCAACTGATTGTGTAATGAATGATATTATTTAAAATGCATAGTTGAAAATTAGCCAATTAATTATTCAGAAGAACAGTGAAGTCCACCCATATTTGCAGTGTAATGCCTTGCCTTATACCTTGTGTGTTATTCTTTCCTCTCTTGATTTGCACATTTTCTTGAGTCTTATTTACTAAAGTGACCTTAGGGAAGAAAAATTGCAATGGATAGGAGCACTCAACATAGTTGAACAAGGAATGATGTTTATGAATGATTTTCAAGTGCACGTTGTTGTGACAAAGAAGAAACTACGAAGGTACTTATTTAGCATTTTTGACATTTTGAAATTGTAATGAGAGTTGATATTATTTTCTTTTTTTAAAGGGTAACACATTTAAATAAATTGAAAATGGCATTTGTGTATCACGTGTGCTATGTTGCAAGATTTATTTAACTGTTGACGACTCGCTTTGCTTTCAGTGCCTTATGAACGCTCAGAAAAATATCCTTCAGTAAAGGTCTACTCCAACAATCAAACTAGCTCAGTTACTAATCATCCTTTCTTTCCTTTAACTAGAGCAGTGTTTCTCAACCTTGGCAACTTGAAGATGTCTGGACTTCTACTCCCAGAATTCCCCAGCCAGCAAATGCTGGCTGGGGAATTCTGGGAGTTGAAGTCCAGACATCTTCAAGTTGCCAAGGTTGAGAAACACTGAACTAGAGATATCAGAATAATGCCAAAAGAAAGAAAACATTTTCCCTTTCTGTTACCTAAAAACATCCCCTTTGATGCCTTTCTTTTCTTCTCTACAGCCAGTTGCTGCTCCAAGAAATTCAATCTAAAAAGACTTGAGCAAACTCCTCCCTTAATATTTAACATTAAGAAAGGGAAAGTTATTTTTTGTTCATTAATTTAGTCAGCCACCTCTCCAGCTCAATTTATCTGACTAATTAGATATAAAAAAGGTTGGCCTATGGGCCAGCTGTGGATGCATTAGGAAAAAAAAGTATTAAAGATGAACTTTTCTTCAAGTCAAGCTCAGTTCCTGGTAGCTAGATAGAAATATCCCTATTGTTTATTTGGAACAATGGAAATTTTGTTTTTATTTTTTGCTTCCCAATCGAATCAATAGCTTTAGGATTTCCTTGAGGTCTGCTTTCCAAGTCCTATCCAGATCTTCTTTTAAATATTACCTTATAATGGAATAAATGTGCTTAAAACATTGTGTAATAAAGGAAGTTCCTTTAAGATAAGAAAATAAATATATTGTGTAAGGAAAACTAAGCATCAGTTAAGACAAAAAAATAAAACTATGAAAAATAGCTCCTTGACTTAATGACTGTGAGATTGTAGATTCCAGATTCTATTCTCTTAAATTCTTAAAAACAAAAAGGGTCAGGTTGTGAAAAAAGCAAAGGAATATGAAAAGCTAGATTTAATAGTTTAGATATAGCACTATATCTAGCCTTCTCTGACCATATTTGGGTACTTCATACTAATAGTAAAGCCTAATTAATATGTTGCCTCCAATTTGGGTCTGAGCCTGGTGCCAAAGCTAATGAAGAATGTCAGATATGATTTCCTTTTATTGAAGCACTTCAGCCAAAGAAGCCCTGGCCAGCAAAATGCCAGGACCCAGAACAAAGGATTCAACAAGCTTTTATACAGATTTTCAATACAGGATAAAGAAACATGGTCTAATAGGCATTCTGAAAGTTTTCTAAAGGGTCCTATATTGGCTCCATGCCATCCCTGTTTCTAAGTCTTTACTAATAAACACTTCAAAAGTTATCTAACAAGTATTCTATTGGCTCTATTTCAACCCTATTTCCAAAAGTTAACTAACAGGCATCCTAGAAGACTTTTACTTACTTACTTACTTACTTACTTTTATTTGATTTCTATACCGCCCTTCCCCCTTTCGGGACTCACGGCGGTGTATAGCCAGAATAAAAATGATAATACAGAATTTAAAAAACAGTATTAAAAAGCATGTCTTTAGCATGTCTTCTATTGGCTCTGTCTTAGCCCTCTTCCTTATCTTAGCAATAGGTCTTGTAAGATGTGCCTAACAGTCAACTTTTGTTTTCTACATTGAACTGAGACCCACCTATCCACACTCCCTTTTCCTTTATCTTTGTTATGCAGGTCTTGCAAATGCACATCTCTTCCCTTTCTTCTGTGTGCATGCCATAACCTTGCATTTTTACAGCAAATGCATGTCAAATAAGTTCTCTATATTAATTTATGAATTCAATTGAATTAAGTTTATATTTTCATATTTAATAGTTAATCATGCTATAGGTAAACTGGTTGTGTAAAACTAGAAATCACTTTCCCCGATGCTTTAAAGCAATTATTTCATTTAACGCCTTATTCAATCTGTTGTCAAATGCCCAGGATTGTACAGTGATAAAATTCTTTAGAAACTGTAAAATGAGACTTGAGTTTCATTTTAAAGTTTGCTCATGCACCTCTTTGTCTGTAGTGTTATGTTTGTTTTGGAAGGAAAGTATTTCTATTATTTCTGGTTGCTCTGTTGTGCATATCGGCTATCACCTGGTTAAATCAGTCATTTAAGAATAAAATAAAAAATAAATAAATAAGAATAACCTGGTTTTCACACATGCAGCCCCAGTCACTTGAGTACTGTAAATTGATTTTTAAAATTGTTTATATGACATCAATTTGGTGTTACACTTAGTGAGCATATGGATTTTAAAGTGTTGATGCAACTGTGAATGACTGGGCTTAATTTTAAAACATAGTAGATAGAAAAACTGTAATTAAAATGAAAATGTTTTGGCCAAATTTTACAATTATTTCATTTACAATTAATCATTGGAATGGCTTGCCTCCAGAACTTGTGAGTACTCCATCATTGGGGCTGTTCAAGAAGAGATTGGATAGCCATTTATACAGAATAGTATAGAGTCTTCTACTTAAGCAGGGATTGGACTAGAAGAGAAGTGTCAAATTCAAGGCTTGCAGGTTGGATCTGGCCCATGGGATGCTTAGATCTGGCCCACGGAGCCGCCCTGGAAATAGTGAAGGATCAGCCTCCTGCAGCCCTTTACCAGTGAAAACAGAGCTCGGAGGGCCACATGTGCCCCCTAGGCTCCATTTTCACTGGTACAGGGTTGCAGGAGGCTGTTGCATCTGAAAATGAAGCTCAGGAGCCTGTTTTTGCTGGCAGAGCTCTCAGGCACCCACAGGCACCCCTGACATGAGGAATATCAAGCTGGCCATGCCCACCCTGGTCATGTTCAGTCTGGCCTCCGAGGTCAAACACAACCCTGATGTGGCCCTCAATGAAATCAAGTTTGACACCCCTGGACTAGAAGACTCCCAAGATCCCTTCCTACTCTGTTTTTCTAAGTTCTAATTTCTTTCTTCCTACTTTTGCTTCTGATTTTGCATAGTTCAAGTAGTGCAGACTCTCACGGAATCAACAGATTCCTTCACCTTTCTTAGCTATCCCCAAAAATGACTGAAATAGGTGCTTCGATAAAAACAGTGGCATGTGCTACAAAAAGAAGAAAAAAAAGAGCTAATTTCTAATTCTCATTTACCAATCTAAAGAACAGCTCATTATTATATGAGAGAAACTGAATGGAAAAGGAAATCTCTGAAGTATAAGGAAGATGTTCATTTAGAATATTCCAAAGTGTTTTACCCATGATTTAATTATTTTATTTGTTATGAATAGATGTAAATTATCCAGTGCAGCGATTAAGTAAAGTAAATTAAATTTAAAAAGCAGACAAGATAAATAGCAGAGGTCCAAAACAGACAGAATATGTACCAAATCAAATCTTGTCTGCATATTTTAATTCTGATAGCATGATAATTATGAAGGCATATGTGGCAAAGTATCCTATAGAGCAGGGGTCCCCAACCCCCGGTCCGCGGACCGGTGCCGGTCCGCGGCTTCATAGGCACCGGGCCGCAGGGCCAGCGAGGAGGATGTCCGAGCGCGCCTCCACCAGCTCCTTCCGACGGCCCAAAGCACTTTCCGGGGCTTCCTGGAGGGGCCGGTATGTCGGCTGGGGAGGTTAGCCCGCAGCGGGCGGGCGAAGGACTCAAGCTGCGGCTACCTTAAGGTGCCGCCAAAGCTACCCGGGCGCCACACGCCCACCTCCCTTCCAGCCCCGTGAGGCGCCCGGACGGAGCTCGGGTCCTTCGCCCGCCCGCTGCGGGATAACCTCGGCAGCTAACATGCTGACTCCTCTGCTGCTTCCCCGGGGGGAGGGAGGGAGGGAGAGAATGACAGACACACAGAGAGGCAGACTTAGAGAGGCAGAAAGAGAGGAAGAGGGAAACACACACACACACACACACAGAGTGACAGAGATGGGTGGAGGGAGGAGAGAGAGAGAGACAAAAAAACAGAGAAAGAGAAAGAAAGAAAAATAGAAAAAGAAAGATGAATGGAGGGAGGGAGTGAAGGAAAGAAGGGGAGGGGGGAGGAAGGGAGGGGTGAAAGAAGGAAGGAAGGAAAGAAAGAAAAAGAAAAAGAAAGAGGGAAAAAGAGTAGGAGGGAGAGAAGGGAGGAAGGGGAGGGAGGCAATGGAAGGAAGGAAAGGAAAGGCAGAAATCTATTTTCCTATTTCCTTCCACCTCAAGCTACCTGTTTGGTTAACCAGGTTAAAGATCTATTTTTCTCCCAGTGGTCATTTTAAAGCAGGGATGTCCAAACTTAGGAACTTTAAGACTTGTGGACTTCAACTCCCAGAATTCTGGGAGTTGAAGTCCACAAGTCTTAAAGTTCCCAAGTTTGGACATCCCTGTTTTAAAGGAATCACATCCTCTGAGTCATGTACTGGATTCAAACCAGCTCCCAAAGAGTCATGGGCTGCCTTTATATATAACGAGTGCCCATAAATCCATTTTCACCATCTTCAGAAGACCAAAGACCAGCCAGAAATGGGAGGAAGGAAGGAAGGAAGGAAGAAAGAAAGAAAGAAAGAAAGAAAGAAAGAAAGAACTTAGGACCACAATTGAGCACAACATTTTGGTTGCTAAGCAAGACTGTTAAGTGAGTTTCACCACATTTTCCAAGTTGGCCATGCCCACCGGGTCACATGACAAAACAAAACAGGCTCTCAAAAGAGAGCCTTTTGGCTCTCAAAAGAAATTTCAGTAGTGGTACTGTTGATATTTGGTTCTATTGACTAATAAGTTTGCTCACCACTGCCCTAGACGGCCAAGTGAGCCGACTCCCCCCCCCCCGCGTGCGCATGCGCCGCCTGTTCCCCCTCCCTCCTCCTCCTCTAGGCCAGCCGGTCCGCAGAATTTTCTTTAAAATGAAACCGGTCCCTGGTGCAAAAAAGGTTGGGGACCCCTGCTATAGAGCAGAGTGCTAAATTGATTGAAGGTCCTATAGATGTTCTAATACGCCTTTTTTTGGCATTTTCTCTTTTCATTGAAGAAGGACATGTGTCTACTATGTTTCCACCAAAATAAGACAGGCTCACCACCTTCTGCATGTCAAAAATAATAAGACCTCCCCGAAAATAAGACCAAGCACTTATTTCGGGGTCTAAAGAAAATAAGACAGGGTCTTATTTTCTTTAGACCCCGAAATAAGTGCTTGGTCTTATTTTCGGGGAGGTCTTATTATTTTTGACATGCAGGAGGTGGTGAGCCTGGTCACCTCATGGCTGCTGCTATGTTGCAATATTTTCAAGGAGGGTTTATTTTGGGGGTAGGGCGTATTGTAGTACATGTGCTCCAAAGCCCAATTTAGCTTATTATCCGGGGAGGTCTTATTTTCAGGGAAACATGGTACTCTGCTTGCTGATTGTTCACTGTAACAAATCAGTACCCCTTCTCCCTTTGCAAGTCTATTGCTGAAAACAAGGGGAATATCGAGGTATGGATGCATGAATATATATTCTTAAAATCAGCCCCTATTGCTAACCCTGAGCTAAACTGATACAATAGGGATCACTTGTAAATTATCTGACCAGGTTCACCCAAGCTATTAATTGGTCAATTTGAATGTCCTGTTTGGAAGATATTCTTGTTAGATGAAATTCCTATTATTATTAACTTGGTTTGTTCTCAAGTGGTTGGGACAGAGAAGAATTGGAGACTAGAATTCATATTCTAGGGGCATAACTAGTTCAGGGTGAGGATGATTCATTGCTATTAAACATATGAAAAATGATGGAATACTTACCGCTAAAATAAGCAAATATTATATGATTTTGATATGTAAATGCCTGGAAATGGACCACAGGAAAACAATTTAGATCTTATTAATACATTGAAAAGAACAGAGAAGAGAAGCTGTATTTTTTTCCAAATAGTATAAATGTATTTCACTGTGGCTTTGTCAAACATTTTGTTTCTCTGCTTTAAAACATTGGCAAATAAGCACTTCCAAAGAGACAAAGAGAGTAAAGCTCTGTAATTAAAATTGCAAGTGAGGAGCTAAATATGTTGATAGTCCAAAATTCAAGGTTTAAATATAATTTGCCCAAGATAATTTTCAAAGCCAGCAGTGTAAATTAGGGAATTTCCATATAATGACTCTGTGCTTAGCTGCATTTCCCAGTTGCCCTGTTGCCAGAACAGACTAGCAACCATTTTTGGATAGCAGAAACAGAGAACATAACTCGGTTCCATTACAAATGTTGACTCTGGGTGCATTTTGTGCTGTGGGTTTAAAGTAGCTTTATTCTCCCTGAGAACAGCACAACATTAGCATGACCAATAGACTGCTATGGGTTTGAAGTCTGGAAGGATTTTTTTTAAATGCAAACTTTCTTTTCCTGAGCTAGCTGCTTTCCCTGGGCTTTTTCTTTTTTAAATACAGAGGCATACTCTTTCACCATTTTTCTGGTCACTGAGCTCATTCATAGGCCTGGTTGTTCTATCACAAGAACAAGATGACAGCAAGTTCAGGGTAGAAGCAGAAAAGCAATGTTTTACTCACCTCTCTCCCCATGCAAATTTGACTTCAGTTATGCTTTTTTGCTGTTGTTTTCCTCTTCTAGTGCCTTGAGTGCCCTTGTCATGTCTGTTTACTTGATGTAAGCTAAAGCCAGCAATTTCTAAGCTACTTTGCAAAGGAAGCAATGCCTTCTTGGTTAGTTGATACTGTATATCTATATATCTAGAAGCTCTATAACACTCTATATCAACCCAGCGTCACGCCTGGAAGCCATCTTTTGCATTAGGCCTTCAGGCCTGCCACATTTATTGCTGTGGGAAACTGGGAAGGGAGATTGTATGGAGTGGGGTAGATATAGTCAAAATAGCATTCCTTTCTCTGCGAGTCAAGGACATCTTGCCCTGGACCTGGAGTGGTGTGACTGAGAGGCATCTCCAGTTTGGATGGTGCTTGATTAGACCATGCAATGGACTTTTGGGTGCTAGGCAAGGACTTGAACTTTGGTTTGGGTGGGGAAAATCTGGAAACTTTCAGATTCGGGTTTTCCCAGATGTGCCAACATGACATCTCTAATAAAATGGAACTTTGAGGAAACTCAAGCCTTGGAGTTTTATTTCATTGGGGGTGTTACTTGGAACCCTGACACACAGAACTTTCCACAGTCTTTGGAGACAATACTTGGATAATTAACATGGATGATCATACTAGAATATTGGAAGTTTGCTGAATAAGGTTGGTGAGATCCAATTTCAGAAATAGATTCCAACTCACAATGAACTTGCTGCAAATTATTTCTATAAGTAAATTAAATGAATACCACCCTTTGAACCTTTCCATTGTTTAATTGTATCTGCTAATGTACAAGCATAGCTATAAGTAATTAAACCATTGTTTAATTGTATCTACTAATGTATAAGCATGACTATGAAAAGAAAGGCCTTTTTCTGAACTCAAAACTTTTAAAAAATGCTTTATCAGTGTGTTCTTAAGCTCAGTTAAATTTTCCCTAGACAAGCAAAATTATCAATTTTCTGAGGCTATGCCTGACTACAATCCTTTAAAATATATCCCCAGTTGTTCAACATACAATGTTATAGACTTAAAATAAGAAAATGGTTTATTAAAGTTACAAATCTTCATGGTCTTGATATCTTTAATAAAACATTTATCTGTTAATAATGGATGCGGTTTCTACAAGTACTTTCAATAGGCTTGGTAGGAAGTGGAGAAAATGACCACTAAAAAGCCACTGATCGAAGCTATTTCATCCTTTCCCCTACCACCTCCGACCCATCCAAAATCAACACAGGAATATAATTACACTGGTAAATAGCTTATCACTGAGAAAAGTTTTAAAAAATTAACATGTTTAAGAAGTTTAGCCTTCAAGGCATGCAGCCAGAAAAAGTAATCTTGTAAGAGCCTGAGAGGAGATATATTATAACTCCCTAGCAAATTGCATACAATAAATAGTGAACCACAGCTTGTGTTACACCCAAGATGCACACGCGTACTTAACCACACATATACACACAGATATCAGAATAATCTTGATTTTTTTTTAATGTATATCAGGTCAGGAGACCATAGGGCAGCCTTAATATTTGTTATCAGAAATGATCCAAACAGAATAATATTGAAGTACTAGCAATACCCGGCCACGCGTTGCTGTGGCCCAGTCTGGTTAAATTGCCAACCAAACTGTGTACACACAACCACTGTATAACCCCCTACCTACCTACTGTATTTCTCCCCCCTCGCTCTCTATCCCTCTACCTCCCTACCTACTGTATTTCTCCCTCCCTCTCTCTCTCCCTCTACCTACCTACCTACCTACCTACCTACCTACCTACCTACCTACCTACCTACCTACCTACCGTATATCTCCCCCTCTCTCTATTCCTCTACCTACCTACCTATCTACTGCATTTCTCTCTCTCTATCCCTCTACCTACCTACCTACCTACCTACCTACCTACCTACCTACCTACTGTATTTCCCCCTCTCTCTGTATCCCTCTACCTACCTATCTACCTACCTACTGTATTCTTCCCTCTCTCCCTCTACCTACCTACCTATCTACATATTGTATTTCTTTCTCTATACCTGTACCTATCTACCTACCTGCAGTATTCATCCCTCTGTGGTCATGTCCTTTTTTATTTCCTTCCTTCTTTCCTTCCTTCTTTTCTTCCATCCATCCATCTTTCTTTCTTTCTTTCTTTCTTTCTTTCTTTCTTTCTTTCTTTCTTTCATCTCTCTCTCCCACTTTCTTTTTCTTACTTTTTCTTTTTCTTTTTTTCATCTCTCCCACTTTCTTTTTCTTTCTTTCTCTCACTCATTCTCTGTGTGTGTCTGTCTCTCTCCCTTCCCTTTCTCTCTGTCACTCTGTGTGTGTGTCTGTCTATCTCTCATACATTATCTCTGTGTGTGTCTCTCTCCTCCCTTCCTCTCTGTCATTCTGTGTGTGTGTCTGTCTGTCTTTCTGTCTCTCACTCACTTAATTACTCACTCTGTGTGTGTATGTGTGTTTGTGTCTGTCTGTCTCTCACTCACTCACTCAATCACTCACTCTGTCTCTATCTCTCTGTCTACCTCTCTCTCTCTCTCTCTGTGTCTCTCTGTCTGTCTCTCCCTCCCTCCCCCTCTCTGTCTCTCTCTCTCTCTCCATGCCTGTCTCATTTTCCAGCCACAGCAACCTGGTGGGAGGAGCTACAGGGAGGTTAAAATCTGACAAGTGGATACATTTTACGTTTGTGTACCTTGCACATGATACACATGTGCTAGCCACAAAAATGGTACGTATTATATTATCGGAAGTCCTTGGGAACATTGTGTCAAAATTTGGTGTAAATCGGTCCAGTAGTTTTTGAGATTAGTGGCTTTGCACAAACTATTTTACATTTTTATTTATATAGATTAAGGATGGATGATAACATTAAAAATTTATGTAAAATTATTCTAATCATGATGAAATTATAGAGTGGTTGCACAGAACGAATTCTGGTCCTTGTGCCTGAACTATGTCATAACTGCAGATGCCTTCTAAGTACCTTTTCCACTCTGCAATCAAAATCAACAGTATAAAAACAGTGCCAGCACCATCCTCCACTTTTCATTATGGGATTGCTTTCCTTGTTATGGTAGGAAGCCTTGAATAAGATTTGGAAGGAAATGCCATTTCATAACCAAGTTTCCTTTAAAAAAAAAAATAATAAAGGAGAATGTTTGTAGCTCAGGGTTGAAATGAGGGGTCCTTGGCACTCCCTGAAATAGCGAAATATCTGCAAGAAAACAAGCAAGCTCAGAGAGCACCAAGGACCCCTCTTTTTGAAATTATTTGTTGCAATTTCTAGCTAAAGCGCAGACAGCCTCAATCCCCAAGGACTTGGGAATATGAATGGCAGAGAAACAAATAAATAAAAACACACCTCGCAACACACTTTAAATTTCTTTTAATGCCACTGTGATGTCCTCCATCGTTTGGGCCAAAACAGCAGAACATTAAAACTGTTTTAATACACTTGGAAAGCTAAGAGGGTGAAAGCTTCCCATAGGACCAGGTCAAGGGACTTAATTGCATAAGTGGGAGCTGCAGTGAGAAGGTCTGCTGCCTTGTCCAAACATCCCCAAGAACGCAGAAGGATGAAGTCTCTCAGCAAGTCTTCCTATGATATTCACACTTAATGAGCGGATTCTATTAGGGTAAGGTCAACAACTGATGGAAACTGGTACTATGAGATGAAGCAAAAGATCTCCAAGGGAAACATCACAAGGCTTTGCCGTAACAATAGCAATGAACCATTAAGGTAAAACACTTATGGAGAACCCTCATATTTTCTTGAAGTGAAGATGTTGGACAATTAGGCCCCTTCATTAATTATAGCCAAAATAATATCTGTATTTAGAGATAGGATGAACCAGAAGGAAGTTTGTCAGTCTCCAATCCATCTGCCTCTGACACTGACTGGCCAAATCTGGTTGATTTGGTTCTATTGTCTTCCGAAGATCCCATTGACCGTTTCTGTGCATCACTGAAAGTAATCCTCCTATTCAAAATTAAATGAGTACAGCATATAATGCAAGTTTTTTTTCTTCCAAATTTCAGATTTTCGGTTATCACAATATAAGGGAAATCGGGTACTCAATACTGTAAAACACAAATTGGTTTCCAGATATCACTTTGAGCAATCTACCTGTAAAACATGAGACAACTGTAGTGGTTATTTAAAATGTTACATATTTTTTAAAAAGATTGGTTTATGTAAAGAGCTTTTTGGTACTATATGCAATTTTGTATTATGGTTTATTAAGTTGCAATGGATGCTTCTGAAGTTACACAGTGGTTAGCGATTAATTAGTGAATAGAAGCTAGTAACACTTCTTTGTAAAAAGTTGAAAGTAGTTGATAAAATTGATGTTATTTTCATTCATTATGCCTACTCTGAAAATGATGCCCACTTCTAGGATGGTTTAAGATGCTAAGGGGATGCAGCAGTGTACCCTCTTTACCCAACATGAGCTCCAGAACTCTAGAAGGTTTCCAAAGGTAAGTACACAATTAGTGATGGGAGATGGGGAAGAGGCAGTGGGCCAGTTTGGACCAGTTTGGCTGAATTGATAGTGGTTTGGCAGCCTGGATTGCTGGATCCAGGTCTGCCATGCCCCCAAACCGGTTCTCCAGGTGGCGCCACAGATGCTGCCATCTTTTTTTTTGCTTCTGCGCATGCGGAAAACAGTTTTTATTGCACTGTGCATGTATGCCCGCGAGCGAACCAGCAGTAGTGACTGCCAGAACCCACCTCTGGGAAGACGGTGTATGACCTGGTGGTGTGGAAAAGCATGCACAAGGCTTGTGGGGACCCTGAAGGGTAGGAAGCAAAGCACAGGATGCTTCAGGGGGTGGATAAGGTCTTGGAGGCTGGGGCAAGCTGCATTAGGGAAGGGGGGGGGGAGTCTTTAACCAAGGCGATCACATTGTAACCTCATTTAATGACCATCACAACTTGGGACTGAAATAGGCAAGCTTTAGAATGGTCATAAGGTGAGGACTACATGTAATAGGTTATGATCACCCTGCTTTTGGAAACACAAATCAGGAACTGAAATGTTACTATATTTTGGGCTAATATCTACAAGAATTTTGACAAGGCTCACTATCAATCACTGTGTGATAAGAATGCATTATATTCCTCTTGGCAACATCCCCAGTATCTATTAAATTATCAGGGACTATAGATTTGGGGGCATGGGAGCTGTCTAAAGCAATTATGGTAGGAAGGTAGCAACATGGTAGAAAGAAATCCATAGTTGATTGGGAGTAATGGATTGTTTATGTACATGGCTCATCAACATTTGCATTGATCTTTTTTCCCCACCAAAGGAACAAAAAGGAAACTGACCAATACCATCAAAGTTTTCAGGGTATTTTTGCTTTGTTTTCCTTGTTTCCCTCCCTTTTTTATTGCTTGGGTTATTAATTTTACAGTTGTGATCTTTTAATGGTGTTGCATGCATTTTTACTTTTTTAGTCAACTGCTTTAGTATAATTAATTTACATGATTTTATTTCATCTTTTTAAAAATAGTTCACTTAAGAGACTGAAAACAAAATAAATAGCAAGAAGCTTAAAAGCAATCTTAGACTACACTTTCTACTTCATAAATGCTTTCATTTTTGTGATTTTATTAGAAACAGGGGAAGCTGGGATAACTGCAGAGCATTGGAGAGATGAAAATAAGTTCACACACCCACCTCATAATCAACTACAGGTAGTCTACAGTTAATGACCTGCTGGCTTCCCACAAGCAAAGTTAATGTGGAGTCAGCTGGTAAAGTGTTCTGACCCAGCCTTAGCAGAAGCAAGAAACAGACTCCTGATTTTTCCTTGTCATGAAAAATCTCTCTTTATTTGCCTCTTGTGAATGAATTGCATTCACCCACCAAAAAGTCCAGGCAATAGTCCTTCAAGGAGCTAACTGCAGTACAGCCCTTATCAGTTCCTTGTGATAATTGCAAGGCTGTGAGCTCCCACCCGAAAGGCTGCAAATTAAGTTCTGGCAAGTAGTCTTTGTGGCACAAAAAACACAGTGAGCAAAATCTACAGAAATACGAACTGTTGTCTCCTATGACAACCATTCCTCTTTCCTTCTATTTATTCCCCAGCCATTCAGCGTCCATGTGTGTTTTGCTTCCCAAGTCAATTCCTTGTCCTCTGTTGCTTACCTCTTCTAACTGCTCTGCACATATGTGCATCTGGAACAGGCCCCAGCGGTTCTTCCTCCTCACTCATATCAGCCTCCAAAGGCAGTTGCCTCTCCAGTGGCTGGGAAATATCGGATGGTCCTGGCTCTATATCTGCATCCAATACAGAGCATCCATCAGAGCCTTCCCCAGACTCCAGCACTGGTCCAAGTTCCTCCCCAACCTCCTCATTGTCTGAGTCTGCCACCAGCTAACGGCAGCTAACGGACCACAACATAAAATCACCAGTTGCACCTAATCCTGTTTGCCTTTTTCTGAAGGAACCCCCCCCCCACACCTATTTTCTGAAGAAGCACTGCTACAGTCCTACTTACAGAATACAGGATTCTGAAGATCTCATACTCCATAGCATGTCCCCACCCACCGACAAATCACTCTTTATGGTACTCTCCTACCAGACCATACTCATGCTGGGTTGCAGCAATCATCCTCTACCTCCCACACTCACCTGCTTACCACCTGCTTGTATGTCACCTAAGAAAAAGCTTGGACAAACTTGCAACTTCCTGCCTATAATCCTATTAGCTTTGCTTATTGGAAGCTGGTAGGAATTTGCTAGTTGCATTCATGTGAGATCCTCACTTAATGATCCATGATCCTTATTTAAGAATGGCAACTGCTGGGATTGTCATCGCGATCATGGGTCTTCACACTTTATGATATAACAGTGAAAATTCTGGTCCCAATTACCCTCATTAAGTAGAGTATTACAATATCAATATAGTAGAACATTTTGGGTTTTATTGGCTTCAAAATAATGATTGGCAGTGTGTGAGCTGCCTTAAGAAGTTCAATCAAGTCTTCCTATTAACCATGTCAGATCTGGACTATCCTCAACCCTGAGGCATGGCTAGCTGAGTAATGATGGCATGTGCATGCCAACTGTCTATAGACATAATATCTACAGGCCCACAGTTTTATATATCAAAATTGCCATATGATCAGGAAATGTAAAAAGGTTCTTTTCGGCAGATGTTCATACATTAAACATCCACATTATGAATGGAAGCTTCCATCGCTTGGGAAGAAACTATGAGACCATGCATTCAAGTCCACCCTCAGCCATGGAGAGTTACTGGGTGATTTTAGCCAGTCCTTCTTTCCCAATCCAGCCCAACCAGAAATGTTCTTCTGGGAAAGATAGGAGACAGAAAGTTTGGTATAGATCCTGCTCTAAGGTGATCAAAGTTGGGATAAAAATCTAATAAATAAATAAATAAATAAATAAATAAATAGCATTTCCCCTAAAAAAAATTATGGACATTGCTTAACATAATATCCTTCCTTTATCCAACTTATTAAAATGTTGGGTTATATTGTTTTTATAGTGTGAAAGTAAGAAGAAGATTTTTTAAAAGCCAACATTTAAATTCTTTGCCCCTTATCTGAGCTTACACAACAGATTATTCACCACTACTGAATCAAAATAAGGTTGTGTTTAAAAAAAAAATCCAGGATACTCATTTCAAGGAAAGCTAGTTCAGAAAACTAGTTTCTGATCTATTCAGTCTATTAGGTGAACTTTTATTAGTGGGACTTGGGTTAAGTCTCGCTTAATATCTCTATTCTTTTACAGATGTTTTAAAGGCTCAAATGGAACTCCCGCCTTTCTGCTATTGTTAACGCCTTGGAAGCAGAAGAGAATAAGATAAATGACAAAAAGATAAATAACAAAAACATTTTGATGATAAAAGCATTTCTCTGATTGTGGATTTAGTATACAACAAGTACAACAATAAAAACTAGCTCTTGCATGGACTGTTTTTATGTATGAAAAGGAATAAAATAAATGTATCTTCAAACTATTGGATAATTACAGTAGCATCATAAATTTGTATTTCCAGCGTTGAAGAAACAATTTTTTGGCAATAATTAGGATATAGAGAATTTTCCAGCTGTCATTTCCCATATGGTAGATATGCAGTTCAAAAAAAAATATGCATCTGAAAATATTAAACTTTGTCTAAAAATGAAATTAATATATGTAATTATTTTTTCCCAGAAAACAGTAATTTTAGGATATTGCAAAGGCGTATGTTTTAATGAGGAAATATGTTGGTTGCATCTCCAGCTACACAAGGATTTGCTTGTTCTTTTTTTGCACAAATGCAATGGAGTCACAAGTATTAGGCTAAATTGACATATAACTCTCTTAATGCATAATTACAACTTGTGCATGCTATGCTTTTGTTGAATTCTGTAACTGGTATAAATGCATAGATATTGGATATTGATAGGATTTCTCCTAAGCAGTTTTATCCTGTTGTGGGTACTAATTGGCAAATTAAGAAATTTGCAATGGCTACTGTTTTGCATAATTTACCATCCACTGGTCATCTTCATAACTCTTATACTCTGCTTTAGGCATAAAAGCCAGCTGTTTCTCTCTCTCTCTCTCTCTCTCTCTCTCTCTCTCTCTCTCTCTCTCTCTCTCTCTCTCTCTCTCTCTCTCTCTCTCTCTCTCTCTCTCTCTCTCTCTCTCTCTCTCTCTCTCTCTCTCTCTCCCCCCCCCCCCCCCCACCCACCCAACCCAATTCACAGAATTGCTATTGTGGGGAAAAATTGAAGGACAACGGATGTATTTTTGTTGCCTTGAGTTACTCATAAAAACAATAAAAGCGCAATTTTAAAAGTTCTAATAAGTGAAATAATTAAAAGCAAAGCTAAGATCCATAGACAACTGGACTTTGCAAAAATAGAAGCTTCTTCTTTTTTCCTTCCCCAGAATTTATATGTCTGCCTGCCTGTCTGTCTGTCTATATATTCCTATCTATCTATCTATCTATCTATCTATCTATCTATCTATCTATCTATCTATCTATCTATCTATCTATCTATCTATCTATCTATCATCTATCTTAATTTTGTTATTTATCATCATTTTTCTGCTGCAGTTCATAAGGGCTGATACTTTACTATTGAATAATAAAACTTTCCATCCTTTAGAAAGAGAGAAAAAAAATATAAAGGAAACAAGCAAGCAACTGTGAAAGCCAGAAAAAAACAACAATATAATAATAAATTCATCCAATCATATAAATACTTATTAGGGAGAACTTTCACTTCAAAGTGTTGCAAGTGTAGCTTATTTTAAAATTTATTTCCTCGAGGAAATTTGGATTTCTTTCCAGCTATCAGCTAAAGATGTTCATGTGAAAAGTGAATTAAATATCTACCTGGATTTTGCTGAAATTGCCTTAAATGACATTCCGCATCCTACTTCTTATTTTCCTCGGATTGATCTATGCTGAGTGGAATAAAACAAAGCAGAAAAGAAGGCTCAGCTCAAACATGAGCATCTGTCTGTCTTGCAGTTGTGATGGCTGTCACATCCCAGTGCAAACTAAAAAAGTAAATGGCCTTGAGCAAACATTTCCTTTCTATTGGCATAAATGTAATACCGTACTTGCACTGAGAAGCAGGGCTGTTTCCAAAGCTGAGTGTCTTCGAAAGCAGCTGCTATCTGATGCCCCTGTTTGTATTGAACTTGTCCCATTTCTTCTGTTATTTTTGGCTATGTGTTTTAGGGGTTTTCTCCTGCTAAAATACTGAGAAAATGATGCAATGGTCCTCAGGGTAGCATACCATAACACTAGTAAGATTTCTAAAAAAAGAAAACAATAAAACAATAATAAACATTGTTAACATTCAATAAACAGCAGGGGATAAATCTGCACAAATAAAATTATTCTATTTTCATTCCCGTTTCTTTCACTTATTTCTTTACCCTCTGTGTACAGTTTTCCAAAGGTTTACTTTTGACACTATCAAAAAGTGCCCCACATTCAGAATCTCATCTCACTTTCATTCTTCACCAAAAGTTTCAGTCTTCTATTTGCTAACTAAATATTTATTATGCTTAGCAGATAAATCAGATTAATTGCATTTGAGCAAGCTAGGATCTACAACCTTGCACATCAATATAGTGTTGCTCATATTGCACCTACTAGAAGATCCATGCAATAGACTGGCATATTCTGAATGTTTCTTAGAGCATCAAACTTCAATGGCTTGATCAGATTCCTTCACCCCAAGAGCAAAATAAGATCTTAACAAAATAGTCCATTTTCTCATCCCACAACTTCCTCAGCCCATGTGCTGGCTTCTTTGGGATTTCTACCTACCACTTTCCATAGAAACGAATAATATAATTCTAAAACTTTGGAGTCAGATGACTTTTTTTGACAAGGGACACTGCTTCTGTGACCCCACACCCTCTAATACAGGGCTGTCAAACTCCCGGCCCGCAGGTCAGATGCATCATGCACTGGCCATGCCCATGCCCAGTTTGGCGAAGGGGAAAAAAATCACAATACAACACATGACACCATCATGACGATGTGAGTTTGACATCCCTATTCTAACACAAATATTGCTCAATATTAGCAATTAGTTATTCTACTAAACAAATGACAACAATTCCATAAACAAGATGCCAAAAATGACAGGGACTAGACTTTTTATTAATAATCTATTTTTTTTCTGAATAAAATCACCTATCCGCATCCCATCCAGATTACATATCCCATTATATCTAGCTAATAGTTTGCAAGCCCTCATGTTGATTTTTTTTTAAAGTACATCATTCCGTTTTGTAACTTGTCCCTTACTGTTGCTTTTAATCAATGGTGGGATTCAATCAGTATAACAACTGGTTCGCTTCACACTGCATTGCATTTGAAATCAGCACTCAATCGTACCTTTTCCTGCAGCCCCGCTGAATAAAATGCCGTATTTTTTCAGAGTATAAGATGCACCAGAGTATAAGACGCACCAAGATTTTGAAGAGGCAAATTAAAAAAAAAAAGTTTTGGCACTCTGCAAACCTCCCAAGAACAGCCCGTTTTTCACAAAAACAGGCCAATTTTTCACAAAAACGGGCCCATTTGTTTTTCAAAAAAGGGCATGAATAGCCTTTAGGAGGCTTGTAGAGTGCTCCTGGGGATGGGGGGGCAAAAATGAGCAAAAAAAGCCCATTTTTTGCTCATTTCTGCCCCCTGGAGCTCTCTGAAAGCCTCCTAAAAGCTATGCACAACCATTTTGGTGAAGGGGCGGGGTTTTGGGAGGCAAAAAATGCTGCATTCAGTGCATAAGAGGCACGCTGATTTTCAGCCTCTTTTTGAGGGAAAAGGTGTGTCTTATACTCTGAAAAATATGGTAGCTGAGATGCTGCAATCTGCTCTGCCATGCCAATCAGCTGAGCTTCAAACAAAGGAAATATAGGACGGAATAGAGCTCGGTGGGTGGGCGGGGCCAACTGATCACTACCGATTAGCCTGAACCGGTCCAAACCATCTGAATCCCACCCCTGTTTTTAATCCCACTTTTCCAAAGCAAGCTTTTACAATAAGTGTTGTGCAGTGTGAATAGAACCCATATGTGATGAAAAACCACTGAAAGCCAAGTGTTTTAACTGCAGCATTGCAAGACCATCATGTGATGCACTACTGATAATACATTTGCTGTATAATCCATTCAAGATGAAAATGCAGAGACTTTTGTTTGCACCAAATACTCAAAAGCCTGATAAATAGGAATTCACTCTATAATATTTCAACATGTTCCTCCCTCCACCTTATTCTTTGGCATACTTCTGTAACTCTGTGGATTGAATATACTGGAAAAAGAAATACATAATACCTAGATTGGTTGATTGTACTTTCTCTAGCTTTTGCAAAGGCATAGATTTATTGTACCTTCAAACTAAGAGCTTCACATGTTATCCTATCGTAGAATAACAGGAAAAGCAATAAACTATATATGTAGTACTCCATCAGTTCTCTTTCATTCAGGGTGAGACAGGCTTTTTCATACCAATAAATGTGGTTGCAGGATTTTAACAATTTCCATTACAAAATAGGGACTGCACTTTTAAATGATTCATGTTTTTGTAAAAAAAATATGCACTAAATTCCAAAAGCTTGTAAAACCAGCATAATTGCAACTCCTTTTAATTTTTTATCTATATTCATTATTGTTCATGATGGAAAATGGTTAGTAGAGGAGAGTCTTTGGCCATATTCCAAAGCCGCCTTGGGTCCTCCATGGAGAAAGGCGGGATATAAATTCGAATAAAATAAATAAAAATAAATATTCATTATCATGCTATTCTATATGTACAAACTAAACATACATGCTAATTAGGAAGGTCGCTAGATATAAAGTGAAGATGTTCCATAAAATTGGGACAATGATAAAAACAGCATCTCCTAGCCTTTCTCCCCTCTAACAGAAGTGATGAAAAGTGAAAAGCTTGGTAGGAGATCTGATACAGCAATATGGCCTGATTTTTACGTAGTTTATTATTCCTATCTCCTTGTTCTAATCAGTGTATTGGAGTAAAGTGGACAATAGATTTTATTGTTAACAGATTAACAGAGTTTGAAGGGACCTTGCAGGTCATCTAGTCCAACCCCTTGCCCAAGCAAGAGACCCTACATCTGCCTCTAACTAGGATCAAACTCACAATCTCCTGCTTGTGAGGCAAGAGCTCCACCTCTAGGCCACAGCAGCAGATACCTGTTGTTATTTTCTTTTGATTAAACAAATGTTAATTTATCTTTGAAAAATATATCTTGAAGGGCCAGTTTGGTATGGTGGTTAAAGCACCAGAGCATGAAAAAGAGATGGTGCATTCTAGTCCTGCCTTAGGCATAAAGCTGGCTAGGTGACCTTGGGCCATTTCTGGTCTATCAGCCCTAGGAAGACAAGCCACTTCTGAAATCTTCCATGAAAATTGCAGGGACTTGTTAGGCAGTCTCCAGGAGTAACAATGCCTCAAAGGCACCACCACTGCAAAGATATCCCTTTGTATTCTTGATTTTTTTCCCTCCTAGTGTTTTCCTGCAAATTCAGGACCTGCTTTTTTGTTTGAATCAACTATGCATTGATCCATTGGTCACAATAGGAATTGACTGACCAGCGTATTGCCTGAGCCTGATAATGAGAATGACTGGCCGCAAATCATTCCTTAATATCTTCTTTGGTTGTTATTTATTCTACAGTGACCAATGAGAATAACAATTACGTTTGTCCCACCACCACAAAATAATAATAGAAGTTTGCCTCTAATCCTGATATAAAACTCCAGAAAAGAAGAAACATAGCTAGAAAGATCCTGATGTCAAGGGCAAGAATTTTTAAACAGGTGAGGTACAAATTTAAAGCCTTAAATAAACTGATTTTTCTTGGGATTGCATGCTATTATGAGGTAATCTACAGACCCCCCCTCCCTCCATCCCTCCCTGGAAACAGACTGGCATGTACAAGTGGATATCTCATATATGTCATAATATATTCTTAAATACCTTCCTGCCCCTGGAACTGAAGTTAATTTTCTTAATTTGCATATTATCTGTTAAGAAATGAAATCTTGGGTTCTGTCTCCTGGCTGCTTGAATTTCATTAGCTTTTCCCCTTTGACAATTCTTGTGATATAGCTCCTCAGAGGCTACCTGAACAGATATAGTAATATCAACACAATTTCCACTTTGAACTGTGCTCATCTGCCACAAACAACAGCTAAACTTTGAAAAACAGCGTTATCACTTCATTTAACTGCCTAAATGGGAGATGGAGTGACTCTCAATTATCCTGGTCATCTTACAATTGAATTACTGTAATATGCTATATGTGGGGCTGCACTGGTTGCTAACTGGCTTCTAGGTACAAATCAAGGTGTTAGTTATCACCTTTAATGCCCTTCATGGTATACAGCCAGGTTTTCTGAGGGACTGCCTATTTCCAATTCTTTCTGCCCATTAAATACAATCAAGCAAAAAGCCTATGCTCCAAATCCCATTGATTATGCAGCATTATTTGGGGGGACCTAAGAAACAGACCTTCTCTGTTGAAACAACTTCCCCACAGAGATTTGTGCAGTTCCTATTCTTGTGCCATAAAGAAAACTGTTAAATGCCTGCTTTTTCCCAGGTCTTGGAATAGGTTGGTTTGGCAGCAGGGGGTGGGAGGAGAAAGCATGGGGGGGGGGGGGGGGGAGGCTTTCATATATTTATGTTTGATATGTCTGCTGAATTGTTTTTCTGATCAGCCTGGATCCCTTGTTTTACTTAGATTTCCCTATGTCATTCAACTTTTTTTATTTTTAAGTTATTTAAGTCTCTACCTTTTTAGGGTTTAGGGAATATTAGTTTTAATATGGGGATTTTAGTGCAGGGACAATTAAATTTAATTTGTTTTTATTTATTGTATCTATTTTTGTATATTTTATGTGTTTTAATTTTTCCCTGTACACCGCTCCGAGTCCCCTTGGGGAGAGGACGCAGTATATAAAAATTAATAATAATAATAATAATAATAATAATAATAATAATAATAATAATAATAATAATAATAATAATAATAATAATAATAATAATAATAATAATAATAATAATAATAATAATAATAATAATAATAATAATAATAATAATAATAATAATAATAATAATAATAATAATAATAATAATAATAATAATAATTATTATTATTATTATTATTATTATTATTATTATTATTATTATTATTATTATTATTATTATTATTATTATTATTATTATTATTATCCAGAGTCATCAATAGATGAGGTGGTCTCTAAATTTTGGGTGATGATACTGTATTTATTTATTTATTTATTTATTTATTTATTTATTTATTTATTTATTTATTTATTTATTTAATTTTTATACCGCCCTTCTCCCTTCCGGGACTCAGATAGATAGATAGATGGATGGATGGATGGATGGATGGATGGATGGATGGATGGATGGATGGATGGATGGATGGATGGATGGATGGATGGATGGATGGATGGATGGATGATAGATGATAACAGATATATAGATGGTAGGTAGATAGGTGGGTAGACAGACAGACAGACAGACAGACAGACAGACAGACAGACAGATAGATAGATGATAATAGATATATAGATGGTAGGTAGGTAGGTGGGTGGATGGATGGATGGATGGATGGATGATAGATGATAACATATAGATAGTAGGTATGTATGTATGTATGTATGTATGTAGGTCGGTCGGTCGATCGATCGATCGATCGATCGATCGATCGATCGATAGATAGATAGATAGATAGATAGATAGATAGATAGATAGATAGATAGATACTCACAGAAGAGATAGTGAATTTTAGCCTAATATTTGAATAGGCATTATTAATAGACCTATCCTTCATGAATCACTCATCTAAACCAATAGCAGCATACTATCATATGTTAACATTACCAAAATGTAACCACACGCTGTCTAGAAAGAAGTCTATTCTCTTTATGTCATACTACCCACATATTTCATCGGAAAACCCCAAGTTCTTGTCTTAAAGGAGAGGAAAAAGAAGTTTCTCATAGTTTGCATAGTGTCATCTCAGAGCACATAAGTGAATGTAAAGAAACACCAAGAGAGAACTCTCTGCCTATAATGGGATTTCTTTTGTCTCTCTCCATGTATATTATTCTAACTTCAGCAGCTACAGTAACATGATAAAATGCTGAAGTGAGTGACATTTAATAACAGAAAATGTATTCAGAGAAAACTTGAATTGTTAAGTATCTCTAGCAGAATCTCAGAGGGGGCCCAGCCCCAAGCATCATAGCATAAAAATAATTTAATCCTCACCTGATAAAAGGAATTTTTAGAAATAACTCACTTCTTGTTTTATTGAGTATAGACTAATGCAGAAGTTCATTATTTATTTGGCAGGTATTTAGCATAACAAATCAATTTAAGGTGACACCTGAGACTATGTAATTTATATTGAAAGTCAAAATCAAGATTAAAAAGGAAGATTAAGCATCTTGTTTGTATAAGCAGGGCATTTTGATCCATAACCAGGTCTCCAATGACTGCCTGACTCTTGCAAATGGTTGAGGGGGTTGGCATAACTACTGCAACTATTTGTTGTGTCAAACTGTGTCCTTTCTCTAGTACCTGGTAATACTGAATAGAAGATAAGGAATATTCACTAAGAGTTGGAAGAAAAATTCACTTACATTCAACAAGTGTCTGGTTCTCTAAAGTACAGATCCTGAATAGACAACTTTTCTGTGTCCAATTTTTGTTAAGAATTTAATTTTGGTGTGCTCCTCATGTATAATCAGAAGTTAGTCCCACTGAGACCATGGAGATTTACTGTAAGGTAAGTATAGAATTAGAGCTTTAATGTCAATTTCCTATTACCTTACATCCAGAAATTGCTGTGATATGACTTTTCCTTAAGGCGTTAGGCTTGAACAATAGTCTGCCCACAAATATTTGATGTGATACCTCATTAAGATTTGACTAATGATATATAAAACAAAAACAAAAACAAATCATGACTGGAAAAAAATGTTAATTTAAACAGAATGCAGAATTCACAGATTAGTATTTGGCATTTCAACTTCATTTCTGTGATGTGCATGTAAATAATTCAGTACAAAGGAACAAATTACATACAAAGTCATATAGCACTTAGAGATAGCACTTAGACTTATATCAATGCAATACAATAGCAGAGTTGGAAGGGACCTTGGAGGTCATCTAGTCCAACTCCCTGCCTAGGCAGGAAACCCTATACCATTTCATACAAATGGCTATCCAACATCTTCTTGAAGACTTGCAGTGTTGAGGTATTCACAACTTCTGGAGGCAAGCTGCTCCACTGATTAATTGTTCTAACTGTCAGGAAATTTCTCCTCAATTCTAAGTTGCTTCTCTCCTTGATTAGTTTCCACCCATTGCTTCTTGTTCTGCCCTCAGGTGCTTTGGAGAATAGTTTGACTCCCTCTTCTTTGTGGCAACCCCTGAGATATCGGAACACTGCTATCATGTCTCCCCTAGTCCTTCTTTTTATTAAACTAGACAAACCCAGTTCCTGCAACCATTCTTCATATGTTTTAGTCTCCAGTCTCCTAATCATCTTTGTTGCTCTTCTCAAAGATATATACTGCTTATATACTGCTTCACAGTGCTTTACAGCTTTAAGCGGTTTTACAGAGTCAGCATATTGCCCCCAACAATCTGAGTCCTCATTTTATCAACCTCAGAAGGATGGAAGGCTGAGTCAACCTTAAATATAGATTTCTACTGTACTGTATCACGTAAGGTCTTTTTACACCTTATAGGTAGCCCTCGAATTACAACCGTTCATTTAGTGACCATTCAAAGTTACAATGGCACTGAAAATAGTGACAACCAGGTCTCACACTTACATCCATTCCTACATGATGTTGATCATGTGATCATGGTTACAGGATCATAATTCAGGAACTTGGCAACTATGTATTTATTATTATTACAGTATCCTGGGGTCATGTGATCATCATTTGCAACCTTCCCAGCTGGCTTCCTACAAGCAAAATAGCAATAACGATAGCACTTAGATTTATATGCCTCTCAATAGTGCTTTGCAACACTCTGAGCAGTTTACAAATGGCAGTATGTTGGGTCTTCATTTTACTGGCCTCAGAAGGATGGAAGGCTGAATCAACCTTGAGATGGTCAGGACTGAACTCCTGGCTATGGGCTGAACTAGCCTGAAATACTACATTCTAACCACTGTGCCACCCCATGGGAAGTTGGATTTGCCGAACTATCACATGAGTCACTTAACAACCATGGCAATAAAAGGTGGAAAATCTAGTGTGACTCACTTAACAACTGCCTTGCTTAACAGTGAAAACTCTGGTCCCAATTGTGGTTGTAAATCAAGGACCACCTGAATTAAAATCCTATATAATCTACTGTAAAATTAAGACCCTAAATGAATGACCTTGGAATTCTGGAGCAGTTTGTTAGAAATGAGACAATTATTTGACAGTATTGTTTCAAATAATTTTATTGGTTTTTTTAACAATACAAGGGAAAAAGGGACATGGTACATAAAATCTTTTGGTGGCTTCATGCTGGCAGTGGTGCCCCCCCCCACCTCATATTTTACTATTTTAAAGAAAACAAACTGTAGAAAAGAAGCACAAACAGGTTTTCACGTTGTGTCAAACATATGTTCAATCCCATCTTGCTTTGCCCTCTGTATCAAGAACTATATTATTGACTCCATTAAACTCATTTTTGCGATCTGAGCCTTGTCAGTATCGTTTCCTCCCCCTATCCCCCGGTGGGGGCATGGCTTCTTCTGTTTTTTCTCCGCCCCTGCTATCTGTGTCATCTAGGAGGGAAATAATTATTTGACAGTATTAACATATTCTCTTAGACATTCCATCATCATTTCAAAATCTGTGCAGCTAGCCATTCCACCAACAATTAGAATGGTATGTACTGGGGGGGGGGGAGCATTCTTTTTGCCTATTTGTAGGAATTGAAAGATGTATAAAGTTCCCTAAGTAGCCAGAATCATGGAGATACCATTTTATTTTAAAGAGCAGAAACTTCCCTAAAATGCACATATAATATTAATATCTAAAGAAGCATTTGACAGCAATACATTTAAAGCAATATAACTACTTAATAATGATTATAAATTGTTCACAATAAGTTCTTGCAAAGTTATTTAATATCTTTCAGCTAGGATGGATTTTAAATAACTTTGCAAAAATTTATCCACAAAGATCAAGCTGGGTTTTAACTTAAAAGTCAATTAAAAGATAATGTTGAAACTGTGTTGGTTACTGTGAACACCACAATGAAAAACACATTGCCTTATTTATTTATTTTAGATATAGAGAAAGACTTTGACAATTTGAACTGGACATTTTTTTAAAAAATCTTCAGAGATATGAACTTGGAGGACAATTCTATAAAATAGATAAAATTGATTTATATTTTACAGAAGGTTCAATGGATGAAAGAATAGCTGTTGCTGACAAGCAGAGGCTTTAGAAATTAGAAGAATATGATTTATAATTGGGTGGCATAGATGTTTATGGTACCATAAAGCTAAAGTTAATGCAGACTTTAAAAATTGTCTTGTTAGATATGACGTACTAAGAATATGGAACAGATATAAACCTAGGATGTGCCAGAAAATATCTTTGTGGCAATGGAAGTATTTTACAGAAGACAAATTATACCTAAGCATAAATGGTTAACTTAGTCTAATCTTTTAGAATATTTTTCAAGTACAATATAAAATAAATTCGGGAGAAAACGTGTTGGCAGGATATGTATGCCAGTGGTTTTCTTATGTATAGTTATCAAAAAGATTTAAAGTACTGTAGATAAAAGAACATTTGGTTTTGGACACTGTAAAACTGTGTTTGAAATGGAACTCTACAGAAATGATGAAATCATGTTATTGCTCAAATGTATAAACTCTTATTGAAACTTGAAATGGAAGAACTACACATAAAAGGAAGTAAAATAACTGGCCAAATTTTTTTCTACTTCTCTGGTCTGGGAACTGGGAGGCCTTATGTCATCTTCTTCTGACAGATCCAGCTTCTCAGGTGGCGTTTGTGATTGATCAGCCTCATGTGATATCTGGCTTTGTCCTTCCTGAGGCTGACATTCCACAGGGTCAGCTGAAGCAGCTTCTTCAGATTCTGAGTCCAGATCCTTGGCCATGAGACAGTCTGGCAGAGAGTGTTAGAAATGACAGTGTTGGTTGCAACAGTGAGACAGCTTTGAAGCAGCCACAACTTTGCTAAATTTCAGTGCCACAAGAGTAACGAATTCCATGTTTTGGATGTATTCTTTCAGCTACTCCAGTTGAGATACATGGATTCAAAAATTGGAGTCCTAATTTGCACTGTTTCCCTCAATTGAAGATTACAAACAGACAAACAGGAGATTTTTAGTAGTAGATGTCTGTCTATATATATACACACACAAAACTACGCACTAATCCTGAATCCCCTTTTTATAGTATATCCAATAATCCTCTCTAGCTAAGTGCATTAAGTTATTTTTTTTAAAAATCACATAATGCAATATATACCTAAAAGTTAAAAAGATTAGAGGTCTTTTGAATTCAACTAAATACACAATTTGTTTCCAGTAGATTTAATTAAATTAATAACTGGAGGATAAAGATAAATCATGAATTAATTTAACAGGAAAATCCTATAATCAGCTGCACTAATCAAAAGGTAATTTCTAATTCTGTTTTCTGTTAAAGATTGGTTCCGGGAGGGGCAGGGGAGTACCAAAGGAATAAAAGTGGACACAGCCTGTCCTTATGAACAAGGATAAGGACACTTTTACTCAAAGATTCTGGGCCAGTTGAGTGTAGTTCCAGACATCTAATGCTGAAGAGCTGAGGCAATTTATTTTTGGCTCCACTTCTGTTAAGATGAAAGCTAGTTGGTTTTAAGATGATGTAATTTCATTTCCTAACTGGGTTTAACATATGACTGCCTATACGTAGCAGGCCACAGATTAGGGGCAAGACCATCATTTCTATAGAGAACTTGAAAGTATAAACCCCTCCTGATCCCAGACATACGAACTAAAACCCCGAGGAACTCCTACAGCAACTTAGCTATGAAATCCAAAAGTGTAGTCAAATCTACAGAAATGTACTTGGTACAGCAGTGGTACCTTTAATTTGATTCTATGGCCCTACTTCATATGGAGTTACTCAAACCAGGTTACCAGTGGAACAATGTATCTGGTTATAATCAATATCTCTCAAAGAATTGACAATATGCCCCCTGTTTGCACTCACTGTTGTGAAGTACTTGATGCCCATGGGGACCTATCTTAGAAAGAGTAATATCTCTTATGCCCACCCAAACAGACTTTTTTATGTATACCAGTTTGCTCATCTACTCATCTATAGTGAATGGATACAGACTTATGATGGCCTTGTTCTGTAAGGCAGCCATGCCTGATAGTCATAGGACAGATGTTAGTGGCTTGAAGGAAGGATCTGTACCACATTATTGTCATCCCTTCGCCTGAAATGATCATCCCAACACCTTATGGATTGCAACCAGCTTGTCTTTAAAATACAGCATTTTGCAGTTATCTGATCAAAATTTATGACCTTCCCAGATTTTTGATGAGCAGAATCAATTGTGATTCTCTTAAAGATCGTATTATTCATTTAATGACCGATGTAAAAATGCTCATAAAATTGGGTCTGGTCATGTGATTACACTCACTCAATAACCACATCACTTAGCAAACAAAATTCTGGTCCCTATTGTGGTCTTACGTTAAGTCTACCCATATTACATCTTACAGATATGTTTAGCTGGTAATTTTTCATGAAAGTATGTTCACTGCCAAAAACCAGATAAGAGTATTTTGTTAATAAGTGCTCTTTCTATTACTGTTGCTTGTCTGCTAAAATATCTCTCTATGGTACCCCTTTATTTCTCTTATGGAGAAAAATATGTAAAGTGATTTAAACTATTTGGAAGAGAATTAAATCTTCTTAAAATATGTTGTCAACCTTATCTTGTTTTGATTTTAGCATTGTGTACATGAATAAAAGAAAGATTGCTTTTAAATCAGTTGTGTGTGTTTTGCATACTCATTAATAGAAAGCTGGGGCAGTTATAATATAGTATCTGATGATGGTTACATCATTGTTCTTCTTATAGCACATTTTTTTCTGAGCCAAGCCAAGTAATGAACCTACATAATAGGAATAGAAGAGCAGGAAACTGATTAGTAATGTGACCTGTAATCCATACTAGGTGTGACTAGCCTTAACAAAAGGAAAGGAAATCAGGTTTCACTTAATGAACAATTGCCATATATTTTCAGATGATTAAGTTCATTCTGATGGAGAGGGTGATTTGCTACACGATAAAATATTTATTGTTGCCATCTTGCCCCACCATGTACACAATGTCACTGCAGATCAACTGCACCATCATTATTTGTCAATTGAGTGTGGTTGCCTTTTTACTGAGAAGAATCATGATCTATTCCTGCTCATTGTTGCTACAAGAATTGAGTACTAATTTAATTGCTCTCACAACAGCATCACAAAGAAGAAATAAGTTTGCGAAAGTCCAAAGAAGGGAATTGCATTCCATTCAATAGTTGAGTCCCTCTCAAAGATGCTGTTTCAATCAGAGGTGGGTTGCTACCGGTTCACACTGGTTCGGGCTTGTTGGTAGTGGTTTGTAGGCCTGGGTCACAGAACCGGCAATGACCCAGATTGGCTACGCCTCCAAACAGATTCCCCGGTCAAAGCTGGCATTGTCGGCATGGATTTTTTCCTTTTTTACAGGCAACTGCGCAAAATACAAAATGCCACAAGTAAAGAACAATGTTGGCATAAACAATTATAGTCATATACTAGAAATAAAGTGATAGTAAATGTTTAATTCATCATGATAAAAAAAAGTCTCAAAGATACCTGAAGAATATCTCTGATATCCTAAGATTTAATTCATGTATTTTCACTTGAAGTATAAAGAACCTGACTTGAATTATCCTACATTTCATACATTTTGCAAAGTGTTAGGACTTTGGAGAAGACTGTAAGAGTGGAAAAGATGGAAGGAGGGAGAGTTGGATTACCAGCAGCAGGGTAGATGGAGGTAGTTACTGCCACGGTGGGTGCATCATTGGAAGGCCTAATGGATGAGTTTAGGGACAGATTATTGTGAAGAAAACATTTCCGTGTGGTTGTTAATAGTTTAAAACAACCTGTTGGCACATAATCAATCACTCAATCAGTCAAATGGTGTGTTGGAGCAGAACTTTAAGAAGTGGTCCACTTATTGCAAATTATGAATTAATTGGAATCATAGAAGTATTTAATGGGATTTAAAATTGCCTTTGTTTCTTGGGAATAAAACAAGTATCTGAAACTACTGGGAAAAATTATTGGGAATACAGCCTGCAGCAGACATGTCTTGATATGGCATTTTTTGCTCAATTCATTTCTTGCTATTAGCCAAAATCTTTAAGTAAAAAAGAATGCCTAGATATGTGAACCATTTTGGTGTAGGTTAAAACATAGGGCTAGAAACAGAGAGAGTATGAGTTTTATTTCTGCCTTTGGCACAAAGTCAGCTGGGGGATCCTGGGCCAGCCACTTTCTCTCAGCCATATGACCGAGGCAATGGCAAACTGCTTCTGAAAAAACTTTGCCAAGAAAAATGCAAGGACTTGTCCAAGCAATCTCCAAAAGTCAAAATATAGAATAGGAAAAATAATATGTACAAGTAACATAGAGACATTCTTAAAACAATAATTAAAGCTACCATGAATGGTTCTTTAATTCCCTAGCAGCAGGACCAGTTTGGATATCACATCAAACTTTTTGAATATTTTTAAGAAGCAGCTTAAACGTAACACTGATTATTGTTTCTGTTTTTCATGTCCTGTATTCTCAATGTAGTTTTCTTTTATCTCTTTCATCTTTCATCAGCCACATTTCCTAGCAAGGCACCTCTGAGAAAGAAGAAAAAAACGCAAACAGTGATCTACAAAAAACAGAATTAATAAAATATACTTTGTGCATGCATTATGAAAGATATCTGTCTACAGAGAGAAATAACAGCTACAATTTTTACTAAGATTAGATCTTAGAAGAGTAGATATGGAATGGAATAAATGCTTGATGGGATATTGCCTCTAAAAGTTGCAATGGGCAGAGATGGAGATATCTATTTGGCTCAAATGGCAAAGAAGAAGAAATGGTCAATAAGTGATAGTAAAACTGAAAACTAACTGAAAAATTCCAAGGAAAGCATTATAACAAATTAACTACACCATTGTCCAGCCTCTTCTTAAAAGCTTCCAGTGTTGGAGCATCCACACCTTCTGGATGGAAGTCGTTCCATTGATTAATTGTACAGGGCAATGTTTTTCAACCCTGTAAATTTTAACTTTTGGGGAGTTCAACTACCAGAATTCCCCAGCCAGCAATGCCGGAGTTCTGGCAGTTTAAGTTCACCCATCTGAAAGTTTCCAAAGTAGAGAAACAATGATCCAGAGTATAATGTAAAAATCTTTGCTACTGTATTAGTTTTGAAATTAATCACGTGCTTGCATGCTGACTGTTTGATGTTTTAATAATATTAACAACTATGTTTCTTTCCATAGTGTGGACATATTTTGGAAGATGACAGCAGCTTTTCTTAATATCAAAATAATATGGTTTTTAAAATTTATTCTGAATACAGTAACTACACCATAGGAAAGATGTAAATGAGATCAGTGCACACGATTATTCATGATACCCTAAATGAAAAATCTAGTTAATATATACATACACCATCATCAGGTCATGCAGTACATTCTGAAATCCATAAATGCAAATTCATTTGATTGAATAACAAATGAAACCTAATAATGGTTAATGAGATATATGTAACAAGTAGGATAGTGAGGTCGGCTCACTTGTTAATTCAACTTTTTGGCTTAGGCTGTTAAGAAGATGCCTACAAATTACCCGTAACATTCTCTTTAAAAGCAAGTCTTTTCTTTTTAAAAAAATCTAGCTTTATCACATGAGTTCACATGACTCTGTGCATATAATGGATTAATGTGAGGAGAAGGTTACAACATTATGCACATTTTAGTCCCATATACACCATCAGGTAAACATGGGGCTTCCCTTGAGGTGCACTCGAAAGCTACAGCTAGTCCAGAATGCGACCGCGTGGGTGATTATGGGAGCTTCCAGGTACTCCCACATAACACCTCTCCTGTGCGAGCTGCACTGGCTGCTTGTGGCCTTTCGGGTGCGCTTCAAGGTTCTGACAATCATCTTCAAAGCGCTCCATGGCTTGGGGCCTAGTTATATGCGAGACCGTCTCCTGCCCCATACATCCCTTCGTCCGATCCGCTCCCACAGAGAGGGCCTTCTCAGGGTGCCGTTGGCCGGGCAATGCCAGTTGGCGACACCCAGGGGAAGGGCCTTCTCTGTGGCGGGCCCTGCCCTGTGGAATGACTTACCCCCCGAACTACGTACCATCTCAGACTTCCGCCTCTTCTGCCAGCCTCTTAAGATGCACCTTTTCCAACAAGCTGGCCTAGCATAACCTCCCGTTTTTGACTGCTTTTAGATAGATTTTAATTTGGGGGATTTTATACTATTTTAGCACAGGGTATGATTTAATTGCTTTTTAAAATTTTGTACTTTTGTGATATTTGTTTTTTTTTTAAAATTTCCTGTGGGCCGCCCTGGGTCCTTTTTTGGAGAAGGTGCGGGGTATAAATTTGAATAAAACGAAAACTAAAACTACCACTTATGTAAAGAACTCCATGTTTAGAAAGCACCCTGTTTTTATATGTAGGAAAGATCCCATGCTCACAAATATCTAACCGTTATCCTGAGAAGAAGGAGCTATCCTTTGAGTTCACGGACTACTCTGTACATTTCTATTTTAAGAAGGGATTGTATTTGCTTTCCTTTGGATGATTTTGTTCTTACTTTTGCTAGCCTTCAATAGAAAGAGTGGTTGTATCAACAGAAGGGAATATTCGCAGCTCAAGGTTAACTGCAGAGAGAACACCAAGGACTCCAAAGAGTGGCTGTATCAGCCCAACTCAGAAAGAGGCAGCAGTAGGCTGAGTTGCAAATGAACGCTACCCGTTCAGAATGTTCCTCAGCCATAATAAATGTTCTTCCACGGTTTTTAAGCCTCTTTGCAAATAGAAAACTGGCCCAGTAAGAAAACCTACCATGCTTTTTGCTTTTGGTTGAACAAATAATATTAAGACAACACACAAATCATACAATTTGAAAAACAAAAAAGACAACCACAACCAGAAAACAATTATTGAGAGCACGGGCATATGATTTTTGTTTTTCTGTAGTTTTCAAAAAGAGGCAAATAATATGCTCTTCCCCATATAAAATGAGGGACATGTGCAGTCTTTTTTACTGTTACATGCATAGACCACACCAAATATCCCAAATAAGAGCTGGATCCTCTCACCTAGTGTTATATAGAGAAAAATCTCCATTCATTCTGTCCTGTTCTTAGACAATTTGAAAGCTTAATGGGTCACATACACGCAGACACACACACACATCTAGTTAGAGCAAACTATTCATTCATTACAGGCCAAGTTGCATTCATGCCAACAGAACAATTTGTTTTACTTTACTAGCATTGTATTCCATCAGCACAGTATTTAAAAGGATACCATCAAAAACAGTGATACAGTGGAGCCTCAGTTAATAATCAGTGAGCTATTAGGGAGCAAATTTATAATGAAACCATCCATTAATGCAGACTTCCATTAATGCATTAATGGATTTGAATGTGTTTTTGCTGGCTGTTGTGATGCCAGGCTTTCCTGTGCATTTCAAGCAAGATGAGAAAGAATAATAAAATTCATTACTTGGGAAAGCATTGCTTTGAAATCTCCAGGCTAAATTTCTCTTATGTGCATTTGAACTATATTCACAAAGGCATGGGATGAATAGATTAGATTGGATACTTTTCTTGTTCATGGCATTCATCTATTGGTGAGGTCAGAATGGGCAGTGGTTATAGCTGCCTAGATGATTCTAATGGAAACCAAGAAGGAATAGAACAGTAAATCAATTATGAACCAAAAAGAAAGAGAATATTGTTGACAATGGAGCATTAAAAGGAATAATAAATAGCCACATCAAAATTGAGCAAATCAAATTTTCCTCAAGATGTAGCATTGTGATATTTACACATTTCATTTCAGGAACACACTGCATCAGGAACACACTGCGCCATGGTGCAATGGGTAGAGTGCAGTACTGCAGGCTACTTCTGCTGATCACTGGCTGCCTGCAATTTGGCAGATCGAATCTCACCAGCCTCATGGTTAATTCAGCCTTCCATCCTTCCAAGGTCGGTAAAAGAGGACCCAGATTGTTGGGGGCAATATGCTGACTCTGTAAACAGAGAGGGCTGTAAAGCACTGTGAAGCAGTATATACTGTAAGTCTAAGGGCTATTGCTATTGCTATCTGTCCATTATTCAATATATCAAGCATATTTCAACCATGCACGATTGAATGGGTAGTTTTGGTTGCTGCAGGTCTTGAAAGAAGACATTATTTTTGCTCCTTATTCTCAGACTTTTTGAATAGGCCAAAATTCAGGCAACTACAGAACAGTTATCACACTATTTATGGCAGGATTAGGTACTGGACCTGAAAATCCAAACTGGACATGGTCAAAGTACATTTTGGCATAGAAATGAAGTACTGCTAATGTTAGTCAATAGTAGAAGAAGGGTCGGTCATTGTGATTTGTATTTCTGAAGGAAAGTTCAACCACATGCTAATCAGTATAAAGATTGTAACTCATAATTGCTGCTGAGTGCTGTGATTATATTGCCCTAGGGGCAACCCTAGATAGTATTTCATCTTACTACCTTTTCAGAAACAGATGTTCTAGATCAGCCATTTCATCTGATAACAATCATTCTTGAACAGTTTCAGATTTATTATTTGAATAACTGGAACAAATGACAAAATATTAGAAATGATAAAATGGCAAACTATGCCACTAGTTTTCATGTGTTCATGTACTTCATGCCTTTAACTAAGGTCACTCAAATAGGCAGATATTTATTATTTCTGCATTCATCTTTTTTATTTTCTTTCTTTACTTGTTTCTGTATGCATCTTATGCCCACCCTACATGCCTGATAAAGATTTGGAAAAACATGCCTAAAATAGATGTAAATGTCCTTGAGGAACTCTTCTCCACTCTTATCATTCATTTCATTTAAGATTACATTTAGAAGTGTAGGGTTCTTCATAAAATAGATTAGCTGGTTTTTTTTTAGTCCAAACAGTCAAGTGCTCTAAGTTCAATAAAACAGAAGTATATGAAACATATCTTTCCATTTGACAATAGCTTAGAAGATAAAACTAACATGATAGAGACGTAATTATATACAGGATAATTGTTATTACTAGGTTTCTCATCCAGCATGGGAGACCTAGCCCAAATTTATTTGAAGAACATTAGTCTAAAGAAATTTGCATTATTAATTTTGAACAGATTGATTTCCAAAATTTCTAAGACAATAGAATTTCCCCACAAAATTTGTTTATCAGAAATAATAATGGCAGAAGAAATGTTAGTCCCACTATATCTCTATTAAACCCCTACATTGCACCTCATCATCACTTTCACTAGTCCTCTCTGAGCACATGAAATCAGGAACTCAGTTACACACACCTGACCTTCATTCATTATTAACAAAAGCTTCATTTATCACAGGTATGATTAATATGGTAGTCTTTTTAGGGTTTCAGCATTTCAGATACTTGCCTAGGGCTTAATAGCACTGTTCCATCATTTGAGGGGCTTCTGCAAAGGCCAAGCTATTTTCCAAAGCATTTTCCAAAAGGCAAGGCAAGAAACAATGGATGGAAACTAACCAAGGAGAGAAGCAACCTAGAACTATGGAGAAATTTCCTAATGGTGGGAGCAATCAGTGGAATAGCTTGCCTTCAGAAGTTGTGTGAGCTCCATTACTGAAGGCTTTCAAAAAGAGACTAAACAACCATTTGTCTGATAATGGTGGGGGTTTTGCTACTTATAACCGTACAGTAATTTCAAAAGCACCACTGTAATTGTAATGGCAATCTAATGTATCCTAAAACTAAGCTGGAAATATGGAAACCAGAAAATCTTTTACAGAGGAAAACTTTCAAATGTTAGTGCAGTGTTCAATTTTATATGATGGGTGGATGTAAATTTCCTGCTAATTTACATCATGTGAATAAGAAATCTATTTGAAAAATGGAATAGTCGAAATGTACACCACAACCTGGAAAATGCTATTCAGAGATTATAATTCCATAGATACTATCTTGAAATTGAAAGAAGGAATGATGTCACTTTTTGGTCTTAAATTTGAGATCTCTCAATCTATGGCACTTTTGATCACAACTGTAGTCATGTAAAACAGAACTTCAACTACCCATAACAAGTTTCACTTTCCCCTCTATTGGTCTTGACTTCCCATGCATATATTCAGTTAATTTTCTTCCCTCCATGCAGAGAAATTGTGTCTATTAAGCCTTTGTTGCTTGCAGTGGGTTCTGAATCTGACAGTTCCATTAGAAGGAAAACACGGCGCTAAATGGGACACTTGCGAGGTAACAGGCAGGGATATCACAGGCGGTTGAAACTTTCCATGTCACAAAAGAGTTGTCAGCATTTAACTAAAGCAACAGTCTTCACACGGAAACATTTTTCAACGAAATGGCACCAAGTAAGAAACAAGATGCCCATAACTTTTGCCTGTAATTTGCAGGCTACATGATCAAAAACTTGTCTAGGAAAAATATCTTTCTTCAAACAAGTTGCCCGAGCATCTATTTAGGGGCATAAAAATGCTAAACAACCTCACTTTTATTGAAAGAATAAAACACAACCAAGTGCATAGTAAAGTAAAATGGTACTCTATATAATAATAGTAACATGTTATGTACCAGTACATTATTTTTGATCTCACTTTTCCTCCTAAGAGGTAACTGCACAGAGGAACTAGTGATCTTCTATCATCAATTTCCTCACCACAATCCTACTGCATATGTCAGGAGTGTCCAATGTTGGCAACTTTAAGACTTGTCGACTTCAGCTCCCAAAATTTCCCAGCCAGCAAGAAGTCCACAGATCTTGAAGTTGCTAAGGTTGTGTCTTCACCACCACTATATGTTAACTAAGGTCTTATCTACACTGCTTGATTTTCCATTGCCAGAATAGGCTGGAAATCATTGTTAGAGGCAGAAAGAGATTAAATCTCTCTCTAAGTCTCAACTTTTTTTTAAAGCAACCACAAGGAACATTTTCCTGTCTCATTCCTGAAGTCTAGTGATCTATGTTCTATTGTCTCAAGGCTTCTGTCTGCTTCAGATAGTTTACAGGCTAATTTCAATATTTCATTGGCTATCTTATAGAGCAGGGTTGGTTAACCTTTTTGGCACCGAGTGCCAAAATGGGAGTGCATGTGCGGGGGGCAGCACTGAAAACTGGAAAAGCAGCTCTCCGGTGCGCTGAACTTCTGGTTTCCAGCATGTGCATGCACACTGGTCACCTAGTCTTCTGATTTCTGGCATGCCATGCCTGCAGGCGCAAAGACCAGCCATTTGTACACCGCCATTTGTGCATTAAGTTAATTAAACTTTCAGTCCCAATCTTTTTTCTTTGCATTTCATATGTTTGGTCTGTTATAATTTGGAAATATTGAGTTACTGGGTTTTTTAAATTAAATGCTTTATTGTTTTCCCCTTTGGGAAGGGTTATCATAGGTTCATCAACATAAAGCACAATATTTAGAAATGAATCAACTGAATTGCTGGAACTTGGGTAGCATATAAATTTAATAATTTACTATTAACATTCCTGTAAAAATGCTGGGGATTTTCTTCCACATTCCTTAAAAAAAATAATGTTTCTTAACTTTTTCCCCATGTTTGCTCACACAAATGATTCTTTATGTTGCAAGCTGTAGAAAGAATATAAAATGGCAACCACACCATCAACATATTTAGTGGTGAGTTAATAACGGTAGCTGAGGTTTTGGAGAGAAATTGCCCCTGATTATTAGAAAGCAACGGGTGCAAAAATTCAGTGTCTGGAGGATAGTGGATTTTAGTGCTTGGCAATAAACTTAATGAACTTTCTAGCATGCTTTATTGCTGGGGGAAGGAACATCTCATTAAAGCAACTGATAAAAATAATCAATGCTAATTTGACTCCATTGGAACCTAACAAAAGAACTGGACCATTATATTCATTTCATCGATTTTTTAAAAAAACCCACAAATATTTATTAAATGTTCTAATCTTTTCCGTCTTTAACTGGACTCTTTTATTTCTATGAATAGAGTCTTCCACCCCAGATGCCTTATTACTGTAGTCTCATTTCATGGGTGAACATTAAAATTTTATTAATGTACTTTGCTGTACTTATAAGCTGCCTTTCTGGATTTCAGCATTTAAAATAATACCACCAATTCTTAACTTGGAAAGTTTTTTCATCATACCTAATACATTGTCTACTTCTATGTCTTATTTTGTGCTTTTAAGCATAATTTCATTAGAATGATCTCTAACAGTTTTCTTGGGAAACTGTGCCTTCTCACTGTTTGGTTGGAGAAATCTTTCCTAACTCTTAGAAACAAGATGATTATTGACACAAAGATGGAAAAATATTGACATTTCCATAGTGGAGGAATGCATCATAAAAATGTCAGAACTAGCAGCAATGGCAAAACTGCTTGGTCAGGAAGAAAACAGTTTGAAACTTCTTTTGAAAGACCGGAAATCTTTCATGAAATGTTTGCTAAAAAAGAAAAACATGAAGTGATGATTTATATATTTAATGATAGAAACAAATGACAAATAAAAAGTTGATGGGGGTGGGGGTGGGGGAAGAGTTAAGACAATAGATTTTTAATATATGAGAAGGTGTGTTTTGCAATCTTACATTTTTTTACTTTTCTTGCATTTCTCTCTTTTTTATTTCTGTTCTATATTTTTCATAGATTTGCTTTTTACTTTATGTAAAATTCTCAATAAATAACAATTTAAAAATACTGAGATCTAATTCCAGAATTATATAAAAGACATAAAAGACCAATTCATTCTTTAGATGCAGAAATCCTTATTTCTCAACCCATTGTAGCATAGTTGCTTAGCAAATATTCTGTACCTTCTGATATGGCTAGCTCTTATTTTCCTATTTTCTCATTTTTTGAAGCATGAATGAAAATTAGTATGGTCTTACTTTTTCAGCTTAATCCAATATTTTTACTATCCAGAGATCAGATCTAACTAGAAACTGGTTTCAGTGGATATTAAAAAGTCAAAAGGATATAAATCAAATAATAATAATATTCTGCTATCTTAAGAGTACCGTACTAATTAAAGCAATCAAGTTATGCCCACAAAGCCACGGCCACAGAACTGGTATTAATTATTTTTTTTAAATCCCACTACAGTATAAACTCCCTATGGAAAATAGAAAGGAAGGGAATCTCTGTCAGAGTCACCTGAAAGAATGATTATGTTCTTTCCGATGCACAGAAGCTGGGATTGTTTGGCATTTTTTCCCAGAAAAATAAAAGTTAGGCAGGTATATATCAGATACTGAGAAACCTCATCTTTCAACCGTTAGAAAGATTACTTGGATCACGTTCTCCCATAAGTGATAAATTTTATCTGGGCTGTACTGCTTCATACTACAGAAATTACCCCCTGCCCCTCAACAACTGAAAGGTCTTCCTTACAAGAAATAAATACCGTATAGCATTACTGTTCAGCATTTGTAATGTGCTATGCCATGTGATATACAAGAATATATCATTTCACTGAGATTTAGGGCACGGTATGATATTGATAGGAATATCCATCTTTGTATTTTTTGTCAAAGATAGAAGATAAGGTGATGCTTTCTTTTTAAAAAATCTGCAATAGAAATGAAGGTATTCTTTTAAATATTTTATACTTATGTACTGTATGTATGTATGTATTTATTTATTTACCATATTTTTCAGAGTATAAGATGCACAGGAATATAAGACGCACCAAGATTTTGAAGAGGCAAATAAAAAAAAAGTTTTTGCACTCTGCACACCTCCCAAAAATGGCCTGTCAAAAAAAGGACATGCATAGCATGGAGGCTTGTAGAATGCTCCTGAGGGCTGGGGGGGGGGGGGGGGGGTGGAAGGCAAAATGGGCAAAAAAATGCCATTTTTGTGTGAAAACAGGCCTGTTTTTTGTCATAAAAAGAGGGCATGTATAGCCTTTAGGATGCTTATAGAATGTTCTGGGCAGGGGGGCAAAAATGAACAAAAAACCAACCCATTTTTTGCTCATTTTTTCCCTCCCCAGCCCTCAGGAGCACTCTGGAAACCTCTTAAAGGCTATGCATGGCCATTTTTGCAAAGGGGGCAAGGTTTCAGGAGGACAAAAATGCTGTATTCAGTGAATATGACGCACCCAAGGTTTTCACCCTCTTTTTTATGGGAAAAAGGTGTGTCTTATACTCTGAAAAATATGGTATTTATTTATTCAGCTGCCCATCTCACAGACTGACTCTGGATGACTTAGGAAAAAAAACTATAAAATAAGAATATAAAAATAATCAATAATAAAATGTAATACTGTATGACTTAAAAGGCAAGGAGGGAGCATCAGATCTTATTAACAATAGAGCCTTCTCATCAACTCACCATTCCTTTAAGAATTCCATGCCTGATGAAACAACCACAGCTTGAGAGACATATGGAAAATGAACAGGGATGAAGCCAACCTCACCTCAGGAGGGATGATGAAGCTTGAGCAAGGAGTGAACCATAGCGTCTTTAAGGTATTAAAGGAACAACCCCCCACTCAAAGAAAAGTCCGTCACCACTAGAACCAACTCACATGACATTCCCCAGGCAATTAACCAGGAGAATTAGTTAACCAGGAGAGGCCTGGATCTAAGGAGCAAATGGAGCTCAGGGTCATGAGGACCCTTTCCATTTCCTCAGACCCAACAGATTCAAACTGTTTCCAGCTATCAGGGCAGGAATTTACCTTGGGCATTTTTCCTGGACCTATAACAAAACCAGCACTCAGCTGTTAATGAATTTGAGTGAATTTGTCTGATGGATGCTGAACAAACTCTTTTGCATGACTCTTCAAAGGGACCTCCAAGCCACTCTACCCAAGAAGGCACATGTCATCTGAAACAGGGCTACGTGGTCCCTATCTACAGAGGCAGTAAGAGTAGAGAAGTGTGTTGTTTCACCACCCTTATTGCCACAAGGTAGGCCTTGATAAAAGCTCTAACCCCTCTTTGATTGTGTTCATCCCCTGTTGAGTGCCAGAGGCCCTCTAGATAGCTCTTCTCCTGTTTTTCCTCTTCTCCCTCAACTATTCTGTGCACCATGGAGAGTGGTGCTATCACAAGATGGGAGAGGTTGCATAGCTATGATCCAGCCCAAGACCGCCCTCTTATTATATCATCTAAATCAGGGGTGTCAAACTGGCAGCCTGCGGGTCAGATGCATCATGCACAGGCCACGTCCACCCCAGTTCCACAAAGTGAAAAACCATCACAATATGTCACATGATGGCAGTGTGACACTGCAAGCTTGACACTCATGATCTAAGCTTTGTAACAACCATCAGGGTTTGCTACCTGGTGCTTTAGTAGTAAAATAATTTTACTGACTGCAATGGAAAGAATTTGATTAAAGGGAAAAATGGATATTTTGTAGGAACAATATGAACATCTCTGTGCTACTCTTATTACTATGTTGCTGCTTCAAACTGTGGATCATATACTGTACTAGCTTAGATAGCAAACTTGTTTTGAGGTTCAAACCATTAATATTCTAGACACTTTACAGCAGTGGGATCTAATTTTCTGATCTCATGGGGTGTTTAATACATGTGCATGCCAAGGCTGTTCTCATTTACTCCAGTCAACCTGAATGCAATCATCAAGGGACACTGCATCAATGGAAGGCTGCCAAAGTGCACTGTTTCAAATCCTTTGCAATCTCTAAAATGTTATATATTCTGTATCTGAAGAACTCATAACATACCCCAAAAGCCAGCTATGTTTCACTTGGAGAATTGAAGTATGGAACAGATTTTAGTTAGTTAATGTGAATAAGTGATAAATACTATTTCAATGGAGAATGTTTCAAGGAAAGGAAAAAAGGAAGGAGGTTTAACAGCTGACCTGTGAAGGGCACTGATTTATACAAGCAACAATAAATATGATGCAGAGATTTTCTAGTTTCGGATTAGGTTTCTCATTGCACATGAAATACATTAAGGCAGGCATTAAGGCTTTTCTAAAGACTGATAACTTTTTGGATTTGTTTTGTGTTTCTTCAAGTGACAGTGGAAGTTTCTTTAAAATTACTGATTAGAAGGAAATGTTACCCTTTCCCTTAAGTTATACTGGGACCAATCATGATTTCTCTCTACAAAACAGGAAAGGGAACCTTAAGTCATGATGCTATACGACCAAGTAACTACCTAAGCAGAAAAGGAGCTGGGCATATATGGAACCAGACTTTAATAAGAAGTCTATAAAATGAAACAAAAATGGAGATAAACACTTTTATGAGAAGTGAATGGCTATAGTTTCTCCGAATGTTATCTCCAAACCAACAGGTTTTTAGATTAAGCCATTTACTTATTTAAACTTGGTTAAAAAGTGTCTACAAAATCTAACAGAAAGAAAAATATAGCTGTTTTTGCTATTACAATCAGAAGCTCACTTTAAAGTTATTTTTTGTGATTATTTACTGAATACACATCCAGCAAAACATCTCTCCCAGTGCTACATTCAAATACAGAAGGAACTAACCAGATCTTTATTTAACACAATTGTGAGTTGTACGTTAAGGGGAAAAAATCAGGGAGGTAAATAAAGGCAGCTGTATTGATGCACAGATCAGTCTAGAAATATTGTGCCATAATCAACAGGTATAAATGCAGGGCCCTTCTTCCTGAATACATTGTGTGAAAAGAAAGATGAAGGCATATTGGCTCAGGCCTCACTATGCAACTTGGCTCAAAATATACATTTGCAAGCAATGTGTTAGTGGGCTATAGAATAGGTGACATGTGTCCTACAGGAGTGGCAAAAGCAGCCTTGATCTACCAGATAAAATAGGCAGATGGAACAAAGGTCACAGAGACTGGAACAATAAGGCAGATGGACTTGCAAGTCTCACCACTGATAGACATGTGCTGGAAAAACAGGAACCTCCAAAATTCCTGAATCTAGAAATATTGGATGATGGTTTAGGGGGAAATAGTTACAAGTTTGAAAAACATAGCAGACTGGACCTATAAGGAGAGCTTGTGGCTTAGAGCTTAAGTTAACTGCCTAATATGTAAAAACAGCCCAGATTTGAATCCCAATAAGGGTATGGTTGGCTGATGACAGCTCAATATCTTGAAATAGATCTATACTAGTCTCCCTTTATTTATTTATCAGCACAAATGCAACACACACACACACACACGTATGTGTGTGTGTGTGTGTGTATGAATTATGCTGTATCAGACATTGGACCTCTTAGCTTGCTTTGCTTGTTTGCTTAACTCAAAGTTGAAACTTTCATAGAGTATCTAGCATTTTCTGTTTTCTGTCACTAAAGCTTCTGACTGAATGCATACTGAAGCAATAACAGTCCAAACATAAATTCACTATAAACAAGGAAGTAATGAGAAGTAACAAAGTATAACACTCATTACTTTCTGTTTGTAATTAAATGTACTAAGTGTGTGTAAGTAAATGCATTAAATGTACTAAGTAAGTGTGAGTAAATGAGTTAAAGTACTTTTGTTACTTCTCATTACACTTAATTATCATTACACTATTTCTTAAGCATTCATTGTAGGGGAGAGTTGAGAAGACAAAGGCAAGTTTCCAACTCACATGCTTTAGTTAGGTAAGTCCTCTAAGGTTATCCAAACACTTTTGGGTGATTGATTCCAGTAAAGTATCCATATGTACTACACACAAGAGAGACATCTTTAAGTCTGTTAGAACATTCCAAATAAAAGTATGCTAAATTTAATTGATTTGATTTTAATTTGATTTTATTCGTATTTATATACCGCCCTATCTCCCTTGCGGGACTCAGGGTGTTGAACAGGCACTAATAAAATGACAATAAACAACAAATACAATAAAAACGTCTTAAAAATGAATTAAACTAAAATGCCTGTACTAAAATCACAGTAAAACCCCTATTAAAAGCCAAATTTAAAAACTACGCCATAGTCAAAGTTGAGAAACCTGCCCAGAAATTAATAATACATGTTTCTCATAAGATTTTATTTCATTTCAATATTCATAGCATATTATTTAATACAGGTCTACCATGCAAATTAAATACTTATATTAGTTTTTGCTAGATTAACTTCTGAAAGTCTGGTTTTTGTTTCATGGAGCACAGCAGATAAATGCAATCTGGGTTTGGGGCCTCAATGAAGCTCTGCAGAATAGAAAATAGGATGGTGTAGAAATTTCAAGGAAAAGTAAGGGCATCTGAGGCAGGTTTTCATGTTAAGTTTAAAAACAGAAGGGTGAAAAATTGCTCTACTAGTTTCTCATTTTGCCAAAAAAACCAGTGTATCTTCTGGACATTTTTCCAGCATTATTATTATTTTATTCCTACAACTAGACGTGAAGGCTAGCAGAGGGCTGCAACTTTATGCTTTTTTTCCTCTTTGTTTTATAACATCCAATACAGAAAATGAACATCCTGAGGATTAAAGGTGTGTGCATATCCAGTCATGTGCTATTAAGGTACTCACGGTCCTTTCTGAATAGCCATTCCAGATTTTGCAGCAACAACTGGCATTAATTTAATAGGTTGCACCTGAGGACAGTTTCTGCAGTGATTGCCCTCTTTGAAAATGTATCTGCATAATTGAGAAAGCAGGGATTATAATATTTATTTTACCCATGCTATCCACTCCTAACTGAATCAGTAAGTTTTGCATCTGCCTTTGCCTTAGTGCTCTGAGTGACAGTCAAATGTATCTAGAATATTTTAAAGATGATAATTGTGGAAGACATATGTTATTTTATGGTTTCTTGGTTTTGTTTTTCTTAATTCCTGAATGTTAAATCCCTCTTAAATGCTCTTTCCCATACCTATTATTCACATTGCACAACAGTGCTTTCCTTAATTACCCATTTCCCCTACATACAATACATTTCCCTCTATAGTTTATTTCCTTTCTCACCTCAGTTGTTTTCAACCTTTCATATCTTGGGAAGGGCTATTGCATCTGGGCTGCAGAAATATGGATGACAAATGGATTAAATAGAAAGTTAGTTTTCTGGTATTTCTTTCTTCCATCTAGTGGCTCTCTAGATTTTTGCAGCCCAAATATGATAGCCATAACTTAAATCCATCTGTTGTGCTACTAAGAACTTTGGGTTCCAATGTGGCAGGATTAAAACTTTATTTTTTTAAAAGACATTGTTTACAAAAATGTTGCTATTCTATTTTTATATTTGATAAATATAAATGGAAATATTTTCCATTCATAAAGTTTATGACTTTATGAATGGAAAATTTGGACTATATAAATATTTCAGTGGCTTACCTTATGTTCTACGGACATAGTTTCTGAGTCCTACTAGCGTTGTTTGGTCATTTCCAAATTATCCATGATCTGACCGATACCATTTCAGCAGGAGTGTCTGTCAGGAACTGCTTCTTATTCTTGTAAATTCATGCTTGTGCCATCAATTATACAATTTAGTCACCTTGTCTCCTGTCAAATTGTTTGGGTCACTATTTGACACACCTTGTCTCCTGTCAAATTGTTTAGCCACTATTTTCCAATGATTCTTGATTTCACATTATGTATCCAAAATATTTAAGCTTTAGATTTACTATGAGTGCTTCTAATAAACAGTCTAGCTTTATTTTGCAAAATCATAGGGCTTGAAAAGACCCCTCTCCAAGGCAGGAGTCCTTGTACCATCCCACTCAAATGGTTTTCTTACAAAAAACCTCCAGCAATGAAGCACTCACAACTCCGGGAGGCATGCTGTTCCCTTGATCGTTGATTCTTACTGTCAGGAAATTCCTCCTTATTTCCAGATTGAATCTCCTTGTGATGAGCTAAAAGCCTCCTTATTGTTAGAATCCAAATATGTAGTCTGAGAGGCAAACCTGAGGAGGTGATAGTAGAAACGTTGCAGTGGGAAAAGTATGAATTATAGCCTCCTGTACTTTCTCTATACCGTCTCCAATAAATCTTTTGAAATATTTTTCCCTGCAGAAAGTAATTACTTTTGCTATAGTTGCATGCGTGTAACACATACTTCTGTCTTTCCTTTACTGCACTAACAAATTAAGGAACCGTCTACTGCAGGGATCTCCAACCTTGGCAACTTTAAGTCTGAAGGACTTCAGCTCCTAGAATTCTCCAGCCAGCTTTGCTGGCTGGAGAATTCTGGGAGCTGAAGTCCTTCAGACTTAAAGTTGCAAAGGTTGGAGACCCCTGGTCTACTGCAACCATAGGGATCTGTTAGAAGTCATAGTTTCCAACAGAAAAAATAAATAAATAAGTAAATAGTTGTGTGAAAATGGTTATCAAGCTTTAATGTGAAAATAATATGCATTACAAATAATCAGTAGTGGCCCATTAAGTCTTTTGGGTTGGGCCTGTTTCCTGTTCTTCTTGAGTTTTTGAAGACATGTTTCTTGTGGAGATAGGAATTCAGAAGAACCCAGAAGGTGAGCATTGGAATATTGCCCCTGTGTTTGATGTGCTAATCAAATGAAGCTGCCTAACCATGCCAGGCTGTGAAACCCAATTTATCAGGTGCCACTCCAGTCAACTTTATAACACCTTGTCTATATGTTTGCTGCAAGTCTTACACCTATAGGAATTAATCCTGAGCAAAAATCACATTTTCAAGGGGAGATAAGGAGTAAAGAAAGGAGAATTTTTCATTAAAACTATTTCAAGATCAAGTGACAGCCGTGGCCAGGAGGGCGTTTTACCAGGTTCGCCTGGTCCGCCAGTTGCGTCCCCTATTGGATCGGGGTGCCCTTTGCACAGTCACTCATGCCCTCGTGACATCCCGGCTGGACTATTGCAACTCTCTCTACATGGGGCTCCCCTTGAGGTGCACCTGAAGGCTTCAGCTAGTCCAGAATGCAGCCGCGCGGGCAGTTATGGGAGCCTCTAGGTTCTCCCATGTAACACCGCTCCTGCGCGAGCTGCACTGGCTGCCTGTCGTCTTTCGGGTGTGCTTCAAGGTGTTAGTTACCATCTTTAAAGCGCTCCATGGCACGGGACCTAGCTATCTGCGGGATCGCATTCTGCCTCATACATCCCTGCGACCGATTCGCTCCCACAGAGAGGGACTTCTCCGGGTGCCGTCCACTAGGCTGTGCCAGCGGGCGACGTCCAGGGGAAGGGCCTTCTCTGTGGCGGGCCCGACCCTCTGGAACGACCTTCCCCCCGAAATCAGAACGACCACTGACCTTCGCTCCTTCCGACAGCTTTTAAAAACTCATTTCTTCCGTTTGGCTGGCCTAGAGTAATTTTAATTAGTTATAGTGTTAAGGGGTTTTAGGGACAGTTTTTAGTTTTTATAGATGTTTTTAGCGCAGGATATGTTTAATTGTGATTTTAAATTTTGTACTCTGTGTTTATTGTTTTTTAATTCTCCTGTGCCCCGCCTCGAGTCCCTCTGGGGAGAGAGAGCGGGTTATAAATAAAAATTTATTATTATTATTATTATTATTTCATAGTAACATGGGTCTCTTTTAATATGATAACGTTTTCTCCAATATAACTCTAAAATGATTCAGTATTTGGATTTCATGGGGGAGTTTGCTCAGGGCAAGCTAAAGGAGGAAGGGCTCTGATTAAGCTGAAAACCTCATTACATCATTTCTCAGATATTGCAAGATAATTCATTCAAACTAAGAGAATTCAATATGCTGGTTCATCACTGATGTTTGACACATTAAGCTGTCAGAGCCTTCACAAGTGGCAGTGGAAGCTAAGTAGGATCAAGTCTGGTTACTTTTTAAATGAGAAACCATCAGGGAATTCCAGAGCCGTAGGCTAAATCTGGAAGGTAAACGCATCATGGAAAAATCACTTCTGTATTGGATGAGGCCTTGATATCACCAGAAGTTGAGTTCAGTTCAAAGGCTTGAATTGAATTGAATTGGTTGGGATGAAATTGGACACAGCCAGATATTTCACCTTGCCTAGCTTTGCTCAGGTGTAGGTCTTCCTATAAAATTTCCTTGATTTAAGGACTAACATCATTTTTAGCAGTAACATCCTTACTATATTAACAGACAGGGGGGAAAATAGAAGAGGACATTTATTCATATTAAGTGGATTCAATGAAGCTCAGTTTAATACATTAAATGGGATCCCAAAGTAGTTGCACTTGAAAGCCCTGAATTTTATTTCCTGCCTTTTCCGTCACTCACAAGAAAACAGTGGAACCACCGAAATGGCATCAGTTTGTTTCTCTGTTTCTCCTAAAAACATTGTAACTAGAAGTAAAAAGAAGACACCATGAGAAGATATTTCCTTTTTTTATATATATATATATATTTTTATTTTTTTAAACACTATAACAAAAATAACATATACAGTACAATACAATACACTATTTCACCCAGTGCTATACAATGGAAAGCAATACAATGGAAAGGACATTTCCTATCAATTACACCATAGTTGTAGTATTGTTCTGGCTGCCTGTCGTCTTTCGGGTGCGCTTCAAGGTGCTAGTTGTCATCTTTAAAGTGTTCCATGGCTCGGGACCTAGCTATCTGCGGGATCGGATCCTGCCCCACACATCCTCACGGCTGATTAGCTCCCACAGAGAGGAACTTCTCCGGGTGCCGTCCACTAGACTTTGTCAGCGGGCGACGCCCAGGGGAAGGGCCTTCTCTGTGGCGGGCCCAGCCCTCTGGAATGACCTTCCCCCCGACATCAGAACAACTACCGACCTCCGCTCCTTCCGTCAAAAACTCAAAACATACTTTTTCTGCTTGGCCGGCCTAGGTTAGTCTCTACCTTTGGGGTGTTAGGGAATTTTAGTGCTATAACTTGGGGATTTTAGCGCAGGGATAATTCTAATTTAATTCGTTTTTATTCACTGTATTTATTCTATGTATGTATTTTTTATAGTATTTTAATCTTTTCCCTGTGCACCGCTCCGAGTCCCCTTGGGGAGAGGATGCGGTATATAAAATAAATTTATTATTATTATTATTATTATAGAACTTACATTTTTACTGAGGGGTAGTGGTGGAAAGAAGCTTGCCCAATATAGATTTGAATTTGTAAAATATTTAAGTTGACTTCTTGACTAAAGGCTTATGCATTTGCTTATGCATTAAAATAGATTTCCATTTCAGATTTTAGATTAAAAATAGGATTCAGAATAGGATGGAAGCATCTGAAAGTAATGTTTATAGTTAAAGAGTATGGTAAAATGCTGTAAACAATTATAAATGCAATTTGGTGCTGTTGTGTTTTTTTTTTAATTGGTACTGCTTTGTTTTCATATTTTCTATCTTCAGCAGTTCTTGTTTCCTCCAGAATTACTCACACTGGATGAGAATATGTGATATACCGTCCATCAATGAATTGTATAGAATCATAGTAAGGTGTAATCAATCAAGTCTCCCAACACAATGAGGTCATTAAGTGTAAATGAACATAATAAATCGTAAATCAAAAGTAAAAGGTGTTTTTTTCTTTTCACTGCTAAAAATACTCAAATATTCTGAGTAGCTTTACGTCATGTCTAATATAAATATAAAAATTGAAATTTACATAATGAGTCTGAATATAATATATGCTCTAATGTAAGAAATCAGATTTGGTTTAATAGCTGATGAGAGAAAGAGAACATTAAGTGAAATTGGAACAAACAGTTCTGATGGTCCTCCTAACAGCATTAATGGGGAATGCATAATGAAATACACAAACACACACACAAATTTTACAAGGACAATTCACATTTTTTTCTAAATAGGTCAATTAATATATTTATACTCTGCAGCATTTTACATATATCTACTTAAAACTATGTATCCTGCCATTTCCACATTTATCTTTCTAAGAAAATCAGCATGAAATGTTTCATATATTGCCGTGTAGAGCCAGCGAGCTGGTTGTACTGTCTGTGATGTATGGATTGCAAATGCTGTTGATGATATTTTTATGGTTTTAATCTTCTTAAATATGGTGTTATGCTTTATTTGTATTTTGTGGTTTATATTTTGCTGTAGTTTTTAATTTTGCAATTTGTCCAGATTAATGCATGTGAGGTGGACAGCTTTATAGACTGAGCGACTGAGTGACTGACTGACTGACTGACTGACTGATTGATCAAATGAATGAATGAATGTTGTTCTCATTGAGTTAGGTTTTTGGGGTTTTTTTAAGGCAAGATTTGAGGCTGGCCTAACTTTGTAAATCCATGTGCCATATTTCTCTTAGATATTGCCTGGGATGAGTGGGGCGGGGGAATACATTAGAAAATAAGACTTGCATGTAGAGATTTTAACAGCATGAGATGTCAGAACCAAAGCAAATATAAGCAAGGAAAAAGATAATCTTGTAAGTGTCATAATGTCTCCATGCTTGTATCTTCTGAATAGCTCTGAAAGTTACTTTTAACACCTCCATAGCATATTTGTATTTAACACTTACCTTATCCAATGATAAATCTATGGAAAGTGTGTTATTTGCCAAAGACAACAAAACTGTCAAGACAGTGAGTGGTGTTAGATTATTTTGTCATTTACTTTGAAAGATCAAGATTTCAAAATATCAGCTATAGCAACTGAGCAAAAAACACATATTTTTAAATGAATTTCTTAAATTTCACAGCAAAGTCTAGGCACAATGTTCTTATCAGGATAAACAAAGATTAGTAAAATAAGAAAGCGAAAATAGCAGGAAAATATTATATTAAATAGTGGCTGATCCTTGAATGGCTAAACAAATATTAAGCCAAAAGTGAAATGACTCTACAATGCAACTTGCCTTCATAATATATAAATCTGCTTATAATATTAGAAGCAGAAGCAGCACTATTTCAAGCTTATAGCGCAAAGTCAGGGTTTGAGGCTAACCGGATATAATAAAAATATAACAGCGGAACTAGATGGCTATGTTATCAATAGCAGGAAACATAGATGAATGGTATACTTTTTTTTCTCATGTATTGAAAAAGGCTGTCATCACAATTTACATCTATATTGAAAAGTATATAAAAATATGTGAAATGTGATGAAACTAAGAACAAACTGTTTCATTTCTGAGAGGGGTTCCTGTGTTAGCTTGGCACAAAGTCTCACCCAGCAAGAAATGAGACAATTTGGAATGATTTTTAACTTATTTAAAGTCAGGCAGACACTCATCTTGTGTTTCCATCAAACAAAATGTAATATCTTCTCTAATACATTGTTTGAGAACTCGATGTGATGCTCTTTAGAAAACAGAGGAGTTTACAAAAGGGTTATTAAAAATACTGCTATAAAATAACAGCATTGGATTAATGGATAGTAAGTCAGTGGTAGGATTTAGCCAGTTCGCATCACTTCAGGAGAATCAGTTGTTAACTTTCTGAGCAGTTCGGGAGAACCATTTGTTAACTGTCAGCCTCTGCTTTGCTGCTTGCTTCGGCTGCCATTGAAACAGGGAGGGACTTTGATATTTGGGAATGGGACTATATGGTGCAGGAGGGCGAGTTGGAGAAGGGAGTATGCTCTCACCATCTACTTTGCATACCGCTGGCTGATGCCTTGCGGTGGTCAAGGCCAACAGTCTTGCATACCATCCTGATGATGCTCCTGGAGATGCAACCCACATGACACCTAAGGGAATTGCGCATTGGACAATAGGAAGGGGGTTGTTGGGGGGAGGGGGCTGGACATATATTGATATGTATGATTTCGCGTGCTGGGATCTCAGACCTTGCTTTACTTCGCTGCTATCTTTTCAAAAACAGTAAAAGTACTCTTAATTCTTTCAAATGGTGTTGAGTGGTTTCTTTCTTGGTTATCGTTAGAGGCAGACCTGACATTAACTTTCTGAGCAGTTTGGTGAACTGGTTGTTTGAAAAAATGATTAGGGCAGAGAACCAATTGTTAAATTATTTGAATCCCATCACTGTAGCAAATCCATTATCAAATCAAAATGTTCCCAATATTGAAAACTGCATTCTTTTCTATGGGTGGCAAGAAAATAAGGTATAGGAAAATCTGTATTGTCATTATAATCACACTTAAATCTAGATCCTTTTTTCATTTTGACAGATTATTTATATGATAAAGTTTTCTCTCTTGTAATAACTGATATTTTTCATTCTTCCTCCTCCTCACCATTATTTTGCTTATGCATCAGTTGATATGTTTATGTGACATTCCTTTCCTTTCTCAGTTTGTCCATTCCTTCCTTTCACAATAGGTATTATATTCCAACCTTGTATTTTGCTGAAATAAACCTGTGCAATTCCTTAGTTGTGCTAATTTGAATTTATTCCTGTGTCCATTCATTTCTTCCTCCTGCAAAGAATGACCTAATTAATTTCCATGTTTATTGTGAGGGCAGCTTATTAGTCCAACATAGATCTAAGCCTTTGGCAAGGCAACATTTCAAATTCTATTTGATAATGTCTTGATTACTTCAAAAATTGAGTGGCTTAACCCTTGGTTTCCCATATATTCATCCATTCCAAATGTGTGTGGCAAAAGAAATAAAGTCACCACATAAAGCACAAATAATAAATTCTAGCTAAGAAATCTAATATTTACAAGACAACATTTTAACACATACAATCTTGGTAGAAAAAGAAGTGATCTGTTCTCTGGAATGACAAGAAGAAATAAAAGTACCTATTGATAAGGGTTGCTTTTGCCAACTTTATGATAGCAAATTGAGGATTGGCTATGTTCAGGAAAAACATGGCAGAAAATGGAATGTGGTAATAATTGGCTACTCATAAATTATGTGGTAAAAGAAAGGGATATGGGGTCAAGAATAAATAGTTGCTTGAATGAAACTAGAAAAGCTCTATGCTAATTTGTTCAAAACTTCACAGGTTTCATTCTCTACTAATCCTCTACTAATCTTCTACTAATGCTCTACTAATGACAAGTAAGTTAATGTTTACTTTAGTATTTATAATACAAATCCATAAAAACTTATTGGTTCAGACCAATGGCTGATCCGTTCCAACATTCTGTATCCCACAATGTCCAACCAAATGTATCCTGAAATCTCTCGTGGATGTGGCACTTAAGATGTGCTGCCGAGCCTGAGAAATAAAGAGCAAGGAAGATTAATAGATATTTATAGCCTTGGCTACCTGTCCCTTTGCTTACTTGGGTGCATGGTACCCATAATGCACCCGAGTCAGCATTGTGGTAAGAAACAAAATGTTTTCCTCAGGTGAGCTCTATTTTGCCTGATTGCTGCCTTGTCGCAGTAAATAAGTCTTGTGTTTTGGGATTGGAACTCTGCTTTTCCACATCACATGAAACAAAGTGTATTAATTTATTTTTTAGCGTAAGAAACTTCAGTGTGGTTTAGTTTAGTTTTGCATATTTGATATTTCAACAGCCTTGAAATTTAGTTACAGAGTCATACACTCTAGATCAGGGATGTCCAAACTTGGGAACTTTAAGACTTGTGGACTTCAACTCCCAGAATTCACCAGCCAGCTATGCTGGCTGGGGAATTCTGGGAGTTGAAGTCCACAAGTCTTAAAGTTCCCAAGTTTGGACATCCCTGCTCTAGATGAACTTGTTCAAAAACTGCCAGCATAATATGATAAAATATAAGCTGTATATTCACCTCTTGTGTTCATAATTGGTGACAAAGAGGATCCCTTTATATTTGTGATCTTTCAGTAGACTATAAGGCAGGCTGCAAAGCCACATGATGCAAAAATATCAACATAATCATACAACTTCCTTTTTATTTTTAAAAGATCTACCCTTTCTCAAGAAAGCTTCAAGAACTTTGCCTTGATTTATGAGATGCTTATCAAGTCACAATTGCAATTTAAAACAAACTCTAATTGAATATATGAATTCATTAACATGGGGCAGATGGGTTTCAAATTGTCTCTTGAATGCAAGGTCATCTCTTCAATTTTAAAACTTTTTAAATTTGTTTTTCATAATTACTGCCATGTAATGTACTGAATGAATGGTGATACCTCCAAGTATGATCATTTGATGTACAAGATCTTTGTCTGTAATTACAGGCCAGCATGCCAGACTTCATCTGAAGTCATAAACAAAGAAAAAAGAATAGAAGAGAGTTGATTGAAATGTCAAGCTACTTCATCTTTTTCATATAAAGCATCAAGCACATTTAAAAAAAAAGAATCAGTAGCAAATAGTTTGGCCTTTCAGTTTTCCTCGATTTTCATTTCATTTTTATTTGTATACTAAAAAAGGTCATGTCACCATAGCACAGATTTTCACATTAGCCCACTGTAATCTGATATTATAGAGCAGTGATGGCTAACCTTTTTCGGATCACGTGCCAAAAGTGGGGGGAGAGCAGGGTGGTCATGTGTGGCCATGCCTACACCCATAAATCTATCTGTGCGACCACCCGCACGCATGTACGTGTGACCCCCACCCCTCCTAAAGGCTCAAAAGGGAGAAAAACGCCCTATAGGCAAACTGGAAGTCACTGTTCCTGAACTTCCAAATTGCCTGTAGGGCCGTTTTTTGCCCTCTGGAGGCTTCAGGGAAGACTCTGGAGGGTGAAAAATGCCTGAAAAAGAAGGCTGAAGTCACGTGCGCGCTGGAGCTGCCAGGGCAAAGCCTCACGTGCCCTAAGGAATAGTTCCACATGCCACCTGTGGCATACGTGCCATAGGTTTTCCATCACGGTTATAGAGGTTAAAGTCCGATACAATTTTTCATGATTTGTACCCGCAAAGACACATGCTGATCAGAAAAATCAACCTGTGTTTTCTACATATTCCAAGACAATTCTTTTATATGGAAAATTTTTTAAATGTTGGTTGTGGGGTTTTTTTTAGAGAAAAGATCTTTAAAAGGTAATATTTGAATCTACATTGTAATAAAATGTACATTGAATAACATAAAACAGCTGTGTTGGCGCAGTGGTTAGAATGCAGTATTGCAGGCTAACTCTGCCGACTGCCAGCAGTTTGATTCTCACCAGCTCAAACTTGACTCAGCTGTCCATCCTTCGAAAGTCAGTAAAATGATGACCCAGATTGTTGGGGGGCAAAATGCTGACTCTGTAAACACTTAGAGGAGGCTGTAAAGCACTGTGAAGTGGTATATAAGTCTAATATACAATAGCTATGGCTATCGTTATTACTATATTAAAAAGGATGATGACTGAATAATTAAAGACTCTGAACTTGCCAACTGGAAAGCTGACAAACTGGATTCAAGCACTGTACAACAGGGTGAGCTCCATTATCTGCCCCAGCTCCTGCCTAACTAGCAGTTTGAAAGCATATAAATGTCAGTAGATAAATAGGTACCACTTAGGTGGGAAGCTTCTGTGCACCTTGGCATATAGTTATGCTGGCCATATAACCACAGAAATGCCTTCAGACAATACTGGCTCCTTCAGTGAAGAAACAAAGATGAGTACCACTCCCTAGAGTCAGAGACGACTGGACAGGGGAAATATTTACATTTACTTTTAAGATATTTTTATAGAGGTCTTTAGAAAAATTCTGATTAATAAGAGAACCGGCATAAATATGAAACAACAGGAACTGTTCTGAAAGGTACTGATTAATTTGTCCTTAAATGGGACAATGAAAGTTGCTTTATACTACTGGCAGCTGAGTTTTTTCTATTTTGAATGGCAATAACAGGTCCACAGCAGTGGTGAAATTCAAATATTTTTACAATTGGTTCTGTGTCTTGGTGGGCTTGGTGTGGCATGGTGGGTATGGCTTGGTGGGCATGGCAGGGGAAGGATACTGCAAATTCATCATTCCCACTTTACTCTGGGGCCAGCCAGAGGTGGCATTTGCCAGTTCTCTGAACTACTCAAAATTTCCGCTACCTCTTCTCTAGAACCTGTAAGAACCTGCTGGATTACACCCCTCGTCCACAGAATTTCCAGAAGAGTTCTTCCAGGTCACTTTTACTGGATCCTTCATATGGAAATTCAGAGAAGAAACCTATGGACACCCAGTATCCAGGTTTGGTACTCTGTTTTGAGCTACCCTCTTTCCATTTTTTTATCAGTCAAAGTTCAGCTGTCTTTAGTGGTACAAAGTCAGAAACACAAGAAGTGCAGATTTCTCAGAATTAAAATGCAATTATTAAAGGAATCATCTTATTTAGATTGTCCTTCTTTGCACCTTTTATTGTATTAATAGGATTACTCTTCTTGAGAAGGAATGAAGAGAATCATATGATAGATTTATATAAAGGAATACTTATCAATTTTTCATGTTTTTGAGAAGCAATATGCTAGGTTAAAATTTTCATCGAGCCATAACTTTCTCTTTTTGAAGTCATTTTTTAATCATCTTTTGTTAGTTTACGCCTGCTTATTGTATTGGATTAAAATAACAAAAGTTTAAATAGGGTCTGAAAAAAATCCCAGATGCAGTAAATTATAGTTTTATGTTAGAATAATGTATGAAGTAATAGCTTGACTAGTTTCAAGCAAATTACACATTTGCATGATTGTAAGTAATAGTGTTATCTCAAAACACTGGCTCTACTTCCAGCAGCTTTCTTTATACAAATATAATTGTTTGTGTGCATATGTATTTTAAAATTATACAGTCATCCAATTATAAAAATTGGACCAAGTCAACACAAAAAATATTTAGCTTATACAGTAATCACTTTTGTAATACCATTCATTTTACTAAATGTTAATATTATTTGTTTATTTATTTATTAAATGTATATGCCACTGATTTCACCAACTAGAGATTGATCATGTCCAATAGGCTTAAACTTCTTCCAAAGCTGAAGATGACCTGTATAACAGCTTTCTGTTCCTTTTATCCTACCTTTCTAGAGATGAACATACAATCTTATTGGCGGATCAAATGAGGCTAATATTTTCAAACTCACTATTTTAAGGTCTAATAACCCATTTTAAATCCAAATAAAATCCAAATTCCAAAAACTATCTACCCACACAGACATCAAATAACACCAATTTTATTGGAGCAATGCACAAATTATTAGCCACACTACTTCTCCCCTTCCCAAGTTTATTAAAGCCCAGCATTCCACAAGCAATTCCATCAACAGACACATTGACCTACAACCAGCCTACAAACCCCTCAGAACTAAATTCAACTGCACAGCCAACCAGAGACAGCATTGACCCTCAACCAACCCATGCAATCTCTCCAACCAGCACTTCACCTCCCAATAACTCTCATCTGATATGACCTCCCCATCAAAAGACCCATCACAAGACCTTCACTTATGACCCACACCTGACCCATCATAAATCATCACTTGACATAACCTACACTTGATCCATCACATGACTCTGACCTGATATGACCCTCACTATCACAAGACCACATGAAGTCCTTATAAACTGAGGAACAATAACACTGACATCCCCTAAACTCCACTGAAAATGTTACGCAGCCTGGTAATGAAATATTTGGAAACTAACTCACAAGCTCAGAGAACCAACTTCCAACCTCATCCTACACCCGACTTACAGATATTTGCCGCCATAGCATCCAAATACTATACTTGCCAAGAAAACACATCCATGTACTTACCTGGAATGAGCTTAACTTTAGCAAAAAAAATTGGATTATCACAATGAATTTATATCACTAGTTTATACAATTACTCAGGGGTTGTTGCACTCTACTAAAGAAACAATTTCTCTTCTTCTATACAAACTCCATCAATCAAAGCTTTCTTGGCAGGATCCTGATCAGTTCTAACCGATTCCAAATATGTCTGGGCTTGTGCTAACATTGACTTCCTTTAGTCTCACTTTTCCTTTGCTGTGGAATCTATATACTGCCAATACCCTTGTGTGTGCTTGATATTTGTAACCTTCAATTGGGCGAAATGCTGCATCATGAGGAAAAACAAAATAAAAAATATAAATGAAAACAAAAATAAAATATAAAATAAAATAATAAAAAATATAAAATATAAAAGAAAATTAAAATAAAATAAAATACAAAGCTGCGTATCTCAAATGAACTGACTTACAGAATGCTAGGATGCATTATGCCAGAGGGAATGACATTTGGGAAATATTTTGCCTGGCTGCTGTTCAATAGTGCCACCACATTGCCATAGTCAGCTGTAGTCATGTGATCTTCATTTTCAACATTTATTTATCTATCAAATTTAAAGCCTGCACATCACTGAAAAAGTGACTCTGAGAGGTGTACAATTCCCTAATTCTTTGCCACCCATGGTCATTCTCTTTCTGTGTTTAGGTAAATAAATATCTATGAACCAGTGACATAGTGGGTCACAGCTTGTCTAGTGATTAATATGATTCTACATATCTAGAGTATCATTCAGAGTTGAGACATGGCTGAAGAGTATGGTTAGGTTTGAGAGTATGGTTGTCAGATCATATAATTAAGGCACCAAAGTGTATAATAATAATAATAATAATAATAATAATAATAATAATAATAATAATAATAATAATAATAATAATAATAATAATAATAATAATAATAATAATAATAATAATAATAATAATAATAAATTTTATTTATAACCCGCTCTCTCTCCCCGAAGGGACTTGAGGCGGGGCACAGGGAAATTAAAAACAAATTGACACAGACAAAGTACAAAGTTAAAAACACATTAAACATATCCTGCGCTAAAAACATCTATAAAAATAAAAACTATCCCTAAAAACCCCTTAACACTATTAAATTTACTTAATAAATTTATTAAAGAGCTTTAATCATCATCATCATCACCATCACCATCACCATCATCATCATTTTAGCATTGTCGATTCACTGCAGGATGAAGGCCTCTTCCACATGTTTCCAACCAATATGATCCTGAGCTTTCTTTTGCCAATTGGGCCCGCAATACTTGCTGATGCCATTGATCCATCTTGTTTAGTGTCTTTCAGGGACACTTTTTAACAATTGGGATCCATTCTATGATTGCATTGGTCCATCTGTCATCAGAAATAGAAATGGGCTGGTCACATAGCAAGAAGAACTGATGGCAGGTGCACTAAGGCAGACTTTAATCATATAGTCATTGAAAGAAGTATAGTTTCCTGGATGAAAATCTGGAGATTATACAAATAACAATATAAGCAGTATATATGTATGTATGTATTTATGTATGTACGTGTATATACATATACATAAAGTTGTAGTGTGCAAGTCTGGACAAAATGTCATCCAATATTCTGTGCTTTCATTGCTTATTCTGAAACTGAAGTCATATTATTGACTTCTGAGTTATTTTTTAAAGAAATAATAAATATAAATTGAGTATATCATTAGACTGGAATATTCCACTAATTTTCCCATTAGGTTTCACTCTGACTGTCAATTTGGGAGGAAAAAGCTAATTGCCACAAGAGAGAGAGAGTGGGGGAAGGAAGAGAGAGAGGGGGGGGAGGGAAGGGGGAGAGAGAGAGATAGGAAATGATAGGAAATGAATAAGATCTGGTCATTTTCCCCTACAATAATCTCACCCTTCCGATTCCCCTTTAATACCTGAGTTGGACTTGGACTTTTGGCCTTTCAAAAAAATTGGCCCAGCTTAGCCCAATTTGTTGTTGTTAGTCGCAAAGTCATGTCCCACCCAATAGACAACGTTTCTCTGGCCTTCCTGTCCTCTACTATCCCCGGAGTCCATTTAAGCTCACAGCGACTGCTTTATTTATTTATTTAGCAAATTTATATACCGGATCTATCTCCCAATGGGACTCAGGGAGTGCTTCAGTGACTCCATCCAGCCACCTCATTCTCTGTCATCCCCTTCTTTTGCCCTCAATCGTTCCCAGCATTAGGCTCTTCTCCAGTGACTTAGCTCAGTTATAATGTTATAACTCTTTTTATACCTATAGATTTGAATGGCATTAAAAATGTCTAGAAATAAGGGGAGTTTTCAGTCAGAGTTACAAAGTTACTCATACTCCAATAGTAAGGTGAAATATAAGCATACCTTTAACATCCTTGCCCTCCAAAACTCTGCAACCATGTGATATTAAAAACTACTTATCAGCTTAAAATTTCACATGGCACAGCACTTACCTCAAATTATTTATTTACCCGGATACTAGTTTTGTGCTACCCAGAGCCTAGAGGGTGATAGATGGATAACCTCTTTAAATATAGATCAATATGCATATATTGACAATTAGCAAACGGATGGGGCATGAGAAAGAATAACTGCTGAAGAGGGCAGTGTGGACATCAGCAGGAGATTTGTTATGTATACCCACAAGTGTTCTGAAATCTGCTTCGCTTTATATTTTAAATAATACTTTCTACATTTTAAATCATGTATAATACAGTGCCCTGTATTGCGATAGCTATATTGCATTGACATGGATTTAATATCTGAATGATAATATTTAAACCATGAAAGAAAAAAAGATAGAAAATGCTACATAAAATATATAAGGCCTTACAGCATGAAGATACCTTCAGATTTCTCTGTCACTTAGAAACATTAATAAAAACTCATCTCATATTGATTTTAGTTTTGAGATCACAGAATTTGAAAATAGTATTCAAGGAAGAACTATATTTTTGAAGTTAAACTTAAATGTGAAAGGGATACAGAAGACAGAGACTGAGGAAAATATTCATTTCTTTCATTTCTTGAATGGTGTAATACTACTAAAGATGAAATATAATTATTATGCTCATAGACTGAATACTAAAGCTCCTACTTTTCATTAAAGTTATCTCTTCTTTCTTGGATGTCAATTATAAATGGGCAAAAAGATTTTTTTCTCTCTCTCTCTGATTATATACATGCCTCTTGAATTATATTCTTCACAGCTGTTTTATAAGCTTATTTAGGCCATCATGTAGTGTAATAACAGCACCGTAATTGTGATAGCTACTTGTTCTGATTTGTAATTATATTCCTATCATTGGCATTTGCCAGATTGTCTAACAAAGTGACCCTGTCATGTGGCCTATGTCCAACTACCATCCTACAAAGAAGTGGAAAAATAACAACAAGGCCACGTGTGTATGTGTGTCCATGTCCCTGAAGCCTCTGAGGAAACTCCGTATAGATCTACCTTAGCTTCTCCACTAATGATTCAGAATCACCCAGCCAATACTATGTATGCTATCCAAAGGTGTACAAGATGATACAGTAGATGGGTCAGGCAATAAAAAAAACCCTCTCTTCATTATTTCAGTATATTCAACAGTGGATGGAAGACAGTATTAAGCCAGTAGCAGCGATCTTATCTTTGTCCTCCTGCTTTTGTCTGTGTGGACAGGAAGGCCAACATAAAAGCATATTAAGCAGTGGTCACTTATTTTAACAACCATTACATCTACATTTATTAAATTCACGCAAATTCAAGCCTTAGGCAAGGCAGCCTTTAACATAAGGAAAACAAATTCGATTTCTTCTTGATTTACTTCAGAAACTGAATGGTTCCCCTTTTGTCCTCCATTGATTCAGTCATATTGAAGATTTATGTGGCAAGACAAATAAAACTAGGGCTTAAACACAAAGAAGTCAAGGGAAAATGTGATTGTTGTTTAAATCACATTACTAGCCTTTTTTTCTTTCTGAGGGCATGTGGCTACTGTACTAATTGCCTAAGTTGATTGTATCTAGTTCTATCTTTGTATTCTTCCTTACCTTCATCTAAAAAAAATCTTTTTGCCCATTTATAATTGACATCCAAGAAAGAAGAGATAACTTTAATGAAAAGTAGGAGCTTTAGTATTCAGTCTATGAGCATAATAATTATATTTCATCTTTAGTAGTATTACACCATTCAAGAAATGAAAGAAATGAATATTTTCCTCAGCCTCTGTCTTCTGTATCCCTTTCACATTTAAGTTTAACTTCAAAAATATAGTTCTTCCTTGAATACTATTTTCAAATTCTATGATCTCAAAACTAAAATCAATATGAGATGAGTTTTTATTAATGTTTCTAAGTGACAGAGAAATCTGAAGGTATCTTCATGCTGTAAGGCCTTATATATTTTATGTAGCATTTTCTATCTTTTTTTCTTTCATGGTTTAAATATTATCATTCAGATATTAAATCCATGTCAATGCAATATAGCTATCGCAATACAGGGCACTGTATTATACATGATTTAAAATGTAGAAAGTATTATTTAAAATATAAAGCGAAGCAGATTTCAGAACAATTGTGGGTATACATAACAAATCTCCTGCTGATGTCCACACTGCCCTTTACTCTTGAGATTAAATTTCCCCAAAGCTATTCCCAGCAATGCATAATTAGGTTTCATAAGGAATTCAGGACTGGAGATAAATTAAGATCCTTTACAAGCATGGAAATGTTTGGAAAAATAGCGGGGAAAACCTCCTTCCCGAATGTCTTTTGTAGTACATGTCTCGCTTTTCTGCAGCATCTAACAGTGCCTCTGGAAATCAGCACATAATGGAGATAGTGTGCTTTGCATATGCCCAGCCAATGATACAGTTCATGACAGATGATGAAGTCATCTTCATACACTGCATATTGTTTCAATTTCTCCACTGCACTGCAGCATCATATGAGCACCAGGAGACACCCTAACACACCTAGTTCCCTCTACTTTCCTTGTTCTAAAGGATAACATGTTATTGCTACCCTTGAGTTTCAGAGGCCCTGAGAAAGTTATTCTTAGAGTGTGTATTGTTTATCACCACCAGTGATATCCTGTCCCAGAAGACAGTGTGCAAGATAAAAGGAAGATTCTGCTTCATCTTTTACTCTAGTTGCTCCTTGTGTATTTGGAAAGGGAGGTAAACAATTGGGTTAGCAAGGAAAAGAATAAAAGCCTTGATAGCAGATTCCAAGTAAGAGAGTGATCTCAACATCAGCCTGACACTGCTTTTAGATTGGGGTTAGTTTTAATATGGGATTTTAGCGCAGGGTTAGTTTAATTTCATTTTATTATTGTATATTGTTTGTATTTTGTACGTATTTTAAATTCCCTGTGCCCCGCCTCGAGTCCCTTCTGGGAGAGAGAGCGGGTTATAAATTAAATTATTATTATTATTATTATTATTCATCGCCCACTGCTTTTGTGCCTGCAGCTTGTCAACTGAGAGGTTGTTTTTGACATAACTTTATTATTCTTTGAGAAAAAGCTCAAGACAGTTCAGAAATACTCTAACTGATAAAACATAGGTGCAGATGCAAAGAGCACTAGAATACATTCAGGCAGCCAAGGGATGTTGGCTTCCCATTGCAAGATGTCTTGTATATGTTCTTATATGTTCTTTTCCTACAAGAACTAAACAAGGCATAGGACTTAGGTTGTCTGGACCTGGCATGCAATCTCAGGGCCAAAATCCAATGTGACCTGCTCAGGAAGGAGCAGAGGAAAAATCACCTTTGAAGAGGTGAAGATGAACCTGGCCAGTTGTTTTTCAATCTTAGCCAGGTTCCCTTTGAACAGCACTCAGAAATGTGTTGGGCTGTTGCAGAAGCTGTTGCTAGAAGCCACAGACATAAATGGAGGGCCCACTCTGGGAGCTGGTTCTAGTTTGCTTGTGCAAATCTGATTTGTTAACAGACCACACTTGAGTGGAAGGCCTGTTAGAAAGTAGTCTGAATATTTTGTGTATGTTCACGCATAGTGGTTTTTTAAAATCATGACACCACCAAGTTTTAGAACCTCTGCAATAACTAGTACAGTTCCATACTAATTGCAAATTCTTTTAGCATCTTATAAGACAAGCATAGGCATTTTAAAGCACTTCAGAAGTTTTGGGCTAAAATTCTCATAATTAATGCACAGAATAACAGAATAACAGAGTTGGAAGGGACCTTGGAGGTCTTCTAGTCCAACCCCCTGTTCAAGCAGCAGAGCCTATACCATTTCAGACAAATGGTTATCCAATCTCTTCTTAAAGAATTTGGAGCACCCACGACTTCTGGAAGTAAGTTGTTCCACTGATTAATTGTTCTCAACTGATAGAAAATTTCTCCTTAGTTATAGGTTGGTTATCTCCTTGAAGATTCAAAGATCTAGTCAGGAGCTACAGTGGGGGAAAAATACTCCTATAAAATATTTCAGGATCGCAAAGCAGTGTCAGGCTGATGTTGAGATCACTCTCTTACTTGGAATCTGCTATCAAGGCTTTTATTCTTTTCCTTGCTAACCCAATTGTTTACCTCCCTTTCCAAATACACAAGGAGCAACTAGAGTAAAAGACGAAGCAGAATCTTCCTTTTATCTTGCACACTGTCTTCTGGGACAGGATATCACTGGTGGTGATAAACAATACACACTCTAAGAATAACTTTCTCAGGGCCTCTGAAACTCAAGGGTAGCAATAACATGTTATCCTTTAGAACAAGGAAAGTAGAGGGAACTAGATGTGTTAGGGTGTCTCCTGGTGCTCATATGATGCTGCAGTGCAGTGGAGAAATTGAAACAATATGCAGTGTATGAAGATGACTTCATCATCTGTCATGAACTGTATCATTGGCTGGGCATATGCAAAGCACACTATCTCCATTATGTGCTGATTTCCAGAGGCACTGTTAGATGCTGCAGAAAAGCGAGACAAAAGACATTCGGGAAGGAGGTTTCCCCCGCTATTTTTCCAAACATTTCCATGCTTGTAAAGGATGTTAATTTATCTCCAGCCCTGAATTCCTTATGAAACCCAATTATGCATTGCTGGGAATAGCTTTGGGGAAATTTAATCTCAAGAGCTATCCCTCCCCCCCAGCTGGATTGTTTGCAGATACAGTCCTGGAACCTGTCCACAATGCTATTTTTACTATAAAAAGGGAGGGAGGGAAGGAGGGAAGGAAAGAAGGAAATTATTTTAACACTTGTTTTTCTGCAGGACTAAACCCTGATGTATTATGGAGAGGAAATACATCACAAGCTAATTAAAAAAAAAGGGAATGCATCTGAGCCAGGAGATAAAGTTAACTACTTTATCTTTTACAGAAATTTGTTGCCACTTTTCATGCATCTCCTATCCTCTCTGTTATTGGTCATAGTCTCAAAAGATTAGATTTGAAAAATAAAGTTGAAATTCAGCAATAAACTGAACAGGGATAATGCAATAGAAACCTGAAGATGTCAAGATTCACATCTAAATAGAACGATATATGATTGATCTCATTCAAGTGGTGTTATGCAAAGCAACAATTGTTCTAAAATGTTTATGTCTACAATAGTCAGACCCAAATAAAGTTCAAATGCTTTAGGAACCTGATCATAAAATTGTATAGTTTGTCCAGACTTTGAGAAATGTCCTTTCTTTTTCAAATAAAACACCTGTGTATTTTTTACATTTCAAGACATCTGGGACAACTTAAGTTTATGCTGTTTTACTCATACACAGACACACCACAAGTGTAAGAAGTCTTTATTAAGGCTTCCAAGTCTGAAGTGATATTCCCCAGCAATTTCCCCGCTAGCACCAGTTCAACCTCAACAAGTTCCACAGGCTACTCACATGAAGCCAACCCTAGTTCTTCAAGACAATTCTAGTGGAATCCAGTCCACTAGGCAAAAGTAAGTTCCCAAGGCAAAGACAAGTTCAAAGTCAAAGGCAAGTCCACAGGCAAAGGCAAGGCAAGGTAAAGGCAACAGCTGAAGACACACAATCTGAAATTCAAGACAAGACAACACAGCAAAGAAATGAACATGTTGTTCCCAGCATTATCTCCATCTGTCTACTCTGTTAGCCTACCTGGTGCTTCTGGTGCCACCTACCAAGAGAGGTAAGGCTGCCTTCTCATGAGTAATCAGCCTGACTTTCGCTGTTCCTGCCTTTTCTCTGGCCTATGTGTTCTTGGACCAGGTGTAGAAAGCCTCAGGACTGTTTTGCTGTAGCTGTGCTTCAGCCAAATCACCCTTAGATGGCTGCTTGGAGCTATTAACCAACTCTCCTCCTGACATGCCTGTAACGAGTTCATCCTCCTCCGAGCTGACATCTGGAGAGGTATCTGGGGAAACATCAGGGGCAGTCATCACAAAGTTATAAGGTTCTTGGTGGTTGATGAGTTTGAGCCTGCTTGTTTGCTTGCTAACCAACTAGGCAACATCATGTGGTTTGTACCCAACAAATAAGTCAACTATTGGCAAGTCCCAAATGTAGCTAATTGACCATGATTAGGGTAAATAAACTTAGCCTACGTTATTTGGGAAAGATTGTTTTCACATTTTCCTATGGAGGGAGAATGCAAAGCAATCTTTTTCTTCAAACAACCAAACCAAATTGTGTGGTTTGGCTTTGTTTTGATTACCGTATTTGCCGGCGTATAAGACGACTGGGCGTATAAGACGACCCCCCATCATTTCCACTCAAAATATAGAGTTTGTTATATACTCCCCGTATAAGACTACCCCCTCTTCCGCACACCTTCCACACACCAAATAAAATGTTTGACTGCTGGACAAATATTAACAATACAATGATTGAAATTTGTTTCAATCCGTCCCTCATCATCCAATACTTCAAACTCCCGGCAAATTAATCTCTCCACAGGCCACATCACCCTGATTCTACCGATTTCTTGGGGAAAAGGTGCAGAGCAGGCAGAGAAACGGTGAGGAGGGGGGTGGGTGGAAAGGAGTGATCCAAGGCCAAATTGGAAAAGCCCCTGCCACCAGCTTCCCGGGAAAGCAACTCACCCACCCTTCCTTCTTTCCCTCCCCCCCCTCTTCCACCATATTACCAGGGTTTGGCAAGGGGTGAGGCGGGGAGGGGAGCAGCAGCAGCAGCAGAGGCACCTGCTTGGGCATGAGAGCGACAAGATTGCTTGCCTGCTTACCGTCCAGCTCCCACGCTGGGGGAGGAGGGATGCTTCCCCGTTTCCCTTGGCAACCAGGCCCTCCACTTCTGGCAGCGGGGCTACCGTTGGCGGGCGGGGAGGAATGGGGGGGCGCTCTTCCCACCTTCCCTGCCTTTCCCTGAGCGCGCGCCCGTGCTGCCATATGCCAGGGCAACCGACGCCTCTGCACTCGCACGCCAGAGCGGCCTCGGCCTCACGGCTTTCTCTGTCTCCAGCCCCACCCCGCCCGTCCGCTCTTCTGCCGCCTCCTCCTCCTCCTCCTCCTCCCGCCAAGAGGTGGATGGCGGCTCTTTCACCCGCAGCGAGAAGTGGGCATCCGCTCTCCGTGGACTGCCACCACCTCTCCCGGAGACGGCATCTCCACGCGGCTGTGGAGGGTTTCCTCCTTCCCCCTCTCTCTTTCCCCTCTGTGTGTCTGTAGAAAGACGGGGGGAGGGAATCAGAGTCTAACAGACACACAGAGGGGGAAGAGACAGAGGCGGAAGGAGGAAACCCTCCACAGCCGCGCGGAGACGGCGTGGAGTCTCCGCGCGGTTGTGGAGGGTTTTCTCCTTCCCCCTCTGTCTCTTTCCCCTCTGTGTGTCTGTTAGACTCTGATTCCCTCCCCCCCGTCTTTCTCTCGCTCTGGGCCTCTCTCTCCCTGTGAAGGGGACAGCCGTCACCACTGAGCGCGCGAGACAGTGACAGGGAGAGAGAGGCCCAGAGCGAGAGAAAGACGGGGGGAGGGAATCAGAGTCTAACAGACACACAGCAGGATGTCGCAGATGACCCGGCGTATAAGACGACCCCCCCACTTGGAGGCATGTTTTTCGGGGCCAAAAAGTCGTCTTATACGCCGGCAAATACGGTATTTTTATATTTAATAAATAGTTAACATGTTGCACCAATAGATTGTAGCATCTAGCTGACACAGGATGATTACAAGAGCAAAGCAGGTTGGCCATAGTTAGTCTTTGAATGCAAAGCTGTCAAGAAATTATTGACTGCGAGTTAGTCTACAATTTAAAATATCATCCTAGACAAATCACTTCTACAACGCAGTGAGAAAATTGCATGTATGCCTACATCAGGAGTTGAGTTAGATTTGAAAGCATCGCTACTGTTCATGATCGTGTTATATGCAAGTCATAAAAATGAGCAAGCTGGGTCAAGACTGGGGCATAAATGAAAAAAGATTTTTAAATATTTTCACCTTCTGCAATCCTTAACTAACTTGTTCTCTCTTTCTGTAATTTGTAGTGGAACTTTGGTTCCACAATTTGCTGCAAGTAGTGCCATACCTTTCTCCATTTGTCCTTGTAACTCAGATGCCGTACCAGGAGAATGTACCATGTTAGCTTTATTCATGTAACTCACTTCACTGGGGCCCTGGAGACAGATCATTAAAGTTGACTTAAGAGCTCCTTTTCAATCTGGTTTCTTTTTTAAAAAATTGTTTTGAGTAAGAGGCAGAAGCTTGCTTCTCTAACTGGCTCTGACTGGCTGGCTGGCTTGCGTGCTTGACTTTTGAAGGTATTATGTGACTACAGGTTGAACATGAAGAATCAGTTTTATGGAGGCTGCTGAGGATTATTAAGGGAGGATCTGTTCCTCTTGTACACATTCTAAATATACCATCAGGGCTGAAGCAGAACATAGAAGCTCAAAAACATATGATATGCTTCAAAGCAGAGCAGGAAATGTGTGGTCTGACAAAGGGCTGGATAGTCATTATTCTTGTGTCGACATGTCCAGAATGAAATGTCTGCTAGATAAAGGAAAATTATGAATGAATTTTAAGAATGAATTTTGAATGTAATTCTGCATACATATGAGCTTGGGGATTTTCAACTTTTAAATTAATTCCAGTAAAGAGGATTACAAATAGGTTCTATATGCTAGGGAATAGATACATACCTAGATAACTTCCTTATTAAACTGAACAACTCCTTGCTCATACTAAACTATGGTTCTACTCTTTAAAGATACATCTATTTCATCAGGCTTTTAATTGTTAGGTTGTTTGGGTGTTTTGTTTACCACTAGTCAATCTTTTGGTTCTTTTGTTTTTAGTTTGTGAGCTGTATTGACTGTTTACCAGAATAGAAAGGTGGGTATCTATAAATGAAGAGATGCCCAAAGTATCCTAAAGGTTTTAATGAGTGGAAATTCTATGGTGAAGTCCTTATTGGATCACTGACTTCACTGGGTCAGTGATTTGATAAGGACCAGTCAATTCACCCACTTTGAATGTGAACTCCTGCCATGTTTTTGTGCTTCAAGTTGAAAACATTATACCAAAAAAGCATTATTATTTGATTTGCCTACTCTACTCTACTTTGTTCTAGGCATTCCTGTGTACTTTGATTCTATTGCACAAAATGCCAATTCAGCTATTTTCACAGCTTTTCCCGCTGAAAGCCCACTGCTGTTTTTAATATAATAGGTTAATATGTTAATATGCCTTCTGCCCCATACATCCCTCCGGCCGCTCCGCTCCCACAGAGAGGGTCTTCTCAGGGTGCCGTCGGCCGGGCAATGCCGTCTGGCGACACCCAGGGGAAGAACCTTCTCTGTGGTGGGCCCGGCCCTCTGGAACTACCTACCCCCTGAATTACGCACCATCACCGACCTCCGCCTCTTCCGCCAGTGTCTGAAGACACATCTTTTCCAGCAAGCCGGCCTAGCCTAACCTCCCGTGGGGACTATTTTAGAGAGTTTTAAATTGGGGATTTTAAAATTAGTTTTAGCATAGGATTAGTATAATTTAATATATTTTTAAATTAAGTATTTATTTTTGTATGTTTTTTAAATTCCTGTGCGCCGCCCTGGGTCCTTTGTGGAAAAGGGCGGGATATAAATTTGATTAAAATAAAATAAAATAAATAAATATGTTTTGTATTAGTATTTGTCCCCTGTGCTATCAAATTTTCCTCTGGGCTTTTTAAAAATAAATTCACCAGTGTGCTATTTCATTATTGTTTTACCAGGCCCTTGAAGTAGAAGGGTTTCTCTCCAACTTCCTAGATAGCTCAGATAGGGATGGGTATGTAATCCTTCTATTGTGACTGGATGAATAATTGGTCACTTTTTAAAAAAAAAATGCAGTAGGTAGCTAAACAAAGGGAAAATAGTAATTTTTAAAAATGGAATCTAGGTTTCAAACTGAAGATTTTCTGCATATCAAGTAAGTAGTGCACTAGGAAAAACCTAGTAAAAAAAGAGCAACAAACTTTTAAAGAAAAAAAATGGAAAATGCAGGAAAGGATTTTTGGTCATACTTGTGCATTTTGACTTTGCCAAGTCTCAGTAAAGTTTCTTCAGTATAACTGAAGTCACATTTAACACATCCACAGTGAAAGGTGGGTGAGTACACATGCATACACAGACACAGAGTGAGACACAGACACCCAGAGACATACACGCACATATTTTTAGCATTTTTAGACGATGTTTAAGATATTTAAGATCCGAAGTGCCCTGATGAGAATATGGAAGAAGCACCGGCCTAATTGGGATTATAAGATACCGCTTTGGTTGGATCTTGCAGACACCATGTGGATTACAAATACTAAGTCACTCGGGGGGTGTTTATATAAAGATGTGCTTATTGCTGATGGGGACGGATGGCAGTTGAAAACTTTGGAACAACTGTTGGAAGAAGGAATTACTTTAAATTGGTTACACTATATACAGTTACAGAAGAGATGGAAAGAAGATTGTAGGGTTGGCTTCATGGATAAAGAAGTGGAACTGATCAAGCAGATAAAAGAGACTGGCCCAAAACATGTTAAAAGAATATATAATGTATTGTTAGAAAGAGACTCAGAAAGTGAATTGGTGAAGGATTGCATGATTAAATGGGCTCAGAACTTTGATGAATTGGTTATGTTGGATACGTGGGAAAAAATATGGGTTCAGAATGTTAAATTTACGCAGTCACAAAATCTAAGGGAGAATTTTTATAAAATGTTTTACAGATGGTACTTAGACCCTAAGAAATTATCATGTATGTACCCAAATGTTCAACCAAAATGCTGGAGGTGTGGGTGTTTAGATGCTACCTTTTTTCATGTATGGTGGACTTGTAATAAGGTTAAAGCTTTTTGGATAAAAATATGGTGGGTTATGCAAAATGTATTTAAGAAAAGAATACAATTTACTCCGCAAATGTTTTTATTGGGTATAACTAAGGATTTTACAAAAGGGGAAACAAAATTGGTTTTGTATATGGTTACAGCAGCTAGGTTGTTGATTGCTCAGCACTGGAAAAAAGATTTTTTACCGATTGATCAATGGATTCAGAAAGTGGCGGGGTTTGCGGAAATGGCAAAAATTTCAGCTTTCTTAAAAGATCAGAAGCAGGAGAATTATACACAGGAATGGACAAAATGGATTGATTATATACAGAATAAATACCAGACTAGGAAGTATTAAATAGCCTTTAGGTAAGAATGTTTAGATTGACAGGTGAACAGAGTAAATAATATATGGGATGTTTGGAATTATTAGAGTGGTGTATAACGGAAGTCAGGGAGGTGGGTTTGAATGGGAAGTGGGGGAGGGTTAGGGTGGAGGGTGGGGAAATGTATATGTATAATTAACTTAGAAGATGGGATTAATGGGATACTGTTACTTTAAAAGAAATTCATATTATGATTTATATATGTTTAATTAATCTAGAAGATGGGGTTAATGGGATATTGTTATTTTAAGAGAAATTTATATTATGATTGTTGGGAGGAGAGGGGGTACAATATTTGTATGAGAAACTTATTTTAAGATGGGGGGAGGGGACATAGTACTCGTATGTGATTTATATTATATGTTAGGGGGGGGAAAGGGGGGAAAACTTGTTTGTATAAAACTTTTTCAATTAAAAAATAAAGATATTTAAGATCTTGGATCCAATGTAATTTAATGAGAGTTGAAGATACATCCAGAGTTTTCATATTACTGTTCTCATGTGACTTTAATTCTTGGAATATATTCCCTCTCATTTTATGATTCAGTTGTGATCCTAAAAGTTTACTTTGCTTAAAGCTTTGGCGTTCAATGTATTTCTACATGTTGTAAAATATAAATTCCAATTAAAATCCAAGACGCATATATCTTATGCATAAGTTAGCTTTTAAAAAATACTGCACTTTTCCTGTTTGTTTTACTATTATCTTTTGTTATTTCAAAATTATACTCAGATTTGAAATCTGCATTTTAGAACAGGAGTTCTAAAGCAATAAAAGTTCTAAAAAAATAATAAAATAATAAAAGTTCATTTTAAATCAGAATGTTTTAAAGCTATGTCTACTTTTTTGAAGCAAGAAAACTAAAATTACAAACAAATTATCACTTGAAAAGCAAGTGTCAAACAATTCCAAATGCAGATGAAGTAATGCTAAGATGTTGTATTTTAATGGTGTATGTTGCATTTTAGGCAAATATGCTGTAAGCAATATGAGATAAGGCATTTTTCTTATTTCTACTATGCATCAGGCTGTACTGCTGTGCGACACTGTTCTGTGTTCATAATGGCATTTAACTCTGAACAAACCTCTTTATTTTCCCACAATGTATCAAGAAGAAGCACTGTTCTTCCAACCATATCGTCTCAATGTGGAAACAGTAATTCCTCTCTTCCCAACAATAAACAGGATTCTGGCTATTTTTGGTAACAGTGAATGTATTTAAAGCTCCCTTGAAGCAATCCAGATAATACAATGAAATCAGTGGTTTTCTAGTTAGCATTCAAATTAAATAAACCTGTAATATCTGATGCCAAGTTAAAAGTCCTTGCTGTTTCATCTTCTAATAGTAATAGTAATATTGCTTCCCTCAATGTTATGCCTTAATAATATTGAATATATTATGCCAGAATTGTTTTTATTTTTAGGCAACAATTCAACAGCTGCAGCATTCTAAGGATGCTGGAAAAGGCTGTGCTGATTTAATTTCTGACTGGTATGTAATAGTTCAAAGAAAAATTTCAATAATTATACATACCACCAGATTACCCAACATTGACCTTCACTCTGATTGCTTTTCAAGTGAAGGCCTCTATCCGATTTGGATTTAACTTCTCCCAAGGCATTGCTCATGCCATCCAGTGCTCCTGGTGACAGCACAATATTGTCTTTTCTTTCAGCTTATTTCATGATTCGTAGTGGCTGGTATTTTATGTATGTTTGGATTTGTAAATATTTACTATAGGGGATGATCGCAAGGTGGTGACATTTACAGCTGCTTATATTTTATTAGATAATTTTATTAAAATGATGCTAAATATCAACTCCTAACATCCTGTAAATTGCATATTCTTTATGCTTCCTTTTGTTGCCTGCCAACATAGTTTTTCCCTTCATCTATTTAGAGATGAATGCATTATAGCTGTTTATTAAATTATTAAACAATCTGGTTTATCTGATGAAAATTCCAGGAAGATCCTGTATTAACTTTAAAGCATAAAGCTAAACATGTATTTTCGGAAACATCAATCCCATTTTGTTCACTGAAACTTATTGGATGGCAGATTTAGTCAACATCTACTGACAAAAACATTTATTCAGGTGCAACCTACATGATCTCACTAAGGTTACTTGCTTAAGGGGAAAACAACAACATGAAAAACTAAAGAATGAGATGTTCTACTTGAACACTATAAGGCAATGGCATAACATATATAAGACAAAGTACATAGAAAGTAGCTTTTATTTAAATAAAACATTATCTTTATCTTTGTTAAAAGCAGTTGCCCAAAATTAAACACCTTTTCTAATATGCAATTACAAGTATTATATCCTCTTGCAAAGAGAAAATACATAGAAATCCAAATTCCCCCTCACATTAGCACTAACTATAAATTTTATCATGAAATAAATAAGAGGGTAAGAGGTCCCATGGATTGCATTACACAGTGCTGTCCCCAACACACCCATACACACATCCCGATATGCCAATATGGGATTGTGATTAAGGATGAGGCCCAGAAACCAGGAGAACGTGACTTCTAGTCCTATTTTAGGCATAAAAGCTGACTGGATGCCAGTAACTCTCTCACTCTTTCTCAGCCCAACCCTCTTCACAAGGTTGCTGTGATAGTGAGAGGAGGAAGAAAGAGTACTATATGTGTTCACTACTTTGAATTACTTTTGTACTAATAAAGGTGAGATTAAAATCTTGTAACTAAATAACTTCAAATTGTTCTGCAAGACTACAAAATCATGGATTGCTGGTCAGGAAATATGCTTTTGTACCACTGAAGCAACTATAGGAAAATTATAATAGTGTAATGTGAGTGTGTGCATATTTTGATGCTAGCCTTTCGAGATGAGATTCTAGCCGTTGTGCAATTTCAGGCACAATTTACATCACCCACCCCCCCATAACACTAATTACAACTTGGAGAAGTGACTAAACCAATTTCCAGCCAGTAGCAGTGGTTGTCTATAAACAAACATTGGTTTATATCAAATAGACTATTGGTTCATCTAGCTTGAGGAGCAGTTAACTTTTTTCAGCTTTAGGATCACACTATGATTTTCTGTCATTTCTGAAGAGACATAAGATGTGCATGAAAATGGCATGTTATGGAAGGAGCAGGGCAAGGTTATGTATCTAATGGAGATGTAACAATTCTACAAGAATCCAATGGGAGTTTACTGGGTGTAATGGGCACCTTTAGCTCTTGCAAGCCATATATTCTCCATTCTCAGTATTGTGCACTTGGTTAGATACACAGCAACAGTCCTTCTAAGCTTCACTTAGTGAGCTATCTCAGCTATTTTATATGTATAATCTGGGACCTTTTATATCCAGGTCACAATTCCTATCATTAAGTTATGACCCATCACTTTCTTTGGAGACTTAACTGAAGTAAGGGCACCAACATTTAAAGATCAAATTTCTGCCACTACAACTTTTCATCATGGTCTTATATTTGGAATAAATACATATGGTAAATAGTTGAACAGTGGAAGGATGGGAGAGTTCTATTTAGAGTTTAATATTACTGAATTCTTTAAGAAAGCCCTTTGAGACTGTTGGCCCCATCAGCACTCAAGTCTATTTTTAGGTTTGTGTCTCTAGTGAGTACAGCGACCTCAGAAGTCAATAGGATGTGTTCAGCATCTATTACATAGTAGTGATCTCTAGTTACAGTACACCTGCCTCTTTAGTGTGCTTTTCAATTTCAGTACAAATTGCCTAGAGATAACCAAAGTCAATCACACTGTTTCCTCAAAGGAATAAAGAGGAAGGATGTGTCTTAATTAGTTCTTCCACTGAAGTTTCTTGTGGCACTCCTGTTCTAATGCATGCTCCTATTAGTGGAGGAGTGGATGAACACAGAAGATCAACTTAAATTGACAAATTGAACAGTGATATCAATATTCGCATACTGTATTCACATCCTCTCTCCATATAGTGTATATATTACAGTGGTACTTGGATGAATGTTAATTCTCCCTGGAGGGATGGGCTGCTGGAATTCCCTTAGACCAGTTAGTTGCAAAGTCATGTCTGATCCATTGTGACCCCAAGAACAACAGTCCTCCAGGCCTTCCTGTCCTCTACCATCCTCTGGAGACCATTTAAGCCCAAACCTACTGCTTCAGTGACTCCATTTAGCTATCTCATTCTCTGTTGTCTCCTTCTTTTGCTCTCAATCTTTCCAAGCATTAGGCTCTTCTCCAGTGAGTCCTTCCTTCTCATTAGGTGGCCAAAGTATTTTGAGTTTCATCTTCAAGATCTGGCCTTCTAAAGAGCAGTTAGGGTTGATCTCTTCTAGGACTGACTGGTTTGATCATCTTGCAGTGCAAAGGACTTGCGGGAGTCTTCTCCAGCACCATCTCTTTTGAGTTGAGGTTCAAAGGCCTCAATTCTTTGGCACTCAGCCTTTCCTATGGTTCAACTTTCACAGCCATACATTGCAACTGGGAAAACCATAGCCTTGACTACACACACTTTGGTTGGCAGGTTGATGTCTCTGCTTTTTAGTATGCTGTCTAGATTTGCCATAGCTTTCCTCCCCAGGAGCAAGTGTCTTTTAATTTCTTGGCTTGTGGTGATCTTGGAGCCCAGGAAAATAAAATATGTCACTACCTCCATTTCTTCCCCATCTATTTGCCAGGAATTGAGAGGGCCAGATGCCATGATCTTAGTTTTCTTAATGTTGAGTTACAAGTCATCTTTTTCTCCTTCTTTACCTGCATCAAGAGACCCTTTAGTTCCTCTTCACTTTCTGCCATTAGAGTGGTATCATCTGCAGTTTGCAGTTGAAGTTTACCCATCCTCAAGCTGCCAAGATTGATAAACTCTGCCTTGGATTATTACAGTACAATGCCTAAGTGGAAAGTGATAACTAAGCCTAACTACAATAAATCATCTAATATCAATTGTGGTCTTTTATGAAATCCAATCTATGCTGAAATCTGAATGATTAAAGCTTATGTGCATCTCAGAGTCCTTTATGGAGAGAGTGAATCCCTTTTCTTCAACTCTCTGTCAGTTGTATCAGTCTTGGTAGCAAGGTTTACTTACTTAGCCATTGTCCACTTACTGAATTTTCTGCGTAGGAGTTCCTACTCAGGAATAATAAGTAATAATAATAATTAACAAGATCTATGTAAGTGTTCATTGTCAGATATAAAGAGAGATTCTGGCCATTAATCTTCCCATTCATTAAGATGACAACTGATGAATAGTATAGGATTTCCTGGAAAGAATTGGAATCTGTTCAGAAATGTTTCTTTCACAAACTCTGCTTGGTTCCAGCTCTTCCTTGCTTTCTGTGGATTCTCCTTTGGGATTTCAACTACAAGGCACCTGTTAATTTTGGACCATCAAGGTTAGTTCAAAAGGATCCTGGTTGCCATCTGGCAGTAATCCTTTGCTAGAAAAGGAACATTTCACACCAACTCTTTTAACTTTGTCAATCTTCCCCAAGTTCTTAGCGTCATCTCTTCCTGTATTAAGGTTTTTAACACAAACAAAACAAGTTTAGAGAGAAAGAATTAACAATAGCTCTGTGGTCCCCCAATTGTTTCAATATTTGGTTTAGCTAAAAATCCATTTTTCCATCCCTGTGGATTGCTTACTGACAGCTGATGCTTCCCAGACTCTACATTCTTATCTGGCAATAAAAGGGAGAATATCTCAAAGCTGCTTTTCCCCCCTTTTTTCTTTTTTTCCCAAAGGCAACTGTCCTATATTTTTCCCTGAGGAAGAAGACATTTCACTTTTCATCCAAGAAGCTTCATTTATTCTGGCTGGATGGTAGTGGTCAGGATTGGATTGGATTGGATTGGATTTATAATAATAATAATAATAATAATAATAATAATAATAATAATAATAATAATAATAATAATAATAATAATAATAATAATAATAATAATAATAATAATAATAATAATAATAATAATAATAATAATAATAATAATAATAATAATAATAATAATAATAATAATAATAATAATAATAATTTTATTTTTTAACCGCACCCTCTCCCCACAGGGACCCGGGGCGGTGCACAGGCAGAATAAAAACAGTCAAAAAATACATACATTTCATAAAAAACAATTAAACCAACCCTGTGCTAAAAATTCGCTAAAAATGTGCTACCCCATTAAAAAACCCCAAAGACAGAGAGACTATCCTAGGCCGGCCAGACAGAAGAAGTGTGTTTTTAGCTTGAGACGGAAGGAGCGGAGGTCAGTGGTCATCCTGATATCGGGGGGAAGGTCGTTCCAGAGGGCCGGGCCCGCCACAGAGAGAGCCCTTCCCCTGGGAGTCGCCCGCTGACAGAGTCTAGTGGACGGCACCCGGAGAAGTCCCTCTCTGTGGGAGCGGATCGGCCGTGAGGATGTATGGGGCAGGATCCGATCCCGCAGATAGCTAGGTCCCGAGCCATGGAGCACTTTGAAGATGATAACTAACACCTTGAAGCGCACCCGGAAGACGACAGGTAGCCAGTGCAGCTCGCGTAAGAGCGGTGTTATGTGGGTCGACCTAGTGGTCCCCATAATTGCTCGCGCGGCTGCATTCTGGACTAGCTGAAGCCTCCGGGTGCACCTCAAGGGGAGCCCCATGTAGAGAGAGTTGCAATAGTCCAGTCGGGATGTCACGAGAGCATGAGTGACTGTGCGAAGGGCGTCCTGATCCAATAGGGGGCGCAATTGGCGAACCAGGCGAACCTGGTAAAACGCCCTCCTGGCCACGGCTGTCACTTGATCTTCCATGGACAGCCGGGTATCCAGGAGGACACCCAAATTGCGCGCCCCATCCACAGGGGCAAGATGTTCGCCCCCTATGGCCAGCGATGGAGTGAGCTGGTTGAATCGGGCAGCCGGAAACCACAGCCACTCGGTCTTGGTCGGGTTGAGTCTGAGTCCGTTCCTTCCCATCCAGATCCGTACGGCTTCCAGGCACTGGCACATCACCGCTACGGCATCGTTGGGGTGGTTTGGGGTGGAAATATACAACTGAGTATCATCAGCGTAAAGATGGTACTCCACCCCAAAACCACGGATGATCTCACCCAGCGGCTTCATGTATGTGTTGAACAGGAGAGGCGAGAGGACCGACCCCTGAGGCACCCCGCATGTGAGGGGTCTCGGGGTCGACCTCTGCTCCCCTGCCAACACAAATTGCGATCGGCCAGAGAGGTAGGAGGAGAACCACCGTAAAACGGTGCCTCCCACCCCCAACCCCCCCAGCCGATGCAATAGGATACCATGGTCGATGGTATCGAAAGCCGCTGAGAGGTCTAATAGGACCAGGATGGAGGAACATCCCCCATCTCTGGCCCTCCAGAGATCATCTACCAACGTGACCAATGCCCTCTCGGTGCTATGCCCGGGCCGAAAACCGGACTGGCGCGGATCTAGATACTCAATTTCCTCCAGGTGACGGGGAAACTGTTGTGCCACCACACTCTCGACAACCTTCGCCAAAAAGGGAAGGTTGGAGACTGGACGATAGTTGTTTAAAAGAGCTGGGTCCAAAGAGGGCTTCTTAAGGAGGGGCCTCACCATAGCTTCTTTTAGGGAAGCAGGCAAGGAACCCTCACTTAAGGATGCGTTGACAACCTCTTGGAGCCAGCCTCGTGTCACCTCCCAGGATGCCAGTACAAGCCAGGAGGGACACGGGTCCAATAAACATGTGGTGGCTCGCAGTCGCCCACGTAACCTGTCCATATCTTCGGAAGTAACGGAGTCAAACTCCTCCCAAACAAGATCTCTCTCGTGGCATCCCACTGGACCAAGAATGGGGCTAGCTCATTCTGTATCTGAGCGGTTTTCTCCTGCAGAAAAGTCACAAAATCCTCTGCTCTACCCTGTAGTGGGGCTTCCCGCTCCCTCTGTTGAAGGAGGGAGCGGGTCACCCTAAACAGGGCGGCAGGGCGGTTTTCTGCGGATGCTATGAGAGTAGCACAATGATGACGTTTGGCCACTCTCAGCGCCAAAGAATCCCAAAGGATTCAGGGCGGCGTACAACATAAGAAACACATAGTACAAAAGTTAAAAAGAGAATAAATAAAGAATCCAATAAGCAATAAATTAACAATTTACACATTATGATAGAAAATAAATTAAATTTGGGATTAAAATTAATAAATTATTTTGTTTTGGCCAGGCCGGATTGCTGAAAATCCATTCTGTACTAGCTGGAGGCTCCAGCTAGTACAGAATGCAGCCGCGTGGGGAATTCTGGGAGGTTCATGATACTCCCACGTAACACCTCTCCCGCGCAAGCTGCACTGGCTTCCTGTGGCCTTCCGGGTGCACTTCAAGGTATTAATAACCATCTTCAAAGCGCTCCATGGCACGGGACCTGGTTATTTGCGTGACCGCCTCCTACCACATACCTCTCTTCGACCCGTCCGCTCCCACAGAGAGGGCCTCCTCAGGGTGCCGTCTGCCGGTCAAAGCCGGCTGGCGACCCCCAGGGGGAGAGCCTCCTCTGTGGCGGGTCCGGCCCTCTGGAATGACCTGCCCCCCCGATCTTCGTACCATCACAGACATACTCCTCTTCCACCGGGGCCTTAAAATGCATTTCTTTCATCTGGCCGGCCTGGCATAGATCTCATAATTTAATTTTAAGATAATGTTTTAAACTGTTTTAATAGTTTTTAATAATTTTAGCACAGATTTATCATATTTAATTGTATTTTATCCTGTATTTATATGTTATTGCCTGTTTTTATCTCTTCTGTGCACTGCCCTGAGTCCCCACAAGGGAGATAGGGCGGTATAGAAATGTGAATAAATTAAATTAAAATTAAATTAAATTAAATGAAAAAGCCAGCTTTTTAGGGCATGCCGGAAGGACAGGAGGTTGAGAATTATGTGAAGCTCAGGGGGTAGCTCATTCCAAAGGGAAGGCACTCTCACAAAGAAGGCTCTCCCCCTGGGGGTCACCAGCCAACACTGTCTGGCTGACGGCACCCTGAAGAGGCCAACTCTGTGGGATCGTACTGGACAATAGGAGGCTACCGGTGGCAGTAGGTGGTCTCGCAAGTACCCTGGGCCTAAGCCATAGAGTGCTTTAAAGGTCATAATTAGTACATTGAATCGCACCCGGAAAACAACTGGCAACCAGTGCAGGCTGCCTAAAAGGAATGTAACATGGGAGTACCTAGATACCCCCATTATAACCTGCATGGCCGCATTCTGGACCAGCTGAAGCCTCCAGGTGCTCTTCAAAGGCAGCCCCATGTAGAGAGCATTACAGTAGTCCAGGCGAGAAAGGACGTGGGCATGAGTGACTGTGCACAAGACATCCTGATCCAGGAAGGAGCGCAACTGACGAACCAGATGAACCTGATAAAAGGCTCCTCTGGTCACGGCTGTCAGGTGTTCTTCTAAGCTAAGCTGCATATCCAGGAGGACTCCCAGATTACAGGCCCTCTCTGAGGGGGCTAAAGTTTCTCCCCCTGTCACCAAAGTTGGAACAAGGTGGACAAATCAGGATGACGGGAACCACAGCCACTCAGTGTTGGAGGAATTGAGTCTGAGCCTGTTCATCCAGATCCGCACAGCCTCCAGGCATCGGGACATCACATTGAGGGCATCATTTGGGTGGTTTGGGGTAGAGATGAAAAGTTGGGTATCATCAGCGTATTGATGATACCGTACCCCAAAACCATGGATGATCTCGCCCAGCGGTTTCATACATATGTTGAACAGGAGGGGCACACCCCACAAGTGAGGGGCCTCGGGGTCAATCCCTGTCCTCCAGTCAACACGAACTGTGATTGATCCGACAGGTAGGAGGAGAACCACTGCAAAATTGTGCCCCCCACTCCCAACCCCCCGAGTCATCCAGTAGGATACCATGGTCGATGGTATCGAAAGCCACCAAGAGGTCTAATAGGACCAGGACAGAGGAGTAGCTGTCCTGGGCCCACCAGAGATCATCAACCAACACAACCAATGCAGTCTCCGTGCCGCACCTGGGCCTGAAACCTGACTGAAACAGATCCAGGTAGGCAGCTTCATCCAGGTACTGGGGGAATTGACGTGCTACCACACTCTCAACAATGTTTGCTACAAAGCAAAGGTTGGAGACCGGATGATAGTTGGCTAGAGAAGCTGGATCCAGGGAAGGCTTCTTGAGGGGCTTCACCACCGCCTCCTTCAGGGGTGGTAGGAAAGAACCCCTCTCTCAATGAAGCGTTGGTAATTGCCTGGAGCCAGCCTCGTGTCACCTCCCGGGAAGCCGAAATTAACAAAAGGGATACACGTTCAGTACACAAGTGGCAGCACTAAGACTCCCCATAATCCTGCCGCCCTCGGGGGTCACAGGATCAAACTCATCCCAAATGGTCTCCAAAGATTCATCCCCGTCGACTCACCCAAATCTACCCAGTCGGAGTCCAAGCCTGTCCGAATCTGAGTGATTTTATCCTGCAGATACTGAACAAATTCTTCAGCCCGACCCTGAAAGGGGTCTTTCCCAGTTCCTTGGTTAAGTAAGGAACGGGTCACCCTAAACAGTTACCTGTGGACACGATAAGAGCGGAAAAATGTTGCCGTTTTGCTGCTTTTATCACCACTAAGTGAGATAGAAAGGTTAGTTTTGACAGAAGGGTGAGGGAGGAGTGGAAGAATTATATTTGTTTGCCATTATCTGGTCATTAGGTACTCCCTGTTTACAGAGTGCTAACAACCAGATAACTACAGAGAAATATAATTCCTCCCTACCATCCAGTCAGAACTGAGAAGCAAAACATTTTCTTCCTCACGGAAAAAACATAGTCCACTTGCCTTTTGGGGGGCGGGGCGGGGAAACATCTTTGAGACAACCTGGATGACTGAGAATCTCCATAGACAAGGGAGAGTAGAATGTTAACAGAAATATAAAGAAATAAACTTATTCCTTTCAACATTGTATACAGATCAGTGGTGGGTTTCAAATTTTTTTAGAACCTACTGTCTAGGTGTGGCCTATTTTGTGGGCGTAGCTTGGCAGTCATGTGACAGGATGGGAGTCGCCAACTTGTAAAATGTGATGAAACTCATTTGGTTGCTAAGCAACGCTCTTGCTTAGCAACCAAAAATTTGGGCTCAATTGTGATGATAAATTCTTCCTTCCTTCCTTCCTTCCTTCGTTCCTTCCTTCCTTCTTTCCTTCCTTCCTTCCTTCCTTCCTTCCTTCCTTCCTTCCTTCCTTTCCTTTCCTTTCCTTTCTTTCCTTTCTTACTTTCTGCCTTCCTTTCCTTTCCTTCCCATTGGGTTACTGGCAGCGGCAGGCCAGACTTACTTCTGGATCCGCCGGTGGAACCTCCTCTCACCAGCTCTCTAAATTTCACCATCCGGCTCTTATGAGTAGGTGCAAGCCTGCAGAAACCCACCACTGATACAGATGCATGCATTCTTCTCCCTGACAAAGGGCTTAGACTACCAAAAAGAACCTGAGCAGGTACAATACATTAATAGAGATTTGTCAACAACTTTTGTGTAAAAAGAAGCTTATAAAAGAAACTTAAGTGGATGGGGATGGTGAATGTTATTGTAGTACATAAAATTCAGTGACATACTTTCCTGAAATGTACTCTGAAGATCTATTTTCATCATGTAAACATCATCTTGCTTTATCAAACATTATGGGGAAAAAATAATGTTGTTTATGAAAGCTTAGCAGCTTATATAAGGCTAGCTTTGGAGGTTACCTGAAGGATGTCCTTTTCTTACATGACTTAGCATGATTGCTCCAGTCACCAAATGAACTGCACCAACCTTCAAAGCCCAATATATATGCAGAGAAGGACATTGTTCTTGGTGCTCTCAGATCTTGAGTCATTTCTTGCAGACATTTCATTACCCAGCTCGGTAACATCTTCAGTGCTAGAAGGAAATGGGACTTGCTTTCTGTTTATATACATTGGCTTGCTCTATCAGTGTTGGTGAAGGTGTTGTTTTTTCCTTGGTAGTTCCTTGATTACACTACTCTTTACTATAGCTTTATATCCAGATAAGAAGGGATTAACATTAAGATTATTACCAGACCACAATCAAACGGTAAACAATACCCTGATAAAGGAATTATAATTCAGACAACAAAACAATAAACAATAGCTAATGAAGTAACTACCAAGAAGAAAGTCACACTCCCACCAACACTGCCAGGGCAAGCCAGTATGTATAAATAAGGAGCAAACCCCACTCCCATCTTGCACTGAAGATATTACATAATTGGGTAATGAAACATCTGCAAGACCAAGCACAGAGAGCACAAGGACTTCACAGTTCAGCTATACATATTCTCTTCTCTGCTAAGGATATTGCTATCCTATAATTCAGAATGAAAAACTTTCTGTTTGAGGAGATATAATGACTTTTTGGTGTCATGATAATAACCCCCACCCCTTCCTGCTCTGCCCCTTCCAGGAGCCCCCATGCACCCCGTTTTGGCTCCCAAGTAAGTACAGGAAGGCCTACTAGGCTTAAAACGGTGTAAGTGGGGTGAGGCACACACACCTTGGCCTATTTTTGCTCCCAGGAGTTTGCAAGGAAGCCTACTAGGCCCAAAATGGGGCACAGTGCTCCTCAGCCCAATTTTTGCTCCAGAAGTGCAGGAGGCTGAGTGCTACCTGTCACATCCCCTGGCCACCCCCACCATGTCCATGCCTACCCAGCCAGTCATTAGGGCAGAGAACTGTTTGTTAAATTATTTGAATCTCACCACTGATTGAGCCTATCTGATGTGCTCTGTATTTTGTTTCCCTATCTCCTAACCCTAACCTTTAAATCTCCCTTGAAGATTTAGTGGCAGCTCCCTATTTTTGAGAACCCTCAGCAATCTTCCTTCAAAAACAAGTGTGAGAATGTGTTTTTTTTAAAGTTGGTGAACAAAAAAGAACCACAAAGGAGATTTATGAATCTCTTACAAATACCTAATTCAACACTTCTAAATTGCAAGCAAAGCCACTTTGAAAACAAAATGGCATCATTCTGAATAGGTTGTTTAATGAACATGCTAGTAAATTAGATTCAAGTGCTAAAGACTTCAATCTAATTCCCAAAGTCATCGATTTTTTTGATCTTTGCAGAAGAGGAGTGATATTGCAGTACTTCATTCAACATGAACTAAGGCATTTCAAGCAAAAGACTTTGAGCCAGCATTCTCTACTTCTTTCATTATGGAACATCTGAAGCGCCAATTTGTATTGGAGGTTTTGACCTGGTTGGGCTAAGGATAAACTAGAATCCCTTGTCTTTCTGCATAAGTCTTTAAAGCAGCTGCATCTCTACATTTGGGGCTTTGACTGTTAAAAGGACTTCTTAATTAAAGTGCCACTTTGTTTTGAAGCTGGAATAATAGAAGTTCCTTCTCTTGACATCTATGCCTGCATTGTTTCCAGTAGCTCTAACAAGTTCTTTGCTTTTTGAGAGAGAGAAAAATGTAAATTCTTATTTGTCGCTCATGCCTCTCCCTCTTCCTGTTTTTGTATGTCTTTTGTCTCATTCTTGCCAGTTAATTTTTTAAAATCTTTACTGATGTTTAATAAATAAACATCAAAGTGTATTTTTGCTAGCCAAACTGAGTGTCATGTAAGTTTGGCCTCATGTGGATACAGAGATTGATGGGTATGTGCCAGGTGCAAACTACTGAAAACTACCCATACAAATTTCCCACCATCTGTATTGTTCTTTATAGTTCTAATTACTCGTTCTGCAAAGTTATGTATTTGTGGTACCACACTAATATATGTGCACCTGTGCAACTCTCCTGGAAGATATATGGAATTTGGTAGGCAAGTAAATAAGATGAAGGGTACTTCTCTCTTCAACATACGCTTCTCCTCCATACCTGTGATCCTACCAGCCAGGGGCTCCGGGGCAGAGGAGGACTGTGAAATGAAGGAGGAGGGACCCATCTAATTAGCAAGCACTATCTCAGCTGGTGCTGCAAGAAAATAACCCATGGTGAGTGGCTATGAATGACAGAAACGCCACTTTTTTTTCCAGGTTTGTGTAGGACTACAGGAAGAAGTTTCTTTAAAGCAGTGTGCTCAACCTCAACAACTTTAAGATGTGTGGACTTTAACTCTCTGAATTCCTCCAGCCAGCAGTTGAAGTCCACAGATCTTAAAGTTGCTGAGGTTGGGAAACACTACAGCGGAAAGGTACTGTGTTTGTTTTACATGAGGTTTGAAGTATTTCTTCTGAATAATTTTTAAAGTAAACACAGTTCTGATTTGCAACCATTTTATAGCATTCTTACAGAAACTCTGCACAATTCCTGTAACAGAATTATTCTCTCATAAATTTGACAAGCTTCCTAAGTATAAGCAGTGGCAAATACATAAGGAGAAAAGATTTATGACAAACATCTGTAATACATGAAATATTTTGTAATTATACAGGGAAATAACTCATGTGGCAAAATTTAATTATGCACTTTGCTGCCAAATTACATAATGACTACAACTGTCATCTGCTCGGCTACAGATGCAAATCGTGAAGCAACAATTTTGAGCAACAGTTTATAGCAAGGGTTTCAAACTCAGGGCCTGGGAGCCGGAGCCGGACTGTGGGGTGCTTAGATCTGGTTGGTGGGTCCACCCTGGGAACAGCAAAGGACTGGCCTGCAGTGCATCTGCCAGTGAAAATAGGCTCCTGAGCTCCATTTTAGACTGCAACAGCTTCTTGCAACCCTCTGCCAGGCAGCCCACCTGAGCTCTCTGGCAGATTGTTGCAGGAAGCTATCGCAGCTGGAAACAGAACTCAGGAGCCCCTTTTCACTTGCAGAGTGTTCAGGCTACTACAGGCACCCCCAACACAAGTGATGTCAAGCTGGCCATGCCCACCATGGCCCCCTAAGGTCAAACACAACCGTGATGTGGCCTTCAATGAAATTGAGTTTGACACCCCTGGCTTATAGCATGAGCCAGTTCCTGTTCTTTTTTTAGTACAATTTTGGAGAGACAGTCAGAGCTCGCCCAGGATATTTCAACACCAGCCAAGGTATTTTGAAATCTGAAATAAATAACAGTGCGTCCCTACTCCATGGTAGTAAAAAAAATAACAATACAATAACAATAAATGAAGTAAGAGGATATGCTTCTTCTATGTGTCAAGTCCAATCAGCTGACTGGCAAATTCACTCTTTCTAGCATAGACCAGTCTTGCGAAACATTTCCCAAAACAGCACTGATAATATCTGGATGTGCTTCACATCGGGCCATAACATAATCATTGTATTTGGTGAGGCTTCCTGCCAAAGATGGCTGCTAAGCAGTAAAAGTCTTTCTTCTCTCTTACCAATGATCTGCTGATTTTGATGCCAAAGCTGGTTCTCTGGCAATTTTGCTCTCTGGATTTGAATGGGAACACACAGGAATAACCCAAGATAACTTTTGGAATTGCTGTGGAGCCATTTGGGAAGGGGAGTCTTGAAGATTCCAATGCCCTCTGGAAACCATAACTGGACAAATCCATCTTCCTATCAGTAGTTTCGTTTTCTTAGGTACATGTGGGCTTTAACGTTCACATTTTGAATTTACAGTTTTACTTTGCTTTTTGCTCTTAAAAGTTGACCAGAGGTTGAATGCTGATTTATTTCAACCCATTGCTGGACTTTTTTCTTTCTCTCTCTCTTTGATTTATGTTGTTCTGAATAACCTTTGTTCTCTCCATAAGAAAGCACAGTGTTCTTGATGGTGAAGTGCTTTCAGTAGAGTAGAGTAGAGTAGAGTAGAGTAGAGTAGAGTAGAGTAGAGTAGAGTAGAGTAGAATAGAGTAGAATAGAGTAGAGTAGAGTAGAGTAGAGTAGATAGAATAGGAATAGGAATAGGATAGAATCAACGATGGCTGAAATCTAAGAAAAGACTGTTGTGTAGTAGATACAGTAAAGTATCTACAAACTATCTACTATTGCTATAGTAGATATAGTTTAGCATGTAGCTTTTAGTTGAAATAATTTTTAAAAGTTTGATGAGATGACAATGGCCATGGAAAATATGCAGAGGCAGATAGTTTAGGATAAAGCTTCACAAAGGGACTCTGATATAAAAGTTGCAGACCAACATAGCTGGAGAACTAACTGAGTTGATCCTGTGTGTCTCTTTGAAGTTCAAGCCTGCATATCTTTACAATAGTAGGAGTCTGATTGAATGGGGAAGTGACAAAAACTTTTTTCATACAAAGTTTGAGGAAAATTGGAGAATAGATTTATTACACCTAACTGGAAACTACCTCTATTTAAACTTTATTGGGAAGAAAGACTCACTGTGGAGACTGAATCTATTACAGTAGACCCTCTAGTCACGAACACTTCTGACCACGACCAAATCAGGTTCTGACCAAAAACTTCACTTTTTGTCCCATGGCTGATTTCCCCTTATATGACATTTTTTTGTAAGCACCAAATTTCCAAAATTAGATTCGGGTCACGACCAAATTAGTTTGGGACAAAAGTTATGGAACAAATTATGGTTGTGACTAGAGGTATATTTAATTAGACAACAATTGATAAGAAATGAAATTAAAAAACAAACATGGATATTTAATACAGGATGAATTACTTTTAACTTTAGGGATGATTTGGGATAGTTAAGATGCTATGGCACACTTTTTATGAGTGAATTACAACAACAGTTTGTTAACAGAAAATTTTGAAACCTTAATTTTGTTTTTTTAATTCTTCTTGCTCCTCTTAACTATTTTGTCATTAATATAGTATATAGAAGACAGATCAATAATTTGCAAATAGATTTACTAGTTTAAAAAATGGGGGGAGTTGTTTTACAAGGGCTTGGAACCAATATTGTAGTAATATGTTACTCACTATTCAGTTAAGGTAGGATAACATACTGTATGTATATGTATTGTTATTTTTTCTTCAAGGATTTTCTTGATTTTCTGAACATGAGTAAGCTAACAAACCGTGGGTAGGTATAATGTATTCAGAGGTAGACTCTGCATACTATTGGCAGTTTGGGTCAAATTATCAGGGAGCCTCTCCCAATGTGACATAAGGTCCATATCTCAAATATAGGATATTTCTTTCATTTATTACTAGTTCTATAGATGGATGGTTAAGAAGATGTGGATATCAACAGTGAACTGCTTCTGTAAGCTGAGATGTTTATAAATATTCATCTCCAAATCCATCTGCTGTTCCATGTATGGAGGGATGAATCTGAGGCCTGAATAATGTTATCATCTGTTAAATGTTCCAGCTCTGCAGATCTGCAAATAATATCTTAACTTTATAATCATCTATGGTTCTCCTGTATATAAATATCATTTTAGACTGTGATCATGTCCATATTGGCATCTAGCTATAACATAAAACTCCTCTAGAATAGTTTGTCTCACCTCCTTCCTAGCCTAGGCGCTGTCCTTAGCTGTATCACAATGAAACTAATATTGATCCCGTTATTCTAACACTGTTCAAGACCTCAAAGAACGTAAACTCCATCCATTGAATGCAAGTCAAAAGACAGGAGTGATCAGGAAAAAAATAGGCAACTTAGGAATTGGCTGTAGTTTCCTGCTAATTAAAGAATGCAGATAATATTTATTTAATAGTGGATAGAACCTCATCATTAGCTCCAGTCTTCACCTTTTTGATCTTTAGAATTTAGAATTATACATGTGAACTATTTTAATTATCATTGCTCATTGTCAACCCTTGCAAGTTTAATGTGTATCTCTGTAAATATTGTCTTGTATATTTTCCAACTTGATAAAAATGTTTTGTTACTTAAAGACTGTGGTGTTCACTTAACAACCACTGAAAAAAGGTCCAGTCAGGTGTTGACTCAAACTGCAATAACATCATTGTAATTCCATGTTTTATCTGTTGGTTTTATCTGTATAATATAATTCTTCATAAAAGAAATCTTCATAAAGAAATGAATTACAATGGCATTTTGTTTTGTTTTTGCATTCAGCACTCCTACATCTCAACAAATTGCTCTACCCATGCAAGTTCATTTCTAATAATTACTCAATTATAACGTTAGTTGAGCTACAAGGCCAATGCTCTACAAGGTGCTCCTTGCAGCACAGGCAGACATTAATGTATAGGCAATAATTCCTTACAACTATAGAAAATGGGGTAAGGTCAAAGCACTCTCCTTCCTTTTATGGAAAGTTTGTTTGGATATTTGAGGCAAACAATGTGCTTTGCAGCACACTGCAAAGCACATTGTTTATTTCATTAAATGTACTGTTTCCCCCATTCCCCTACCTCAGGGGTCTGCAAAGTTGGCTCTTTTAAGCATAGCTGGCTGGGGAATTCTGGGAGTTGAAGTCCACCAGTCTTAAAAGAGCCAAATTTGCAGACCCCTGCCCTACCCCACCCATTTTCATTCAGTGGGATGAAAGTGAAATTGACTTTTTAACCCCAAAAGGAGAAGGGTGGTTATCTTGCACCGGTATTTATTTAGTGGTTAAAGAATGCATGTAAAATTGCTATTTTTCATACTAGGAACATCTCTCTGGTGGTCTTCAGCATCCCTGATTTTTTATGCTTCCATAAAATCCCAAGGAAGATATTAGGAGGGAATTTCTTTCTTTGGAGTTTTTCATAAGGTCACACTTGGAATACTGCATCTAATTTTGGTGGCCATGATGTAAAAAAGATATTGAGACTCGAGAAAGAGTACAGAGAAGAGCACCAAAGATGTTATGGGGACTGGAGTCTAAAACATTTAAAGAACGGTTGCTGGAATTGGGTATGTCTAGTTTAATGAAAAGAAGGACTGGGGTGACATGATAGCAGTGTTTCAATATCTCAGGGGCTTCCACAAAGAAGAGGGAATAAAACTATTCTCCAAAGCACCTGAGGGCAGGACAAGAAGCAATGGGTGGAAACTAATCAAGGAGAAAAGCAACTTAGCTACTAAGGAGAAATTTCCTGACAATTAGAATTAATCAATGGACCAATTTGCTTCCAGAAATTCTCCAACACTGGAAGTTTTTAAGAGGAAATTTGTCTGAAGTGGTATAGGGTTTCCTGCCTAAGCAGGACGTTGGACTAGAAGACTTCTAAGGTCCCTTCCAAATCTTCTATTCTATTCTATTCTATTCTATTCTGGTAGCTAAAATGTGTTACAGGAAACAGCAATGTGCTAAGAGGGCCTTCTGCTACTTTGAGTAATAATAGTAATGAGAAAATAGCAAGGAAAATATTAACATTCTCAAATAGTGAACATGAATAATAGACGATGAAGAGGACAAAAAAGTTTATTTTGTATGTCGAGTAAATTTTTGTAGAATTACAAGAATGTTTTAGCACTCCGTTAGTTTAAATAAATGTGGAGAAATAATTCACCTTGATTTCTGCAATTTTCACAACAGTTTAGTTCCAACAATGGTGGCTACATTTGCACCACGAACCTGAACTAACAGAATGAACATTACAGATCTAAGATTTCTGGCAACTCGAAGGCTATATAATTTATTTCTTCTCACAAACTGTTTTTTCTGTATGCCATTTATCTTTGGTTCAAAAAAGGAAGCAGGATTGTGAATTACTTGAAATATATTCAGAAATGTAAATAAACATAAGGTATAATGAATCCTCCCTCCCTCCCTCCTACCCTCCCATCCCATATATAAGCATTTTACTGCAAAGCCATTAAAATATAAAAATACAAGAAGTGAAATACAGCATAAGTCATTCATTTATCAATGTACCAGCTTCATGAATGAGAATCTCCTTTCAAGTTTTCACTCAAAAAAATAAGAGAACATTAGTAAAATATTCTCATGGGTGATATGTTATTTACTTTTGAGATGGACAAATGATACAGTTATCTTTCCAGCTGTATGTAGCCCCCTAGGCTCTCTATGCTACAATTAAATTCCAGTGGATAATAGCTGAAGGAACGTCTCCCATTGGGCCATTTATCTACTCCTTTGTTGGGCTGTCCCTACTTGGTGGTTAACAATAAAACACAACCAAGCAAAATGAAACTCATTTCTCACACACCCAGATAGCAGAGCTAAACATGGCTGCCCAGTTACCACCACCTCAGATCAAATGCCCATCTAAGAACGTTAGATCTTCAACTTTTAAGCAGAATGTTTTAAAGGAAATTAGTTACAAAATTAAGTACACAGTAGTATTCTACATAAAAGAATTACATTTAATGGTTAAGGAATTCATCCTTTCCCTTATACGACGCAGAACCCAATAAAGAAACAGTAATCCCAAATCCTTTCTACAATTGCTAGGATCCAAAATGATGTTTGAAATTACTGGCATCCTGATGAATTGTTCAGGATCGTTTTTAAGGAGAAGAGAATTTCATGTTTGGTGGAAGGAGGATTACAATTCTTTCGCACAGCACTTTTAAAAAAATACTTCCTGTTGGAAGATGCTCACTGAACTGGATTAATAGACCAAGTGCAAAGAAGGCTGTCAAGAGACCTTGAAAAATATAGCGTATCACATGTGCATGTGTAATCTATCACAGTGATGTCACCACACAGCACAATTCACTGCCAGACTTTCAGAGAAGCATGAGAGATGCTATAGAAGCCATCAATCTGATTTTCATTGGATTCACAAGTAAGCCAGAGGAAGAAATAAATAAATAAATGAAAAAGAATCTGAATAGAATTTCAAATGAAAAAAGCTTTTTAAACACACACACACACACACACACACACACACACTAAAATGCTGTTTAATTTACTGTATATATGGCAAACTGAGCTCATTTCTGCAACCGTTTGAAGGTCATTAGATTTGATGCATGGCATCTAGAGCAGATTGGAATAGGAAAATTGTTTTTATGCTTGTATTTATGCCATGAACTTTATTCACAGTTATTTAAAGGTTGGGTAACTATGAGATCAAGAAAATTCATCCAATTCATGAGATCAAGAAAATTCATCCAATTCATTTTGTTGCTATTTTTTCCATTATTATTTTAATAACATATGGCGCCGAAACAAACAATAAACATTGATCATATAATATGAGTGAACTGAAGTATGTATTCACTGTTTGCAACAATGACTTTGGAGACGGAAAGAGAGATACCCATCTTGCACAATTTGTTCAGAATGACTTAGTTACATTAGTTATTGTCACCAAGAATCCAAGAAACAAGCATTTTGTCAATTAATTGTCGCACATTTCATTTAAGCAGCATATATTGTGCCTTACAGAGCAGAGGAGGTCATTTCTCCTGAACTACTGATTTAATTTAAAAAATCAACCATTTTAAACTTTGAATGATTGGTCCTACAAGCATCAGATATCAGGGTGTACCAATGGAACTTTAGGCGAAATTGTTTTCTGTCCCACAGGTATGAAAGATTTAAAAAAATGACTTTCTGCTATGAGAAAAAGATATCTACTTTCCTTTTCCATTTTCCTTCCCTTTTACTAGGATGGCTGGACTAATTTAAGGATAGAATTTTCCTTAGCACCCACTTGCTCCATGCCCTAATTTTAATTTCTTTTTTAATTTTATCTTAATTTTAATTAAGATTATCTTAATTTTTAAAAATGGAAAATCCAAAACAAAGTTACAGTCAAAATGGCTGATTAATAGAAGCCCAGTGAAAAAAGATATTATGAAACATGTTGTGAATGGGGAAAAAAGGACCTCATCAGTTTATTTTCCATATTTGAATGCTTAGTGAAGCCTATCATTTTGTAACATAACATAATATTAACATAATAAGAATAAAAATAAGAATAAATCATTATTGATTGAATAGTATATATAATGATAATACAGTATATTGCAGGGATGTCCAAACTTGGGAACTTTAAGACTTGTGGACTTCAACTCCCAGAATTCCCCAGCCAGCATAGCTGGCTGGAGAATTCTGGGAGTTGAAGTCCACAAGTCTTAAAGTTCCCAAGTTTGGACATCCCTGGTATATTGTGTCCCTCTTTGAACAATGTCAGCAGTGATATTGATAGACTCTACGCACCAAGAAAAATTGGTGAGTGTGGAATGTTGCAAGTATACCAGACAGTTGAAGAAGAAAAAAAGAGGACATTGGAAGAATATCTAAGGACAGTGAACAAAATGTACTGATACTAGTATACCAGGAAGGCTTACTGGAGAGACTAAACTGGCCTAACAAGAACGATCAAATGAAGAAAAGAGTCATGGCTAGACAAAACATTACATTACAATGTATTAGAAAAGGTACTAGCAGGCAAAGCAGATAGCAACGATTAATGGCTTGTTTGGGTAATGATTAACAGCATGAAAGTTGAAGAAAGCAACAGAAGGTGTCAGCCTCTATATCATTTGAGTGCTATTGGCTGTCATAGTAAAAGGAGGGAGGGGTTTCGGTATTTGGGAGGGGAAACATGCTGGAGGAGATGTCTCTGGATGAAGAGGGAGTTTTGTTCTAACCATCTTCCGCGTATGCTGAATGGATTTGTTTAGGCCTGGTCAAGGTCAACCGTCTCTGCATACCAGATGGATGAAGCCAGCTGTAGGTGCACCCCACAATGCACCCTTGGGGGCTGAAGATTGGACATTCAGCTTGAGGTTGTTGGGAGGAGGGCTTTGTGTAAATTTTTGATATGTACAATTTCGCCCCTTTAGCCTCAGATCTTGCTTTACTTTTGTTACTATCAGTTCATATCCAGAAAAAGTACCTTTTCTCTAAAACAATGGAGTTGGGGGGTTTCCTTTCTTGGATTTTGAAGGAGGCACATCTGACAGAAGGGCTAATTCTGGCTTCACAAGGTCAAGCCATAGGAACAAATACATACAAAGCTAAAATTGACAACACAGTAAGAGACAACAAATACCATCTCTGCAAAAAAGCAGAAGAAACTGTGGGCCTCCTAGTTAGCTGCTGAAAGATAATTGTACAAACTGACTACAAACAATGGCATGACAAAGTAGTAAGAATGGTGCATTGGAATATCTACAAGAAATATTATTTGCCTGCAAGCAAAATCTGGTGGGACCTCAAAGTAGACAAAGTAATAGAAAATAAGGAAACTAAAGTGCTCTGGGACTGAAAGAGAAAGAAAAATTATTCCTATTAGAAGTAAATATTGAGCAACTGTCTTCTAGATTTGTATTGGAAGGAGGTTAGGCATATTTCAAATGAATGAAGAAATAAATAAATTAAAAAGTATTTTTGGAGTCTTGACGTTATTAACTCCCAGTATAAATATCCAGTGTGAATGAATGAAAATAATTGGAATGAAATGTAAGTAATTGGAATATTCATACAGAGTCTGTTTTTTGTTAGTATGGCTGAATTCATTATTATTATTTCTCTCTCTAATTATGTGTCTAATTATATGGTACAGACACGCAAACTTGCAATAATATATAAAATCTTGTTAAATGCTATATTATTACATTGTATCATTTGCTAGGAATAATGACAAGCCTCTGATACTTAAAAATGCACCCCCAATTAAGTTAAGGTAACTAACTCATTTGGATAATATGCATGTAGTTAATTTTTATGTCAAGCAATGTTCTTAATACAATACGGAATACAATTTGCATTTTAATAACATTCTTAATACAATAAAAATTAGATTTTCTTGTCAAACATTTCATATGGCTCTAAATCAATCTGTTCTGCCCCTCATGTGGCCCACTATGTGTTACTAACCTCAAAAATCATTTTTTCAAATCCCCAGATTCTCAGCAATGGCTATGTTAGTTAGAAAATTCTAGGGATTGAGACCTGCCCTTTAGGAAGACAATCAGTTTCACTCGTCTTATACTGTATTTTAACTCCCCACTTCTAATATTCTATTATTACTATGAAATTTTACCAGTAAACTATGGCACTTTCCAATTTTGCAGGTGCAGCATATGGTTGGTGGTGAATATGCCTTCGCAAAAATAAATTGGTATATGTGCAAACAAGGACTTCCTCAAACATATCTGCAGGCTTTCTATACCTTGGTAGAATTTGGGATAAGAAATTTGCATTTAAAATGGGCTCAAAGATGTTAGAAAACCTTCTCATTATTCCTCTGTCCAACTCTATTCCCCTCCTCGGTTTTTGAAAGATGAGCTAAATTATAGGACATAAAGGAACTGAATTTGCAGGAGCCAATCTGAGTCAGTCACCAGGACCAAAGGGTAAGACCTCCGAAGTCCCTTCTAACTGTATTATTTTATGTTCTATTAATGTTTATTCTTCCAAGCTTCTGGGCTTATATATTTGCCTTCAATTGTGAACTGAATTTGACTCAGGAGGAACAAAAACACAGACCTACATGGCGTTCTCTTTACAGTATTTTGGAATTGAGGCTTTTAAATTCATAAGGTTTAGTGCAAAAGATTCTTGCACATGTTCCAAATGCAGACATGATTTATAGTAAAGAAGACTAATGGCCAAGCAGCAGGAGAAAAGCACACAAAACTTTCAGGAAGAAAAGTAATAATTTGTATAGGCAAAAACAAACAAACAACATAGCACCAACAAGATATAATTCCATGAGTTCCATATATTAATGGAATAACTGATCCATTTAATTGTTTTTCTAGTGAAACCAGTTTATCAGGGCAACCTGGTCTACCCAAATATGGGATGGAGCATATTGCTTCAACTTGGTTCCTGGTCCTAATCCAGGAACATTCGCAGGCAGTAGCTTTCGCAACAAACTATTTTTGATTGAATTTATATTATACCAACAAAGAAATAAAGGAAGACTAATATACAGGAAAACATTTAATCTCTCCCCTGGTATAGCTGACAAAGTGATAAGAGTTTATGGCTTAGAGGTTAGTATACATCTACCTAATATACAAGTAGCCTGGGTTCAAATCCCAGAAACGGTATGGCTAGCTGAATAGCTTGAAATAGTTCTATACTAGTCTCCTTTTATTTCTTTGTCGGTAAAATATAAATTGATCCATTTAATGTTTTGAACTAAGATACATCCTATAAAAATTTAGAGAATTACAGAATTTAAAGAACAGTTGTGATGCATATTGATAATAAAATTACATTATATAGAATTAGAATGTAGCATCAGATCAGTTCATTTAAAAATCTGGATCAGGCAAAATCTTTCCCATATTAGCATTTCTTCATCAAATTTCCCTAGGTTATTTTTAAATGTCAAACTAGAGAAAGAGGGAGACACTTAAAATATTGCAGAGAAAGATACAATTAAGGATCTATTTTATGCAGGGCAAAGGTGTGTGTTTTCAGTTAGAATGTATATTCCAACTGCAGCTTTCATTAAAATGCAAACAATAGATAAAAACAGAGGTCAATCAGATTTACTCAGTAATATTTTCAAGATTGAAAATGAACATTGTAGGAAAATGAAACACTTGGAACACTTTATATATGATAAAAATAGCACACTATTGAAAGCAGGTGTGGAAAAAAGACAAAGGCACTATTCACAAACAAGTTAAAGAATAAAATATTTCATTCTTTTCAATCCACTCCATAGAAAAGAATATAAGATAATGGACTTGTTGAGTTCTTGGTGTTCTGAAGCTTGCTTTTTTTCTTGCAGACCTTTCATTGCCAGGTTAAGTAACACCATTAGAATAGAATAGAATAGAATAGAATAGAATAGAATAGAATAGAATAGAATAACAGAGTTGGAAGGGACCTTGGAGACGAACCCCCTGCCTAGGCAGGGAACCCTACACCATTTCAGTCTAATAATTATCCAACATCTTCTTATCTGAATGTGTTAAGCACATAGTCTTAGGACTATTTTCCCACTTCTTTGCCTTTTGCTAGCTTTCTTTTTTTAATGGTTCATGCATGGAGCTTATTTCAGTGTATTTGTTAACAGCTGATTTGTCAGAATGCCAAGCCTCTGTGAATTCTCTTGTGTTTTGGAATCTGTCATAGTCTAAAATGTTTAATTTTCAAATTGAAATTGTTTTTGAATTTGTCGGTGTAATAAGTGGCCTAAAATCTTGTGTCTCCCCACTCCTTGCTCAACACTTTAATTGCTGCCTCTTGTTAACCATGATAGCAAAACAAACAAAACAATCCAAAATGGGAATTCATCAAACAGTAAAGTAAAATACACTGTTAAAAATAATTTCAGCTTACAGTTAAAAGCTAGGAAATTGAAAAATATACTTTCTCTTTTGCTCCATTTTGGATGGTGGTGGGGAAGCAAAATGGAAATTCTTCTTCTCTGAACTCTGAGGTTTTCATGGACTAGAATTGTAACTACCAACTACTGACATCAGGGAGAATTGTGAGGCCATTAGAGTAGTGTTCTTATGTTTGAGGTGCAATTTTCTGAATATTGTGATTCTATTTCATGTAGCAAGTTGCTTCTGCATCACTATCAGTTTTATTGAGAACTCTAAACAAAAAGAGTTTATCTTATTGTTCCTTGCTCATATGTGTCTCTGTGACAGGAGTAGGATTATGCATTATCTGGTAACAGAGCAAACATGATAAGTACATCAAGCTATCAATCATTTATGTGATTTGTGGAATTTAATCTCAACAAGGCATTAGTTTTTCTAAGGTAGGAATTTAGATCTTTGCTTTCAGAGACATACAGAGAGCTCTGTTCTGTCCATTTAAATCGATAGATTTGAATTACCGTAGATATTGCATTCAGCTGTTTAGAAAGAATGCATAGTACAGCTTTCATAGGATTACACCACTTCAGAAAGCATCTTTAATACCTTTTATTTTTCAGACTTGGTGGCTAACATTGACAAGTATACAATTGGTATAAACTGCTCCATCTAGTTTAATATTATTTAGTTTATCGATATTATCTACTTTATATCATCTAGTTTAGTATTACCTATTCCAGATTTCTTCAGTGTGGCTTGTAGGCAAGACTGTTGAGTCCCAGCACACACCTGGACAATGTTCAAGTCAGGAAGGATCACTGCTATAATGCTTGCACTGACCTCCATCTTTAGACAATATTGTTCCACACTGTTTCTCATGCTACTAGATGGTTATCACATATATCAATGTATGACTTTTTGTTTCATAGACCAATATGTATATATGTATGCAATGCACTTGTGCAATGTATTTGGGTTAATATATACATGCACATATATGAAACCCTTGACAATAGTCCATTCAAACAAAATATTTTTTCTGGAAAATTTTATTTCCTGAACATGTGGGAGATGCCTTCAAAACCAGATGTGGTCCCCATATGGGAGGAGGCAAGGGCATTCAAGCAGAAAACTAACAGGATCCTTGTTGAATATTGTAAACATTAATGGAAACTTTACTACTTTGGAGTGATCACATAAAATCAGGTACTGTGCATATCGGACCACCTGATTTGACTTTTCTGGAACTCAAATCTGGAACTTATATCCAGTTAAAAGATTCTAGTGCTGGGAAAGATGGAAGGAAAGAGAAAAAAGAGGATGACCAGCAGAAATGAGTGCCTTATTGGAAGAACAGAAAGATCAAGTCAGGACCTGATTGTCATGGAGAAAATCTATGTGATTGAGTCAAAAAACAGCTTAATGGCAAATAATCAACACAGTCATCAAACTTAGCTTCATCAGGCAGACTTTGAGAATTGGGAGATACATATGGAAATGAGAGGGAGAAAGAGACAGAGTGATGGGTTTTTTCCCCCAGAAAGGGATCAAGATAAAGTACAAACCTGTGTTGGTTTTACTTCTTCAGTATTCAGATAAAGAAAAACAGAAACAAATAAATAAATTAAAACATCACTAGAGATGTTATAAAAACTCTTTATGATCCTTCATGACACATAACTGACATAATCTATGCATACTGGAACAAATTAAGGAAGTAAACTATTCAAGTTTAAAACAGCAATTAAAGCATTTCAAAGTTAAGATTAGAAAATGCCCTAAATAGTCTCCTAGAATCTAGGCCACAAGAAACAGAATTTTTAGGAGAGGATACTGCTAAGAGGAGCAGTTTACAACAGGATAGATAACTTGCCAGACTCTGAATTGTGAGAGTAGGAGTTGCTAACGTTTGTTTGTTTGTTTGTTTGTTTGTTTGTTTGTTTGTTGGGGGGGAATCAAGTCCAAATAAAGGTTTTCCAAAAACTGGAATCTCTTTTTTTTTTATATTGAAAAAGTTTTATTGGTTTTACATTTTTCTATAGGGTAGGGTAAGGGATACAAAGAAATTTTGAGAGCATTCACGTCAGAGTCGTCGGCCCTTCCGAGACCTCAAAATACATAATAAAAAAATAACAAAAAAAAGCATTTTTCATAACACTACAAGGTAAAAGCAAGTACATATACCTAAATTCTCAATTCCATGCTGTCAGACATTTACAAAAAATCCAGATACCGATATTATGCAAAATTGTTCAAAGAAATCAAGGCAAAGTTATTTTTCCGATCTAAGTCTCTTGGCTATTGTATCTTCTTTTTCTCCTCCCTGGCCCTCTCCCCAGGGCAGAGGAATATTTTTTAAGAAAGGCTTCCGCCTCAGCAACTGTTTTAATCCTCACTCTTCCTCCTTCCCAGAACACCAGCATCCCTTCGGGTGTCACCCACTTGAACCAAATCCCATGATCAATAAAATTTTAGACAAGAAGGAAAATTTCCTCCTTGCTTCTCGAATCTTTCTAGGAATCTGCTTCAAGATAGTGACCGTTTTTTGTTGGTAAATTAAAGGGTTCTCTCTCTGCGCCCTCAGGATTTCCTCTCTGGTTGACCTTCTAACAAATTTCACATGTATCTCTCTAGGCACTTCATTTATCCTGGCATATGCTGAGTTAATTCTATAGGCTAGGTCAATGTCCCCCCTGATCTCATCTTTAGGTTTTTGTAAATAGTCTGCTAAAATTGTGCTCATAAGATCAGGGAGGCATTCACCAGATTCCTCAAGAACGTTCTGAAATCTCAAAAAATATGTCATTCTTTCCATATCAATCCTAGACACATGCCCATCTATTTCCCCAACCTCTTTAGTAACATTTTTAATCTCTCCCTTAACCCCCACCAACCCCCCTTCCAATTCTTCAGTCTTCTGTGTGTTTTCCAGCATTTGCTTCCTTGTGTCCAATAGCTCCTTCTTGAAATTGATATTTTCAGCCCTCTGGGCCTGAATTTCGTTTACCAAAGTTTGTATAACAGTTTCAAGAGAAGCCATCCGTTGTTCTAAACTTGCCGGTGCTGTTTCTTGAGCCATGATTAACTGTTAAAGTCAGTGCCACCAAAATGGCGTTTTCAGGGTGGGGTTGGTGAGACTAACTGGGAGCCAAAAGTTCAGATCAAGGTTGAAATGTTGTAAAATTCAGGAACCAAGAGAGAGACAATTTTCCAGCTCAATAGTTATAATAACGAAGGTAATCCAGAAAGGAATCACAAATCCAACAAGAAAAAATTTTTTCATTAATATCCAGAGAGAGTCCCTCTTGTAAAGAGACGCTGGAAATTTTCCATAGTTAAAATAGTCAGGCAGGGACAAAGAAAAGCCACTTTCCACCGCCCATCTCAGAGCCCAGAGGAGAGAGTAGAAAAATAATTTTTTTTTTAACCAGCCAGACCTAGAAACAATGTTGCAAGTAGCCGCATACCACTTTCCCTTGTTAGAGACAGTCCGGATTTAAGATTTCCGCTTTCTCTTCCAGAGAAGCCATTTTTAAGTGCCACTTAAGTCCGAGGGGTTTTTTTTGAAAACAAACACCCCCCTCCCAGTCCATTCAGCCTGGCTGGCAGCAAGGGAAAAAAAAGTCTTTTTAAACTCACTCTCCCTCGCAGCTGAAGCCTTGGCAAGCCTTCCAATCTCTTCCGCTCAGCCCTCTACATTGAAATAAATGGCGCCGACAGCCGTTGGCGAAGGGAGAACCCCCCGCAGCATGTTCCTCCTCACCTAGGTTGCGGAGGGGATCGCTCTCCCCACCGCCGTGAGGAGAAACGTCTCCTCCGAGCCGACCCTACGGGAGACCTCCGGTAACCGGATGTCTCGCCCCCGTGGGGGGGCAGAAAAGGCAACAAAGTGGTGAGCGAGTCCCAGGCTCGCCCGTCGCCGCTGGAGCCGGAACCGGAAGCCCAAAAACTGGAATCTCTTGATCATGTTTGAAATTTAAATTGGTTGAGCAATGGCCCTTTCTCATATCTTCTGTATAAAACCTGTTTCATCCAGTTTCTGGATTGTTTCATAATGAATGTGTTGATTTGAGGCAATAAGAGAGAAACCATGGATATTTTCATTATTCTTATACACAATTTCCTCTAATTTAAATGTTTTTATAAAATTTCAAAGATATTCTAATATATTTCCTCACATCATAGATACAATTATATTCCATTTCTGTGTTGCAATTTTTAAAATAATGCATAATATGAAATGGAACACTAGTCTGATGCATTTATTTGTCTGAGAAATATAAATTGGGCTACTTGGTAAACAAAGGAAAGGTATTCCTCATTTTCCAAGGTGCTTTTTCAGGATGCAACTGGACTTTCTGGTAAACATCCATAAAAGATAAAGGTAAACGTTCCCTCGCACATGCATGCTAGTGGTTTCCAGCTCTAGGGGGCAATGCTCATTTTCATTTCTAAGCCGAAGAGCCAGCACAGTCCAAAGACATCTCCGTGGTCATGTGGCCAGCATGACTAAATGCTGCAGGTGCATGGAGTGCTCATTTTCAAGTTTTTAGTCTCCTCTGATATAGCTTTCAGCCCGAGATGACTAGGATGTATAACAGTTTCCAAGGAAATTGCAATCAATATATATATATATTTGTGTTGCGTTTGTGCTGATAAATAAATAAAGGGAGACTAGTATAGATCTATTTCAAGCTGTTTAGCTCTCATCATCTAGCCATACCCTTAGTGGAATTTGAATCAGGGCAGTATTACATATCAGGCAGTAGTGTTAGCCACTAAGCCACAGGTTCTCCTCCTATATCAGCTGAGTCAGGGGAATAAGCTAATTGTATTAACTTAGTGGCTAATACAACTGCCTGATATGTAATACTGCCTTGGTTTATATATATCTATATATAAAATGTTGCTTGATTTAAAAGTAAGTATTTTCTCTGATATAGTTAGATAGAGTCACTTTTGGAAAACCGCTACTTATATTAATGTTGTCTCACACCTTGATGAGTAGTAAAAATAAAACTGCAATTTGTTGTGCTTTATTTTTGAAGCACCAATTTGAGAGGCTTTTATTTCTTAATAGCAAGCTGTTCTGCTTTTATGTATCTCTTTTATATTGAAAAAGTTTTATTGGTTTTACAGATTTTCAATAGGATAGGGTAAGGGATACAAAGAAATTTTGAGAGCATTCACGTCAAAGTCATCGGCCCTACCGGGACATCAAAATAGATCATTAACAAAAAACATTTTCCGTACACTACAAAGTGAAAGCAAGTACATATTTCTAAGTTCTCAGTTCTATGCTGTCAGTCATTTACAAAAATCCAGATGCACATGTTATACAATATTATTCAAAAAATCAAGGCAAAGTTATTTTTTAGATCTAAGTCTGTTGGCAATTGTATCTTCTATCTCTCCTTCCAGGCCCCCAACGGGCGGGGCCATGGCCCCCCCTGCCCCCCCTGGATCTTCCCCCAGGACAGAGGAATGTTTTTTTAAAAAGGCTTCCGCCTCAGCAACTGTTTTAATCCTCACTCTTCCTCCTTCCCAGAACACCAGCATCCCTTCGGGCGTCACCCACCTGAACCAGATCCCGTGGTCAAACAATTTTTTGGACAAGAAGGAAAATTTCCTTCTTGCTTCTCTAATCTTTCTTGGGATCTGCTTCAGGATGGCAACCTCCTTTTGTTGGTAAATTAACGGACCTCCTCTTTGCACTTTCAAGATTTCCTCTCTGGTTGACCTTCTAACAAATTTAACATGTATCTCTCTGGGTACTTCATTTATCCTGGCATATGCAGAGTTAATTCTGTAGGCTAGGTCAATGTCCCCCCTGATCTCATCCTTAGGTTTATGTAAATAGTCTGCTATAATTGTGCTCATGAGTTCAGGGAGACATTCACCAGTTTCCTCAGAAACATTCTGAAATCTCAAAAAATATGTCATCCTTTCCATATCAATCCTAGACACATGCCCATTTATTTCCACAACCTCATTAGTAATATTTTTAATCTCTCCCTTAGCCCCCGCCAGCCCCCCTTCCAGTTCTTCATTCTTCTGTGTATTCTCCAGCACTTGTTTCCGTGTGTCCAATAATTCCTTTTTAAAGTTGATATTTTCTGCCCTCTGGGCCTTGATTTCTTGTACCAAAGTTTGTATAACAGATTCAAGAGAGGCCATCCTTAGTTCTAAGCTTGCCAGTGCTGATTCTTGTGCCATGATTAGCTGTTAAGATCCGTGCCACTAAAATGGCGTTTTTTGGGTGGGGCTGTTGAGGAGCCAAAAGTTCAGTTCAGGGTTGTAAAGTTCAGGAACCAAGAGAGAAACAGTTTTCCAGATCAATAATTATAATAACGAAGGCACTCCAGAAAAGAAATCACAAATCCAAAAAAAAAATTCTTCTTTAATAACCAGAGGGAATCCAAATCACAAAGAGACGCTGGGAATTTCCCATAAGTAAAATAGTCATTCAGGGACAAAGAGAAGCCATTTTCCACCGCCCAAACTCAGAGCCAGAAGGAGAGAATGGTAAAAAAAAAATGTTTCAAATCAGCCAGACCTAGATACTTTGTTTCAAAGACAAACCGCAGATCACTTTCCCTTGTTTCAAACAGTCCAGATTAAAGATATCCGCTTCCTCGCAGCGAGGAGCCATTCTTAAGTGCCGCTTTAGTCGGAGGGGGGGTTTAACAAGCAGACACCCCCCTCCAAGTTCTTTCAGCCCAGGCTGACAGCAAAAAAAATGTTAAACCACTCACTTTCACCCTCGCAGCCGAAGCCCCGGGAAGCCTTCCGACTCAGACGGCCAGCTCTCTCCATGTTTTCAGAACGATGCCGTCCGCCATTGGCGAAGGGGAACCCCCCCGCAGCATGTCCTCCTCCACCTAAGCCGAAGACAAGGGTTGCTTCCCAGCTGCCGCTTGGGGAGGACAACCCAGGCAAGCCGGCTTTACGGAAGACCCCAAAAAACGGGGCATCTCGCCCCCGTGGGGGGGCAGGAAAAGAAACAAAAAAAAAAGCAGGACTTCCGGCAGGACTTCCGGCCGCTGAAGCCGGAACCGGAAGTCCTGCTTTTATGTATCTCTTTGCATTGCTTATTGCAGCCTATCCATTGCAGTGAGATTCCCAGTAAAATATAGGAAATCCTTGAATTTATAACCATTTGTTTAACAATAGTTAAAAGTTATGATGGCCTTGGAAAAAGTGACTTCTGACCTGTCCTCAAAGTTACAGCTGTCACATCATCCCCAGAGTCATGTGCTTATAATTTAGGCATTTAGCAACTGACTTGCAATTATGATGGTTGTGGCATCTTGCAATCACATGATCTGATTTGCAATCTTCCCAACCGGCTTCAAACAACCAAGAAAGGTGGATTCACTTAAGATCTGTGTGATTCACTTAACGACCATGTGATTTGCTTAATGACTGGTAAAATGGTTCTAAAATCAGATCCAGTTACATGATGACTTGCTTAATGACTACATCTCTTACAGTAGTGACCAAAATTCTGCGCTCATAACACAAGAGCTACCAATAGTTCCCAGGGAATGTGGAGGTTTTAGAAGATGAAGGGGAGTGATCAGTGTCAAGTTCCCAGGACAAAACCTAACAAATTTACAAGCCTCGAGACAAGGTTCCTAAGAAATCCAATCATTTATTAGGATTTAAATCCTGGCATTATTTTCGTTGAAGACATCTTTTTTGCTTTGTATATCTGCTTCTGAACTTTGCCCGGATTACTGTCCTCCCCATAGCCTTCATCATAAATCGCAGCCAATGAGAGATGGTAGTTTAGACATGCGCATTCACAGGCCAGTTTGAGATTCCTTTTTGACCACAAGAATGTTTGGAATGCCCTTCTGTATGGCAGTTTGATAGTAGTCATAGAGATGGCTCACAAACTGACAATCAGCTTGCCAGGGTTGAACAAATGGAAGATAGTTTTCCTGTGATGAAAGACATCCCAAAGGTGCTTTATCAAGAGGCAACTGGACTTTCTGTTTTTTCTTTGAAGATGATTTGCTTCTTATCCAAGAAACTTCTTCAGCTCTGACTGGATGGTGGGGAATGGAAGGATCCATCCAGTCAGAGATGAAGAAGCTTCTTGGATGAGAAGTGAAACATCTTCAAAGAAAAAACAGAAAGTCCAGTTGCCTCTTGAAAAAGCATGTTTGGGACAACCATGATCTGGATTACTGAGAATCTTCATAGACACTTTGTTGAAAGAATTGCTTCCTATGTTATGCTAGTAGAAATAAACTGAATGTGTATTCCCTGCGTTGGGGAGGCAGACTTTGCTTGGCGAAATGTATCTTTCGTTCCTAAAAATACACACTGAATATACAAGATCCATGGATAGGTGCTAAATGACAATTCATAATTTGTAACAATAATTGGGATTATTTTTAACATAAATAGGTTGTCATTTAAACTCAATATTTTTTCTTCAAGGGCATTTAAGAAAACAAAACCAAAATATTCCAATCTCTTGACATGGAGGAAGACCCAAAAATTTCCAAGTCAACTAAGTGGACTATTGATTTCCTTCTTATTAGATGGTCTATTGGAACAATTTATATAATTTGAAATTTATAAGGGATGTTTTTGTATAAAATATCCTGGATTTCACCTAATTATGAAGATTTAAAACTCCAAATCACTCTCTTAGTGCTCCATTAATTCTGGCAAACTTGTTAATTTCTTCCATGCACCTGGGCTACAAACCATCAAAGTGTCCATGAAATGGTGTGCAATTTTTAGCCATGACTTTGATGAAAAGTGGTAGTTTTTAAGTGTGTAATGAATCCCCAAATGAATCAAGTTTCACTTGGTAGCAAATCTTTCTTCCTGCTCTGATCAAAGGTGTATTCAGAAAGGATGAGGCTTTGATACTGCAAGAAACACATTTCTTACCATGTTCAAAGTAAAGCCCTGGGATTTGGCAGAGACATTCCTATTGGGAGTACAGCAGCTAAACTTAGCAAAGCTTAGCAAAAGGGGATTGGAGGTGGAGGTGACAAGAAAATGTCATATTTTCAGACCCTTCTGTGTTTTTCAAGGAGTAGCTTTTTAATTCCTTCACATTAGCATTCAAAATGCAGATTGAACCAAAATGTGTTATAGAAAGGAATAGCTGTCTGTGTTGCAGCAGGCTCTCTCTCTTTTCTTCTACTCTTTTCTGTAGTTATAGTACTAAGCAGTGTAACCAAATGTATTGCTTTGCTCCTTCAAAGTGCATTTGAAGTACATGAAAAAAGACAATATGTTTTGAGAGAGAGAGAGAGAGAGAGAGAGAGAGAGAGAGAGAGAGAGAGAGAGAGAGAGAGAGAGAGAGAGAGAGAGAGAGAAGGTTCTTTTTCTAAAATTAGTTTTGGGCCCACATTTCAACAACTAGAGTCCAGTTAATTTGCAGCATAGGTAGTAGTATCTATCATAACTTGAAATAACCAGTTATTCCAATGTGAGATATAGGTTTTTCCAACCTATTTCAAGCCAAAAGAGTTGGATTTCTTCCTCTCTCAGCATAGCTGAATGATTCAGTAGAACTAAAAGCCAAATATTTGGAAATTATCACAGACGGGTGAAGTTGGTCTAATATTTGGTGGCATATTGCTCCTGATCCCAAGAGTACAAGTTTTCTGTTTGCTATTTATGCACATATTTATCATTATCTGTGTTATGTATCATAACAGGAACCAAAGTTAAAATAAATGCTCTTATTGCACAAAGGAGAGCTCAGTGTTCCCATTCAAAATTATGCACCTCTAAATGCTTTTCACACAGTGTCTTGTGTCACAATATAGCCATCAAAGCCATGCAAAATCACACATTTCTTCTGAAAGGTGGATCAGAGAAGCAATTATTGTATTAAATTTGGATCACCAGGTCCACTTCCATAGCAACAGACAGTAATATAACTAACAGGATTATGGTCCCATTAAGCCAAAAATGTGTTCTGACAATTGGGAAAAGTACATACCAGAATTATACTGCATAAATCCCACGAAAGGACACAAAGTTTATTCAGAAGCAATGATGTCATGGACTTTTCTTCTTTAAATGTTTGCTTGTTTATCTTCTGGAAACTCTTGAGACTTACAGCCTCAAGCAAGGCAGTCTGTTTCCTTACATCAGCTGCCATGGACAGATTTGCTGACCCTCAACAAACAGCCTCATTAAGCCTTTCATTAACCCTGGTTATTATCCATTAGTAGCATGGCAATTCTTCCCAGGGACAACTTCACAATTACTGCAAAACAACTGATTCGCTTTATCTGCTCTACACTTACAAGTATTGGAGCTGAAAATAAGTGTGCTTTTAATGAAATTTGTGCGTGTGCAGTTCTGGAGTCTATAGCCAAGATGAAGACATTCTATTCTTCTATCAACCTGCCGGTACAAATTTTAACATTCCACCCTTTATCTACAAGTACAAAGGCAGCTGGACAGCCTGCAGCCCAAAAGTTGGGTGCCTGTATTCCTTGACCTCCTCCTTTGGATTCTTCAGCATCAAGCTGATCACTCCACTGAATAAGTCAGCAGCATGGTTTACCTTCCTTTGATAGGGGGAGACACATGGAAAAAAATATAGTACAATTTTAAAAAGTTTAGAGAATCTGAAGAACCAGAAAAAAGAAAAGCCTAACAAATGCCACCCTTGGCCCATGTAAGAGAGAATTTTGCAGACAACATCACTGCCTTCACCTGGCCCATAGAAGGTAAGGATTCTGCACTAAAGTCATTTGTGTATACAAAATACCATCACACTCCTTCAACAATGTAAAAACTAGTCAAAAGTGAATGAGGCATTTTTTAAAATTCTTGATTAATATTGCACATACGATTGGCTTTATTTTTGTTTGAAGTTGTGATAGCTATACTACAAGCAGAATATATTTCTCCTCCTACAACATATGTTTTTAGAATAAATAACACTATAAATTGATATATGGGCAGTTCTTTTGCCAACAGAAGGTAATTTTTTACTAGAATAGAGAAGAGATTGATTTTCTGCAATTCTTCCTCCTCTCTGCCCCCATCCCTATGCCCTGTCCAAATTTGCTCTAGAAATTTGTGAGATTCTTTGGTGCAGATTTTGAGGAACAAACTTTACAGTGATTTGGATATCACTCAAGGTGCTCTAACTAATTGAATACCATCTAATTGGAATATTGTCCATTATAATAGTTAGATTTCATCCAGTAGTATAACAACATAAGCCATAGGCAAGCATTTATTAGTGGTAAATACATGTAATATTTGTGTGGGTGATTGTGTGCATGTGTGTATGTGTGTGTACACACAGTACATATAATAATAATAATAATAATAATAATAATAATAATAATAATAATAATAATAATAATTTATTAAACTTGTTGACCGCTCCCTCTCTCCAAAGGGACTCGGGGCGGTGCACAGGGCTAATAAAACAATAAATACATACATATAGTTAAAAAACAAATTAAATATTTCCCTGCGCTAAAAATCCAATTAAAAACTAAAATCCCCATGCTTGGTCATCCTACTTTCTATTCTATTCAACTCTTCAGTCTTCTTCAATCACTATATCTTTCTCTCTTTGATGCTTCTCTTGGAGTATATTTTTAAATCAATCAATCAATTGATTGATTTAATCAATTGATTGATTGATCCACCCAGAGGATCACTGGTCTATGGAACTCCCTGCCAGAAGAAGTGGTGACAGCTGTCAGTCTCAACACCTTTAAGAAAGGATTAGACGAGTTCATGGAGAACAAGGGTATCCATGGCTATCATTATGGATGCCTAAGGACACCCTCCGGGATGGAGAGATAGGCAGGATATTTCTCAATGCCATTTGCAGGGAATCATAAGCAGGTGAAGACATCTGCTTGGGAATACCCTGAAGCAAATGGTGAGCCACTGTGTGAGACAGAATGCTGGACTGGATGGGCTGTGGCCTGTTCCAGCAAGGCTGTTCTTATGTTCTTAATAACTAATAACTATCTACTTTCTTTTATAATGAATTTTGTCTAATAATAAAATGAAATGTATTATGCAATAGCCTTGTGATGGTGAAGTTTCTTGCCCTGATCAGTTAGCAGAATTACTGGCAGAAGTTGATGAACTGAACCTGATTTGTCATCTTCGTAGGCAAGAAAGTTATTCATTTGGTTGAGAGGAAGGCTTTTTCTTTAGACATCACAACACGCTTGCCCTTGCACACAACATACATCAGGTTGCTGTCAAATAAGAACACAAATATCCCACCAACATTGCAAAACATCACTGTAGAGTCTTCTCTGTTAATCTTTAGTTTTCTTTCTTAAGGTAGCATCAATACAAGAGTTTTATTTCTTTTATTTCTTCTTGCTTTCTCAGCTCTCGAGTGCTGTTGACTTAGTGGGAACATTTATTACAGACTTCCATTTAAATTTTTCCATCAAATTTCCTGATCAAATTCCTTTTTGTTTTTCCTACTTTGTGTCTCACCAAACTCATTACTGGAAGATAACAGTATCTTGTCTTAATATTGCAACAGCCATTGATGCCTTAAAGGACCAGTAGTATAGATAGAAGTTGAAATATATTTTGGCTCTTGTTTCAGTCTACATACATCATTTTTTTCTTAATGCTTCATCTCTGAAAGTTATAAGACAAAAAAAAGTCTTATCACTGAAGCAATGATTCTTAAACAATGAGTTGCAGACCATTGATGGTCTATAGAATTCAACCAAGTGCTTTGGGGGTTCCCTCTGGCCAGAACCTATTCACTGCCTCAACTTGAACCTCCCTATGTTCACCTTGCAAATCAGCTGATCAAAGCCTGCTCACAGCAACTGGGTCACATGAGGGTAGGCCAGTATGCATGCACATGAGCAACTCAACTTGTGCAAGCAGTGGGCTGGCACACCCAGGAGCAGCTAAACTCGCCCGAGTGGCAGGCTGGCATGCACATGCATGTGTGCACAGCTTAACTGGTTTGAGCTGTGTGTGCATGCGTGTGTGCACCAGCCAACCATTTGCGAGCTAGGCACACATGTGTGCACTGCGCTGCTGCTCATGTAGCCCAGTTCCCCTCTCCCTCTCAACAAAGCCACAAAGATTAGAGACCACTGTTCTAGTCAACTGTCAGACCTTTAATCTCTCTTGGCTCCAGGCCTAGACCTTAAACTGTCCATCATCAAGCCAGATAACAATATACAACAAAACTACATCTTCTCTCTCATTGGTATGAATGATGTTACATTCAGAGATTTCTCCTGAAAAACGTTCTTGATCAGCAAATTTGTTCTAGCAGGTATATTACATAGAATTGATTAAATAACATGATTAGAGTGGTAAATAAATAATCTTTATTTTTGATACAAAATTTAATGTTAAAACCTTTAAAAATGGAGGAGATAGGGAGACATATACTAATGCAATTTGTTTAAATGCAATTGTAAATGTTACCTTATTCACCAAATGTTCTTAAAGAAGAAAATATAGGGAAGATAATGCCCACATTTTCTGTTTATTTAGCGAACCATGAGTGCAGAAAATTTTACACACGCTGCCTTGAACTATATAACTATACAACAGCATCTGTTCATTGTGTGAAAACATGACTTTGAATCCACTTGTAAATTTTAACATTCTTCCATATGGTAACTATGCTTGTAGTCACCCTGATTATTCAGTAATATACTTGTTTTAATTTTCACCTTCGGTTGAGATATAAAGTCCCATCTCATACAGTTTCTCATACATACATACATACATACCTGTCACAGGTTATTCTGTTTTATATAAACAACATTAGGCAAAGCATAGGATGCGAATAAGAAATAAGAGTTCAAAAGCAATAAAGATATTGAGCTAAGAAAAGGAAATACAGCTAAACCTGGTTCGCACCAATCCCATTGACTACACCTGGCCATATATTTCTATACAAAGTAGTGATTCTATTTCAGAAGTTGTCCCATTCAGCCTCAGAACATCTAAGTAAAGCAAGGTGAGATAGCCTGGCAGATATTTTTGATGTTTGATAGCCATGGCCTGACTTGTTCAGTATTGACAAAGGAATCAATACAATAACAAACAGTAGTGGTGATAGTGAATCTTCTTGAAAGAATCCTTTGATATTAACTTCTCCAAGTCTATTATCATTGGCCAGTAACTGTCTCCCATTGGGCCATTGATCTTTGCACAGAGCTTCTAATGTGTCTACAGATTCCTGTTATTTCTAGGCTCTTGATTATCCAATCATATGGCAAGGACTGTCAGATGCCTTCTTGTAATCAATCTAAGCTACATTCAAGTTGGTCTTCCTTCTCTTGTAGTTTTCCAAAATCATCTTGTCAATTATGGGGTAATGTTTTGTTCCTTTGCTGTTTGCACAGTTGCTTTTCTGCTTGGGTGTAAAGAGCTTGTTTTCAACTAAAGGCTGTTGGACTGAATCTGCTACAACATCAAATAATACTTTGAAAGTTATTGGTAAGCAAGTAATTGGCCTGCAATTGCCTAGTATTAGCTCCTTTATTGGATTTTTTCATTATCAAGAAAATTTTACCAGATGTTAACCAATCTTCAATTTCCCCTCTTTGCAATATGTTTTTAAATTGCTTGGCAATGAGTGGGTATAGACCAGTAAATGTTTAACACCAAAAACATGCACTTTATTTTCACCTGGCACTGACCAGTTCTTGATTTTCCTTCCCTTTTCTCCATCACTTCTCCTATTATTACATGTTCTTTCATTTCAGCTTCTTTTTTTATTCTCAACTTCTGCCTTTATCGAACATGCATTATTCTTATGTTTCTTTAGGTTATCCCACAGCTGCAGCCAGAATGGCACTGTTTCTTCTTTATCAAATGTTGACTAGTTCATTTCAGTCTATTATTTGATGGATTGGTAGAAACATTTCTGATATGACTAAAATAGGAGTCTCTAGAGTGTGCAATTCAATTTTTATCTACTAATCTTCTTGATTGCTTTATTATTTCCAGTGCTTCCTTGATTCTTTCTAAATGATATTTCTTGATCAAGTATTCTTTGTCCTCTTATTCTTCAGTTTCTTTTCTTTCATCTTTTTTTTGAGTTTTGAGTTTTATTTAAACTTATATACCGCTCCCTTTCCCAAAAAGGGACTCGGGGCGGTCTTATCTGTTCTAGTCCACTTGGATTTGATTTTAATATATTGATTTCAGTTTCCATGCCTGATACTCCATTTTGGAGTTGCACTGTTTGGCTTTTTTTAAATGTATTTTTCATCCAAGGTATTCGGTTATAACATTATATTACTTGGTTTCTTGCAGTGAGCTGGTGCTTATATTTGAGATTACAGTATTGGCAGATTTTAATACTTGTGCAGTTTATTTGGAAATTCTGGCAGCTTTATTCTGTTGTCATGTGGTTCTAGAAGCTCAGTTATTCTGTTTCCATTTATCTTGCTTTTTAGTTAGAGGGCTTTGTTTTTTCTGAGAAGAAAGCATAGGAGTAGCTGCCTGGTTTGGGAAAGAAAACAATTCAATAGCTATACTCTATTGCTGACTCCCTATGGTTTGTCTCTACTTCTGGCAAGGCTTTAATTCTTTGCCATGGGTAGATTTTTGCAGTTCTTCCAATTCCGTAATACTTTATTTTGTATTAAAATCAACATTGATCTGCTAGCCTCTGATTTGTTATTTTTTATTCTGATTTTGTCCTTTCCAGAACTGGTGCGTTCGTTTCAGATGTCCTCTTCTTTTTGAATTTGATTTGTAATTAGGGATCATTATTTCTTTGTTCCCAGTCTTCATATATATGTAATGGGCAAACAACCTTTCTTCCGGTAGCCCTTCTCCAACACCTAGGATGGTCCTTGATAACTTAGACAACTACCCATCTGAAGTGTATTTCAGTATCTCTCCATACTGTTTAAGAGAGCTGCTTTCTTTGGCTGAAGTCCTCCAATGAGACTTGTCCTATATGATTGAATTTCTCACATAACTCTCATGAGAACTATGGGAGAACACAAGCCCTGCCATGACATTAAGGTTATAAGGAGGGGGAGAAAAAGGAGGAGGATTTGTGTTTTAGTCTTTTCCTGCTGCTTGGTTCCCTATCTGTCTTTGTCTACAAAAAAATGGTCCTGGCATCAAATGTGTTGTTTCCAAATCCTATCCTGATTGCCAATTGCTATCCTGCTTCCATTGCCTTTAATTTTTTTATACAAGATTATGGTGAAAAGGCTTAACACATGTTATATATTTGAAATTGAATGGTATCAGAAGGAGGAGGAAAATAAGAATAACTAAAACTTGTCACATACAAGGGGACAAGACAAAGATGTCACATAGATACAACCTTTAAAAAGCAAAAAGATGCTATATTTGAATCAGGGTTAGTGGGGTAAAGTCGTTTACCTTTCAATTAAATTAGTCTCCAGTTAACAGGCACTAATGCAACATCCATAACATAGCAGAAATACCCTAAATAATGCACAAAGCCAGTTAGTGATATTGTACTTTATTTATTCAATTTATTTATCTTGACTTTCTGTTCAAATCTAAAGTCTCAAATTGATTTACAGCATAAACCAAACAAAAATACAAAAGTACAATGATTAAAAAGAAAACACTTACTGTAGAATGCAAATATTGTTGTAAAATCATTAACATTTAAAGGGCTAGAATTTAAAGCAGGGGGTGGCAAATGCAGTTCCCCAGGGAGATCATTTTACAGCGCAAGAGTGGCAGATGAAAAGAATTTATTCTGGGCCTTTGAAAACAGGATAATCTTCAAAAGAATCTTTCCTGCAGGTTTTACCATCCAGACAACTTTGTAGTGGAAGACATAGTTTCTTCCATAATCATGTCCTAAGCCACTAGGGGTTCAGAACCCATCAGCCCACAATGCCCAGTAGATGTTTATAGGCTTTCCTTTAACTCTGCTATTCTAAAGAAGCTGACAGATGGTGCCATGCTCTTTTTGGGAAGGAAAGGGAAGAACATTGTCTTCAACTGTTCCTTCTACTCCTGATAAACATGACCAGGTACGTTGCCATCCTGCCACAGGGATCAGGAGGCACAACAAAAACCTGCAATAAGAGGTGCAACATTTCAGAAAATGTTTCCTTCCACTGCTAATAAGAGGTTGTTCTTTTATGCCACCATGTTTGGATCTTCATTTCAAACTTCTCTTTGCACTGTGTATGGACTCTGTCAAAGATGCTGGATGCTATTCCTACTGTTAATTACAGATTTTCCCATTATTTTGATATCTCCACAGCTGCACATATATTGTAATATTCTTTAGGTTGTCTTTGGGAGGATTTAACTGAAGCAAAGTTGGTCAAAGAGGAATAGGAAAATGTGATCAAATGGATTCAGAAATTGGACATCAATAATAATAATAATAATAATAATAATAATAATAATAATAATAATAATAATAATAATAATAATAATAATAATAATAATAATAATATATTATTGAATAAATTCAATAATATCTGTATGTTTTTAATCTGTGGGCAACGGGGAGACTTTTCTGACACATTTGTTATGAAATGAGAAAAATTCATCAGGGATACATGTTGGATGCATGCCAGTATATCCAGGATGAGTAGGACATCCCAGTTTCTCTGTAAGACACAGAAATCAGATTTAGCAATTCATAGGTTGTTGTTACTACAATAACACAATGTCTGTGTGATGCTTTGGAAGAAATTGCAGCCTAGACACTGGAAATGGAAAGCCCACTTCAACATCTTCCAAAAGAAACAAATGTTTGCACTGGAGAGAAGCCAATAATTTTTCTGTAAAACAAATACTACCTTCAAAAGTTGGATTTTCTTGACAGTTTTTTGCATTGGAGGAAACAATTAATTTGCTTCTTCGGATTTACCCTGATCCCATTAATCCACAATAGGATAATTCCTCCTCCTCTTGAATTATTTCAGTGCCCTAAGAAGAGGTTGCAGTAAACAAAAATGAATTTCTGTCTTCTCTGATTACTGGTTCCCATTTGCAAATCCTAGTAAAAAGCCAAGCAAACAACATAACGTTCATAAATTTGAAGTTTGCTCATTCCTGGAACTCCAAGAAAAAACTGACAATGGCTGCTTTACTGTGATTATCAAACCTAAACCGTCATATAAAAGAAAACAGAACAAATATACTCCTTCTTCAATAAGTTCAGTTCTAAATGATACTGTTCTAACAACCGAGATGTGCAGGCTGTATTTTCATCTTGCCTGCTTCACAAAATTCATTTGGGTTCACAGCCCATAATAGGCTGGGGGAGGGATGAGAAAAATTGGCAAGGCTAGTTTTGCAAAGGATGTTAGACAAGAAGAGGAAATTGCTACTGATCTAGACAACAAGAAGAAAAATTGCAGCTAGCAATAAATTGTTCTGAAGTATTTCCTTGTAACAGAAGACAAGTGAGGAGGGCACTGGAAACACACAAGACAGAGGAGATCAATGGTTTGAGGTAATTTGATCATAAAGATGAGAGCAACTCTCCATGGACTTAATCAGTGACAGGTTCACCATCTCCAAAGGATACTGGCTGCCTCCCTCAGCCCTTGGCTTAATACTTTGAAAGGAAAACTAATATCTTTCTTGTCCTTGGAATGATATACAACTAATGCAGAATTTTCAATTGCACTCCTCAGATCTCAGTGACCTGCAAGACTTGTTTAATACTAAACATCTTTTTTGCCCTGCCTATAAGCCTCAGTATCCCTTAATCTCTCTCTTCCCTCACCCTTAGCTTCATCTGGCACAGAACATTACATTCTTTGCTATCCTGGCCCAATTCTCTAGCACCCCCCCCCCGCCCCGAAAATGATCAAGTAATCAAATAATCAGCCGTGCATACATATGCTTAGCTCCGAAATGCAGTCGAAAATGAAAACTGGCCAAAACATTATAGATCAAAAGGCAGAGTAATAACGGCACTAAATTAGAATGTAGTTCCACTGCCTGACTCAGATATGTCTCGTCAGAAACAGATGGCCGGCCCTGGGAAGCCCATCAACTCCAGTTCAAACTCTGCTCTAAGCTCATTTCTGGTTGTGCAAAATGGAGCAATTTATCCCTCCCTAAAAAGATAATTCCACCTGGGAGATTCGATGCTATAGAGTTGTTTAGTCTTTCTGGAAGGGGAAAGAAAGTTTGGGTAGGGGAAAGATCAAACATAAAAAGGAAGGGAGGAAGGGCAAGAAACTTTTTTTTTCTCGGTAGCAATAAGGAAAAGGTTCGCCCTTGCCTTTCCCCAGGACATAGTTTTTACCTTCTCAGTGAAGCTCAGTTTCCCAGCCCTGTATTAACTAGATTTAACAGATTAACAGAGTTGGAAGGTACCCTGCAGGTCATCTAGTCCAACCCCTGCCCAAGCAGAAGACCCTACATGTGCCTCTACCTAGGATTGATCCTGGTTATTTGTTTCCAAGATCATCTAAAGCCTTGATGGCGAACCTATGGCACGGGTGCCACAGGTGGCACGAGGAACTATTTCTTAGGGCATGAGAGGCGTTGCCCGGTCAGCTCCAGTGTGCAAGTGTGCGCTGACCAGTTGATTTAGGCCTCCTTTTGAGGCCATTTTTCACCCTCTGGAGGCTTTAGGGAAGCTTCTGAAGCCTCTGGAAGTGGTGGTGGGGGAAGCTGTTTTCACCCTCCCCAGGCTCCTAGAAAGCCTCTGGAGCCTGAGGTGGCAACAAAAGGACGCCAAAAGCAGGAGGTCATGCACATAGCATTATAGGTGTGGCACACCTACGCACAACCCCTCCGCTTTTGGCACGTGAGCCAAAAACGTTTCGCCATCACTGATCTAAAGTCAAGATGCTGATGTTGTCTGCTGTAATGCCTGCTGATATTTGCAAAAGCACATAGATAAGCAGTAGAATAAAAATATTTTGATTAAGTAGGTAAATCTTCTGATTAAGATCCTGGACTGTTTTAATCCTTTGGTTGTGAGATACCGCATTTTTCGGAGTTTAAGACGCACCGGAGTATAAGATGCACCAAGATTTTGAAGAGGCAAATTTTTTAAAAAAGGTTTGCACTTTGCAGACCTCCCAAAAAAACCCCTGTTTATTGTCAAAAAAAGGGGATGCAAAGCCTTAGGAGGCTTATAGAATGCTCCTGGGGGCACAAAAATGAGCAAAAAACGGCCTGTTTTTCACTCATTTCCACCTTTCCCAGCCCACTCAGGAAGCCTCCTAAAGGCTATGCACGGCCATTTTGGTGAAGGGGGTGGGGTTTCAGAAGGCCAAAAATGATGTATTCAGTGTTTAAGACGCAGCCAGATTTTCATCCTCTTTTTGGGGGGAAAAAGGTATGTCTTATACTCTGAAAAATACTGAAAGTTTCATTGGGCTTTCCTTTTGTTTCTGTGCTAGCAGGTCATTACAGACATTGCTACTGGAATTTATGTTCTTGTTCCTGCATTTTCATAATGTTTTCCTCTTCCCTACTTACTGTTCCCTCCCCTTTTTATGACAGGTATTAATCTAGAATATTTTTTTAAGTTACACATGTAAAATTGTTTCTTTTTTTTAAGACACTAAAAATTGATTATTTTTATGATCAGATGATATAGAAGAGACATACTCTATTACCACTTCCACAAGTTTTCTGCCCCTAAAGTCTGATACCCCCATCCAAAAAAAGAGACCCTTCCTTTCAGCTATCTGAATTCTTTGATAACATATTTTGTTTTCTACAAACCCCCCCCCCAAAAAAAATCACAGGGGGGAAAGATTCTTGTCAATACCAATTGTTATTATCAAGAACTAACATACTGCATTAAAGATAGTAAACCTGCTATTATTATATAGCACAAGTAAGACGTACATTAACACGTTTGACTAGTATCATCCTATATATGTTTTATTTTCCAGGATGCTATTTATTTGTGTACTGAATTTGTATGGCTCTCAAAGCCTCAAACTGAAATCTGGGTGACCCTCATAAGATTAAAGCCAATACAAAGCTAATATGGAGAACAAAGACGTAACACTATCGAAGCAAACCCTAATCATTCTGCATCAAATCATTACCGAAGGATTCATTGATTACTCTGTCCAGTGATTGACACAAGGTCAGGGTCTTCAAAGCCTACAAAAGGGCAGTCTAGGACTTCATCATGTGAGATAATAGTGGCCTTCCATATTCTGAAGATATAAAACCCAAAAGTCAAGAATGACAAGAGTGGTGATTTTTTCCAAGCTGAGTTCCATATTGTTTCCACACCTATAGACAGAATTTTTCCAGACTGAGCATCCTGCTATCTTATCCACCATATACTCTGAAAACTATTTGGGGGGGGGGGGGGCAGGGGCAGGGGGGCATCTTCGTCTTCTTTCTCACACCTAAAATATTTGGATTGAGTTCTCTCTTAACAAAATCACACAGTTGGGATATGAGGATTTACTTTCAAAATAGTTTGGCAAAATAGCCAAGTGCTCTTAACGTGGTTATAAAACGGTTCAGAAATATTTGTCATTGAAAATTATGCATCATTGTATGATTGTGCTTTTAATGATTTGCAGTGTTTCTGGCTTCCCAAGTGAAGATACCATGAGGGGAATCTTTTGAGTATGTTTTTTTTCAGGAGCATTGCTAATGTCACTACAAAGCAGGAGTCCTGCAACTGAGAAACTGTCAAGATAATTTCACCTGTCCAAATGAAATCAGGAGAAATAGTCCAATTTTTCTACCCACAAATTTGATGGAGAATCTGGAAACATTCCTTCTGATGTCCAGAGCAGTGCTCTGGGTAATCCCTGTGCACTTGCTCAGACCAGAGGGTAATTCCATGGGAAGCAAGATGAATACCTATAGGAAAGGTTCAGTTATACTACCTCCCAGGGGTGGGTTCTGGCAGGCATGCGCATGCGCAGTGCAATTAAAATTGTTCTGCGCATGTGCAGAACTCAAAAACAAGATGGAATGGGGAACCAGTTCAGGGGCATGGCAGACCTAGGTTGCTGCTGGTTCCAGTTACCCAGGCCGCCAAACCACTACCAGTTCGGCTGAACCAGGCCAAACTAGTCAGAACCCATCACTATCTCCAGTCTACTAGTATGCTGATTTGAAAATGCAAATGTCAGCTTGACAACTTAATTGAGCTGTACACCATGTATTGCTGTTGTTAGTTGCAAAGTTGTGTCCAGCCCATTGCGACCCCATGGACAATGTTCCTCCAGGCCTTCCTGTCTTCTACCATCCTCTGGAGCCCTTTTAAGCTCACACCTACTGCTTCAGTGACTCCATCCAGCCACCTGATTCTCTGTCATCCCCTTCTTATTTTGCCCTCAATCTTTCTCAGCATAAGGCTCTTCTCCAGTGAGTCCTTCCTTCTCATTAGATGGCCAAAGTATTTTGAGTTTCATCTTCAAGATCTGGCCTTCTAAAGAGCAGTCAGGGTTGATCTCCTCTAGGACTGACTGGTTTGATCATCTTGCAGTCCAAAGGACTTGCAGGAGTCTTCTCCAGCACCATAGTTCAAAGGCCACAATTCTTCGGCACTCAGCCTTTCTTATGGTCCAACTTTCACAGCCATACATGGCAACTGGGAAAACCATGTATCTGCACGGACATTTTGAAAGGATAGTTATAGTTATTCTTGGATAGTCCTTCAGCAGTCCTGTCATCTTTATGTTAAATGCTAAAGGGTACAGTTCTTTGCATAAGAACTCTAATATATGAGCATGTGTGTAAGTATCGGTTAATGTTTTTTATGAGCATAAGGGTATGTGCAGTACTTATCAGTGATAATAGCAATATGAAATACTTTTCAAATAACTGAAAACAAAACCAAAGCATGTAATTTAATTTCAATTAGAATAGTGAAGCTTCTTCAAGAATGGGATACTCACACACAAAGTGTGTGTGTGTGTGTGTGTGTGTGTGTGTGTGTACACTTGTTATGTTATCCTCAGAGTATTAAGTGCAGTACAGGGAAATTATCATGTAAATGAAAATTATTTCATCAGCTTTGGTATCATTCCCTCTTCCTTCTTCTTTCCAGATAATCAGTGTGATTGGCATGGGGACAAAAAAGATGATAGCAAGTTAAATAATATGGTATCAGTGGAATATTTTCCTTTAGATTGGCTGGAGTATTTGTACAATTAATTTAATTTAATTTGCAATTAATTGGCTTCAGTGGTACTTTGATGACATCTCATTTTTGCTCCATTTTAATCCGTCCTTAAACCTTTATTAATGCCTCTTTGGAAAGTTAAATTTGGCTATATATGTATCCCCCCCCCCCACACTTTCTCAGTTTTTTCCTACATCCTGTCTTTGTGCATATTTACAGCCTCTACTGACACTAAATATATGAGAAGAATAATTTTTAGAACCTCACAATTCAGCAATAAAGAAATAAGAGACATTCCATGTATAAGGAGATAAGATCAGCTTACCCATGCTTCAGAGGTATGTTTGGTATAAAATTTAAGGCCATTTCTTTTAGTTAAATCCTTACTAACAATGAACAGATAAATTCTCTAACTTTTTTTCTATCCATCTTCAATCAGTTCTATAAGATTTCAACCTATTTCAATGAAGTTCTCATTGAAAGATGGGTTTTTTGCATTTACTTACTTAGCAGGTGGGCAACAGACACTTCTAAGTGTCCACTCCTTCACTGTACAATCATTTCTTTTCTACAGAAATTCAGAAAATGATCACCCCAATTTCTTTATTACAGATTTGCTGAAGAATTTGAAAGCCCTTTTGTCCCTGGCTTTATTTTTTATAGAAATCAACACTTTCGCTGTAGAGTTAAGAACACTATTGCAGAGGCATATTTGAAGATTCAAATGACAGAACTAGGCACCGAAATTGAACTCTCTTTCAATAGGTAACAGATGCTTTAAATTTCCTTATGCAGTACCATTTATTCATTTTTTTAACATGTAGCTCTCTCCTCAACCACCTATTCAGATGGATCAGTGCTACAATTCAAACTAAGGTTTCTTTTCTCACTAAAAGAGTAATTTTAAGAAGGAAAAAAATGCAGGTAGTAGAACCAAAGTGATTGTAACTGATCATTTAAGTTATGCACAGACAGTCGTGAACATATTTAGATGGGGAACAAGCAATGTTGTCCATATTGGATGGGTAGTAACAAACTCAAACTCAACCCCTCCAAGACCGAGTGGCTGTGGTTTCCGGCACCCCGGTTCAGCCAGATAAGTCCAACACTGGCCATTGGGGGCGAACAACTGGCCCCCGTGGAGAGGGCGCGCAACTTGGGCATCCTCCTGGATTCCCGGCTGTCCATGGAGGACCATGTGACGGCCGTGGCCAGGGTGGCGTTCTATCAGGTACGCCTGATATGCCAGTTGTGCCCCTTACTGGACCGGGGAGCCCTTCGCACAGTCACTCAAGCACTTGTGACATCCCGGCTGGATTACTGTAACGCTCTCTACATGGGGCTCCCCTTGAGGTGCATTCGAAAGCTACAGTTAGTACAGAATGCGGCCGCGCAGGCGAGCTGCACTGGCTGCCTGTGGCCTTTCGAGTGCGCTTCAAGGTGCTGACGACCATCTTTAAATCGCTCCATGGCTCGGGGCCTAGCTATATACGAGACCGCCTCCTGCCCCATACATCCCTTCGTCCGATCCGCTCCCACAGAGAGGGTCTTCTCCGGGTGCCGTCAGCGGGGCAATGCTGGTTGGCGACACCCAGGGGAAGGGCCTTCTCTGTGGCGGGCCCGGCCCTCTGGAACGACCTATCCCCCGACCTTCGCACTATCTCCGACCTCCGCCTCTTCCGCCAACGTCTTAAGACGTATTTATTTCAGCAAGCCGGCCTAGGATAGCCCCCCGTTTCTGACTTTTTAAAATATAAATTATAATTTGGGAAGGTTTTAACATGGGTTTTAGCATGGGTTAACTAATTTAATATATTTTAACTGATATTTATTGTATTTTGTGGTTTTAATAATGCCTGTGCGCCGCCCTGGGTCCTAACAAGGAGAAGGGCGGGGTATAAATTTAATATAAATAAATAAATAAATATTAGGAGTTTGGGAAACAGCCAAAGGAAGGCAATGGTAAACCACCTTTGTACTTCTGCCAAGAAAACAGCATGGAAGCCACCATGTTGTTATCGAGAACTGAGCTTAAGCTAGGAATAGTGTTTACAACTGGTAGTAAATTGTAAATCCACAGAGAGTTTGCTTACCTATGAATGCAAGCATGTTACAATCCAAAGCACAAAATGAACAAGGTATGTCAAATGATGGAACGTTTATAATATAAAAAATATCTAAAATGGCATGCATGCTAATTCTTTACAACTAGGGGAGCAACATTAACATAATCTAAAACACCAGACAGCTGTGTGGCAAATTCAGGTGTTCTACGTTATGTCCTTAAATATTAGTACAGAACTGAGATATAAATAGAAGTAAGCATGTGTGAGTTTAATAAGACTTTTGTTTATAGACGAGTGGGAGTAATTCATAGCCAGATGGAATAAGTTTCCAAAACAGTAAGAAATGTCGAGTTAAATAATTACTGCTTAGAAGTCAGACATACACAGGAAAGGCTACTGTTTCTTGTATTGGTAAGCAGGCACATATCTCTTTAAAAAAAAAACTGCACAGGATGACTTAAATGCATGTACATTGCACTTTAAATGCATCTATACTTTGCTCCTACTGTATGCCTTTCTCCAAGTTTTACACTTAATGTTCATCTAATAAACAATCTGAAGCTCTGGGCCCAAACTGGATGGAGAGCCTGTCTGGCCAACATTGCTACATAAATCATACTATCCCATTGCCTTTATCTGTGCAAGGGGCAAGAACAACACTAATCAAATGATGGCCTAGTGGCTATAACTGCAATGACCCTACGTATTGTTCCCACTGCCTGACCTAGCACATTTGATTGTCTGATTGATTATGTGCCATCAAGTCATTGACTCATAGCAAGCATAGGCTAGGTCCTTATAATGATTGAAACAGAAGACTACTATAAAAGGAATCTTTCTTATTTAGCATAAAATACATCGTGGCATTTCCTAGATAGGATCATTTTTTACACTCTGAATGTTTCACCTAGTTGGGAATCTAAAAAGAACTAATGTATCTAACTAAGTATTGACCTATGATAGGATTGCTTATATTTTTTTTTCCATTATAATATTCCATTCTGGCCCTGGCAATATGTAGAGCACAGAAAGTATGTTGAAATTGTGATGAAATGAACCTGGGTTGCTGTCTATGTTTGAAAAAAGCAGCTGCACTCAGGTAGAAATGCTTTCCATCCCATTTCCCCAAAGCTCAACACAACTTTCTCCCCTTCAAAGGGTTGTTTGAAAGCTTGCGCCCTAGAAACCTGAGAGATGGGTTCAGGCACGCATCTATTCACAAGCATCCTACCCCTATTCCAAATGCTTGGTGAATTGAGACATACCAGGGGTGGGTTTCTGGGGGATCGGCCAGGATCGCGCGAGCCCGATCGTAAAATTTAGAGATCCTGGCCGATCCCGTTGGACGATGGACCCGGAAGTTACTTCCGGAACACGTGGCTCGCTCCGTCAAAACCTCCGTTTGAAGCTCTTTCTCTGTTGGGGCGGCTGGGGGGGGTTCGCGCAGGCTAGCGCCCCTGCCTTCCGCTGCCCCTAGCCTGCCAGGCTTCAAAACTAAAGGACGGGGGCCGGGCCTTGAAGCTCTTTCATTGTTAGCATGGCTAGGGGGGGCAGTGGAAGGCATGCTAGGTGCGCAAAGGCCCCCCCGCCCTCCCCAGCCGCGCCAACAGGGAAAGAGTTTCAAGGCCTGGCCTGGGCCCTTTAGTTTTGAAGCTGCCAGGGCCGGGGTGGGCCTTTCGCGCTTGGCGCGAATGCAGAGGCTTGGGGGGGGCTTCGCGTCGAGCCGAGGCAAGCGCGCCCGGCTGGAGCGCACGAGCCACCCGCGAGCGCCATGGCGAGCCGGCACGGGGCGCGCTGCTGCTGTCGCTGCTCCTGCTGCTGCTGTGTGGGCCGGGGGTGCGGGGGTCCCGGCGGGCGCCGACAAGCAGAACAGCCTCCACAGGGCGGCCAGCGGCGTCTACCAGGGCACCAGCGGCCTCCTGGGCGAGGAGAACGTGCGCGCCCTGCAAGAAGTGAGCGGCGCCCGGAGAGTCCCGGGCAAAGGGGAGGGGGGGAAGGGGAAGAGGAGGGGTCTGGGGAGGGAGGGGGGTCTGTCCTTGTGGGGGGGGAAGGGGTGCAGAAGGGGGTCCCCGACTTTGGCGTGGGCGGCCAGGAGGGAGATTGGGGAGGGAAGTAAGTAACTGTGGCCGGCGGGCGGGTAAGGAAAGTTGCTGCAGCAGCGCCCAAAAATCCTCTGGCCCGCTGGCCGCGGTTGCTCGCTCGCTCGCTTGCTCACCCATCGGATGCCAGGTTCCTTCGTCCGGTGGATGGGTGAGAGAGAGAGCGAGTAAATACAGCCAGCGGGGCTGGCGGGCCGGTCAGGCTACTTCCTGGAGCTGAGGAGGTTTGTGGGGGGGGGGGGGAGACAGACAGAGAGAGGCACAGACACACAGAGAGACAGGGAGGGAGGGGGGAACCAGAGAGTGACAGACACACACAGAGAGACAGAGAGTGGGAGGGAGGGAGAGAAAGATAGACAGAGACACAGAATGAGTGATTTAAGTGCCTGAATGCGAGACAGACACACACACACACACACACACACACACACACACAGAGTGACAGATGGGCAAACAAAGGAGAGAGAGACAGAGAGAGAAAGATAAAAAAGAAGGTGGGAGAGAGAGAAAGAAAGAGAGAAAGAAAGACAGACAGAGAGAAAGAGAGAGAAAAGAGAGACAGAAAGGAAAGAAAGAGAAAAAAAGAGAGAAAGAGAGAAAGAAAGAGAGAAAGAGAAAGAAAGAGAGAAAGAGAAAGAAATAAAGAGAGAGAGGGAAAGAAAGAGGGAAGGAAAGAAAGAGACAGAGAAAGAAAGAGAGACAGAGAAAGAGAGAAAGAAAGACAGAAGGAAAGAAAGAAAAAGAAAGAGAGAGAGAGAGAGAACTTATGACCACAATTAAGCCCAAAAGTTTGGTTGCTAACCAAGACCATTGTTAAGTGAGTTTCACATTTTCCAAATTGGCCACTCCCACCCGGTCACATGGCTAGCAAGCCACTCCCACCCGGTCACATGGCCGGCAAGCCACTCCCACCCGGTCACATGGCCGGCAAGCCACAGAACCTGTTCCAAAAATTTTGAAACCCACCCCTGAGACATACCCTAGCATTTTAACAGATGTTGTCCAGAGGTAGCCTCACCGCCCAAATGCTTAGCTTACAAAAGCAAACCTTAAGAGTAAATCTGGGTATGTGTGTAGGGGGGAAAAAAAGAAGGCAGGGAAGCAGGTGAAGATGTCTGGAGACTGACAGATGATACAGGCAGGCCAGATAACTATTAGTCAACAGCCAGCACCGCAAACAACAGTAAGCAGCATATCCAGATGGGATTCCTGCCTAGACTAAGGTGACCAGATTTTAACATTGGTAAAGCGGGACACCATTGACTGGGGGGGGGGGGGGGGGAGAGAGAAATGAAGCAAGTGCTTTTTCCGTACAAGAGATAAATTTGCGTGGCATTTCCATTCTCTCAATTAGGTGGAATCAAATACTCTTCCTCCTACAGAACAAAATAATTATTTGCCGTATCGAAGCTTTAACCTCCAGTCTAATCCCAGCGAGTTCCTCAAAATATTATCTCCTGAAGCAAACCGGAGGAATATTTTATCCACTGACGAGTTTACATGGCTGCTGAAAATCGTATATTCCCTTCCCATTCTCCCGCCGTTCCCTAGCTTGTCGTGCATTCTTTCCAAAAATCGGGACTTTTTAAAAATGCCGTGGGACGCGGAACAAATTGTTAAAAATCGGGACTGTCCCGCCAAAATCTGGTCACCTTAGCCTAGACCTCAGTTTGGGGCCTCAGCTGGGTGACTTAAAAGCAACACTGTTTAAGATCAATTTGGCCTAGAGCTCAGCAGCAATTAGAAGTTGAGCAACCATACTGAAATAGCGCCTCATCCCAGCTCTTTGCAAGAGATTTTGCAGAAATGTAAAGGTTGCATGGTACTTTATCAACTATCAACTTTTTTGCACTGACTATTAACAGAGTAGAAAGGACTATTAAAGACACTTTCTTCATTCATACTCCTTAAATTCCATTCCATTCTATTCAACGTAGCTCAATCTCCAAATCTGTGCTGGGGAGGATCTTTAAAAGAAGCTGTGGCTGAATCAAAAACACAGGTATAAGTGCGAGAATGGTTTTTTTAAGTTATTCTTCGTACATAAGATTAAAAGAAAGAAACCATAGAAGCCTTCCTAATTCTATGCTTGATCACTACCTTCTGTTATTTCTATCTAGGAGAGCAATCGCTAGCTTTTTCCAGACTGAGTGCCCAAAGCACTCATGCCCTTGCCCAAACCTCCAAAATGCAATGAGCATGTGCCCTATCCCATGCATGCATGCAGGCCCCGCAACATGCCCCCCTCAATGCTCGCAGCTCCTACACGTGCACATGCCCGTACACATGCCCTTCTCCCATTCATGCATGTAGGTCGCTCCCCGAGTGCATCTTGCCCCCCTGTGCATGCGCGACCTGTACCTGAAGACCAGCTGTCCAGCGAGAGGCATACACGCATGCACAGCGGAGCTAAACTGGAGCCATGGTTCATGTGTCCACAGAGAGGGCTCTGCGTGCCACCTGTGGCACGTGTGGCATAGGTTTGCCATCATGGACCTAGAACCGTAATGGCGAACCTATGGCATGGGTGTGAAAGGTGGCACGTGGAACCATTTCTTAGGGCACGCGAGGCATTGCCCTGTCAGCTCCAGCATGCAAGTGTGCACTGGCCAACTGATTTAGGCCTTCTTTTGTTTTTCACCCTCTGGAGGCTTCAGGGAAGCTCCTGACACCTCTGGAGGTTGTGGGGGAAGCTGTTTTCACCCTCCCCAGTCTCCTAGAAAGCCTCTGGAGCATGGGGAGGGCAAAAAAAGTATGCCATAAGCAGGGGGTCGCGCACATAGCATTATGGGTGTAGCACGCCAATGCACGACCCTCCTGCACTCCCTCCGCTTTTGGCACGCGAGCCAAAAAAGGTTAGCCATCACTGACCTAGAAGATAGGGAGACCAATAGATGAAGCAATATGGTTGTAGACAGGTCTCCGTTCTTGAGGATGGAAATCTAACACTTCAAATCTATAGATAGTTTCAAATCTTTGGCAGTGAACTTCTGAGTATTGGTCAAATACATCTACCATAACACAACCACAAAAATGTGGGCATTTTCTTTTTTCTTTTGTTTTGTTCTTCATTCTAGTGACTGTCGGGATTTTTTTAACCAAGCTATGATAGTTCTAAACAGTCACAGATAAACACCTTCTTTTTTCCAGTTTCTTTTCTCTCTTGACTAGCCTCATGTCTGCTCAGAAAGGACTGATAAATCATACATTTTGTCTCTTCCACGCAGTTGTAGAGAATGGAGGAAAGGAGAAAACAATGATTTTTCTACCACAGTTTTTATGGTGGCTGGAAGTTTGCCACATCTGGAAGTGTGGAAGCCAGTTACTTGCTGTGATATTATAGAATACCGCCTGCTATTATTTGTAATGGCAGGAAGGACACCTTTCTAATCTGTCTCATTTCTAAGTTTTATTCCTTTCCATTGGATTTGGGAAATACTGCTTCTATAGTCAAAACACTGTTTTATTAATGTTTAGTAATGTTTCAATTTGTTGTATCTCTTCTATTTATGGCATATGACAACTAGAATGCAAGATAAGAGGAGGAGCAAAAACTATAAAAGCACAATTTGCTACCCTACATTCTAAAAGCACAGAGCTAAAAAAAAATTATCAAATTCCCAGGAAAGAAATTAATAGCAACTCAATTTATTGCTGTAAAAGCCCCTGCTGAGATTTCCCTATTGATTCTACTTGGTGAAGGTTTGCTATGGGATTATTTTTCAGATTGCCTTTTAGAAATTTAAATGAGAAGTTTGATACCCTTCAAATTCTTCTATGGAGAATATTTTTGAAATATTAGTTGGCAGCCTATTTCCAAAAAGGATCTCACTGCCCTAAATCATTTCCACACTAACTTTCTATAGCTTTGTCCATCCACACACAGACTTTATGAGACCCTAACAATGACTTTAAACCACCAGTGTGGACATTTGCCTTGTTACTGTGTCTTATGTGACACCTCTTCAAAAATTAAAAAAACTAATTTTTAATTGCCCTGGCCTGTATTGTCAAACTAAGAATGTAATCACAAGCAATCTAGAAAAGAGGATTACATTTAATGCTGTTCTTATTGAACTACATATTGAACTAAAAATTCACAGTACAATTTATTTAATGTCTTCCCTCTTTCAAAGCAGCTTCTCATAACAGATGCTCTTTCCGAATGTTTTTAAGAAGCTGAATAAATGGATCTGGGAATCGTGGAAACTTTGTATTGAATCCACAGAGAAATCCCGGGAGAGAGGATTTCAAAAAAGTCAAGATGCTGACTGCCATCATGCAATCAAAACTGCATCACAAATGTTCATCACATGTACAAAAAAAAAAAAAAGAGGTCAATTTTACACATTTGGACAATTTCCTTTGAAGTTCTGTAACCCACATTTGTTTTTTCCAATGTAGACTTTTATTATTCTCTCATTTTATTATTCTATCTTTATTTTTGGATACCTTTTAATGAATACCATTTTTCTACTGCTGCCATACATTCTTTGGGAAGACTTTTCTCAAATGTATTCCCCTAACAGCTCTTGCACCATGCTGGCCAGAGGTGGGTTGCTCCCAGTTTGGCCCAGATCAGGTAGTAGCAACGGTGCCCACCTACCTGATCTGGGCCAAACACTTCTGTATATGTGCAGAAGTGTGTTGTGTGCATGTGAGCATGTGTGTAAGCGTGCCCGAACCAGTAGTAAAAAAATTGGCAAACCACCACTGATGCTGACCTCTCAAATTTAGAATGTTCTCCTTCAACACCACTGATGCTGACCTCTCAAATTTAGAATGTTCTCCTTCAACATGAATGAACTGAATGATCCTTGCATTCAGGATCAACTTTATTAACATTATGATGCCTGGTTATTGGACATTATTTTACTGGACATTTGTGAAAGACAAATGGCTATTTTACAATTACCGACTTTTTTAATTTCCCCAGTATCCACTTATAAATAACATAGAACAACAGGGTTGGAAGGGACCTTGGATGTCTTCCAGTGCAACCCTGCTTGAGCAGGAGTCACTATACCATTTTAGACAAACGGTTATCCTCTTCTTGAAAATCTCCACTGATGAAGCATCCACAACTTTTGGAAGCAAGCCTTTCCCCTGATTAATTGTTCACACTGGCAGAAAATTTGTCCTTAATTCTAGTCTGGATCTCTAATAATCTTCCACCCATTATGCCTTGTCCTGCCTTCAACTGCTTTGGATAATAGATTGGCCACCCCCTTTCTCTGTGACAGCCCCTCAAATATTGCAAAACTGTAATCATGTCACCCCTAGTTCTTCCCTTTGTTGGACTAGGCATGCCCATGGTTTAGCCTCTTATCTGCACACTTTCTGGGGTCTCAGCAACTTTTTTGAATTGTGACCAGAATTGTACCCAATATTCCAAGTGTGGTCTTACCAGTGTAATATAAAGTGGTACTAGTATCACGTCACATGATCTTGATGCTATCCCTTTGTTGATACAGCCTAGATCTGTATTGGCTATTTTGGCAGCTGCAGCACATTGCTAGCTCATACTTACAGTAAGTGGTGGCCCATTAGAATTCCTAGATCCCTCTCATAGTCACTACTGTTGAGTCAGGTATCACCTATTCTATATCTGTGCATTTGGTTTTTCTTGCCTAAGTGTACTTACTTTTCTCACTGAATCATATTTTGTTGCATTAGGCCCAGTGTTCAAATGTATCAAGATCCTTCTATAACTTGAGTCTATTTTCTAAAGTGTTGGCTATTTCCCCCAGCTTAATGTCATCTGCATCTCTCTACGTTTGTTGAAGTCGTTGTCTTAATGTCCTAGAGCCTAGTTTGGCTTTCTTCAATTACTTGCACTTGCATTATGTTGAATCTGAGTATGATATGGTTATTCTCCTCCAAGGTTCCTGCAATTTCAATCTCTCTATCAACCCTAGTAAGTCCACTATAGTTCACTCTCTGGTTCTTTCCTATACCTTTTGGATGGCAAAGTTGATTGCTAGGTTCAACAGGAACATGTTTGATCTTTTTTTGTCTTTTCAATATTTGTTGTTATAACCTTATTGTTTGCTTTAGGATTACATTGTTTTTATAAAGTGTGAACTAAATGTGATTTCATCTGTAGTTGATCTGGAAATTTCTTTTTCTAGCTAGTTTTTTTAACTAGCAAATTGTCCTAATAAGACCCTTTGTTGATTCTTAGACTAAGGACGTTTCATCTAAATATCTATATGATTCTTCCTTGGCATTTTTCTTTTTTTATGAGCGGTTAAAATAATTTGTACTAAGAGTTATACTGAAGGGAATCCTAAATATTAATCATTATATTTATTCATATTTATTCCTGTAATTGCTTCTCCTATATGTTCTTTTTATTTCTACTGCTGTTGAGAATTTCATCAGAAGCAGTCTGCAGAAGATTATATGTAATGCTATTATTTAGATTTAATAAAACCACCCACGCCAACACCACCACTAAGCTAAAAAACATTTTCCTGTATTAGTACATTGTTTATTTGAAGTTGGAGAGCAAAAAGAAAGGTATATTTTGCTACTGATAGTTTTCTACCCATCCTGCTTAAAAATTCATACATCTCTTTCCCTGCAGTGAAATCCAGCAGGGGGTGAAAGCCAGGACAGTTTTAACAAAACATTTTAGAAAAAATGCTTTTAAAAAAAAGGAAAAGTAAGATATCCAAACTATCAAATTGCCCTCAAACAAAGTCTACTGGTAGATGTTTATCAATAGATCTCTTGTGTCGAATTTGAAAAATTACTTAATTATTATAAATTTCTTTGCACTGGCAAATTGATTCCCAATTCTACTTTTAGGCGCAAATATTACTTACTTTTGTTACAACTGTCCTGTGCTTTCTTAGTTAGACTGCTTTTTCTTATCATATTGAAAAATCAGACTGCCACTGTAAGGCTTTTAACATGAAATTTTTGGAAAATATTCTTAAGTTAGGCACCACATTAGATCATTATAAGATTTAAGGTTCAGTTTCCAAGAACTGAAGTTTCCATTGCCCTTGTGATCAGAAATGCTCAGTTTTCAGAAATGAAGCATCAAATATCACAGGAATATCACAAATCATTATGAAATCAGCAGTATCCTAAATGTATCTAGATGTGCTTAGGTGCTGCTGAGAGAGAATACCTGAGGCATTTAATATGCAACATTCTGTTTGCTCGTCAGGCCCACTTTCAAGTGTAACAGGTCTATTTGCTTGCTTTTCTAGATCCAGCTGACTTCACAGACTGGATGTAGAAGAAATGTTCTTTCCCTTTGAGCAGTTTTATGCACTTTGGGACTATTTGAAAGGACTTAACTGTATGCTTGTGACATGTTATTTGAATCTGTAGGAAGATCAAGGATACTATGTGAATCCAGAGGAAAAAATTAGATTCTGAGACTTAGGCCTGTGCTTTGGAGAAGAATTCAGAGCAGGTCCACTTGTTATGCAGCCACCACTTTTCTTATGCTTCTTTTAATATTTACATCCCATTCAAAAGAGAGAGAAAGTTAAGAAGGAAACAAAAAGACCAGAACACATCTTCTAGCCAACACCTAGATAAGCATGAATTTAAATCAGACAAACCATCAAGAAGAAAACAATAATCTAATCAAAGAACTACCAAGAAGAAAGCCACAATTCCCACAAATCTAGCAGGGCAAGCTTCTTTAGATAAATAGGAAATAAACCCCATACTCACTTGCACTGAATATGTTATCCAGTTGCATCATGAAACATCTTCAAGCAAAAAAACCAAGCTCAGAGAACACCAAGGACTCCACTAGAATAGTATTTTTTTTTCAATCTTAGCTAAGGAATTCTGGGAGTTGAAGTCCACACATCTTCAAGTCGCCACAGTTGAAAAAAACACTGCACTAGAGTATAAGAGAAAGGGAAGGAAAAACTCAGTCAGATTCTGTTTCTGCAACCTATATAGTTCCAGTCAATTGGATTGGTTCCTGACCTGAACTACTCTGCCCTGGAGATATTTGAAGAAATCATATCTGTCCACAGAATTGGTGGAAATGCCTTTTGTGCCCAACTTTGTCATAACTGGGGTCACCTGAATGTTACTATACCCTCATTTTTCTATCAAGGCAGAAATATCAAAGTGGCAAGTCATTGTTTGAGTATCCATCATCGTAATATATTCTTTGTTTTGAAACTCTTCCCAGCATATTCTTTGTCTAGTGTCTTCATCTTTATTTCCTGACTTCAGTGGCATTGCTGATAAACTTCTTCCTTCACTCAGACACATTGACCTAAAACCAGCCTGTGAACCCTTCAGAATGCAAATCAATGGCAGAGCCAACCAGACAGCACTGACCCGCAACCAACCCACGCAGCCCCTCCTCCCACCAGCTGTTCACCTCCCAATAACCCTACCCTGACCTGATGAACCTAATCTCCTTATCACAAGATCCATCACAAGATTCACTGATGACTCACAGCTGACCCATCACAAGACTTTCACTTGACACAATGACACCTGAAGCCCTTACGAATAGAGGAACACTGATATCCCCTACACTCTGCTGAAGATGTTACCTAGCCTGGTAAAAAAAAAATGTTGGGAAACCAGGCCACAAGCTTGGAAAATGAACCTTCACCCACATATGTACATACATACATACATACATACATACATACATACATACATACATACATACATACATACACAGTAGAAGTGGGTTCTTACCAGTTTGGAGCAGTTAGGCCGAACCGGTAGTGGTATGCCAGCCTGGATGGCAGAACCGGCAGCAACCCAGGCTGACCATGACCACAAACTGGTTCCCTGGTCACCGCTGTCACTGCCACCATCTTTTTGGGGAGTTCTGCGCATGCACAAAACAATTTCCATTGAAATGTGCATGTGGGCACAGAGCATATCCAGCGCACGCGCACACAAAGTGCGCACAGTAGCAAATCAGCAGTAACCCATCCCTCACACACACACACACACACACACACACACACACACAACCCGGTGTTATCTGGGTATTTATTTATAGGGTGGAAAATGTCCAGACCAAATGTAATTTCTAATGTTGGATTTTCCCCCTTACCAGAGGGAGCCCCTTGTGGAGTACTGTGAAGCGGTTACCATGGCAACTCTACTGCTTTGTACAATAGAAGCCATTTTATGGCAGTACAGTAGAAGCCATTTTAAGGCACAGTGCACTGTATCTTAACAGAACAGACACCCTGAGGGGTGTTAGGGGTGTCTTACCCCCATAGTATTTTTTTCCAGAGAGTAAGTCATCTGTGTACCAAGTTTGGTTGAAATTGCTTGAGGCGTTCCAGAGTTATGCTGGAACACACACACACACACACACACACACACACACACAGAGCCATTTTTAGATAGAAGATAGATAGATAGATAGATAGATAGATAGATAGATAGATAGATAGATAGATAGATAGATAGATAGATAGATAGATAGATAGATCCTTTACATCACTTGCTTGCTATCAGGAGGTTTCGATATCAACGATTTGGATGAGGGGATAAATGGGGAACTCATCAAATTCGCAGACGACACCAAGCTGGCAGGAATAGCCAACACTCCAGAAGATAGGCTTAAGATACAGAAGGATCTAGACAAACTTGAACATTGGGCACTGTCTAATAAAATGAAATTCAGTTGTGAAAAAAGTAAGGTCCTACATATAGGCTAGAAAAACCAAATGCACAAGTACATTATAGGTGGTACCTTGCTCAATAGTAGCAACTGTGAGAGGGATCTCGGAATCCTAGTGGACAACCATTTAAATATGAGCCAGCAGTGTGCAGCAGCTGCCAAAAAAGCCAACACAGTTCTAGGCTGCATCAACAGAGGGATAGAATCTAGATCGCGTGAAGTGTTAATGCCACTGTATAGTGCCTTGGTAAGGCCACACTTGGAATACTGCATACAGTTTTGGTCGCCACGATGTAGAAAAGACGTGGAGACTCTGGAAAGAGTGCAAAGAAGAGCAACCAAGATGATTAGAGGACTGGAGACTAAGACATATGAAGAACGGCTGCAGGAGCTGGGTATGTCTAGTTTGATGAAGAGAAGGACCAGGGGAGACATGATAGCAGTGTTCCGATATCTCAGAGGGTGCCACAAAGAAGAGGGAGTCAAACTTTTCTCCAAGGCACCTGGGGGCAGGACAAGGAGCAATGGGTGGAAACTAACCAAGGAGAGAAGCAACTTAGAACTAAGGAGAAATTTCCTAACAGTAAGAACAATTAACCTCTGGAACAGCTTGCCTCCAGCAGTTGTGAATGCCCCAACCCTGGAAGTCTTTAAAAAGATGTTAGACAGCCATTTGTCTGAAATGGTATAAGATTCCTGCCCATGCAGGGGGTTGGACTAGAAGACCTTACAAGGTCCCTTCCAACTCTGCTATTGTATTGTATTGTATTGATATTTGGGAGGAGAATCATGCTGGAGGAGATATATTGGGACGAGGAAGGAGTTTTGTTCTGTTAAGATACAGTCTGCTGTGCCTTAAAATGGCTTCTACTGTACTGCCATTAAATGGCTTCTACTGTGCATACTGAATGGTCTTGTTTAGGCTTGATCAAGGTCAACTGTCTCTGCATACCAGATGGATGAGGCCACCTGAAGATGCACCCCACATGACACCTTTGGGGGCTTGGAGATTGTTGGGGGAAGGGATTTGGGTAAACGTTTTATATGTACAATTGCGCGCCTTTAGCCTCAGATCTTGCTTTACTTTCATTGCATTCACTTCATATTCAGTAAAAGTCCCTTTTCTCTAAAATAATGGAGTTGGGAGTTTCCTTTCTTGAATTTTGAAGGCAGCACATCTGACAGACAGGCAGACAGACAGACAGATCGATAGATGTGTGTGTGCACATGTATGTAGCATTTATAGAATTGTTTTAGGAAAAAAATCTAAATACACACACATTCATCTCTATATCTACATACACTGTATATATACATATACATATATTCACATATATACATATATACAGTATACACATATACTATTCTATAAAAGCATAGTAAATAAATGGTATTATGTGATGTTTCCTAAAATATCTTTTATGTTCACTTCATTTTCTTAGTAAATTCATGTTCACATGCATATGTATAAGCACACCTTATACCATTGTTTCTCAACCTTGGCAGCTTGAAGATGTGTGCTGGCTGGGGAATTCTGTAAATTGGCATCCACACATCTTCAAATTGCCAAGGTTGAGAAATACTGCTGTATGCATTTTGACATAATCAGGAAATATAAGCAAATCCTTTGAGGAATTCATCATATGTAAAAAATTTATTTACCCAAAGATCTTTACTCAGGTTTGATCTCTGCAAAGAATTTCCTCTTCCTACTCCAAAGTAAAGTTTCTGGATACAAGAGATGTGCAACTGGAGATTCTCTAATAAACTAGCAAGAAGCAGAGGACTTCTATATCTCAAGGACCGTTGACTTACGATTCATTTAGTGACCATTCAAGGTTACAACAGCACTGAAAAAAGTGATTTTATGACTGGTCCTCACACTAATGACCATTGCGACATCCTCACAGGGATGTGATCAAAATGTGGGTGCTTGGAAACCAGACTGTATTTATGAAGGATGTAGTGTCTTGGGATCATGTGATCACCATTTGCAACCTTCCGTGCTCATTTCAGACAAGCAAAATCAATGGGGAACCCATTAGGGTTAAGCGGGGATTCACTTAATGACCACAACTGCAGTGATTTGCCTATCAATCATGGCAAGTTACATTGCAAAATTGGGTGCAGCTTGCTAAAGAACCACGTTGCTTAGAAATGAAAACTCTGGTCCCACCTGCATTTGTAAGTCGAGCACTCAGCTATATCCTTGCATGGTATAATGTAAGCTCATACAGTCCACAGGTATAGTAGTAAAAGAGGAACTGGCCCACAGAAATATCATATCCCGTCCAACTGCAAGAAGTAATACCGGCACCCAATGCAGGTAAAAATGAAGAACGAAATATCTCATATTCTCCTCTTTTCTTTCCCTTTTTCTGTGATTTGTGGGGTTGCCAGAACTCCCTTATTCTGTGCATTTCTTTTTTCCTCCATGTTGCTGCTGATTTTTTTTTTAACTTATTATCTAGGGGCTTGCTTCCAATGAGAATATCCCAAGCTCCATCAACGCACAAGATGATTCTTATTTTCTCATCATTCTCTTGTAAGAGAGGTTTCTAGTGGTTTGGGAAAAACTCCAAACGCGACTACAATTTGTCCTTTGTTAAGGAGTTGTGTATTTTTCATCATGTCTCAACAGGGCAACTGTCTTCCTCTGTTTATGCTTTCTTCTCTTTCCTCCCGAAATGCAAGAATCAAGAAGACAGCAGTTTCTGAGGCTTCCTTTGAGGCAGCCACACAGGCACCATTTTCTAGCACTTGCTGATGCACACGAAACCTTAAGAAACTGTTTCATTGGGTAGATTGAGATTTTAATTGCTATGCACATGGTTAAGTTACTTTCATTTACCTGTGAGGAGGGAGGGAGAAGACTGCTTGCTCATTAGAATAAATGTCACAGTTGTAATCCTCCCCCTTCGCCTGTTTATTCCTTCTAATGTTTTCCTGCCTGAGCAAGCGAGTTCGTAAAGTCAGTTTTAATTAAAGCGTGTAAATCTGGTTGCAGCTGTGCACCTAATGAGGAGGCTAAAGGGTCACTGACAAATGTTTGTGTAAGCAGCAGACCTGGTTTCCTCAAGAAATTGGCGCTTGTTTCTCATCCATCCCAGAGTTAATGGATGCTTTTTTTCCCCTGTTCCAAGCCACACCAGTTTCTATTCTTGCTGGTGATGCTGTTTTGTTTTGTTTTTTTCGATGAAAGCTCATTATGAAACACAAATTGAAAGTATTCTTTTTCTTGCCAGATCAGGGATAATTTTATTTATGCTTGTGTGTGGCATGTGGGTGCAAGTATATATCTATATATACATGCAGATGCATACACATTTTCACACATTACCTATCTTAGAAGAATTTGTTGTAGGAATGAAAATGTACCTTTCCAGATTCCCCCCCGTTTACTGTTAAACATACTCTTTATTACATTATTTTAGTTTAATACACCTCTGTAAATGTGGCACAGCTTTCCCCCAACTTTGGTGTCTTTGTAGGTACGTTGAGGCTACACATTTTAGAATTTCCAGCTAGAGTGGCCAACACAGTCCCAACGAAGAGCATCAAGTTGAAAAAGGCTAATGTAGAGTTAAAACAAAGATTTCTCCTGGACATTCACAGAACTACAATAACTGTGTAATTATTGTACATGACATCCTTCTTTGGAAGGTCTCATTCGTATCTTCATATGTTTGTTGATCCCAATGAAGTAGCCAATAATCAAAAATAATCAAGAAGAAAACCAAGGAGAAATTTCCTGGCAGTTAAAACAATTAATCAGTGGAACAACTTGCCTCCAGAAGTTGTGGGAGATTTTAAAGAAGAGATTGGACAACCATTTGTGTGGAATAATAATAATAATAATAATAATTTTAATACTTATAAACCGCTCCCTCTCCCCATGGGGACTCGGGGCGTTGCACAGGCAGAGTAAAAACAGTAAAAAATATACAAACAGTTCTAAAACCAAATTAAACTTAACCTGTGCTAAAATTCCCATAAAACTAACTATGCTAAAACTACCCAATAAAACCCCAAGACAGGGAGACTATCCCAGGCCGGCCAGACAGAAAAAGTGAGTTTTTAATTTAAGACGGAAGGAGCGGAGGTCCGTGGTCGTTCTAATATCGGGGGGAAGGTCGTTCCAGAGGGCCGGGCCCGCCACAGAGAGAGCCCTTCCCCTGGGCGTCGCCCGCTGACAAAGTCTAGTGGACGGCACCGGAGAAGTCCCTCTCTGTGGGAGCGAATCGGCCGTGAGGATGTATGAGGCAGGATCCGATCCCGCAGATAGCTAGGTCCCGAGCCATGGAGCGCTTTAAAGATGATAATTAACACCTTGAAGCGCACCCGGAAGACGACAGGTAGCCAGTGCAGCTCGCGCAAGAGCGGTGTTACATGGGTAGACCTTGCGGTCCCCATAATTGCTCGCGCGGCTGCATTCTGGACTAGCTGAAGTCTCCGGGTGCACCTCAAGGGAAGCCGCATGTAGAGAGAGTTACAATAGTCCAGTCGGGATGTCACGAGCGCATGAGTGACTGTGCGAAGGGCGTCCCGATCCAATAGGGGGCGCAATTGGCGAACCAGGCGAACCTGGTAAAATGCCCTCCTGGCCACGGCTGTCACTTGATCTTCCATGGACAGCCGGGCATCCAGGAGGACACCCAAATTGCGCGCTCCATCCACAGGGGCAAGATGTTCGCCCCCTATGGCCAGCGATGGAGTAAGCTGGTTGAATCGGGCAGCCGGAAACCACAGCCACTCGGTCTTGGTCGGGTTGAGCCTGAGTCCGTTACTTCCCATCCAGATCCGTACGGCTTCCAGGCACTGGCACATCACCGCTATGGCATCGTTGGGGTGGTTTGGGATAGATATATACAACTGAGTATCATCAGCGTATAGATGGTACTCTACCCCAAAACCACGGATGATCTCACCCAGCAGCTTCATATATGTGTTAAACAGGAGGGGCGAGAGGACCGACCCCTGAGGCACCCCACATGTGAGAGGTCTCGCGGTCGACCTCTGCCCCCCTGCCAACACAAATTGCGATCGGCCAGAGAGGTAGAAGGAGAACCACCGTAAAACGGTGCCTCCCACCCCCAACCCCCCCAGCCGATGCAATAGGATACCATGGTCGATGGTATCGAAAGCCGCCGAGAGGTCTAATAGGACCAGGATGGAGGAACAACCCCCATCTCTGGCCCTCCAGAGATCATCAACCAACGCGACCAATGCCGTCTCGGTGCTATGCCCGGGCCGAAAGCCGGACTGGCGCGGATCTAGATAATCAACTTCCTCCAGGTGACGGGGAAACTATTGTGCCACCACACTCTCAACAACCTTCGCCAAAAAGGGAAGGTTGGAGACTGGACGGTAGTTGTTCAAAACAGCTGGATCCAAAGAGGGCTTCTTAAGGAGGGGCCTCACCATCGCTTCTTTTAGGGAAGCAGGCAAGGAACCCTCACTTAAGGATGCGTTGACAACCTCTTGGAGCCAGCCTCGTGTCACCTCTCAGGATGCCAGTACAAGCCAGAAGGGACACGGGTCCAATAAACATGTGGTGGCTCGCAGTCGCCCACGTAACCTGTCCATATCCTCGGAAGTAACGGAGTCAAACTCCTCCCAAACAAGATCTGTCTCGTGGCATCCCACTGGGCCATGAACGGGGGCTAACTCGTTCTGTATCTGAGCGATTTTCTCCTGCAGAAAAATCACAAATTCCTCTGCTCTACCCTGTAACGGGGCTTCCCGCACCCTCTGTTGAAGGAGGAATAGTGTAGGGTTTCCTGCTTGAGTGGAGATTAGACTAGAACACCTCCAAGGTCCCTTCCAGTTCTGTTATTTTGTTAAGTTTAGCTAAGTGTAGTCCAGAAGAAAAGGGCAAGATGGTTTTTCCCCACTTCCAAGTTGAAGTGTTATGACCAATCCTTCATTCAGCCAAAAACCAGAAAGCCTTGAAATGTACTTTCCCCACTGCTGATCCCTACGATCCCTCTGTTGCCTCTCCCAAAGTAGGTAAAACACAATTCTGTGTACTAATTATAAATGTACAATATATTAGGTAGATATTGGCCAAATCCTGTAGCATAGCAATCTTCCATACCACATAACAATATCTTTATGAAGAGACTTAATTTCAGTTAAACTAAGCCTAATGGTTGATCATAGAAGTTGTGGAATCTTGAGATTCTGGAATTGGGAGCCATTCACATTTGGTGTTCAAGTAATTAGAATAATTGGAAATTACTTGCATAATTGCTTGTATAGTTGCAATTTCAAACATGTTTAAAGTTTCATGAAAGTACACAAGTTTGACTCATTTCATAGATAATTTCAGGATATGAATACAATATGTTTGATATATAATCTGCAATCCAATGCCAAGCAAGCCAGTGTAGCACAATAACTGCCTGGTGATTTCTCTCATTTGCTTACTTTTCCCATCACATATTATACTAGGATAACATTCACACAATAGCAGGTTCCCGTCCCCCTCAAGCTATAGCCTATTTTATTATTGTGCCATATAAATGTTTAATGCATGTTTAACAACAAGAAAATGTAAGGTTGGACAGTGTACCTTTATTAATTTGTTTACCAATAGTTACCTAAGTGTGGAGCACAAATATATCATTGGGTGCAAACTCATTGGTTAAGCATTAAAATAATACCCATAGCTAACAAAAACCACTTGTGTGCCTTCTGGGAGCTTCCAATTCAATACTCTGGAATGGAAATCAATGCTTTATTACAGTTCTGTAAGGCAATCTGTGATGCTGGAAGCCAAGTTCACCCTTATCTTTTTCACAGCACCCCAAGACATTTTTTCTTTCCTATGTTAATATAAAAGCCATATGTGAAAAACAATCCTTATTTATTCACTCCCCAGAGTGACTTCACTGTTTGTGAAGAACAAATAATTGTAATATGTATTGGAAGTTGAAAGATAAAAAAAAATCTCTTTATTGGAATATGAATACAGTATATGGTGGAACGTATTGTTGTGTTGCAAATTTGCTGCTAAGTAACATTTGGGAATGAATTTCTCTCCTTTGACAAGGTTTGGTTTATTGTTATTCATTCTGCACCTGAAGAAAATAAAAAATTCATTAAAAAGAAAGGAAAAGGGATTTCATCAACATAGTACCTCTTTGTTGTGTCACCAAATATAAAGAAAAGAGGGACTGAAGCCCCAAATATTTTTAGGATGGAAAAAAAAGTTTAAAATGTTTTGATTTACTTTTCAGTCTTCCGTGTTAAGGGAGCTTAACAAAAAATGACAAGAAATCAAAATGCCATCCAAATTTCCCATCTGACATCATTACACCTAATCTGAAATGAGATGTCCTGATTTCACTAGTGTTTATTGTCAAGCATGTAAATCTAGAATTACAGACAAGATGTGGATTTTACAATTTATAAACCAGCCTTTCTCAACTGGTTCCTCAAAATATGATGGGTTTTAACTCTCATCATCCATGGTAAGTACAGGCAATGATATGATAAAAATTATACCAAAATATACCTGGTACCAGGCACCAGGTTGGAGAAACCCAATTCCAGTCTTTCTTAACAATGCCTTTGTAGACTAATGCCAGTAAATATGGTATAATCATATTATACAATGATAAGAGCCATGGTAGTGCAATGGTTAGAATGCAGTATTGCAGGCTAAGTCTGCTGATTGCCAGAGTTCGAGTCCAACTGCTCAAGATAGACTCAGCCTTCCAGCCTTCCAAGGTCAGTAAAATGGGGACCCAGATTGCTGGGGCAATATGCTGACTCTGTAAACCGCTGAGAGGGCTATACATCACTGTGAAGTAGTATATAAATCTAAGTGCTATTGCTGTTGCTATATAACAAACTGCAAACAGATTCTAATTCGTGGAGAAATTTACTACATTTTACCTGCTTTTCCAGCAGAAAGTAAGAAAACTGCAGATTTCTGTATTCTATTCTATTCTATTCTATTCCATTCCATTCCATTCCATTCTTCTGAAATTAACACCATTTGGAATTTGAAGTCTGTATTTCAAAACACACAGCCACCCACAACTACTCCACCACTTTTTCCTTTAGAATTAATGAAAGTGCAGGAAGTCATGCAAATGGCAGGTGACTGGAGAGAGGGGACCGAGTTATTATGATTGATTGCAAAGCAGAAATGTTTAGCCTGAATTTGGCACAGGGAGATGTTTGGTGATGTTAAAGGAATCATCACAAAATGTGAGCTGTTCCTAGATAAAGCTGCCTTTTACAATTGACTGGAGGTGATTTATTAATGTTGATGGTGTTCAAATGGAGCTGCAGCTATTTTGAGACTGCATCCAAAGTACCTATTATTATTGGTACTACCTTTGCTTTCTTTCACCACAGTAATTCCACTTCTATTACTGATTTTCTCCAGTTCTTTCTCTTGTCTTCTATTCCAAAGCGTTGTTTGTTATTCTTTCCCATGCTACTTTATCATGCAGTTGTTTGTAGTCAGTCTATACAAGATGGAATTGCCCAAATGTTAACTGCCTTGATGGTATTTCTTCCAGCTTTTGGACTTTAAGGTAGTCTTCACTTTCGTGATGGTATTCCCTTCTAGGCTTCCTCTTGACTTCAGTGTGCTTTGATGTTATCAGCTTGAAGGATGCCCAAGGATCTGTAGTGATCATCTTCATCCAGACTCTTCATGTTATTTCCACAGGGCACCTTCATTCCTTGAGTTTTCACTATTTTTCTCCTGTCAATGGTGAGGGTGATCCATGTATCCAGTCCAAATTCCATTGCACTGTCTTGAATATACATCTAGATCTATATGCAATGTTGAGCAGCAATTCTTGTTTCAGATGGTGCCTTTCCATATAGCTTCAAATTGTTTATATAAAGAAGGTGGGAAATCCGGGCAGATGTTTTTGATAGCCATGGCCTGACTTGTTCCGTATGGTTGACAGAGGAATCAGTGCAACGACAAACCAAGAGTGGTGATAGTGAGTCTTCTTGAAAGGTTCCTGTCTTGATACTAACTTCTCCCCCTCCATCATCCTTGACCAGCAGCTGTATCTTCCTGTGATCTCTGCACAAAACTTCTGAGGTTTCTACTGTTATATATGTAGGCAGTGGATTATGTCATGAGGCAAATTCCTCCTTGGGTGCTTATATGCCAATAGCAGCACCAGTTAAAGAAGGAAATGTTGGAGTTTATACCCTGTGGTGACAGAACACATCCTTTGTCATTTCGGTATCAACTTGCGTTTCCTTCACGGCCAACTCATAACAAATGATCAGAGCAAGCATACCCCCTCTGAGACTTTCTCCCAAATTATCTTTTTTTTGAATTAGGATTGGTTGAAAAAAATATAGGGTAGTTTTTGCTAGGGGGCGGCGGTGTTGCACAGTCCCACTTAAAACGCTGCTCTTTACGCGAGGGGGGGGGTGTCCGACGTCGCACCCCGTTCTCCGAAAGACCCAGACCCTCCTTAGCAGGGGGCATCGCTGCCTTTCGTCCCCCACCCCCACCCCACCCCAGTCGTCAGCCCTCCACCCCCAGCTCCGCCCGCTTCAAGGTCCGACGCTTCCCCAATCCTCCTGTGACAGAAAAGACACAGTGGAGGGACTGACAGGAGGACTAGAGGTTTGAAGGGCGATTCCCCCGCCGTCGCTAAATCTGAGGAATCGCCTCAAGCCGCGCTCAGCGAATAAATCTCTGCCTCCTTTTCCCCGCCCGGTTTCCCTCCCCACCGCCTAGTATCTTCAGGAACGGACTTTTTCAAAATTGGGCATAGGGGGAAGGCGAGGTGTTTTACAGAGTCGGGACCTTGGGCGCCCACCCACAACACCCTCTCGTTCCTTCCAGCGAACCCCCCTCCGTCTCTTTGAAGAGTCCTTCCCGGGCTGGTCTGCGGGGTTCCCCACCGCGAAGAAGCCTGGAAGCTGCAGAGGTCTGCGGTCCTTCGACCCCCTCCCGTCCTTAGGAATGGTGCGTTCTGCTGAAAGGCATCTTAGCGCCAGGAGTCTCAGCCCTGCCAGTGTGTTCTCAGCTTGGTAGAGTTGGCGGCGGCTGCTTACCCGGGCAAAGAGCGGTAGCTTGGGCTGCTGCGGGGCTGTTACTATCTGTCTTGGTGCTGGCTCTCTTCCTCTTTCCTCCTTCCCTGTCTTCTTTCACTCACTTCTTCTTTGACATTTTTACTTCTGAAAATTTTCTTGCTTGGTGAGTATTTTTTTTTTCCTTCTCTCTCCAACCGCTTTTCCTCCATTTACTTTTTTCAGTGACCCAGAAAATATTAATTTTTTTTCCGTTGTTGTGTTGGTTTTGGTTTTTTGTTTTTTGTTTTGTTTTTAAAGAGACTAGCTTTCCCCCGCTTTTTTGGTTTGTTTGCTCTGCCTTCCGTGTTGGAATCAAGCAACTGATTTTACTTCTTTTTTGGGGCATCCACCTCCCAACTAATTTTTCCTTTGCTTAATCTTGTTCTGTTTTTCTCCCTTTAAAATGATGTACTGTTTTTAAAGCTTGTCTTACCCCTCTGCCATATTTTAAACACCCATGTATTTTTCCCCTCTTCAAATGTTTGACTTGACATGTGTGGCTTTCTTTGTCTTTGAACTTTTACATTTTTTGTTTCTTTATCATTAAAGTATTTTAGTTCTTGTATTCCGCCAAATGATCATTGCAGTTTCTTGGATTGATTTTTCTAAAGAATTTGAAGGCATTTCCCAGAAAAAAAAATATTTTTCCTTTTCCTTTTTTTAAATTGCTCCTTGCAAATTGGATTTCAAATATGTTTACATGATGTTGCCAGTCCGTACTTTTTGCTTGATTTAAGTCCCACCAAAGGGACAAAGAAAATAAAAGTGCTACTGTACCAAAAGAAAATAGGCAGGAGACTGAAGGGGGGGGGGGGGGGGCAAAGTTTTCTACTGTCGCTTGGAGACACCAAAGCAGAGTAATAAACCAATTTATGTATAAGAGAAGCACCAAAGTTAATATAATAATAATAAAAACCTCACAACCTTTTATGCATTGGTATGAATACTGAACTGTGTTTGGTGGTGGTGTGTTTACTTATTTGTGTAATATATTGCTTGCAAACTTGCCTCTGGTACCTTACAGCTTTAGGATGCAAGAATTAGAATCTTAAGATGCAATCTTATTAAGATTTCTAAGTCTAGATTGTTCTTGTGCCAGGACGACTGGAGCTCTTCCTGAATGATCTGATTTTGGGCTCTGTGACCTGTATTTAAAGGCTTGAGAATGCTAAGAATAAATATTGCAACCAGCAAACAGCACATCCTTTTCATCAGAAGCTGTAAAGTTATGCACGTTAAACTCCTTTTCTATTTAGCCTCACATTCTCTGCTATATTTGGCAATGTTTTCTGTCTCCTTTCCTATCACTCATTGAAATACAAGGTGCCAGAGGTTGCTCCTAAGATGTTCTGTATTCTATGCCTGCCTTTAATTACTGGCCTGTTTTGTTATCCTACTTTATTATGAAAGGAATTTCTTTTTACTGTTTAGTACTATTTTAGTATTTAAAGTTTTGTTTACCCATCACACTGGCAGAAACCCTCATTAAGGGCAGAGATGATGCAACTGAATATTAGCACCTTGCCCCAAGGTTATAGAGTGAACTGCACCGATATATGAACATTGTTCTCTTGCATCTAATCAAGCTTCATAGTAATTACTTCACTGCCTTTCCTGTAGAGGTTTCATCTACCGTAGTTTCTCAGAAATGTGTGGCTTACTAATTGCAACAGGTACATGTTATCATAGATTTACACAGTTTGTACAATTAAATCTGGAATATATGATCTTTCCCAAACAAAACATGTTTATGTAACACTACAGAACAGGAGCTTTCCTGAATTTTGCTGAAAGCGACATTGACTATATACCTTCTAAGGAATTCAGAATAACTTTAGCCTCACAAGAACTTTGTATATAGATCAGGCTGTGATAGAGACTTGCTCCAAGAGACTTCATAGCCTGCTGTGTCTGCATATGCATCTCTTAGTCAAACCAACACTCCAGCCTTTACACCGTTCTTAAGTTCCACCAAAACACGTAAAGTATGTATTGGATGGGATGCATGCAAGTACTCCTATGTCCAATTAGAACACTATCATGTCTCCTACAGATAGAAACAATATGAAACTATTTTGTGTCAACCTGGCAAAAGCTTTCATTTGACAACTACCTTTCCAGAACTGGGCAATCATAGAATATTACTTTACTTGCAGTTAAAAACTGTGATTCTCAAGCATGATTTCATAATAAGGGAACAGGCTTTTTAATTAATTTGCCATCTAAAATCATATAAATATGCCAAGAGTATCCATGAACTCCTAAACGGAACAGTGTATGAAAGATTGATGGGCTCATGCTCCCATTTTTAAATATGCTTGGTTTGTCAAGCATGACTGTGCTGATGGGGAAATGACAGCCTTGAGAGCCAGATTTAAGTACATTCAACAAAATAGATCGTGAAACCATGGCTCACACTTCAACCCAACTAGTTTACAAGCTGGGATATACAGGAGATGCTATGAAAATGTGGCTTTTTGTTTAGCTGCATAGATTTTGCTGTTGTATTTGATTTAGCTATTTTAGGTGAGTTGTTCCTGCACTTTTGTTTTTTGAAGTAGGAGCTAGAAGGTGTGTTTTTAAAAAAATAAAATCTGAAATATTGTTTACTGCAACAAATGAATAAAACCTGTAGGTGCAAAGAGTTGATGCTCAGTATTTTTAAATTACATTGATTTTAGTGGGAAGAGGTAATATCATTCTGCTGAAATCTAGGGAACTTACTTTCAATAACTTTGGTCAGATCATCCTTATTAAGAAGTGTTTGTAAGATGTAGAGGATAGCTGCTATCAGTGGCTTGTCGCTGGTATTCATGTTTATAGATTTGTGTTGCTATTGCAACACAAAGCAAGAAGTGGGCTTGGTTAGAATAGAAAGCATTTCTCCAAGAGCCACATAGTTTATCCTAATGGTGTTCTGCTTTCTAGCAAAATGCCACCTTATGATCCACCTTATGATAAAGGTAAAGTTGTAGAAAGGTATTAAGGGACTGGCAAAGAGTGTTAGTCTAATAAACACAGCCACTTGAAAAGAATGATAACAGCCAGAGATGCTTAGGATATATTATCAAATGACTGGAAAGGTTTGCCAACAACAGCAAGTGTATCAAGAAGTGGGCCAAATATCAGGAAGGAAGGAAGGAAGGAAGGAAGGAAGGAAGGAAGGAAGGAAGGAAGGAAGGAAGGAAGGAAGGAAGGAATCTATGTGAGAGATTTTTCCCAAATGATGATGGAAGGGAAGATGATTAGGATGGTATAGGCTACACTTGGCCAAACCCTTAAGTTTTGGTTATCTAATTTCTCTCAAAGAATGTGAAGGGAAAATTAATACTTTTTATGGAGAATATCACTTTATTTGACAGAAAAATGTGCTGTAACTTGGTCCTTTAAAAAATACCAATAAAAAGAGGCCTTGGAGCATTCAGTTACCAATTCACTCAGTAATTTTTTTTTTTTTTTACCATAGTGGAAAATTCAAACCTTGAACTAAATGTATATAAAATAACAGTAATTCCTTGATGAGTTGGAATTTCTCAAGGTATGCAGTGTTGTCAAATAAACCAATATTATTATCCCTATTATCAAACACAGGATGAGATGGGCAGATGGTGTATATAGATTACAAGGTGTGGCAACACAAATGAAGAGTTTCTTTCCCTTTGAATATGGCTAACGATAGCTCCAAATCTTAAAATGGGAGACAACTCTGTTTAGAATTAAACTTAGTAAAAGATAGTCTGGGATCCTACACTGTACTAAATATAATTTGTGTAGCTACAGTTGGTTGAATTCATACAACACACCAAGCTGTGAAACACAGTTTACAAACAGTTGTCTGGGCTTGCAGATCATTCTAAATCAAACCCAAGCCAAACAATGTATCATTTAATACAGGTCGTTTACACAACCATATAATTTTTACCTATGATAGTGGGGAAATTTCACAAGAGATCTTGAGACCTGAAGGAAAGACACATAACTGTGATATTTTTCTGATTATTCTATAATGGGCTTCATTCCAGTTCCCCTGGTTTAAATGAAATTTAAATTATATGGGCTTCAATATTGTTTCTCCATTTTTATTCTCAACAAGCAACCTGATATGTTTCCCCAGAATTTGCCTTTACCTCACTACTGAATTAAAATGCCTTTTACCCATCTCTTAAGTAGGCAAAAATGAATAACTAGCAGATTGTTTTTCCCTATTTTCGTTGCCAGTCCTTCCCCTCAGTCGGTGACCTGTCTTTTGAGTCTGCCAATCACCTGACTTCCTTCTAAGATAAAATATAATAAAGCTTAAGAGATTTCAGGCATCTTGAGACTGCCCTTGGTGGAGTTAGAGTTAAGGAGAGAGCACTATTTTAATCCTGGTATACCTAAGGCTGATTTAAGCCTTTCTCACTCAAGAGCTGTGGATTAGATGAGAGCGATGTCAGGGAACACAGCAGAAAAAAGATGTTGCCAAACTACACTTGTGCTATAGTTAGACCCATATAGGGATACAGACTAAGAAATTGATTGTTTCTTTCTTTCTTTTTTAATGGGTTGAAATACAATCTGTATTTCTACAGATTTACAGGTTTTAGTTTCTTTGGTTAACCATCAGAAAATCAGAAGATTTGCTTGGGAATTTAGCTAACAAAGCAGTGTATGCTAACAGTGAAAAGGAAGCCGAAACGTAGGGAAGTTTGCAATAAGGAGCTGAAGAGGTGTAGCTTTTGCACATATTGCCACCTCAAAGGCTTTCCAATTATACCAAAATGCTAGGCAAAATATCTTAAATTAATAACAAACCATTTTCTTCTAACTCATAAAGCTGTATTTATTATTTATTTTATTTTATTTTATCAAATTTATACCCCGCCCTTCTCCTTGTTAGGACCCAGGGTGGCGCACAGGCATCATTAAAAACCATTACAAAACAATACAAACTCTTAAAAGCATATTAAATTAACCTAAAACCCGTGCTAAAACCCTTTAAAACCCTAAAAATTTAAAAATTTATAAATATAGTCAGAAACGGGGGGCTACGCTAGGCCAGCTTGTTGGAATAGATACGTCTTCAAGCGTTGGCGGAAGAGGCGGAGGTCCAAGATGGTACGAAGGTCGGGGAGGTAGGTCGTTCCAGAGGGCCGGGCCCGCCACAGAGAAGGCCCTTCCCCTGGGTGTCGCCAACCGGCATTGCCCGGCCGACGGCACCCTGAGAAGGCCCTCTCTGTGGGAGCGGATCGGACGAAGGGATGTATGGGGCAGGAGGCGGTCTCGTATATAGCTAGGCCCCGAGCCATGGAGCGATTTGAAGATGGTCGTCAACACCTTGAAGCGCACTCGAAAGGCCACAGGCAGCCAGTACAGCTCGCGCAGGAGTGGTGTTATGTGGACGTGCCTTGGGGCACCCATAATCACCCGCGCGGCTGCGTTCTGGACTAGCTGTAGCTTTCAAGTGCACCTCAAGGGGAGCCCCATGTAGAGAGCATTACAGTAATCCAGCCGAGAAGTCACAAGCGCTTGAGTGACTGTGCGAAGGTCCCCCCGGTCCAGTAAGGGGCGCAACTGGCGTATCAGGCGAACCTGATAGAACGCCCTCCTGGCCACGGCCGCCACATGGTACTCCATGGACAGCCGGGAATCCAGGAGGATGTAATAAGATCATTAAAATATAATCCGAACTCTACACTTTTCATACCTATATTTATCGGAGTCAGTTAATCTGTTGAATCATACTGATCTACATAATCTGAATCTATGCAAATGATAGAAGCATTTGGAAAAATGTTGAAATGTTAATAGATATAGGTGTATTCTCCAATCTAAGTGATGTCATTTTTCCTATTTGTTCCCCACCCTTCCAATCCCTTAAGCCCATGATGGCAAACCTATGGCACATATGCCCAAAGGGACACAAGGAGCCATGTCACCTGGCATGCGCGGCGGCACCCATTCCTGGGTTTCTGGCATGCATGCACACGCAATGATCAGCTGGCCTCCATTCTTGCAGCAGTGCCGGAAACTGGAAGAGCTGGTTTTCCATTTTTTGGTGTGAGCATGCACGCTGGCCAGCTGATAGTTGCGCACGCATGTGTGCCAGTAACCAGTAGCTGGCCATGCGTGTGCTTCGCCATCACTGCCCTAGGCTGTTGCATTTGAAGAAGACAAAGGTTCTGTTTTCAACTATCCCCAAAGAATGCCAATGATAAGCTTTTATTTTAGAAGTTGCCCCCTCTGATTAAATTGATGTGTCTATTATATAAGAGCGCAGAGCTGTTGGTGAAATGGTTCACTTGCATTTCATCTCCTCAGTTACTTAACATCTTATAGGTTCAACTGACTGATCATTTCAAAGGCCTCAAGTATAATACATAGAGGTAAATGAGAAGCTTACATTGCCGATTGCTATTTTTTTTTTTTTATGCAATTTTGCCTCATTTTACAAAAGACTAGATTAGGGCGATTGCACTGCAAGTTTCATTAAAGCAGAAACTTCTTACATGTTCAAGTCTAAGCAAAGTATTGGGAAATTGGTCTTTAGCCCGATGTGTTGCAATGGTGCAAAAGTGATGTACACTAATTCACATAAATGACACGGAGATAGTTTTGTAAAAAAAAAAATATTAATTGACATTTCCCATTTTTAAGTCATAAAACTGCTTGTTCTTTTGGTCCATTTGCAGTCTATTGAACCATTCAGGAGTAAATTAATTGAGTGCTGTAAACTGTCCTAAAAACTGTCCTGAAATCACCCGCTTAGCTTGTCAGTAGCATGCAGCTTCATTCATTTTACCACTGAGTTGATGAAGCACTAATGCTCAGTCATCATGTGACATCTTACACTGTACCATCTCATCATGCTGTGACTCACACCTCAGTGCATCCACAATTTCCATGAAAAAGTACTAGTTTGAAAATAAGCAATACAAAAGCTTTGTCTGTGCTATTCCCACAAACAATCTGTCAAATTGATGTTGCAGCCATCAAGTAGTAAACCTGCATGCAAATAAAACTTGGATTTTAAGTTAATGCTTTAGTATTCCATCAAGGAATCACCTGCTCTCCTCTATATGACAACAAAGGACTTTCCAAAGGTTCTTCTTGGAACTAACATTCAGCACACTCCATTCTGAATATGGATAGGTTTGTTTGTGGAATGCATCTTATATTTTTAAATGTTATCTATATAATTTTTCAGAAAGTTAATGAACTAGTAAGCATTTTCCCTACTTTAGATAGCATGCCATATATCTATTTAGATGTGGTGTGTGTGTGTGTGTGTGTGTGAAGAGAGACAGAAAGACAGACAGACAGACAGACAGACAGACTTTGGTAGCCTAATGAGAAGGAAGGACTCACTGGAGAAGAGTCTAATGCTGGGAATGATTGAGGGCAAAAGAAGAAGGGGATGACAGAGAATGAAGTGGCTGGATGGAGTTACTGTGAGCTTAAATGGACTCTGGGGGATCGTAGAGGACAGAAAGGCCTGGAGAACATTGTCCATGGGGTTGTGATGGGTTGGACACAGAGGTGGTTTGACCTGGATTGGGGGGGGGGGGAGAGGGGAAGTGAGAGAGAGAGGAATGAGGTAATAAAGGGAAGCAGAGTTAAAGTTAGTTTACAACAACATATGCCTTTCAATAACCTTCTGTTCTTACAATGTATCTTTCCTTCTAGTTCATATATTGCCTTTTCTTCCTTTTTTAAACAAACATCTTAACATCCAAGTACAACTTGCTTGATCTTGCCTTTTTCTCAACCTATTCAGTCTTCTTTCATCCATTTGTTTTGCAATCCAGTCATCATTAATTCTCTCATTATGACCAAACTGTATCCATCCATCCATCCATCCATCCATCCATCCATCCATCCATCCATCCATCCATCCATCCATCCATCTATACACATACAAATATACATCACACACACACACACACACACACACACACAAATTTATACTGGTCACTCACATTTGTATTCAACCTATATTCATTGTTCATCACCTCAGTCTTGACTGTTGTTGTTGTTGTTGTTATTATTATTATTATTATTATTATTATTATTAGATGCTTCCTTAATCATTCTTAGCTCCTTGGTGAGGACTTGAATTATTAACTTTCACTAGTATTAGATTGTGAATCTAACTGTAGATTATCGACACTTAATAATTCATTAAACTTGAATGTTCTCTGATTCTCAATTATTCTGGGCAGCTCCCAATAATCAAACAAAGAACTTGCAATAAAATCAATTATACATTAAAGATAAAGATAAAAGATGGCAAGAACAATGAAGCTAGGGTACCCACTGAGTTCAACTTATTTTCCTGGTATATACAGTATATTTCTTAATTCCATAGATACATAGAGGACAGAAGTTTACTCTTATGTATAACCAATTTCACTTCTTTAGACAAGTTTAGACATACTTAGTTGCATGTATTACCTATTGTCCAGTATTTCTACCAGCATACAAATGACATAACATTTCTCCATCCATTTCCCATCTTTAGGGAATATTCTATCTAAGTGTCCAAAAAACTCATCTGGTTGCTCCTTGAATTTTTACATATAATTTGTGATTGTTTAATATATTTTTCCCATTAACACAAGTACCCTGGTCTTTGAGAGATTATTTTTTAGATCCATGCTCCTTGTTGCATTATATAATCAGTCTAATATATACCGATATCATTAATATTTTCAGGCAAATATACAGCATTAAGTGCATACAAAAATACGTATGTATTTTTATCCCTCAGCAGCACTCCTCAAATTACCCTACAAGCATTCGTTATGCAGTTAACCATGAATACATTAAATATCTAAGGCAACATCATGCATTCTTGTCATACGACTTGCTCAATATTGAAACATTTACTATAGCATTTATTCTGATACAGGGTTTACCTTCATCATACACCTTATTGCATTCAGCAACTAATATTCAGTTCCTAATTTGCTTAAACCTTTTCATAAGTTAAACCTATTCACTTTATCATACATACTCTCTAACCCAACAAATGTACAGTAACATTTATTTCTCATATTCATACATATCTCAATAACCTACTGAACAGCAAATATGCACATCTCTTGCCCAGCATAAACCTTTATATATTTCCCAATTTTGTTCAGCTCCCTGTAGGTTTTTCCATTCATTTATTCACTTTTCTTTTATATATAGTCTTCACACAGACACATTAAGTTGCACAGCCACCTTACAAGTATATGCTATTTTCATATTTCTGCAGTTGCACATGTTTGTCTCATCTACAGTTGTTGCAGTGTTTTCTTATTTGAAGAAAGTAAGAAAATCTTATTTGCAGCATTTATTCTCATCTACACCCTTTTTATTTCATTATTACACTATACATCTCTCATTTTTTATTTCAATATTTCTCTATGCATCCTGCTTTGTATATCCCATTTGCATAATGCCACATACTTGGTGGCACTTTCTAAAACACTGTTTTTCACTCTGCTGTAAGCAGCTTCCACCTCCTTATTTAAACTATCTTCTAATAAAGGATTAATAAATCCCTTATAAATAAATTATATTGTAATAAAGGATTTATTCATACAGGATTTGTTTTTTCTTTTCTAAAATTCTTACACTTTCTTCTTTACTTTCACTTTTTTCTTTCTCTTTGGGATTTTTTTCCTGGCCGTATTAATGTGCTTTCCTGCATCTCTTGGGTAGACAGAACAAATACCAGCATTTATAATGATCACTTCACTTTTTGGATCCACAATATTTTTCCATCTGTACATTATTAGAGGTGGTATTCAGCAGGTTCTGACCAGTTCTGGAGAACCGGTAGTGGAAATTTTGAGTAGTTCGGAGAACTGGTAAATACCACCTCTGACTTGCCCCTCTGACTTGTATTCTCTGCCTCCTGAGTCCCAGCTGATTGGGAGGAAATGGGGATTTTGCAGTAACCTTCCCCTGGAATGGGGAGGAAATGTACATTTTACAGTATCCTTCCCCTGCCACGCCCACCAAGCCATGCCCACCAAGTTGCCATGCCCACCAAGCCACGCCCACAGAACCGGTAGTAAAAAAATTTAATCTCACCACTGGTACATATGAATAGACTTAAATGACATATTTAAAAGAAATATACTTTTCTCTAATCAGAAACTCATGAGTCACTGTTCTCATTTATTCTTTCCCACATTGTCCATTCATGTCACACATAATTATTTTCCCTCTGTATTACTTCATTCAAAAAGATACACAGTTTGTATCTCCAATATGTAACATGCAACTAGCACCAACCAATATATTCCTGTGTTCATAAGGATCCACAACTGTTTAGATGATGCCAATAAATACATTATAATAGGCTTATTAGCTTTTAATTCATAATTAAACCTACATTTTCCTGGGTCCATTCAGCTTTATACCATAGAATCAGAGTTTTGTTCAGATATATGATATCCTTCTCCTTGTTAATTTCCTCTGTTTTTTTGCTTTCCCTTTATTTGTCTATTTATGCTTTACCAATTACTACTCTTACATTCCAAGTTGCAATCTTCCATAAACTATGGGCGTCATCAGGTAGGCCCATAATATCGATTCCTACCATTTATTGTGGCTTTGGTCAATTGAGACTTTCATGCAATGCTTTTTAGTGGAATGCAATAAAGAAAGTTTGCTCTAGCGGTTAAGGCCCCAGACTAGAAACCAAGAAACCTGAGTTCAAGTTCTGTCTTAGCTATAAAAGCCACCTGGGTTAGTGTCATTCTCTCTCAACCCAAATCACTTCACAGGGTTGTTGTTGTGGGGGAAATAGGGGGGAGGAAAGTGTATAGAATATGTTCCATTAAGTTATTTGTAAAAATAATACATGCAAAAATAAATATATACATTTTCATGAAGTAATTACATATTGTTTATGAAGTTTGAGACATCTGGTGCCAGACCCTTTACGATCAAGAAAGTTTCTACCAGATCACATCAGATGCTTACGCCCCCTTGAGCACGTCAGGAAGGAAACACATTGAATTGTTTAACATCTGTGAAGTGTGATATCACTGCATGGATCACTTTTAATTAGTGAGTTCCCTTAAATAGCATTGCATTGTAGAAAATGCCCCAAACGTTTTCACAAATTCAGTCCAAAATGCATGTAGCAGCACTCACAAACACAGATTGCCAAACATCCTGTTTATTCTATGATTCTTCCCAACAATTCTATTGGAAACAAAGTTGATTTTATTATACTTGAAACCAATACCAACATTTCCTCGCAGACGAACCAAAAGCTAGTAAACTATAAATAGATGAGGAATTATTTTCCCCACAAATGAATTAAAATGCACTCTATCCACCCTTGAATTTGCAAAATGCTACATAACCAATATTTGCTGCTCTCAACCCAATCCCTGTTTTGTCTTTATTAATTTTGTCAAGGTTCATTAAGCAGTTGGATTGAGCATCAAAACAGAACCCCCCCCCAAAATAGGGACTCTCCCAAACTCATTCTACCTCTTTTCACACTCTACTTCAACCATCTCCTGCCTGTTCCTTCTCTGCCAATCTCTTGTGCTGCATTGTTCCATTCCAGATTTGGCACATGCTCTATTTGTGATGCATGAAAGCAAGCAGGCAATGGAAGAAAGGATGTGCAAACAATGATGACAAGGTGGCTGCTGCAGAGACTGAGGAAGAAAAGTGCTGTGCTCCATGAAGGAATTCATAGGGCAAGGGGGAAAAGGCGATGACATATATGCAATGACCCAGTATGTATAGGCTCCAGTACATATGGACACCATGATTATATTATTGCATGGATGTTGTCATTTTGGCATCGTCATGATTTGCTGCTCTGCTTAGCTGTTGGGTATTGCTGAGTGAAAAGTCCTTTGCTTCTTGATCTAGCCTGCTAGATTATGTGTCCCTTGAAGGGCAGCACATGGAATCTCCTCTCCTGAAATCTCAAGATTGGGACCTGATTTGAAGGCTGTAGCAACCAGACATGGACTGATTCCAGATTATTAAATGGCAACAAAGACATGCAGGCATTACTAAATTGGCCAGATTTTTGTATCCCAAATACAATAGCATGAGTTTGAAACCACCACAACAACCTAAAACTCATCCTTAGGTGTATAAGTGAGAGTGGAGAGAAAAGAAGCCGTTTGTCTGAGAATAATGTGCTTCTTACTGAGATTGACTGAAAAGAGAAGTGCATTGTAGCATTTTACCCAGAGATCCCGGGTGCAATTGTGGCGAGAAACAGCACAGGTTAACTTATCCAAAATGCCAAACTGAAATACTTCATTACATTTAGAACATTCAAAAGAACACACATTTATAACAAAAAAGTAGAAAGCGCTCTGGCCCTGTGTTGTTGTGATGTGTGCATGAATTGCAAAGAAAAGAAAGCTCTGCAGCATTTTGCTAGTTGACAGAAAGCTGTTAAAGAGTGACAGGAAAGGGCAGGAAACATCATCAGAAAGCTATATAGGTTCAGTGAATCCATCTAACATGATGCTTCATTGATGCAGGTGGGGGCGACACTGTTTGTAGCCAGAGATGCATTTAGTTGTAAACACATTTCTTACAGTAGTCCTTTGTTTAACCATGTCTCTTTTTCAATGTGTATTAATGGCCATCTAAGTTTTTAATGTCTACTGTCCACTGCCCAGGCAGGTTCTCTCCCTTCTGTCTTTTAGAACTGAGGAGAGAGAGTGAGGAAGGATTGAGAAAAACTGCTCTGGGCCACTGCCATTGTCCCTACCTAGTGTTACATGTGAGCAGCCCAGACATTTCCTTCATCATATCACATTTGCTCTCTGCCCTGTCCGGGGAGCGAGGGAGAGAGGAAATGAAGAAAGAGTGAGCATTATGGGTAGGACATTGGAAAGGCTTTTGACAAAGTCCTTCAACAAAGCCCTTAAATAAGCTTTGTGGTATGTTATGAGGACTGGGCCCCTCACGGATTAGAAACTAGCTAAAAGAAAGAAACAGAAGGGAAGAACAAATGTACGCTAAGATATTGCTTCTAGAAGTTAGCTGGACTCTTGTGGCTATGGATTTTTTTATTGTTGTTATTGTTTTCTTTGCGTAGCTGAAACAAATGCAATTGTTCTGCAAAATTACAGAAGGTAGAAAGAAAAGAAAACAGCATTTCAAAAATAAAAGAATTTCTGTCTTTCAGAAGAAGAAGAATATGATTCTTTTTAAAGAATAAAAGTAACAAGAATCTATATTTTATAGGCAGTCTGTTTCTTGTAGATACGACTTTCATTTTTTAGTTCAGGTTCTCAGGGCCATTCATTCATATACATCATTTGGAACACAGTGGCTCAGCCTCAGCAACTATAAGATTTGTGGACTTAATACAAGACTGCTCACCCATCTCTAAATTGTTTGCTGCACTCTGTTTTAGCTTTCCCCCCCCCTGAAAGCCTTCCACACCTACATTCCTATCTATCTATTGCCAGTGTTTATCAGATTCAGGATCTTTAAGATGTGTGGACTTGAACCTTGTGGCTAGAGGAATACTGGAAATTGATATCCAAACATCATAAGTTCCTGAGAATATGAAACACTGGTTTAGAATCGTCTTTTTCAGAAATTCATCCACATTGTTAATCTGTAAGTGAATGTTTCTTTACCCCCCCCCATCCCCCACCCAAAGTCCTTTACCTTCTCCCCATCTGTCTTGGTTACTGCAAATTCCTGACTCCCTTCTAGGGCAATGGAGATTTTGCAAACTGAACTTATCCCTAATAAATGTAGGGGGGAAGGTCCAGAGGACAGGTGATGATGCTATTTTAAAAACCAATGTAGTTTACAGACTAGGGAGAAAGTGAAGGCATCAAGATGGGAAATGACTATTTCCAGGATCTGCTCATATTCTTGTTAAATACAAGTTGTGCTCTTGTTAAATACCAGTCCTAGCCACATAGTTGCCAAAACCTGGCTGCATCCATTGCATTGTGGCTGTGGTTCTGCTTCCTTATACTAGTGCTAAATCCATGGGCACAGATGCACATGTAGAAAAGGGATAGGAATTTGATCTCACAACCCCCATCTTGACATTTTTGAAGCTCCAATGCTAAAGCTGGGAAAAATCTCTATAACATTATGTTTTTTTCTACCAGCTTCATACAAGAGAATTTGCTTTCAAGATGCCTTTTAAAAGATATGCTTTCAATGAATTCCCCATAGGCTGAGCTTGGTGGTTTATACGTATTTCTTTAGTAATGAAGTAGTAAGGGATATAAGTTTTAATTTTGATTATACAATCATTTATTTCATTTCTCATACTTCAAATGAACCCACAGGGAGGTTAGTCAAAGTCAGTCAGATGTTTAGACTGGGTTTAGAATTTTTTGCTCACTATTGTCTATCTGTCAAGTTGTTGTTGTTGTTGTTGTTGTTGTTGTTGTTGTCATGGTTGATTGAACGGTCAGCCAGATGTTTAAATGATTTGGTACTATTATTCATCTATTGAATCCTTCCAAAGGATCTGGAATAGGCAGATGTTGATGTTTGATGATGTTAAAGGTATTGTTGCAGGATGTAAGATCTTACAAGTAAAGCTGTGTTTTACAGTTGACTGATGGTGATTTTGTCAATGATGATGGTGTTGAAGTGATGCTCCAGATGTTTTGGGATTGCATCCAAGGTGCCTATTACTATTGTTGCAATCTATGATTTCTTTTGCCCCTGCCTGTTCTTCTAACTTATATTGGCAGATCTTTGTATTTTGTGATTTTATCCATTTCTTTCTTTTCTATTCTGCTGTCTCCAGATACTTCAATGCACATTATTCAAATTATTTTGTCTTTCTTCTCAACACTTGTTAAGTGTGGGGTATTGTGTGGCAGATGGTTATCTGTTTGAATTCTAAAGTCCCAGCACACTTTAACTTCAGTTTCTATTACTTTGTCTATTTTGTGATCCTACTAGTTATGGTATTTCTCACAGATATTCCAATGCACCACTGTTGCTACCTTGTAATGTCTTATTATTGTTTTGTATTTTTACCTCATCTTTTTAGATACATGGTTTTGGTCAACTCATGGTTACAAACATATCCAATACCTGAGCCTCCCATTTTTGCCATAACAACAACCCTGTGAGGTGAATTGTTCTGAGAAAGAGTGACTGACCCAAATCACCCAGCCACTTTTTCTAATTTTCTTTCAAATTGTGAAGTGTAGCTTGTCCAAATGTTAGCATAAGTAGTCAATTTAATCATGCACTTCTACAACATGCACTTTCTCAGCCCATTCTAGGGAGCCACCGGAAATTGTTCAGAACTTCCATGCAACAAAACATTGTTGCGTGCGCTAAGATGGAGTCGGCTCCTTGAGCACAGCCCGGGTCCAGGGGCTATGTAAGATCGAGGAGGTCGCTGCTAGCCCCGTTATCCACCTCAGGGGGCTAGCTTCAGCAAGCTGGATGCCCTGCCGCCGAAATGGGACAAGTCCGGTCCCATTCGGTGAAGCGGGCGTTTTGGACGGCGCGGAGGACGCGGAGGATGCGGGCGCGGGCGCGGAAGCCCCATGGAGAGGCTGGAAGCCCTATGGAGAGGCCGGAATGGTGAGGCTGGAAGCCCTATGGAGAGGCCGGAACGCAGGCGGCTGGATGAATACAAGCCGCAGAGATCAAGGGGAGCCCTGAGAGGCTTTGAGTGGCTGTGAGGGAGGAGCGAGGAGAGAGTTGAAGCGGAGGTGAGAGCGTGGCCGTGTGGTGATCGAGGCCGAAGCCAGGCAGATGCCAGGCCGCACAATGAAGAGGCCAGTCCGGAGCGTGATGGACCATCGGGCAGCGCGAGGTATTAATAGACAGCGCTGCAGCCACCTAGCCTGAGCCGTACCAGGTTTGAGCGGCCGAAGAGGCAAGGAGGGGGGCGTCCAGGGCAAGCAGGACGATTAAGTGGAATGGCAAATACCATCTAGGTTAATGGCCTATGCTATCCCCCCCCCCAGGACAGAAAGAGACTGACAGATCCCAGATTACTGAATGGGCCAGGCCAGGCGGAGAGGAAGAGGCCTAGGCCCAACAGCAAACCATCTTGCTGGGACGATTTTGGACTGAGACTGGAAATATGTATTTATTGCTGCTCCCCCACCATACCCTCCCCTCGCCTACCCCTTTATTCCTCCGGGATTACCTTTCCATTTTACCTTTCCATTCTTACTACCTTATCAATTACCATCTATGTATTTTTATCATCTATTTATTTATCTTTTAACACCAGATTGTTTTTATATGCCCTTCCTCTGCTGTAAATTGACTTGCTATTGACTTGCTATTTTTACCAACTTAGGCTACCTCCCTTTTAGAGCCAGGACTGTTTTATATGCTACTGTATTCAAGGACAGATCTCCTCTGTCTGCGAGAGTCTCCCCTCTCGCAGCTGTGGCCCCCCGATCTATCTGGGGCCCACCTTAAGGATGGGTTGTTGAACCCTGAGAGGTGGGCAAAACGTAAGCTCAGGGGATTTCTGGGTAAATTTTTAATCCGATTTTTAGGGGGTCCCAGGGTGGGGGGGAGGGATAGTCAGGTGGGAGGGCGACAGATTATAGGGCCGGCTAGCGGAAGTAGGGAAACGGAGGAGGGGGAAGGGGGGGTCGTTTCCACTGAGGTGTTTCCCATCAATCTGGTCTTGGGGAGGGGCAGGGGTGGTGGGAGACGGGAGGAACATCACCAGCTGGAGGACCGTGGCCGCTGGCTATGGGCGGTCACGCGTTCCAACCCCCCATACTCCCATCGCAGGCTAGGAGGGCAAGAACCACAGACCCGGGGCCCTAGGCTGATGCTTATGCAACGCCAGGTCCGTGGTGCAAAAAGCCCCCCTCATCCATGACCTTGTGTCAGAGGGGGACCCGGATCTGGTAGGTATTACGGAAACCTGGTTGGGCCACGAGGGAGGTCATCCCCTCGTAGAAATGTGCCCACCAGGCTACCGAGCCTTTCATCAGCCTAGGGCCCTAGGGAGGGGTGGGGGAGTGGCGATTATGATTAGGGAAGGTCTTGAGCCAAAGGAGACCACGATCCCCCAGACGACCGGGTGCGAGTCCCTCCTCGTGAAATGGGGCCTAGGGAGGCAGTTGGGCGTGTTAGTTGTATACCTGGCTCCTCGCTATGCAACAACAGCCCTGCCCGAGCTCCTAGAGGTGATAGCCGAGGCGGCGGTTGAGACCCCCAGACTTCTGGTCATGGGGGACTTTAACCTGCCGTCGGTAGGCGAAACCTCTGGTGCAGCTCGGGAGTTCATGGCTTCCATGGCAGCCATGGACCTGACCCAGGTAGTTTTGGGCCCTACCCACGAGGGTGGACACACCCTGGATCTCATCTTCGTCTCGGGACAGTGGAGTTGTGATCTGGGAATAGGGGATTTAGTCATCACACCCCTGTCATGGACAGATCACGCTCTCCTTCGGCTCGACTTTCCGATCGCTACACCCCATCGCGGGGAGGCGGAACCGGATATTCCTATATGGTTCCGCCCCAGGCTTCTGATGGACCCGGTAAGGTTCCAAAGGGAGCTTGGGCCAATTCCTGTGGACTTGCCCCGCGACTCGACTGAGGACCTAGTGGCCGCATGGTTAAGTGCGGCCACGGGGGCCTTGGACCGAGTCGCGCCCGAGCGGCCTCTCTTGCGGCGACGATCCACCCGGGCTCCTTGGTTCACCGAGGAGCTTAGGGAGATGAAGCGCCACAAGAGACACCTAGAGAGCAGATGGAGATCCTCTCGCTCCGAAGCCGACCGAACACTAGTGAGAACCTACATTAGGACTTACCTGGTGGCGATAAGAGTGGCCAAACGTGAGTATTGTGCCACTCTTATTGCATCCGCAGATAACCGCCCTGCCGCCCTGTTTGGGGTGACCCGCTCCCTCCTTCAACAGAGGCCGCGGGAAGCCCCTCTACAGGGTCGAGCAGAGGAATTTGGGATTTATCTGCAGGAGAAAATCACTCGGATTCGGAGCGAGCTGCCCTCCATCGACAGTGGTCCAGCTGAGCGGTCCGAGGTTGCTCTTGAGACACCATCTTGGGAGGAGTTTGATTTTGTTACTACCGAGGATATGGACAAGTTGTCAAAGAGACTTAGGGCTACCACATGTTTATTGGACCCGTGTCCCTCCTGGCTTGTACTGGCATCCTGGGAGACGACACGAGGCTGGCTCCAGGGCATTGTCAACGCATCTTTGAGTGAGGGGTCCTTGCCTGCCGTCTTGAAAGAGGCGGTAGTAAGGCCCCTCCTCAAGAAGCCGTCCCTGGATCCAGCATTACTAGAGAACTATCGTCCCGTCTCCAACCTTCACTTTTTAGTGAAGGTTGTTGAGAGTGTGGTGGCCCAACAGTTTCCGCGACACTTGGAGGAAGTTGATTATCTAGACCCGCGCCAGTCCGGCTTCCGACCCGGGCATAGCACCGAGACGGCATTGGTCGCGTTGGTTGATGATCTCTGGAGGGCGCGGGATAGAGGATATTCCTCTATCCTAGTCCTATTAGACCTCTCAGCGGCTTTTGATACCATCGACCATGGTATCCTATTGCGCCGACTGGGGGGGCTGGGGCTGGGAGGCACCGTTCTACGGTGGTTCTCTTCCTACCTCTCTGGTCGGTCGCAATATGTGTTGGCAGGGGGGCAGAGGTCGGCCTCGAGGCCCCTCGTATGTGGGGTACCTCAAGGGTCGGTCCTCTCGCCCCTACTGTTCAACACATACATGAAGCCGCTGGGCGAGATCATCCGTGGTTTTGGGGTGGGATATCATCTGTACGCTGATGATACTCAGTTGTACATATCCACCCCAGACCACCCCAACGATGCCGTCGAGGTCATGTCCCGGTGTTTGGAGGCCGTACGGATCTGGATGGGTAGTAACAAACTCAGGCTCAACCCGTCCAAGACTGAGTGGCTGTGGCTTCCGGCACCCCGGTTCAGCCAGATTATTCCAACTCTGGCCATTGGGGGTGAAACACCGGCCCCCGTGGAGAGGGCGCGCAATTTGGGTGTCCTCCTGGATTCCCGGCTGTCCATGGAGGACCATGTGGCGGCCGTGGCCAGGGGGGCTTTCCATCAGGTACGCCTGATGCGCCAATTTGCGGCCCTTACTGGACCGGGCTGCCCTTCGCACAGTCACTCAGGCCCTCGTGACCTCTCGACTCGACTACTGTAATGCTCTCTACATGGGGCTTCCCTTGAGGTGCACTCGAAAGCTGCAGTTAGTCCAGAATGCAGCCGCGCGGGTGATTACGGGAGCGCCTAGACACTCCCACATAACACCTATCCTGCGCGAGCTGCACTGGCTTCCTGTGGTCTTTCGGGTGCGCTTCAAGGTTCTGACGACCATCTTTAAAGCGCTCCATGGCTCGGGGCCTAGTTATATGCGAGACCGCCTCCTGCCCCATACATCCCTCAGACCAATACGCTCCCACAGAGAGGGCCTCCTCAGGGTGCCGTCGGCCGGACAATGCCGACTGGCGACACCCAGGGGGAGAGCCTTCTCTGTGGCAGGTTCAGCCCTTTGGAACGACTTACCCCCTGAACTTCGCACCATCTCTGACCTCCGCCTCTTCCGCAAGTGTCTTAAGACACATTTGTTCCATCTAGCCGGCCTAGCGTAGCCTCCTATACTGACTTTTAGATAGTTTTTAAATTTGGGGATTTTAATCTGGTTTTAGCACAGGTTCTATTGAATTAGTTTTTTAAATTTTATATGATGTTTTGTATGTATTTTAATTTTCCTGTGCGCCGCCCTGGGTCCGTTTGGAGAAGGGCGGGGTATAAATTGAATAAATATATAAATATATAATATTATATGACTGGCTAGTATTCACAATAGATTATCAATCTAGTGGAACTATAGCTCAAGATCACTTTCTTGAGAGATCATACATCTCTCCCATTGCCAAAGCCATTATCATTTCAGATCATGATATTTTATGAAAAAGCATAATGAGACGCTGGCATGGAGAAGAAACTTGCATTTCAGAATGAATATTTCTTTGATTATAATAAATAATAATAATAATAATAAATTTAATTTGTAGACCGCTCCCTCTCCCCGAAGGGACTCGGAGTGGTGCACAGGGGAATTAAAACATACAAACATAAATACACATAAATATATATAAAATCAGATTAAACAATTTATCCCTGCGCTAAAAACCCAAAATACTAAAAACTAAACCCCTTAAAAACCCGATTAAAACAATAAACAGATGACTAACCTAGGCCGGCCAAGCAGAAAAAGTGCGTTTTTAATTTTTGACGGAAGGAAATGTTTTAATGAATGGGATTGTAGACCTATCACAAAGCAGCCTTCTAATATTCAGGTCCTCCTAGAGCAGTGTTTCTCAACCTTGATGATTTTAAGTCCTGTGGACTTCAAGTCCCAGAATTCCCCAGCCAACTGTGCTGGCTGGGGGATTCTGGGAGTTGAAGTCCATAGGACTTAAAGTCGCCAAGGTTGAGAAACACTGTCCTAAAGAATGCATGGCCATAAGGATGGCCATTCAAGCTCTGATCTTCTCACACCTGAATTGCAGATCCTTTTAAATTGCTCTATGTAGGGCCTGCCCTTGAAGTTTACCTGGGAACCTTAGCTGATGCAAAATACAGCTTTCCATGTGCTTATTACTCAGTCTCAGTATTGGCGCTTAACACATTACTACAAGAGTTACATTGGTTACTAATCTGTTTCTAAATGCAATTCAAGGTTCTCATTGTCCCTATAATCCCTATATAGCTTAGAGTCTCAGTAAGTTCAGGACTACAGTACTTATACCAAGTAAATTCTGCTTGGCAAAAGAATATCTGCTGAAGGTTCCCACCTATTAGAAATGCAACAGGAAAGGAGTCGAGATTAGCATTATTGGTAGAAGCTCCCATCTTCTGGACATTTCACTCCAGAGAATGTTAGGACCTTCAAGAGACTTTTCAAGACTTGGCTTTTTGGGAAGGTCTTTGGAAATGGCTCAGTTTAAGTGGAACTGGCACCACAGCATAGAATATATAGTTAGTAACTGACATTGTCATATTATTTTGCCATTATTGGTTATTATTGCTTGCTTTATTATGTTCCAAGAAAAGTTTTGCTGGATTAGAACAGTATAAAAATCCTATTAAAAATACAATTATAATCATACCTTCTGCCATTTTCTCTCCTGGGTGTTCTTAAACCATAATCAATTATAAATAAATTATCTCTGAATAAATGTTTAACTGATCCATCATAGTTATGAAAAATAAATACATTGGAAATTTTACACAAACCTATCTGGAATATATTCACTCTCAGAGAAGTGAAGTTTATTTGCAGGGTAGGTGTAGAATCAGTTCCTCTGCTTAATGATGCCAGCTTAGTCATTTTATATCTTTTCCGCATCTTAAAATGTCAACTGTAAAGGATCGTAATGAATAATGAATTTATCTGCCCAGGAAGACAAAAGGAATTCAAGCTGTTCTTTTCCTTTTACACTTGGCTGTAGCCACAAAATGCAACAAGCTGATACTTTCACTACTGATTTTATTGGCACACCCATCTCCTTCCTTATTAAAGCAACCCTTCTTGGAAGCAATCTAATGATCTGCAAGTGCCATTTCCACTGAAAACAGCTTCCAGGCCTCTTAGTTCCATTGCACAATGTCTTCTTGACAATTTCTTCTCCCAAAGAAGAACACTAATTATGAACACAAGGGGACTGCAAAGGCAAATGTCTGACATTCAGGAGTAACATGCTAAACAGAATCTCAATGAACTATCAGGTGCTTGAATGTTAGGAATAGTGAGTGTTATAGTAGAGTACTCCCAGAAAGACAGAGAATGTTTATCTTTAGTTTCAGAATATTCAACCTGTTCCAGTCCTGCAGATAGTGGAAACTTAACATTAATTCTTTGGTATGAGTAGATTGAAGTACTGTAGATATCCTTTTTATAGCTGAGGACTGTATGCATGGGTTCAGCTGATACAGATTCACCCAGATTCTGGCTGCCTGTGGCCTTCCGGGTGCGCTTCAAGGTGTTAGTAACCATCTTCAAAGCGCTCCATGGCACGGGACCTGGCTACCTGCGTGACCGCCTCCTACCACACACCTCCCTTCGACCTGTCCGCTCCCACAGGGAGGGCCTCCTCAGGGTGCCGTCAGCCGGTCAATGCCGGCTGGCGACCCCCAGGGGGAGAGTCTTCTCTGTGGGGGGTCCGGACCTCTGGAATGACTTGCCCCCCGATCTCCGCATCACCACAGACCTACACCTCTTCTGCTGGAGACTTAAAACGCATCTTTTTCATCTGGCCGGGCTGGCATAAATTTAATGATTTAATTTAATTTTAATGGGACTTTTTAAACTGTTTTAATTGATTTTTAGCACAGATCTATCAAATTTAATCTTATTTTATCTTGTTGTTGTATATTATTGTGTTCTTACTTCTTCTGTGCACCGCCCTGAGTCCCACCAGGGAGATAGGGCGGTATAAAAATGTGGATTTTTTTTTAAAAAGGAGAACCCATAGCTAATGTTATAGTCAGTTCAGCGAACCTCCAAATCCCACCCGTGGCTGGCCCTGCCTGCCCCTCCCCAACTGTCCCAGGAGTCTCCATGTGGTCCATTTGGAATGCGAGGTAAGTGCAGGCTCCATGCGGAGGCTTGGGGAAGGAGAAAAACAGACCTCACAGAAGTTCCAGAGGGCTTCCGGAGCCTGAGAGAGGCAGTTTTCACCCTCCCAGAGGCTTGAAGAAAGCCTCCAGAGCCTGGGGAACACAAAAATGCTCGTCGTCCCTCCGCCATGGTGCAGGAAGCTGACTAGGCCACGCCCACTATTGCCATGCCCACCTAGCAACCAGGCAGAGAACCCAAAATTTTGAAGCCCACCTCTGACTGTATGTAATGTTTTTTGAAATACAAAGCACTGCAATGGACAGAACTAAAAGCAAATGGAGCAGGATTATTATAGGCTTATGGGTGGTTCTAGGTTTTCTTTGTTTCTGTTTTGGGGCTGTTTCTGAAATATTCTGAAGCCTATTTTAGGGCATACATTTCAATATTTATATACTTTTTTTGCCTCCAATGGGTAGAAAATGCCATTTCAGATAACCTTAACTCAATCGTTTTCAATGGCTAGTAAAAGGCTATTAATATCTGTCTTTTTGTGCTAAACATCAATGCATAAAGGAGATCCAGATGACCAATTTCATACAGAACACAGTGATGGAATTCTAATTGTCATATTCCCACATTATGCAAGGTTCAAATCCAGCTCATTCAAATCCTGTCTGAGGCTTGATGTAGTGACATGCTATAGTAAATAATGTTTAGACATTGGAATACTCCTGTAGCCTAGGAGGTTATGCACTGCTGCTTATTCAGTCCACAGATATATAACTCAAAGCAATGTGGGATGTGTGCCAAAAGTCACCCTCATTATCAACATCTTCCCTTTTCCACATAACGGGATGTTCAAAGGAATCTTTGCACACTGAGAGTCTTTGGCGAAAGGAGGTGAAACTAAAGGCCTACAATATTTTTGACAACAGTTTATCACACGATGGGGGGGGGGGGGAGGGAGGGAAATGTCAGCCAGCAGTCTGGGCAAATAGGATGACATTCCCCAGCAAATTCAGGCTCCAAAATCTATTAACTTTATTTTCACAGCCCAGACTCAAGATGCCTCTGAAAGGCATGCCAGAGACCTCATGCCAAAAAATAATAACTGGATTAGATTTCATTTAAGGATAATTAATTATTGTTAATAGGCCTGCGCCAAAGTTATTTGGTTAATTATTGTTTACTGCTGTCACATTAAAAAATATAATTCAATTAAACATTTTTAGAGATCCCTGGGGCCTGTGTTCAAACTTTGTGGGAAATCTCGGGTTGCATATCAGGAGCCTCCATCTTTGCTCCACTATAATATGTAGCACATCTTATATCATGTTCTGTTCACAGTAGCTTTAGTGTAGTGATATCAAGATGTTCAGAACACTGAAATATGTACATATTTTGGAGGGAGCTATGAAACTTTGTCACTGCTCTTTCTCGCTTCACTGAAGTAAAACCACCAAGTCTATTCAACCTCTCCATTAATTCCAGAATTATATTGTTTGTTTTCTTCCTTTTAGCCTCTTTATTTTATTTGCTTTCTATCCAAGCCCATCATAATATTACACTAGTGACATGATCTATTTCTGGTACTATACAAAAAGATGATGAGCATTGGATTTGGAAATGTTATATAACAAAAAAAACCTTTTTTCCTTCTATTTGTAAATTTTTCCTTCTATTTGTAAACAAATATGCCAGTGTTATAAATATTTGCTAGGAGTATTGGTACAACTTAAAATAACCTCTCCAGTCTGATGCCTTCCAGATGTTCAGGGATTACAATTCCCAGAGTTTTGAGTCAGCATTACTGATTTTACTTATTTCTGGAACTGATCAATAAAAAAGTTCTTACACTCTCCAACTACTTGTCAGTTCTGCAAATCTTTTAGTTTTTAGGTAGATAAGAATCGAAGGTGTTTCATTCTACCTACTTGTATATGAGTGCCACCTATCAGGATCTCAAATGTTTTCAAAACCACTTATCTTTCCCTCCATCTCAGTTTAATCAATAAATCTTGCAACTGGACTATTTGTTTTTTTAAAAAGCCCATATATACTTAGTTAAAAGTCATTTGGAAGGTTTTATTTGATACAGAATTCTGCAAGTTCAAACATCTTAGAGTTATCAAGGTTAAGAAATGCTGAACTAGAGACTAAAGTTATATTTTTATGGCTCTTCACAGGATAGGAGGAAGGAATATTCATATTCCTTTAATCTTTGAACAATGCCGGAAGATTAACACTGTTAGTGTTAATAGTAACACTGAAGGAAAATACTTTTGCTGGGACAGCAGAGAATAGTGTGAATTCTAAGTGTGAAAGGGCACTTAACGGTCCAACTAAGATAAAATTATATGTCTGAATATATTATAAAACATCATTATACTATATCCAGTTTGGTCACAGGTTTAACTAACCTGGTTTTGAAGCCAGCTTTTCAGGCTTGATGTGTTCTATCTATATAAAAAAAAAAAAGATGAGATGTTTTCCTTCAGTCTTCTGAATTGGCCATCAAGGGGCTGTGATCTGAAGCCTGGATAACTTAAAGTAAGAGTTATCTTAGGCTATGCAAATTTTATTTTGTATGTTTCAGAGGTGGGTTCCTACCAGTTTGCACTAGTTCAGCCGAACCGGTAGTAACTTGGCAGCCTGGGACCCTGGAACCGGCAGTGACCCAGGCCTGTCACGATCCCATACTGGTTGTCCTTCGGGGCCGCCATCTTGATTTAGGTTCAGCGCATGTGCAGAACAATTTTCACTGCACAAATGTAATTTTTTTTCATTTTTTAACATTTGCATATGCAGCAACCTATTTATGTGCAAATGTGCACGGAGCACATTTTTGCATGCACCAAAGTGGCAGTAATGCAGACAGCAACCTACCCCTGGTATGTTTGTGTGGATACATGCATGTGTTCAAGGTTAGGAGGTGTCAAGCAGGCAAACCTGATGTAGACAAAACTCACCCACTGCTAATTACTATGATTAAGACAGAAAACTTAGCAATCAAAATACTATAAAATGCATGACAAGTCATTTATAAAATGTCCTTGCAAAAAAACGAGGAAAAAAAAGAAAATCCCTCAATGATCATTTGCTTGGTATGCTTAAGATTAATAAACAGGTAACGTAGTGTGCAAATACTTTTCAAAGTATGGTATTGTCTTCTGATCCTATTAACAATTTATATTTTTAAAAAATGTCTTAATAGAATAGCAGGGGATTACTTACAAATGTTGCATACCATTATCTCTGGAATCAATATCTATACTATAGAGAAACTAAGAATTTAGCTTTCCTATTTTACAAAATGATCAGGGGCAATTAAATTCAATTTGTTACTAAGTCCTATATATCTCTCTCAGCTGAAAGGAAAGATATGTAATAAAAAATCACTAAAAGGCTTCTGCATGAATATTCTACTGCAAAACATCAAAAGCCATGATAAATAATAATTGCCACTGCAGCAACATCAGAAGTGAGTTTTATTGTTTAGTTTTAAATGAGAATTAACATTTTTATATCCAAGAAAAAGTTGCTTGATCTTTTTTATAGCAATTCTATTAAAAATTACAATTAAAAAGATAAAAACTAATACATTCTAAAAAAACCCTAAAAGAATAAAAAGAAGAAATAGGAAGTGCAGCAAACATAAAGTAGAAACAAAAAAGAAAAATAATATTGTTAAAAAAAGAAAGTGTATAAAGAAATGACTTCCCCCTTCATCACAATTTTAAACGAGTTTAGTACCTTATCACCTTCTCTTAAATGCAACAAATGCTCCCTTCTTCCCATACCCCATCTATTTATAAAGAAGTCTATTAAAGGATTACCAGTGATAACATAACTATGTTAACTTGATCAAATAAACCAATTTTATACTCCTTCATCAAGGTTGATGTTTAGTCCCTAGTTCAAACGTTGTCTTAGAATTTTATTTATTTTTTCTTTATCTTATCTCACAAAATGTTCAAAACTTTAACATGATTGTTTTGTAGATTCAATATAGCAAAATTGTCCAGATCATTCTTTTGATTTGGTATTTGTATATCTCTTTTAATTATTAAAGCATACCCTATTTTAGATGGTTATCAGCCAGATTATGTTGTGTATCCAGTGTAGAACCTTTTTCCATGTCATTTCTGTAGCCTGCAATGTATCATTCCACTTTCACGTCAATCTCAATTTCATCCAGTAAAACATGTACCTCTTCCATAATATCTTTTAAACACAATCTATCTATAGAAGCAGTTAGTCTTAAAATTAGTATCTGTTTCCATTGTTCAAAAATATCCTTCCATATATTGATTGTTAAAATATTTTTCTACATTATGTATTAGTAAATTAAATGTAAATGTTCTCTTTTAATTTAATCTATTAAATTAAATTATATCCATGCAGGGGTGCTTAAGTAGCAACTACAGGAAGTCTTGTAGGTAGTGGTTTCCCATTTATCAGTTGCTCTTCTGGCCACACTGCCATTCAAAATGGCTTGCAACAAACATTTTTGGACAAAGAGCAACCATTCCAGGTTTCATGGAGTAGTCACCAGAAGGCAGAATATATACAAGCCATAAGGATCCTACAAGCTCATCCGATAATTATTACAGTTGCTTAGGAGGAGAAAATGCAGTTTTATCTACTCTTTTTGGCCTTGGTTGCTTGTTTATTTTCTTTGCCTGCCACAGCACTCTGCAACATTGATCATCTTTTAGCATCCTTCTACCTTGTACTGTCAGCAGGTGTTATAAAAATGTACCTCAAATTTGCTTTTCTTTCCCTGAGCACTGGTTTCTGTGTACTCACACATATGGCTGTTTTCATCATTAAATACAAATTACAGTGTTCTTCCACTCCTGCTGTTTACTTCTCCACAAGACTTTTAAGACTTTCTATATACAGAAAAAGATATTTTTTCCTCCTTATTCACACTAGCTGCTTCAAAATTCCTGCAAATTATGGTGACCAAATAAAATAAAACCAGGAAGCAAAGTCATCCAGATAAAGCAAGCCTCAAAGTATATTGATGAGTTGTCAGGTCCCAATATACAAATGCTATGCTTTTTGCAATAAATTGTGCTGTTCACATGCAAAAGCTGTATTAACTAAAGTAGATGGAAACCCTGCTAGCACTGGATGGCTAGCTGTTCAAGGAAGATGTACATGGAAAGATTTCTTTATCATAGTGAAATGTGTGATGCCTGCATGAAGTACACCATCTGAGACCAATCTTCTCATAAATAGATTTAGAAAACACTTTTATGTTTAGTTTACGTCGTACAATGAAATTAAATGCCATCTTCAGTGTACATTATAACTATAAAAATAAAAACACAAACACACATCTTTCACTTTCTATATAATTGAAATTGAAAACCCGATATTGCATTAACATTGCATACCGTAGAATTCAATATAGTTACTGCCCATGGATAGAAGCTGTTTTTCAGCCTCTTTGTCCTTGTTTATATTATCCTGTACCATCTGCCAGATGGTAATAGTTCAAAAAAAGGGTGCCCAGGATGAGACGTATCTTTAAAAATGTTTTGAACTTTCTTAAGGCATCAGGAGCTATAAAGCTCTTCCAAAGAGGGGAGAGGGCAACCAATGATCCTTTGGGCAATGACATTAACCCTCCTGAGTGTGGCCCTATCTGCCACTGTGCAATTGGCAAACTGTACACAGGTTCAGTAAGTTAAAATACTCTCTATGGTGCAGCAGTAGAAGGTCACCAGCAGTTTTCCATTCAGTTGTTGTTTCCTGAGAAGTCTCAGGTAGTATAATCTCTGCTGGGCCCTTTTGACCAGTGCTGCAATGTGAGTTCCCCAGGTCAGCTCCTCTTTTATGATAACACCCAGAAACATAAAACTGGCCACTTGCTCCACTCGATCTCCATTGATAAGCAAGGCCTTATTTTATATCATTGAAGTTCAAATTTATGATAATGCCATTACAATATCTAGTCCATGTATAATTTTTGGAAAAATACATAATTACAGCTGGTTCCACTTTTGATGACATTCATCAGATTCAACTGGTGGATCCTTCATTTACTGCTCCAAATGAGTGCATTTTAATGAAATTGTCAGTTTATGACAACTGATTTTAACTGAGTAAGCTACTTCTGTAGATTCAGATCTCAATGGGATCTGAATGGTCATCTTATCTACAATGATTAGAACATTAGCAATCTATATATACCCCCCCCCAACATCTTCTTGAAAATAGAAAGAAATCTAGGTCATGAAAACATTCATATAATATATCATGTCACTTTTACTAATATTACCTGAAGCACCTGGAACTATTGCCCTCATTGTTAGGAGCATGTATTAAACCAGGGGTCCCCAACCTTTTTTGCACCAGGGACCAGTTTCATTTTAAAGAAAATTCTGCGGACCGGCTGAGTGGCTCAGCAGTCATGTGACTGGGTGGGCGTGGTCAACTTGGAAAATGTGAAACTCAACAATGATCTTGGTTAGCAACCAAACTTTTGGCCTCAACTGTGGTCATAAGTTCTTTCTTTCTTTCTTTCTTTCTTTCTTTCTTTCTTTCTTTCTTTCTTTCTTTCTTTCTTTCTTTCTTTCTTTCTCTTTCTCTTTCTTTGTCTCTGTCTCTCTTTATTTCCCTCTTTCTCTCTCTCTCTATTTCTTTCTCTCTTTCCCTTTCTCTTTCTTTCTCTCTTTCTCTTTCTTTCTTTTTCTTTCTTTCCCTCTTTCTCTCTTTTTCTTTCCTTCTCTTTCTCTCTTTCTTTCTCTGTCTCTTTCTTTCCTTTCTGTCTCTCTTTCTCTCTGTTTGTCTTTCTCTCTCTCCCACTTTCTTTTTCTTTCTTTCTCTTTTTCTTTCTCTCTCTCTGTCTCCTTCATCCGCCCATCTCTGTCACTCTATGTGTGTGTGTGTCTGTCTGTCTTGCATTCACTCATTCTGTGTCTCTGTCTATCTTTCTCTCCCTCCCTCCCTCCGTCTGTCTTTCTATGTGTGTCTGTCGTCCCCCCCCCCAGCTTCCTCAGCCCGCCCGCCGCGCTTGGTCGCTCAGTCAGGCTCCGTGGCTGGGTAGGAGCCGGGCCGCAGGGCTGGAGAGGAGGAGGAGGAAGGAGGGGGCAGCCCATTGGGCAGAGTGCACGGGAGAACGCAGGAGGATGGTGGGGGCTCTTCCTCCACCCTCGTCGATGGAGGGACTCCTGGGCGCCGCCGGAGCAACCCTCCCTACGGCCGCCAGTTCCCTCCCCTGCCCCCGGAGCCTCCGCAGCCCCTGGAAGAAAATGAGTGGCCGGCATGCCAGCAGGGGAGAGGGAATCGGTGGCCGGTAGGGAGGGTTGCTCCGGCGGTGCCCAGGAGTCCCTCCATCGACGAGGGTGGAGGAAGAGTCGCACTCCAACGGCGCGAACAGCCGCGCCTACGTTCTCCCACGCGCTCTGCTCAGGGGGCTGCCCCCTCCTCCCTCCTCCTCCTCTCCAGCCCTGCGGCCTGGCTCCTACCCGGCCCGTGGGTTGGGGACCCCTGTATTAAACTACAAGCTGTATTTCTGATGGTCATAGGAATGTCTGTCTTATAATGACAGAAAACCACTTGCTTTATTCTTGAGATTTTAAAGAAAAGAATTCTTTATTGGCCAAGTGTGATTGAACACACAAGGAATTTGTCTCTGGTGCATAAACTCTCAGTGTACATATGACCAATAAGTGATAAATGAGGCCTATCTTGGAACGTCAGGAATTAAATCTATGAAAACCCTATGGTTCCTTTGAAAAGAGCTACATTTAAGTGGGTCAGTCACAAAACAAAAGATATTTTGGAATTGGAATGTTGTTAGTAAATGCTTCACACCTACCACCCCATATATGCATATACTAATTTACCACCATGGAGCATTAGATGGAACAGAAAAGATAATGCTTCACTCTGCAGCTTAAAACTACGCATCTGCACACTCAGATATAGGTCAGATGTGTATTATTTGCTTTATAGAGAGTTACATTGACACTTTTTCTGCAAATTATTATGCCATCCCCATAAGGAATGCTCTCAAGAAGGAAGCCCTAAAGAGAGTCCAGGCAGGTAAAATCTAGTAGTGTCCCTATGTACTTCAGGCAGTAACAATGAGCTTTCTTGATGAAAAATTAATTGGTGATGTGCAGCCAGGAGTTTTTTTTTTAAATGTCTCATTGCATTAACTTTGCCATGCCAAAAACAATAAGTGTATCTGTGCCTTGCTACCAGCAGAAATGCCACCTAGTTTTCTCACATTCCCCCTACTTTTTTTTTTAAAAAAAAAGCTCTTTCTAATATTTCCTGCCTGTAAATTCCTGCCTGGAGACTCTGGAAAGAGTGCAGAGAAGGGCAACCAAGATGTTTAGGGGACTGGAGACTAAGACATATGAAGAATGGCTGCAGGAGCTGGGTATGTCTAGCTTGATGAAGAGAAGGACCAGGGGAGACATGATAGCAGTGTTCCGATATCTCAGAGGGTGCCACAAAGAAGAGGGAATCAAACTATTCTCCAAGGCACCTAGGGGCAGGACAAGAAGCAACGGGTGGAAACTAATCAAGGAGAGAAGCAACTTAGAACTAAGGAGAAATTTCCTGACAGTCAGAACAATTAACCTCTGGAACAGCTTGCCTCCAGAAGTTGTGAATGCCCCAACCCTGGAAGTCTTTAAAAAGATGTTAGATAGCCATTTGTCTGAAATGGTATAAGGTTCCTGCCCACGCAGAAGGTTGGACTAGAAGACCTACAAGGTCCCTTCCAACTCTGCTATTGTATTGTAAATGGTAAGCATACACCTGCACAGTATATCAGCTACTATTATCCCATCTTATTTAGGCTTCAAATAACGTTGAGGGTCAAGAAATCCAACATGCATTTAAATTCTACGTGTGTTCATATCTATATAGTCATCAAAATCTGCATCTGATTTTACCTTCAGGTAAATCAAATTTCAACTTCATCAGTAGTTACATCTTGAATAGCCAACTATTTGTAGAGAATCAATACTTAACTGTAGAAAGACAAACAGAAGACTGAGCCAGATTGATTGACTGAGGTAAATAGATGGAACGAATGATGTAAAAGGACAATATAAAACTAGGTTTTCCTGGCTGTGTTTTAAAATAGGTGAGAACAAAGCCAGTTGAATACCTTAATGAAACATGTTGAATGGAGAGAAGCAACCAATCAATGCATAATAACAAATAGCAAGCCATAAGCCAATCTACATAAGCAGTTCATCCTTTTATTGTGACATTTGATTCACTCAGGAGATATACAAAAGTACTTTCCAAGCCATTTTTTCAGATGCCAATTTCTACCAATTTCCCTTTCTTTTTAGACAACTGTTATGACAAGTTCTTTTGAATGACTACAGCTTCCACCCATGACTGAATATAATGGGCTTCAATCTTATGCTGCATGTCTTACTGCTGAGAATGGCTTCAGTATAGCTTTGAGGAGGGAAAGAGACAAAATCTACCTAAGGAGTGAAGCTGTGACAGCCACGTATGTTTTTAAGCGCCACAGCTGAGAATAAAAGAAAACAGAAGCCAAAGAAAGAAAGGCAGAAGTTCAGTATTATTAATGACAGCAATAAGATAAATTCTAAATAGTTAAGTTGGTATTTTGCTATGAAATTTCATGGAGACAAGAAGTGTGCAGGGAGGAAATTGGTGAGATTTTAAAAAAGCACTCTATTGCACGACTGAAAATATGGAATTGTGAACAGCTGTTCAATTAATTTGAATTATTATCTTTCTGGCTGCGTAGACCTGCACATTTTCAAATAATTAATGGCTTTTTTAAACAAATTGCAGTGCTTTCGGTTTTTTAATAACTTTCTGACATCTTTCCCCAAAATTATCCACTGGTGCCCTTGTTTAGCAGTTTTTCTGTGTAATCATAGAAAGAATAGCCTACTATAAGGTCTGATTTCTATAGTGTGATTTTGAGCAAATATATTCGGTATGTTCCAGGAATGGAAATCTATTTGTTTTAGCTGAACTTCTACTCTCATCATTCTGGATGCTATCTGGGGCAGATTGGGATTGTAATCCAACATCATATTGGATTACAGTCTCAAATTCTATCTCCCATTTCCACCCATGTGCTAAAATTAAAGATGAGATATGATTGGAAATTTACAGCATGCTTCTTCAACATGATACAAGAATTTCAGAAATTATTAAGAGCCGTAGTGGTGCAGTGGTTAGAATGCAGTACTACAGGCTACCTCTGCTGACTGCTGGCTGACAGTTCGATTCTCACCAGCTCAAGGTTGACTCAGCCTTCCATCCTTCCAAGGTAGATAAAATGAGGACCCAGACTGTTGCGGGCAATATAACATCTCTGTAAACTGCTTAGAGAGAGCTACAAGGTATTGTGAAGTGGTCCAAGTCCAAGTGCTGTTGCTAATTACTATTATATAATTTTTCCAACATTAATTGTTTGAAATGTGAACTAGAAAATCTAAACAGTACATTGGCACTACAGAGGGAACATAAAATGCTTATTTTTGAGTATTGTTGATAAAGTCTGTACTATTTGATGAGAAGCCAGAATAAATGCCTGCTTCAATCAGAAAAAGGGAATCTGATCAGTTCTATAACAGTAAGTGCCCCTAGAGTTTAACAAGGGTGAATTTAGCACTTCAAGATAATTCATTTCTCTCTGACCATCTAGGACTTTATTACTTTTATGTAAATTGGAGGAAACCTAAAAATAAAGGATTTAGCCATTGGTAACTGTTTAGAATTTTAGCATTTGCTCTGCTGCGTGTGCTTTCAAGGGTTCCTCATTATAAAAGACATTAGACCTTTTTATACTTTCCTTTTTTATGATTGAGCAAACATTTGAAGCCTGGAGTCTTTATTCTTCTTTACATGAAAATCATTATAGACAAAAAAATAAAAAAGAATTCAAGGATTATGTTTCCCAAATACATTAATGTAATCAAAAATACATTGGTATTCACATACAAGCAGAATCATAGCAAAACTCTGTCAATGTGTGTTTAATGGTAGTTTAAACATCAAGCTTGAAGTCCTAAGGGCATCTCCAGAGAGATGGCCAGGGGTGAAAAGCGCCGAAGTCTGCTACCAGTTTGCTTTGCGCACATGCACACCGTAGGTTCTAAGGAGCTTTTTCTGAGTCTGCAAAGGTCAGTAGAACAGTGAGGGGGGAAAACAGCTGTGATTTATATTCTAGAAAATAAATTTTGCGCAGCACAGCTGATTGTCGCACAGCTGATTGTCAGAACTTTTTAAAACTTTTTTAAACATTTTTTTACTACTGGTTCAGGAAAACCAGTAGTAAAAAAAATTCTAAAAATCGTTTAAAATAAAGTTCCAACGATCAGCTATGTGACAATCAGCTGTGCCGCGATTTCTAGTGAATATAAATCATGCGGCACAGCTGATCATCCCACAGCGGATCATCAGAATTACCCGTTCACCTGAACCAGTAGCATATTTTTTACTACTTGTGCGAGCGAACTGGCCTAAACCGGTAGCATTTCACCCCTGGTTATGGCTGGTTTGGGACCAGCACCAGACCAGTGCAATTTCACTATATTATGGGTAAATTTGAGAATAGAGTTGGGTCTGTTGTAGTTCTCCTGCAATTTGTGACCAAGCAGAACAAGCTACTCTGGAGCTTCTGGGGGTTACAAATGGTCTGTTAGATTGCCCAATCCTTGTTTAGATTTCAAATCAGCCTTACACTCAGCCCAAAGTCCTTGATCCTGCAAAATAACTTTTACTTTCACTTTTCTCCTTTTTTCTGCCATCTGTATAGAACCTTGATGTCATATTTTCTACACTTATATCAAATGCAGGAAGACAAAGGATCATGCCTGCTAGCAAGAAGACTCCAGAGTATTCATTAATAAAAACCAACTCCATATGTGTAAAGGACTTATTTTAATATGGCATCAAGATAAGCCTCAGGGTCCCAATTATAGACTAAAGCATGGATTGTTATGCAGATGCCATTGTGTCCATCCAGTCTTGTCAATGGATATTGTCAATTGGGTTGGCAGCATCAATTTAATTCCATACTTGTATCATTAGTAGATAGCTATACAGGTATATCCTTCATGTTTCCATCTCTCAATCATTCCTTCAGGTACTACAAAATTATGGTATTATCAGTCCCTGTCTTTAAGACTTTATTTCTTTATTTATTTCTTTATTTATCAACAGGAAACAAGTATCACTATAGCATAGACATGTACACATGAAAAAATGGCACAAATAAATGGATATAAGTAAGCAAAACATAGCCATAAACACATAAAATTAGTACATATAAATGGGGGTAGTAGGATAGGGCAGTAGGCAATGGTGCACTTATGCACGCCCCGTTAGGGACCTCTTAAGAAACTCGTAAGGTCCACAGTAGATAGTTTAAGGTAAAAGGTATGGGGGATAGAGGAACTAACAATAGGATCAGCCCTTGTGTTATTGTGGTTGAAGTAAAAGTAATCATTAACTTCATGGTAGGACTTCATGGCAGATAATCTTGTGCACTAAACTTAGGTTGGAATGTAGTTCAAGGTTATCCAGGCCGAAAATGTCAAGCCTGGTGCTATAAGGAATTTTATTATGAGCAGAGGAGTTGCATACTCTTCTTGTAAAATACCTCTGGACCCTCTCTAATGTGTTAATGTCCAAAATGCAGTGTGGGTGAACAGTATTCAAGGATAGCTCTGGCAAAGGTTTTGTATGCTCTAGTTAGCAGCATAGCGTTACCAGAGAGAAAACATAGAAAGGAAGTCTTATTTTGCCCCCATTCCAACCAAACTGCATATAGTCAAATAGGCTGGTTAAGCCCCAGAAATAATCTGCATCTTGTCCATAATCATGAGCAGTAAATATCAAGAAGAAAGGAAAGAGCCCTAATCCCATTTTATTTCAATTAAATTTTGTTCACGTTTTGATGGAGTTTACCTTTCCTTGCTTTTCAATTGTTTTAAGATTAGAACATTTCAAACACCCCACACATAAAATTTCCACCAGAGTACCTTTCTGCCAAATAAATGAAAAACAAAAATAAATATTACTTTAAGACTAATATATTTACTTAGAGGTTTCCTGTGCTAATGACCTTAAATTCTTTTAAGCAGATTGGGAGATATTAATACATTTTTAATGGAAAGGACAAATCCTCACGTTTTCTTTGTACAAATTTTGGATATTATATGATGCTGGAGGTTTCACATTCGTTACATTTTTCTGACTCTTACTTTAACGATCTTACTTCTACGATCCATCTGATGTCATGGCAGAGCCTCGCTCCATTTGTGACAATAGTTGTATTGTATTTCCTTCACTAAGGACTTCAAGGTACATTTGGCAGATTTTGAGACAAAAGTGCAATAACACCACTTATTTGCAGGACATTTTTACACCCTTGAACAAACTTAATTTAAAAATTACAGGTTTTGTGTTTTGTTTTTTAAAGTATGGATCGTTTTTAGGACTTTAATCCGGCATATTACAAATAGAGTTCTTAAACGAGATGAAATATTTCCAAACCAATTTGATCTTGTAAGTTGCAAGTGGCTGTGCAATAAAACCTTACAGGACAATTGGATAAAAGCTTTTTCCTGAAAAGCTAATGGCTCATGTAACTGAGGGTTTACTTCACTGCTAGGAACAATACAATACGTAAAGTAAGGCTGGCAAAGGACATCTCCTTTTTCTCCTTCTTCCTCAGGAGGGTCCAGCACAATATGTCTCTGTGACTGGTAGAGTATAGATATAGCATTTGAAGAATCTTGTAGAGTGAACTCTGGGAGAAATATATAAGGAAAGAATGAGATTTATGCCTAACAAAAAATGTACCAAATATGACTTCCTTGGCCATCCTGAATATCTTAATAAAATTCCTATGTCAACCTTCTCTGCATCTAAATGCCATCTTTGGTGACATATAAAATCCATTTTCTCCCATACAACATCATATGATAGTTTCTGCTCATCATACAGTTAGGGAAGTAATTTGAGTTACTCTACAAGACTTGTTTATCTCTGAAATGAAGCCTTCTGGATTCTGCTTCAGTTCATTTCTGAAGGATATAATGGTTAGTGGAAAACTTTTTGTTGTTCTTATAATGGAGGCAGTCCACAATACAGAAGTGTTTTCATCTAATTTCAAGTCATGTTACATGAGAAGAGGTCATCCAAGATCTCAGCAGACCATGATTCTTCATGCATATGGTCAGTGACACTTTTCTGCCATTATGTGGTATTTTCCTAATTGCATTACTTAATTCATTTCTTTAATGTGTTTAATGTTCTTGATTTGGGCTAATCCAGCCACCCATTAGGCTTTATTTAGATAATGCCTAAAGGAAGTGCCTCACTGGCAGTGTTTTTATTATGAAAGTTTATTTAATTTTTTTAAAAAGTAAATGGCAAAAAGAAAAATAATTGAAAAGAAGGCAAAAATAGACATAAAGCAAGATCCAAGTGAAAAAAAATAAAGAATAAGAATGACTTTTGCCTTTCTTCGATAGAGATAAAAAAGAACATCAAACTCTTACTCTAAAATTAACAATAGTCTACATTATTTATATAATGTGATATAATTTGACTCATCAAATCCCAATATCAAATGTGTATTGTCCAAAGTGATTTCCAAATATTGATAAAAATTTGTCGGTCTCTTCTTTAATCAAAGTTGTCAGTTTCACCATTTCCACCAACTCTATCACTTAACCAGTGGTGAAATTCAAATTTTTTACTACCAGTTCTGTGGGCGTGACTTGGTGGGTGAGGCAGGGGAAGGATACTGCAAAATCCTCATCCCCTCCCTACTCCTGTGGCAAGGATACTGCAAAATCTCCATTCCCACCCCATTCTGGGGCCAGACAGAGGTGGTATTTGCTGGTTCACCAGAACCTGTCAGAACGTGCTGAACCTGTCAGAACCTGGTGGAGTGATGTCTGTTGCCTCTGAGGGGCTGGCAAGCTTGTCTTTCCTCATTACTGACAGGAATCATTTGTGCCAGGATTGTGGCTTGCTGGTGATACTCTGTGTTTTCTAGTTAGAAGAAGCATCAGAAGGCAATATAATGCCATAGATAAAGAGGCTGGAACAGATAAAGTGTTATTTGTTACCCCTCTCCCACTTTAAAATAGTAAAACATTGGGAGGTAGTATAGCACTGAGTTACTGTGTTTTATTTCTTTGACTTAGTTTAAAAGATTTGTATGCTCCCCATCTTAGAGAGCACAATTCTTAACTAACCTCTTGACAAGATATTTAAACCTGTCCTATCGTGCAGCACTTACCCCTCAGATGTGGTATTCAACCAGTTCTGACAGATTCTGGAGAACCGATAGCAGAAATTTTGAGTAGTTCAGAGAACCAGTAAATAGGCTGGCCCTGCACCCACTGCCTCCCAGCCTCCCAGCTGACCTTCTTTTGTTGCCCTGAACAGAAGAACGGAGCTGGAAAGCAAGTTAGTGGGGTGGGTAGAGAATGGGGACTTTGCAGTAACCTTCCCCCAAGAGTGTGGAGGGAATGGAGATTTTGCAGTATCCTTCCCCTGCCATGTCCACAAAGTCATGACCACAAAGCCACACCATGCCCACAAAGCCATGCCCACAGAACCAGTAGTAAAAAAATTTGAATCCCACTACTGGTCATCCTTTACCCTATATTCAGTGTATGGAGCATTTGCAGATCCCTGGATGTTTTAGCAGGACCAGGATAGAAGTACAACTTCTCATTGTAGAAGTAAAGAGCTTGAGGCTGGCGATATGGAAAAACCAAGAACTGAAATAGCTAATATTATTTAATATTATCTTTGCACTTCAAAAGAACAGTGCTAAGTATGAATTTAAGTTGCACGATTGTGTATTGTTTGTTAGGAACTCAGAAAGAGCAGAAATTTCAAATATGTTTCTGAAGGCTTCATAGTCCTCAATTTAGTTTATTGCTTTAAAACAGCTCCCCATTTTTATTTGTAAATTTGCTGAGAGATTTGATGAGAGTGCTTTAGTTGAGATTCATTGGTTGCATTAAATCGCCCATTTGAAACATCTTACAGTCCTTATGTTTTTATATATATTATCTCTAATATCTCAGATACTTAATGCCAATTGCCAGCCATTTATTACATTGACTTGGTAATAATCTTATGGCAACTTGGCTTCTCATAAGAAGTCTCTAATTATACCAATGCACAACTACTATAAATGTCATTACATGCAAAAACACCATTTTGCAGCATGCCAGCTAGCAAGGCTGTCTGATACTAACAATTAAACACAAATTTAATTAGGTATCAATTCGCAAATATCCTAGAAACATTTCCTATCCAAGAATTATTTGGAAGTATTCAGAACAAGTATTCAAAACAGATGTTCAAGATATCCAAGCAAAGACCTGAAGACAGTTCAAAAGCTCTTATTTCTTCAGTATTTTAAAACTTTCTTAGTTGTAAAATTACATACATCCTGTAGTTGTTTTTACCATAATTTTGAAATATAATGCATCGATTACTTTTATTGTGAAGTATGTACAACTGTGGTTTCTCTCTATTTTTGGAATTTCTTGAAATTGGCAAGTATTTTTAATTTTTGGTGATCACCTTTCTATAGCTATAATTGGCAAGAGAATAAAATGTTGTCATTTAACAATTGAGAACTACAATGTGAACATATCTGAATTTAAAGCAGCTGTTGGAAGACCTAAGATAGCTGCTGAAGCTATCTTGGAGAAACAGTGGAGCATCCGTTTTAATTAGGCAATTAAATTTAATGGAAGCCTAAAAAGTCAGTATGGCAGAACTGATATTGAAAAGAATCCATGCAAAATATTAAGAGTTACTCTTAATTATAATTAACATAATAGTTTGAAACAATTAGCTTCAGTACATCTTTTGTCAAGACCAAGCCATAGAACATAGAAAATGACTTATAATGGTGTTAGTCCATTTTGTCCAATTCCATCAGAAATTGTCTGGCAGCACAGCTCCAGGGGGCAAAAGTCTTCCAGACATCTGTGGGCATAGTTGAAGATTGAATTTGTGAAATTGGCATACAAAACTGTGTTTTAATGCCGAGACATTGCTCTCAAAAATCTTGAAATGGTTGACCACATTAGATATACCTGTAAAATAAGAAAGAGTGTAGAGAAAGGTGGGTTTTGTGTAGAAAAAGAAACTTACCAAAAGCTTCTGGAAATGTTATCATAGGTTAAAAAACAAATAGCACAGTGGAATTAGATAGCAAATGCAATGTTTGTTATTGAGCTATGGTGGCACAGTGGTTAGAATGCACTATTGCAGTCTGACTCTGCCCACTGTCAGGAATTTAGTCTTGACCAGCTCAAAGTTGCCTCAGCCTTCCCTCCTTCTGAGTTTGGTAAAATGGGAACCCAGATTTTTGGGGCCAATATGGTCACTCTATAAACCCCTTAGAGAGTGCTGCAAAGCACTATAAAACAATATAAAAGTCTACATGCTATTGCTACTATAATTTGAACTATAATTATGAGAACTATATGAATTATTACATCAAGATCTCTGCGCCTCTTATCGCCTTTTACTATCATGCCATGCACTCCTGGAATTAATTATGCATTTTATATCTAACATCTTAAACGTTTTAGCTGCCATTGTGCCTTTTAAATCATGTATTGCGACCTATTTATATTTTTAAATTTTATCTATTTATATTTATTTATATCAATTTTATCATGTACTTAAGAGCTGACCTGTTGCTACTGCGAGAGTCCCCGCTCTCGCAGGTTTGGCCCTCCACTCTAACGAGGGCCCGCCTTGATGAGGGGTTTATTAATCCGGAGAGGTGGAAGAAGCGTGGTCTAAGGGGTTTTTTAGTTGTTAGGTTATTGTCAGTTTTAGGGGGTACCAGGGAGGGGGGAGGGTATAGATGCATAGAGATGGAGACGGAGAGAGAGGGCCAGGCCAGCAGACGACGGAGGGTGGCGGAGGGAGCCGTGAGCAGGGGGGAAACACGAGTCATCCCGTTAGAGGGCAATTCCATCCAGATGGTCGTGGGGAGACGCAGGTCCGAGGGGAGACAATCTCTATCCTCCCGGTTGAGGGCACAGAACCGTTGGTTATATACGGTGAAGTGCCACAACCCCCGCTTGCTAGGTGGTCGGGAAGTACAGAGCCAGGGCTTGAGGCTGATGTTTTGCAATGCCAGGTCCGTGGTCAACAAAGCCCCCCTCGTACATGACCTTGTGTCAGAGGAGGGGCCGGACCTGGCAGGAATAGCGGAAACCTGGTTGGGCCACGAGGGTGGACTCCCCCTCGTCGAAATGTGCCCACCAGGCTACCGTGCTTTTCATCAGCCTCGGGCCCTTGGCAGGGGCGGTGGGGTAGCGGTTATTGTAAAGGAAAGTCTTGAGCCGAGAGAGACCACTGTGCCACAGACTACCGGTTGTGAGTTCCTCTGCGTGAAGTGGGGCCTAGGGAGGCAGTTGGGCGTGCTGGTTATATACCTGGCTCCCCGCTATGTAGCAGCAGCCCTGCCCGAGCTCCTTGAGGTGATCGCTACGGTGGCAGTGGAGACCCCCAGACTTTTAGTCATGGGGGACTTTAATCTGCCATCGGTGGGCGAATCATCCGAGGTAGCTCGGGAGTTCATGGCTTCCATGACGGCCATGGACCTGACCCAACTAATTTTAGGCCCCACCCACGAGGGTGGACATACACCGGATCTTATCTTTGTCTCTGGCCAGTGGAAGAGTGATCTGGGTTTAGGGGACATAGTCATCACGCCCTTGTCATGGTCAGACCACTCACTTCTCCGGCTCGACTTTCCAACCGCCACCCCCCTCCGCGGGGAGGCGGAACCCGGGTCTCCAATTTGGTTCCGCCCCAGGCGCCTGATGGACCCGGATGGGTTCCAGACGGCGCTTGGGCCATTTCCTGTACCCCCGACCCGCGCCCCGATCGAGGACCTTGTGGTCGCATGGAATATTGCGACCACGGGAGCCTTGGATCGGGTCGCGCCCTTGCGGCCTCTCTTGCGGCCGCGAGTCACCACGGCTCCCTGGTTTACCGAGGAGCTGAGGGTGATGAAACGCCGCAAGAGATGCCTAGAGAGAAGATGGAGGAATACCCGTTCTGAATCTGACAGAACACAGGTAAGAGCCCATTTACGGACTTACATTGTGGCGCTGAGAGTGGCCAAACGTCATCATTGTGCCACCCTCATAGCATCCGCAGAAAACCGCCCTGCCGCCCTGTTTAGGGTGACCCACTCCCTCCTTCAACAGAGGGTGCGGGAAGCCCCGCTACAGGGTAGAGCAGAGGAATTTGTGATTTTTCTGCAGGAGAAAATCGCTCAGATACAGAACGGGCTACCCTCCATTGATGGCCCAGTGAGATGCCACGAGACAGATCTTGTTTGGGAGGAGTTTGACTCCGTTACTTCCGAGGATATGGACAGGTTACGTGGGCGACTGCGAGCCACCACATGTTTATTGGACCCGTGTCCCTCCTGGCTTGTACTGGCATCCTGGGAGGTGACACGAGGCTGGCTCCAAGAGGTTATCAACGCATCCTTGAGTGAGGGTTCCTTGCCTGCCTCCCTAAAAGAGGCTATGGTGAGGCCCCTCCTCAAGAAGCCCTCTTTGGATCCAGCTCTTTTGAACAACTATCGTCCAGTCTCCAACCTTCCCTTTTTGGCGAAGGTTGTTGAGAGTGTGGTGGCACAACAGTTTCCCCGTCACCTGGAGGAAGTTGAGTATCTAGATCCGCGCCAGTCCGGCTTTCGGCCCGGGCATAGCACCGAGACGGCATTGGTCGCGTTGGTTGATGATCTCTGGAGGGCCAAGGATGGGGGTTGTTCCTCCATCCTGGTCCTATTAGACCTCTCAGCGGCTTTCGATACCATCGACCATGGTATCCTATTGCATCGGTTGGGGGGGTTGGGGGTGGGAGGCACCGTTTTACGGTGGTTCTCCTCCTACCTCTCTGGCCGATCGCAATTTGTGTTGGCAGGAGAGCAGAGGTCGACCTCGAGACCCCTCACATGTGGGGTTCCTCAGGGGTCGGTCCTCTCGCCTCTCCTGTTCAACACATACATGAAGCCGCTGGGCGAGATGATCCGTGGTTTTGGGGTAGAGTATCATCTCTACGCTGATGATACGCAGCTGTATATATCTACCCCAAACCACCCCAACGATGCCGTAGCGGTGATGTGCCAGTGCCTGGAAGCCGTACGGATCTGGATGGGAAGTAACGGACTCAGACTCAACCCGACCAAGACCGAGTGGCTGTGGTTTCCGGCTGCCCGATTCAACCAGCTAACTCCATCGCTGGCCATAGGGGGCGAACATCTTGCCCCTGTGGATGGGGCGCGCAACTTGGGTGTCCTCCTAGATGCCCGGCTGTCCATGGAAGATCAAGTGACAGCCGTGGCTAGGAGGGCGTTTTACCAGGTTCGCCTGGTTCGCCAGTTGCGCCCCCTATTGGATCGGGACGCCCTTCGCACAGTCACTCATGCTCTCGTGACATCTCGACTGGACTATTGTAACTCTCTCTACATGGGGCTTCCCTTGAGGTGCACCCGGAGACTGCAGATGGTCCAGAACGCAGCCGCGCGGGCAATCCTGGGTACCTCTAGGTTTACCCATGTAACACCTCTCCTGCGCGAGCTGCACTGGCTGCCTGTCGTCTTCCGGGTGCGCTTCAAGGTACTAATTATCATCTTTAAAGCGCTCCATGGCTCGGGACCTAGCTACTTGCGGGATCGGATCCTGCCCCGTACTTCCTCACGGCCGATTCGCTCCCACAGAGAGGGACTTCTCCGGGTGCCGTCCACTAGACTTTGTCAGCGGGCGATGCCCAGGGGAAGGGCTCTCTCTGTGGCGGGCCCTGCCCTCTGGAATGACCTTCCCCCCGACATTAGAACGACCACGGACCTCCGCTCCTTCCGTCTGAAATTAAAAACATATTTTTTCTGCTTGGCCGGTCTGGGGTAGTCTCTCTCTATGGGGTTTTAGTGTATAGTGGGAATTTTAGTTTAGATTGGGTATTTTAGCACAGGTACTATTTAATTTGTTTTTAAGATGTTCTTGATTGTATATTTATGGTTTTTAGTTTCCCTGTGCACCGCTCCGAGTCCCTATGGGGAGAGGAGCGGTCAAGAAATTAAACTATTATTATTATTATTATTATACTATCTAAGCAAATTGTGGTTAAGATCTTTCATATGGAAGAGAACTGTCTCTGCTTCCTCTCAGTTCTATTTTGATAGAACTGAACTCATTAAGACTATGCCAGCAAAAGTAAGGTGATTTGTTTCTCTGAAATTCTTTCTCTATAGCACCAGTATGTTTTTGTTTACTTTAAAATATTTCTAGACTGCTCAAATCACTTGAGGCTTGGGATAGTGAACAAAAAATGATATTTATGTTAGTAACATGCTGTAAAGAAATTGCTTTTGCTTTTTGTTTTTAAATAAGAAGAAATATGTGAAATTCTCATTGGTAAATTATATTATTCCTGCAGTGATCATGATTACAAAAAGCCCAAAGGATGCATGTGAATGTTCTGCCTTTCACTGATAATCTTCACTGATAAACCAGATTCCCAAGCTTTAATTCAATCCCAAATAAATCTTAAAGACGAAACTGCTTCTATGGTGATGTTTTTAGACTAGAGGTGATAGAGTAATATCTAACAGGAAATATTATCAGCCTTACTCAAAACATCATCACAATGAAGTTCAAAGAATTCTAACATGGCTATGAATGAAAGAAAGAAAAAAGATAAAAGCCTTTTTCAGGGAAAGAAATATTTCATTTAGGTTAGGCTGCCCCAAGAGACAATAGCACTTCCTTTATCCTTGGGCCAATCCTGAACAATTTATTGGACTGGGAGAGGCAAGTGATGAATAAGCAGGTGATTGTGCTTCTCTCTGCACATATCCTGCCTACAGCCTTGAGATCTCTAAACTGAAAATAATCTAAAATCCCACCACTGAGAATATATCATTATTGCCTGTTCTAAAATGACAATCCAGTCAGGGGGACACTAATCTTATACTGTTATTCTGCATAATAAATAGAATGTCAAAAGCCGTCCATAACTATTTATTTCCCTGTGTGGAAGCTTCATAGTGATCACATGACCCCATACTGCAACCCTCATAGGTCATTTAAATATGAGTCAGTTGCCAAGTAGCCAAATTTTGATCACATGAGAATGCTGCAGTGGTGGTAAGTATGAAAAACAGCCTTCAATCACTTTTTTCAGTGCTGTTGTATCTTTGGACAGTCACTAAATAAACTGTTGTACATCAAGGATTTTACACGTTGAAAAATTCCCTTATCATAGCTGAATTCACCATACTTATACTCTGGTGCCAATTTTGAGTTTGAAATAATTGAGGATGTTGTAGAACATGTTGCATTGTGATTCTTTTATATTGTGTTTTTATAAAAGCACCTCAAAATATCAATTCTAATGAGAGTCAGACATATTATACTCTAAGTGGTTTAAGACATAGCAACTGATAACTCATATTACCAGTAAGTGATTTACAAAGGCTTATGAGTCTTTCCTGTTTTGTTTCCTGTTAGTATATTTAAATCAAAATGGCAGCTACTTAGGGTTCAAGACTGCCATGGTTTTTTCCTTTGATAAACCATCAAGCTTTTTAGAACTCAGAATTGTACAGTACTGACATGTGAATCGATGTAAGCAAAAAAAAAAAGCAAAACAAACATTTTTTAAATGATAATTAACAGAAAACTGAATTGATGCATAATTATAAGGCTTTAATTCTCCCTCCAGGGAAAGATTGAGCTTAATATGAACTGTGGGATAAGCATATAGGCAGGCTCTTTCCCTCCATGTTCTCCAGTCAGCAAATCATTAAAGCAATTATAATTTCATAGCAATTTGATCTGCCTTTGATTTCTTTGTGATAATTCAACTCAAAGACTTGCTTTCTCCAGGGCAGAAAAAAATAGGCAATGAAACACATACGTCCATACTATTGTCCAAAGGTACACTTGAAATGTTACCAAAGACCCATCAAATATTCTCTCTGGAAAATAGAACAGAATAATAGAGTTGGAAGGGCCTTGGAGGTCTTCTAATCCAACCCTCTGCTTAGGCAGGAAACCCTACAACACTTCAGACAAATAATTATCCAACATCATCTTAAAGACTTCCAGTGTTGGAGCATTCACAACTTCTGGAGGCAAGTTGTTCCACTGATTAATTGTTCTGACTGTCGGAAATTTCTCCTTAGTTCTAAGTTGCTTCTCTCCTTGGTTAGTTTCCACCCATTGCTTCTTGTTCTACCCTCAGATGCTTCATCTTCTGATAACCTTATGATTGGCATGCCAAGTATTCTTGTCCTTAATCAGAAATTTATCAATATTGAGTTATCACCAGAATATTTTGGTGCTAAAGCATATGCAGGACTTAAAAAGCTAGTTAATAATCTCTTCATGGTTGGAGAGAGAGGGTGGAGGAGATGCTACTGCAATTGTGTATCTTGAATTCTATCAATATGAAAAAGGCATGGAGATGCCTGTCATACAAGCCATTATCTTTTATTTTCTTGCCCTTAGTGCAAATTAAAATCAGACAAACAAAAGTTGGAATATAGGTAGGATTTGTGCCAGGTTAGCAACGGGACAAAATTTACATTACATTTTTTCACGTTGTAAATTGAGGCACTACAGGCAAAACAAGACTCGGTGGTGCAAAGTAGCAGAAATACATCTTAATCCATTGTGCATTTTGCAGAGTGTCAAAGTTTTCTTGGTATCCCAGCCTAGCCTGAGGTGGCTTGTCAAATGTGATTGTGTCAGCTCTGGCTGGATCCCTTCTTCCCTCTCTTAGTTCTGGTGTCATAAATCTTTTTCTTACCTGAGCTTCAAAGCTGCAAAACATCAACTACAATGAAGATGTTTTTTCTTGTAAAATCTCTAAACCTCTTGATACTGTGGAGAAAAAAAATATGATTCGGTATCCTCTCTATCTCAGCTTGGCAATTTCTTTCTCCTTGACCAGAGCTCATATTCCAAAGAATTCATGGCATGAGTGAATGGCATTTTTTTGTCTGAATAATGAAATACATTTGTCAAATCTCATCAAGGCTATTAAACCAAATTAGATGGTTAGCTCAGAGTGTAAGTAGACAATGTGGGCTGATAAGATACTGGAATATCCTATGAGAAACTCCCTAGAAATGGGAAGTGTTTTCAGGTGCTTATGTTCAATGGTGAATCCTATTGGATGGGGAAGGGGAATGGATAGATGGTCCTTTGCCACAAGCAGCAAAATGATTGTTTCTATCTGAACTAGTGTCATGCTAGGGTTATTTTTCCTCCATTTTGCGGAATAATCTTTTAAATTTTGTTTTCTATTTTTCCCCTGTCCAGATTCATTTTTCTTATACTTTATTCTTGATGATATAATATTCTGTCATCCTAAGAACTACTCTTTTTAAGCCAGGGATGTCCAAACTTAGGAACTTTAAGACTTGTGGACTTCAACTCCCAGAATTCCCCAGCCAGCTATGCTGGCTGGGGAATTCTGGGAGTTAAAGTCCACAAGTCTTAAAGTTCCCAAGTTTGGACATCCCTGTTTTAAGCAGTATGTTTACATTCAATAAATACTCCCAATTCAAAATAAATTATCTTGCATTTTATAGAGCCTCTAGCCCCTCTTCAGTTTATTCTTGAAAGGAGTTGTATATGATAAGCATAGTAAAATCTCCTTAACTTTGTAGGCTACATTTAATAAATTGTTTTGGTGGGTGGCTTGGTTGTGTTGTTGTTTTTTTTTTAGTAACAGGGTTGAAGAGAGAGTGAGTGAGTGAATGAGTTCCAAGTTGGAATGTTAAGCATCTGTTCCCTGATCAGTTTTAAATAATACTGATGTCCCTCAGGAATCTGGTCTAAACTGAAGAGAAGGTCCTTCTGAGATATTTTACTATCTGAAGTGGAAACCAAAGTGCTACATTGCTCTTTCATAAGTACATAGGGTAACAACACCAGGGAAGTTGAGATTAACCCATAAGTGGCAATGTTGAATTCTATGAAACTTACTACTATGCATATTTCAATATCAATTGCCTTCTTCTACCTAATAGGACTATCTACTGTAATACTGCCAGAAATATTAAAATCTCTAGATAATAATGCATGTATGGCACAGTCACAGTTCCTTCCAGTTAATGTTCAGAGGAATTTTGGTTCCATAAATGTTGGGAACAATACATAATTTCAGGGCTGGCCGCTCTCTTTTGTGCTACAGTGTGCATTAAACTACAGAAATCCAAATTTCTTGATGAAGACAGAGAGATGTTTTGTAAAGAAGTCCAGTATCTTTAAAAGAATAAAAATTTAAAATCAGACATACAGTAAATACATCTGACCATAATTTACGATATCTCCCAAAACTAGAAGTTTTTTATAAAAGCAAGCCCAGATTTACTTGTACCAGTGGTGGGTTGCACTTACCTTCACTAACGGTTTGTTGATCGCACACATGTTCCGTTTGTGCTCACACCTGATTCGCGCTGTGCATTAATGTGCACTCACCACCCTTGGGACAACCAGCTGATTGTTGGGGCTCACGGAGACACCATGCACGATGCGCACATGCGCAATTTGCCTTTTGCCATAAAAGCAGGTATAGAGCCTCATTGAGGATTATCTTAATGGGTCTAAATTCTGTCTCTGGCTTAATTGTGAAAGGAGCCTTTACAATGTTTGGTCTTTATGTTTCATTGGGACACTGTAGGGCACAGATATGAAGATAGGCCCTTGGGAGTGCTGCTTCCACTCGAGACAAGTTATTATTACAGCTTAGAAGCTCTGACTATCAGCTTGCAAAAGAAATGGTACTCGTCTTTGCTTTGGGGGAAGATCTCTATCAAAAGGGAACCTAACATCCTTTGTTAGAACAAAGCAGGCTGAAGTCAGTTAGTGGTGGACAGATTCTAACAAGCAGCTCCAGCTGAGCACTTCCATGACTAAAATGCATTCAGCCTTCAGCAGTCATGAATGTTCTCCCTTGGCAATAATTCAACTAATGGGCAGTTAAATAAAACTCAGCAGATTCCTGCCAGGACAACAGGGTTAAGTGTCCCAAGCTGCCAGTAATATAAAGCTTCAATCCGTACCCAGGGCAGAACAGTTGGCTGTTTACGGGGCTATAGTAATAAGCTGCTTAAGTCTCCAAAGGCATTTTTTGGCAGCTAAATTCAGTTAGCTAAAATAAAGGACAAGTGACAGAGAAAAAAGGCGGGGGGTGGAGTAGGCCAAAAGAACCTGATCTCTCTCCCTCCCTCCCTCCTTCCCTCCCTCTTCCCCCCTCCCTCCTCCCTCCCTCTCCCCCCCCCCCATTTCAGGAGAGATTATTAAAACAACAAAAATCTCCAAGAAAATAAAGATAATAAACTAAGTTTTCAAAATTAGGCATGGCTTCTTCTTTTTTTGTTATTCAAGAGCATTAACACTGAGATACCGTACTTAATTGAAACTGGCCTGAAACTCCTGAATTTGCATCCTTTTCATTTTCCTTTATTCTTTCCATTGTATTTTGACCAGATTATATCAAAAGACTTCCAAATAATGAAATGAATAACCATCAAGGTAAAAGACTCATTATTCATATCTTCTAGATCAAGGCCATGTATGTTTGTTGCTATGCAACGCCAGGTCCGTGGTACAAAAAGCCCCCCTCATCCATGACCTTGTGTCAGAGGGGGACCCGGACCTGGTAGGCATTACGGAAACCTGGTTGGGCCACGAGGGAGGACATCCCCTCGTAGAAATGTGCCCACCAGGATACCGAGCCTTCCATCAGCCTAGGGCCCTAGGGAGGGGTGGGGGGGTGGCGATTATGGTTAGGGAAGGTCTTGAGCCAAAGGAGACCACGATCCCTCAGACGACCGGGTGCGAGTCCCTCCTTGTGAAGTGGGGCCTTGGGAGGCAGTTGGGCGTGTTAGTTGTATACCTGGCTCCTCGCTATGCAACAACAGCCCTGCCCGAGCTCCTAGAGGTGATAGCCGAGGCGGCGGTTGAGACCCCCAGACTTTTAGTCATGGGGGACTTTAACCTGCCGTCGGCAGGCGAAACCTCTGGTGCAGCTCGGGAGTTCATGGCTTCCATGACAGCCATGGACCTGACCCAGGTAGTTTTAGGCCCTACTCACGAGGGCGGACACACCCTGGATCTCATCTTCGTCTCGGGACAGTGGAGTAGTGATCTGGGAATAGGGGATTTAGTCATCACACCCCTGTCATGGACAGATCACGCTCTCCTTCGGCTCGACTTTCCGATCGCTGCATCTCACTGCGGGGAGGCGGAACCGGACATTCCTATATGGTTCCGCCCCAGGCTCCTGATGGACCCGATAAGGTTCCAGAGGGAGCTTGGGCCAATTCCTGTGGACTTGCCCCGCGACTCGACTGAGGACCTAGTGGCTGCATGGTTAAGTGCGGCCACGGGGGCCTTGGACCGAGTTGCGCCCTTGCGGCCTCTCTTGCGGCGACGAACCACCTGGGCTCCTTGGTTTACCGAGGGGCTTAGGGAGATGAAGCGCCACAAGAGACGCCTAGAGAGCAGATGGAGATCTTCTCACTCCGAAGCCGACCGAACACTAGTGAGAGACCATATTAGGACTTACTTAGTGGCGATAAAAGTGGCCAAACGTGAGTATTGTGCCACTCTTATTGCATCCGCAGATAACCGCCCTGCCACCCTGTTTGGGGTGACCCGCTCCCTCCTTCAACAGAGGCCGCGGGAAGCCCCTTTACAGGGTCGAGCAGAGGAATTTGGGATTTATCTGCAGGAGAAAATCACTCGGATTCGGAACGAGCTACCCTCCATTGACAGTGGTCCAGTCGAGCAGGCCGAGGCTGTTCTTGTGACACCATCCTGGGAGGAGTTTGATTTTGTTACCACCGAGGATATGGACAAGTTGTCAAAGAGACTTAGGGCTACCACATGTTTATTGGACCCGTGTCCCTCCTGGCTTGTACTGGCATCCTGGGAGACGACACGAGGCTGGCTCCAGGGCATTGTCAACGCATCTTTGAGTGAGGGGTCCTTGCCTGCCGTCCTGAAAGAGGCGGTGGTGAGGCCCCTCCTCAAGAAGCCGTCCCTGGATCCAGCATTATTAGAGAACTATCGTCCCGTCTCCAACCTCCACTTTTTAGTGAAGGTTGTTGAGAGTGTGGTGGCCCAACAGTTTCCGCGACACTTGGAGGAAGTTGATTATCTAGACCCGCGCCAGTCCGGCTTCCGACCCGGGCACAGCACCGAGACGGCATTGGTCGCGTTGGTTGATGATCTCTGGAGGGCGCGGGATAGAGGATATTCCTCTATCCTAGTCCTATTAGACCTCTCAGCGGCTTTTGATACCATCGACCATGGTATCCTATTGCACCGACTGGGGAGGTTGGGGTTGGGAGGCACCGTTCTGCGGTGGTTCTCATCCTACCTCTCTGGTCGGTCGCAATATGTGTTGGCAGGGGGGCAGAGGTCGGCCTCGAGGTACCTCATATGTGGGGTTCCTCAGGGGTCGGTCCTCTCGCCCTTACTGTTCAACACATATATGAAGCCGCTGGGTGAGATCATCCGTGGTTTTGGGGTGGGATATCATCTGTACGCTGATGATACTCAGTTGTACATATCCACCCCAGACCACCCCAACGATGCCGTCGAGGTTATGTCCCGGTGTTTGGAGGCCGTACGGATCTGGATGGGTGGTAACAAACTCAGGCTCAACCCGTCCAAGACTGAGTGGCTGTGGCTTCCGGCGCCCCGGTTCAGCCAGATTATTCCAACTCTGGCCATTGGGGGCGAAACACCGGCCCCCGTGGAGAGGGCGCGCAATTTGGGTGTCCTCCTGGATTCCTGGCTGTCTATGGAAGATCATGTGGCAGCCGTGGCCAGGGGGGCATTCCATCAGGTACGCCTGATGCGCCAATTGCGCCCCTTACTGGACCGGGGTGCCTTACGCACAGTCACTCAAGCACTCGTCACCTCTCGACTTGACTACTGTAATGCTCTCTACATGGGGCTCCCCTTGAGGTGCACCCGAAAGCTGCAGCTAGTCCAGAACGCAGCCGCGCGGGTGATTACGGGAGCGCCTAGACACTCCCACATAACACCTATCCTGCGCGAGCTGCACTGGCTCCCTGTGGTCTTTCGGGTGCGCTTCAAGGTTTTAACGACCATCTTTAAAGCGCTCCATGGCTCGGGGCCTAGTTATATGCGAGACCGCCTCCTGCCCCATACATCCCTCAGACCGATACGCTCCCACAGAGAGGGCCTCCTCAGGGTGAAGTCGGCTGGACAATGCCGACTGGCGACACCCAGGGGAAGAGCCTTCTCTGTGGCGGGCCCTGCCCTTTGGAACGACCTACCCCCTGAACTCCGCACCATCTCTGACCTCCGCCTCTTCCGCAAGTGTCTGAAGACACACCTATTCCATCTAGCCTGCCTAGCATAACCCCCATTACTGACTCTTAGATAGTTTTAAATTTGGGTTTTTTAAATTCGGTTTTTAGCGCAGGGTCTATTATAATAAGTTTTTTAAATTTTTATATGTTTTATATGTGTTTTAACATCCCTGTGCGCCGCCCTGGGTCCGTTTGGAGAAGGGCGGGGTATAAATTTAATTTAAAAAAAATAAAAATAAAAAAAATAAAATTTAAAACTGCAATATTTTGGGTCACTGGTTAACACAGGATATTTAGGGACAGCACCTCAAAAATAGTATATATATATATTCCTTTTTAGAGGTTAAACCGCTTTTAACTTATCTGTAGGTATTTGCTTAGTTGCAAACTTATTTATTATGATCCATCTTATATAGGACTTTTTAGTGAGTACAAAACATAAACAAAAGATTCTCCTTTGGACTTTAACAAACCAGGAAATGCTTGAAATGGCAAGATGGTGGGTTTAAAAACATTAATCAAAACTGACTTCATTCCCTAATAGGTTGCAAATGTATATGGAAGAAAGAATTTGAGTAATCTTATTTAGTTGATTCACCTGGGAAATATTTTCAGTTTGGATCTAATTATTAGATCATTGATCCTGCCATAACAATAAATTAATCCATTAAAGATTTCTTGGAAAATTGGAACAAAACAATTGCAACCACACACTATGAAATTACTACTATATTTCCAAATTTGTTTGTTCGTGTTTCCATGATCTAGGATTAGTTAACCAGAAAATATAAATGTCCTAAATATTTGGGAACTATTTACAAACTTAGCCTAGAATAAAGCTAGATCGTCATTCTATCTGTTTTAAATCTCACTTCTGCAAATTCCACTGAAATTAATATATGTTGAGTACAGCAAGAGAATAAATAGCTTTTCCAGTTTGATGCTTCCTGGTCTTAGAAAAATAACTCTCAGAATAGTTTGAATAATGGCTGGGAATTCTAGGAAAAGTAATCTCAGTACATTTGAAAGGCATGTTTTTGAAGGAATCTTATCATTGAGCAAATATTTCCTTATTTTGATACCATCTTATACTCTTAAGTGAATTGGAATTGAAATATAAATTATCTGAGAGTTCATGGCTATATAACAACATGTACATGGGACAAAGTGTATAAAAAGAGCTGCTGAAGAAGCAGTGACATGAAAGATTAAGATTCCTAGTTTTCAAGCAGTAGACTTCACTGAATTCACAAGAATGTGTGTAAGGAATTAGTCTTAGACATGGGTGGAGATGGGAGGAGGTTATAATGCAATTCCGAACATTGCAATAGCACTAAGACTTCCACTTCACTAAGCTTTACAGCTCTCTCTAAGCAATTTACAGAGTCAGCATATGGTCCCCAAAACTCCGGGTCGTCATTTTACCAACCTCGGAAAGATGGAAGGCTGAGTCAACCTTGAGCAGGTCAGGATTGAACCCCTGGCTGTCATCAGAATTAGCCTGAAATACTGCATTCTAGCCACTGTGCAACCACCAGAGGAATATATTCTGTGAATTCTATGAACTTTACATTTGACTAATTATGCAAAGGATTGCCTCCTGCATTTTTGGCAATCTTTCCCTAATGTGTGGGGTGGGAAGAGAAATCCCTTTGAGTCAGCATTGACTCCTAGCAACTGCGTGGATAGGTCCCTGAAATTTTCTATTCTATTATTATATCTGCTTTCTTGACAACATTTTTGGAAGCTGGCTTTGTGCCTAACACAGGACTAGAGCTCAGTCTCCTACATGATATGCTTCTGAAATGCAACAATGGCAAGAGATTCAGAAAATATCAGCCAACTTGTACTTTTCCCTTGCTTCTCCCCATCATTTTACCTTCAGTTTCCTTCAAATGTAAGCCAATCTAGATTCATTCATGATTGGTAGCTCCCACCAGGGTTTTGTTCTGCTTTCAAGCATCCTGAGGCTAAAGATTGCTATATATTTATGCTTTCTTTCTTTCTTTCCTTCCTTCCTTCTTTCTTTCTTTCTTTCTTTCTTTCTCCTTCTTTCTTTCTCTTTCTTTCTCTTTCTCTTTCTCTCTCTCTTTCCTTTTTTCTTTTTTCTTTTTCTCTTTATCTTTCTTTTTTAATTATTTATTGGTAGCACTGCAATTATACATCTGTAAGCCGCTCATAACTCAAGTACTAAAACAATAAAACGCCAACAACATTCATTAAAACAATGCAAAAATAAAATAATATGCTACCAATCAGAAAGTGTGTAGAGAGCAGAGCTCTCCAAGAGCTCTCTTTTACAGTAGCTGCATTTAGAAAGCTGACCATAATAGAGCCAATCAGACTGGTCATGGAGGGCCTTTATCTCATAGAATTTGGAATGTAACTTATTTAATTTTATTCATCATGCTGCCCATCTCTTTGAGAGGCAACTCTAGGTACCTTACAGGAGTGAACATTGGGTGGGAGAAACACTGTATGGAATTTCACCTCCTGGACTGGACCAGGATTCCTGAAGCATCTGCATATGAGGAAATCTGACTAGCTAGACGAAGAGGAAGTATCTTGTAGGTACAGTATCTTGGACTCCTATTTTACAGGAGCTTATAGGTTAAAACAAGCACCTTGATCTAAACTTGGAACTGACTGAAAGCCAATGAAATACTTGTAGTATAAGTATTATACTAAACTAGCTGATACCAGTCAGCATGCAGGCACCTGCATTCTTCACTAACAGTTTCTGAGTAGTCTTCAAGTGTAGTACCAGCTATAGCAGGGGTGGTGAACTGTGGCTCTTTTATGACTCATGGACTTCACTACCCAGAATTCCTGAGCCAGCATTAAAACATACACAATATATCAACATGAATATGAAATGCAGAATATAAAACTAAAAACAGCTGCAAATAGTATGCTTACTATAATTTATGGCTATCATTTCAACTTGATGGGTCCAGGTGCAGTGATGAATCCAGAAGCATCTTCAAAGTTGTAGATCAGGTCATTCAGTGGGAATGTCTCCACTCTCCAACCAATGGTAGAGCCACTCAACAACCAACATGTGGTTTTGGAACAAAATGCCACTCCATCTTGCTAGGATTCAACGTGAATTTCTCCAGACCTACATAGCATTCAGACATCAAGTAATGATCTCTTCTGTCTGGTTCTAGGTAGAACTAAATAACTAGATATCATCAGCTTATTGATGATGCCACATTCCAAACTGACAGATAATTTCCTTCAATGGCTCCAGGAATGTTAATTAACATTGGAGAGAGAATCAAGTCCTGCAGTACTTCGTTGCATTTAATGAAAAGAAGGACTAATGGTGACATGATAGCATGGTTCCAATATCTAAGGGGCTGTCACAAAGAAAAGGGAGACAACCTTTTTCACCAAAGCACCTGAAGGTAGGATGAGAAGCCATGGATGGAAACTAAGAGAGAAGCAAACTGGAATTAAGAAGAAACTTCCTAACTGAGAACAATTCATCAGTGGAACAACTTGCTTCCAGAAGTTGTGGGTGCTGGAAGTTTTTAAGAAGAAATTAGACAATCATTTGTCAGAATGGTATATAGTTTCCTGCCTGAGAAAGGGGTTGGACTAGAAGATCTCCAAGGTCCCTTCCAACTCTGTTATTCTGTTATTCAGTACATCATTTAAAAAGGGCCAGTAGCTCAGTCATTCATTTCCCGCTATTGACTTTACTGCCCATTCAGGAAGCAGCAGGATTATTGATATTACATCTCAGAACTGTTGTAGAAGTCCTAGAACCATGATGGTGAACCAATTGCATGTGTGCCAGAGGTGGCATGCAGAGCCCTCTCTATGGACATGCATGCCATCGCCCCAGCTCATCCAGCTGGTTGTCGGGTTTCTGATGTGAACCAGCCATATGGTCATCAGGCTTCTGAGGCTGGTTCTGTACGCTGGTCACCTGGTTGTTGGGTTTTCTATGCTCTAGTGCATGTGCACACCTTCCGGTTTGGACACTCTGTGCCAAAAAGGTTTGTCATCACTGACCTAGAAGATTGATGATTGAAGGTAGCAAACACATTGAAAAGTTCTAATAGAGCAAAGAAAACTGCAGTCCTACTATCCTAGTCCTGGTAAAGGTCATCCACAAGAATGACCAGGTTTTTTTCTTGTTACCTACTTAGATCTCAATCCTGAATGAAAGGGATTCAGATAATCAGATTCATCCGGGATCCGTTGCAGCTTTGAAGTCTTATCGTTTTATTAAAGACCTTTCCTAAAAAAAGAAAGATTAAGGATTAGACAGAAGTTGTCTAACATTGTGGGGTTGAGAGATAGCCTGCTTACAAAATGGAATATCACTGTCTCCTTAAAGGCAGCAGGTATCACTCCATCTCTCAAAGTGACATCTGCCACCCCCAGCCCCCACCCCATTCCCTCACCTCAACTTCACAAGATGTTACCATCCAATTCATTTCAGAGGACCCAGGGCGGCGCACAGGAGATTTAAAAACATACAAAATAGAAAATAGATAAATAATTTAAAATATATATTAAATGATCCCGATCCTATGCTAAAAACCAATTGTTAAAAACCCAATTTAAAACTTTTCTAAAAGTCCCCATGGGAGGTTAGGCTAGGCCGGCTTGATGGAAAAAGTATGTCTTTAGACATTTGCGGAAGAGGCGGAGGTCGGTGATGGTCCGGAGTTCAGGGGGTAGGTCGTTCCAAAGGGCGGGGCCCGCCACAGAGAAGGCTCTTCCCCTGGGTGTCGCCAGTCGGCATTGTCCGGTCAATGGCACCCTGAGAAGGCCCTCTCTGTGAGAGCGGATCGGTCTAAGGGATGTATGGGGCAGGAGACGGTCTCGCATATAACTAGGTCCCGAGCCATGGAGCGCTTTAAAGATGGTTGTCAGAACCTTGAAGCGCACCCGAAAGACCACAGGAAGCCAATGCAGCTCACGCAGGATTGGTGTTATATGGGAGCTTCTGGTGGCTCCCGTAATTACCCGCGCGGCTGCGTTTTGGACTAGCTGTAGCTTTCGAGTGCACCTCAAGGGAAGCCGCATGTAGAGAGCATTACAATAGTCGAGTCGGGACGTCACGAGAGCTTGAGTGACTGTGCGAAGGGCAGCCCGGTCCAGTAAGGGGCGCAATTGGCGCATCAGGCGTACCTGATGAAATGCCCCCCTGGCCACGGCTGCCACATGGTCCTCCATGGACAGCCGGGAATCCAGGAGGACACCCAAATTGCGCGCCCTCTCCGCGGGGGCCAGTGTTTCGCCCCCAATGGCCAGAGTTGGAATAATATGGCTGAACCGGGGTGCCGGAAACCACAGCCACTCAGTCTTGGCAGGGTTGAGCTTGAGTTTGTTACCACCCATCCAGATCCGTACGGCTTACAGACACTGGGACAGCACTTCGGCGGCATCGTTGGGGTGGTTTGGGGTGGATATGTACAGCTGGGTGTCATCAGCGAACAGATGGTACTCCACCCCAAAACCACGGATGATCTCACTCAGCGGCTTCATATATGTGTTGAAAAGGAGGGGCGAGAGGACCGACCCCTGAGGGACCCCACATAGGAGAGGCCTCGAGGACGACCTCTGCCCTCCCGTCAACACATATTGCGACCGACCAGAGAGGTAGGATGGGAACCACCGCAGAATGGTGCCTCCCAGCCCCAACCCCCCCAGTCGGTGCAATAGGATACCATGGTCGATGGTATCAAAAGCCGCCGAGAGGTCTAATAGGACCAGGATAGAGGAATAACCTCTATCCCGCGCCCTCCAGAGATCATCAACCAACGCGACCAATGCCGTCTCGGTGCTGTGACCGGGTCGGAAGCCGGACTGGCACGGGTCTAGATAATCAACTTCCCCCAGGTGTCGCGGAAACTGTTGGGCTACCACACTCTCAACAACCTTCACTAAAAAGTGAAGGTTGGAGACCGGACGATAGTTCTCTAGTAAAGCTGGGTCCAGGGACAGCTTCTTGAGGAGGGGCCTCACTACCGCCTCTTTCAAGACGGCAGGTAAGGACCCCTCACTCAAAGATGCATTGACAATGCCCTGGAGCCAGCCTCGTGTTGTCTCCCAGGATGCCAGTACAAGCCAGGAGGGACACGGGTCCAATAAACATGTGGTCGCCCTAAGTTTCCTTGACAGCCTGTCCATATCCTCGGTGGTAACAAAGTCAAGTGAATATAAGCAATGTTATCAGAAAATGCTACAGTAGCCTGATCTCCTCTGTCATAAATTGGAGAAAAAAGTGACTTGAAAGAGGATATTTAACCTATTCTTTCCAAGCCAATTTCAATGTTATTAGTAGTGGCACATGGACGCAAAATGTAGAGAGATGAGATCTATCTTGGGACTGAAAGAATCTCCAGAGAGCTCGGTCCCTCCAGTGTTACGGAAGAAAGCTCCCTGTATCTCTCACTAATGTCTATTGATTACTGAAGTTTGTAGCCTTATGATCCCCATCAGTGTAATATAAATGGACAATATTGATATATTCTTTAGTGGGGCAGGGATGATGATGATGGATGATGATGATGATGATGATGATGATGATGATGATGATGATGATGATGATGATGGATGATGATGATGGATGATGATGATGATAACGTCTCAGTTATAGCAGAGAAATTCAAGTCCTTCATTATTTAGAAAGTCTTAGGCGGACTGCAAAGCCATCTGCTGGTTGGCTCCTGATGCTGAATCATTTATTGATCAGGCTGCAAAATAATGGTGGCTGCTGAAATGTGACTTGTGACCAATTTTGTTTTTGCAATAAAAGGGGGCTGTATCAAGCAATTGGATAATTGTTTCTTAATACCCAGGAATATTTTTAAAAAGGAGAACAAGTTTCCTTTAAGGAAAAGGATTAAGTGAGGACACACATAATTAGATATAATTAATATATCTAATATAATAATAATAATAATAATAATAATAATAATAATAATAATAATAATAATAATAATAATAATAATAATAATAATAATAATATTAATAATTTTAATTTGTTGACCGCTCCCTCTCCCCATAGGGACTCGGAGCGATGCACAGGGAAAACTAAAACAATAAATATACAAACACATTAAAAACAAATTAAACATATACCTGTGCTAAAATACCCCATTAACATACTAAAATTCCCAATTAAAACAACTAAAACCCCATAGAGAGAGACTACCCTAGGCCGGCCAAGCAGAAAAGATGTGTTTTTAGTTTTAGACAGAAGGAGCGGAAGTCCGTGGTCGTTCTAATGTCGGGGGGAAGGTCGTTCCAGAGGGCTGGGCCCGCCACAGAGAGAGCCCTTCCCCTGGGCGTCGCCCGCTGACAAAGTCTAGTGGACGGCACCCGGAGAAGTCCCTCTCTGTGGGAGCGAATCGGCCGTGAGGATGTGTGAGGCAGGATCCGATCCCGCAGATAGCTAGGTCCCGAGCCATGGAGCGCTTTAAAAATGATGACTAATACCTTGAAGCGCACCCGGAAGATGACAGGCAGCCAGTGCAGCTCGCACAAGAGCGGTGTTATGTGGGTAAACCTGGAGGTTCCCAGAATTGCCCGCGCGGCTGCGTTCTGGATCATCTGAAGTCTCCAGATGCACCTCAAGGGGAGCCCCATGTAGAGAGAGTTACAATAGTCCAGTCGGGATGTCATGAGAGCATGAGTGACTGTGCGAAGGGCGTCCCGATCCAATAGGGGGCGCAACTGGCGAACCAGGCGAACCTGGTAAAACGCCCTCCTAGCCACGGCTGTCACTTGATCTTCCATGGACAGCCGGGCATCTAGGACACCCAAGTTGCGCGCCCCATCCACAGGGGCAAGATGTTCGCCCCCTATGGCCAGCGATGGAGTCAGCTGGTTGAATCGGGCAGCCGGAAACCACAGCCACTCGGTCTTGGTCGGGTTGAGTCTGAGTCCGTTACTTCCCATCCAGATCCGTACGGCTTCCAGGCACTGGCACATCACCGCTATGGCATCGTTGGGGTGGTTTGGGGTAGATATATACAGCTGAGTGTCATCAGCGTAGAGATGGTACTCTACCCCAAAACCACGGATGATCTCACCCAGCGGCTTCATATATGTGTTGAACAGGAGAGGCGAGAGGACCGACCCCTGAGGCACCCCACATGTGAGGGGTCTCGAGGTCGACCTCTGCTCTCCTGCCAACACAAATTGCGATCGGCCACAGAGGTAGGAGGAGAACCACCGTAAAACGGTGCCTCCCACCCCCAACACCCCCAGCCGATGCAATAGGATACCATGGTCGATGGTATCAAAAGCCGCCGAGAGGTCTAATAGGACCAGGATGGAGGAACAACCCCCATCTCTGGCCCTCCAGAGATCATCGACCAACACGACCAATGCCGTCTCGGTGCTATGCCCGGGCCGAAAGCCGGACTGGCGTGGATCTAGATACTCAACTTCCTCCAGGTGACGGGGAAACTGTTGTGCCACCACACTCTCAACAACCTTCGCCAAAAAGGGAAGGTTGGAGACTGGACGATAGTTGGTTAATAAAGCTGGATCCAAAGAGGGCTTCTTGAGGAGGGGCCTCACCATAGCTTCTTTTAGGGAAGCAGGCAAGGAACCCTCACTCAAGGATGCGTTGACAACCTCTTGGAGCCAGCCTCGTGTCACCTCCCAGGATGCCAGTACAAGCCAGGAGGGACACGGGTCCAATAAACATGTGGTGGCTCGCAGTCGCCCACGTAACCTGTCCATATCTTCGGATGTGATAATATGTGATGAAGGGATACTAAAAATAAAAAAAGGATTCTGGTAAGCTCCCACATAATATCCCCAAACTGGAACAGTGAGAATAGGATCTTGGGCTGGTGGCAGATAACTTGCTGTAAAAGTTGATTCTTCTGTTGATGACAAATGTCCACTTGTCCAGATGATATAGAGCCCACTGCCTGAGCAGGGAGTTGAACTAGAAGACCTCCAAGATCCCTTCCAACTCTGTTATTCTGTTAGGAAAGAATATCACTGGAACAGGATTGATAAGAGAGCTGCCACTTTTATCATGCAACCTCAACCACAAACAAAATAGCGTTTTCAGTTCTAGTCAGAGCATATTTATTTACATGCACACATACTTACACACACAAATGAAATCTGTACTATGGGGAAAAGATTGCAAAATTTAGGAATTAAAAAAAGAGGATTAAAAACCAGCAAAAGAGAAGGATCAGGTATAGTAGGTAGCATCATCAAGCTTGTCTGATCACAGTAGTCAAGCAAAGTTCTTCTCTGTTGAATTATTAACTGTCCTAATCAGTTTTGTTTACTCTCCTACTTAACTCTCTCTTCCACATCTTAAATAAAAACATTGAAAAATCCTGGATCTGGAACAGAATCCTATAATTCCTTTTCAATATATCACACTTTATATTTTCAATGAACACAATTTAATTTTCAATGAACACATTTTGAATACAATTTTGAAGTCAGCTATGGATCTACATAGGGCATACACCATTCGCTCCATGCTTAAATATTTACTAATCAGAATATTTAAAATACTTTGTCAAATATCTGCTGGAAATGAGACCTTTGGCCAAATTTATGTTGTTAGACAACAAAATAAAGTAAAATAAAATAAGTCTGACAGGACGTGTTATTGACAAGAAAATGCTTACTTATAGAAATCACTTTATTGATTTCAATATGCTTACAGATTGATTTTTAATTTGTTCTACAATTCTCCCAGATATCAATGTCACAATAATTGGCTTTAGTTTTCTGAGATTCATCCCCTCCCCCACGCCTCTATTAACCTTCTCTGGAGATCTACTACTTCACTCATTCTCCAGAATTTCTCAGATATAATGGACAGAGGTTCAGCCAGAAATGAGTTATTCCTTCTCCTTTCAATTCTTTCAGTTATCTCTGCTATCCTGAAGTTCTTAACTCATTCAAGGGCAAAATATTTTCCTTGATTATGTCTCAGGCTCAAACTGCAAACTTGTGTCTTTCATCACCTCCTCAGAATGCCCAATGGAATGCATAGATTTTAGAGAAGAGCTATTGATTTTGTAAAAAAAATATGTTATCACTTGGCCATCTTTACTCAGCTGCTGATAAACTATTTATGTTTTTTTTTTCTTTTGAACATGCCAGAGGAAACTATTTTGCTATTCTTAGCATCCTTTTCTAATATCAATTCATTAAGAGCTTTAGTTTTTCTGACACTATCTTTACAAATCCAGGCTATTTGTTGTCATTAAATGTTTGTGGTGGTCTTCTGTTTTATATGGGCCTTTGCTGAATTTCTGTTGACTTTCATTTTGAAATAAATTGTAGTGAACTCAGTAGGACTTAGAAGTCGTAAGCATTATTGGCGTACCACACAGAGTATGATTTTATCAGAATCAGTGGCAAGCAAAGATTTTTATTTACTAGCAATGAAAAAGAATTTGCTTCAAATAATATTGTGGACAACAAAAGACACTCAGAGAAAATATCACAATGAAATTTGGTGTCTGTGCATTTATGTGCTTGATGGAATGACCAAGGGATGTACTGTATGTCAGTTTCCTGTCTTTCATTTCACTTCCCATAATGCTATTGAATCTCATGGCATAGCATCAAAAGAAACTCTTTCTCTTCAGTAACGGTGCTTTTTTCATCACTTGTTCTTAAGAAATTAAAACAAAATTCTGTTCCTCATGCTGAAACTTACAGAAGTCACCTCCCCTATTTTTCTGTCCAGAATATTAACAGACAATTTCAAAAAGCCATTTGTATCCAATACTAAATAGAGCCTTAAAAAGCACCCTTAGAGGGTTTTTTAAAAAAAAATATTTTATACCAGGAATTGTGAAGATATTTTTTGTGTGGAACTGTTTCACAAGCAAAAAAAAAGTGTGCGTGTGTAATTTTCCTCAAGAAATAATGTACAATTAGCCAAAGATGACAGGAATCCAAATCTCTAGTTTCTCACATTTGTCTTGCAAACACTTGTACCCAAGCTGTCATCTTATCTCATCGTGTTTCTTATTTACATAATTAGAGTTACCCATTAATGCATTATATTGTCTTTGAAAGTCTTCATGAAATGGAAATACAAGAAACCCTACACAGGATTTTATTTTAAAATACCAGTCAGAAAGAAAGAAATCAGAATTATGGATTTGTTTTGATGTTTATACATGAATGAAAAACCTTTCAAGTCTCCAAAATGTTGTTTGCGATTGAATGAAGTGTGATTGGAAGAGCTCTGTTCAGATCTAGCCATGGAAGGCCACTGAGGAAGTGCTATGCTCACCACCCTGAACTTCTAGAATGGAACATGTCTATTAAAAAATATATATAATCATTTTGACAAAATCTGTTGAAATCTGCCATTCACCATTTGGAAAGTTTTCTTTCTCTGAAAACAAAATGATTGTATTGCCTAAGTAATTCAAGAAAATAACAAACCACAATGTCCAAAGCATGCCTTCAACAATAAGCAAGGTCCTTTTGTGGATTTGGTTGTTATTTTTAACGGTGCTTAAATTTGCAGCCTACCAATTCATCTGTATATCATATGGGGTTTTTGTATATATTTGCAGTATGCAATTCTAAGAAGCCCTCCATCAATTGACATGGGATGTTTATCTGCTATTTTCTCTAGCAGTTGCCTGGAGTCAGTGAAAGGACCATTCCTCTGGATTGGTGGGAAGTTGTTATCATCCTGCTCTGCAATTGTTGCCCCCTGCCAGCTGTTTTGCAAGCTTCTTCTGAAATCTCTTATTCTGTAGAATAATAGGCCTGTCTCTAGGAGAGTTCATAGGCCTGTTGGGTTCAGTTACAACATAGATAATATTCAGTTAAATGAATGTGCCCACCTGTCATCCTCTAGTCACTAGCAAGTCCAAGTTTCCACTAAAAGCTGTCAGTTATAAAAATGGATTTTTTTGGCTTCGTTACCATCAAAATGTTTCATCATTATTTTATTTTAGTCAAGTGCATCTCATAAAACATGATTACAAGTCCAGAGGCTAACTTCTAATTCATGCCAATGATGGTTTTAAAGAAATATGCATCAATATTTTTTCTCTATGACTGCAGTTAAATAAAGTCTTAAAGTTGAGCTAAGTTCCTATTGACTTCATAGACATGCTGTGTAGCTCTCTCTCTCGGGCGCGCGCGCTTTCTTTCTCTCTCTCTCTTGAAATTTTTAATTCAAATCTTAATTAGACCCAAATTTTTCATTTTCTGTGCCCAAAGATGACCAAGTACTGCTATATGCTCATATAAAAGTTCAGTCATTCCCAAAGTACTAAAAAACGTAAAACTTTGCATTACATATGCCATACATACAATGAGTTGGGGACTACTTTGCATTAGGTATTCAGGATTTTAAAAATCTCAACAGCTGTTTTCAGATTAGGCCCTTTTGGTTTCAGCTCCGGTATGGATACATTCCTTCTTGTCATAAACACAGAGCAGTAACATTACTGTCAAATTCTATATAGGTCTTCAATTTTGATAGCTGTTTGCTAGATTAGGAAACTGTTGGAAATATATGCAGTTTCTTTCTCATGGATTTATGTTCAATAAGTAGTGATTATCTAATTTAGACAAAACAAATATATTCAGTGATAGCTAACTGTTCCCATTGTCATTGAGGGATGAAGTCTTAATTGTACTAATAGTTGAGATGGAAACTTGACAAAATAACACTGGATTCATAGTATTTTTTTCAAAATACAAAGTACAAAATCTAAGTTTTATCATAAATTGGCCCCTTCACTACAAATATTTTATTCCTAATTTATTAAGGAGAAATGCTCTTTCTCTAGTTTCGTCTTCCTTCATATGACCTGGGTGTTTGCCTAAATCTGTGATAATGGACTTCTGGTTATTCATTAGACCCTTTCTGGAAAGTCACACTATCTATCACCCATCTGTGTGCCGGCCGGTCTGCTTCTATTTATCTGTATCTATCTATCTATCTATCTATCTATCTATCTATCTATCTATCTATCTATCTATCTATCTATCTATCTATCTATCTATCTATCTATCTATCATCTGTCATATATTTATTTAGATTTTATTTGCTATCAAAGATCACATCCATTAAAATTTATTCAATATTGATATCGTTAGTTTTTAATGTGTTACAAAAAACCCCATTGTTTTGCTGGTGGGTTGTAAGATAGGGGAAATGATTAAATATGTGTTGCAATGGAAGTTTAAAAGGATGAAGCATGTATTGTGATGTTGCATCATTTTAGCATTATTGTCACCTTGAAATATGCTTACTGTTGTTTATTTAAGACATTTAAAACAAGAAGGTCCTGGAGATGTTCTTAATTATTAGAAATGAGGCAACCCCTTACCCTGAGACATGACACGAAAAGAAAAGGTATGGAGAGAAAGGAACAGGAAAAAACAAACGTAGACAACCGTCCTTAAATATGCCATGTTTGTCACCACAGCTGTGATGAAAATGATGCACAAAATGGCTACGAGCTTGCTGACAATTGCAGTGAGAAGAGAGCTCAGTATAACCAATGTCTCTGTGGAAAAGATAGCTCAGCTTTGCTTCTATTCTTTTTGTTTGCAGTGCCACTCGTTAGAGAGAGGTTTAAATCCAGCTGAATTCTGCATGGCATATAATAATTCCTAAAAAGTAAATAGCAATAGAATGAAAAACAGAACGGTCAACTTGGAGGTGGCAAAGACAAATAAATAATGAGTTCCATTTGATCTGGACAGAAACCGATTTCATTAGCTGAGATTAGCAACCGGTCAAATGCGGAAGATGGGAAATTCCCTTGACTGAATCCTCCCCAAGAAAACAATATTATTTTAAAGCCATCACATAAAATTCAGTCTTTGAATCCTTCTGCCATCCTTCTTTATTGACCCTTGGGCAGGTTATATAGCATATGAAAAATCTGTTGTTGTTGTTTTTAGGATAGAAGCACCTCTACCTGCCCTGACAGGTTTATGATTTGACAATGATTAATAAGAGCAATAAAGCTTGACTGTCACTCTGACCCAGGAACATTGTTACAATTATTTTGTTTCCACTCACTTGACTGGGTCTCATACCACACCAGCATGCTTCGCTACCAGCTACACACTTCCAAGGATCCAGTACACAGTTTTCCAGTAATATTTCAGTCCTATTCTTTTACTAACCTGAATGGAATGTGAAGAGCAGATAAAAGGGGTCTTAGTAACAGGCCAGTCTGCCCCAAATTTCATTGTAATTTGCAATAAGGAGTTTCTACTCTGTAGCAAACTTGCATGCACAAGGCTGCTCAACTTCTCACACATATTTTTTAGAACTCCAGAAAGTCAGAATGGGTTATGGACATTTTTTCTCACATTACAATATATAAATCATGATATATGGCATGAGTTTGGGACACAGTAGAAGACGGGGAGAGGGGGCTGGCACGTTATGGTCCATGGGCTTGTGAAGGGTGAGTCATGACTTAGTGATTGGACCACAAAGAAATGGCTTTGCACAATTTCCAATTGGAATTTTAGGAATGGGTGGTAAAGGTTCACAAACACACACAACAAATCCTCCTTCATTACATCTTATAGAAAGCTGTCACTTGGTTACAGATAATTTTCGTACATTCATACACAGTCATTACTTATAGTTCATATTAAATTTAATATTTTAAATCAAAAATCTTTATATACACCATCAATATAACACAATTCTCATTTGACTATAATTATTTAAATGTCCTTTTGCCTAAAATAATTCATACTTAAAAACACAGCCATATACTGGCATTCATTAGCTATTTCAAAAGTCCTCTAATAACATTACATCTTTATGATTATATTCTAAATAGCTGTTGATTGATACAGTTTAGTCTTTTTTCACTCACTGTTTAGAATTGGTATCCAAATTTCTTTTACCAAAAACCTATATATATAATTAAACAATATCCATTAGCATTTCATTATTTTTGTTGTAGTAAATTATTTGTTAACAAAAAGTTAACTATTTATATCCAACTCCCACTCTTCAAACCCAGTAACAGACACCTTTATAAAAAGTTCTAAATAAAAATAATAATTAATAAAGTTTCTAGGTCTTTTTCCCAAATCATTGTTTACAAGTTATATCCAAATTTCTTTTACTGAGCCAGTATATATTGTTAAGGTATATTATTTGTCATTTTATTATTATTCTTATAATTAGTTGTTTATTACCAATAAAAAGGAAAAAAAAACATTTACCATTTATTACCCAACTTCCTCTTATCGAACCAATACATCTTTATAACTTATCACCACTGTCAATTATCTATTTAACGTAACATTCTAAAACAGTCTAAAACTTACTAGTTTACAACTCAACTAGTTTTTTATTGCCAATTTTCATTATCAATCTGTATCTTTCCAATAGCCGCACCAACTTCTTTCTTTTGCCATCTGTGGTATTAATCTTCTATTTATCTCCTTAATAAAGTTTTTATGGACTTCTCTCTGCACTTTGTTGTTTGTAGCATCTCTCAAGTAATCCCATTGCCCTCCATCAAGTATTGAAATTAACTTGTCTCTGGTCATCAATAATACAATACAATACAATAGCAGAATTGGAAGGGACCTTGGAGGTCATCTAGTCCAACTCCCTGCCTAGGCAGGAAGCCCTATACCATTTCAGACAAATGGCTATCCAACATCTTCTTAAAGACTTGCAGTGTTGGGGCATTCACAACTTCTGGAGGCAAGCTGTCCCACTGATTAATTGTTCTAACTGTCGGGAAATTCCTCCTCAGTTCTAAGTTGCTTCTCTCCTTGATTAGTTTCCACCCATTGCTTCTTGTTCTGCCCTCAGGTGCTTTGGAGAATAGCTTGACTCCCACTTCTTTGTGGCAACCTCTGAGATATTGGAACACTGCTATCATGTCCCTGCTAATCCTTCTTTTTATTGTGCTTCTGGTAGAATTTTTCTCCTTAAGTCCATCATCATTTCTCTTTTTTCTTCTTCTGTATCTTGAAATCTGAAGTAAGGCTCCAATTCATCAAATTCTCTTTTCCATGATCCTCCATTTCCACTTTCACCCATGTTTATTCCATTGGTAAAATCATTATCATATCTTTATCTTCATTCTTCCCTTCAGTTTTTGGGGGTCCGACCCCATCATCATTTACTGAGAAAGACACTAATTTTTCCAACTTCTTCTCAATTCTCCCAGTTACTTCCAATAACTTTTCCAATCGGTTTACATCTAGTAAATTTTGAATTCCAGCCAAGATACTTTGCAATTTTAAAGTTTCCTCTTCTGAGTATTGATCCATATTTCCAAAAAAGAGAGAAAGAAAAAAGAAGAAGAAGAAAGAACTAATAGCCACTGCCACTCTCTAGCTTTAGGCCCTTTCTTTTTCAAGTTACAGACCTTTCAGCTACAAAGTCAGTGAGATCACAGAGGAAAAGAAAAGAAGATACATTGTTTCAAAAATTCCAGCCTCTAGCCTCCAGGTGGTAGTGTTGCTTCCTTTCACTCTGCTGCTTAAGACTTTAAAAAGTTAGAATTCTTAAATAAAATTTAATAACAAGAGATAGGAAACATTGTTAAAATAAAGAAAGGGATTTTAATCCATAAATCAGAAGATAGAACAGCAAAAAACCGAAGAAGGAAAATTAATCCGTTCACTTTAAGAGGAGGGGGAAAAAACGCTGCAAGTACTTCAACCCACAAAATATAGTTACGTGTAAATAAAAGAAACTTTCCAAAATGATCCAGTAAAGATTAAATTCGCCGCTTAATTCTTTGCTTAAGGATTTAATTTAGCTTAAAGAAAAAAGAATTGCTTTGGGCAGTCTTTCTTGTAATAGCAAAAAAATACTTCACCAGATGAACGCACTTTCTCTTTTCCCTTCCTTCCTCCGGAAGCCGTCCCAACTTCACCAGCCTAGGGGCTGCCTGTTTACCACTGGTTAGAAGCGCTTCCCTTGGATCAATCAGTGACTTTGTGATGTCCCTGTGATCAGCAAGGCTACGTCTTCCTCTTCAATGTCTCTGCGGGACGATTTAGGTCCAAATGGACCGTCCAGTGGTAAAAGTGTCAATGGAGGTCTTGTAGCATTAAGACCATGCGTCTATACTGTTGCGACGTTGGCTCCTCCCTCGAGTCACATACATTTTTTTATGAGACACGGTGACGCAGTGGTTAGAGTGAAGCACTGCAGGCTACTTCTGCTGACTGCTGGCTGCCTACAATTTGGCAGTTCAAATGTCACCAGGCTTAAGGTTGACTCAGCCTTCCATTTTTTTAAGGTCAGTAAAATGAAGAGCTAAATTGTTGGAGGCAATATGTTGACTCTGTAAATGGCTTAGAGAGGGCTGTAAAGCACTGTAAATTGGTATATACTAAGTCTAAGTGCCATTGCTATTTTTTAATATTATTTAAGGAAGTATTAGGGATTCAGAAACATTTTTAGATATAAAAGTCTTGCTAGAAGTGTTTAGTTTCTTCCTATTTATTCCCCCCTTTAAGAGGTTTTTATGTAAATAAGTCAAAGGGCTCTAGCAAGAATTAAGTGATATCTACAGTGGTAAAGCTGGTTGGGTATCCCAGGTTTTACACAATATGTGACCCCAGTCAGATATACTGTATATACAAGAGAAATTCACATCATAAAGAATACTAACACGTACATGCAATGCTGTTTAAGCAGTAATAGAGAAAGCTATCGTTTTGTGCCAGCTGAAGTGGTACTAAGCCTGGAAAATTGGTTTTAAAAATCCCTTAGTTTGTAACCTTTACAGTATATCCAGAAATATTGCCAAAGAATCTCACAATAGCAAAAAACACAAATATTTTAAAAAGATATCCAATTAGTCAGTTTAAAAATAGCAATGAAAGTTAGTTTAAGAAATATAGTTCTGGCAAAGAACCCTGATTATAAAGATAATGACTCAACCTGCAAAGTCAACAGATGAATGTTTCTTTAGCATTTTGTTTAAGTAGTGATATACATTTTAATTAATAGATCTGAATTTTCTTTTTCCTTCCCTTCTCCCTTTCTCTCTCCCCACTTGGTCAGCACCCACATTGGTGCATGAATATCCACTGCCGTTTCTCAGCTGCTCGCATCCTATTTGTTTTACTATTTTTTTCCCCAACATATGTTGACTTCCATGCTTATAACTCCATCAGTAAATTACTAGCCCTTGCTCAACAATCTTCTCAGACTGATGTATTGAGAGATGACTTCAGAGATACGCAATAAGCAATGATGGGGAGCCATGCCAGCTGTATTTCAATTTGCAGAGCTGTGTAAGCCCCCCTTTCATCCACAAGGATGAACAAAGAAGCAGCTGCTATGGTCAAAACAGCATTAGGTAGAGATCTACAGGTAGTCCTCAGTTATTACAACTGCGACTGGCAACTTGGTTGCTAAACACCATGGTTGCTAAGCAAAACCGAAAGTGGTCTGGAGGGACTAACGGACGCAGGTCTTGAGATACCATTATGGGAGGAGTTTGACTCTGTTACTTCTGATGATATGGACAGGTTGCGTAGGCGACTGCGAGCCACCACATGTTTATTGGACCCGTGTCCCTCCTGGCTTGTACTGGCATCCTGGGAGGTTACACGAGGCTGGCTCCAGGAACTTGTGAACGCTTCTCTGAGTCAGGGGTTCTTGCCGGCCTCCCTTAAAGAGGCGATGGTGAGACCCCTCCTCAAGAAGCCTTCCCTGGACCCAGCATTGTTAGTAAATTATCGTCCGGTCTCCAACCTTCACTTTTTGGCGAAGGTTGTAGAGAGTGTGGTGGCGCAACAGTTTCCTCGCCACTTGGAGGAAATTGATTATCTGGACCCGCACCAGTCCGGCTTCCGGCCCGGACACAGCACCGAGACAGCATTGGTCGCGTTGGTGGATGATCTCTGGAGGGCAAGAGATGGGGTTGTTCCTCCATCCTGGTCCTGTTAGACCTCTCAGTGGCTTTTGATACCATCGACCATGGTTTCCTATTGCATCGGCTAGAGGGGTTGGGGGTGAGGGGCACCGTTTTATGGTGGTTCTCCTCCTACCTCTCCGGCCGATCGCAATTTGTGTTGGCAGGAGGGCAGAGGTCAACCTCGAGACCACTCACTTGTGGGGTGCCTCAGGGGTCGGTCCTCTCGCCGCTCCTGTTCAACACATATATGAAGCCGCTGGGTGAGGTCATCCATGGTTTTGGGGTAGAGTATCATCTCTACGCTGATGATACACAGCTGTATATATCTACCCCAAACCACCCCAACGATGCCGTCGAAGTGATGTCCCAGTGTCTGAAAGCTGTGCGGATCTGGATGGGAAGGAACAGACTCAGACTCAACCTTTCCAAGATGAAGTGGCTGTGGTTACCGGCGTCCCGGTACAACCAGTTGACACCATCACTGGCCATTGGGGGCGAACATCTAACCCCCGTGGATAGGGCACGCAACATGGGCGTCCTCCTGGATACCAGGCTGTCATTAGAAGACCACTTGACAGCCGTGGCCAGGGGGACGTTCTACCAGGTTCGCTTGGTTCATCAGTTGCGGCCCTTATTGGACCGGGACGCCCTTCGCACAGTCACCCATGCGCTCATGACATCCCGTATAGACTACTGCAACGCTCTCTACATGGGGCTTCCCTTGAGGTGCACCCGAAGACTGCAGTTAGTCCAGAACGCAGCCGCGCGGGCAATTATGGGAACTCCTAGACGTTCCCATGTAACACCGCTCCTGCACGAGCTGCACTGGCTGCCTGTGGTCTTTCGGGTGTGCTTCAAGGTGTTGACTATCATCTTCAAAGTGCTCCATGGCACGGGACCTAGTTATCTTCGGGATCGCATTCTGCCCCATACATCCCTTCGACCGATTCGCTCCCACAGAGAGGGACTTCTCTGGGTGCCGTCCACTAGGCAATGCCAGCGGGCGACACCCAGGGGAAGGGCCTTCTCTGTGGAGGGCCCAACTCTCTGGAATGACTTACCCCCCGAACTGAGAACGATCACGGATCTCCGCTCCTTCCGCCAGAACCTTAAAACTTATTTTTTCCAACAGGCCGGCCTGGCCTAACTTACCTAGCCCACAGTCTGCAGTTAAATTGTTTTAAATTGGTTTTAGGGATATTGTTTTAATGTATTTAAATTTTTAGCACAGGGATATTAATTTAATTTGGTTTTGTATTTTGTATATTGTTGTTTATATATGTTTTTTAAATTGCCTGTGCACCGCCCCAAGTCCCTTTTGGGAAAGGCTGCGGTATATAAATCAAATAAACTATAAACTATAACTATAAAAAATCATGACTATGATGGACTTACAACTTTACATCTCCTGATGGTTAAAGTGAAGTGCCTAAAAGTGACATCATCTGACTATGACTTATTACCTTCTCTATTAACACTGCTTGTCACAAGCCCATTGAGAAACACTTGGATGACAATCATGCAACCATGGGTTGCTGCAACATGCCTTCAGAAATTGTGGGTGCTCCATCACTGAAGGATTTTAAGAAGAGACTAGGCAGTCCTTTATCTGAAATGACATAGGTTCTCCTGCTTGAACAGGGGATTGCTCTAGAAGACCTCCAAGGTCCCTTCTAACTCCTATTCTATTCTATTCAGTTGTGAAGTGTCTGAATGGCAATCATGTGACTGGTGCATGTTGTGACTATCATAAATGGAAAGATTGGTTGCAAAGTTATTGCAGTGATACTGTTGTAACTTTGAACAGTTATTAAATGAGTCAGTTGGTAAGCGAGGACTACCTGTATCTCAAGTTATCAACCTTTTGAATCAGTCTTAGTCAGGAAACAGACACCAGAAGAATTAGTGGAACTCTATTGTTAAAGGATAACAACTGGATCCTGAAAGTCTGACAGAGATTCTTTCTCTCCTCTCTTATACTAAAGAAAATCAAGGTGAGGTAATACTCAATTTCTTTCTCACCCACTCCTGTCCATCTAAGTAAGCTGATGCTTGCCTAATATAACACTTTAAGGCCATCTCTATATCACTTCTTCATCTATTCCAGGCTACCATTCATTTCATCTTATGATAGAAGCAATCATGCTGAAAATGCTGCCAGAAAAGGACAATTCATTTATGATAGGAAGCTAAATTGATTGTTTACAGACAGCTCTGAAAGAAGGCAAAGTTTTAATGAATCCCATACTTATTCCAGCCTGGTTGATTAATTGGGCAATTTTAAAGCTTGGACTTAAAGAATAGATTCTATTCCCAAGGAAAAGCCATATGCTGCTTAAAAGGTGTGCAATTCAAGATGGTAATCATTCTACCTAGTGTACAAATTGTTTGTGTAAGTAAGCAAAAGGATTGTTGGATTTAATTTTTCCCTTGAAACCTAGAGAAAATGGTATTAAGTTAATTAATTGAAATTAAGTTCAGATGACTGAATCTTTGCAACATAGATTTTTGTCTGGCTCCTGTAGAGGTAAAGTATTTGTTCAACATGCTAAATTAGCTTTTATTTAACCTCATACTATTCAGCCAAATTCACTGGGTTTGCACAACATACTAAGCCAAAACAAATGGCTTGTAAATGCCAGTGGCTTAGTTCATCCATTTGATAAACACCAAAGAAATACTGAAAACCCACATTTTATTTATTTATTTATTTTATTTTATTTTATTTTATTTTATTAAATTTATAGACCGCCCCCTCTCCCCCATGGGGACTCGGGGCGGTGCACAGGAAATTAAAAATCCAATAAATACAACAATATACAAAATACAAAATATTAAAACCGAATTAAATTACCCCTGTGCTAAAATCAATATTAAAACCCCTAAAACCCTAACAATTACCCCTTAAAATTCTGATTAAACAATTTCTTTCTGCGGCTAGGTATATAAAAATTGGGCCAGGCCGGCCTGATGGAAGAAGTGAGTCTTTAACTTCTGGCGGAAGGAGCTATAGTACATAGTATGGATTCAGCATATTATGTAGGAACTTACTCCAGTCCAGTCAGTTTTCATACTTATATCATTTTTCAAAAATAATTCAAGGTGGCATGCATAGTTACTTCATTTTACTCTTGCAGAAATGTCTCCAAAGTGCTTTTTCAAAAGGCAACTGGACTTTGTTTTTCCTTGAAGACATTTTGTTTCTCACCCAAGACGCTTCTTCAATTCTGTCCAAATAGTGGAAGATGGATTTATATTTCTTGCAGTCATCTGGTCATTAGCACTTTTTCTGAGAGCCGTTGAGGCCACTTGGAGGTTTACCTGTGCCCTCAGGGTTACCTAAATAGTTCAAATGGATGTGGAACCTTCTTGGAACTGCTGAAATATTGTTGTACATATGTGTTGTAATATTGTAATACTCTTGCAGAACATTCTGAGAAAGATAAGGCTAAAAGAAGCTGGTATACTTAAGGTTCAGCCTCACAAATCTGGATCCAGGTTTCCCTGATCTTGACCCGGATTTTGCAAGGATTCATTGGGGAATAAAGTTTCAACTGGCAAACCTTGACTGACACTTTTAGGCTTCTGTCGACTGAAACTTTATCTAACTGACAGATTTACATTGCACTCTTGGAGCAGTTGAAATCAAAAGGAATGTAATACTCTGGGAAGAACATGGTGAGCATTGTAATACTAAACTGGAAGGAAACAGGTCTCTGTGTATTTAGGATCAACTACTTAGATATGTTTTCTAATTAAGCTATTGTTATTAAATATGTTTTCAGATATTCCAGAATGTTTTTTTTTTTAATCAGGAAGAAAATTATAAGTGATTCTTCTAAGAGCATGCTAATCATTAGAGGATGGCATTTGTTGTATAATTTTAGAATATCATATTTCAGGTATGATTATCAGAAGTGTACAAAATATTCCACGTGAGGTCTCACCATAGATGTATATTGTGGTACTACTATTGGCTTTTTATTTTCAATTACCCTCTTAATAATTCCATGTGTGAAATATGTGGTTTTTATATTAAATGCATATCAGATGAACACTTTTTATTATGTAATCTGCCATGATTCCATAATTTATTTCCTGATCAGTTACTACAAACAGTTTAAATCCAATTAATGAATATGTAATACTTATTTTTTTCCAGTGTATTTATTTATTTTTATTTTATTGATATTTATATCCCGCCCTTCTCCACAGAGGACCCAGGGCGGCGCACAGGAAATTTAAAAATATACAAAAATGCAAAATAAATATATAATTTAAAATATATATTAAATTACCTGATCCTATGCTAAAACCAAATTATTAAAAACCCAATTTAAAACTTTCTAAAAGTCCCCATGGGAGGTTAGGCTAGGCCAGCTTGTTGGAAGAAGTATGTCTTTAGACATTGGCGGAAGAGGCGGAGGTCGGTGATGGTGCGTAATTCAGGGGGTAGGTCATTCCAAAGGGCTGGGCCCGCCACAGAGAAGGCTCTTCCCCTAGGTGTCGCCAGTCGGCATTGTCCGGCCAACGGCACCCTGAGAAGGCCCTCTCTGTGGGAGCGGCTCGGTCTAAGGGATGTATGGGGCAGGAGGCGGTCTCGCATATAACTAGGCCCCGAGCCATGGAGCGCTTTAAAGATGGTTGTCAAAACCTTGAAGCACACCCGAAAGACCACAGGAAGCCAATGCAGCTCGCGCAGGATCGGTGTTATGTGGGAGCATCTGGTGGCTCCCGTAATTACCCGCGTGGCTGCGTTTTGGACTAGCTGTAGCTTTCGAGTGCACCTCAAGGGAAGCCCCATGTAGAGAGCATTACAGTAGTCGAGTCGGGACGTCACGAGAGCTTGAGTGACTGTGCGAAGGGCAGCCTGGTCCAGTAAGGGGCGCAATTGGCGCATCAGGCGTACCTGATGAAATGTCCCCCTGGCCACGGCCGCCACATGGTCCTCCAAGGACAGCCGGGAATACAGGAGGACACCGAAATTGCGCGCCCTCTCCACGGGGGCCAGTGTTTCGCCCCCAATGGCCAGAGTTGGAGTAATCTGGCTGAACCGGGGTGCCGGAAACCACAGCCACTCAGTCTTGGCAAGGTTGAGCTTGAGTTTGTTGCCACCCATCCAGATCCGTACGGCTTCCAAACACCGGGACAGCACTTCGGCGGCATTGTTGGGGTGGTCTGGCGTGGATATGTACAGCTGAGTGTCATCAGCGTACAGATGGTACTCCACCCCAAAACCACGGATGATCTCACCCAGTGTAAAAATGGGTTTACACAAAAGTATAAACTTTTGTGAAAGTTTTTACACTGAACTCCAGTTACTGTTTTGATGTTTCTTTATCCAGATTGGAGGTTTTGCAATTGCTTTTTGATTTTACTAACCTAAATAGTTTGCTGTCATCAACAATGCTAATGACCTGCTCATCTCTAATCTTATAATCAATAAAATAATTCCCAATACTACTACCTAAAGCAATTTTGAGCATCTCTTTGAAATGGATCATGTATCCATATTTTCTGATATCTACTCTTTAGCTGGTTTCTAGTCTATGAGAGAGCCTGATTTTTAATCTCATGGCTGCTAAATTTATCAAAGATTTTGTTAACGTTCTAGTGGCCATCAAGTCTATGTGGACAATGGCTTTGGGGAAGTTTTCAGCAGAGAATCAATAAACCAATAGTAAAATATGTATTTTGGATACAGAAGATCCTAGGTTGAATTCCTGACATCCTAAGCTTAAAGGGTCAGGTAGACCTCTGCCTACAAATTTAGAGATGTACAAAGCAATGCCTTGCTAAAAACCTTGAAAGTTGTTGCCCATCATTATTAGCAATACTACGCTAGATTAATCAAGGTTTTGACACAGTATAAGTCACCTATAAAGATTTAAAAAGAAACACACCCAATAAGAGAAAACTCAGGTTGTTTGAAATCAGTGCAGCTGAACAAAAGACTGACTTGGCAAACACATCTCCGTGTTCCCTCTGTTTGCTAAATCATAGCATTTCTAGTTTAATTAAACTAAGTACTTCAAAATTTGCTTTAGATGTAATAAATGCAGATCTAAAATTTATACCATCCTTTAGATACAATTTTTTTCTGCTTCTAGGTTAGTGGCTATTATAATAACTACAGACACAACAGTTCATTTGCTGACTATTCAAAGTTATAAAGGCACTGATAAAAGTGACTTATGACAGTTTCTCACAGTTATGACTGCTGCAGCATCCCCAAAGTCGTGTGATCAAAATTTAGATGCCTGGCAACTGACCCATATTTATGACGATTGCTGTCTCCCAGGGGCATGCAATTACTTTTTGTAACCTTCAGACAAGCAAAGTCAATGGGGAAACCAGATTCACTTAACAACTTTGTTAATAATTTAACACCTGCAGTGATTCACTTAACAATTGTGACATGAAAAGTCATAAAATGGGGCAAAACTCACTTAACAAATGTTTCACTTAACAACCAAAATTTGGGGCTCAACTTTGGTCATAAGTCAAGTATTAAAAGTTGGAGAAAAACAATATAAATGAATGCAGATTGAACTTTGCTCAGCTCCTTGAAAACAGCTTTCAGTTTGAACTCTGTAGGGGAATCTTGACATTCCATCCTATATTTAGGTTTTGGCTAAATGGGATTTTTTTTAAAAAAAAAAACTCTAAATGGGTTTTTTTCTTAAAAGAACAAAATCTGGGGAATACCTCTCCAAGCATCACACAGCTAGGTTTTATGAGTTCACCTGTTTAAATGAAAAGTGATGGGCAAAGGAAATGGAAAGCCACCCAATTTCAACAGGAGGAACTTTAAAGCAAACAACATTGCCCAAATGGGAAAGGGGCGGGGGGGGGGGATCTCCCTCCTGTATTAATAGAAAGTGTCACTCAGGCATGGTAGTAAATCAGTTCCCATCACAGACTATAGAATCTCTTTCATGGTGCATAGTTTGTGTCCTGCTATAACAAACAATTTCCTCCTGGTCAGACTGTGGCTAGAGTGCTTTTAAAAATGGGTACTGTATCACTGCTGATAGGAAGAATCAATAAACCATTTCTTGGTTAGTAAACAAGCAACAAGCTATCTGGCTCTGGATTCTGCTACTGGTATTAGTTCCCCTTCTGCTGCCTGATGATGCTTAAGCTGGTTATTTCCTGCTTTTGCTTTTGTTGATGTTAGACAAACCTCCCAAAATAGACTTCAGAAGTTATACACAGGGCATGTTAATCTTCAGTGTGCAATCACTGAACAAAATATAGTTGGAAAGAAGAACTTGGACTCCAGTAAATATAAAATTGGCTTCAATGGGGGAAGCACATTGAGGATGGTTGCTAGATTAATAACAGATCCCACCTCTCCTGCTTTCTCTCATTCTACTCCCTTTCTCCCCATCTTTTAGTTAGGGTTGAGTATTTGTATTTTTAATAGCATTTTATTTGTATTGTTTATCGGTGCTGCATCATTTTATCTTTTCAATATTGTAAGCCCCCCACCCCCCGAGTTACCCTGTGGTAATGCAGGAAGCCAATAAATTTAATTAATCAATTAATAAAAAACATTGGTCTGGCATTGAGAAAGTTCGAGCAGAACTGAGGTTAAAATTATATTATTCATAATTTTCTCATTTGGAAGAACCGGAAAATGAATAGTAAGATTCCCAAGTGATCGGCAGGGAGAGAAAAAAAAGTGAAATATGATAGATCTCAGCCCAACAAATTAAAATGACGTTTTGACCAAAAGGCTCCTCCTATCTATTCATGAAAATTGTATCCTTTCTGGCTTACCTCCCCCCCACCCCAAAAAAGTCATTTTTCAGAGACAATTTTCTGCAAGAAAGCAAATAACCAACTTCTAGGTACCTGGATATTGGGATGCACTTGAGTCCTTTGAAGATATTTTTTCAGGGGTTTTAATATTCAAGCTTTTTTGAACTTGCTCCTTCAGTGTAAATGAAGGAGTCCAACCAAAGGTACAAGCTATTACATCTAAATGCAAAGCATGAAATCTACCATTGAGTTGCAGGTACTCCTTTTCCATCAAATATGGAGCAACGGCCCTTGAAATAAAAGATTTAAATACATCTATAATATATATTACAGCTTTGTACATCCCAAGAATTATGGTTTGGTGGTGTTCACGGTTTATCCTACATGAGTTGCATAAATCTACTATATTGTAGCAAGAAGTATAGATAATACTTCTAACTGTAACTCTTGACTATCAACAAGTGGTCATCCAGATATTTGCTGTCAGGGCCTGTTTGTTTGGAAAACAGTGGTGTTGAAAATATTCAGAGATCCTTCCCCAATCCTTCCTGTACAGCAAACAGATTTACAGTACTTAGAACTACCCAGGTATAGAGAATGATGTGGATGTGTCTGAAAAATCTGTTATATAAAGCCTTGATGCTTTGAATTGGTTCCAATCGCTGTGCTAGCAGATGCCACAAATCATAATGTTATCTCTGCATTTCTAGAATGCTCTTTAAGCAGACAGTACAGAGCTAAATTGATGATGATGCTAAATCCTTAATCCCCAAAATGGAAAGTCTGTCCTTTTATTCATAGCAACCTTATATATTGGAGCATTTTGTGTAACTTTTGAGAAAAAGCAATTCTCAAGAAATTAATGAGGGAAACTAATCTGTATCAAGCCTAATACTAACAAATATACTACACCATTTTCTCCTATGCGTCTGGAATCACAGTGGTTGAGGGTTGCTGTGGCTGTGCACTCTTTGGTTCATGCTTAAGTGCATATTAGACCTTGCATCAAATACTGTCCTTAAAGAGGAAACAGGTTTGTATGCAAATTGAAATCCCAATACACTCCTCGTAATACACAGATTCCATCCTATATCTCAAAAGATCTTCACTTTGAAAAGCCATATTCAAAGGGTCAGAAGAAGGTAACTGCTGAAGCAAGAATAAAACTGAAATGTAATTTATACTTATTAATTAAGTTACGAAACTGGGAGTGGGAACCCACCACTGGTTTGATTGCTGATGAGTATATGGATGGTTCAAACAATTCTTGATGACTACATGGATATATTCATATAGTTTTCTTGACAATACAGAAGAGATTTTCCTTTGCATCTTTTCAGAATGTTTCTTCAAGTTCCCAATCTAGTTCATTTGATCTGATTTTCCATAAATTTAATATTTTCCTGTTTCCTTTGAAATTTGGTGGCAATTTGGGGGAAGGGGCTGTTTATGAGCCACATCCAACTTTCAGGGATGCATACATTACATGTTACCAGGGAATCTCAGATGTTAACAAATCCTCTTATATAGCTACTATTCTATGGAAAGAAATTGTTTATGTAAAAGGCCCCATTTTACAACTCTTTTTGCCACATTTCTTAAGTGAATCACTGAATTTGTTAAATTAGTAACATGGTGGTTATGTGAGTTCCCCACTGTCTTTGCTTATCAGAAAGTTGCAAAAGTTGATCACATGACCCCAGGACACTGCAGCCATCATAAATAGGAACCACTTTTCAAGCATCTAAGTGTAAAACAGGTGACCATGTGGATGATGCAATGGTCAGAAGTGTGAAAAATGCTCACTATTTTCAGTACCATTGTAACTTCAAACTGTCACTAAATGAACTGTTGTACGTCAAGGACTACTTGTATATGCAGCTTTGCACAAGTAGAAATTTCTACATGCATAAACCAAATGTATAGAAGAGAGGAGCATGAATCGTGCCTACAGTACTAATATGCACTTTGATGGTAACAATTTTAAAGTCTATTCCCTACCCAAAAGGGGAATGTAACACACACACACATCACACACACACATATGGCAACAGTTCAATCCCCCAAACAGGTCCTCCAAAAGCCCCCTGTAGCACAGGTCTGGGTTCCAAGCTCTGAACAATAAGAGTCACTGGGTAACCAAATCCAAAGGGCACACACAAAAACCAGGAAAGTAGTCCAGTAGTCAAACAGGCAGGAAACAGACAGGAAACATGGCACACGAGGCACCGAACCTGGCACTTTGCTCCAGCAACACTCAAGTCCTCAGAGTGGGGTTAAGTAGGCAATACTGGTACAGCCCTTCATGAAAGGTGAGATTGCATCACCATGAGTAGTCTAACTGACCAGCACTGTGCATGACTCCACTCTGCTCTATGTATCCTTGGATCAGGAGGAGGTGTGACCTTCACCTCCCTCTCATTACTGCTCCTGCCTCACCTGGAACCTCCTGGCCATCTTATTGCAGCTTGTGGCTCACCTCACTCAGCCTCAACCTGTCTGATCCCATCAATCCCGCTCATGCTGCTGCATCAGGCTGACCCTGACCAATACTTGGTTCCACACTGCAAAAAAGTCAATGTTTTCTGTGTCTTGACAAGCAATCATCTAGATTTTTGTAGTTCAGAGCTTGGTATGGCAGACCAATTCTAGGCCCTTAGCAGCTATCAGAGGAGGGTTGCTCCCGGTTCGGACCGGTTCGGGAGAACCAGTTGTGGTAATTGGGCATGCGTCAGCAAACCAGTAGTGAAGGCTGGCTGGCCACACCCCCGAACCGGCTCACTCCGATGCTCGCCCTGCCTCGTCTTCCCACGTACATCCACACAACTGCCTCCTAGTGCCTACACACAGGTAAGCAGCATCGGCCGCTCAGGGAGCCCCAAAGCTTCACAACCACCACCTCCTAAGTGGGATTGAGCTTCCCTGCCTCCTCGATGCACGGAGGCAGGAGGCAGCGGTTTCGTTTGCTGTCTGCGAGCTCCGGGGGGTGGGGGGAGAACAGCTAAGCGAGCATGCCAGGATCTGCTGGCTGCCTCTAATCTTCAGTTTTCTCATGAGTAGGATTACTCATGAGCAGAGTGCTCAGCAGCCAGCAGATTGCTGGCTTGCTCGCTCAACTGCTGCTCCCCGCCCCCCGCCTGGAGCTCGCAGCCAGCAAACAAAACCAAGCACTCTTCATTCCCTCCAGCTCTCCTGCTCAGCACAGCTCAGGTTGCTGCTTTACTTGGCCTTTTTTTAAAAAAAAAAGTTTTACAGTATATTTTATTTCGCATCTTTCGGGTGCGCTTCAAGATTTTGACGACCATCTTTAAAGCGCTCCATGGCTCGGGGCCTAGTTATATGCGAGACCGTCTCCTGCCCCATACATCCCTTCGGCCGATCCGCTCCCACAGAGTTGGCCTTCTCAGGGTTCCGTCAGCCGGGCAATGCCGTCTGGCGATACCCAGGGGAAGGGCCTTCTCTGTGGCGGGCCCTGCCCTTTGGAACGACCTACCCGCTGAATTGCGTACCATCACGGACCTCCGTCTCTTCCGCCAGTGTCTAAAGACACATCTTTTTCAGCAAGCCGGCCTAGCCTAACCCTCCCGTCGAGACTATTTAGATAGTTTTAAATTGGGGGTTTTAATTTGATTTTAGCATAGGATTATAATTTAATTTAATATATTTTTAATTTTTTTTTATTTATTGTATTGTTTTTGTATGCTTTTAAATCCCTGTGCGCCGCCCTGGGTCCTTGTGGAGAAGGGCGGGATATAAATGTGACAAATAAATAAATAAATAAATAAATCTCCAATCTGAAGCATAAATTTGCCAAGCCACGCCCACAAAATAAGCCATGCGCACAGAACCAGTAGTAAAAAAAATTGAAACCCGCCCCTGGCAGCTATAGTAAAAGAGTGGCCAATATACTGTAGAAGGAGGGAAGAAGGGAGGAAAATAGTTGTCACATCTGCTCTCAATCCTGAATCAGATGACTCAGGGTCCCCAACCCCGGACCATAGCCACTACATGGGAAGCGGGCCAGCACACATGCACAGGCTAGTTCCCTTCTCTCTCTCCCCAGCCCCACTCCAGGCCACATAGCCATAAAGGCTGGGACGACTAAGCTGTAACATATTCATATTCTTACAATTATGGCTGTTTTTATGTGTGGGTATTTTAACTGGTTTTAAATATTGTGTTTGCCTTATTATATTCACATGCATATATCAGATGTGCATGTATATGTATGTATAGATAGAGGTATCCCCTTTATTTAGTAAATCATTCAGATTACTTTTTGCTGATAATCAGGGTCAGGTCCTTAATGTTCTCTGAGCTTAATTGTATTCTTGCAGCTGTTTTATTACCCAACTAGGTAACATCATGTGATAATGAAATGTTTGGAAAGAATACAGTCAAGCTCAGACAGCCCCAAGGACCCTAAAGATCAACCTGAGCTACAAATATTCTCTTCTATTGATATAAAATGTAAATACATAATTAAGCCTGCTTTATGATTGATGACCCTCGGTTGAGTAGATAATTGGAAAGAAAGAAAGCATAACTTTCTCAGACAAAATTCAGTATGAGCTTAGTTGTTTTCTTGCAGACATTTCATTACCAAACTAGATAACATCATCAGAGCTAGTTATGATGATATTTACATAGTTTGGTAATGAAACAACTGCAAGAAAAGAATCCAGCTCAGAGACCAGCCAAGGACTCCGCAAACCCCGAGCTACAAATATTCTTTTCTATCCATAAAATTCCATATCTATAGCCTTAAATGCTTTAGTGATAAAAGACAAGAAGGAACAGATTTTTTTTTTTATCTTTCAAATTAAACTCTTGCTTTGTAGACTCTTGCTTTTGGGTTCAATACAATACAATAGCAGAGTTGGAAGGGACCTTGTAGGTCTTCTAGTCCAACCCCCTGCGTGGGCAGGAACCTTATACCATTTCACACAAATGGCTATCTAACATCTTTTTAAAGACTTCCAGGATTGGGGCATTCACAACTTCTGGAGGCAAGCTGTTCCAGAGGTTAATTGTTCTAACTGTCAGGAAATTTCTCCTTAGTTCTAAGTTGCTTCTCTCCTTGATTAGTTTCCACCCATTGCTTCTTGTCCTGCCCCCAGGTGCCTTGGAGAATAGTTTGACTCCCTCTTCTTTGTGGCACCCTCTGAGATATCGGAACACTGCTATCATGTCTCCCCTGGTCCTTCTCTTCATAAAACTAGACATACCCAGCTCCTGCAGCCTTTCTTCATATGTTTTAGTCTCCAGTTCCCTAATCATCTTGGTTGCTCTTCTCTGCACTCTTTCCAGAGTCTCCACGTCTTTTCTACATCGTGGCGACCAAAACTGTATGCAGTATTCCAAGTGTGGCCTTACCAAGGCACTATACAGTGGCATTAACACTTCACGCGGTCTAGATTCTATCCCTCTGTTGATGCAGCCTAGAACTGTGTTGGCTTTTTTGGCAGCTGCTGCACACTGCTGGCTCATATTTAAATGGTTGTCCACTAGGATTCCAAGATCCCTCTCACAGTTGCTACTATTGAGCAAGGTACCACCTATATTGTACTTGTGCATCTGGTTTTTCTTGCCTATATGTAGGACTTTACTTTTTTCACAATTGAATTTCATTTTCAAACAGCTAGGAAACTGGGAAGAGGTGACAATGCTTTTTCTTGAAATACAAGCACCTGCCTTTAGAAACACTGGTGTTTTTTCTCACAACACTGAGCACAATGCAGTCTGTTCCCTGGCACAGTTGCTGTTTTCCCAACACCTGGTGTTAAGCAGCTCGTGATATTCAATCTTATTAAACACCGCAGAACAGGTGCTCCTTAGAAAAAAGACGTGGACAAATTTCATTACTGATCCCAAGGGCTTTATTTAAAGAGTCTTGTAATTTTACACTTTTTATTTGAATCCGGTGGTAGATACCCAACAAAGAACTCATTAGTATTCAAATTTGAACATGTCAAAAATGTCAAATCTGGGGACATGTTTGCTTATTATATATATGAGGGTGGTGCTTCTGTATCTATATACATGAGAGAGCAAACATTTTTTTTCTGTTGATGCTAATTTGTCTAGAGTAATCAGTCAAGGAACTGTCAGTAGAGCCAAAGTCAAAAGAGGGCAGGGGTATTAATTCCTTCTCTCGACACCCTGACAGACTTCTCTCAGCAAATCTTAGAACTGAGAGTGGTGCAAGCAAGGATCTTGAGATAGGTTTACTGCAAAACACAATGATGCTGTTTTTGAATAACTTCAGTGCCTGCTAAGTATTAAATGCAAGCCCTATTTATATTGTCATAAAGCTTAAAAAATGATTTCCCACCTTTTCTCCCTGTCTAACCTTGGTGAATAAATAAATAAAATTGCATCACTAGAGGAGACAGTGTAGAGCACAAAATATGGTCAATTCCTATACAGCTTCCATAGTCCAGAACCCAATCTGTTCAAGAGAAAAAGGGCAATATAAAAGGAAAGGGATCCAAAATGTACTTACAACAAACAGCTGGTGGGGGAGGGGTATGGAATCTGGATAACTATAGAACTTTTCCAAGAGATAAATTTTCATTGAGATTTACACATTTGCCGATTTTCTTGCAATTGTTCTTAAGGGATTCCTGTTCCCTGTTGAGAATGCTATGATCACCCTATTCCCCAAATCTGACTCCTTCTAGAGCTGAAAATATCAATTTTATTATTTATAGATAGATTGGAGCCATGGTAGCATGGTGGTTAGAGTTGAGTACTGCAGGCTAATTATGCTGACTGCCGACTGCCAACAGTTTGGTAGTTTGATTCTGACTGGCTCAAGATTAATTCAGCCTTCCATCCTTCCGAGGTAGGTAAAATGAGGACCCAAATTGTTGGGGGCCATATGCTGACTCTGTAAACTGCTTAGAGAGGGCTGTAAAGCACCGTGAAGTGGCATATAAGTCTCAATGCTATTTCTGTTATTAAATTTATACTGCTACCAAATTGGAAAGATGATACTGAGGCCTAATGTGGGGCTAGTCAAGATACCTGAATTTGTATGGGTACCACAAATGGAACTATCAAAGAAGGTGTGGCACAGAGATGTTGTTTGCTGCTTCAGATGATTTGTTTCTAAATTGACTCTCTAATGCAGTGTTTCTCAACCTTGGTAACTTTAAGATGTCTGGGCTTTAAGTTCCAGAATTCCCCAACCAGCATTAAAACTATTAAAGTTGAGAAACACTGCTGCAGTGAATCAGATATTCCAGTCTGGCTTTCCTGCACTATGAATGCACTATACATTCTACCTCAAAATCATCCTTCCTCCTCTCTGCGATCAAAGGATTGCCAACAGCACGAAGGTGTTCAGGAATCAGGTGAGAATGGGGAAAATAACATTTAATGATTTTACTCTTTCAGAAGTTGTGGATAAATAAATGATGCAATAAATTTAGTAGTGAGCCAAATTTGATCCCCAACAACAGTTGGGAGGTTGATGATAGTACAAAGCCTGGGCAAAATCAAGTTATTCCTAGAAGAGTTCTTGCACCACCTGATATTCCTAAAGAAAGGTGGGGGCGGGATTAAAGAATAAGGAAGGATGGGGACGTATCAGATAGGTAGGTTCGGTAATTAACTGAGGCCTGTAACAGTGACATGCAGTTCAATAATCAGTTAGACTTCTACTTATGACCAGTTATTTAATGATGGTTTGAAGTTATAATGCATCGGAAAAAGGGAACTTATGATCTACTTGCAAAGTTATGATGATCATTGACTCCATGGTCACATGACTGCACTTTAGTGGTCAGTAACACAGCTGCATTTACCACTGTTTGCAGTATCCCACAGTCACATGGCTCTTTTTAGGACAGCTTTGCTCAAAACACACATTTCCAGTTTTCAGCAAAACCATGCCATAGTGAAGAGTGGGTTTGCTTAACAATAGTTTACAATGACTGTTGTTAAGTACATTCATAACATTATGACAGTCATAACTTGAGGATTACATTCAAATGTGAACTCACCCATTAGCAATAGTTCAACCAGCCGCCTTGCTGATAGCTTATGTGGCAATAAAGGTATTGATCCATGGTGGTATTTGTTCATTCAATTGAATTTAGAGTGATACACTCTTGGGGGGAAAATGTTGATAATGGCCAGTTGGCTTCTAGGCCCTTGACAGATGGCATGGAAGGTCAGTAATAAAATCCACAGGAAATCATATCCTAAAGCAGCTTCCATGGGAATGGAATAGTTCATCTGGCTTAAAGGTTAAAGACTTGGCATGCCAATAGACTCAAAGCCACCAAGAGTTCTAGAACAGAAAGTGGATGCTAACCCCAAGTCTAACCCTAATCTTGACCCACGGTGGTGCAGTGGTTAGAGTGCAGTACTGCAGGCTACTTCTGCTGGCTGCTGACTGCCTGCAATTTGACAGTTCAAATCTCACCAGGCTCAAGGTTGATTCAGCCTTCCATCCTTCTGAGGTGGATAAAGGAGGACTCCGATTGTGGGGGGAAATATGCTGATGCTATAAACTGCTTAAAGAGGGCTGTAAAGCACTGTAAAGTGATATATAAGTCTAAGTGTTATTGCTATTGCTAATCTCCAACTGGACAGCTATTATTTTAGAGCCATAAAAAATCTCTGTCAGCAAAGGAGAGTGTATAATAAGCTACAATAGTACAATTCTCTCAATTTCTAAGAAAAAGGGGAGGACTTCTCAGGTCAAATTTCAGCCACTGTTATGCTTGGCAATCTGAGTAGTGTAACTTCCAGAGTCTCACAGACTGAACCTGATATCAAGTATGTGGGATGAAGTTCTCAGGTTGCAAGACAGAGAGTAGAGAGAAGAGAAGTGGCAATATATTCAGCTTTGCATGGAAGAATATAAGCAATTGTGCCTCACTGGGTGAATCTGTGAGTTTATTATGTTCCACATTCTTGGTCTTCAGAAGGATGTGAATTTCTTTGCAACAAGTTTTAGCAGTATTAAAAAGTTGCCAAGAGTCATGTGGGTTCTTTTGGAGAGAGAGAGAGAGTGTGTGTGTGTGTGTGTGTGTTCTGCCTGTAGCAACCATCTATTTAAAAAGGTACCAGGCAGACCCCCCCCCCTTTTTTTTAAAAAAAAAAAGACTTGTTTGAGTAAAAGGCTTGTTGAGCATTGGAATCTCACTCTCCTTTCCTAGTAAACAAGTTAAAGGCTTTGTGTGAGCTGCAAAGCTGGCAATAAAACTGAAAAGCCCAAGAACCATTTCACCTCCTTGATAATTTGGTGGGATGGGTTACTAGGAATAAATACATTCTACTTTGGATGCCCTCAGAAAAGATGTGGTACTCAGATAATCCAAAAGAAGGCAAATCAATAACAAATTTCTCTAAATTAGCAAGCAAGCTGTTGGCACCATTGCTCAATCACAGCTTAGACCTGCTTAGTAGATATACAGAAACTTTGAAATAAACTAATATTCATTCTAATAAAGCTATTGGATAAAAGTATAATATATTGTGGCTGTCTATGCAGATTCTCAGTCATTTTAGAACATGGTTGTCCCAAAGGTGCTTTTTCAAAGGCATCTGGACTTTTCCTTCAAGATGTTTCGCTTCTCATCCAAGAAGCTTCTTCAGAACTCTTTGCAACATCCTGGAATCATATGACTTTTTAGGACAGCTTTGCTGAAAACTGCCACTTCGCATTTTCAGCAAAACCATGCCGCAGCAAACAATGGGTTGAAGGAAAACTGAAGAAGATTCTTGAATGAGAAGCAAAACGTCTTCAAGAGAAAAAAAAACAAGGTCCAATTGCCTTTAAAAAAGCACATTTGTTTATGTTGTGAAAAAATATGATTCATAACTCTCAGGAAAATTGATAGCGTATTAACAAAATCACAAAGCCAATATTCTGTCTTTAAACTTTCTAAGAAATGCATATCAAAGGCAGTTAAATATTCATTCTCTCGCTTCATCCAAGTCAGGTTGTGGGTCTCTGAGTTCTAAATCTCAGAAAGAGATTTAGAAAATGAGCTTTCTGTAGGCATTCTAAAAGTTCAAAAATATTTTAGTACAGACTGGGGGTGCCAAGCAGTGAAGCTCCCTCTCTATAGGCATCATTTCTTACAGATCTAAACATATTGGAACTTTTGCATACGGGCTTTGAAATTTGACTTCAAATTAGCCTTTCCACGGTTATCCATTCCAGATTTAAATTGTAAGTGGAAATAATTGTATTATAAGGAGGGCTGCCAGTGTTTTCTCCCCTTCCACAATCACTTCATTCTACTGCTATAAAATATATGACTTTGCTTTTATCAATTACTGTCTATCAGAAGCAGGAGAAAACATAATGGAGAAATGTTATGCTCTGGGTGAAGAATGAAGGCAAAGCCTGAGTGACTTCTAACAGCTCTTTATTCAATACTGGCTGTGAGGCAACTCTCTCTCCTTGGCTGACACTGCTCCTTTTATAGGGAAGCTGATCAGCCTGTAACCAATCAGGAGAGAGTATTTTCCCGCTCCATGAGAGGACCAGACTGAGAACTTCAACTGACAACTATATGCAATACATAACAAGAAATATTTGTACCACCTGTCTTTTCATAGTACAAAACTACTGTATCCACCTCGTTTGATTTCATTTTTAATGCTCAGGCTCCAAAAGGATTGTAAAGTTCAATTGAGGTGCACCACCATGACAGAAAAATTAGACTCTTTGCACATTGGTCACATCTTTTTAGTAAAGTCTAAAGAGGAAATATTGGGCATATGTGTCTGTACATATGAGAGAGAAATACATTCAAAATTCAAATTTCAAATTAAGATTTATTAACCGCACCCTCTCCCCACAGGGACCCGGGGCGGTGCACAGGCATAATTAAAAACAATATACAAAATACAAACATTACTTAAAATAAAATTAAATAAATCTACCCATGCTAAAAATATATAATTAAAACCCATTAAAATTTGTAATTAAAAGACAGAGAGAACTATTCAAGGCCGGCCAGTCGAAAGAGATGGGTCTTCAATTTTACCCGGAAGGAGCGGAGGTCGGTGGTCGTTCTAATATCAGGACTCAAAAACATGATTTTTGAGTCTCAGCTCATTTCTTTTTAAGAAATTTTTAAGATAATGTATATGAATTCTTAACCAATTCTATTATCAAAAAAGTATTCAACTAACAATTAACAATGTAATTGTTAATTTCTTTAAGTTAGAGGGGTTGTTTGAAACATGAACATTTACATTTTTTGGAAAGACAGTACACATGTACAGTCATCAGTGGGACGCCTCTGTCTCCTGGTATCCGTTTTTTTTTTTAAAGGATCAAGCAAATGTTCTTTTCAGCACCATCCATTATCTGCGTATGGAATATCACACTGTTGGCATTGACTCAGCACAGCCTAAGTTTAGAGCTAAAAGAAAACCTGACGGCTTCTGAATTATTTGGAAAGAATCCAGAACAGACAGAAAATGCCTCAGATGGATTTGCTCTCCTTTGTACAAGTTGTATATGGCTTGGAATGTCTGGATAAATCTATATCACACTCCTAGCAATCCAAGAAGATAGGAGTACAATTCCATTTTTAAATGAAATGATCCTTTGATAACCAAATATTATAACTATGAAGCTTGTGGATATGATAAACTATAAACTATCTCGTTTTCTCCATGTGATTGAGTCCATTTTTTCCTGGCTAGCAAAAAAGTAGGGGCCACACTGCTCAATTTATTGGGACTATTGTGCCCCTAGAAATGATCAGAATCAGCAAACAGTTAAACAATCCTAACTGGGTTAGTTGGTTGTACTTCCGTCCCAAGCTTTCTGAAGGTAGCTAGCTAGTCAGATATTTTTCCATCTGATTTAGAGATATTCACTGCAATGGGCTTCTTTTTCCGTTGTGTGACTAGGCAGTTAAAAGATTTGATGGTCTAAGGGGGAAAAACTCTTTGAATACCCATATCAATTACTTGGGAATTAATGTCATTAATTATCAATTGCCATAGTTATTGTAGAATGTCTGCAGTGCATGTATGCAATAGTTGGTATTTATACATATCTAACCATGCATACTTTTTTAGGGAGATGATGCTTAGTTCTAGTGGCAAGCATCATGGTACATGTGCCAAAATTACCCCTGAATTCATGCTGGGCTTTCAGGGTAGATACTGTATGGGGCTAGTAATCCTAGCTTATTTAAAATATCTGTAAAAAATCGAGCACAGCAAAAAAACCTGGAAGCAAGAAAATCTACAATATACACATCAGGAGTGATGAAACCAATAACTGTTTGTATAATGCCTAGACAGAATAACTATTATCCTACATACAGCATTGGCTTTGAAGAGCTTACCTGTTAAACATAGTTGGCCTTCACACTAATCCTATGCAATCCAAGACATGCAGTGTATGTCATTCTGAAAACCTACAACTATATTTCTGTCAGCCCCTTTAGACTACTTTCAAAATTGCTATGTTACGCACTTTCCCATCAGCAACTGACAAAATGCTGTAGTTCAGCTGTATTAAAACAATAACATACTAAAAATAGTAGAAATGATGTTAGACAATCAATTTTGTATTATTAATTGCCCAAAATTGTTCAGATTGGATCAGATCTTGTGGTTTGGGCCTGCAATGATTGGCAGGTAGCATGTATTTTGGAATAGGGAAAGAAGGAAATTATGTTGTAAACTGCCCAGAGTAAGTAAGATGGGTGGGGGAAGGAAGGAAGGAAGGCCGTGGAAGAAAGGGGAAATTATATAAGGAACAAGTATTTAGGTACTTGTTTCTAATAAATAACAGCAGAAATAGTCAGAGGCACAGTGGCGGGTTTCAAAAATTTTTAGAACCTCTTCTGTAGGTGTGGCCTGTTTTGTGGGAGTGGCTTGCTGGCCATGTGACCAGGTAGGAGTGGCTTGGCAGTCATGTGACTGGGTGGGCATGGTCAACTTGTAAAATGTGGTGAAACTGAACAACACTGTTGCTTAGCAACCAAAATGTTGACTCAGAAACTCTGACATTTGAAGCACGCAAGTCTTAAAGCTGTCAAGCTACAAGACCCTTGCACCCCTAACCCTTTAGAAAAAAACCCCCAGGGATGTTCAAACTTGACAGCTTTAAGACTTGTGGACTTCAACTCCCAGAATTCCTCCTCTCGCTCTTCATCTTGATGATGTGTGGACGGGCGGGGGGAAGGAGCTGGAACCGGTTCTAAATGACACTGTAGATTTGTAGAAGAGGTTAGAACTGGCAGGAACCCACCCCTACAGAGGTTGTATGCTGCTGATTCACACCAGTTTGGGCGAACTGGTAGTGGCAGCGGCGCGAGGCTCCATCCACCTACCCAGATGACATCATGGACCTTCTGCACATGCGCTCCTGCTACCAAACTGGTAGTAAAGAAAATAGGATACCATTACTGACTACAGTCTGGGTGCTACTTTTACAGGGGGCATTGGAGTGATCGTTGTAGAAACAAAATGCTGTAGTCCAGCAGGGCTGTTCTTGCAGTCTTATGATCATTAAAGAAAAAATCATTTTGAAGTTTAGCTTATTTCAACAACTATATAATCATGCTGATTTTATTTCTCTGTCACTAATTTGTAAGCTATTTCAGGGTTTTTTTCTTTTTGATTTTTCAATCTAAGATTTGCTGGTAGTCTAGGTATGCCCAACAAATTGAAAAGCTTTTACAATCTTCAACTGGTAACTAACCAGTTACCAGTTACATCCACTGGAAAATAGAACTTTTATTATTATTTAGATTTGTATACCACCTGATTCCCAATAGCTCTCTGGTTTCTGAAACTAGATTATAAACATTTGCTATATGTTACAATTGTTTTCTAATTCTGTAAGCATATTTTAATTAAAATGCCTCATGCTGTCTGTATATTCCTTAGTATGCAAACCAATAAATTCAGATCTGAAGAGTTATTAAAGAAAGTAATACATTTGCTAGAGGTTTGAGAAGATAATGGAACCTCGGCTGAATTAAATTAACAAATTACAGTGTAATATTGATTGGTGGCACTCTGGGTTTCAGAATATAGAATAACAGAGTTGAAAGGCGATGTTCCAGATCAACTTGCTGCTCAAACAGGAAATTCTATTCCATTTCAAACAAACGGTTGTCCATTGTCTTCTTAAAAACCTTCAGTGTTGGAGCACCACAATTTCTGGAAGCAATCCATTCCACTGAATAACTGTTGTAACTGCCAGGGAATAGCTTCTTAGTTCTAGGTTGGTTCTCTCCTTGATTAGTTTACATCCACTGGAAAATAGATTGATATTTGTGGCAGTCCCTTAGATATCAGAACATTGCTATCATGTCACCCCTTATCCTTCTTCTCATTAAGCTACTGTAGATACCCAGTTCCTTCAACCTTTCTTCATGTTTCAGCCTCCAGCTCATTATCATCTTTGTTGCTCCTCTCTGCACTTTTTCTAGAGGATCAGATCTTATTTTGACCTTGACTTCAACCAAGAATAATTGAGAGTTTTCAAAAAAGTAAAGTACTGAAATAGAGAGGCAGGGTTGCTGCTCTTAAAGCAGCTAAGTGGCAATAGAATGGTAAGGAACAATTTATTTCAGGAATGATTTCAGGTGTTTAAGTTGGAAGTGTAGCTGAGCATAAATGGAACCTCCCCCCTTCAAAAAAAAATCCAATGAAATGTTGTTACTAGGAGAAGAGGAGCTGGCCAGATAAGGCAAAGGAAAGGATAAACAGGAGAAAAAGGCATTGAGGGCCCTGCTCAGAGGTACAGACCAGTGTCTTTCCAGCAACTGAAATGCTTGATCCACCACCATGCTCTGCTGCAATATGTAGATTTATATCTTATTCAGAATCAACTACCCAGAAATCTAAACTCATTTTCAACAAAAAGGAAAATGCTCAACCTCTGGGAGAAGTTTGATGAAGAGAAGGACCAGGGGAGACATGATAGCAGTGTTCCGATATCTCAGAGGGTGCCACAAAGAAGAGGGAGTCAAACTTTTCTCCAAGGCACCTGGGGGCAGGACAAGAAGCAATGGGTGGAAACTAACCAAGGAGAGAAGCAACTTAGAATTAAGGAGAAATTTCCTGACAGTAAGAACAATTAACCTCTGGAACAGCTTGCCTCCAGCAGTTGTGAATGCCCCAACCCTGGAAGTCTTTAAAAGAAATTGGCCTCTGAAGAGCTGCTGGTGCGTTGTTTAAAATTATGTGTGTTTAATTGTTTTGAATCCTCTGTCCCCCTAAATAAATCTTGACTGAAGTGGAAGATTTATAGGAGAAAGGGCCGCCAATCTTTCACTTATATATCTTATTCCATAAGACCAAGAGAACTATAGTCTTGGACTTTCTAAAAAACATTGCACAGAAAAATTCTGTTTTGATCCATGATTTCTGTATCTTGGTGATGATAGTAGAATTTCCCAACCCCATCCTACTGCAAATCCATAAGAGTGATTGGTCAATGTTTCGTTTGCTGATGGATGAGTTTGAGTGATTGGATGAAGGATGGCAGAGAATCCTATTAATCAGTGATGGCATCTCAGTTTATAGCAACATATTTTCTTCCCAACTGAGGTACAAGAGGAAAGTTCATAGAATGGCCTTAGAATAGCTATTTCTTTTCATCTAGATAGAAAATGTCACACTGCATAATTGCAGGTGCTTTCTGGATGTTATGGACTTTATATCCCATCATCAGCCAACGTTGGCTATGATAAAGAATTATTTGAGGTGCAGTTTGAAATACCTGGAGGCTCCAGGTTGCTGAATCTTCTGTTACATTATTTTAACACTGTACCATTTTAAAAAGGGAACATATCAGTCAGGTCAAAGGAGCCATTGCTAAGTAACCAAACTATTTCAGGACGCTTCAGACCAGTACTCTTGGTAAGGTAAATCATACAGAATAATTGATTTTCACCCACTGTCACTTCTCATTTTCATGGACATTCTTCCATTTTATCCTGGGGCTAAAAATAATTAAAAGTCATTGGGTTTGGGTGAGTCAAGGCAAGAAGGGAGTCCTCCTGCTTTGAAAAAGGAAATCTGATCCCTGTTGTGTGCAGCTGGTGAGAGTCTATCAGTCATGAGCACAGCATGTGCGAAAACTTTTTACTCACACTTCCTGGAACATCTATGGCTAAAGAAATGCATATTTTTATTCAATTTATATTTTTCATATGCCTGATGCTCACTGCTATATTTTTGCCTGCCTGTGCACCTGTTTCAGATTTAGTCAAATGTTAGTTACACCAGTATCCTGTCCAGTGTTGGGTTCCCGATCACGGTGCAACGGGGCCAGGCATCCACCACATGGTGTGTGCGTAATTATTGCCTGTGACACTCCGCGACGCCTCTGTGATGCCTCCATAACGCCTCCGTGATACCTCTGTGACGCCTCTGTGATGCTGCAGCTGCTCGTTGGAGCATCACGCAGGCGCTGTACGCTCCATGCGTGTGTGCGGAAGTCCCAAAAACTTCAAATACCAGTAAGGAACACGGGTGGGCGGGTGGGGCCTCCAGAAGAGCACCATTCTGGAATGGTACCTAGTGCTCCCAGCAGGCACCGCTACGCCCGTACCGGAGCACACCAGTCGTAACCCACCACTGATCCTGTCCTAAATGAAGAGATATTCCTCCTCTGTGATCCTGGCCCCAGCATCACTTTTCAGACAGACTGTGTGTGCAAGTGTCCAGCTTGTGTGCATTTGTTAAATGACAATTGTGTGCAATCAAAGCACCCCAACTACAAAGTTTTTATGTCCAAGTTTAGATGACCCCTTACTGCCCTTGGAATTTGAAGATGTTTTTTAAGAAGCAATAGAATTCAGACAGAAAGGATGTAAAAGTCTCTTCGAGCTAGCCTCATTCTCTTTTCATTTCTTAAAATCAAAGCTATTAATTCTTTGAGGGATTCATTTAGCCTTTTAAATGTAGGTCTCATCATCTAAAAATATAAATGTGATGACCACATTATAGAAAATATATCTTTGATGAAAACCAATCCATCAGAGAGCTTGGAAGTGCTAGGATCTCCATCAGGTATATACTTAGTTACAAATTTGGGTTAGTTCCTAAGCTGTATAGAAAAATGGGATGTAGAATGTCCATGATTCTGACTTTTAGATTTACTTATTTTCATTCATTATTTCAGTTAATATCTTCCAAGAGCAAAATGAGCATCCATATTCCTCTTCCTTGATTTTTTCCTCATAGCAATTTTGTGAAGTAAAGGGGGATGAGAAATAAGGACTGGCCCAAATTCACCTAGTGAGCTTTGGTGTCTGAGAATAAATTTGGCTTTGGATCTTTCAAGTCCAGATTCAATTTACCATCCATATTCCAATATCATAGCAATCTTCAAAATCTAAAGGCAGACTGTAGAAAAATCTCATTTTCTCTTTCTTTTCTAATTCTCTTTCAGAATTAGTATTCCAAAAGGTAGCTCCTTTGAAGATCACGATCTCAGGGAATCCATTACTTTCAATAGGAATGCGCGCACACACACACACACACACACACACACACACACACACACACGTGTGTGTGTGTGGGAGAAAGAGAGAGAAAGAGAAAGAGAGAAAGGGAGAGAGATGTTAATAGACATCTATGCAAATCGATCTGTGTGGCAAATAGAGTAACTTTTAACTTTAGAATCTATAGGGGAATATTTTTTACTTTCAAAGTAATGGATATTTTTATATATTCATCATAATCATAATCTATTTGAAGGAACAGTTTCCTTCTTGATTAAAACAATAGTATAACCCATATGCAACAGCTGGACTTAACTAAAATGAAACTTAATACAATAATGCTGCCAAATACAAGCCATTACTTTATTTTCAGGTAACATCAGCCTAGTCAATATCTAACATCAGATGCCGAAACAAATCCAGAATGTTTTTCAGAACATAAAGAATGACATCCAGATCCTGTTGGACCTTAAGTGAGGATGTCAAATATTCACCCAATTTCCTAAATCATAATTTTCAGAAGAGAAATGTGCACAGTTCTCTAATAAATTTTGTGTTGAACTTGATAGACCATTTGCCTAACCCATCATAGGACTTCCTATATATAGAAAATACACCCAAATTTTAAAGAGCTGCATAACTTTTTGAATGTGTTCAAATTGCATCTCTTCATGCATGACATTTCTTGAGCTAGATCATAGCTATTTTCAAGCTTCTGCCTGCTGTGTAGTCAATCAGTGCATTTCTTTAAAACATCTATCAATATCAGATAAATGTGTGTCTCTTTGAAATAAACATGTATCTGCTTTCAGATACATTAAGTACAAATGTGTTACTGAGCTGCTGGAGGCAAAACAATAAGCATGCGTGAGATGTGACCTTTTGTGAAGCAATCCCAGGGGAGGATGCAGTCACACAATCTTACACCAACACATATCAGCTTAATACAGGAATATAATGCAGGGCCTTGGTTTTAAAATAGCAAAGCACATTGAACCCTTGAATTCTGGGTCATTTTACTCCAGCAAATCTTTATAGGACAGAACTTAAACAATACCAGGACATCAGTATTATATGCATTACACAAATACTGTAACATAATTCTATGCTTAATGAATTAGAAACATATTTATTTGCTAAATATAGCCATGTAGTCATAAACTATGCTTAATTCCCGAATGTTTGTGATTTTGTTCTTGTACAAATGACTATAGGAGGATTCTCATCTGACCACTGCAGGGATAAAAGTAAAAGGAGGGAGGACAGCTTTCAATCCAATGAAAGAATATTAAATGAAAGTACTCCCTGTCTCACATGTAGACAACTTTGATATCGGGTCCTACACCCCAAATTGCTAGTGATAGCATGTAACATTGCCAGAACCATGTTTTCCCTCTGTAGTGCGAAAGAAACACAAAGATCTATATTGGAAAAGATCAGTACTTCCTTCAAAGGACAGTTGACCTTTCATGTTGTCCTCTGATAAGGTGATTCTCTTTCTCACTTATCACATAAACAAAAGTGACAAAGATAAGAGGCACAGGAAGAGCAATGAATGATAGAGAAAAAAAACATAGTAAGGGGAACTGGGACCCTCAAAAGCTAAATTAGATTTGTAAACTGGGAGACCCCAAGTTTGGTGTATAATCAGTGGTGGTGGTGTCAAATAATTTAACAACCAGTTCTCTGCCCTAATGATTTCTTCAACAACCAGTTCACAAAACTGCTCAGAAACCTAACAACCACTTCTCCCGAAGTGGTGTGAACTGGCTGAATGCCACCATTGTTAGTGATGTCTTAAGGAATGTATACTATTCTCTATATCTGGGAGTTGTTCTCTGAGATGTTGAGATGAGATGCCAAGAGGATTCTCATTTTTATTGCTCTTATTACTCAAGTAATAAAGTTGTCAATATCCATGAACATTGTCTGGATTCAATAGTGGACTGCATGAGGTGAGCATAATGAAGTTAAGCCCAGATGAGACAAAAGCCAGCAGGAAGCTGACAAGGAGATTAGAGTTCAAATAATTATAGAAATGATAGTTTCTCCTAAAAAGCTAAGGATCATAGCTAAGGAGTTGTGCTTGAGAAGGATTATTTTTGAGCAGCAGCATCCAGAATGATCTCACTTCACACCGTTCTTAGAAAATCTGCACTTGCAGCTCATTGTTTTCCAAAACTTGCTACAATAGGAAAGAATAACGCTAGAAGCTTTATCTCTGGAGCCATTAGTTTATTATTGTTGCCAAGAAGGCACTGTAGTTGTGTTGTGTTGCCTTGCTGCTTTGCAGTAGCTATGACACCTCCTTTGTTATTGTTCTTTAAGAGCATTTTACATTATTACCGGTATTTGATTTAAAAAAATCTTTTATGACAAGTGAAAATAATCAAGCTTAATGTTTTCCCATTACCAGTAGACATGAGAGTACCTTGTGTAAACTCCACAGACAAATCTTAGCCTTCATCCCCATCAACAGCACCAAGTTTTTAATTAAAGAAGTATATAATTTTTTTTTCCATGTGCAGCTGCATAGTCCCTTAATGAGGCGTTACAGCTCAAGCCACACAGGCAATATTAACCGTCTTTCCAGTGCTGGCTGAGCTAATAATTTCATATCCTAATATCCATCTGAGCAGCTGAGATGCTTTGCATTTTTAAAATCTAGCTGCTGAGCTGAAATTAATGAGGGGGAAAAGAAGGACTCCAAACAAACCATGGAGTGACGGATTAGTTCTACTGCACAGTGACAGCAAGACTTGTCATGGACACAGCCACTGACCTTTATTGAAACAGAACTGTATGTAACAGATAAGAATATTTAACAACCATTAATGTCATAGTAGACAACATGGGCCAAAGTGACTCTATTGAAAATTCCACGGGAAATTGCTCAACCAGAAATGTCAGCCTTCTCCTCATGTCAGAACCCTGCCTATGATTCTAGAATTAGTGGGGCAAGGGTGGCAAAGAACATGAAAGCCAAAGACTCTGAAGAAACTTGGTGGCTGAATAAAACATCTACTTACTAAACTGGGCCTGTTTATTTCAAAATGTCACTCAAAACTTCACATGAGGTTGGCAATTGTGCCTGGGGATAGAGCGAAGCCAATTACCTCCGTGTTAAATGTAGGACAAGTATTGTATGATTCACCTCTTCTCTTTGTAGCTCTTTCACGATAAAAAAAAATTAGCAGGTAGCTTTTTGCATTTATGATAGCTCTCTATAGGATTCACCCACTGTGTCTATTCACTTCCGTGAGCTCAGAAATCCTTATCTGAGCTGAATTTGTTGCTCTTCTAATTAGGAGCAGTTCTTTAGTCATACATCCTCCACCTGTGGAGTTTGGAGAAATTGGAACTCTTCTAATAGGAAAAGAGCAGGAGAAGAGCACCAATGGTGACTTTATTTAAAAAAAATATATCTACTGACAAAAAGTGTGAATGGGAAAGACGTCCCAGTATCATAACATTTGCAATTAGCATTCCTTCCAAAGCTGCTTTGAACATTATTTGTTGGCTGAAAGGTAGAATATGAATCCAGTTAAAGCAAACAAATGTTCTTTCCTAGCTGATATAACCCAACTAGCCCTGAAGCCATTTGGCAAACTGCTTCCCAAGCTTCAAATATGAATAAATGATAGCACTATAGCCCAACAAACGTTGCCTGTTTCATCTTACAAATCTAGTTGTTATCTACCAGAGTTAAACTGTTTTACCAGCCTTTCCCTTCTCCCAAGAAAATCTTCAATTTGTAGTTTTGAAGGCATAGCTTGCAGATGCAGCTATTTCCTTTGTCATTGTGAACTAGAGATAATGAAAAGTGTCTTCCAAGCTGAAAACTCCTGATAATTCTATGAGCACACTTATGTAGTTTTCTTACTAATGTTACATTTTGTTACATAATATTGGTTTGACATTGTCTTTTGAAAAAAAATCATTTTCTTCAATCTAATTTGTAGTTCTGATATTTCATTGGGTCTTCCCATCCAAATACTAACCTCTTTAGTTTTTCAAGTTCAGCCAAATGATTAGGTAGCTTGATTAGGAACTCAGTGGGAGATTCTCTGTAGAGGAATTAGTCCCATAAATCTCAATTCATTAACAAGAAGCGTCCTGGTGGCATAGTGGGCTCTTGGTGGCATAGTGAGCTAACTCTGCTAACTGCCAGGAGTTCGATCCAGCTCAAGGTTGACCCATCCTTCCATCCTTCTGAGGTCAATAATAATAATTAATAATAATTTATTAGATTTATAAACCGCCCCCTCTCCCCGAAGGGACTCGGGGTGGTGTACAGGAAAATTAAAAAACCATCTAAAAACATACAATATATCCAAAGTTAAAAACGAATTAAATTACCCTGTACTAAAATTTAAGAACATTAAAATTACAACCCAGCCTATGCTAAAATTCCCCTAAAATCTAACATCCATTTACATGTTAAAATGAGGACCATTTGTAAACCACTCAGAATGCTGTAAAGCACTATGAAGTGACATATAAGTCTAAGTGCTGTTGCAATTAACATGTTTCCAGCTTGTAGCTTCTTAGATTCTTAGAATGCAACCCATGTGGTTGATGGAGGAATGAAATTCTACTGAAAGTTTTACTATCTTACCACTTCACTAGAATGTATTCAAAGAAAGAAATGTATTTATATCCTACCTGTGTTGTGTTTTATAAATAACTCAAGGAGACAGACAGATCTAATACTCCTTTTGCCTAAAAAATCTGAGCGTATCAGTGCAATTTCATTTCTCTTAGCTGAATCTTTGTCCCTCACTTTTCCCTTCCTCTTCCCTATTAAATTATGCAAGGCAAATTGTTGAAAGCTCTCTGTTTGAATTCCATGGGGAAATTGAGTTTGCTCCCCAGAGAACTAATTGGATTGGAAAACACATGCCTATTTTTATAGTCAGCAGAAATCTCTTTGCAGCTCACCTCAAGTTTCTTGACTGGAACTAATACAAACTGCAGAGTAAATGAATTACTTCTTTCAATGTAAGGCACTCCTGTCTTCGTTCTGTTGTGCAGCTGCCAGCTATTAATACTCAGCCAGAGTTAATAGACCTAATGTCACTACCAAAGTTTATCCAGTACTTTCAGTGGATAGGCTGCAGAAATCTAATCTGTCCCAGCTGGCTGATCATCGTGGTCCTGTTTGCCATGATGTTTTTGAAATATTTGGCAGTATTTAAGAGGCTATGAAGGGAGACTAAGGGGGGGGGGGGACTATATAGCAGATGCCTTTGTGTGTGAAGGGAAGCGTAAGGGGAACATATCTAGTCCTTGTCATTTATGAGTTTATTCATCCATAAACCTGGGTTACACTATTTCTTTCTCTCACACCATTGTGATAATTTTCATAACCGATGTGAAAATCCTCATTTAAATGCATTATTTTGGAAGTTTTAAACTTACACCTCAAAATACAATTTGATCATTTCTTTAACCTAAAATGTCCTTCAAGAACACATTTTTCAAGTATCCAATTGCTGCTGGATAATTGCTGTTTCAATTCATGCATACGTTACTTTTCAGCATTGTAAAAAAAATCAAACGCTCCAATATCCCTAGTTCTGATTTCAATTCATACTGCCTCAAAAGATCAAAAAGCAGATGTTGAAATAAACTCGTTCTAAAAGAACAGTGGAAACTACTGTCGGCAACAAACCAATGGTTTGACTCAGCTTAATGCAGTTACTTGAGATTGTTTAAAAATGCAGATATTATTCACACTAAGTTGAAGATATGTTGTTTCTCTTACATTACCATGACATGCCTTGAGTGAGGTAACTGCAGCTTTCATATCTAATCCTATTCCTCCTTCATTTTTTTTCTGTTATTACAATGTGATTATACTTTAACCATTTTTTTTTTGTTTCTCAAAATTGCAAGATGAAAGCACTAACGTCGTGCAATCAATTTCAAAAGCTAAAATAGTATGGTAGAAAAAGAATGGGAAGTTATATTCTGTATCTTAATCTTTGTAATCAGTTACCGGTATATCCTTCATGGGAGTGATTTTATGGATCAGAAAGCCCTCTAGTTGCTATGTGGGAGATTTGCTGACAGCTTGTTCTCTAGGTGTGTTCATCAGGCCCACAAAATGATTACCCATGGTCTAGCTGAACATAGGCATATCTTGGCAAAGGATTTAATTTCCTGGGGGGAAAAGGGTAACTCTCATGGTTTCCTTCAATCAATCAGAATAGAGCTGGGAGGGTCCTTGGAGGTCTTCTAGTCCAGCCTTCTGCTCAAGCAGGAAACCTATACTATTTCAGACAAGTGATCCTCCAGTCTCTTCTTAAAAACTCCCAGTGGTGAAGCATCCACAACTTCTGAAGGCAAGCTGTTCCACTGGTTAATTGTTCTCACTGTTAAGAAGTTTCTCCTTAATTCCAGGTGGCTTCCTTTCTTGATTAGTTTGTACCCATTGTTTCTTGTCCTACCCTCTGGTGTTTTGTAAAATAAACTGAACCCCTCCTCTTTATGGCAGTCTATCAAATACTGGAATACTGCTATCATGTCCCCCCAGTCTTTCTTTCACTAGACTAGCCAAACCCAAACCCTGCAATCATTCTTCATATGGTTTTGTCTCCAGGCCTTTAATCATCTTAGCTGCTCTTCTTTGCACTTTTTCCATCCTTTTTGTAATGAGATAAATAGGTAGGTAGGTAGGTAGGTAGGTAGGTAGGTAGATAAGATATAAACCAAATTTCCATGCATATATATAAATATTTGTTCCATAAATTTTGTCCCAATCTGAGTTCTGCTTCAGCCTTTCTTTTGAATAATGCAAACGGAGTCAGCCTACCATGTGTTATACAAATCTATGCCTGCTTAGAATATTTGTTTCTTCAGACAACCTCTAGATGTTTCTGGATTATGACAAAATATAATAGACTCCAAGTTTGGAACTTGGCATCAGCTTATGAAACAGATTCCGTATCTGAATTGGCAGTGGTAAATTCCTGGCTGAAACTGAGCAAATCCTTCTGTTTATTACTGTTGATGAGACAGCATCCCTTCTGGTACTGGGAATAGTCATGCTTATCTCCAAAATGAAGATGGGGTTAGGGAAAGAGAATGAGACATTCTGGACTAAATTTCAATTATGTAATGAAAGTGAAAAGTTATTTTCTTTTCCTCCATTGTATCCACTATCTGAGCTTTCTATGGAAGATTCCATAGCATAATAGGATGTTCATAAAGACCTAATGTGTTTTTAATTGTGATGGATGCAACAGTTAATTAATATTGCAGCTTTTCACTGATGGAAAAATATCATTGAGTTCTTCCATAATGGATCTAACTGGCATAAAATTCATGTTATCACATTTACAAGAAGGGCCAGAGGGCATTGATGGAAATTGTTTTCTTACTAACTGCTTCCATTTACTTGTTGCTTTTTTTTAATACAATACCAATACATCCTTTGAACTTTTGGCAGTAGTGTCATGTTTTCCTTAATTAATTTGGGAAATCATAATTATTATTGCTGTTGCTGATGTGTACAATAATTTATTACAAAGCATGTGAAAGGGCAGAAAAAAATGTGTTGTTTGTTGTCTTGTAATCCTGATGAGATGAAAAAGGGAAATTAAACAAGTGTAACTCAAGAATGAAGAATTTGTCAACTGCCAGATGTTGTGCACTTTATTTTCAGTTCCAAATTGCTGTATGACATACACACTCTTCCATACAATGTTACCCTCCAAAGAATGGTCTGAAATAATTGGGAGGTAGGTCCTTGATTATCAAACTGACATATTGAACTTGCACTTCACTTAATCAAAACAGAAACATCCACTTTCTCTTCCTTGGACTTTCATATTTGGGCTGGAAAAATCTGAACGCTTTTTCTGCTGCTGCTGTTGCTGCTATCTGATACCCATCCAGATTTCTGAGATAGATAGATAGATAGATAGACAGACAGACAGACAGACAGACAGACAGACAGACAGACAGACAGACAGACAGACAGACAGACAGACAGACTGTGTTTAATCAGACATATAGAAAACATCTCAGATTTTAAAGACAGCATTAAAATCTAAGCTTCCTGAGTAATACTTGTCAATCTTTCCTTTATATCAATAGGGAGCCAATCTGTAATCAGAGAATGAACACATATTGTCAGTGTGAGATGGAATATCTGCGGTAGCGCTGTCTTTGCATCAAAGCAGAACCATCTTCTATGCTACCCCCTGTGGTCAATAAAAACAAAGTATGTTTTTCATACATTGATAAATTCCAAATATTTGACATATCACATTATATTTTATTTTCTGCTTACATATCACCAAAATTACAAAGAACATGAACATCTTTGAACTTTATATCTCCTTCCAACACATGTTTACAGATTAAGGAATCTTGAACCAAAACAGAGGAATAATAGAACAAGCTCATATCTGAAGACGGAGAAGATAGTTATTGTAGTCAGGTTATTATTGGTCTAGCTATGGCTTGAAACTATTTCCAAACCTTTCTCTGAACTACTCAAAATTTCCACTACCAGTTCTCCAGAACTGGTCAGAACCTGCTGAATACCACCTCTGAAGCAGGCCCATCAGGATGGTACCCACTGTCTTTAGAACAGCAGCCAAAGGAGGCATTTACAGACTAAATAGATGTATGCATACATCATGGCTTTTTGAGGGTTTTTTTAAATGCACATTTCAGTTAGAATCTACCATAGTGTTGGCACTGTGTGTGTATGTGTGTTTCTCTTCTCCTTTTGGTTGCCCTTCCAGGTGTGGTTGTAAGGGAAAGATCCCTTTCTCTCTCTCTCTCCTTTTCTCTCTTTTCTCCAGGAAAGCAGATAAGACTGAATTGTTTAGTATCACGTTATCCTTAAATCTGTTGCTGGAGAAAAAATACCAAGAAAAGGTGGCTTTGTGACTATGTATTTGAAGCATTTAATGCTTCATCTGCACTGGTCTCGTGTATATTTGAAGCATTTAATTCTTCATCTACATTTTAATTTTAATTGAAATATTGTAAACTGCCAAACTTGTTTAATATATAGACATCTACAACAGTGGTGGGATTCAAAAAAATTTCTACCAATTCTATGGGCATGGCTTGATGGGTGTGACATGACTTGGTGGGCGTGGCAGGGGAAGGATACTGTAATATCTCTATTCCCTCCCCACTCCAGGGGAGGATTACTGCAAAATTCCCATTTCCTCCCAATCAATTGGGACTCGAGAGGCAGAGAATAGATTGGGGCGGGGGGCAATGAGAGATGATATTAACTGGTTCACCAACTACTCAAAATTTCCACTATAGGTTCTTCAGAACTGGTCAGAACCTGCTGAACATACAACCTCTGGTCTGCAAGTACAGAAACACAAAAACACTAAGAAAATAAGTAAATCTGTAGGCATCCTCTCTTCATTTGCAACATAATATGATACTCATAAGTATATCTTTATCAAATAAAACAAACTTGAAAGGCATCCATTGCCTCATCATAAGAGATAAAATATCCTTTAAGATTCTTAACCAATGAATTAGTAATGTGGTGTATGATATTTATACAATACAATAGCAGAGTTGGAAGGGACCTTGGAGGTCATCTAGTCCAACTCCCTGCCTAGGCAGGAAGCCCTATGCCATTTCAGACAAATGGCTATCCAACATCTTCTTAAAGACTTGCAGTGTTGGGGCATTCACAACTTCTGGAGGCAAGCTGTTCCAGAGGTTAATTGTTCTAACTGTCAGGAAATTTCTCCTCAATTCTAAGTTGCTTCTCTCCTTGATTAGTTTCCACCCATTGCTTCTTGTTCTGCCCTCAGGTGCTTTGGAGAATAGTTTGACTCCCTCTTCTTTGTGGCAACCCCTGAAATATTGGAACACTGCTATCATATCTCCCCTAGTCCTTCTTTTCATTAGGCTAGACATACCCAGTTCCTGCAACCGTTCTTCATATGTTGTAGTCTCCAGTCCCCTAATCATCTTGGTTGCTCTTCTCTGCACTCTTTCCAGAGTCTCCACATCTTTTTTACATCGTGGCGACCAAAACTGAATGCCGTATTCCAAGTGTGGCCTTACCAAGGCATTATAAAGTGGTATTAACACTTTGCATGATCTTGATTCTATCCCTCAGTTTATGCAGCCTAGAACTGTGTTGGCTTTTTTGGCAGCTGCTGCACACTGCTGGCTCATATTTAAATGGTTGTCTACTAGGACTCCAAGATCCCTTTCACAGTTACTACTATTGAGCAAGGTACCACCTATACTGTACCTGTGCATTTCAAAGCTGCATGTAGTTGTATCGCCAATTTTGCAGATGATTCAGTGCACACACAGTATGTTTATACTTGCTTTCTAATCAGTCTATATACTCCAGAATTATACTTTTCTGTAGTTTTGTTTTTATTTTTTCTTATTCTTAACCTACATGTTGATTACCATCCCTCTTCAACCCTGTCTTTCTTTTTCTTAGCCTATGTTCCTTGGTTACTTAATTGATTTTATTAAGCCTACTGGTTCAAAACTTATATACTCATACTGTTACAGGTAGTCTTGCAACCGTTTGTTTAGTGACCACTCAAAGTTACAACAGCACTGAAAAAAGTGACTTATGACCAGTTTTCACATTTATGACTGTTGCAGAATCCCCATGGTCACATGATCAAAATTTGGGCATTTAGTGACTGGCATGTATTTATGACAGTTGCCCTGTCTCACCCTGAGACACGGTATCTCGGGGTCATGTAATCACTTTCCCAACCAGCTTCTGAGAAGGAAAGTCAATGGGGGAAGCCAGATTTGCTTGACAACCACATGATTCACTTAACAATTGTGGCCAAAGTTATAAAATGGGCCAAAACTCTCTTAACAATGGCCTTGCTCAGCAATGTAAATTTTGGGCTCAGTTGCGGTTGTGAGCCAAGGGCTACCTGTATTATATATTTCATTCTTTTCCTATGCTATGCACTTACTGTATATCCATGGTCTGTGTCAATGGTGGGATTCAAAAATTTTTACTACCGGTTCTGTAGGCATGGCTTGGTGGGTGTGGCATGACTTGGTGGGTGTCGCAGCAGAAGGATACTGTAAAATCTCCATTCCCTCCCCACCCCACTAACCTGCTTTCCAGCTCTGTTCTCTTGTGCAGGGCAACAAAAGAAGATCCAGCCAATCAGCTGTGACTCTGATCAGCTGTGACTCTGATCAGCTGTGACTCAGGAAGCAGCAAATAGATCAGGGGCGGGGCCAGTCAGAGGTGGTATTTGCCAGTTCTCCGAACTACTCAAAATTTCCACTACCGGATCTCCAGAACTGAATACCACCTCTGGTCTATGTGGATGGGGAGGAGATGACTTGTTTCCCTCCCTACTCAAGTCTCAGAGGCTTTCATGCACCTTATCTAGTTTTCGTTCCCTCTTTTTTGACCTTTTCTGTTTCTGAGAAGTCCCTGTACATTGCTGGCATTGCAAGGTTGCTGCTGTTGCATGACTTGTGTTTCTGGCTGTTACTGGGATTGTTCCTCTGCTGTGTTTATTTCCTAACTTATGGGTGGAAGATATCAGCTTCTGGGGTTGGTTCTGTACCTTTTACTTCCTGTAGTTTATGTACTGTCCTGACTTTTATTGAATTGGTACAGCTGACTTTACTGACTTAGCTAGGCTGGCTGTGCTGGCTTTATTGCTGTGACTGTCGTGAGAGAAAGGAGGAGGTGTTGCTGGTATTTCCCTGGGCTTTTTCACCTATTCCCATTCAGTCCCTGTGTTTCATTTAGCCTTCCTGTCCTTTCTGCCTCCACATTGCTCCTGCAGCCTCCTGGAGCCATTGTCAAATCTGTTTTTGTACTAGCTCATATCTTCACTTTTTCTCCTGTACTTTACTAGGCTAAATTTTCTTTACACAGCTATTTTATAGCTGCCTGTGGCAGCTACTATACTCCACATGGAAAGCTGAGATAGCTTTAAAGGAGGAAACATTGTTTCTCTTTTGTTCAATATTTTCTACTATATATCTCCTTATTTATTTTAACGAGATTTGAACAGCTTGACACAATGGTCAGATATAGGAGATTCCACTCTATACCCTACAATGAGCGTCTCTGCATTTGCGGAACGGCAGAGGTAGAAGACCTGGCTCAAATCCTATTTGATTGTTGCTTGTATAAGGGGGTGAGAGACAGGTACCTTGGTCCATGTACAGAATGAATGACTCATTGAGACCCTCATATAAAAACAACTTTACTTTACTTTACTTTAGGCCAGAACCTAAAAATAACACGTAACCCAGCACAGTACTTAAACAAAATGGTTTCGTTGAGATCTGCATAGGTGGGACTGATTGGAGTAGTGTCAGGGTTCTAAATAGCATCCAAAAGTAAATCAGAGTCCGAGGCAAAGGATTCCTCAAAGTTCCAATTTATTAAGAGAGCCATGTTGGCACCTCTGGGAAAACCCGAATCTGAAAGCTTCCAGGGTTTCCCTCCCAGTTGAAAGTTCAAGATCCTGCCTCCACAAATCCATCACATGGTCCAATCTTCCACTGCCATGCTGGCAGTTTCTACCCATCCAGTTCTGGCCAGGTGCAGAGACAAAGAATGACCTTGGCTTTCTAGAAAGAATGTTATTATGGTTACATATCACCCAACTCTGTATAATCTCCTCTTCCATTTTACCACAATAAAAAATGAATAGTAGAAAGTGTAACAGGTCTGAAGTCCAAAGGAAAAGATGGATTGCAGATTGTAAGGGTGTCACCAAAATATAATTTTATGTCATTTTATTCTATTTTACATATTTATGTATTAAATTATATTGTACCTTATCCTATAAATATTGTATTTTACCTTACTCTTATTTTAAATTATGTGTGTAAGATTTTATTGGTGATATGTGTTTGAATCTTGTGTTTTGATATGGCCTATAGGCTAATCAATAAAGCTATCATATCATATCCTACGTATCTCCCTCTTTAAATGGTCAAGGTACTCAGTTGACTAATGGATGATGGCCCCTCTATATTTTTACCACTGTGACAATAAAAGTCAGTCAGAAAGTTTTCCCCCATTTCATGTTCCACATTAATCTAAATAGCTGTAAGGTTAAATGTTATATGGGGATCCTGAAATTAGTATCATTCTGGCTGGTCTGCTACCAGTCCTAGTAAAAAATATATTGGTATATTTATAAATATATAAATATATCTCTACATTCATGTTATATGAAATTTGGGGAACCCTTATTGTGTTCTAAAGGTACAGGTGGCCGTAATCATTCTATCCTTATAACTTCATTCCAACAGTGATCAAATGAAAATATATTTAACTTTATACACAACAGGTACCTATAGATCACAACTTATTTGATTACATTCAATGATTGGTTATAGACTGTGTTTTTATTTGTTACAGGTAAATCTAGATTTGTTAAGGAATACTACACCAGTTTAGGCTCTTCATCTAGTGGGCAAGGAGGATTGAGGGATTCATATCTAAAACACCAATCTTGGTAAGTAATTCGTCATATTTCAGTGGAATGATGTGAGATATATTTGAATTCCAGATGAGCACTTCATGAGATTACATAATCTTCAACCAAATAGTCTGGATTAAATTTAAAGGAGGAGGTTTGTTTTATGGCTTTTTTTCCTTCACATTCTAGTGAAGAAAGCAACTTTAAATTTCTCATGTTGGTACTGGAAACATGAACCTTGAAATATTAATTTAAAGCAACATATATACAGAAGTATCGTGAAATGGGTTCCATTTTTTAAGTCAATGAAAATAGTTAATACAAATAAATGACTAGACAGAAAATCCATTATTATGTTGGAAAGTCTGTTTTAATAATTATATACTTCTTGACTTTCTTGTTTTCTACATTTTATGCTTAAAAATGTAATTGATCATTGCATGCTGGCTGGGGAATTCTGGGAGCTGAAGTTCATAATCATAAAGCTTTCAGTTTGGAAAAACTGCACTACAGCATGAAGGCCTTCTATCTTGCTGGTCCAGTGGAAGTTGATTGATAGATGTTTTTCAACTTCCCAATCTAAAGCTGAAAGAGGGTGACCAACCCAAGGTCACCCACACAGGCTCTGAGTCTAAGGATTACAATCACATTCTCCTAACTACCAGTCCAGCATCTTAACCACTATACCAAACTAGCTCAGAAAGACAGCACTATAAATCATTTCTAATTTCTGGGAGAATGGTTGACCTCCAGGCAATGCCCTTTATTGTTTATGACTCAGACACAAAGTCTAATCACAAATTAATTCAAGCTCTAATTATTTGTCTCTGACATTTATTATCTGTATTTCATTATTCTGTTCTCATAGGTTTAGGACTACATTGTTTAGCTTTCCAAGCCGTGTCCAGCCTATAACCGCCTTAGCACCCAATGATCATGAATAGAAATGACATTTTAGAAATGTTTATAGAAAATATACATGTCCACCTCATATGCATATAACTTGACTGAGATTTCAGGACTATTTAGAAGCAATAACTGATACCAAGTAGACTTTACCTTGCAATGTTAGGCTCTTAATTAATTATTTTGATTCCCTAACCCACACTGCTCCTGCAGACTTGGATATTACTCTGAGAAATTTGCATCAGAATGTGGGATTACAGTGTTGGAATTCATTGTTGAAATGTATTTTTATGAAACCACTTTATAGCCAGTAGACGGTTGTGTTTACAAGTTTGGATTATGGTATATACTCTGCTCTTTTGTTCTAAGTTGAGTTTCCTGTTTCCTGTTACAGTTAAGTAGTTGAGCAGTAAAGCACATGGTGACTGTACTCTTTGTTTGTTCTGTATGGTACTTTATGTAAGCAGAATGTCTAACATACAGACATAAGAAAATGTCCCTAAATTTGGCAGTCATTTTCACAATAATGAAAGGTCCATTTAAAGGGTTCCATGTGCTGAGCTGGAGCAAGGAGCATATTTGATTCTGCCTCCACCCTACGAAAATCCCTAAATCCTTCCAAATTATAAATAACTGCTGAGTCAAAACCAAAATCTTTTCCAGGAGGCCTCAGGCCATGGATTAGCTGCAAAGAATTAGCTAACAAAGTCAGTAAAGTAAATAATGCTCTCAAATGGCTCCTTTATTTCTTGAGCATTCACTTGCAATTGGTATCTGCTTGATAACTTGAAAAAAGATAAAGGTTCTCACATGCAGGATGAGAAAAGGAAGAACTATATAAGTGGTTAGAAATTATCATGTAAATGTTATCAGTATTATTGGAAAAGAAAAATCTAGTGTTTTTAACCACAAGAAGAAGAAAGAAGAAAGGCTGGAGGATAATAAGACCTCTCCTTTCCTCTTCATTTTGCAGGTCAAACTAGTTATGCAGAATTTTTAAGCGAAAGAAAGAAAGAAAGAAAGAAAAAGAAAGAAAGAAAGAAAGAAAGAAAGAAAGAAAGAAAGAAAGAAAGAAAAGCCCTATTGCAAGGCCAGGAAATAAAACAGGATATAGAATTTGGTTTATAGACATCACATCTGCCAAGATAATTTATGTTTCAAGACATTTTATACGTCAATATTTCCTTGAATATGCACTGAAAGACTGATTGATAAGGATTTAGCCTGGACTTTATTACTGTTTTGGTACAACTGAACTAGAAATGGTGTTATAAGAAAAGTATCTTACCTTCCCATATGGGAACCTGCTGTTTATTAACTGGATCTAGCAAAGGAAATACTAATCTGTATGTGTGTGTTTGAGTGAGGTCCTATCTACCTATTCTCTACAATTTAAAACAAGCCCCTTAGGGATAACTCCTTTTAGCAAGCTGGTTTATGCAAAGGAAAGTTCCATGAGAAAGAACTGTTGCAATGCAGTGAAGACACAGTTTAGGTGTCTGGCAGAAGATCACTGTTTTATTTTATTTTATTTTTAAAAAGGAAGGCACCTTTAGTAATTAGTCATGAAACACAATTGCTAGCTAGTGCCCAGTTTAATTACTACACAGGGTTGCTGAAAGGGTGGACTAGGAATCATCCACGATGCTTTGAAAAACCATTTATACCAACTTGGAAAGATGGGATATAACAGGTAGTCTTTTACTTGCAACTACAATTGGGCCTAGAATCTTGGTTGCTAAGCAATATAGTCATTAAGTGAGATTGCATATGACCACTTTGCTTAGCGACTGCAATCCCGGCACTTCCAGCTGCCATCATTAAGTGAGAATTGTGGGACATTAAGAGGGGCAGAGTCCCAGGTAAGACACACAGGAATGCCTCAGGGAGGGCGCGGGAGGCTTGACTATGTACAAATTGGCGAGATATGAAGTGTGTTGCAAAACCACAGCCACTCCTGGTGGCCTCAGCCAGTCTAATGGTGTAGGGCAAAGCTGCTGCATCCAGGAAAGTCTCAGCCACTCCCCTGCTCCAGCAACAATTATGACCGCAGGGCTGCTTCAACTATTCCCACATGCTTATCTGTCCCCTGATCTATGCCCTTTTAGCCACCCTGCACAGTGGCACACAGCCTTCAGCACTCTCAGCTATCTGCCACTGCCTTGGGATCTCTAATTCAGCCCCAGTGCTAACACTGCCACTGAGAAATGCCACCTCATTGGAACAAAACATGAAATAAATAACTCAGACATCACATTAACAAATTAGGGGGAGAGGAAACAAGAAAATATTAAAATGCAAGCAAACAAGTAGGAAAATGACATAAGTGGAATTAATATCAGAAATAAAATGTAATAGAGAAAATTATTTGTATGAAAATATAAAGTCGGGATTGCTGAAACGCCAGGCTGAGAACCCGTCAGAGAAAGTAAATAGCAAGGGCAAAAATGGAAAGGAGGGAGGATGAGGAGGGAGGAAGAAAGGATAAAGCAGAGAAAGCAAAGATTGGGGAAACCAGAGTAGATGAGGGGGTAAAGAGGAGGAGAAGGGAGGAGGAGAGGGGAAAGAGAGGGGAAGAAGAAAAGACGAAGGAGAGGAGGAAAGAAGAAGGCAGAGAAGGGAGGTTGAGAAGATAGAAGGAGCAAGGATGTTGCAAAATAAGATGGAGGCACGGGGTGGCAAGAAAGTGGCCCAAACTGAATTATATATTTGTGTGTGTATAAATAAATATAGAGACTAATGATGAATAGACAAATATTAAATAGCAACTATAAAAATGTATACTTGTGAATGAACTTGAATGGGAAAAATAAAAAAAACTTTTAAAAAAGAAATGCCACCTCATGACTCACATCACAGCCAGCCACGGCAACACCATTTTGCAAAGTCCCAAATGCCCCCACTGATCTTTAGCATTTTTCTCCCATTGCTGGCAGGCACACCCAGCCTATGTGAGGAAGCTGCTGTCTGTGCCAGACCTTCTTCGCGAGGCCATCTTGTGCCATTCTCCAAGCACCATTGCTTCTCCAAATTACACAGTGCTTTGGAGGACTTATTCCCAACTGGCATGCACATTGGGGGGGGGGGGGGAAATGAAGCTTCTGAAGCAGGGCATTATTTGCCGAAGGAATGGGATGAACAGCTTGGAGAATGGCATGAGGCAATCTCAGGAAGAAGATCTGGAGTGGCCAGCTCTGCCTCACATAAACCAAGCGTGCCTCTCAGCGGCAGGAGAAAAGTGGTGAAGGCCAGGAGGTCATGGCAGAGGCTGGGTGGTGGGTTCATTTGGGGCTTTGCGCTGCTGGTGAGGGGCTTAAGGGGCTGGAGTAAAAGCCTGGGAGATATTCACAATGGTTGCAACTTTGGGCATGAGTTGTAAATTGAGTTTTCACCGCTGGGTTGTAATTTCAAATAGTCTCTTAACAAATTGCCATAAGTCAAGGACTATCTGTAAGCGTAATGAGTAAGTATTCCCAAAACCAGAATAATGCTTGGTTTCACTGGCATTGTGAAAATCATCCAACAATGAAAAAAAGAGGTATTTACTATGGCCAACCATTAGCTGCATTACCTAAATAGATTTGCAGTATCTCACCTATAAGATTAGAATGCATAGGAGATTGTCACCTCCATTTGATAATGTTGCTGCTTAAATCAGTCTAGTTTAGACTCTTAGAGCATAAATCCCATAATATCTTGCTACTCATAATCTGGGTCTGATAAGAATTGAAATCCAGAATATCTGAAGAAGAGCAGGTTTTCTTTCATGGCCATGTAAGAATAATAATTTATCAGATTTAATTTACTTGCATAGAGCCATATAACCTCTGTTTGTTGATGTAACTGAATTAAAAGTAGAAATAACAACCTTATGGACAGCTGGTCCAGTATCAGTTGGAAATTTAAAAGAAAATAGAAATGAAAATAATAATCCTTTTAAATATGTGCCTTTTTGCCTTACTTGTCAGAAGATACATGATAAAAAGTGACTGATAGTAACTTTCCTGATGTATCAAGCATGACATGTGGCACAAGAAATACATAGACAGAAATGATGAGAAATGCGCAGACAGATGCTTTTGGCAGCAACATTTTCAGAAGAGCATTTCATTCTTGACAGGCCTGTAACTCTTTTCAATGAATGGCAGTATTTGTGTCCACAAATTTGCATCCTTAATTCAGGGGTTTGGAGCTGGGTTTTTTTTAAATATCCAGAGTAATAAATGAATAGTTAACCTTTAATGACCACTTAGCAATGGGACCAGAACTTCCATTGCTAAGTGGTCATTAAAGGAGTCGCCCCTGGTTTTATGACCTTTTTTGCTGTGGTTGTTAACTGAATTACCTTGGCCTTTATGTGATTTCAGTTTCCTCCTTTGATTTTGCTTGTCAAAATCCTTCTGGGAAGATTGCAAATGGCAATCATGCAACCCAAGGATACTGCAACTGTCATAAGTACATGCCAGTTGCTAAGCACCCAAATTTTTATCATGTGACTGAGGGGAAGCTGCAGCAATTGTAAATGTGAGGAAGTGGTTATAATTCACTTTATTCAGTGCCATCATAATTCAAACAGTCATTAAATTAAATGTTCATAAATCAAGATCCACTGGAATGGTCAGTTCCTTAATGTGCATAATTATATATGCAGTTTCTTTAATGTAGGGATTTTTTTTCAATATAACCAATCTAATAACTACTTGAAACATATATAGTATGTGTGCTTCATAACAATCTGTTTATCTTTTTTTTTTAAATCATCCATTATAGGTACCGTATTTTTCACTCCATAAGATGCACTCCCCCCACCCCCAAAAGCCCACCCCCCAAAAGAAAGTGGGTGGAAATGTCTGTGCGAAAGTTACGGTGCTCGTTTTGTGGTAACTTTCCCCAGATCAATTTTTGTACTTATGTTGACATTAATTGAAGCTTTGGAATTGTACTTGTTGCCTTTTTCTGCCCCATCAAAATCTGTTTGGGCAGATTATCTTATGTCATACCCATTAAATTTTTTATATTGAAAAAGTTTTATTGGTTTTACATTTTTTCTGTAGGGTGGGGTAAGGGATACAAAGAAATTTTGAGAGCATTCACGTCAAAGTCGTCGGCCCTTCCGGGACCTCAAAATACATTGATAACAATTAAAAAAAACATTTTTCATAACACTACAAAGTGAGAGCAAGTACATATACCTAAATTCTCAGTTCTATGCTGTCAGACATTTACAAAAAATCCAAATACAAATATTATGCAAAATTAATCAAAAAAAATCAAGGCAAAGTTATTTTTTCGATCTAAGTCTTTTTCTCCTCCCTGGCCCCGAGTGGGCGGGGCCGTGGGCCCCTCCGTCCCCCCTGGATCTTCCCCCAGGATAGAGGAATGTTTTTTAAGAAAGGCTTCCGCCTCAGCAACTGTTTTAATCCTCACTCTTCCTCCTTCCCAGAACACCAGCATCCCTTCGGGTGTCACCCACTTGAACCAAATCCCGTGATCAAACAATGTTTTAGACAAGAAGGAAAATTTCCTTCTTGCATCTCTAATCTTTCTTGGGATCTGCTTCAAGATAGCAACCTCTTTTTGTTGATAGATTAATGGACTACCTCTCTGCACTTTTAGGATTTCTTCTCTGGTTGACCTTCTAACAAATTTCACATGTATCTCTCTAGGTACTTCATTTATCCTGGCATATGCTGAGTTAATTCTGCATATGCCCCCCCTGATCTCATCCTTAGGTTTATGTACATAGTCTGCTAAAATTGTGCTCATAAGATCAGGAAGGCATTCACCAGATTCCTCAAAAACATTCTGAAATCTCAAAAAATATGTCATTCTTTCCATATCAAACCTAGACACATGCCCATTTATTTCCACAACTTCATTAGTAACATTTTTAATCTCTCCCTTAGCCCCCACCAGCCCCCCTTCCAATTCTTCGTTCTTCTGTGTGTTTTCCAGCACTTGATTCCGTATATCCAATAACTCCTTCTTGAAGTTAATATTTTCTGCCCTCTGGGCCTTAATTTCTTTTTTTTATATTGAAAAAGTTTTATTGAGTTTACATTTTTTGTGGGGTAGGGTAAGGGTTACATAGAAATTTTGAGAGTAGTCACGTCAAAGTCGTCGGCTCCTCCGGTACCTCAAGTTACATTATTAAAAGGAAAGAAAAAAAACATTTCACATAACACTACAAGCTGGGAGCAAGTACATATTCCTAAATTTTTCAATTATATACTGTCAGTCAATTACAAAAATCCAGATTACAAATATCATACAATATTACTCAAAAAAAAAACAAGGGCAAAGTTATTTTTTAGATCTAAGTCTCTTGGCAATTGTATCTTCCCCCTTCTCCCCTGGGCCCCCAGCGGACGGGGCCATGGCTCCCCCTGCCCCCCCTGGATCTTCTTCCAGGACAGAGGAATGTTTTTTAAGAAAGGCTTCCGCCTCAGCAACTGTTTTAATCTTCACTCTACCTCCTTCCCAGAACACCAGCATCCCTTCGGGTATCACCCACTTGAACCAGATCCCATGATCAAACAATGTTTTAGACAAGAAGGAAAATTTCCTTCTAGCTTCTCTAATCTTTCTTGGAATCTGCTTCAAGATGGTAACCTCCTTTTGTTGGTAAAAGGGCCTTAATTTCTTGTACCAAAGTTTGTATAACAGATTCAAGAGAAGCCATCCTTTGTTCTAAACTTGCCAGTGCTGTTTCTTGTGCCATGATTAGTTGTTAAAATCAATGCCACTAAAATGGCGTTTTTTGGGTGGGGCCGGTGAGGCAATTCAGGAGCCAAAAGTTCAGTTCAGGGTTGTAAAGTTGTAAAGTTCAGGAACCAAGAGAGAAACAATTTTCCAACTCAATAAATATAATAGTGAAGCTATTTCACTTATGGAAAATTCCCAGCGTCTCTTTGCAATTTGGACTTCCTCTGGATATTAATGAAGAATTTTTTTTCTTTTTGGATTTGTGATTTCTTTTCTGGAGTATATACCCATTAAATTTTGAGGCAGATTTTTTTATTACATCTGTACTCTTTGCAAACATTTAAAGTATGGGTTATTCATGTTAAGGGATTCCAAACATGTGGTAGTTGTGCCAAAAATGCCAGTTTATATCTCCACTACTGCAACTAAAGTACTGTGTGGCTTATATACTAAGACAGAAATGTTAACACTGTGAAGCTCACTAAAATTATTAGTGGCTTCATACCATGATCTTAATTGGGCAGCAGTTCTGCTGTCTTCTATGTAAAATAATACACTCTCACTCTAAATGACATACTAGTTTTAAGGCATTATTTAAGATGTACTAGCATTCTTCAAGAATATTCATTCTGAAGAAATGAATATCTCTCCATTGCATTTTAGGGTGGGGGGTGAATTTCTTTTACTAGGGTATAGAGTATTATAAAATATAAAGTACAAATAAATAGAAGAACTATGGGGAGAGGTGAAGGGAAAGTGAAGTGAGGAAAGATAGGAGGGAGAAACATTGACTTCCAACTCTCTGTGTTACAGTAAAATAAGGCATTAACATCAAGATTAGATTAGATCTTTATAGAAATGACTTGTTCATACTATTAAGGAAAAACATTGCAGTTTAATGTGGAACATAAAATGGTTCATAGCAACAATTCTGGAGTTCCATTTTCAAATATATTATTTTGTATTTATTTATTAAATGTACATAAAACCCATCTCCCCATTAAAAAGAGTATAGCACTGGAAGAAATAATATATAACAGTTCAAGGGACCCTTCACTTTATGGCAAGATGAGAAATGCCATTTTACCCCACATATTTAATTTTTAATAGTAATATTGTTGCTGTAAATACCTTAATAGCAGCAATACTGGCACTTAACCAACAAACCAACTCACTAGGCCAACTCAACTTCTCCATCAGTCTTAGAAGGCATTCAGAATCATGCTAGCAAATGTTTTGTTCTAAGAATATCCAAAAAGTTACACAGAGAAAGAAACTTGGTGGGGCTGTAGCAGCTATAAATGAACTATATGAATTAAGAATAACCAGAATAATTGGTCTGGTAGCAAGGCAATTTTTAAGGACTGACCCTGTACACATGAAATGAACTTCCTGTTTTAAGGTGTAACAACTTTTTCCATAGACTGTTCATTTATTGTCTTTTACTACTGAGGTACATGTGTCTTTAGCCTCCTTGGCTTCTTTGTAATTCAAAGACTAAATAGGAGCACTTAAGCTTTTGTTCATAGCAAATAGCCATGGAAGGAATGGAGGGGTGTATTTATGACAGTGGTAGTCAACTTGGTCCCTACTGCCCACTAGTGGGCATTCCAGCTTTCATGGTGGGTGGTAGGGGTTTTGTCTGATACTGAAGCACTTTCCTTTTTTTAATTTAATTGACTTCCCTACTTTATAAATCACCATTACTGTGGAACCGGTGGGCGGTTAGAAAATTTTACTACTAACAGAGATACAAAAGTGGGCAGTAGGTATAAAAAGGTTGACTACCCCTGATTTATGAGATGATACATTCAACAGAGATAAGTTCAAATTTTTATTCAATGCAGAAATGCTTCAATGGCTACACAGCACTCAGAGAATCTCTGTTATAATCTACAAAATCTTTATTGTATAGTTTAGGTATACGCATATACACATGCATAGGCAATTTTACTCACCTTTCCCCATTATAACTTGGCCAAGTTTATATTACACTTTTAAGACAACATGGCAAGGTCTGATAATATCATGAAAAAACATTGAAGTCCCTTACAACCTTCCTTTTAATCTCTTGCAAACGGCATTTGCATATTCCTTTCTACATCACCTCAGCCCAATATTGATTGCTACAGGACCAGCCTCATAACAGTTCAGAGAAGTGCTTCAGAAAATGGGTCGGGTTTTGACTAGTATTCTTATGATTTGTTGCATGACAATACTTGCCTCTGGTATCCAAGTTGCTTCCGTGGTTTTAGCCATCCTCTGCAGCCTGCATTTTTCCTCAAAATTCCCCTTCCTCTGCATCTCCCAACATTCTACTTTTGTTTTGAAGCATTTTAATACTGAACTGATTGAAGGAGTCTGATTTATTTATTATTAAATTCATATGCTATCCATCTCACTAGGCAAAGTGACTCTTTATTATTGCCATAAAATGGAACTTCCAAGTGAAGTCCAACATATAACTCTTTAAAATACCTGAAAAAGTTGGAAACTCAGGAAAGATTAAACATGCGTAAAATATGGACTGACTGTTAAAGGAAGAAAAGGAAAACAAGAGGTGGGGAAGAGAAGAAATGGAATGGAGGTCTTTGAAAAAGGAATTGTCCGACTGCTGGAAGATCAAACACACACACATTCCACACTGCATTGCGCTATTTCAAGCCCTCATGTAATATTCAAAAAAGGAAATTAGGCTTTTAATTCTTTTATTCAACATACCGTTATAGTATCTCTTAAAAGGTAGTCATAGTTTCCTACTACTCCTTTCTGCATTCCTTTATGTAAGAGAACCATAGCATCTGAGTTACAAATTAATGTGATATGCAGAATAGGTTGTTTCAAATCAGATTTTTCAAAGATCAAATTCTTCAAAATCCCTATGTGTTTCCCCTATAGGTTTCTCTACAATCCAATATATGCACTAATCCTTTTTAAGACAAGTTATAAAGGCTACATGGTACAGGATTACACTGTATGTATTTGACTACTAGAATGTTTGTTGCAAACTGTATGTACAGAGGCCATTCCCATATAATGAAGAACCTTACGCCGCTGACCCCATTGCTCAGCGCATTTATATATATATATATCGTCCACAGCAAGCATTCATGAATTATGGTCGCTCAGGAACTGAGTATATGCAGAATAGTGTACACTGTGAGACAGAGGATAGACATAAAATGCTAAAATCAATACGACATTTTGTGCAGAGGAAATGTGTTTTATGGCATTGCGTGTCAAACTCTTAAAATTGGCAATTTTGTTGTTTTTTCTTTATTTATTTGGTTTTAATCAAAGACAATTTTTAAAATGGTAATTGTTGGTTTTATGTATCTTTTTTTCAGTCCTATCACAGTAATCCTATTAATTAGAACATTATTATTAACATTCTTATGTACAAATGAAGAGTGGACTCTAAACAGCAGCTTGTGACAGACTTGGTGGGATTTGCAAGCTGCTATTCAAAATGCATTGATACAACCTTCTGCCGTATTGTTCGGGTTGTCTCCGATTATGCACAATTAACACCTTCACCAGGCACAACAGGACTTATTTCTAAATAAACAGAAGATATTTAGCACAAGTGGTGTGGTACCCAAAGGTACTGAGGTAGAATTACAATGACACTGGAATTGTAGCTAAATATTCCCTTTTGCCACTCCTGTCGCTGCACATGACACTCTGGGTCTCTACAAATTCTTTGTGGCTTAAAGAAATTCTGCTTAATTTAATTTTGTCATGTGGGAGAAAGTCTAATTACTTGATCACCTGTTTCTGCTTGGCACAGAGTTCTTCTTGCCTTGCTGACTTTGCCCTTCGGGATATATATCTTCTTGCAAGCATCTGTTTCCCATATTCTTCCGTGAACACTGAGACAGATGATTAATTTAAATGGGGTTCTGCCATGGTTGATGGGCTTTAAATATGTCCATTTTCCCTCCACCCCCACCCTTTTTTTAGGTTATATTTACAAAAACTGTGCTTTCTGCAAGGGCAACTTTTCTCTTGATAATGTGTTTTACTGATTTGCTTAACAGAGCCATAGTAAAGCCAGAAGATAATTTTGTATGTTTAACCTGCTGCTGTGCTACATCCAGATGTTCATGTATGTCAAACAGATGTAAACAAACATGTTCAAATGGTACTTCTACAAAAAAACAGTTTAGGAAGAGGTCATTTTTATAAGAAAGTTGGCAGAATTATGTTTATTTTCTCCTTCTGGCTCCCACTTTGCATTATCCCATTGCTTGTATTCATCAAGTCCTTGACTTTAAGATCATATGATAGCAAAACAAATACTTCATATGGGGAAAAAACACAGTTATGAATGAAGACCATTGAATATATAATAGATTCAGCCTTGTTTCATGTTTCCCAGAAGGTGTATGGGCGTTTGTGAGCTTTCTGCAATTAAAGCTCAAGGGGAAAGAAGAAATATCATTTTTCAACAGGTTAGACTTCAGAAGTTATCCATATTGTTGAAGCATTTGGGTCCGTATAGATTTGTTCTATCTGAAGATAGCCAGCTACAATGCACTGCTTACTTCAACAGTCCACAATCTCTCCAGCCTCCAATAAATTCTCTCTCGCTCATCTTATTTATTTTATTTATTTATTATTTTAATTTATAAACCGCACCCTCTCCCCGAAGGGACTCGGGGCGGTGCACAGGAAATTAAAAACATATAAACGTAACAATTATAAATATTTAAAACCAAATTAAATAGCTATCGCCCTGTGCTAAAATCTTAAAATCTTAAAACTATTTCCCCTTAAAATCCCGATTAAAACAATTTAGACTTCAGACTGAAGGCTAGACGAGGTAGATTAGGCCAGGCCGGCCTGATGGAAAAAATAGGTCTTTAACTTTTGGCGGAAGGAGCGGAGGTCCATAGTAGTTCTGAGTTCGGGGGGAAGGTCGTTCCAGAGGGTTGGGCCCGCCACAGAGAAGGCCCTTCCCCTGGGCATCGCCCGCTGGCATTGCCTAGCGGACAGCACCTGGAGAAGTCCCTCTCTGTGGGAGTGAATCGGTCGAAGGGATGTATGGGGCTGAATAGCCTCCCAGTTCTTTCAATATTCTTTTACTCTGCATGTACCTGAAAAACACGTCTACATCATTTTTTTGAGCCTTTGCGTTCTCAGCTTGGGATCTTGTTATCGCTCTGACACCCTCTCACTTCATCGCAATCCTGTAAACGTTCGGCCAAATCTCAATTCCTCTTGTATCTTTTATACCCTAGTTCTGCCTTCTGTTTCTTTAATTACCCTTTTTTCCTTGCTAATTCCACTTGCCCTGTTTTTTTAATGCATTACATCCTGCCCATCATAACCACAAGGTAATGTTTAATTTATTTCTCAATGCTTCTCATTTCCTCTTGAGTGCTTTGTTCTTTATTGATTCCACCTTTTATTTGAGCCCATTCTATTCTTCCTGGGTTTTTTTTTTCTTTATCAAATCTCCTCCTAGATTTACTCCTCTCCTGTTTTTCTTCCTCCTGATTTCATATTCAAACTTTGTTAATTCTTCCCTTCCTGGTTTTATCAGTCTTCCATCAAATACTTCAGAGTGCTGACATTAATATTTGAATTGCACACTTGTGACTTATATAGCTTTACATAGGATGCTAAGTTTCTGTTTTGAGACTTTGTTTATTCCCAAAATGACAGCAGAAAATAATTATGTTCCTAAGTGAGATGTTTGTAAGGACTAGGTTGTTCAGTTAAACCAGGATCCTGATGCATATTACAGGTCTGTACTAGCCTTGCTCTATACATTAGCATTGCTCTATAAATTGTAATATTTCAAGCCACCCAGAATTATCTCGTGGTGAGATGGGCAGCAAGCAAATTTAATCAATAAATAAGGTTAAAAAAATTAACTCAAGTTGCATTTTCTTAGGTGCATTAATTTGTATCCAGGATTCCTGCCATAGTTTAACATCTTCAAAAAGACATAATGTTTAGTACCTACAAGCAGCTCTCTTGCACATCAATTGCAGGGCATGGATCATTCCAAAAGATTATGACAATCTATAGCAAAGGCAGGGCAACTGCAAAGACCCTAGCCAGACTCAAAATTTAATTGAGGCTGGCAGATATTTCTCTTGCATTATGTTCCTAAGCAACAAAACTTCAAGCCTTATAAAGCCAGGTTCAAATAAAATACATGCAATCAAATCACAAAATCTGGCTGGCTTATATTGGATGTCTTAAAACCTGAAAAGGCTAGATAGCCAAATCTTGAGGATTTTTAAAACCTAATGAAAATTATGAGCTCTTTTCCATTGCGTGTGAGACAGTGTCTGAGATAAAAGGAAAATCCTATCCCTTTGGGAGGAATTTGCTCTCCAGGAAATGACAGCAAGAAAACAGATATTAAGGATCTCCATCAACAACAAGCTCAACTCCTTAGGAAGTACATATTTTAGCACAGGTTCTAAGTTTAATTGCATTTTAGATATTACTATTGTATTTATTGTTTGTTTGTTTATTTATTGTTTATTGTATTGATTTTTAATTCCCTGTGCACCGCCCTGAGTCCATCTTGATGGAGAAGGAGCGGTATATAAATCAAATAAAACTAAACTAAACTACCCAAAAATACTTTACACTGAAGTTTGTGAGATTTACTAACATCCACAATTTTGGAGTGTGGCAAACAATGGCCACAGTTATTCAAAAAGTAGGCAGGACTAGAACAAAAACAACATTTGATTTAAGGTACTTAATTAATGTAATTAATGTAATTAAAGTACAGTAAATACAGATATGATTAACTTCCACTCGTGGCATTTTTTTTCCCGTAACATAAAATTTTACAATTTAGTAGCCATTTATAAGAAATTATGGGTGCTGCACCCAAAGCTTCAGCTTTCTTGCAGGTGCTTCTCTAAACATATAATCTCTGTACCACCATTTAGGAATTTTTGTTTGTCTCAGCAAATTTTGGGATCATTTGTGCGCTGCGGCTATGCTCCTTAATGAAATGTCTCTTTTCCCTCTACGCTGCAAGTTGCATAACGTACTTGTCATTTCCTGTAAATGACTCTAGGTATCTCAGTTACATAGTCTAAAATCACTTCAGAAAGAATTATTTGTGGTGTTTTTTTTCTAAATCATATTCATAAAAGGAAAGGAAAGAGGCGATAAAGAGAAAGTTGAATCAGCTGTCTCTCCCTGATATGTAGTTAGAAAACCTAAATGAACTTTTATGCAATAGGGAGGGGTTTCTTCCCTTCCCCCATGCTCATACAATAACACTTAAGAATGAAAACATGAATTCTGACAGCATGAACAATGCATGATAAAACCAGACACGAAACTAAGAATAAGATCCCAATGGCTTGGCTATTTGCAAACCCTACCACTATAATTACTTTATATATGTTAGGAAGAAGCCATAAGAAAAGTATGGTTTTTCACGTTGTTTGAATATAACCTATATGTTTGAAATTAAGGTGGAATGGAGAAGCTTCCCTGTTGAATCCTGGAAGAAAAAAAATGATTTTTTTTCATTCCATTACGGATAGTGTTTTCTTTTTACTTCAAATAATCTTCAACTGGTTTGTTCCTTTATTATCCATCTGTGCTAAGGTAAGCAGATAGATTTTTAAAATAGCAGGGGATTTTATTTTAGTGTCTCATTTATTCTTCATATCCTCAATATTTTTCCATCGGTATCAGGTCGTAGTTTAATGGTCTGTATTTATTACTGTATTTATTATTTATTCATCTTAGTATTTATTTGTTATTAGTATTTATTATTAATGGCCTGTTTTATTACTGCAGTTACTCTGTGTCCAATGGCATTCTTACTTATCTTCTGATGCAGTATAAATAAGTGGGCAATTAGATGCTTATATAGTAGTATAGTATAGTATAGTATAGTAGACAAATCCTGTTGTAAAATTTTAGTTGATCCAACTGTGACTGCACCACTACTGGCTACAACCTGGTCAAGAAGTTAGATAAGTATCAGCAAGTGCTTCTTGAATGAGAGGAAACTTCTGCTTTTAATAGCCAGAGCCATGGCATCATTTACATGAAAAAAAAGTTTTTTAAAAGAATAGATTTGGAATGATAGACATTAAAATCCAGTAAATCTAATAGCAATAGGACTTAGACTTATATACTTCCTCAAAATGCTTTACAGCACTCTCTGGGCAGTTTAAAACATCAGCATATTGCCCTCAATAATATGGCTCCTCATTTTACCAACCTCAGAAGGATGGAAGAATGAGTCAACCTTGAGCCAGTGAGACTCGAACTTCAGGCTGTGGATAGAGTTAGCCTGCAATACTGCATTCTAACTACTGCAACACCACAGCTCCTCCAATAGATCACGTTGTCATCAGAATGTTTTCCTCTAAACGTGTATGAGTTCATTACTGATCAATAGTGTCTATCATATCAACCCATGGAACAAGCTTAGGGAAAAAAAGGAATCCCAGACCATCTCATTTTCCTCATACAAAACCTATATATGTCAGAGAACTACAATACTTGAGGCACAAGTAAGCGGCCTCAAATTATCCTACTTTGTACATATTTTGCAAAGATCTAGTTTTCTCAAGAAGGTTCTAATATTGGGAAAAGGGAAATAAGAGGACAACCACGTCCAAGATGGATGAATTCAGTTACAATGATGATGTAAATACAATTGGAAAACCTGAAATATCAAGTTAGGGGTAGATCTTTCGGAAGAAAATGCACCTATCTGGATATTGAGAGTCCCCACCAACTTGGACATAATCAATCAATCAACCAAGAATTATTGAACTCAAGAAGTTTTATTCTCAGTATGCTTAGCTATATTTGTACTATTTGTATATACTTGAAATATTGGAACCTTTATGTCTACCATTATGTTTTTCAAAACAGAGAAATCATACACACACACACACATACACACACACACACATATATAACTATAACACCTCAAGCAATTTCAACCAAATTTGTTACACAGATGACTTACTCTCTGGAAACAAATATTGTGGGGGTAAGATACCCCTAAAACGCCTTGGGGGGAGGGGTGGTCTGTTAAGATACAGCCTGTTGTGTCTTTAAATGACTTCCACAGTACTGCCTTAAAATGGCTTCTAGTGTGCAGCGCAGTGGAGTTGCCATGGTAATGGCTTCACAGTACTGCACAAGTGGGTCCCTGTGGTAAGGGGGGAAATTCAACATTAAAAATTATGTTTGGTCTGGACATTTTCTCCCTATAAATAAATACCCAGACGGGTTATTGGATAGTGCATAATAAAAAGAAATGCAGTCATGCTCAGCCTACTTTACTGTTACATGTCATGGATTCTACAGCCTACACTGTGAGTATCAAACTCGATCATCTCACATGACATATCGAGATGTATCACAATGTTTTTTGCCTTTGCAGAGCTGAGGCAGGTGTGTCCTGCATGTGATACATCCAGCTCATGGGCTGCCAGTTTGACACCTCTGGCCTACACATACAAACCTTGTAACAGCAAGAGTTATCTTCGAATCTTTATAACCAAAAGAAGTTGCACATAAAAATATGTTGGCTGCTTGGAAATGAGTTAAGAAGAGACGTTAGTAATCCACTGTGCTTGTGTTGGTCAAATTGCAGTACAGTACAGCAGTGATTCAGTGGTCCCAGCTTTGCAAAGACAAAGCCTTTGAAGTATTTATCTTCCAACACTGCTGATGGTAGCAAATCACAATAGTACAAAGACCTTCCAAAGTTTCTGATTTGTAAATTTGGCCAAATATAATGTTGTTTTAAGATTAAATCTGTTAGGTCCCAATTGCTTCCAAGTGACATCTTGGTCTTGTTTGTAATTCTATATCAAGAATTCTTTGTTGAAGAGCTACCTTTGCCTGATCTTGTCCAAGGTCCATCAGGTCCATCTGCATCTCATTAGCAAAATCCCAGTTTATGTAATTTGTCATTTATCTGGAGTTTCCAAGAATAATTATTTGACAGCATAAGATATACAAATCTTGTATATATTTAATGAAGCATATAGAGCCTTATTCTTGTTTTGATTGTTACAAACCCTGCTTCCATATGTAGAGCAGAATTAGGCACACATTTTGCTACCTAAAATAACTTTTTTAGGAAACCTATTTAAGCTTTCTCCAGTTTCCCATAGCTGACACTATGATTTAACTGTATTCTATAGAATTGTTATGCAAGCATCTGGGCTTGAAAAAGCTTTAAAGTAGCTGGTACATGCTGGGTTCATCTAGAGGGGGAAAAAGGAAGAGAAGATTGCTCCTGAATTCCACCGAGTGTTCAAGACAACCTGAAACATAAAAATATGTCACTTTTCTAAATAATGTAACAGAAATAACAGGTACTTAAAACAAGGGACTTGTTCAATTATTGTCCTTTGAGGGTCCAGAAAAACATTTTGAAACCCCTTGCAAAATGCATGAGCTTTGTTTTCTCATAGTTAATCTGTAATAAGTGCTCCCTATAAAAATGCACTAGTGTCCCTATGTTTTCTAAGACTTACAGTTGCATACAATAGTACAGACGTTTCATCTGCATAAAGCATGTATATATACATATAGTCTTCAACTTATGACCACAATTTATTTTGCTAAGTGACAAGGTTGTTAAATGAGTTTGTCCCATTTTACCACTTTTCTTGCTAGGTTTGTTAAGTGAATCACTGCACTGCAGTTACTAAGCTAGTAACATGATTTGTTAAGTGAATTTGACTTTCCCATTGACTTTGCTTGTCAGAAGGTTACAAAAGGTGATCACATGATCCTGGGCCAGGCATCCGAATATTGATTACATGATCAAGAGAGTGCTGCAATGGTCATAAGTGTGAAAAGCGGTCATAAGTCACATTTTTCAGTGCTGTTGTGACTTCAAACATTCACTAAATGAACTGTTGTAACTCAAGAACTACCTGTAGTTCATTAGTCAGGTTTTGGGGTGAAAGGTTTTGTGCGTGTGACACACGCTTTCTTGCTTACCATCATATTAATATAGAAATTGAAAAGTAGTGTGGCCAAAATACACTCTTGATTACCAAAATATGCCCTTGATTACCCTCTGCTAGTTGGCACTACATTTGAGAGGTGTATTGGGGCTATAGCACATTCCACTTTCAAAGTGGCATTCCCATGGGGTGCACTTAATAGGGTAACAGTCAATTTGCATGTACTTTGAATTTCTTCCAAGGACTTGCTCTACACATGGAGTCAAAGGCCTGCTTGAGGTCTATAAACCAAAGGCGAAAGGGTTGGCTTGGGTAGTTGGGTATCTTTTTCAGCCAAATTGGAGACTATCAATCATTAATCATACACAGAGCAGCCTGCCCCAAAATCTGTCTGTTCCTGCACTAGGAGATTTTCTCCTCCCAGCCAATCTAGGAGCTTCTAATGAAGGTGTCTAGCATAGACCTTACTAATTATGCTAAGTAGACTCCCTGGGTGGTAATTGGCTGGGCTGTCTTTTTTCCAGGGGGTAATTATTGCTATGTCTCGTCTCTGGAGATGGAGGCTGTGTTACTGATGTAAGTGAAAAGAGAAGCTAGTCTTATCTTAGGATAGGTTTGCATCAGATTAGGGAGAATTAAATCCAAAACTGGGGTTTTTCTGAGTTTATGTACTGCAGCAACTGAAACTGGAAGCCACTCCAGCACAGATTCTTCTCCTAAATCAGTGTCGGCATCTTGTAAATTACATAAAGACTGAAAATGAGCTTCCGAGATATTTGCTGAGATATAACACTTCAAGACAAGAGGCCTTTATTGTTGTAGGGGATAACAACAGAATCTTGAAAGCCTGTCAGAGATCTCTCTGTTTTATACTAAAGAGAATCAAGGCCAGCTATTTTGAGTTTCTTTCTCATTCTTCTCACTTTCCCAGAGTTGAATTGCCATTTTTCATACCTTAACAATTCCTTTGTTCAAAGATTGGCTCTACATAACTTTACCACATAAAGCCATATATGCAGGGAGGAGGACTTTTCATTGACATTTGGGGATATTATGTCTAATGCGCACAACTAAAAAAAAAACTATATTGCCCAGTTGCTATGCTTGTTAACTATTGTAATTGTTTATTACTGCCTAGAATTACTTCTTCAAACCTTGTAAATTGGTTAAATAAATAAAAATAAATATATAAATTTAATCCCTTATAAGGGAAAGGTAATTGGTCTGGGTTAAAGATCACTTTTCTTGGAATCAGCAAAGTTCATGGCTGTGAGAGAAACAGATCTATATTCCATAAAACCTCAACTGAACAAGTAGCTCAGCGTGAAACAACATTCTTCACAAAGATTGCTTTATTGAATTAAGCTGCATAGCAATGAAATCAACAGAAGTTAGTAGAAATCAATGAGAAATTTAACTTTCACCAGGTAGAAGGGATGAAAATAATTGCTTCCTATTATTAATTTTCTTGATGAATAGTGAGATTTAAGCTGAAAAAAAGTCACTGGCTAGAAAGCTTTGAACATTTTTTATAATTTTGGAACCATATAATTAATATATTAACTAGGATGCAAAGAACTGGCTAAATAGATGTATATTCAGAATAAATATAAGACTGTACATAGAACTGGTTGTACTTTTGTCACCCAAAATAAAATCTTTACTTCACAAAAGTTCTGCTTCTTGTTTTTTGTTTAACTAAATCTTAATGATCAACAAGAGGCTGTGTTCACACAGCACAATAAGTAAGAAATCATGCATTTCAGCTTAGCAGACTATGTGAAGAAGGCCTTTTTTTCTTTGACCAGAAAAAAGAAAGAAACAGAACCAAAATACAGGGAATTTGAGAAAGGCTGCATCCATTTTCCACAGCAAATATGTGGACCTAATTACTGGCAGTGACCTGGATTTTTAAAGCAGGTGTATGCAATTAATTCAGATTTCTAGCAAGAAGAATTTATGTTTCCTCTGTTCTACATATAGAAGAAAGTGTGGAAGGAAGAAAAAAAAACTAACAAAAGGCAAAATACAGGAAACACTTGATTCTTTGCTCCCATCTAGTGGTCATCTGGATTTTTTGCAGCCCACATCTAATAATCCTCACGTGGATTAATTTTAAACAAAACTTTTGAACAAAAGCAGATGATTAAAATTGTTCCCCAGAAAGAAATAATGTGAAAATATAGATACTGTTTTGATCCATTGCTTGATGATCTGCAGGTCCATTTACTGAGAAGGTCACTAATTATCTCTCAGCTCCTTAATAGAGGCCTGCATATGTTCATTTAAATTGCTTCCTTTTTCTTCTTACATTCTGTTAGTACCAAAGAAAAGGACACAACTTCAAAAACACTAACTACTGTGCTAGCTGTAGAAAACAGTGATGAATTGTCAAGCTGGGAACAGATTTGGTCCTTGAACTGTCTCCCTTCACTATTCACAGATCAAACATACATATACAGGTGTCAAAGATTCATAGATCTGAGCTTGTTAAATGCTTAATACTGTCTCTCTTGAAGACATTCAAGATATTTGTCTTGTTTCCATGGTGATACAACAATGCAATTTTTCCCACTGGCCAAAAGTGTGCCCATGTCTTTTGTTCAAATTGCCTCAAGGTGCTGAGAGGAGCCATAGCCTTTGTCCCCGGCCCACCCACCCCCGTCCCCCCGAGACTTCAATTCCCTTTACTCACAATTTTGAGTAACATCTCCTTCATTTCTATCATTCAACAGAGGCAAAACTCATAAAAAATGCCATCTAGTTTCTTGTCATCCTATCATAGAGTTTGGTCCGCACATATGTTTGAGCCGGAAGGGATTTGGAAAGAGATTCGTTTTTTGATGACATTTCAGATTTCTGTTTCAAAATCTACATTTTGAGAATTTTGCATTTGATATATGAAGCTACTTTAAATTATGAGCAGAACAAGATTCTGCTTTATCTGTTTATTCAAAGTTAGATTCCATCTATTTCTAGCATTTAACAGCATGCAGCAGGCATCATAAACCCACATTTCCTCACTTCCTCCTGAGTTAGAGTACACTTCCTCTTCTAGCTCAGGGGTGTTAAACTCAAGTCTGTGGGGTGCTTAGATCTGGCCCTCCCAAGCTCCATTTTCACTGGCAGAGGGTTGCAGGAAGTTGCCACACTCAGGAGCCCATTTTCACTGGCCACCACAGGCACTCCCGACACAAGTGACGTCGAGCTAGCCACCCCCAACCTGGCCACCCCCACCCTGGCCCCCCAAGGTCAAAAATAACTCTGATGCGGCCTTCAATGAAATTGAGTTTAACACCCCTGCTCTAGCTGCCATCAGAGTCATCATTGGCAGACATCAGAAGAGTAAAAAAAACAAAACCACAGCTAATACTACAAAGAAAACACAATATAGGTTTGTCTAGGGGCATGGAAAAATTTGATCTAGAGATCCTGGTTTTCTCAGATACTCCTCCTTCCCCCATTTTATAATTTTATAATGACAATCAACACTGGACCATATTATCCAAAGCAAAATCATCCAAGCATGAAAGTATCGTCTTCAGTGCACAATTACCTTATCAAAGAAATCTTGGCTGGGTATTTCGTCTCGTTCTGCTCTATAGTTTCAAATGCACTACTGGGAAGCTGGGGATGAAGCCAAGTATTGATTCTTTCTAAGATAATGTTGTTTGCGGATAGCAAGAGTGTCAGCAATATTGTGTGTAAATATTTACTCTGTCAAATACCATTCAACAGACAATGCATACATATTATTAGAGCTATAAATGCCACTATCTTCATGAATATGTACTATCTTGCCCTTTAGCTGGGCAGATTCTGAGCAGGACTTTGAACAGGACAAAATGAGACTATGAGAAATGCATTGAGGAAGCTGACACAAGGCAGTAAAAAGAATAGCAGACAAAAACAACTCTCCCAGCTTTCTTGTTGAATTTCTTTTCACCAAGCTGTTCCAACAAGTGCAGGGAAACCTTTAGTGGATGCATGGTTTACTATTTCATTTTGAGGTGACACTCAAGGATCACAATGGCTAGGATGTCGTTGTATGGAATATTTGATGCTGGAGAATTTATGACTTTTTGTTTGTTCTGCAGCTTGGGAACATTTTAAAAAATGGTTGTTGTTTTTCAATAAAAGTATGATACATTCACACCATCCATTTGCTGAAATGTCACAAGTTCTAGGGAACCCAAAAACTCATATTTGGGAGTCCCATCGTCTTCAAGAGTTAGAACTAGAAGGATGAAAAAAGAGTAGGAAACTAGAAAATATCACAAACATTTCAATTAAAACACCATTGATCACAAATTCTCACAATTGTGATTGTGGGCAGCGGTCAGACTGCTGTCTCAATGTTCTCTTAATACTAATGGAGAGCAATGGCTGGAACAGGCTCCTAATAGTTTTCACTTGATGATGGTTCCTTACAAATTTTGGCATCAGAGGCATTATAGGTTTATGTTACAACTGCTAGGAAGGAAAAATTAAAGCACTCTATTCACTTTACATTACAAATATTGGGGGCCTCATCTAAAGAGGATGCTGGACTTTATATGAAGCATGATCCAGGAAAAAAATCCATTTATTAGATTTGGGTGACATGAAAAAGGGTTTTAAAGATATTTTTAACCCTTGTCTTTATAATTTTTATAAATAACAAAAGGTGGTGAACATATTTGTTTCCTCTTTTTCCTCCTATTTTCCCCACAACAATTCTGTGAGGTGAGTTCAGCTGAGAGTGCCTGGCTCAAAGTCAGTCAGTTAGCTTTCAGGCCTAAGGCAGGACTAGAACTCACAGCCTCCTGATGCCTTATCACAGGGGTGTGCAAAGTCGGCTCTTTTAAGACTGGTGGACTTCAAATCCCAGAATTCCCCAGCCAGCTATGCTGGCTGGGGAACTCTGGGAGTTGAAGTCCACCAGTCTTAAAAGAGCCGACTTTGCACACCCCTGCCTTATCATATTGGAAATATTGAAAAAGGTTTATTATGAGCATGAAAAAAGAAAATAGAAAAATATTTGTTCTCCTTCCCTTAGCTCTCTGAAGAGTTCCCTTTCAGCAGAGGGGAGGAATGTCATCCAAGGATATTCAATGAGGAATTCAAAATAAACAAAATAAAGACAGTTTCCCTCAAACACTGGATTTTTTCTTCAAATAAGTGTGGTATTTGGGGGGATTTATGGAGTATAAAGCTTACTACATATCAGAGTAGTATCACACTGGCATCAGAGGTAGCGTGTTGCAGTAGGACGAAGCCAGAAAACTTGTTTTTATATTGTTGTCTTTGTCCAAACTGTTGTGTTAGTTGTTAGCTTGGTTGGTCCAAACATGATCCAGAGAGCATCACCTAGGTAGTATGATGCATTCTGAGAAGCAATAATTTTTCTAGATGTAAGAGAGTCCCAGACTTTTCTGGTGATGTCATGGAACTAAAAATGGAATTTGCTATAGCAATAAGATACAGTTTTTATCTATGGTTCTTTTCATAGGTAACTGTTCAGTCACTGTGGAAGAAGTGCAAGAATAGTAAACTATCTAATAATTGGTTTATTTTAGCACTTCTTAGAAGTTTAAACAATTTTGTTTAATTCTGGAACAATACTGAGTAAAAATATTTATTACAATTATACAAGTTTGGCTATCCTGCAGACTCAAAGAAGATAAGAATGATCAGGTTTACCAAGGTTGAATAATGCAATTAATTCCACAAAACAATGCTTAAGCATGAAAGCATTTCAAATCTAATCCATAAATCAAGCCCATAGGTTCAATATAATTGACAGGATTCAGGCAAATTGCAGAGTAGAGGCCAAGAAGTCTTTTCTGCTTGAAGCAAGGCTGATGTTTGTAGACATGGAGCAATAAGTTAGAAGAGTGTGAATATTATTTTCAATAAGATGCCTGATAGCTGTGTATACCATTATGCATTAGGAGGCTGAGCCCATCAGAGAATCTAATTTTAATTAATTGCAATAAGGAAAATCAAATAGTTCAGCTTCACAACCTTGTGTCACTGTGGTGCTCAGTTTGCTGATGGCTTTGATGACTTTTAAAAGTCAAGACAAGTAGAATTGCAAAACAAAGCAGAGGTGAGTTGCTGCCAGTTTGCCCCGAATTAGCTGAACTGGTAGTAGCAGCGGCAGGAGTCCGCCCACCCATCCGGAAGCTTCTGTGCATGTGCACCTGAACCAGTAGTAAAAAAATTAGCAACCCACCTCTGGCCCAAAGATGTAGAAAGGGTTCATACCTGGGCCAGGAATTCTGGAGTGTTTCTTTTTGTAGCTTCCCAATTTTTAACCACTAGTTCCCCTTCTCTGCTTCAGAGCCTAATCTGCAAATATTATATGGAGATGACTCTAATGAGGGTGAGTTATTCTATAGAGAATAATTGTAGGTTTTATCATATTGCAATAGGTTAATTGCAATAGGGAGAGAAAATATGGAATTATTGGTTTGATAGATCTGTGAACAGTTTAGCATTTAACCCAAATAACGTGATCTCTTGACCTTTCAACTATATTATCTCCCAATTCCCATAGTTAATCCACTGATACTCTTTAGCTGAGGACAATTATTGCTACTATGGACAAATTACTTCTGTTTAACAGTATAATCTCATTAAGCAATACTTTTAACTCTTCTTGTTATATAGTAACTTTCTTAAGATTGCTTTTAGGACATAAACAATGTATACTTTATGGTTGTGATGGTCTGCAATGCCTATCTTAGAATTTGCTTCTAACTTTAGTATTAATGGTAATTACTTATATTCCTAAAATAATATTTTGTACTCTGCAGCCCTTTTTTAACCAAAACAATGACAATACTTTCTCTTTATTGACTACTAAAATACATTGCTATAGAAATATTGACTTACCCTAGAATTTCCCTCCCATTTGCACAAGCTACAGAAATCCAAAAGAAAAGCAACAATTGACAATCTGGAGTCATGTACAACATACAGTGTAATGTACAACCACTACATAAGACAAATAAGCAGAAGAGTGGCAGAACGCATCCATGAACACCAATTAGCAGTTAAACAACATGATGAATAATCTGCACAACACAGAGACTTAACCATAGTTTCAACTGGGAAACTGACCATCCTAGACCAAGCCAAGTTGAAAAAAACATTAAAGAGTTTCTAGAAGTCAGCACTCCAAGAAATTAACCATCAAAAGGCATACAGGCATAAACAATATATATATACTATGCAGAAGAAACAATGAGTAATCCAAGAAGGAAACAAAAAGACAAAAGCACCTCCCCACCAGCAATCAGCACCCAGATTAGCATAGATTAACTCCAAAATTAACATCAGACCAACAATCAATTATTACAATTATTACAATAGCAGAGTTGGAAGGGACCTTGGAGGTCTTCTAGTCCAACCCCCTGTCTAGGCAGGAAGCTCTATCCGTTTCAAATGGCTATCCAACATCTTGCAGTGTTGGGGCATTCACAACTTCTTCCATTGATTAATTGTTCTAACTGTCAGGAAATTTCTCCTCAGTTCTAAGTTGCTTCTCTTCTTGATTTGTTTCCACCCATTGCTTCTTGTTCTACCCTCAGGTGCTTTGGAGAACAGTTTGACTCCCTCTTCTTTGTGGCAGCCCCTGAGATATTGGAACACTGCTATCATGTCTCCCCTAGTCCTTCTTTTTATTAAACCTGACATACCCAGTTCTTCATATGTTTTAAACAATACCGCAATCAAGGAATGACCAAACAAACCAGCAGAAAACAGTCCAACCAAAAATCTCTCAGATCACCCCCACCAACACTTACAGGACAAGCCACTAGAATATAAACTGAAAGCAATTCCCACTTCTTACTAGCACTAATTACCTAATTGGGTAATGAAAAGACTGCAAGAAAACAATCAATCTCAAAGAGTATCAAGAACCCCTTATTCACAATCTGAAATAGGAATTGCGTGACTTATCCACTTAGTCTTTGATGGGTTTTTTAAAGGGTTATTGCAGAAATCTTTTTATGGCAATGTCACAATGCAATCGCATGGTTTCCCACAATTTCTGAAAGTTATGTATCTATCACTCTCCATTTAGGTAGTGAATCTGGTAGACTGTAATTATTTGTTATTGAGGTAAAAGTTCCTTTACTTAAAGGAAGTTTTCAGTTAGGTTTTTTTTACTCTTGGAAAATAATTCGAAAAGCAAAATATAAGTTATTTAAATGGGAAAAACAGCCAATTCAATGCAATTAATCACTGACCTGTTTTCAGAAATCTTCCAGTTCATTAAAGGGCTCAGGCTTGGAATGGATTTTAAGACCTGTGTTGCTCTTTTTGTCAAAGTTTTGTGGACTGCTGTAATTATGTTTTAGCAGCCAGATGTTGCTTTATGTTTTTGATTTTTTGTTGAAATTCTTAGGTAGGAAACATAAAGAATTAGTCAATCCATCATTCAAAAATAAAAAGTAAATTATTCTTAAATTAAGTCATAAATGAACCTCAAATCCATTTCTGAGAATGTTTAGGGCCTTCAACTCGCAGTGTGCATAGTACACAAATGTTTAACTTCTGTTCTTGGCAAAGTTGATTTTGTAGTTCCCCAAATCTTGATCAACACAGCAGCTGCCAGATATAGAATGGTTTTATGAACCACATTTAATCCCTTGGGATACTATATCATAAAAACACATAGGCTGCAATCCTGTTGTATTTTCTGAGAATAATCCGACAATTTAACATTGTAAAGTTTACTTAAAAATAAAACAGGAATTTTATTACAGAAGTATGTAACATGACATTCTATGTTGTGCTACATCACAATAAAAGCTCACACAGACCCAGTGAGAAAGTGAGCACTTTGCAAAAATAAAAAATCCCTCATCCAGTTTGAATGCTTATGGATCTTCTTGCTTTGCTTTATGGTATAATATATGCAACTAAATTTAATTTAATTTATTCGAATTTATACCCCGCACCTTCTCCTAAAAAAGGACCCAGGGCGGCGACATACAAAAGATTATAAATGTGTAGTATAAAGAAACACAGGTAATTGTTTTGCATACCAATGATATCATATCAGTCAGATGCAGTTAGGAAAGCAAAAAATGATTTAAAATAACAAGGTATACAATTGTTGCAGATGATCATATATATTCCAGACTAGTTGATAACCCGGCATTGTCCAGGTATTTATTTATAGGGGAAAATGTCCGGACCAAACGTAATTTCTAATGATGGATTTATTAGAATCCATATAGAGGGAGCCCCCTTGTGGAGTACTGTGAAGCTGTTACCATGGGAACTCCACTGTGCTGTATAGTAGAAGCCATTTTAACGCACAACAGGCTGTATCTTAACAGAACACACATCCTGAGGGGTGTTAGGGTTGTCTTACCCCCCCACAGTATTTTTCTCCAGAGAGTAAGTCACCTGTGTACCAAATTTAGTTGAAATTGCTCGTGGCATTCCAGAGTTATGCTGGGACATACACACACACACACACACACACACACACACAACTCAAGTCCTATGCAAAGTACTGTACATTTCAGCGAAAATGATGTGCTACGTGTTACTCATCACTCTGCCATCTCAAGTCTGAATTCATCTGTCTTTGTCTGCTAAGTGGCTTCATTTTGTGGGGATGAAGATAGCTAAAGGAATTGCATTAAGCTTTTTTAATGTCTCTGTATTGGTCCCTGGCATGAAAGATCAATGGTGGTGAAAGGAGATGATGGTGTTCAGGAAATGTGTTTAGAATTTGCTCTTTTCAGCTGACAGTACAGGAGTAGAGAGATTAGGGTATGAGTAGCTACTGTATTCATGGGACATTTATCTTTTCTTCAGTGTTCACTTCAAAAATAAAATGGGCTAGAGCAAGTAATAAACTCTTGAAAGCATTTGCTGGAGCATTCAGCATCTTATCTGAGTAAGCAGAATCACAGCTAAGCAAACAGGCACAAAGTCAGAGAATAAGTGTGTTACAGGTATTACCTTGGGAGTGTGAAATAAAGGATATTCTTTGCACTCCTAATAAATTGGTCCCCAAAGAAATCTTCTCTGAAACTCTAATTAACATAAGGAAGAAAATGCTTTATTATGCATTGGGCTCATTAAAATAGTGAGCCAGCCATTCATCCGAAGTTTATTCCTGATACTTAATCAAAAGAAATTAAATTATCTTTTTCATCTAAGTTAATTTGGCACTGACTGTAATGTAGAGACCCAAAGCTATAAAGTATTAAGTGTGCAGATAGCAGATATTGGTTAACTAATATTTCTATTTGCCTTATCTAACAAAATGTCTTTTATTAATTTAAGAAGTCTACCTAACGCCATATTTACACTAATAGCAATTTTCATTTATTTTTATGAATTACAATTTGACTTTTTACTGATTTTTACTTGCCTCACAAAAAGCTGAGAACTGAAGAAATTAAAATATTTAAATAGAAAGAAATAACTTTATTTTTTAACGTTGCATAGAAAAAATACCCTCTTGTGTAGGAAAGCTGTCTTGTTTACAGTATCAGTTGTAAAAGAAAACCTGCAAAGTCGATTATCAGAGCTTTAAAGGAAATATTTTATTTATGGGCCTGTAAAGTGCTTCAACTTTTTAACTCTTGGAATCAGAAGTTACTACTGAAGATGAACAGATCCTTCTGGAGGCAATTGAAATGGATTCACTAGATTTACAAATGCAATTGGATTGTCATTTAAAAACTGAAGACGTCATTGTGAATTATCCTTTCAAGGTGAAATATAAGAGATTTATTGGAGTGCTTAAAGAAAACTGCAAGTAGACTTGAAAGATGATAAGAATTTCAAGGATACTAGAAATTCAAGGATACTAGAAGAAAATAGGAAGCATAATTTTTTATGGGATTAAGGCTGGTTAAGGGGAACAATAAAAAAATTAAATTTGTTTATCTGATTATGGTTAAATAACGAGTTCTTATTTCTGGTAATGCTGATAGTTATTGTTATTGTCTGCCAAATAATAAATTCTTGAAAGCATTTACTGGAGCTTTGTCTATCAAATCTCTACCAAAAAAAAAGATGTAATCCATACTTTCTCTTTTTTCTTTACATTTTTCCCTTTTTTGCACATTTAATTTTCTTTTTGTCTGATTTTTTTTTCAATTTTCCTGCTTATTTATTTTTTATTCATGTCTTCAAAAGTTATTAAAATCATTATTTTAAAAAAGACTCCAGCAGTGATATCTTTTGTATGTCTTTTAAAGCTGCACCATTTTATGAGTTTCCATAACATAAAATTATCAATAACTTTTAAGTTGTATCTATTATTTTTATTCTTTGAAAGTTTTGTATACTCAAAGAGTCTCTCTAATTAAAATATAGAAATACTATTAACAACCACACTTCAAGAGCTATGCCTTAATTGTTAAATAAATATTGTAGGAGTCTAAAAAAATAGTTCCAGATCAAATGGATAAGAATTGCCCTCGAAGAATTCAACAACTTGGCTTGCTCTAGTTAGTTTTTCCATTCAGCTCCAGTTCTTAATACCCCATTCAGCCTTTTTTTATTCTCTGCTTTTTCACCCTTCACATGCACAAATGTTCAATAAATATTGTAACATAAACAAGTAGTTAAGTAAGAAATACCAGACATACAATTTCAATCTGTAAAAATCTCCGTAACGTTTTATGTGGGTTTCCATATGGTGCATTAATGTCCCTTGGTCTTCTAAAACGAACTCTATTTCCAGGATATAGTGACAAACTAAGCCCAGCTCACATAATCTCATTTCAGACATGAAAAAAGAAGAAAAGCAGATATTCTGTGTTATTCTTTCAGTTGATTGTCAGACCTGCTAAGCAGGCTATTCTTGATATATTTAACTTCTTAGATTTTGGATCATGTCTTAGGTTTCTATTCTCACCCCCACCCACCTCCTTTCTCAGATTTCCAAATCTCCCAGGTTATCTTCTGCATGTATATCAGTGATGACGAACCTATGGCACGGGTGCCACAGGTGGCACGTGGAACCATTTCCTAGGGCACGCAAGGCATTGCCCTGTCAGCTCCAATGCGCGTGTGTGCGCTGGCCAACTGATTTAGACCTTCTTTTGAGGCTGTTTTTCACCCTCGGGGAAGCTCCTGAAGCCTCTGGAGGTGGGGAGGGGGAGGCTGTTTTCACCCTCCCCAGGCTCCTAGAAAGCCTCTGGAGCCTGGGGAGAGTGAAAGAAGCACCCCAAAAGCAGGGGGTCGCGCACATAGCATTATGGGTGTGGAACGCCCACACACGACTCCCCCGCATTCCCCCCGCTTTTGGCACGCGAGCCAAAAAAGGTTCGCCATCACTGATATATATTGTAGCATAAATAACGAATGTTACTGCTGGCTTCATTTGTTCTGTCCCACTCAGCACTCATTCTGCTCTGTTTAAAGAAATATATTCATCTTGTTAAAGTGCTATTCCACAGCAAAACACATCAGCCAAATGAGAAACATTTGTTCTTGATTCTAACAGGTTAATGAGTGAAGCTCAGAAACTTGGAAGATAGTCAATAGGTCAATGGCTGCTACCCTTCCATCTAACAAGATACACTGATCTCTCACTTGCAAAGCAACAAATCTTGTAGTGCCTAGATCAGGGGCGTCAAACTCACGGCCCGCTGGCCAGATGCATCACGCACTGGCCATACCCACTCCTATTTTAATGAAGGGGGGAAGTTGCAATACCCACGGGATGACAATGTGTTGTCGCAGGTTTGACACCCGTGGCCTAGATTTTCCTCTGTTACAGGATTTGCTCTATATCTAGCTTCTGAAGAACTTTCTGGATTGAGCCCTAATTGTTTTCAAAATTACCAAACATTTTGGTAATTTCAAATTGACTTATTGATAATAAATATTTATAAAAACCAATAAGTTTGTTTTTGGTACTTTTAATCAAATTTTGGCAGTTTTAATCAAAACAGGTAAGTAATTTTATGGTAGCCATGAAATTCCATAATTGTGAGCATATAAATTGCCTTTTTATGGACTTAAATATGATTTCCATAAGTTTTTAATTCTTATCTTCAACAAAGCATTCCCTTATCCATAGGTTTGCTGCCTTATGATACTACCAAACAGAGTATTCAGTATTTGAGTGAACATGCAGAAATTCTATACATAACTCTTAGAGATTAGGTGTAAAACCTATGGCTCACTAAACAATTCTACCAGTTATGAGCATACCAAGAAAATCACATGCAATTTTAATTCAAAAATTAAAATATGATACTTTTAAAAGTGAAACTATATAAATTTTGTGTAACACAACATTTTTATAACTTAACTAAAAAAAAACCTCTTAATATTCTACTTTAGAAACAGTAATTTTATCAATACCTGTAAACAGGTTGAAAAATCTAAAACTATAGGAATGAATATAAACTGTTGCATTCTGATGTGAAAAAAAGGCATGTCTGCTTTTATATACCATTAATTCTATGGGGAAATTGCTATTTATTAATTGCTACCATTTCCCAATTAAGGGGGAGCTAAAGATAAAATAATTAGGCAGGTTCTAATAGTCTGCTAGCTAATAAATTGTCAGAATCCTAATAACAGCTGCAAAGAGCAAAGGTTCAGTAAATTTGAAGTGGTAAAAAGTAGGGAAGAAAATTAGGTCCATCAAAGCCTTTTTCTGCCAGACACCCAGAGAGGAAAGAAAATCAAGTGGCAAAAGTGGGTTTAATTTATTAATTCTCCTATTGTTGATTATTGAATTGGAAACTTGCAGCATTGAATTTTGTATAAATTATACATTTCAATCATTTATGTTTTTTTCAGATTTTCAGTCAGGATTTTGGTATGTGACTTCCATATATGTCAGGATCTTGATGTCTTGGCTCCGTTCTATGGTTACTCTAGTGACCATGAACTTCCAAACCAGTTCTGACTCTGGGCCCAGGGAAGACAAATTAAAATCTCCAAGTTTCATAAACCTAGAAAACTCTGCTACCAATCCAGTCACATCATCCAAAAGCTCAGGTAGGCAGGCAGTTATCCAAAAAAGTAGTTAATACAATAACAGTAATCCCATCTTGTTCCTAGAATCAACTTCTTGAACAAGATCTTACATTTGGCCGTCTGAGGACCAGTGTCCTTAAAAGCCATAAGAGTGTCACAAATAATCATTGTCAGTCCCCCACCTCTGCCCTGAAATCATGCCTGATGCCATACCTGAAAACAATCTTTTTGAGAGTGACCAGGTCTTGGCAATATATACCAGGCCTGTTCTATTACCAGTTATAATTCACGAATGAAGTGTTATTACAGGTCAATCTGGCATTATGTAGCAGATTTCAGGGGGCGGGGAGAAGGGGACACATAAAGACCAACGAACTTGCAAAGGGGCAAAGTCCAGGGAGTTAGATCAAGGAATTGACACTAAATACTGAAACTGTATTTCCAAGAGCATCCTTTGCACATGACAGGTTGATAGCAGTAGATGCATCACTCTTGTATTTGTTAGAGTCAGGTGGATAATTAAAGTCAACTCATTGTAGTTTTATATCAAAAAATAATGTAAGATTTCCTATTCTTTGGCAGAACAAAACAGAACAAAAATATGCACTTATAAAACCTTGCATGATATTCTAGCGATATTCTAATTGACCAAGAAATCCTGCTGTCCCTCTATTTGACATAGTAGCATCCATCCATAGAAATGGCAATTTCAAATAAGTGAAATTAGCATTTTCAGCATTTTGATCCTCAATATCCTCTGAACAGACATATGCCCCAAGCTTGCCAATTTAGGAAAAGCTTTAGGGCAAAAACAAACATTCTTGAGAGAAGGCAAAACAAAATCCAATTAAAAGATGGAGGAAGGAGACCATTGAGCTAGGGATAATATTAAAGGAGGATATGGCTGAAGGATTTGACCTCCATTATACTACTTGTTGGACTCTGAATAGGTTGAGGGTTGGAGTACCTAAGTTAAAACCAATATGTTCAAAATTTTTAGCAGATGACAACATGCTATCTGGAGATACTGTATGTTGTCTACTACCAGAAACATATACTAATAATGACTTCATTTTTGGCCAATAGCAAAGCAGAAGGTAGCTTCATTCTGGCAGCCTCAAGTTTGATATAGACACACAGGAGAAGGAGAAGCACTTTCAGATTCTGAGACATATTCTGAGCAATAATGTTAATGGATCTCCAATTATGAAATACAACAAAAATTAATATTTAAAACGTATTTGTCTCCATTCTATTTGTATAGAAAAAACTGTCAAAAACTGCACTTTCTTGGTGATATAATAAGGGTAATGCTTCTTTAAAACATGTTTCTATACTTACCATGTTTTGAGAGAAAATAGTGAATTATATAGATAAGATTGTGTGACAAAAGCTAAAATTTTCAGAGGATAATACTCTTTTGAATACTATATCTAGTACATGGAATTTACTAGTACCCGGATAACTTAATTGAATTCTCTGTGCTTTTTACTATGGCTAACGGACTGATATTGTAGCATTAGAAAGGTAAATCTATGGCTCCATTTAGTCCATGGGTGTCAAACTCGCAGTGTCACATTACTGTCACGTGACGTATCTGATGTTTTTCCCCTTCAGGGAGCTAGGGTGGGAGTGGCTTGAGTGTGATGCATCTGTCCCATGGGCCACCAGTTTGACACCCTGATTTAGTCAATGGATTGCACAAACTACTTACAAGTGGTTTGCCTATGGACATAAACTTCATGTAGCTAAGTATAATGAAATGTGGGACACATTTATACAGAATAAAAACAGGTCATAACTGAATAAATATATCCAGTGATAGGATTCGGCCAGTTGGCACCTATTCATGAGAACTGGTTGTTAGCTTTCTAAGCAGTTCGAAGAACCAATTGTTGGAAGAAATCTTATTTTGCTTTTTCCACCTTACAGGGCTAATCCTGTAAGGAAGGCAGGAAGGAAACATTCTGGTATTGTTTTTAGCCTAATCTTTATTGCCCTGCTTACAGAAACTGCCTCTCTGGTTAACCCTGATTACATTGTAACAGCTAAGGAGAAGCGCCCATTGACCTGAGTGATGTTGAGTTGGCCACGCCCACAGTCACATGACCATCAAGCCACACCTACTCAGCCGGTCATTAGAGCAGAGAACCAGTTGTTAAATTATTTGAATCCCAACACTGAATAAATCAGAAATATATATTGTGCACGTGTAGTGAATGCATTAAATAAATATATTTGTAGAATGATAACTGTTTACTGTTACAATGCCATATCATTCTATATTTTTTCTATGTTGTATTTTTTCACTTACACTTTTTATGTGTTATTTTCTTCCCTTTGACAAAGTCTATCCTGTCATCATTATCATTTTGCTCTAATTCTTTTTGTTATTAATTAAAACGCTATTAAAAATAAATAAAAAATAGCCGAGATGGCATTTACAGCATGATGTTCAAAACCCTGCCTATTTATGTATCAGTATCAGTTCTGACATGTAAAGCGGGAAGATTACTTGCACTATTTGCAAATATTACCACTGCTAGATGTGAGATGAGCAACTTGTGCCCTGATGAACAAACAAGACATATGGCACAGTAGGAACAGAGATCCAAGAACAATTAAATGAGTTTATAATGAGGTTAGCAGCAGAAAGCATTTTGACAACCAAGCTGTGCTTTGCTATCTGATGATAGTGATGGATAAAAAAGGAGATTAAGGTGTCCTTATCAAAACGATAGGACGAAGGCAGGGGACGGGGGGGCTAAATATACACCTTAAGTTTGTATGATGTTCTCTGAAGAATCATTTATATTTGAGTGGTTCCTTAACCAGCATTTTATTAATTTTTTTATTTCTTTTATGCATGCCCTCTTTTTTTTTGCTACATTATTCTCTGCAATGAAGGAACAATTGTGAGAACTGTTTTGCCAGAGTTATCCTTTGAAGATAGCAAAACCAGATAAGCTATCAGATCTGACTTTCGCATAGCAGCTTTCAAAGGGTTCGCTATGGGTTTGAATCATATAAACAACCAATGATTGATTATTCCAAATGAAAAGGGGCCGCTCCAGAAACCGTCCACCATGACTGGATATGCAGGTCCATAATTTTTCCAGTGCCATCTTACATTTCTAATATGATTTGTCACGTTATTACTGGTGCATACAAGAGGCTTGTCACACGGCAAAGTCACTGCCCACATAAATCAGAGTAAATACTTTCTCTAGGACAGATAATTTGCTGTTTATTGACACAAGATGCAATGATTGCCCTGATTTTTAAGTAACTTTAAAATAGGAAATAAATTGGAAGGTAAAAATAATATGCCAAAAAGTATCTTTGTATACAAAGTCGGTGCAGGCAGTACAATGCAGGAAGTACCATTTATTTATCTCCAAGAAAAAATCTCTTATTTTAAACCATGTTCATTTATTTTATGGAAAAGAAATACTGGTAGTCCTCAACATACAACACTTTGTTTAATTCATTCAAAGTTAAAATGGCACTGAAAAATGTGGTTTATGACCATTTTTCACAGTTACAACTTGGCTGCATTCCCATCATTGTGTGATCAAAATTTAGATGCTTGCCAGCTGATTCATATGTATGACCATTGCTGTATCCCAAGGTCGTGTGATCACCTTTTGGGACCTTCTGACAAGCAAAGTCAATGTGGAAGCCAGATTCGCTTAACAACTGTGTTACTAACCTATCATCTGCAGTGATTCAATTAACCACTGTGACAAGAAAGATCATAAAATGGGGCAAAACTCACTTAACAAATGTCTCACTTAACAACATAAATTTATTTTGCAGATCTGGTTAGCTCATCTTTATTTATCTACTCCTACCAGTTTTATTCTCCTTTCTTCTCCTTTGGACCAACTCTGTCTTACTTCCCTGGTTTATCTTACCTTATATTTATTTCTCTATCAGTTCTTAGCCATGCTTGCTACCTCTAGCACTGGTGCCCAAGAAAGCCTGATGCAACTTAAGCCCTAAGCATGATATTGTCTCGTATAGCCTCATCATGTCACTGCTCCATAATAGGCCTCAGCCTTCCCCCACCTCCCATGGCATATGATTGTGCTATATAAACTTAATTGTCTGGTTTTTTTACTCACCTGTTTTCTTATAGAATTGTCCCATCTGTTGCCATGGTTTCAACACTAGATAATCAGAGTGCCAGAAGAATAGGAATTTTTCCAAGGAAAACAAAGGGAATACATTTAGAGACCATTGTTATAATTAATAATGGGATATTGGAGCAAAGAGACAAATGTTCTGAGGTTTTTGTTTTCATAAATACAGTGAAAAACACTTTCTGAAATAGACATAAGTGACATCATTCCAGTAGATGTGCCTCATTTTTGCTGGGAAAAAAGAAAGTTTCCTATTCAGGGCTGTTTGTGACTGCAATGATAGCAACATTTTAAAGGCAACCTTCAGAGATTTCTGCCCATTATACGTATCTCTATGAACACGGAGAAGGCACTGATTACTATGTCTTCTTATCACAACTGAACTGAAGCTGTCCTCCCTAAGTGATGGAGAAAAGTGTACTTTTAAAAACATATCCCATTTCAGTCCTATTTGTTCCCTACATTCCTAATAATGCACATCATATATTCATTTTCAGTCTCTGAGCACAACTTAACAACTACTGTTTGTCCAAACATATGTTCAGGTTTCAGTTAAATTATGGAACTAGCACCATTTTGCCTCTATCCTTTATAAACCAAAAAAAGTTGACTTATCTCACTAGAAATGTAGTTAAGAAAAAAAAAAGTAGTGCTGAAGGGAATGTAAAATGGCAGGTTGGGTAGTCCCACATCAGCACATAAAGAATGAGACCTATAATAGGCAACCTATTGATTTTCCATAAAAGGTTTTTAATCAAACAACCAGGAATCCTAAGGGGGACAAAACTCTGCTACAACACAAATTGTTCTTCATACACCAACTATTTTTCAAACTGTGTATAAATGAGGTTACCCATTGGACAAAGGAGCATTCTTGAGCCTCATATATCACTAGAAATAAAAAATAGTAATATCTCTCTGGGGGGGAGGGGGGGAGGTTTACCAGCCACCCAGGAAACTGGGAAGAAAACTGCAGGAAGAGAGAGGAGAGACTTGCAATCTAACTAAAATCCCATTATCCTGATTTATTTCTTTTCTAACTGTTAAAAAGAATCTCCGTTCCACAGTCTTTCCACCTACGACAGTTTAAAGCACAGAGGGGGGCTTCAAGCACAGAAGGCCCAAAGGACAGAAATTTGGTGGGGAGGGGATTTCCTTTTTCACTGAAATATAAAATTACAAGACAGCCAGTTTGTTGTAGTGTTTAAAGCACCAGGCTAGATACCAAGCCCCAGGAAGTAAGCAATGGCAAGCCATTTATGAAAAGAGAAATTGCAGAGAAAATTGTAGAGACTAGTCACCCAGGCAGTTGCAAACCAGTGGTGGGTTTCAAAAAATTTTAGAACCTACTCTCTAGGTGTGGCCTATTTTGTGGGCATGGCTTGGCAGTCATGTGACAGGGTGGGAGTGGCCAACTTGTAAAATGTGGTGAAACTCATTTAACAATGCTCTTGCTTAGCAACTAAAATTTTGGGCTCAATTGTGATGATATATTTTCTATCTTTCTTTCTTTCTTTCTTTTGTTCGTTCTTTCTTTCTCTCTCTCTCTCTCTCTCTCTCTCTCTCTCTCTCTCTCTCTCTCTCTCTCTCTCTCTTCCTTCCTTCCTTTCCTTTCCTTTCTTACTTTCTGCCTTCCTTTCCTTCCCATTGAGTTACCGGCAGCGGCAGTCCAGACTTACTTCTGGGTCCGCCGGTGGAATCCCCTCTCACTGGCTCTCTAAATTTCACCATCCAGCTCTTGCAAGTAGGTGCAAACCTGCAGAAACCCACCACTGTTGTAAACCTTCAACACTGGCTAAAAGGCATTAAAAAAATACACATACACACACATTCCCTTCCTGCCCCTATGGGTTGCTGCCGGTTCAGCTCGGTTTGGCTGAACCGGTAGTGGAATTCAAGCCTAAATTGCAGAACTGGCAGCAATCCAGGCCTGACACGCCCTGAATCAGTTCCCTTGCTGCCGCATGGGCACTGCCATTTTGAACTTTAGTGACTGTACGTGCGCAGTTCACTGAAAATTGTTCTGAGCATGCACGCACATGCATGTTGCACACGGGTTGTGAACCGGCAGTAAAACTGGCAGCAACCCACTCCTGGTTTTATGTATCTTTCTCAATCTTGGAATCCTCTATCAGAGGCCTGGGAGTTTAAGGCTTCTGTGCATTACCTTAGCTGTTCCTTGCACTGTATTCTTCTGACCAAATAGCTCTGATGTTGCTTCTGGGATATGTTGAAGCTACTTTCCTAGCTTAGTAGTCACAGCCCTTAGACCTCTTATGACTACTGGGATAAGGTGACCAGATTTTCAAACTCCCAAAGCGGGACATCGTCAATGGGGGGCGCATGCTCTGGCACATCATGCGTCTGTGCAGAGGGCGTTGGGGTGGGGGCATGCTCCCACCCGCCCCCGCAGGGTCCCCCGCAGAGGTGGTGGCCGGGCCTGGCCATGTGAGCTGCTGGCTGGGGCGGGGAGGAGGAAGGCGGCCTGAGCCGGCCGCTGTCAGCCCATCATGCCGGCATAATGGGCCGAGCTGAAAGCGGCTGCCTCGGGCCACCTTCCCCCTTCCCGCCCGAGCCAGCAGCTCTCAGCACCGCCGGGGCGGGCCGCCGCCGCTGCCTTTAAAGAAAGCCCCGCGGGGGCGGGTGGGAGCGCGCCCCCGCCCCGACGCCCTCTGCGCAGGCACGTGCCGCACCAGAGCGCATCCCCCTCTCCTCAGCCCCGATGCCCTCTGCGTATGCGCATGCCGCACCGGAGCATGCGCCCCCCCTCTCTTCGGCCCCCGACGCCCAAGCCGGCGCTCTCAGCTATCCATGCCCGCTGCCTGCCCGCAAAAAGCGGGACATTTTGAAGAGGTGGCGGGGCGCGCGACATCTGCTGGTGAACCGGGGCTGTCCTGCCAAAAGCAGGACGTCTGGTCACCTTATACTGGGACCACTTTGGCCTTTACTTTCCATATCCTGTCTAATTCCTCATTCAGGCCCTGGTACTTTTTAAGCTTCTCACATACTCCTTCTTCTTCATGGAACAGTCAAGTACAAGAGATCTCTTAACAAATTAGCATTGTAACTAGAAATCATGGCACCTGAAGTTTGATAAATCAGCAGCTACTAAACTGAGGAAACATTGTTTACCATATTTCCATGGAAGAAATAGCAGACTGAAGATGACTCTGCAAAAAGTGGAGGTGACCATTGAGATGCAATGGTGAGCTGGTAAATAGGCTAGGTCTTCAATAATTTCTTTCTGGACAATGAGAATATTTGAGATTGCCCACAAGTGTGCCTCACAGCTGCTCTTTATGAGCTGACCATAAGATAGTGGTCTCCAATGGGGTTAGCATTCTGGGAGATGAGGGAAAATGAGTAATAATCTTACTCAAGCCATGGTTACCATCTGTGAAAGGACATTAAGCTTGCATATTTCCTTTTCTAATCACTTTCATTTCAGTTGTTTGGATCAATATCTTTGACAGCACTGTATGCTTCCTACAATCCTTTGTCAACAAAGCTTTAACTGCAAGTTTAAGAACTTTAAAGTTAGGTAAAAAAAAGAAATAAACAGTAAAAGGTGTTTAAACTTTGATTTTAGATAGCTTCAAAGAGATTAATTAAGATAAATTTGAAATAAGATATCTGGAATTAATTATAAAAAATATCCTTTCAGTGGAAAAATGCTTTCATTTTGATTTTTTTTTAAATGATAATAAAATATGATTTTAAAATCTAAACACTAGATGGGAATAAAAAGAACTAGAGATTGCACTTAGAGGAAAAGCACTCTTATACTTGACTTACAGAATGAAGGAAAATATTTTAACATTGGAGCTATTGAATAATATTTTTGAAAAAAGTACCCAGCAGTTAATTTTAGAAGTGTCTGCCTCTAAAGATGGATGTATCTCAAATACGTTTTGGAAGAGGAGCAGGTTTTACCTGACAAGATTGAGACTATTTTTAAAGTGGATTTCTACAAGAGTTATATGGGAAAAGATGTTACACTAGACCAGAGGTTCCCAAACTTGGCAACTTTAAGACTTGTGGACTTCAACTTCCAGAATTCTGGGAGTTGAAGTCCACAAGTCTTAAAGTTGCCAAGTTTGGGAACCTCTGCACTAGACCTACCAAAAGGAGAAAAAAAACAACCAGCAGCTATCTTAATAATTAAAATAAATGTACAAATACAGGAGAAAAATTATAAATTATTTGAATTCATTAAGATTGTTAGATCCATTTTTGGCTAGAGCAAATATCATGAATTCCCACCCAACCTCCTCATCAGAAATTACTGTCTTGCGATTTCTTCCCAACGAAAGGGAACAATCGTAAGGAGAAACAGTATGGGCAATCTCAGGGTTCTCTTTTATCCAGAAGGGATCTAAGGAGCTAATCTACTAGCCATCTCCTTAAAATAGTTTGCAAATGTTAGTTAAACTTTTTCACAGAACTGTCTTCAGTTGGACATCTTCCCCCAAGTTTTATAGATAAGTGATGGGATATGGGTGAATAAATCCTTTGGCGTATTTTAAGAGAAGCTGATAAGTTATTAAACTTGTTTATATCTTTGGTTGAAGATAGGAAGTCACTTTTATATTTTTTCTTTATTATATTCTTATTTTTTTCTATTTTTCCTTTTCTTTCTTTTCTGTACCTTCAGCTTGCATAACTTTTTATTGTTGTAATTATAATTTTAATAAAATTATTTTTAAAAGGGGGGGACATTGCTTACCACCGTTGATATAGTGTCTTCCCCTCTGTAGACTTACATTAATTTCATTTTAAGGTTTGCATTTATAAAGTTAAAGTCAAATTTCACCTTCAGAGTCCTCCACCAATGCATATTATAACAATGCATGTTTACTAGAATCAGAACAAATAGTCTGTTTTCATTTGCAAATCAAATGCATTTGTTGTGAATAATAAACATCCAGAATCAAATTGATACCCTTGAGAATGTTTGCACAAAAGTTGACTTGGTTTAATTTGTATTCAGAGTTGATTAGTTTGAATAGTGCATTAAATAAATCAGAGCAGTTGAAATAAGTCTGATTTTCTCCTTTAAAAATCTAATTAATTAAAAGCATATGGAGTAGTTAGACCAAAACCTATCATATGTGGATAAAACATAAAATCGGTTTAAATTAATTGGAGTTTTGTTGGTTCTAAGGGGCTTCAAGGTGTTTACTCTGCAGCTGAATGCTTGAAATCCTATATATGTTCCACTGAATGAGAATTTGCATTGATTTTGGTGAGACCTTGGCCATGATATGTCCACATGTAAATGAAGTTACTTGAAGCAAAGGATATTTTTTATTTAATATTCTGTACAGTTTTTGTTTGTTCATCAAGTTTCTCCTGGACACAGTCAAATTCTATTTGTTTGTTTATTTGCAAGTGTTAGTAACAAATAATAATAATAATAATATTTTATTTTTATATACCGCGTCCTCTCCCCAAGGGGACTCGGAGCGGTATGGTGCCTGTTCTCATATTTGTAATAGTAATCATTTATTTGGCCTGGGAATTACATCTGTGCTTTTGCACCAATGGGTATAAGAGTGCTTTGGAAATATTACAAACTCTGAAAGCAACTAATCAGATAGAGGGTGATTGGTCAATACCACAGAGAAATAAGGCAAGCACCAATCCATCAGGCTTCATTTCTTATGAAAGAAAGAAATCAGAATATAGTTGTAAACAGAAAGTGGTGGGATTTTTGTTGTTATTTGCTTTTCTGTTCAGTTAATTAAAACTTCAGAACAAATGGCAAGTGTTCTCTGTTATCATAACTAGCTGCTTAAAGAAATCTGAATTACGAGATGGGCAACAAAAGAAATTTGATATATAAAGAACTCCCATATTTATTAAACACAGCAAGCCTTGTGAGAATGGAAAGGCAGGCTGGTGGGTGGAGAAGGGAAAGGGGAGGAGATGAGTAGCAAACAAATGTAATAAATACATTAAAATTAAAATTTGCCTTTTTAAAATTTTTCTTTCAAATTAGCATAGCTTTTCATAACAGAAGTAGGTAACTGATGATTCTCCAACAAAATCTCTACCTTGCCATGCCATGCTGGATGGAGATGTTGAGAGTTATAAGGCAAGTAATGTGGTCATATATGTTTTTCTAAGCCTACCACAAACTTTCATTGCAACAATTGAAACCTGCTTCTAAAAAGGCATGGGCAGACCCAGGCACACAGTTCAGTTAAACTGGTACAGTTTTTGGTGAATGCACTTGTTTCTTTTCTTTTTTGTGTGAATAGTAACAGCACTTAGACTTATATACCACTTCACAGTGCTTTACAGACCTCTCTAAGTGGTTTACAGAGTCATCATATTGCCCCCAACATTCTGGGTCCTCATTTTACCAACCTCAGGAATACTGAGTCAACCTTGAGCCTGATGAGATTTGAACTGCCAAATTGTAGGCAGCCGGCAGTACAGCAGTACTGCATTCTAACCACTGTACCACCAAGGCTCTAAGAATAAGGTGAAGGAGGTTGTTTCCTTGGGGGCAATCTTCCAATCCAAGTTACAAGGGAAAGTTTTTATCAAAGAGTACACTGAAGAAAATTCTCACACATTCTTTTCCAAACAATTTCATGTTATCAAGGCAGGACAGGAGAAACACTTGCTCTGTAGAAAGAAAGGCCCAAATTCAATCTACGGCATCTCCAAAAAGGGATTCACTGCGATTAATATGAGCAATGCTTGGACTGCCATATATGCAACTTTCTATGTTTCTTATTCCCTAATTACAGTCTGATTTCAGAGAGTGAGGAAGACTTGACATTTTAAAAAATAGTTTAATATCACAAGAAGCATATTATTTTGTAGGTATTTGTTTCACTAATAAAATTATCTCTCCAAGCAAAGGACTATAATTGTTCATAGCTTTTGTGTTATAATAGGGGGTCTGAGAAATTTCAACAACACAAGGACATGATTGCTTGTAATTGTTACTTTGTTACTCTAGAAATGAGTCATTGCTCAGTTGTCCAATTGAGGGGGATAAACACACATTCACACCCCATGTAGGTCCCTTTCCTATTATTCTTAAATATGAATACAATTCAATTTCAGCACAGAAAGCTATATAGAGAAATGTAGATTTATGCATTTTAAAATTTTAGTGGAGACATAATATAGAGAACTATGTCTTTTATCCTGTCTCTTTTCGGTATATAAATAAATGTTCTCCTTAATCATTATAGAAAATTACCATTCACAATAAGAACACTGATGTAATTTGTATGACCAAGGTTCATTCCATTTACCCACTTTTCTTTTTATTAACCACACAACTAAATACGTGCAATACAGTAGATTAAAATGAACTGTAATTGTTCAGTTTATATCATGTGAAAATAGCCACATTGCCCAGGTTTGTTACCAGTTGCTACATTTAATCCCAAAAGTGATCAATGAGCGTGAAGGTTTGTTCTTCGAGCTTGTGGATTGGTTTCCGAACATTTTGTTACCAGTTAGGTAACATCTTCAGCAGAGTTTAGGGGACTCCCTAAACTCCGTTGAAGATGTTATCTAGTCTGGTAATGAATTGTTTGGAAACCAACTCACAAGCTTGGAGAATGAACCTTCACCCTCATCCAACACCTAAGCTACAGATATTTACCACTATTGCAAAGTGATCAATCTTGGGTATGGTTATATTCTTTTGTAATGCAGCTAAAATATTGACTGGAAAAGCTTGTCAACCAATTGGTAATAAGGAAAGCCAGTGATTCACATCAAGGTCAGAAACCAGGCTGAATTTCATACACAAGGTTCACATCAAAGTCAAAAATCCAAATGAAATGTCTGAGTTCTAGGAATGTAGCAAAAAGAGTTGGCCAAGATCCTAAAAAACTGGTAGCAAACATTGTTTTTACAACTGGGCTCAAAAATGATTAATTATAAACCAGCTCGTAGGATCTCACCCATGTTTCAGTGTCTTCCATTAAACTTTTCAAGAAAAAATAATAATGAACAGGATTTTAATCACAAAAGTCTACATACACTGTGTTTGAGAGCCTGTGTTCCCAAGACTTACTGGAACCATATCTGCCTCTTTTGATGAGTGAGAGGTCTTCTTTTGCTTGGTGGTGATCCAAACTTTTAATTGTGCTCTATGTTGCTAAGATGGCTGGAGATTATGGCATGTTGAATTCAGCATGATAACATTTCTTTACAGATCTTAAATATTGCAATATTTAAGAGACTTATACCATAGGTCAGAAGTGGGTAGCATGTTTATTATCAAAGTTAAATTTTCTCAGGATTAATCACTTGGGAGATGCATTGCATGCATATGATGGATGTGGAAGAGCCAAAAAAGAATGTATCTACCATTGTATAATTTTCTGACCTCTTTTAGCAGTAGTCCTTACTCTCTATTCCTTATCATCTATCAGACTTCCAGAGAAGGAGCTATCATTTTTGCCATGATCTTGATTTTATAATCTTGGAAATTAGAGAAATGAGATTAAGCCAAGGCCACATGTGGTCAGGGGATTGGAGGTTATCCACCCTTCCTTTACTCCTTTACTGGTCTTACTTCAACTTTAAGTCAAAGGAAATGTAATAATTACAAACAGCTGGTTATATTTAAAAAATCTATATGCCACCCGTCTCACTATCAAGCAACTCTATATATGCACATTATCACAAAATAAGGTGGACAGCATTCTGTGGACTCCATCTGTAGGCCTACTCTATCCTCTCCACAATGCCATTATGACTTCATAATGCTTCACCAGTCACATTTCTCCAGAAAATTTTGTCTGCTGTAATTTCCTTGGGAGGAGACAAATGGGGATTTTTCTTCCTTTGGTGGTATGATGTGGTGAGGGGACGTATGATTCTTTTCCTTAGAATGAACATTCCAGATTTAAGAATTCATATCCCTATTATGTATATCAAGGTCACAAAAAATGAAAGGAAGATAAAAGGCAAAAAGAGAAGGAAACAATAAACAATTATTTCTGATTTCATTCAGTTCATTGATTTAAATCAACTACATCCTAAGATCACCCACACACATGCATAGAAATCACACAGGTAAAATCACATTCTATAATACATATTCTATCCGATATCCAGTAATCTATCTTGCTTATAATTCCATGTTCTGCTACCCTGATTATTATGGTTAGGGCTTCCTTTCTGACTTCAACATAGCCCCGGAGAATTACAATAGTTAAAAGCAAAGGCATAATAGAGCTGGCTGTTCCCCTTTTAAATCCTCACCTGAGAAAATTCCTTCCCGTTCTTCATTTGTTCCTTGGAGTTTGATTTTCACAGACTTCAGTTGTCTCTACTATTTTTTTCTGTTTTGGCAGGTGAGGTTTGCCTACAATTCTTTCAATCTCTGAACTTCTTGGACTAGGACCATCTCCCTTCCCTTCCCCTTTCACCACAGCTTACTGTAGTCTTTTAAATTTGTCCTTAACCAACAGATTTATCCTTAATCAGTTTGGTCTAGTGGCTAAGGCACCAGGTTAGAAACCAGGAAACTGCAAGTTCTAGTCCTGGTTTAGGAATAAAAAAACCAGCTGGATGATTTGGGACTAGTCACTCTCTCTCAGCCCAATATCCCACAGGGTTGTTGTTGTGGGAAGAACAAGAGGAGGAAGGAGTATGAGGCATGTTTGGCACCTTGAATTATTTATAAAAATAATAAAGGCAGAATAAACAATCTTTAAAAATTGAGGGTGAGAATTATTCTGTATGAGAAAGTTTTAATTTGTTTTTTTTTAATGACAAATAGCCATGAGAGGATAGAGATGAGTATGTGTGAGAGAAAGAGAGAGAGGGAGAGAGATTTTGCTCAAGACATCTTTTTAGTTTCTTTTCTTTTTGGCCTTTTTTATATGCAGTAGTTTTATATTTTATATTTTTGCAACATTTGTTATGGTAGGTAGGTAGAGAAATTTTTAAAAACCCTCAGATCCCCTTAGTGTATGGAAGAGAAAGATAACCAGTGACTTCCAACACTTTGTTTTCATTGTAAAGGAAAAGGAAAAGAAGAAAATGAAAATCTTGGCAGGCCTGAAACTTGATCATGAGTGACAGTAGTCACAGAAAATTGTCATAAACTAAGTAAACTAATCAGCCCCTGAAGGTAAACACTCTTCACCCTGCAATTCAAATTTCATTGGAACAAAGTAAACATTGAATTGGAGAACCAGGGTGAAAGTTTTTCCATTAAGAGTTAGTCTAGCATTCAATCTGGATTGCATTATTATTTTCAGCTTTTATTTCTCTTTCCCTTATCTTTTTTTCCCCACTATTTCCTTTCTGACATGAAATTTTGTTTGTTTGCTTCTCTCCCTCCCCCATTTTCTGGATATATGGTTTTATCATATTTGCTTTGGGACTTAAATAATGTTTTGCTCCCTAGCATATGTGCAACAAATCTGTAAAATATTAGGCCTGGAAAGCCTGCCATCTTGTTCTCTACTTTTATTTCAATTTCAATTTCTCTTCATTTGATTTTTAAATGAGGCCGACTTTCTAAATATATTGCAAACTGATGCCACCTTTAAAAAAAGACTAGGTACTGGCCTGCAATTCTGTTCAGGATTTCCCAGTACTGCTGTTGTTTCAACAGGAATGGTTCGTCCTTTGCTGTCACACATAATTTCTATTAAGCTTGCTCATTTTTCTTACTTATGTGAGGAATTGCAGGAAACAGATAAGTTGTCCCGTCCTTCCCCTATAATGAATCATTCTGCCTTCCTTCCACCATTATTCACATTTGTACAATTCACTATAACTTGAACGTCATGCAAAATATTTCTCTCTGTACTTAATCCACACGCAAACACAAGCACACACACACACATAGTGACATTTGATCATTTCAGAGTATTTCTGATATGAAATTTGCATCAATGTACACACATTGAGCATGCCAGTCATCCACATCTTCTGAATAATTCATGCCAGAAGGACACATCACACAATGTATTTTTAACAGGCACCTTAAAATATATTTAAAAATGTAAAATTGAAGATGAAAAATCATTGCAAACTATGAATTCAGCGCCTGTGGAAAAAGGGGAGACTGGAAAGTAACTTCTACAAAGAACTTCTACAGGAACTGCATATTTTGCCTTGAGAAGATATGGTACTATTCTTCAGATACATGAAGAAGATACTGGTGTGGCCATCCCTTCCCCTGAATGTCTTTGAGCAGATCTGGGCAACCATCTATAAAGAATGCTTTTATTTGGAACCCTGCATTAAGCAGGAGGGAAGTTTAAATGGTCCCTTCCAGATCAATGATTCTATGACTGTGCATCTGTTCAAAAACCTGGGGTTCCTTCTGTGTCTCCAGTCGTGTTGGCAACTCACTATAAGGGAACATCCTGACCTCAAACAGAGGTGATTTATAAGCTGTACACACTTGTACAACCATGACATATTTTCTGGATTTCTGGACATACGAATTTGAGAAATAAATAAGATACCATTTAGCTGTTAGAAGATTCCATTGCAGTAGAACATTTTTGTGATATGGGCCCATTTCAATGTTGTTAGAATGTTAATGCTATCACAGATCTCTGAACAATCCACATTTTATAATTGACCAGGATTCTGAAATCTTTACTCCAACGATATTCAATGTGGTAACAAAACAACATATTTAGAGCAATTCTATGTGGCAGCCTAAGCTGCTTGTCTCCTGGGCAGCTGCTAGCTGTTCTTAATTGCAATGGATTAGTAACAGACAGCCTGCTGCACAGTCTGGACAATGGCCACTGCAAGGCCTGATTGGTCAGTCCTCTGGGACTTGCACTTTCTATTCTTGCATGGAAGGCAACGCTGTGGGAACTGGTCTGCCAGAGCTTTTTCTTCTGGGGATTGTTCCCTCTTTATTAGCCTCTTACCTTGTTAATACTAATACAGAAATATCTTTTTTATTATCTTTTTCTAATATTAGGATAAGGGACACGGTGGCTCAGTGGGTAAGACGCTGAGCTTGTTGATCCGAAAGGTCGGCAGTTCGGCAATTCAAATCCCTAGTGCCACATAACCGAGTGAGCTGCTGGGGCAAGTAATAGGAAAGAAGGGGAGGAGAGGGGAGGGGAGGGGAGGAGAGGAGAGGAAAAGGGAAAGGAGAGGAGAGGAGAGGAGAGGAGAGGAGAGAAAAAAGGAAAGGAAAGGAAAGGAAAGGAAAGGATAAACTAGAAGAGAATATAGCCTTCCAGCTACTGGAAGGAAGGAAACATGCCAGACAATTCAATAAATTTGGAGCTGAGGCATTTACTAGAATTAAACCTATGAAGGGTTTAAGACAGCTCAAATTGGGAAGACCCAGTTTCACAGCTGGAAATCATATGTAGGGGTGCATTTACAATGGACTGGGAATGGGAGGGAAGACCATATCACCCATTTCTGTACTCACAGAGCAGTGGCAACAATCCATATAGCAATCTGACGATACATTGCAACTCCTGTGATGTTGGAAATGGATTCACATACATACATACATACATACATACATACATACATACATACATACATATATACATACATACATACATACATTCCCATTGCCCTCTTCCCTTTCAGAGTAAAAAACAATAAACAGTGTACAGAAAAAGTATAAGAAATAGCGAAGCTAAGGAGTTAAGGCATGAAAAAGGTAAAGGAATATAGCTACATCTGGTTTGTACCAAATAATTCAATATTGGGTTCAACACCTTTGTGTCCTTGCAAATCAGATGTGCTTCCATCATACTGATATACCAATTCATAGTTGCGTTTTGTTTCTTAAACTTGTTTAACCTCTTAAACTTCTCTCTATTCTTTGGGACCCTATCGACTCCATTTAATGACAAATTACTCTCTCTTTGCCATTCTCTTGACCTGCCCATTCATTACCCTTTGATCGGTGTTCATTTCCTTGAGAACAACCATCTCAACATATTTTCATACTTGTCACTCACTTTTACATTCAATAAAAATTCCTTTCGCACTCATGCCTTCTGGCTCCTTTCTCTTTTTCATCAGACGTATTTCTTAAATACCGGTAACCAATTCCCATTCAACTTAAATTCATGTTTCTCCTCATGCCCCAAACTTTCACTTCCATATAACAAATAATCAGAGCCACTCTCATACACATCCGTTTTTATTTATTTCCACAGATATTCATCTGCTGCAAACTGTCCATTATCTTTCTACCAATATTTGCTTGTCTTCGTGCAAATTTTCTGTTCCTAAATAAACATTCCCACAATGTATACAAGTTAATCTAGGTTTTCATAACGCATACAATATTTGTAATCACTCACACCATTTCCCTATCTAATACAGGTAACCTTGGTGTTTAATATAAAAATTTTCTGATGTAAACTGGGAGGATTAACTCTATCAAGACCAGAAGCAAATTTGGTCTGAGACTGCAGGTGACTTTACCATCAAAGGCTGAAAAACAAGCAGAAAAAAAGAGACGTGCAATTTAAATGCTGGAACTGTTATATAGTGAACTGGATTATTAGATTCTGCAGTGGCTGAGCTTTGTTATTGGGGTTTCTGGTGCCTGCAATAAAACAAATTGTCCTGTCCTTGGCTGTTCTGCTGGTAGCTCCTGAGTACTGATTGTGTTTGTACTGTAGAGGAAACAGTTATGACTTGGTTGAAGCGCCTCATTGCATCATGTAGTCCGTCTGTCCAACGTTCACTGCAAATCACTTAACCAAAAACAAAGCATCTGCACACAAAATGAGTGCTTTACTTCCATCATGAAGTGCTCTTACCACATTCAGCAGCCAACCTTGACCTCCGTATTCACACAAAGTATTCTATAATTCGAGCCTATTAACTTTTATCACAACCTTTCTCCAAATCAACAGGAATGTGTAAATGTTTTCATATTCATACATTGCTGAAGAAAAAATATTCTTCAAATACAATCCTACTCAATCTAAAAGCATACTACACTTCCCACATTTTTCTCACTGTCAGTTTGCTTGCTTTGTTGATGGGATTTCTGCCAAACACCTTGCTAGCCAAACTAATATCCCCCTGTTGCTTTGCATTCAGTCATTTTTCCTACAGGAACAATAACAGCACCTTTCGGACATAATTGCAGTCTTAATACAGACATTAAAAAAACTACATAGCCTCTGCATAAAGCCCAATGGATCCATATATTTAAGCATTTCTCCAGTCACTCCATCTACACCTGCAGCCATTTTTCAACATGTTGTCATTTTTTTCTTAGACATAAACATTAATAACATTTGTTTCAATTCTACTCTTCAACATAGCATTATTATTGCTGCTCCTGCTATAACTTTTTTTTAATCATTCTCAATCTGCCTTCTTGTGGTTCAAATAAATTGTTCTGCATCAGCAATGAGAGAAAGCAGAACTTGACCTTCTTCTGTGTATCATGTTGTCACATATTAAGAGTGCTTTTAAATGCTTTTATAATAGGACCCCCAGGAATGGTGCATCAAAGGTGGAAAGTGCTGCCATTCCCCTGGCGTGCCTTCACTTCATGTGATGCAACTACATGCACTTTTAACCTTTTGTCACACACAATCACACATTAGATGGAGATTGTCTTTTTCTGGTACCTCACTTAGTCATGCAGTAGAACAAGGGACACAGCATGTCCCCATGCTGCTGTTATTTTAGCCAACTTTTTTTCTGACTTGACTGCTCAAAATCTTAAATTGAAATGCATGCACACACACACATACACACAGAGAGAAAGAGAGAGAGAGAGGGAGGGAGGGTGGGAAGGAGAGAGAGAGAAATAGTTACTAATTTCTAAGGAAAACATCCTCATGATGTTGCCTTCATATCACATCACCATCCAATGTTACTTTATTGGTCCATATTGAAATACATACATACAAACATACATGCATGCATGCATGCATGCATGCATACATACATACATACATACATACATACACACACATGCATGCATACCGTGTTTCCCCGAAAATACATGTCCTGAAACTAAGGCCGTGCCACATTTTTCGGGTGAGCAAAAATATAAGCTCCCTGGAAAATCTCCCCCTCTGGCCAAATAGAGCACCGCTCACCAATCTAGCAGTATCCTGAAGGCGCCAAGCCACAGGAACAAGGTGGGGGGCAAAAGTGCACACATTGCTTGGCACCCTTGGGGTACCGCTTGGTCGGTCAACAGCACTGTGCCCAGCTGGAGAGGGGGGTTGCTGGGCGGCTGTTCTCTTGCAAGTGGGCTCCCAAAGAGCCGGGTCTCAGGATCGAATGGCTGTGTTGCACTGTCGCAGCAGCAACACAGCAGCCATGAGATGACCACACTCATGAGCAGCCACCTGGCAACCCCCCCCTTCCAGCCGGGCACAGTGCCATTCACTGATCTAGAGATATTGCCAAGCCGTGGGAGCACTTGTTCACCGCCCTCCTGCTCCCGCGGCTCGGTGCCTTTGGAATGCCCCTAGGTCAGTGAATGGGGTTCTACATGGCTGGAGAGAGGGGTTGCATGAGAGGCTTTTCTGGTCCCTGCTCATGTGACTCCCAGGATCACAATGCCCTTGCCTAACTCCCCCTACAGAGCTAGGGCATCTCCGTTGTGGGTCGAAAGAAAATAAGATCCTGTCTTATTTTCAGGGAAACGCTGTACATACATGCATATTATTCCCAGCCTGCTGCTGTAGTAGTTGGATTTATATTTAGATTTATTAAATTTCTATACCGCCCTTCTCCTTGCTGGGACTCAGATTCACAGTTCACAGATGCCTCTGGTTCCTCCAGCTGGGAAGTTGCATTTTCCTTTTCCTTCTACCAGAAAGCTTCCACAGGGACAAGGGCATCCCCAGGATAAGTGTGGAGATCACATGGTCAGAAACAGCGATTTGGTAAACTCCAATTACCCAAGCTAATCACTTCCAAAATGGTGGGTGCACCTCAGTGGTGGGTTTCTGCAGGCTCGCACCTACTCGCGAGAACCGGTTGGTGAAATTTAGAGAACCGGTGAGAGGGGGTTCCACCGATGTACCTGGAAGTAAATCTGGCCCGCCGCTGCCAGTGACCCAACGGGAAGGAAGGAAGGAAGGAAGGAAGGAAGGAAGGAAAGAAAGAAAGAAAGAAAGAAAGAAAGAAAGAAAGAAAGAAAGAAAGAAAGAAAGAAAGAAAGAAAGAAAGAAAGAAAGAAAGAAAGAAAGAAAGAAAGAAAGAAAGAAAGAAAGAAAGAAAGAAAGAATTTATCATCACAATTGAGTCCAAAATTTTGGTTGCTAAGCAAGAGCGTTGTTAAATGAGTTTCACCACATTTTAAAAGGTGGTCATTCCCACCCTGTCACATGACTGCCAAGCCACGCCCACAAAATAGGCCACACCTACAGAGTAGGTTCTAAAAAATTTGAAACCCACCACTGGTGCACCTTCATGGTCATTGTAGCTTTGGTTATGAAAGAGAGAGAGAGAGAGAAATTTCTGGAAGAGCAAATTCCTAGGAGGTCAACATAGGTCTCAGCCGGGATCCTGCTATTTGATCCGTGTGCATATATAACGTTCATTGTAACAGCATTAAGAGTTGTAAATTTGTTTGTTTGTTTGTTTAACCCCCTGAATTGCACACTGATCTTGAATGGAGAATTGCTATCCTATCCAAGGTTAAAGATGGAATATCTCCAGACCTAGACAGCTCTAATATCCATAATCACACAGACTTGTTTGAATTGAAATTTATTTTTATTTGTTTATTTAGTTTATCAAACATGTACAGAATTGCATGCATAAGTATGAACATGGACATGAACAAAGGAAATGACTACAAATAAACGGGGACAGTAGGACTGGGATGGTAAATAGGCTGGTGTGCTTATGCATGCCCACTTTACTGACCTCTTAGTAATGGGGTGAGGTCCATAGTAGACATTTTAAGGTTTTTGTGAAGCTTTTTTTCTGGAAACATTGTATTGCTAATTAGAGCTTATAAAACTTATGCTAGATCAATCTTAGAGTATTGTTCAACTGTTTTGAATCCCCACCATATATCTGACATCAGTATAATTCAGCGGGTTCAGAAGTATTTCACGAGAAAAGTTTTGCACTGTTCTGTATATAATAGAATTCCCTGCAGTATGCTACTAGGCTCAAAATTCTCAATTTGGATAACTTAGAACTGCGTCACTTGTGATCAGACCTAGGTATTATATACAAAATTATACATAGTAATGCTTTACCTGTAAATGACTTGTTTTTGTTTTTTTGTAATACACGCGCGAACAACCACTTTAAACTCAACGTATACTGTTCTAAACTTGACTGTAAAAATATGATTTCTGTAATGGAGTTGTCAAAATCTGGCATGCTCTACCTGATTCAGTTGTCTCAGCTACAAATTTTCATAGTTTCAGTCACAAATGGACTTCTTTTTTTAAATATTTTTTTATTTTTTATTTTTAAACAAACAAAACACAGAAAATCTTTCTTTACAAAACATAGAAAGTGTATCAGTTGGTTACAAAAAGCTTTCGTGCATCTCTTCCACAGTCATCACCCATAATTCATATCAAATCATATGTTTTAAATCAAATATATTTATACATATTACTATCATCATGCCTCAATTTTCATTTGACTATAATTGTTTTAACATCCTTCTGCATAGAATATTCCAAAATTTAAAGCATAACCACATAATGGCATTTCATTAGATATTTCCAATATCATCCAATAGCATTAGATTCTTATGGTTGTTCTAAATAATAGTCAATAATATTTAGCAACAAAGTTTCTAGTCCTCCTTTCCAAATCACTGTTTACAATTTACATCCAATTTCCTTATATCGAACCAATACATATATTTACTTTGTCATTATCATAACACATTTTTAACCTAATACTCAAAGCTTACTTAAATTTAACTTAATTCTTTATTATTAGCTTTTATATATAACAAAAATTTCAATCTTCCTTTCATAGTTGCTATTTACTATTCATACGCAATTACCTCTTTTCAAACCAATACATACGTATACATTATTATCGTTATCAATTGTTTATTTAACCATATCCATTATCACTAAATTTCACTAAATTTACCTAATTTTTAATTGTATGCTTTAATATATCAACCTGTATCTTTCCAGCAATAATGCAATCTTATGTCTTTTGCCATTAGACACAAATTGACTTCTGTGGATCTTACTTCATACTTTAGTGGTCAGTAGAGGAGGTGTGCATAAGTGCAATAACGTGCCTGTCGTCCCTGTCATTGTATTTTTTCCTTTTTTCTTGTTTTCATTTTTGTTTGACAAATTCTAATACATACATAAATACATACATACATACATACATACATACATACATACATACATACATACATACATACATATTGTATATGCTGGGAAAAGTAAGGAAAATGCATGAAACACATATTCATACTAGTGCAAAAGTTGTGGAACTGGAAGTGGAGAAAGGCTCTTTGTTTAACCCAAAATGAATCCTACAGGAAATTCGCTTTCAGAAATCGAAAGAAAAGTGAGGAATCCACCAATCACAGCTATAAAACTTCTCATCTTTAGTTGTGTGAGGGCAGCAATGTTGTCTAGTCTTGTTCCTGAGCCACAGTAAAGGTTAGGCTGTAAGGTCGAACCTATGTATGTCAATGGGCTTTCCTCAAGAATGGAATGAAAAGAACTGTTTAGTTTAGTTTAGTTTATTCGAATTTATACCCCGCACCTTCTCCTGAAAAGGACCCAGGGCGGCGCACAGGAAATTTAAAAACAATACAAATATACAAAAATACAATTTTTTTAAACACTATTAAACCCATACCCTGTGCTAAAATAGTGTAAAATCCCCCTAAATTAAGATCTATCTAAAAACAGTCAAGAACAGGAGGTTATGCTAGGCCGGCTTGTTGGAATAGGTGCATTTTAAGACACTGGCGGAAGAGGCGGAGGTCTGACATGGTGCGCAGTTCCGGAGGCAGGTCGTTCCAGAGGGTAGGGCCTGCCACAGAGAAGGCCCTTCCCCTGGGTGTCGCCAACAGGCATTGCCCAGCCAACGGCACCCTGAGAAGGCCCTCTCTGTGGGAGCGGATCGGTCGAAGGGATGTATGGGGCAGAAGACGGTCTTGCATATAACTAGGCCCCGAGCCTAGTTTGATGGAAAACTAGACAAGCAGAATCAGGTATGATTCCTAGTGCACAGAGAGTGTTTTAAAAGAATATACATTATATTGCTTACAGTCTATGTTAAACTTACAGTCAGCCCCAAAGTGTATTCTCCCTTTAATTCCGGTTGTGAAGAACAGTTGTGAACCATTCCCAGTTCCTTTGGATAAAAGTTATCCGATAAAAATAGAGATCTGCCAGACTCGACTTCCTGCATCAGTGCTTTCTAGCCACAGGCTGCATGGCACACTAGAGATGAAAGGAAATGGAGCTAATCCTGAGGAGTTTATTTGTAGCAGTGCCTGAGAGCAAACACACAGAATCAACTAGAAAGCAAACACACAGAATGGGAGTTTGAAGGCTAGGAGAAGGGTGATGCAGTGGTATCAGATCCAAAGCAATGAAGAATCTTTCATGCAAATATGTGGTTATACTGTTCTAGAAAGTGTGATAATAACAGTTAGCGCTCCTTTGTTTTCATTTAAGAAGAAAAGTACCATATGGTAGATAGCTATATGTTGGGAGATAAGCATATAGACAGGCAGACAAACAGATAGAATACTCGTGTGTCTGTTCAGGTTATTCCTTGAGAATCTTTGGCAGATGCCAGTGTAACAGGTGGCCCATAAAACATTCAACTTCCCTTCCATTAATTCTTACATTTTTCATATGCAGTATATGATATCTAAGAGCAATCTAAGAGCCAAGAAATTAAGAGATGCTTGCTCCTGGGGAGCAAAGTGATGGCAAATCTAGATAGCATACTTAAAAGCAGAGACATCACAACAACATGCCAAAAAAATTGTGTATAGTCAAAGCTATGGTTTTACCAGTTGCAATGTATGAAAGTGAAAGTTGGACCATAAGGAAGGATGAGGTCAAAGAATTGAGGTCTTTGAACTATGGTGCTTGATTTCCCCTGGACTGCAAGGCTATCAAACCGGTCAGTCCCAGAGGAGATCAACCCTGACTGCTCTTTAGAAGGCCAGATCCTGAAGATGAAACTCAAATACTTTGGCCACCTAATGAGAAGGAAGGACTCACTGGAGAAGAGCTTAATACAATACAATAGCAGAGTCGGAAGGAATCTTGGAGGTCATCTAGTCCAACTCCCTGCCTAGGCAGGAAGCCCTATACCATTTCAGACAAATGGCTATCCAACATCTTCTTGAAGACTTGTAGTGTTGGGGCATTCACAACTTCTGGAGGCAAGCTGTTCCACTGATTAATTGTTCTAACTGTCAGGAAATTTATCCTCCGTTCTAAGTTGCTTCTCTCCTTGATCAGTTTCCACCCATTACTTCTTGTTCTGCCCTCAGGTGCTTTGGAGAATAGTTTGACTCCCTCTTCTTTGTGGCAACCCCTGAGATATTGGAACACTGCTATCATGTCTCCCCTAGTCCTTCTTTTTATTAAACTAGACAAACCCAGTTCCTGCAACCGTTCTTCATATGTTTTAGTCTCCAGTCCCCTAATCATCTTTGTTGCTCTTCTCTAATGCTAGGAACAATTGAAGGCAAAAGAAGAAAAGGACAACAGAGAATGAGGTGGCTGGATGGAGTCACTGAAGCAGTAGGTGTCAGTTTAAATGGGCTCTAGAGGATGGTAGAGAACAGGAAGGCCTGGAGGAACATTGTCCATGGGGTCACAATAGGTCAGACACGACTTCACAACTAACAACAACAACAAAAAAGCAATCAATTATTGTAATAACAAATTTTCTGAATAAAATGTTCATTACTTAATTTAAAGCCATCCTTTTTTTATTACTTAACCAACTAAATAATTTTTGCAAAAGCCAGGATTTTCATGAGCCACATCATGGGGAAATCTGGTATTACTACTAATTTGGAGATAAAATGGGAAGAGAAAACTTGTATTGATGTGATGATACTTAGGCACTAATGACACTGTTATTACAGTATTTAAAGACAGCCTCCCTAGATACTTTGGACAATCTTTCTACACCACTCTGTTGACTAGGAATTGGTTCTGTAATGCAACATATCTCACAAGTATCAGATTGGGAAAGTATCACCTTTCTATGCAGAAAAGTGAAGTGAATGATGAGGATGCTGATAACATAATAGTATCTAGATTATTATGTTAGTCTAGATACAGCATTTGTGTTTGAAAAAGTAATCTATGATGTTCTTTGTGATAACAATTCATGAAGTCCTGTTTTGAGACTTGGATAGACAGTGAATAAGAAGTTGGGCTTAGGACCAGGGAGACGTCTTGCATTCTCAGACATGCAAGTTCACCAAGTAAATTGAAATGCTGGAGAAGAGAATATAGTATTAAAGAGACCAACCTGAGTGCCTGGAGGCAGGAATCTAACAAATAAAGGATTAACACAGAGGTAGATAGTGTGTGATTATTTAAGTCATGGATAAAATATGTAACAATCTTGTTAAATTGGTCTTCAAATGAAAAATATGGGTAAACGTCAAAATAACAAGTGATAATGATGTTGTCTTTCCTAGTTAACAAGACTTCTTGGCCTACGTTAAAGTTCATGCTATCATGTTATGTTTAATATTATTATGAAGGAACACATTTGCTTTGGTAGCATAGAAATATTGATAATAAGTATATTAACATATAATAAATATATTTACATCTTTTAAGCTATCATGATTGGTAAATCCAGAGCTTGAAATTCTACACTTGGGTTCTTTAAGAAATAATTTCTATGAAAAGGTTTTCAAGATAATTACAGCAGAATTTGTGATTAAATATTACATAGCATTTTATGAAGCATCTATATAGGATATTGTAATTTGGAATAAAAGAGGATCTACTTGGATGGAAATGCACTCATATAAGGCCACAAACCAGAGGGGGATAGCTTTACAATCAATTTAGATATAAATTAATGTACATGTGGACATATATATTAAATAGATCCTTTGTTATACTTTCACAGTAGGTTGCAACAGCTAGCTGGGTTTAGGTGATAATAAAAAGGTTAAGTAGTATCACTCCTGACTGGTACTTCAATGGGATATGATTAAGAAATGTCTATATTAAAAACTAGACTGGGAAGAAAATAATAAATAAATCCTGGAGGAAGTCACTAGCAAAACCCACTTCTGATGGGCTCATTCAAGTAGTACTAATTTGGAAAAAAAAATACCTGTCCCATTTAGGTTTTTTTCTATTCTTTAGCCTAGGTCCACAATATCTAGGGCATTAGCACCTCTTCTAAATGATTAAGTTCAGCTCTTATATTAAGTTGGCTGGCATAATGCTGCAGATTGCCCATGCCCATTCTAGGGTCAAATTATCATCATCGTGAACAGCATTCATATGTCATCTAAAATACTAGCACTTGGAAAACATTAATTAGTCCTCTGAACACTGCTGTGAGCCAAAGTAGCCATACAGGAGGTAAAGATATAAACAATGTAGCTGGAGATAATGACACACAGAGGGAGAGTTAATATGGCTGCCCTTGTGCCAAGTCAGAGCAGATGTTCAGAGCTTTGCCAGTTGACTTCTCAGCATGGGTGAAGACAGAATGCCTTTCTAAAGGTAATTTGTTTTAATTTACAACGTTTAAAGTGAAATGGTAACAAGAAGCAAATAAAGCAGCCCTGTCTTTTCCAACTTCCATGCCAACGTTCTGCCAAACAATGAATGAAAAGTTTCTACATGTTCAAGCTTTTAAAGGGAACTCAAATTTAGCTACAAATTTAGAACTAAGATCTGGAGTGTGCATTATGGTTCTCAGCATGGCAAATATACTCCTATCTTCTTTGTAAAATAAAGGAAAAATGAAAATGGATGTGCATTGTGCAACAAAACACTGAAGCTATTTTCAAGCGTTTCTCACCTCACTCTTCCATCCATCTCTCAAACTACCTTCAAGTACACTTGAATGGATATCGACAAACAATCTACCAGACTTTCTTTAAAAGCCTTTTCTCCTCAGGGAAGAAACCTAGGGAGATCAACCCTGCTTTTTAAATTCCCATGTCCTTCTTTCAACTTCCTTTCATGTCATGTCTTAGCTACTTCCTTCCTCCTAAACTTACTAGTTTCTTCAATGCACAATAGCACACACACACACACACACCAACACCAACAGAGTTCCAGTTTAAAATCAACACATATATATCACTGTGCTTCCTCAGGTTCCACATCTGTCTTGAAATTATCTTTATTAATTAATTATTGGCTGCTAGGAACCATAAATGTAGTGCTAGCAGAGGGACGATACTTTGATTTCCTTCCCTTTTCTAAAAAAAATCTACTTTGCATATTTCCATATAAGTTGTCTCCTATTGGTAGGCTGATATTCATCACATGCTTCATCTCTCATCTCCCACTTATTTTTTCTCTTTTATGAAGTTCTTCTATGAAATTTAGGTATTTGCCTCTTCCTGATAGAGGAGAACATGTTACAATCTCTTAGCTGTGAATAGATTTAAGCAATTCAGTGTTTCCTATTACTGTGCTATTTCCAAAATGATGCTTATGTTTATTTTTCTTTCACACAAACGCCAGCCTTAAGAATACATCCTTATAAAAGTTATGTTACAGACATATTTTTTTCTTTCACCACACATACTTTCATTGGATAAAGCGATCTGCTATCCAACAGCCTAGAACACGGGTATCAAAATTGCAACATCATATTGTTGTTACATGACATATCGTGATGGGTTTTTTTTTCCTTCAAGGGGTGGGTGTGGCCTGCACATGACACATCTGCCCTGTGGACCTCCAAATTGACATCCCTTGGCTTAAAAGATCTTAAAAGGCTTATTAGATACTGGTGGAAAGAGTATTAAAAGGTGGTTTGTTCTTCACTGTGAGTACATGCCAAATTTTCCTAATACTTTAGGGGGGGAAATTCAACGGTTGGGTCCATAACACAATGAAGCCATGTTTTGTTTGAATGTGATTTGCTGAATAAGGAATAGAGCCTGGTTCACACATCACATTATTTCATAAACTATGGCTTACAAACAAATGTTTGGTTTTACACATCACTCTAAGCCAAATCAAATCAATTTATGGTTTAGTGCAATATTTACATTAAAGTTCAGAGTACAGGATGTACAATATTCAAACATGTTTCAAACATGTCCCAAAGATACTTTTTCAAAAGGCAACTGGACTTTGTTTTTCCTTGAAAACATTTCGCTTCTCTTCCAAGAAGCTTCTCCGGTTTTCTTGTCTTCATAACTGAAGAAGCTTCCTGATTGAGAAGCAAAACATCTTCAAGGAAAAGCCAGTCCAGTTGCCTTTTGAAAAAGCACCTTTGGGACAACCATGACCTGGATGACTGAGAATCTCCATAGAATATTTTTACAGTATCCATATAAAATGAGAAATTGACAGTGTACTCATGTGAAACTTAGGGGTTTTGTTTGCATGTCGATAATTCTCTCTTGCTTACAGCTGCTGCTGCCTTGATATCCTAATAATTATCTCAAATTCCTGAAGATTGATATTAATAGGAATAATTTTCTAGATTTTCTTAAAATTCAGTTCTTACATTTACACTTCCTAAGTGTACCTATTTTTTTAAAAGACTTTGAACAATGTAAGCCTTTGTAAAATAAGCCTTCATACAAGAGAACTCCCTTAATAAGACAATCATTTTGTGCCATCATCATTTGCGGTACAAGCAGCTCAAAGGCTGCAGATTGGCTGTATTTCAAATACAATTCACAACAAAAAAGCCATCCCCATGGCAACAAAAACTGTTTTGGCTGCAATGTTTTACTTGATAAAACTTACTATATGAAAACACATAAGTTATTGTAAGAGGTCAGACATAAAACCTTTTGAGGAAGCATAGGCAGATCAGGGAAGCCACAGAAGTCAAGCTTAACTTGAAGAAGGACATGCCATTTGTCACATTAAATGTAACTTTTCTTCACATTATTATATGATGGGAATATATTCTTTTGAACCACTCCATACTAAAATACTATTTTCTGGAACTGTAATTTTATAAATGTATAAATATAGAGGACTAGGATGTTAGGACATACTCTACGATGAAATAAAGACTAGTGTTGAGTCAGCCTTTATAACATCTCATGCACACATGTATACACAACATAGCCTTCTAGCTCCCCTCCATCTTTCTTTTACAAATGTTGTCTTCCTTTTCTTCACAAATTAAGCAGGGGTACTTTAAAATTGTATAAATATATATATATATAGCAGAAACTGGATTCAGAACCCAATTCAAAATCCAAGTGTATACAGGCAGGGGTAAAATTGTAATAGATTGCCTGTTTGGGGGCAGAAATATTTTAGGTTTTTTAGCTTTTTTTTCTTTCTACATCCTTATTTTAACATGATGTAATCTGTTGGTGGAAGGAAAGGCAAAATTAATCATGAGTTTTAGAAAACCTATTCAATCAAGTCACTAGTCACAAGCCCATTGAAATATAAAGGTAAAGGTAAAGGTTCCCCTCACACATATGTGCTAGTCATTCCTGATTCTAGGGGGCGGTGTTCATCTCCGTTTCAAAGCCAAAGAGCCAGTGCTGGCCAAAGATGTCTCCGTGGTCATGTGGCCAGCATGAATAAATGCCTAAGGTGCATGGAATACTGTTACCTTCCTACCAAAGGCGGTTCCTATTTTATCAACTTGCATTTTTACATGCTTTTGAACTGCTAGGTTGGCAGAAGCTGGGACAAGTAGCAGGAGCACACTCCATTACGCGGCACTACGGATTCGAACCGTCAAATTGCCAACCTTTCTGATCGGCAAGCTCAGCATCTTAGCCACTGAGCCACAACATCCCTTTGAGGTATACCTGAAGAAAATTAGAGTTTCCAATGAGTAGCCAATCGCTCTCTCTTTTCTAAATCTATTTAAAGGGTTGTTCTGCTGGGGGGGAAATTAGGAGAGTGAGTACTACATAAAACAACTTGAATTCCTGAAGGAGAGTTGGAATTGAGTAAATGAATAACCATCTCTGTTTCTTAATATAAATGGAAGAACAACCATTAAGTTGTCCAAGCAGGACTTAGGAAGAAGAAACTAAGTGGTAAAACTAGGGAGTAAAAAGTAATAAAATTACTTTTTTGGGGGGGGGGGATAATAAAACCATAGCATTTGTTCATCAAATTTAATATTTGCATATAAAATACATAAATATCCGATCTCATAAGCTAAGGACAAGTATCTTATGTGTGTATCACAAGTGAAGAGAGGAACTTTCCAGTAGAAAAGGAATTCAAGATTGAATCTCTTGTTTCTGCATTCCTGACTTGACCAAACTTCTGACCACCATACATTAACAGAATGATTATCAGTTTCTAAAATGATATTGTGTTCAATTAACCGAAATGGTCTTTGATCACAAAATAAGATGAGCTATAAAATAGTTTAGAAACCACAATTGTTACATTTGCACAATAGAGTAAGTGACAAACAAATCATATGATGGTTCATCATCTCATATAATCCTTTGCTTTGTGAAAGGCTGGACACAACCTACTAGACCTCATCTAACAAAGAAAATATAGACTGATATACATAAGTATAGGTATTAAGAGAGAATGGGAGTAAAGGCATTTTTTTATGCTGTGTCCACATGACCAATATTACCATAATGAACAGGAAGTATTTTATGTAATTTCACATAGGAGGGAGATTTAGCTTTCCTTTTTGAACTGTCAAGGAAAATTATTGTTATAATTGAAGAGAATATAACAAAAGGTGAGAAGTATAAGCTAAATTGTGCCATATTTGCTCCTGGTTAGTATCCATGGAAGCACACTGCTTTTTACTGCAAAGATGCCATTTTTCTTTCAGCAAAATTGAGGTGATTTTGTTATATAACTCCTTTTCATCAATAATGGTGACCTATCCTGACTGCCTTCTTGTGATTCAGGAATACCATACTGCAGCTACCCAAAACCCTACAATTTTTTCCCTAACAATTCACATTCACTTTGAGGAAACCTCTGTTGTTTTAGGGTGGTTTTTTCCAGAAAATATTCTGAAAAAACTAAACTAAAATATTTAGTTTTAAAAACTAAAATATTTATGGTGGGGCAGCAGTAAGCTGGGTTACCAAACCTTTGAGATCTCTTCTGTAAAAATCAGGACAACCAAATGGCAACAAAGAATTAGAAGGTTCTGTATCCTTTTGTTATCCTCTTGTATCTGACTGGATTTTTTTATGGCTAAATCCTGAAGTAGAAAAATAATCTTGAAGAAAGCATGCAAGGGCAGAGACATGTACACCAACATAGCCATGAAAGAGAGTACAGTAGAAAAGGAGCTCAACATTTCTTCTCCTCAATTCTCTTTGATATAAAAAAGACCTGGAGATAAATTTTGTCAGGCTTTTGAAATTGTATTATTGTACTCTGCAGTCCTCTATTTCTTCACCTGGTCTGCCTCAAAAGACTGACATTAAATCAAGAGGTACAACTTTCTCTGTTATCATATAATCCCATTCAATGTCCATTAGTCTCCTTGCCTTCCCAAGTTTCAGCTACATTTCCAAGATAATCACTTACAGCAATTCCTTTGATGGGGCTTCTTGAGATGGAGAAAAGGGGACAACCAGAGGGTTCTAGGATAATAGATAAAAGACATTTGTATTTTCAACATAATAAACTCAAAAATACCACCAAAAGAAATCTCCAAATTCTTCTGAAGTATTTTGAGAAAGCCATTGGAAGAATCTGGAGGTTTCTTTTTGTGGTGGTTTTTTCTTAACCATTTAAAATACCTTTTACCATTGCCAGATGCTTACTTTAAAATCATATTAGTGATCCCCATCTGATACAGTAAAAGACTTACATTAATCCTGACTGAAGGATTACGAGCCGTAGTGGTGCAGTGGTTAGAATGCAGTACCGCAGGCTATTTCTGCTGACTGCAATTTGGCCGTTTGAATCTCATCAGGCTCAAGGTTGATTCAGCCTTCCATCCTTCCAAGGTCTGTAAAATGAGGGGGCAATATGCTGGCTCTGTAAACTGCTTAGAGAGGGCTATGAAGTGGTATATAAATCTAAATGCTATTGCTATTGCTGTTACATTTTTGCTAGTCTACACACACTGAAGGGGCCACTTCCTCTTTCCAAGATCCTCTTATCTCCATCCTCCATCAATCTTAACCATGCAATATTTAGCATGCAGCATACTGATGCATCAAACAGCTCATGTTTGACTTAGGCCCTTCTCTTTATCAACTTAAATTGAAAGGTTAAAATTATTACTACATGCTATTTAGTGGAGGGGCTGCAAAGCTGTTGGTTCATCATTGCTTCTGCATGAAAGTAGGCAGCCTTCTTGATGTTTAGCAAAGGCTGGCTGTAATGGATGGGATGCCTCAATACCCTTTCTGAAATTTGATCCATTCAATCATGGTAATGAAAGTTACACGAGTGCATTGTTTTCCTGCCCAAAAAGGGCACAGAGAACTCAAGGTTAGGAAACCAAAATTATTCTTCTTTTGCTATCCCAGCAACAGTTACTGTTAGAGTGAATAATTGCAGAGCAGCAGTGTCAAGACAGACCTAGTTTTTACTTGTAGCTCCTTGACAGTAATAAAATATGCACTTTGTGGCCATGAAAATAAAACAGGTACCAAATTTCCTAGTAGCCTACAGAGACTTCAGAAAGGGAACTACTGAGGACTATAATGTTTTCACCCATAAAACCTTCTTCTGTTTGAATCCCATTATGCAAGGATGACTTGTTTAATGGGCTGAATTCACCCTTGGGCAATCTTATAAAGGTGGCACACTGTTTCACAGTTTATTGCATTATATTTGTGTTTATTGTTACATCGTGCTCACCTTTGTGGTTTCTGTTCATACACACTGCTTCATGTAAAAATGTCCTTCTCTTTTAAATGTATTTAATAGTCATGTATAATAGAACCAAATACATAGAGTATGTGCTGTATATTGCTTTTCTGTGAATGTTGAATATTTTCTAAACATTTTTTGGTATAAATATGTGATAGAAGTTTGGTTAGCAGTCAGGCCTGAACTGAATTTGGATTGTGCTGTGATTTGTGTATTTGTCTGTTTTGGAATGTTAGTGGTATCTTGTAATTCCTGACTTATAATACAAGATGAGAGTATGTATTCTGCAGTCCTAATGTTTGCAATTGGAACCTTGTCCTATATAGATAGTTATGAAAGGGGGATGAAGTGTGAGAAAAATGCATGGGAGAGGGAGAAAATATAGAGGAAAAGATCAGGAATTAATATTGCATCATCACTTAGAACAAAAAAAGCATTTCCCCAATTCCATAAAGACTTCACATTATCATCCAAATGCACATTATCGTCAAAAGGGATAGACATATTTCGCAGAGATAGACCTTTTCTTGACAAATATCCTCCACTTTTATTGATTTAGCTGCAGTGTTTGGTATCTACTTTAAAAGCCATTCTTATGTGCTAACTAAAATAACAGATGTGTTTTAGCCAAAACGTGACAGCAGCTGAATTCAATAGTTATTTGTGTTCTAAACTTCAATTGCTGAATATTTCACAGTCAACAATGTAAGTGGATAATTTTTGAATACCGAGCTTAATATCCTTTTGGTTTAATTGTTAGATTGAATAACTGATTTAAAAGTTTGTTTGCCATTTCTCAAGCTTTCAGACTGGAATATTTTCCAGACCTGAGAGGCCAGATGCTAAAACACAGATGTTGTACTTGCCAAGCGAAGACTCTATTGCTCAGCTCTGGCCCTTCTGTCCTTTGGGGTATCATGGGTCTTTTAAAGATGGGTGAGAAAATATTGCTTTTCATATCTATAGTTGGGAAGACACAGCTTCCCAATGTTGATAAAGTTTCATAAATGAACATTTATAATACTTTCCTCATTATTTGAATGCCATAGTGTGCCAATACTTTTGAAGCTATTTGTTTGTTATTGTACCACTGTGCATGTGCACCTGTTCATCATTTGGAAAGTTTTAATATAGATGTCAGAGAAAACTATGTTGGGAGAGTCAATTGCCATAGCCCCAGAACCTGAACCCCAAGCGATGTTGGCTCCTCTTCAAAATACTGTGTCCCATCTTAGGAATCTGATGTACCAAATGACTTTATATCCCTGTTCAGAATAGGGGCTCATTTATCCTCCCAAAGTTTACAACCATGACTGAGAAATTGTGATTCAGACCAATCCTGCCAAGTAATCCATTTGTGGCCACGGGGGAGAATGACATATGGCAATTCTATGGAATAGTCTGATGCTTTTCAGTCTCTTGCTGTGTTGGTTTTTATTATTGTTATGGTTTGTTACGCAGCCAGCCAGATGTTCAGACTGGATTTGACATTCTTGTCTATCTATCAAGTCTTTTCCAAGGACCTGGGATAAGCAGATCAGGATGTTTGATGGTGATGCAGATATTGTCACAGAATGTAAGCTGTTCTGAGTAAAGCTGCCTTTTGCAATTGACTGATGGTGAATTTGTCAATGCTGATGATATTCAAGTGGTGCTCCAGTTGTTTGAGGATTGTGCCCAAGGCACCTATTACTATTGGTACTGCTTTTGCCACAGTTGTTCTATTTCTATTTGCAGGTCTTTGTATTTTGTTATCTTCTCTAGTTGTTGTTGTTGTTTTTGTTAGCTAATTGTCATATCAGGAAGCACTAGAGAGTGGGAGGAAAGGAGGTGCTTGAGTGGTTTTTTTTGCCTCCAAACTCCCCCCCCCCCCCCAGTTCTGTTCCTCTTCACTACAATGCTGGTCTGGGTTAGTCTGAACCTGGCATGGCCAGCTTGCATTTGTGAGATGTCAATTTCTCCATCACCTTGAAAAGGTTTCTGATCAAAAAGTTCTATAATCATCCTGAGACTAAATTGACTCCATGAACTATAACTCTTACTCCATTATGGGTAGAGTACTGTGGCATGAGGTAGGAACAAACAACTATCAATACTTTTAATGTATGTGCACCACACATTGCTCAAATGGGAATGTGAACAGGGTAGGAATGCACTCACTGGTTAAGGCTTTGAAAAAAATGACAAAGTGGAAACCAGGAACACATGTATTTTTTGACTTGGAAACAAACATATGAGTGGTTGCATATTTGTTTAAAACTGAGCAGTTTATTGCAGCATTTACTGCTCAGGCTGATGAATGTTTCTTTTCCAAACACAAGAAACAGAATGTGTATCAAGCCTTCATTCATGGGAAAAAAAGTGCTGGAGAAATTAATAGCTATCAGTATTTAATTGCACTATTCAGCTGCCTACACTGTATGGCTAATAAAACCATGTTCAACATTTGTTCCAGGTTTTCCAGAAGGCAAACTGGAGTCAATTGTAAGAGGCTAAAACAATACCGGTGGGTCATCTTATCAATCTGATAACTGGTCTGTGTTGTTCTTTGTGGCCCTTTTGAGAAAAACTGGGGGGAGGGACCTGAGTTAGCTCTTGATGATACATTCAGAAAATATTCCACAGCTAAACCTATGAATGAACAATATAAGTTACGAATGGGTATCACTTGAGATTATGAAGAAGATGATTGAGACCATAGCTCTACATATATTCCGCTGAGATCAGGACAATAATGTATGGCAGTATAAAGTAAGATTGAAACTGCAGATATCAGTACAATAGAACAACTTTCATATTTATTTTGCCTACCAAGGATATGTCTGTTAAGGATTTTTGTGGGGAAGGAGACAGAGATAGGATAGTAGAAGTTGTGACCTAACTTCAAAATTTCTATTACATTTGAAATATTTTTTCTGCCACTTCGACCTCCCTTTGAGTCAGTGCTGCAACCAATATTGTCAGACAGTATCTAAAGTTGCTAGACATTTCACTGTATTATGGGCTCTTGTGAAGGAAGGAAGAGACACCACAGGTCCAGTGCATCCGCTGTGCAATAGATGATATGAACACATTTCATAAGAAGATATATCAAGAAACAATAAGTGTAGAAATGTGCTGAGTGAAATAACGGACCAAATCAACTTCATCAGAAATTCCCCAAAACCTCTTGCCTGGTTAAAGGATTTTTGACAAGGACAGGGCAATATAAATCTGTGACCATTTTGCCCCACAAGGAAGTCTTTGAGAGTAGTTTTCCCACAACTCACAGTTTGTAATTACAGGGAAGTGATTGAATTCCTTAAAGACCTGTATTCTCAAAAAAGAAAATATCCTGTGACAAAGATAAATGAGCATATGTGGAACTTGCAGAAACCTACTTCACACTGCACTTTTATTGGTGCTTCTCTTTCTTTGATTAGATTCCCTAAGCGCAACCCTATAAAAAGCTTATATGCAATTTCATCAGGCATCTCCTTTATCTTCTGGCAAAGAAAGTAAAGTATGGAACAATTTTGAATCAATTGAAAATATAGCATTCAAGTCTTCCTAGGAGCAAAAAGATCCCTCAGTGTATTAATGTTCAGTAGGAGATTTGTCCATTTGTGTTTCCTAGAGAATATTACAAAATATATTCTGTGGACATTTGTCCATGCCTAGTAATAGTTTATACTGTTGCTGTCTTTCTGAAAGATGTTAACACATGAGTGAGATTGAAAATTTTGCCTCTGGAGGTTAGGATAGCACATACTGTACATTTCATATTTTTTCAGAATTAATATGGATGCTTTTCAACGACAATTTCACCATGATATAATAATGGACATTGGCAAGAAACACAATTTAAAATATTAGGCTTCCTTTTCCCAAAAAGACGAGGATGCTAATTTTGGGAAAAGGAAATCCCTCTAGGATAGTAGCTGCCAGAAACAATTGATACAAATAATAGATGTAACCCTGATGATTCTCATCCTGAATATCAGAAATTCTCAGGATCTTTCTAGGACAAGCATTTTTACAAACAAGCATTATTCATGCCACACCTAATCCCAGTCTGTCTCTCATAGGAAATTTATCTTAATATCATTGTATTAACGCATTCAGAGAACACCAATGTACAAAATATGTTAGTGCGATTAACCCTAGTTAAGGCTGGTTTTCATTTGAGTGCTGTGTCCCCCAAATCTCAATACAATCCTAAAAAGGATGTGAATTTCATTTGGTGTTTTATTTTCAACTGCTATATTAAATGGTTTGGGAACACCGGGTCCATGGTCTATAGCGGGTCCTCATTCTCCCCGCATGCAATGATTATGCCAATGCCTCAGGCATGGATAAAATAATGATCAGTTTTATTTATATATAGATTGGGAGGATAACATTTTAAAATGTTTAGATGCTCAGGGGTGTGTGTGTGTGTGTGTGTACTCTTATAAGTTCCAGTTTTTATTTCTATCTTTTCATTTTGGACAGACACATTATTGTCTAATCATAACAACATCAAAAGCCTGGATTTTAAATTGTTTCTTATGAAGCAACAGCAACAGTCATTTCCCACCAGGAGAGATTTGAGAAGAAAAACACATCATCTGCCAAGCATTGCTTGTTTCTTCATTGGATTAAAAACAATCAAAATCAAGTGCAGACTTTTCTTATAAAATGGACAGAAGAGAGACTCTTCTGCTTTACCTTAAATCTCTACAAAAAATATTTTCTAGCAAGCTGCTTTTTAAAAGCTGGGTCCTTCGTGGAGAAGGGTGGGATATATATGTGATTAAAATAAAATTAAAAAAAATAAAAACAAAATAAAAGTGGGAAATATATTGAAATAATAGGCTCCTTCACTTCTTCACAGATCGTACAAGTAACTATCTATACAGTTCTTGATTGTCGTGTGCTATCCAGTACATAAGATCTTCAATTGAAACCATCTAATAATGCAAGAAAAACAGAGTAGCAGACTTGGATGGGACCTTGAGGTCAAGTCTCCTGTTCAAGCAAGAAACCCTATACAATTGGACATTTAGTTGTCCAATTTGTCCTTAAAAACCTCCAGTGTTGGAACACACACAACATCTGGCAGCAAGTCTTTCCACTGATTAATTGTTCTATCAGGGGATTTCTCCTTAGTTCTAGTTGGTTCTCTCCTTGATTAGTTTCCATCCATTGCTTCTTGGCTTGCCTTCAGATGCTTTGGAGAATGTGTTGATCTCCCCTTCTTTTGTGGCAGCTCCTAAGATATTGGAACAGTGCTATCATGTCACCCTTGGTACTTCTTTTCATTAAATTAGACACCCAATTCCTGCAACTGTTCATATAGTATTTTAGTCTCCAGTCCTCTAACAATCTCTGTTGCTCTTCTCTGCACTCTTTCTAGAGTCTCAACATGTTTTTTTTTAATATTGTAGTGACCAAAACTGGATACAATATTCCAAGTGTGGTCTTACCAGGTCATTATAAAATGGTGTTAGCACTTCACATGATCTTGACTCTTGATTACTATAATACCACAATTTAGTGCTGTACTATATCTAGCTTCTACATACAGAATATAAAAGCACACTTGAAATAAACCAAGTTATTGCTACATAACCAAGATCCATACAATTAAAACTGATGTATAATTTGATATGGCTGTACAGACCTTCTCTAATTTCTTCAAAGTTTTACTGAAGCATCTTTTCTTTGTCTCAACAAGTCTTCAAGCACTTTTAATCACAGCACTGACGCAGAGAATGTCACCTGTAGACTACCAATCATCTCATTGAAGCAGACTATGTTGCACTGGTAATGAAAAACAGTACACATTGGCATCATATGAGCCATGGTGGCACAGTGGTTACAGTGCAATATTGCAGATTACTTCTCCTGATTGCTCACTGACTGCAATTTTGCAGTTCAGATCTCACCTGGTTCAAGGTTTGCTCAGCCTTCCAGCCTTCCGAGGTGGGTAAAATGAGGGCCCAGATTGTTGGGGTAATATGCTGACTCTGTAAACAGCTTAGAGAGGGCTGTAAAGCAGTATATGTCTAAGTGCTATTACTATATTGTCTAGTCAAGTCTGCCCTTACATAATTGCATAAGAGCAATAGCAAAAGCACCTAAACTTATATGTTTAGTTTAGTTTAGTTAGTTTAGTTTATTTGATTAATATACTGCACCCTTTCCCAAAAGGGGCTCGGGGCGGTTGCACAGGCAATTTAAAAAACATATATAAACAACAATATACAAAATATAAAACCAAATTAAATTAATATCCCTGTGCTAAAAATTTAAATACATTAAAACAATATCCCTAAAACCAATTTAAAACAATTTAACTGCAGACTGTGGGCTAGGTGATGTAAGTTAGGCCAGGCCGGCCTGTTGGAAAAAATAAGTTTTAAGGTTCTGGCGGAAGGAGCGGAGATCCGTGATCGTTCTCAGTTCGGGGGGTAAGTCGTTCCAGAGAGTTGGGCCCTCCATAGAGAAGGCCCTTCCCCTGGGCGTCGCCCGCTGGCATTGCCTAGTGGACGGCACCCGGAGAAGTCCCTCTCTGTGGGAGCGAATCGGCCGAAGGGATGTATTGGGCAGGATGCGATCCCGAAGATAACTAGGTCCCGTGCAATGGAGCGCTTTGAAGATGATAGTCAACAACAATATATTACTCCATATTGCTTTACAAACATTCTCTGAGCAATTTTTTATGTTGCCCCCAACAATCTGAGTCCTCATTTTACTGACCTCAGAAGGATGAAAGGTTGAGTCAACCTCAAGCCCATCAGGATCAAACTCCAGGCTGTGGGCAGAGTTAGCTTGTAATACTGCATTCTTACCAATGCTACACCACAGTTTAACAATTCTTAATAATTGAAGCAATTCTAACAAATCACTTCAGGCCACTAACCTGGTGATTGAGCATTCAATGCATCATGTATTGACACAGGTTGATATGTGACAAAGATTGACAAAGACATCCCACAAATAAAGGAACAAACAGCCTTCTTTTCTGATGTGGGGAAGAAGGAAACTAATGCATAGCTTCTAAACTGATTTTACATGGTTTTCCAAAAGAAGAAGCTCAGTCCCATTCCAATAAATCTAGAAAAAGGAACACAAAATTGCAGTTGGATGTGATCTTTCCAACTTAAAAAAATAAAAATAAAGTACAGCCTATGTTAATGAAAAAGAAATTTCAATCCTCGTCATATGGAGATGAAAAGTATGAGTACAATTTATCATTGAAAAGTCGAAAATAGAAGAACCTCTATCACTATGTAGACTTTTCTTCTGGCATGCATAGATTTATTTTTACTTTCAGGTAGAGATCTCATCTTTTGCCCACATTTAGTACTGCTTTCCATTGCACGGATGTCAAGTATTATAAATGAAAATCATTTGATGCCAAGAAGCCAGTTATGGTAGGATTGAATTTAGTGAGGTGAACTTTAACCTCATAAAAGCATAGCTATCTATCTTTGGACAACACTGCAGTTTCTGAGATGAATTATGGATCAGCCTCTGTTCTGTTTGTACCCTACAATTCTGTCCATATCTTCAAATGCTGGATGACCTGCTTGTGGATAGGAAGGCAAACTTCACGATCTGGTTTTTTCTGCATCTGTCCTTCCTTTGCCTTTTTCACTTTTAATTTTTTTAAATCTTTTTTTAATATTTCAAGATTTTTGGTTTTTTTATATCTTGATTACTTCAACTTAATGCATCTCATGGTTGCTTTGAAAACATAAAAATAGCAAGCTTTGTATTTCAGATATGTGCCAAAGCAACATCAGGGGACATTTTAGTGCATTCCGTTTTATGGCTGGATATTTCTGCATAGATAATTTAATGAAGTACAGGAAATTAAAATCTTCAGGAATTCTCTCAACCTTACATATAAAAGCATATGTACGTGCATTCTTTAGCAGCAACTGCTGCACACTAGCAAAGATGTATCCTTCTTGAAGAAGAAAAACAGTTTTAAAAATAAAAAGGGCTCATCCAAGCAGCTGCTTTGCTCCATCCTGGAATGGGGAAGAAATAGTTTAGGATAAATCCCATGATCCCAGAGAATGCCATGCTCTCGGTAGAGCCATCGTGAGCAATGCTATATTGGCAGCAATTGGCAAATTCTGCCTGCTGGAATTCAAAGATGATCAACCTGGGATAAGCCACCACCACAGTTGCAATACAGAATATGTGCAAAGGTATGTTTATAAGATCCAAGTGGTTTGTCAGAGCAATTTTTTTCCCTTCAAGGGGCTGTTAATTTATTGATTATCGCGATAGAGACCTTTTAAGAGAATATTATGCAAAGTAAGAAATGAGGAACCAGAGGTGGAGAAGCAAATCCACTGCATTGACTACACAAAAACTGTTTCTCATTCTCTCTCTCTCTCTCTCTCTCTCTCTCTCTCTCTCTCTCTCTCTCTCTCTCTCTCTCTCTCTCTCTCTCTCTCTCTCTCTCTCTCTCTCTCACACACACACACACACACACACACACACTTTGGTAACTTGTACTTGTAGCTGGATTCTTCCTCTATCTCTGTGTTTCTCAGCATCAGCAACTTTTAAGGCATGTGGCCTTTGATTCCCAGAATTCCAGTTCCACCCAACAATCCTTATAAGAGAGGGAGGAACTAGCACTCTTGGAGCCTAGGAGTCAGAAAGTCGGTTGAAGCAAAAGTTTAAAATAAAGGTTTGGGTTGCTCAAGATTTTGCAACCCAAAGGCAAATGCCAATTTTGTTGCTATTTCTAATAAAGACTCAGAAATAAATTGACTTAGCTTCCCAAACAGGGAATGTGGCAACAACAAACTGGTCCACAGTCTATCCCAAAGTGGGCAAAAGCACTTTTGTAAGAGCCTTGAATGAAATAGGACTGATTCTGAAATTATGTCTGTAGCCTGAAACTGGATTATTATTTTACTGTACAAAATAGAATGCTTTTTAAAGTATGGTGAAATTCTGATTTAATGGGCCAAATGGGAGAGGAGGTACACAACATTGTTCCCGATTGTCTGCAAATGATGCAAACTAAAATTATCTACATAATAATATCATTAAAGATATTACCCAAAGTGCCATAAATCCAATGGAAATTTTGGGCATTGTATCCCATATGCATTACCTTCTCGTCCACTAAACTGAATTTAATTGTTATATTAGGGCCTGCCCCCTCTCTCTCCCTCTCCCTCTCCCTCTCTTTCTTCCCATCTGTCCCTCCCTCCCTCCCCTCCCTCGCTCCCTCCAAGTGATTGAATATATCAGATTCCCACTCAAACAGACCCTTGTCAAAACTATATTTTATTGCTGAAGTGCAGTCAATGCCTTGAAGGTTATGCAATAGAATAAAATTTCCAGTTCGCATTTCAACAGCAATAAATTGAATGGTACCATGCTATCAAATCCAGAGTTTTCCACATATGTCGTACTGCAGCACAACTAAGCGGATAGGAAGAAAAACTTTGTAGTCATATCTGAAAACACCAAATGTTGGAAGGCAGATATGCCAGAAGGTTATATTATAGTGTTCCTTGTGAACATACCAAAACATGACATTGTTTGAAATGCAAACATGAGCAATCTTTAAAGAAATTATACTGAACTATGGAACAGACTGAAATTTCAATGAATGGCTGCAGAAGCCAACAGATTTTCTTTAGCCAGCAGTATGTGTAGGCACTCTCCAAGAAAATGTCATTTCTTGTCAGCAGTGCTTTGTGACTCATTGCTAGATAAATTTAATCTCTTCTCTCTGCCATACAGTTCCTGATGAGATGCTGCCAATTGTCATAGTGTAATTGCTGTTATTCATGTTTGCTGTTGTTCCCTCAGCAAAAGTGCAGCTTCTAAATGGTTACTGATCCTTTAATATGCAAATACCACCTGCTGTTAACTGAGTGATGGGTTTGTCTCTTGCTCTTGGTTGGAATCTTATTCATTACAGCTGTGCATCATTAAGATCTTTGTGGTTCAGGGTTATCACTAGGAACTTTATGTCTCTCAGTTTTCACTTTCCTGGAGTGTGTTTTCAGCGCTTCCAGCCATTCTGACTGAGAGCTGGATTTTGTATTAAGCCAATCTTTCACCTGAGGGAAATTCGGGTACAATGTTTATGACTTGCCTATGAACCAAAAAGAGTTAATCCATTATATATGTAGATTTCCAAAATGGCTGTCAAGAGTTTTTAAGAAAAATAAAAGGCTTTAAGCGACTTAAAGTTGATGAAATATGGCTGTTATTTAAAATATGCCATTTATATTCTCTTACAATATTCTTGATACATGGGATTGATCTCTACACCTCAGATGCATTCATCAACGCTGCAGAAAAATGAATGTTCTGCCACCACAGTTGCATACACATAAACCAATATGTAATACGAATACAGTGACATGCATTCCTTATAAAGGGCAGCCCTTTATTTCAAAAATCTGTTCTTTAAATTTATTTTTCAAAAGCTCTCTTTTGTCCTTTATTTTGGTCATTTAATGTTTACCATATAAAGTAAATGGTACCACTAAAAGCACAGTCTTTCACATTCATGTGAAAAATGTGGAAACAATTATAATTTAATCCACCTTTATTTTTAGACAAATAGCCCAAGATGACAACACATCTAATACACCTTCCTCCTCCTGTTTTCCCCACAACAGCAACGTTGTGAGGTGAGTTGGGTTGAAAGAGAGTGAGTGGGCCAAAGTCACCCAGCTGATTTTCATGGCTACAATGAGACTTACACTCCTGGTCTTCTGCTTTCTACCCTGGACTCTTAACCAATAGACCAAACTAGAACTCTTTTTAAAATAAATTCACATACACTGTTTGATTTTAGATGTTTTTGTTAAAATATGTGCTTTTGTAAATTTAATTTAATTTTTAATTTATTCAAATTTATACCTTGCACCTCCTCCAAAAAAGGACCCAGGACGGCGCACAGGAAATTTTAAAAACAATACAAATATAACAAAATATAAAATTTTAAAAAGCTATTATATCCATAAAGTTTTTCTGAAGGGACGCAAATGGCTCCGTGGCTAAGATACTAAGCTTGTTGATCAGAAAGGTCGGTAGTTCGGCGGTTCGAAGCCCTAGTGCCATGTAACGGAGTGACCTTCCATTACTTGTCCCAGCTTCTGCCATCTTAGCAGTTCAAAAGCATGTAAAAATGCAAGTAGAAAAATAGGAACAACCTTTGGTAGGAAGGTAACAGCATTCCATGCACCTTCCGTGTTTAGTCATGCTGGCCACATGACCATGGAGATATCTTCAGACAATGCTGGCTCTTTGACTTTGAAACAGAGATGAGCACCGCCACCTAGAGGCGGGAACAACTAACACATATGTGCGACGGGAACCTTTACCTTTTTAAAGTTTTTCTTGATTTTGCTTAACAAGCAAAATTGGAAGTGGAACAGACTATCACTCTGTTTTGATGTCATGTCCTTGTGCAATGACATCACAAGAAAAACTTGGAAACTGTTACAGCCATAAAAGGCAAATGTATAAAAATGATGGGAGGCAATAAGCAGAGACGCCATACAGATGCAAAAAAGCAAAGTGACAAAAAATTAAAGAACTAAAAAATGTTGAAGCCAGCAAAGTAGATATTCCTTGTGGTGTTTGCCAGCAAGTAGAAAGTTGTTATTAATTCAATGCGGCCGCGCAGGGGATTCTGGCAGTGTCACGATACTCCCGGGTAACACCTCTTCTGCGCGAGCTGCACTGGCTGCCTGTGGTCTTCTGGGTGCGCTTCAAGGTGTTAGTTACCATCTTCAAAGCGCTCCATGGCACGGGTCCTGGCTACTTGCGAGACCGCCTCCTACCACACACCTCCTTTCGACCTGTCCGCTCCCACAGAGTGGGCCTCCTCAGGGTGCCATCTGCCGGTCAATGCCGGCTGGCGGCCCCCAGGGGGAGGGCCTCTGTGGTGGGTCCTGCCTTCTGGAATGACCTGCCCCCTGATCTCCGCACTATTACTGACCTACGCCTCTTCCGTCGGATGCTCAAAACGCATTTTTTCCATCTGGCTGGCCTGACATAGATTAAGGGTATAATTTTAAAGCTAATATTTTAATTGGTCTTAACAATTTTAGCACAGATTTTACTATTTAATTCCATTTTATATTATGTGTATGTGTTGTGGTTTTTACTTTTCTGTGCACCGCCCTGAGTCCTACCACGGAGAATAGGGCGGTATATAAATTTAATAAAATAAAATAAATAAATAAATAAATAAGATGTCTGAAGACCTCTAATATTGCCAGAAAATCTGTGAAGAATTAGAACCTGACAACCATTTGTTGTCCTAAAATCAAGTGCTGGACTTCAACTAGCTGGACCAGATGATATTCTTTGTGAAAAATACAAAAACCAATAAATCAAACCAATAAATAAAACACCAATAAATCAAAAGGCATAAATTTCAACCTTCATTGGAGAATATTTTTATGATCCTTCTGAATTCCAGAGAATTATTGTTGGAGACAGCAAAACACAATATCATAAGGGATAATTCAGGTACATACCAGATCAACTCCCAGTATGAGTTGGTGAAACTGAAACTCAGAAAGGCTGTACAATGTATCAAGCTGGTATGTTTGGTGCTGTAAAGTTATTTTTATCTTTAAAAACTTAAACAACTGACTAATAAAAAGAGAAGTGGCTTATTGAGAGATACAGGTGAAAAACCAAATCAGCAAGACAATTTAGTTACTCAAATGGAACAAAAAAGCTTGAAGGTAAAAGAAAGAGATTTTTAAAAAGTAGTAACAAAGACATTTCATGGAGCTGGTCTACCTGTCCTCATAGATAAGAATAATCTTGGATAATATAGAGAATTTCCTGAAACAAGTGCAAATCTCAAAAAGTATTTGTAAAACCAAAAGGAGAATGGGATGACAGACAATGATATGATTAGATGATGTCATTGATGCAGTGAATATGAGTTTCGGCAAACTCCCAAAGACATTGGAGGATAAGAGGACCTGCTGTGCTGTGGCCCATGGGATTCTGAAGGGTCGGACACAACTTAGTGACTGTACAATCAAAAAAAACCATTGTAGGTGCTCTCAATGATGATCAGAGATTGAAAGTCTTTGCTCCTATTCAAGAAATGTTAATTTGCATTCAGTTTGCCAATGAGGAATGTGATTATGATATGAGATATGAACTGGCCATAGACCTATTTTGCCAAGTCATATTATTTTGACAAGATTATCAGTCTCTTGCTGATAGCCTGCTGAAAAGAAATCTGTTTGTAGAAATAATTGAAACTCATTTAGCTAATAGTAGAAAAGAGACAATAGATGATACAGAAGATAGATAACAATCACTAAAGTACTATTATTATTAGTTGTAAATTGTAAATATGTTTTTGTACTGAAGTGTATTTACTGTGTGATAACTAAGCAATTTTCCCCTCAAGAGTTATCTTGACTGCACAATCCAAACTATATCAGTCATTTATAACTTTTTACTTCTAGCATAACTTTCAATGTAGCTTCACAAAATAATGGTTTCTAAGCTGGTTTTCTACATTTTTCTAATACAATGTCTTAGGATTATGAAGACTTTTTCAAAATGTTGTCTTTGTATTGTCATTGACAATTCAGAAATATATACAGATATGTTCTATGAGCTGGAAGAGAGAAAATATCATTCATAAAGAACAATAAAGGGCAGCTGTTTTATCCAGATCCCATGTACTCCATGGGATAGTGGGATATTTCCTTAAAAGTGTTGCAGTGTTGTTTGCACTTTTTTAATACCACTTTATTTGATATGTGTATTGCTTGTATACTTTTTTTTTTTTTGCTGTATGCCTCCCAGAGTCATTTCATGTGAGAAGAAATAATAAATAAAAGTTCCCTGTGTAAAGCAAAGTTATAGCAATAGCAATAGTACTTAGACTTATACTGTATACTACTCAATAATACTCTCTTAGAAGTTTACAGAGTTAGGGTCCTCATTTTACTGACCTCAGAAGGATGGAAGGCTGAGTCAACCTTGAGCCAGTCAGAATCAAACTCCTGGCAGCGGGCAGAGTTAGCCTGCAATACTGCATCTACTATGCCACTATGGCTACTTATACATATAAGCAATTAAAACTTTTAATTGTTACAAATTGATTTCAAATTTGCCCTTTTAATGTTTGTCCTTTATTTTTTGCAAGAAAACATAGTCAGTGTAACTATATACCAGGTACCTTCTATAAGGATTACATTAAAAATCTGTTCCTTTCTCACATTTTTTCTCTACTATTGCATTTGCATTCCATCATCTCCTAATAAAATAACCTCCTCTATGTTCCCACCTCCTAGATGATCCCAAATAAAATCCTCATGTGTGAACGGCAGCTGATGGAGCTATCAGAACTATTTTATACATATAAATTTGCATATTGCCTTCAGCAAAAAAAGAGGGGATTAGAATTAATGTGTTAAGCATTTGCAAAACAGGCAGCTATATTCTGCCATAAATTCTTCATCCAAAGGACCAAAGGTTTTCAAACCCACACAACAATGTTTGTTCTAATCATGGATTATTTGAAGAGGCATGGCAGTTAGAAAAACATCGTGCTGTGGTTTATTGTTAGCTTCATAAATATCATAAATAAAGATCAATAAACCACTTTATTCCTCGGTTCAATGTGTACATAAAATCAGAAAGTGCAATTCCAAGGCCACTTAATATGCTTTTGAATATCTTTTCTAAGCTGTAAATAAGATTGCTATTTCTTCCTGCTGGATCAAAATGCACACTGCACACCATCAACAAGATAGGGAGACAAAAAGCAGCCTCAAATGCATCACTAAATATATCACTAAGTATATGCACTAGGATGGACAGTAGTTCTTGTCAATCTCATGATTCAAAGTCCTGTTGGAAAGCTCCATCTTTCTGAACAATCATATACAGTTGGATTTCTTTTGCCAGTGATTTAGAAGGAGGTTTCTTTAAATAATGACTAACTTTCATTTTTGGTTTGCTGAATTTTTCTATTGTGAAATAATATACACAGAGACATACACACAGACACACACACTTATACAGTTGTTGCAGCCTACACACTTTCTATATACATTACATCCCCTGCTTGAGTTGGAGACATTGGTAGCCATTTGGGTTTCAGAAAAATCAAGATGGTGGTCACAGTCGCACAAAACCCTGGATCTTTTCTATTTGCATTACATGCACAAAAAGGTAAAAAGCCACAGTGCTTAGTTTGCAGGCTCAAGGACCCTGATTGAATGTGCAAACAAATTTGCAGGACAAATTTACTCTACGGGCCCAAAGTAACAGAATGGCATAGGAGTTAGCACACTGTTGTAAGTTAGTACTTGGAAATGGCAACAGGTACTTACGTCACTGGAGAAGACCCTAATGCTGGAAAAGATTGAGGGCATAAGAAGAAGGGGATGGCAGAGAATGAGGTGGCTGGAGGGAGTCACTACCGTATTTTTTGGAGTATAAGACGCACCCAGGTTTTGAAGAGGCAATTTTTTTAAAAAAGTAGGTAGGTAGGTAGAGAGATAGAGTGGGAGAGAAAGAGAGAGAAATATAGTAGCTAGGGAGGGAGGGAGGGAGAGTAGGTAGGTAGGTAAGTAGGTAGGTAGAGGGACAGAGAGAGAGAGAAAGAAATAAAGTAGGTAATCTTTGTTTCTGCAGGCACAGTACTTGACCAATGTAATTTTCATCAATCACTCTAATTAAACAGCTTTCCGAAAGGGGGGAAAAAAACCTTTTTGCACTTTGAAACCTCCGCCAAACGCCTGTTTTTCGTAAAATGGGCCAGGTTTTTTTTAAATAAAAGACATGAATAGCCTTGGGGGTCTTGTAGAGTGCTCCTGGGGGGGGGGGCAAAACGAGGAAAAAACGGGCCGTTTTTTCGTGAAAAACAGGCCGTTTTTTGGTCAAAAAAATAGCATGCATAGCCTTATGGAGGCTTATAGAGTGCTGCTGGGGATTGGGGGGGCAAAAACGCCCCATTTTTTGGTCATTTCTGCCCTCCCTAGCCCCCAGGAGCTCTCTAGAAGCCTCCATAAGGGTATGTGCACTGCCATTTTGGTGAAGGGGTGGAGTTTCAGGAGGCAAAAAATGCTGTATTCGATGTACAAGACACACCCACATTTTCAGCCTCTTTTTAGAGGAAAAAAGGTGCGTCTTATACTTCGAAAAATACAGTAGTTAGCATGAGCTTAAATGGACTCTGGGGGATGGTAGAGTACAGGAAGGGCTGGAGGAATTATTATTTTTTAATTTTATTAAATTTATACCCCGCCCTTCTCCAAAAGGACCCAGGACGGCGCAAAGGAAATTTAAAAATGCATAACAAAATCAAGTAAGAAATTTAAAAAACTGATTTAATACCATGGAATGTTGTCCATGGGGTTGCGATGGGTCGGACATGACTTTGCAACTAACAACAACAGCTTACATCATCATATCCATGTCTGAGGAGCATTTTGAACATGTTGGGTGCTAGAAAAGTTGAAACAGGCCTTGCTACATGTTCCAACAGCATAGCTATATCAGAAGAAATAGCTTTGTGTATCTGCAACATACATCATATTAAGCTATTTTTTTTCTTATCTATGATTAGTATATGTCACGTGTGTCAAACTCGTGGTGTCACGTTGCTGTCACATGACATTTTGCAACGTTTTTCCCATTTGCAGAGTTGGGGTGGGCCTGGCGTACGTGTGACACATCTGACCCTCTAGCCACTAGTTTGACATCCCTGGTGTATGTGAATCAGGTCACGGTGAATTCCCAGCTCTAAATGAGATCCCTATCTTCTGATCTGACCAAGTTTCATTCAGGAAGCTATTAAGCCATTTTCACAGCTGTTGCCAAGGTAGGTCACTTGATAAGGATTCAGTGTTGTTTTAAATCACTCTCGCTTAGCAAGTAATTAGCACTCCTGGCACATTTGTTCATTAACTAAAATCTCATCAATACATTGCTGAGAAAAGCAATGAGGCGGGCTTGAGTGTAAGATGCAGACAGAAGATAGCATTCTGTTTGCCTATTAGGACATGACTGATAAAGAATTACACAGTAATTCAAGAGAAATTAGTCATGGCTATCTATTCATTGTAGTCCTCCTAGGTTTTTAATGTGCTAGATCCAAAACATCACAGGAAAGAGTTTTTTTTTAAATGAGACAAATACTTGTAGAATCATCTGCGGTCCACTATATAATCATGGACACTAGTGGGACTGTTTATGACATTCTAGCTTAATTGTTCTTTATTTTGTCAATTTTTCTTCTGAGATTCTCTTTCCTCTAAAGAATCCTCACCAGCAGCTTAGCTAGCATAAGCTAAATGTTAGCCATAAAATTCTAAAGATGCAAAGACTGCCAAGAGGGGCTTTATCTGATTCAACTGACCTTTAAAATTTATTTTGCAGCTGTCAAAAAACATGTTAGACGACGTATGAGATTCCCAGTGATTAGGAAAGGAAACTATAGAAAAATCTACTTGTTACATTTATCTACAGAACATGAAATGCATGTCCTCCTTCCCTCATTTTGTTTAACAAAAGGGGAAATAATGAAAAGAATTTTAATAAGGAACTCAAGAGACAGTATCAAGAAGCTATAAAAGATTCATATGAATCCTATTGTTAAACATGAGAGTTCATTTAGAACCCTTAATAAGCCTCAGACAGAGATGCTAGAATCTGGTAAGAGTCAACTTTTTGGGTAATTCACATACCCATATGATAACAGCTCTTCTGCATGCTTATGGAGAAGTTTAGATTAATGGGTCTCCTTACTGTTCCTTTGTGATTTTGTTGACATCATACTAGCTTTTTATCCTGTTCTGTAACGCAGTGGTGGGATTCAAACATTTTTACTACCAGTTCTGTGGGCATGGTGTGGTGGGTGTGGCATGACATGGCATGGTGGGTGTGGCTTGGTAGGCGTGGCAGGGGAAAATCTCCATTCCCTCCCCACTCCAGGGGAAGGATACTGCAAAATCCCGTTCCCTCCCAATCAGCTGGGACTTGGGAGGCAGAGAATAGATGGGGCGGAGCCAGTCAGAGGTGGTATTTACTGGTTCTCCGAACTACTCAAAATTTTTGCTATCAGTTCTCCAGAACTGGTCAGAACCTACTGAATACCACTTCTGCTGTAAAGGTTTTAAAAGGTTTGAAAGCTGTCAGAAATGAGAGCAGCTTGGATAGTATTGAGAAGGTGCAAATACTGTAGTATCTAATTGGCTCAAATTAAAAACGTAGCATCCATAAGTGTATAGATAGATGCAAATAACTGACTGATTTCCCAATCCCTACAGACTCAAGAGTTACGTTTCCCTTGCAGGCATCATTAGGTTGATCCAATGTTTTGCAAGGGAACATGGGCAAGTTCTTAAGCATCCCAAACTAAGATTGATCAGGTAACTAAAATACTCCAGGGCATATGTACTTTTTAATGAGAGTTGTTCCTTATACCACAAGGAAATTATGTTTCAGATTCATACCATTTGCAATGCACAACCAGCTATCTACACCACAGTTAAGTAGCAGGGAACCCTCTTGATCCATGCATCGTTGCTGAATAAATATTGATTCTTACACCCCGGGGTTTTTTAAGGATTTTTTTATCCTGCCTTTATTACTTTTATAAGCAACTAAAGGTGCTGAATATACCTATCCTCCTATTATCCCCACAATAACAGCCCTGTGCAGTGGGTTGTGCTGAAAAGGAGTGACTGGCCCCACCCAGCCAGCTTTTATGCCTAAGGCAGAACTAGAATTCCCGGTGACCTGGTTTCTAAGTCAGCATCTTAATCGCTAGACCAAATTGGTTCTGGTTCTTCCTAAACCATTTAATTAGGGGTCATGGTCAAATTTGATTCCTGGTTACTATATGGATAAATACTACTAATCTTCAGCTGTCCATCTTGGTTCTTCCAAGGATTTGTGCTTAATTTATTTAAGCACTTAATTAATGTATTCATCAAATCACTCCATTGTTTTCTCATATTCCCTCCAATTTATCAGTCCATGAAGTTCTTAGTAATGACTTCCAAATCCATTACTTGAAGTCATCTTTTTGTTTACTTTCTTAGTATTTAGCTTTAATAGCCATTCATACATTTTCCTGTAGAAATACCATTTAAGTGTTGTGATCTGTCATTTAATTGGCCTTATGTTTCATAATTTTGTCTAGGTTTTTCACTGCTTTCTTCACAAGAATTCATCTCCTTTTTAGCAGAACATGGACCATTTTTATTCTTCACCCACCCCCCCAAAAAACGTGTTTTGTTTTCACTTTTTTGCTTAAATTTTCCTAAATATGCAGATCAATATTTATGTTGTCTTCTTACTAGTAGTATTTGAAATATGGCTTATAAAATCTGCAAATAAATTGACATTTAATATTGAATGTATAATTAAGGTAAACTTTTTTTTTACTTTCATAATAACTCTTCAGTTCAAAATGATTAAGTAAATCATTTCTACTTTTGGCTAACAATGATGTCATTTACATAACTCAAAATTGTTTTCTCATCTCCTATTTATATTCCAGGTGTCATCTCTCTGAATCTTGCCAGTCTCATAATAAATCACTTTATAAGATTCCTGAGAAAAATAATCAGATGTTCTGACATTGCCATTAGCTTTAATGTGTCCCATTTTCTGGCCTGATTTACACAAAGTCTTGCTGTAATCTTGCTGAAGCAAAGGTAAACTTCCTTCTCATATTATCTTGTTCTATTATACATCTTGTATTAGTTATTTGATCTCATATCCCTTTATCTTTTCCAAAGCCTGTTTATTTAGCAATTTTCCATATATACTTCTGTTCTTTAAAAGTGTTTTAAGCAAAAATCTGAGTATGTAAGGAATTGATGCATAAGTTCAATATAAGTGTACACAATCATCTTTCCTAATTTCAATGCTGCATATTCTTGTTCAATATTTGTTGACCCAAAACTGTTACTGATATAATTACTTCTGCAACTTTACACAATTCAGTGAGAATTTCATCTGTACCAGAAGCTTGCAAATTTGACAGTAGGTCTATAGCCTATAATATCTAATTATTAAAGAAAATTGGCTCCTGAATGTATTATTTCTCTACAAAGTTCATTCTACAATTTCATTTGTACAAGATTTTAGAAAGTCTTTCCATCTTCCTTTGAACTTAGTGCTAAATCCTTTAGCTCCTTTGAGTTTTTACCTGTGTTTGAACTGTATTTCTGAGTTGGGATATTTAATGCTTCTTCTTCATGCCTCTAATTCATGAACATAACTACTAGCTAACCAGCCAAGATAACTATCATACCTTCATGTATTTTTCCAGCATATTCTTCAATCTATTTTAACATTTGAACCATATCTCCCAACCACAATTCGATTTAATTTTATTTTTTTTGCCTTTCAAGTCACTGTGATAAGAGCAAAATATGGTGATCCATTCTGATTTGAGGACAGACAAGTCAAACACTGTTCCACCCTCCATCACTGCCTTTTTTTTCTACTTTGATTTTTTAAACACACACAATGTGGAATACTAGCACTAATTCATGAATAAATACTAGCACTAATTCATGAATAAAAATGAATTGGACTGCACAGTAAATTGCTTACCAACTTTCCCCATAATAAAGCCTTGGCAGTTCTTCAATTATCTCAACTCTTTCTTTCTAATCCCTTGCTCTGATGATAATGGTTACTTAATCAACAGTCTAAAATTGTGTACCACCTCAGTATCCAAAACAAACAAATGAAGAATTTTATCATCCGCTCAGCTGTAAACTCTGCAAAGGCAGTGCAACACAGGGAGCAGAATGACAGTAACATGGGAGTAAGCTGACGGCTTGTTAAAGAACAGTTGAGGAAATGTGTGGGTTTTTTTCTCATAAATTGTCAAAAAAAAACCTAGCTCCATGGGACTGATTAGTCTGAGTGGTGAATTTGCATCTCATTTGCACCAAGAGAGGAGATACACTGTTGTCTTACTTTAGATTTTGTTCCTATTTCCTGTGTTCTTATTCCTGTTTATTCTTATTCCTGTTAATCTGTACATGAGGGACAAACTAAATAAATAAATAAAAATAAATAAATCATTGTTTTTTAAACTTGGCAAGGTGTGGACTTCAACTCCCTGAATTTCTCAGCCAGCCTGCTGACTGGGGATTCTAGCAGTTGAAGGGCGCACATTTTAGAGCTGCCTAGTTTGAAAAAAAAGCTGTCTTAAACTGACATGCATCCTCATCTAGGAACAGATAAGACAGTTGGTATTTGAGGGAAGAAGACCAACCTCTGAGTATTTTGCAATCTTACAGTCAGAGAAAGCATGGTATTCTACATTTAGTCTTGCTGAATTCCATGCTTCTTCATGTTATTATTGGTAGTGACAATGAGGCTGGACTGTGACAAAGATATCTTTAACCTTTGCCCCTGCTGAAGTCTCAGAGGGGATTTTCTTTCTGCCTCCCTGCGTGCTATAAATAAGAACTCTTTGTTCCTAGATCATTTTGTCACACTTAGGTTTATTTATTTATTTATTTTATTTAGGTTGTCCCTCATGTGCAAGATAACAGGAATAAGAATAAATATGAATAAGAACACAGGAAATGGGGACAGATAAATGGGGACAGTAGGACAGGGCCATTAGGCATGCTGGTGCGCTTATGCACACCCCTACTGACCTCTTAGGAATGGGGTGAGGTCAACAGTAGACAGCTTAAGGTTAAAGTTATGAAGTTTTAAGGATGTAACGACAGAGTCAGGTAGTGCAGGGGTCTGCAAAGTTGGCTCTTTTAAGCCTGGTGGACTGCAACTCCCAGAATTCCCCAGCCAGCATAGCTGGCTGGGGAATTCTGGGAGTTGAAGTCCACCAGGCTTAAAAGAGCCAACTTTGCAGACCCCTGAGGTAGTGCATTCCAGGCATTGACCACTCTGTTGCTGAAGTCATATTTTCTGCAATCAAGTTTGGAGCGGTTTCCCTTGAGTTTGTATCTATTGCATGCTCATGTATTATTGGAGTTGAAGCTGAAGTAGTCATTGACAGGTAGGACATTGCAGCAGATAATTTTGTGTACTATGCTTAGGTCAGTCCGTAGGCAGCGTAGTTCTAGGTTGTTTATATTCATAGACTTTTAAATATGAACTATGAAGCTATGACAGTTTAAATTATATGAAAGGAAATATTCTGTTCTTATATTGGTATTAGCTGGGCATGCCTAAATATGCCTTTTTTTCTTTTTCTTTTTTTATAATCAAAATTTTTTATTTATTTTATTTTTAAACACAAAATAAAAATTCTCCATCTCACATGTTATAGAAAGTGTATCTGCTGATTACAAAATATTTTCATACATCTCTTTGATATTCATCCAAGTTTCATATTATTGCATATTATTTCACATACATCACATAAAATATATTTATAAATTTTATCTCTTTCATGCCTTCCTTAATTATTAATTATTTATTTTATTTTTATTATTATTTATTTTTCGAATTTATACCCCGCCCTTCTCCTTGTTAGGACCCAGGGCGGCGCACAGGCATTATTAAAACCACAATAAAAACAATATACATCATTAAAACATATTAAATTATTAAGCCCGTGTTAAAACCCATTTAAAACCCTGCCAAATTGCAATTTATACATAAAAAGTCAGAAACGGGGGGCTATGCTAGGCCGGCTTGTTGGAACAAATACGTCTTAAGACATTGGCGGAAGAGGCGGAGGTCCGAGGTAGTGCGAAGGTCGGGGGGTAGGTCGTTCCAGAGAGCCGGGCCCGCCACAGAGAAGGCCCTTCCCCTGGGTGTCGCCAACCGACATTGCCCAGCCGACGGCACCCGGAGAAGACCATCTCTGTGGGAGCGGATCTGACGAAGGGATGTACAATTATAATTGTATTATACACCTTTCATTTTAAAACATACCAATAAAAACTTAGAACATAGCCACATGTTGGCATCATCTTTGTTAATTCTACTATCCTCCAAAATCACTAGTAAATTTGCCTTTTTTTCAAGGTTGGTTCTCAACACGTTGTAAAGGCTATTCCATCTTGCTTCATTTTAGTGAGGAAATTTCATTGTATTCAGTCCTGAGGAAAGAAATTTGACAATGAATTTGCCTTTCTATAACTTGACCAGGGTTTCTTTTATTATGGATTATTTGCTACAGATAGTCCTGTTTAGTGACTGCTTCACTTAGTAACAATTTGCAGTCATGATAGTAATAAAAAACTAAAATTGTGACCAAGCCTTAAATTGATGGCCTTCACTATATAGGTAGCCCTCAGGTTACAACCGCAATTGAGACCTGGCACTCCATTGCTAAGGAATATGGTCATAAAGTGTGATTTCATGTGACTGTGACTGTGTTAGCAACAACAATTCTGACAGTCCCAGTTTGTTAAACAGGGACTTCATATGAACTGAATATATTAAATATTCAAGGCAAAGCATTTAGCCACCTAAGCGAAAAAGTATTCTGGCGAAAAAACCGACCAGTGTATCAAAAAGCAACTTATATTCCTTATGCTAATTCTGACCATGGTATCTAGTAATGCTCTATCAGAACTTGAAGAATGATAACATGGGCAAATATGGGTAAGATAGTAAAAAGTGGAAAGTGGTAAAAAATATTAAATAATTTTCAATATAGATATTCCAGTTTGAGGGAGCATGGTTTTATCTGTGCAATATACCCAGGAATAGGAAATAGGCAAAGAGATATCTACAACATCGCTGGCAGAAGACAAAGACTGAACTACATCAAACATGGGTAAGAGCTGTTATTAAGGCCTACTTCATGGCGTTTCAGGCAATGAAGCATAAGTACTTCTCACTAATTACATCTGCAGATAATCAGCCAACGACCCTCTTTAAAGTGAGCCATCTCCTCCTGGGAAGGAGTCTACGTGAAGGGGTGCACTGAGGAATTTGCTGATTTTCTGGAGGACAAAATCACTCAAATTCATTCCCACTTAGATGACAGTGTGATTGCTGGTCTGTTGGAGGCACCTGAGACAGGTTCTTGCCAGTTATCTGTGATGGTTTGACTCTGTTGCCTGAGGAAGTGGGCAAGATCCTAGGGAGTATGAGTGCAAGCACCTGTGTTTTAGACACATGCCCTTCATAGCTTGTAAAACTTCCCAGGAAGTGGCATACAGGTGGGTATTAGTAGGGATTAATGCTTTCCTATTGGGGGGGGGGGTGTAGCATTTTAAGGAGGCTGTGGGCTTCCTCTTCTTTAGAAACCATCTCTAGACTACATGCAATTGGATAATTTTTCTCCTGTTTCCAATCTTCCCTTTTTGGAGAAGGTTGTTGAGAAGGTAGTTACAGAGCAGCTCTAGAGGTTCCTGGATGACATGGGTTATCTAGACCAGGGGTCTCTAACCTTTGCAACTTTAAGTCTGAAGGACTTCAGCTCCCAGACTTCTCCTGGGAGCTGAAGTCCTTCAGACTAAAAGTTGCAAAGGTTGGAGACCCCTGATCTAGACCAGTGATGGCGAACCTTTTTTGGTTCACATGCCAAAAGCATGTGTGAAGCATGTGCAAAAGCATGTGCGTGGGTGTGTGTGTGTGTTGTGTGCGGGTGTGCCACACATGCACGCACTTTCCCCTCTGATTTGCTCATAGGATCATTTTTCACCCTCTGAAGCATTCAGGGAAGCCTCCAGAGGGTGAAAAACAGTCTCAAAAGAAGGCTGAAGTCAGCTGGACATGCGCGCTGGAGCTGACAGGCAGCCTTGCGTGCCCTAACAAATGGCTCTGTGACACCCCTGCCATAGGTTCACTATCACAGATCTAGACCTTTCCAACCAGGTTTCAGGCTTTGATATGGGGTGGAAAATGTATTTGATGGCACTTTATGATGATCTCTGGTGGAAACGGGACAGATGTAATGTGTCTATCCTCACACTACTTGGTGCCTTTGATATCATTGACCATAGTATCCCTCTAGAGCCATGATGATGAATCTATGGCATGTGTGCCATAGGTGGCATGCAGAGCCCTCTCTGCAGGTATGTGAGCCATCATCCTAGCTCAGCTCCACCGTGCATGCCAGCACATCTCCCATTGGCCAGCTGATTTTTGGGTCCCCATGCATGGGGTCGCGCGCACATGCACGCATGCAGCACACCCCCATGACCCATTTTTTGTCCCAGGAGGCTGCAGGGAGGCCTACTAGGCCAAAAATAGGGTATGGGAGTGTCACATGTGCATGTGCAGGGGGCATGGGGGTGTCACACATGCATTGCATTATGGATGTGGGCATGCACACGCTTGCTGTTGCATGCATGCACATACGCTTTTGTCACACGATGACAAAAAGGTTAACTGTCTCTGCTCTAGAGAGACTTGAGAGGTTGGGAGTAGAGAGCTCTGGGTTGTCCTGGTTTATTTCCTTCTTCTGTGGTTTTTGTCAGTTGACACTGATAGGAAGCAAGAGGTCTACTTAGGTCCCTGCTTTGTGGTTCCCTCCAAGGCTCATCCACTTCTGTTTAACATCTACATAAAGCCAATTTTGGGCAGGCTGAGAGGTATACATGTGTCATCTGCTATGCAGGAACTGCACTGACTGCCAATTTGATTCTGGGTCCAATTCAAGGTGCTAGTTGTCACCTTCAAAGCCCTACATGGCTTGCAACCTGATTAGTTGAAGGACTGTCTTTTCCCAGTCACATCTACCTTACCCACCAGAGCAGAGAATCCAAGAATGCTCAAGAACCTTGGCCTACTTGCTAGGACCAAGGGCCTTCTCCGTAGTGGCTCCATGCCAATGAAACATTATCCCTGTGCAGATACTCTTTGTATCTGCACACTTTGATACTCTTTTGCCAGAGCCTGAAGACCTGATTTTGCCAATGGATCTGGGGATTTCAAGATGGCTTATTTCACAATTGTCACAAATGGGATGAGACAGGAGTTATTGATATAGTCTCTGAGAGTGAGTTGGGTAGTCGTGTATATTTTCTTAAATAGATAAATATATACATTACTACCGTGGTGGGTTTCACTTATTTTTTCCACCAGTTTGCACATGCATGCATGCTCGCTTTGTGGGTATGTGCACGTTCCACACATGTGCCCGGCCTTCCATGCATGTGTTTTGTTCTTGCGCACGCCTTCTGCGCATGCACCCAGCCTCAAAAACATGGCTAAATAGGATGTTATAGTGCTGGGGCAGGTGGGCTGGCCCATCTGCGATCTCCGCTATTGGTTCACCTGAATACCACCTCTGCATTATTAGACCTGTTTGGTATGTTTTAAAAAGAAAAGCAATATTATCTCTAGTTTGCTGCTCATAACATGTGATTTTTTTAGTAAATAATAAGAGTAGAAAAGAACCTGACATACGAACCATTCAAGCTATCAAAAGGACAGTTCAGTTGCTTGTATTGTCTATTCATAATTCAGCCTTTCTTTACAAGCCTTAAGATGGAAGTACTTTAGTAATTTTATTGTGTGAATGCTGTTTTGTGTTTCGTGCTAAACAAGCTATGTTATCTTTTTGTTTCTTTAAAAAGAAAGGGGCTTTATGTCTGAAAGAATGATTTAAAGATTAAGTGCTATGTCTTTAAGACCCTAACAAACTATAAATTTTTAAACCTCCAAGAATATACATCGAAAGCTCTGTCAGGCAATTACCGACCTTAAGCTAAAACAGAGAGATATAAAAGGATTTTGAAGTATAAAGCAATCATTCACAGCTGATTAAGGAAAAGCCCAAGGCACGTTAGCTTCATGGCTGAGTAAGACAGCTCCAATCATATATTCTAATAACTACAGTACAGATGGGTTGAGGGCTAGATATATACATCTTGCAAGCTCATGCATCAACAAAGATTTCCTTGCCTCCCACCTCCATTATGTTGGAGAGCAGGTTTCTTTAAATATATGTTTGAGAGGCTGCTGCTAAATACCATGGCATTGGGGAAGAGGGGAAATCAGCAAGAGGAAGATGATGAGTCTCATAGGAGCAGATCAGATGTTGAATGGCAGACTTCCAGAAGTGCACATGAAGCAGAGGTTTAAGGGACATCTGTTGTTGCCTACATAGGCAAGTTAGCCACAATTCAGCTTTTGGCTGAGTTCTCCTGAGATATTTATGTCACGCAAAGCTCAATGCAACATTCAAGTTAGTGGAAGTTGGGCCAATGGACTATAGTTCAAAAGTGAGCTGGGCAACTTCTTTCCTCTTAATTCTCCCTTTAAAAAAACACCATAGTGTTGATTCAAATTTTATTTTACAGTTATCAATTTCTAAATTTTATTTAGGGGAGGCAGCAGACAAGGGCAAAATCCTTTGTGTCAACGCCCACAAAGCAGTTACAACTTCGATCAATAAACTCTGAAACTCATTTTCAGCACTGTACTCCCTCTGCTGATAAAGAAAAGACTTCATGTTTTTCTTGCCCTTTTTTAAAAATAGAAAGCAAACAAAAAAGCTGAAGGACTAGAACTCTGATTTATTTTCCTTTCTTTGGAGTGAGGCTTAAGAGGCAACCTGGTTTCCTTAAGCCTTACAGAATCTTAAAATAGCTGTTTCATTTGTTAAAATAACCCCCTCCCCAAATGTGATGGGAAGGCAAAGATGCAATTTCTTTCTATTCCTAAGAGGATCAGCAGACACTTTTCTTCAGCATATAGGACCCAATTTGCTTCTAAATACCCTTTAACAACCCATAGAAAGAAAGAAAAAATTCAATCCAGTCAGATGATTCAAAGATTACAAACAGAAGAGGAAGATGAAATTTTATTATACATAAAACCTACACTGCTTTTTAGTTGGAAAAATATTAATTTTAATGCCAAGGGGACCTGGTGCTGGATTCAGAAGTCTGGATCCATGGGTGAGTTTTGCAACCCATACATTTGTATAGGATTTTCAAAAGAGCCGTGGCGCAGTGATTAGAATGCAATACTGTAGTCTAACTCTGCCCAGTCTGGAGTTCGATCCTTGCAGGCTCAAGGTTTCTTCAGACTTCCATTGTTCCAAGGGTGGTAAAATGAGGACCTAGACTGTTGGGGGCAATATGCTGGCACTGTAAACTGCTTAGAGAGGGCTGTAAAGCACTATAAAGCAGTAGATAAGTCTAAGTGCTATTGTTATTGTATTAGTTATATAATACAATCACAAGCTTCTCTCTTGAAATCACTATTTACAAGACATGCTCATCCATCTGTCACATCAAAATTTTGCCATTAGGCCTCTTTATTCATGCCAGTAATGTTTGAACAGCCCACTTCTAATACTGTCCAATACACCCCATTCCTTTTTATTCATATCCGTTTCATGTATTCAAAATCATGTTTATACTTATATATGTTATCTAATACTGTACATGCTTGATGAAATAAATAAATAAAAATAAAATATTCCAAATTTAGCAGTCTCCCCCAATGGTGAAGTTTGACTTAAATAATGCAGCCAAGATCATCTGATCTGACATGCTACACGTACATACACACTGCAAAAATACTAGCTGCAGTGGACAACATCATCTTGTGAATCATCAATAGTCCTGCTCTAGGCTGTGGGTTGCCTGTAAGATTTTGGGGGGGGGGGGGGGGAAACATTTTTAAAATGGCAATCTTAAAAATTATTATTTTAGGATTTGTTTAGGATTTCAAAAGTTTCAATATTTTATTTTATTTTAAAAATCCCAGCTTTACTAAATTAATTCAATAATTCCTTTTCTCTCTTTGTGTTAAAGTAATTTTCCATTCTCTCAATAGTTTTCTCCCCAAACAACTTATGCATTGGAACTAAATTCCCAGAAGAGTAATAGACTTTTTCATCCCTTTCTATAATTCTAGTTCATTGAACAAATTTAGGTACTTCAGATCCACAAAGTTCTTCATCCATCTTCTGAGAAGGAAGGAAACAGATAATGGGGTAATTATTCAAAAGAATCGGTTTGATATAATGGTTAAGGCAGGGGTGTCAAACTCACAGCCCATGGGCTGGATGCGTCACATGCTGGCCACGCCCACACCTGGTTTAGCGAAGTGAGGGGAAAGTCACAATATATCACGTGATTCTGCCATAATGATTTGAGTTTGATGCGCTGGGTTAAGGCATCAGGCTAGAAACTGGAAGACTTAGACATGAAGCCAGCTAGATCATGGGTCTCCAACCTTTGCAACTTTAAGTCTGAAGGACTTCAGCTCCCAGAATTCTCCAGCCAGCTTTGCTCTGGGAGCTGAAGTCCTTCAGACTTAAAGTTGCAAAGGTTGGAGACCCATGAGCTAGATGACCTTAGGCCAGTCATTTTCTGTCAGTCCTAGGAAGGAAGCAATGGCCACTTCTGAAAAACTTTGCCAAGAAAACTGCAGGGAAAACTCAGGCAGTCTCTGAGAATCGGACAAGATTGACAAGAAAAAATATATATTTAAAAGGCCATTTGAGGATTTCTTTGTAAATTTCCCCAAGTTATTTTTAGAGGAATGGATCGAGCTAGTAATTTTTAGTATAATATATTCATACGTGTGCTGATTTTCAATGCTGTGTCTGTCTGTATGGTATAAAAAAAAACCAGGCTTCCTATATATTTTATATTGCTGTAGTTCATGTGTAACTCCTGTGTGGTATAGGAATTTTGAGGTAAATTGTGGGCTGCATTCTCAGTTTCATCAGAGCATTGGCTCAACCTACAAATGGGAAGAAAAAAGCAGTGGCCTCAGGCAGCTGGTTTTTTTGGTGATATGAAAAGGTAGCAACCATTTAAAATTCATGATTGTTTTAGTTTTATCACAAGGGGCAAGGGAAAATATTTTGTAAGTTTAAGTGCCTTAGATGCTGACATAGCTTGATCGGTCTTGGGTCCCATTCATTTTTGTATTACAAAACGTCATCATTTGCTGCTCTGCCTCAGATAACAAAAGGCACAATGAAGGCTGATAGTTCTTTCTCAATGGCTGAGAAAAGAGAGGTGTGCAAGGTTAAAATCAGCATTATATATCATGTCCTCTGATCTGAATAGTGTCTCCACTACTTCCAAATATATGTAAAAGCAGTTAGGGGCCGCTTATATGGGTAGGTGGGTAGGTTTGAGTTGCTCTTTTATCATCTACATCTACATTATTTTCATTATCCAGATTTCAAACAGGAGAATGTTGATATTTATAATATGTTTTGTGGTAGATGCTAGATAAAATCAAGTGTACATTGCTTTTTATATAAAAAGTTTTATGAACAAATATAAAGCCCTTCCAAAATATAGGCAATTTACAAAATTAAAAAATAATATACACGTAATCCAACTTTTGACTGTTTACATGGTGCTCTCCAATTTCCTCCAAGTAGGTTCTGATAATGATTCTTAGAACTCCAAGACAATTAGCGAGCACCAGACTGGAGAAATTTTGTAGTGCTTTAGTGCTGTAGTGATTACAGTTTTCAAAAAAAAAAAAAAGTTGATGCTTCTGTAATTTTAGATCTCAGGGGCTAACTCTGACATTAATTATAGTTTCTACAGAAGTATCATTTTTGTAGTGAGGCCTCCAGAGCATGAGATCAGGAAAGAATAGAGGACTTCAGGGACCCAGTTCAGAAAGTTAATAAGTGTACTCCCAACACACAGGATGGAAGCAAATCCATGTAGTCTAGGGTATTTATGGGCGGGACACTTATTGTCTTTGGGGTAGAATCTTCACACAAAAAATGTTTTTTACACAATCAGACAGAATTTGAGATTGCACTGAAACCTCGTACATTTAGCAATGCACAGGAAAGTTGCACTCTAAATGCAAATACCAGAACTGCTGGGAGAATGTAGAAGCATAAGCAAATTCTTGGAATTAGAGATTCTGTTTTGGGATTTCTTTTGGTCAATTAATTATCTGACTTTTTAGAAACTTGTGAGAATATTGAAGTAAGGTATTGGGGGGGGGGATTCCCATTTGTGAACAACCATGATAAGAAGGAAATAACAGCTGGCCATGTGTTGTATTTGCACTGATATAACCAGAGCCATCCACAAAAAGGGAAAAGCAGAACCTCTTGTCTTCTTCTCTGACAGTTCATCACTAAGACTGCAGCCTCTGGGGACTTTAAGACACCTGGCTCTCAATTAAAGAGCTAATCTGTACTGCAAAACACTTAATGCTAGGAAGGAAAAATAGCTTATCAAATAAACCAGTTCTGGCCTTAGGCTATTAGAGCAGAAAACATCAATAATTTTGCAGAATGCCAGCATGGTACTAAGCTGCAAAAATGTCTCTCAAAGCTTTCTAAACATTATGCAACAAGTTTCCCAAACTTGGTGGCATCTATTTTTGTTGGACTACAATGCTGGCTGGAAACTCTGAAACAAAGAGTTTGATAAACATTTGAAAAAGGTTGGATATTATTGAAAGCTGCAATGGCAGAACTCTGAATTATCTCTCTTTCAGAATACAACTGGGATTTTAAAAAGAAAGATATGAATTTTGTCTCTTTTAAAACCCCTCTGATAGGGCAATCTTCATATATGCCTTCTCAGAAGTCAGTTTAATAGTAAGTGGGCCTTTCATGTAGAAAATCTATGTAGTCGCTAGGAGTTAAAAATGTCTTAATGGCACATAATCAAATGAGTCTATTTTGTTGAAGTACATTCATACAGTATTACATTAATCCCATCAAAAAATAATATAAACTTCATGTGGTATGCCAGCTTGTTTCATGGAGGAAGCGTTTTAAATGGAAGAGTATTCAAAAATAAACGAGGCCTTCTCCAATTCTCTTAAGTGGTGATGTCTGGACTTCTTTTACTTTATGAAGTATTAAATGCTTTGAAACCTTACACACACACACACACACACACACACACACACACACACACACAGCTTCAGTCTTTAAAAAAGGTTTGCCCTCTCAAATCACAAGTACAGTATTGCTTGCAAAAAAAAGGGAATATGGTCCACAAATGAATAGTTACTAAGATGCTACCCATCCCTGCCATGGTAACTCAAAGAAAGTTAGTTATATCCATTTTCCCATTGCATCCCAAAATAACTGATCAAACTGTATTTCCTGTCTTTCACCTGCGTAGATGCTCCCAGCCAATGGAAGTTACCAATCATTTTGGTGGCTTCCTTCAATTCTGAAATGTCAAATATATCAATTTTTTTCATCCTTCAAAGGATGCAAATCTAAATATTTTCCAAGGGCATAGGAGCAGAGGTGGGCTGCTGCCAGTTCAGACCAGTTCACCCATTCCAGTAGTTCTGACCACCAGCTGGGCCCACCCACCTATCCCAGTGCTATCCTGTCCTATATACCTCACTCTCCGGCTCACACGCCCCGCCCATGCAGCCATCTGATTTCCGCGCTTCACCCGTTCTACTCACAGCAGCTGCCCGAGAAGTTGTGCTGGAAGTTGCATGCATGAAATTCCTGTGTGTTTGAAGCCAAACGCAGATGTGGAAATTAAGAAAAGCACACGCACATCTTTGGTTCTGCACTCAAATGTTAAATTATTTGAAGCCCACCTCTGCATAGGAGGATGTCAAAAAAAGTCAAGGTAATGGGCAGCAGTGCATGCATGTGATCAAAGCCACACTCTCTTTTTACATAAATAGATGTGTGACTTTACTAGTTACTATTCTGACTTTTTGACACACAGACATAAATGCAAGTGCTTTAGCATATTTCATTGTGCAGCACAACAAAGCCTTGAATTTGGAACAGGAGTGGGTTTCAAAATTTTTGGAACAGGTTCTGTGGCTTGCTGGCCATGTGACTGGGTGGGAGTGAGTTAGCCCCCATTCATGGCCCAGTGGGATGCCACGAGACAGATCTTGTTTGGGAGGAGTTTGACTCCGTTACTTCCGAGGATATGGACAGGTTACGTGGGCGACTGCGAGCCACCACATGTTTATTGGACCCGTGTCCCTCCTGGCTTGTACTGGCATCCTAGGAGGTGACACGAGGCTGGCTCCAAGAGGTTGTCAACGCATCCTTAAGTGAGGGTTCCTTGCCTGCTTCCCTAAAAGAAGCGATGGTGAGGCCCCTCCTTAAGAAGTCCTCTTTGGATCCAGCTCTTTTGAACAACTACCGTCCAGTCTCCAACCTTCCCTTTTTGGCGAAGGTTGTTGAGAGTGTGGTGGCACAACAGTTTCCCCGTCACCTGGAGGAAGTTGATTATCTAGATCTGCGCCAGTCCGGTTTTCGGCCCGGGCATAGCACCGAGACGGCATTGGTCGCGTTGGTTGATGATCTCTGGAGGGCCAGAGATGGGGGTTGTTCCTCCATCCTGGTCCTATTAGACCTCTCGGCGGCTTTCGATACCATCAACCATGGTATCCTATTGCATCGGCTGGGGGGGTTGGGGGTGGGAGGCACCGTTTTACGGTGGTTCTCCTCCTACCTCTCTGGCCGATCACAATTTGTGTTGGCAGGGGGGCAGAGGTCAACCGCGAGACCCCTCACATGTGGGGTGCCTCAGGGGTCGGTCCTCTCGCCCCTCCTGTTTAACACATATATGAAGCCGCTGGGTGAGATCATCCGTGGTTTTGGGGTAGAGTACCATCTATACGCTGATGACACCCAGCTGTATATATCTACCCCAAACCACCCCAACGATGCCATAGCGGTGATGTGCCAGTGCCTGGAAGCCGTGCGGATCTGGATGGGAAGTAACGGACTCAGGCTCAACCCGACCAAGACCGAGTGGCTGTGGTTTCAGGCTGCCCGATTCAACCCGCTTACTCCATCGCTGGCCATAGGGGGCGAACATCTTGCCCCTGTGGATGGGGCGCGCAATTTGGGTGTCCTCCTGGATGCCCGGCTGTCCATGGAAGATAAGTGACAGCCGTGGCCACGAGGGCGTTTTACCAGGTTCGCCTGGTTCGCCAATTGCGCCCCCTATTGGATCGGGACGCCCTTCGCACAGTCACTCATGCGCTCGTGACATCCCGACTGGACTATTGTAACTCTCTCTACATGGGGCTTCCCTTGAGGTGCACCCGGAGACTTCAGCTAGTCCAGAATGCAGCCGCGCGAGCAATTATGGGGACCGCAAGGTCTACCCACGTAACACCGCTCTTGCGCGAGCTGCACTGGCTACCTGTCGTCTTCCGGGTGCGCTTCAAGGTGTTAATTATCATCTTTAAAGCGCTCCATGGCTCGGGACCTAGCTATCTGCGGGATCGGATCCTGCCTCATACATCCTCACGGCCGATTCGCTTCCACAGAGAGGGACTTCTCCGGGTGCCGTCCACTAGACTTTGTCAGCGGGCGACGCCCAGGGGAAGGGCTCTCTCTGTGGCGGGCCCGGCCCTCTGGAACGACCTTCCCGCCGATATTAGAACGACCACGGACCTCCGCTCCTTCCGTCTTAAATTAAAAACTTACTTTTTCTGTCTGGCCGGCCTGGGATAGTCTCCCTGTCTTGGGGGTTTTACTGGGTAGTTTTAATATAGTTAGTTTTATGGGAATTTTAGCACAGGTTTAGTTTAATTTGGTTTTAGAATTGTTTGTATATTTCTTATTGTTTTTATTCTGCCTGTGCACCGCCCCGAGTCCCCATGGGGAGAGGGAGCGGTTTATAAGTATTAAAATTATTATTATTATTATTAATAAAATTATTATTATTATTAAATTGCCGGCCATGTGACCGGGTGGGAGTGGCTTGCCAGCCATGGTACCGGGTGGGAGTGGCCAATTTGGAAAATGTGAAACTCACTTAACAATGGTCTTGGTTAGCAACCAAACTTTTGGGCTTAATTGTGGTCATAAGTTCTCTCTCTCTCTCTTTCTTTTTCTTTCCTTTCTGTCTCTCTTTCTTTTTTCTCTCTTTCTCTCTGTCTTTCTTTCTCTTTCTTTCTCTCTCTCCCACCTTCTTTTTTATCTTTCTCTCTCTGTGTCTCTCTCTCCTTTGTTTGCCCATCTGTCACTCTGTGTGTGTGTGTGTGTGTGTGTGTGTGTGTGTGTGTCTGTCTGTCTGTCTGTCTCGCATTCAGGCACTTAAATCACCCCCGGCCCGCACAGCAGCAGCAGGAGCAGCGACAGCAGCAGCGCGCCCCGCGCCGGCTCGCCATGGCGCTCGCGGGTGGCTCGTGCGCTCCAGCCGGGCACGCTTGGCTCGGCTCGGCGCGAAGCCCCTCCAAGCCTCTGCATTCGCGCCGGAGGTTTTGACGGAGCGAGCCACGTGTTCCGGAAGTACCGTAACTTCCGGGTCCATCGTCCAACGGGATCGGCCAGGATCTCTAAATTTTACCATCGGGCTCGCGCGATCCTGGCCGATCCCCCAGAAACCCACCCCTGATTTGGAATTATAGAAGATGACAAATGTATTTTGAAGATGGTCTTCCATGACAATAAGTGAATTCTGGATGCTGCAGTAGCAACAGATATTATTGGGAACAATTTTCTGGGACACAGATTCCTTTCAGTCTTCTTTTGTATCATCACTTTTATTATATGAAGCTTCTGTTTCATGAAAAGAATATTGAGAGACAAGGAAGTAGTTATTGTGCTTCCTCATTGGTTCTTTACCTAAAGAGGGCTAAAGTGCTTCAATAGTAGCTCAGGTGCAAAATATATACTGCCAATTAGGAACCCACTACAAACCATTCTAAGAACAGGCTGATTTTTTTTTAATACAATCAAGATAAGAAGTAAAATGTTTTCATCATAACCTTGGGATCGTTGCCAAAATTATAACAAAAGCAGTAATTCAGATAAAACATATATTAATCTAATCTTTGCACTAGTACATTGCTATAACAATTCCCCTTTAACAAATCTCTGGAAAAGAGAAGGATGCAGATTTATATTTGAAAAATTCAGAAAAGGTTGAAGTTCTCAACAAGCTGAAGAGCTGGTTAATGCACGCTGAACTTACCATATGGGTTTTATGTAAGATTCTCTTCACTTTAATTTGAAAAATGGAAGCAGAGTTCTTCAGCTTTGTCTTACTAACAGGTGTAGTAGTATATGCAGGATGATGAAGGAAAAAATATTATTATTATTATTTTTTGCTAGATCTCCCTGGTAGAATTTTGAACTAAATATGAGAATGGATTGGCATGCCTAGATGTCTGATTAACTTATTCATTTTAAACACAATTAGCGCTACAGAGAGATTTGCTGGCGATTTTCAATAAATATACTGAAAGGGACTTTTTGTACATCTTTAACTTTCTTGAAAATTAGACAAAAATTAAAATCCCAGCTTTCAGTCATTCAGAAATAGCTTCTGCCAAATTCAAATACGCCAGAAAGGTATAATGGGCTGTGTTCCTGCCCTATTCAGAAGCCAAATAGGCAATCCCAAAGGTGATTTTTTCAAGAGGCAACTGGGCTTTCTTGTTTTTGGTTGAATATTCTCTACTGTCTGAAGAAACGTCTTGGATGAGAAGTGAAATGTCTTCAAAGAAAAATAAAAAAGACCAGTTTCCCCTTGAAAAAGCACCTTTGGGACAACCATGACCTGGGTGACTGAGAATCTCCATAGCCAAATAGTCAATCGTATCTTACCCTGGCATGTTATGTGATTAGTTTCTGCAAACAGAAAATTATGCAAGCATAGACAAATTGACAAAACTACCACACTTAAGTTAACCATAGATAACCATGTTCTGCAAGTAATCATATTCTTAAGCCCTCTAAGAATCAGGAACATTTGAATTTTACATCCAAAATACAAAAAATACATCAGAGATGATATGGGTGCATATGACACACCTGTCAGCCCTTCTTAAAATAAACTGAGTGATATTTTTTTTAGACTTTTGTGATGGCTGTGCAATCTCAGGAAATCTTAGCAGATCTAAGCTGCAAAAAATTTGGAGGATATACATACTTCGGTCAGCTCAGGGTCTTAAATCTTTCAGTTTTCTAGCATTGCAAACGTTTTGAATTCTCAAACACAACTAAACATACCCTTCTAATTGGTTGTGTCTTTAGGAAGAAAAGAGGGAGGGTAGAGATTAAGATATAGTAATGGCCAAACTTGTGGAAACCTTTTGGGAAAAGTGTACAGTATTTTTGAGATTTGATGATTAATAACACCACTTTGGGGGGGGGAATAGTATCATAAAATTATATATCATTGGAAAGATAATTTAATCAAGAATGTAATGCAATAACTTTTATGCAAGATTTGCAATTAAAATAGCAGTTATAAAGAAGAGAAGTGAAACACATAGAAAAAAACAAAATATACAAACATTATAACCATATCAGTTAATATTTAGTTGGGTAACCTTTAGCATGAATTACAGCATCACAACATCTTCCTATGGCCTGAATCAAGTCTTTTAGTTCTGCAGCTGTTATAATGTGAAACCAAGATTGAATGATTGCTTCTATTAACTGGGTTTTATTGCTGGCTATATTTGACTATAAGTTTTCATAGAATACAGATAATTGAACAAACCTTGTTGCATTACATTCTTGATTAAATTATCTTTCCTTTAATATATAATTTTATAGTACTGCTTCAAAAACAAGTGGTGTTATTAGCCACCGAGCCTCAAAACTATGCTTTTCCCAAAAAGTTTCCACAATTTTGGCCGTTACTTTGCATCAATATTATGAGGTTCTTACATCTAAATACAAGCTTTTTGGAAATATAAAAATTACAAAAGTTTATTTTGGAAGGAAGGTCATTTGGGCAGAAGAGTGAATTGATCAAGCTATATATGGAGGTTGCCTTAATAGTTCTACTTGCAAACCTTTCTCCTTCAGACTGATAGGTCTCATTTACTAGCCTTCAGAATGGGGAATATTTTTGTGTGGGAAAACTGAACCAGATTGGCTTAGCCTGATTAGAAAACCCTAATCATGCGGGTAACTTATTAACACTGGTAGCACTGGCAATAGCACTTAGATTTATATACCGCTTTATAGTGTTTTATAGCTCCCTCTCAGCAGTTTATGGAGTCAGCAACTCATGAAGAAGTGTGTTGTATGAATTTGCTCTTGCTCTTTAAGTGAGGAAACTATAATCTATCATTGCAACAAATAAAATATAGGCAGCCTTTCTGTATTGAGCACAAAAAAAGACTAAAGTGTTGTATTTAAGAACTCCCGGGTTTTTTATAGTTTATTTCTTTCCAAGATTTTATATCTCTACATGAGATATTAAACTTTCAAATACAAGGAAGTCAATTCTCTTGTTTACAGTGCATCTCCTCTTAGTTTGATGCAATTTACTAGAGAGAAAAGGAATTGAATGCCATGCTGCACATTTCCCAAGAATGAATTCATTTATGCTATGAAAGGAACAAAAAAAAAAACCCAGTGCAGTTGATATGACATCAACATTAATTTGCATGAAATATTCTCAGGTGTTACAATGCAATCGTGAGAAGCATCCAATATCAGTAAACAAAGGCTTAATGCTAGTTAGGGGAGAATAAGTAATGACTGATTGGTTACCTCTACATTCTGCTTTTCTCACACACCAAAAACCTTCTTCAGTATGTGCTAGAAGGGGAGGATTCACCCTCTCACCCCTTGGTAAAAACAAAAAACAGATTAGATGGAAGAACTATGTGTGAAATCAGTTAAGTAATTGTCCCAGTTCACAGTCCAATTTCAGTCAATCCCACTTATATCATACTTCCTATATTAGCAATTTTCTGTTTTGTGCTTATGTAGACATAAATATCATTCATATTTAATGCATCATGGGTTCCATTGTTTTGTAACTACATAAAGAGACTTTCTGGTATATGAAATTGAAAGAGGACAGAATTTCCATTGCTACAAAGTTAAAAGCAATCAAACATGTCCTGGATGTAGAAACAGCCAATAGATAATACATGTGTATGGGTATATTATGTGGCTTGGCAGGGAATTATGGCAAAATCCTAGTAGCCTGAGATGATATAGTTGCATGGCGAAAGGAAGTAATGTTCAGACAGAGGATGATGTGGTATGCTAGTACTTTGTCACACAGAAGAGGACAATCTTTTTGGGAGGGGGGGGGGATAATGGAAGAATATGGATTAGTTTAGAGAAGATATGAAGAAAGGTTTCTAATGACAAAAAAGTATGATGATGGAATCAACCATCTAAATAGGACAAACAGCCTTTCTCCTATTGAAGTTTTCAGGCCAAGAATATAGCACCATCTGTTGGAGATGTTTTAACCTTAGATATGCTTATACAGCTTTGTCCAGCTCTATCACACTACAATTCAGCATTCTATGACCAATCATACATACATACATACATACATACATACATACATACATACATACATACATACATTGTCATGGAAACATGAAGGGACAAAAGCATTTGGAGATAAATAGGAGATAGGAATAAAGTATTTTTTTATTAGCATGCACGGCTACAGTTATCTTTCTCGCCAAAGAAACACAGAAAAGCCGTACAACCCACAAGGTTACAAGTGATACACATTCTGAAATGCTATGCAGAGATGACAAAAGAAATATAAATTATGACATGATCTTTACTTTAGGAATGTATGAACTGATCGGTTAGCTCTACATTCTGCTTTTCTAAGGAGAATCTAAGCCTGCCTTTTCTACTGATACTAGCACCTTCTAACATAAACAATTGTTCTTTACTGTTCCCAAATATTGACTCTCTTCACATTACAAAACTATAGCAACCTAGTTTGGATAATCTACATCCTTCTTCTCTAGAGTCATCAGGAAGTTTCATCTTATCTTGATCTAATATGTACTCAATATACATGTGTAATAATATAATAGTTATCCTCCAATCAATGCATAGATATATTAAAAAATAATAAACAGTCCTAAAAAATACCTTGTAACTTCAAAATTAATAATCAGAATAAGGATATTCTAAACAGAAAAAAGTGGGAAAGATGAAAAAACCTGGAATATTATAAACAGAACTGCTAAATTTTCCACATGTTGTTGAAAAGTCTTTCATACTTTCCTTTGTTGAAAAAACTAATTCAAACTTTAACTTGTCGAGCTAATTAATAGAATAAAATATAAGTGCATAAGCCAATACCTCAATGCCATGTAATTTCCAAGTTAATAATCAGAATGATAAGGAAAAGGAAAGAAGGAAAAGAAAAAGAGAGAGCAGATCTGAAAATTACTGCTGTTCTCTGAACTGGCTCAGCCTTTTCATAACTGATGGCTGTCAGTGACCAAATCCTTTCCTGGGGGAGTGAATCACCAATCTGCTTTGCTTCTTGCTTTGTGTGGCTTTTAACGGGTTTACAGCCACATGCTTCCAAATCATAGCTTAACATGCTGGCAATGATGATATTATTGTTTACAGACACAACCAACAGGTCAAAGATTTAAGCTCTTGCAAATATCATTGTTTGGGCTCCATTCAAATTTGAGAAGCATTTAGACCAAGAACAGAATGTAGCTTTTGGAAGCAGGCATTTGTGATAGTGGCATTTAATTTCTTTTGACTGCTAACATTGGGTGTGCAGCAAAAGTTGCTCATTTTATTTGAATCAATGTTGGGATGGAGATATATACACACACACACATGCAGTGCTGGGAGCAGAAAGGATAAAGAAGTGTTATCTGAATAGATAAGAAGTTAGGACGAAAAACAGTGTAAAGTGCTATGTTCTATAATGAGATCTTAAGCAGTACTGTGAAGGCCTTTACCCTTAAGTCTTTAGCCCCCCACAAGTGGATCATGGTTATTAAACAAATATTTGATTGAGTGTCTGTTCAATAAATAATGTGATGCAATGCAATGTAAAGCATGGGTTGGATACTACAGCAAAGGAAAGCAAATAAGGAAAATACAATAAGCGTATATCACTCAAGGAAAATATTCTAGAATGTATCACTTCAAAACTACAATTGTCCTACACACTTGTGCATGTGATAAATGTTAAAAATTGCAATGTCAGAGCATTTATCTTGATGTTTCTGCCCCTTCCTCACTGATGCCCTTGGATGGAAAGTAAAGAATGTTCTCTGATGAACAATGTAAAGCATATACGCACAACCTCAAACTTATTAGTGTTCAATAGACATAAACCCTATCTCTGTAATAAATAGCTTCAACTTCTGCTGGAAGTATAGTAAACATAATTCTTTTCAATAAACAAATGTCAACTTAAGCTGAGAAATATCTTGATGGAAGATATTTCTTAGTAATAAATAACACAGATTTAAGTTTAAAGTCTCTCCTTTTACACTAGTAACTTTGATTTGTGTTGATTGTGAAATAAACAGAATTCTTTTCAAGTACATACTCTGGTTCTAACAATATTTCACCTGTACATCTGGATGAATCTAAGGATTTTTCACTGATTGTTGTCCTGTATTGTGGCAGCAAATCCACACTCTAAATTTGGAGAGGTTGCTCTCTTTTGTCTTGGTGGTGCATTATAATGCAACTTCTATGTGTATGTCATATTGCACACCAATAGCAGATAGCCCTTGATAGCTTTGATTTACACTCTCAGCAAACCCAATGGAATGCAATATAATATTTATGTTGGCATAAGACTGCTCTGATTCACATGTTGGCAAATTGAAGAGTACCATTCAGGAGTGACTCAAATATCAGCTGTTGACCAATAAAAAGTATGACCTACTAATCAATCAGCAGGGCTTCTAAATAAATTTAGGGGCTCCAGCACAACTGTGCCAACATTTACCATCCAATCCTAAATGTTCAGTCAATTATAGGTTGGAAATAGAGATCTCAGGGAGAGCAGAGCTAAGAGATGGAGCATAGAGGGTTGGAATATTTTGCTGAAAATTGCATCATTAATTCCTACATGAATTACATTTGTATTATATTCCTCCAGAAGCAGAAATAATTTTCCTTTGTTTAATACTTCCAATCCCACAAGCATATGGGTTTATCAAGATGAGAGTAAGGTATTGAAGCAAAAACAATTATTGAAGTTCATGATCAAGTGGAGATTGGCATCTAAGTGCTCTGGATCCTGTTCTAAAGCTTTTGAAAGCAGCCCACTAGCATAGAAACATAGATCTCCCATTTGGATTGGAAAGTGTTTTGAAGAACTACCTCTAAAAAAAAATTGGAGGTGGAGAGCAAAAGAACTTAATAGAACTTATTTTGAGGTATTTAGCAGAGCTGGACTTTTTAATTTTACCCCGTTTTTCCAGACTACTCTTAGTCACTGACCTCTCTCACATTCACTGATTCTCTCTTTCTTTGCTAAGATCTTTTCTGAAGATTTCAGTCTGAAAAAAGAATATAAGGGCAGTAGATTCACCTTGTGACAAACTAAGATGATTCTTTGCAGTTCCACTCCTCTGCCAGAACCCAGTAGCCAATTTATCAAGGGATGGTAAACTATAATATCCCCAGAATACAAGCTGGTCAGAAATTTAGAGATCCTCCATGAAGATTAGCTACAACTTGGTTCTCAACAGTCATTTCAAGAGTCAAACTGACAAAACTTCTCTTGGTCCATAGATTTTCTTTTCCTTCCTGAAAATGGAAATATAGAAATGCAAATAAGAAGCACCTCCACTGTAACAAGCAATGAATGGACAAGCCATAATAATAATAATAATAATAATAATAATAATAATAATAATAATAATAATAATAATAATAATAATAATAATAATAATAATAATAATAATAACAACAACAACAACAACTATTATTATTATTATTATTATTATTATTATTATTATTATTATTATTATTATTAAATTTGTAAACCGCTCTCTCTCCCCAAAGGGACTCGAGGCGGTGCACAGGGAATTAAAAATACATATATAAAATCAACAGACATTATAATACAATTTAAAATGAATTAAACCTAGACCCTGCGCTAAAATCCCAGACTGTCTAAAACTAATACCCCTAAAAATCCCTAATAAAACAGTTTGAATATTCAGCTTGAGGTAGATGGGTCAATTAACCCAAGCCGGCCAGGCAGAAGAAGTGAGTTTTTAGTTTTTGACGGAAGGAGCAGAGGTCCGTAGTTGTTCTAATTTCGGGGGGAAGGTCGTTCCAGAGGCTCGGGCCCGCCACAGAGAAGGCCATTCCCTTGGGCGTCGCCCACTGGCATAGCCTAGTGGACGGCACCCGGAGAAGTCCCTCTCTGTGGGAGCGAATCGGCCGAAGGGATGTATGGGGCAGGATGCGATTCCGCAGATAGCTAGGTCCCGAGCCATGGGGCACTTTAAAGATGATAAGCAACACCTTGAAGCGCACCCAAAAGACAACAGGCAGCCAGTGCAGCTCGCGCAGGAGTGGTGTTACATGGGAAAACCTAGAGGTTCCCATAACTGCCCGCGTGGCCGCATTCTGGATAAGCTGCAGTCTTCGGGTGCACCTCAAGGGAAGCCCCATGTAGAGAGCATTGCAGTAGTCCAGTCGGGATGTCACGAGTGCAAATGGCATCCGGTCCAATAGGGGACGTAACTGGCGAACCAGGCGAACCTGGTAAAACACCCTCCTGGCTACGGCCGTCACTTGATCTTCCATGGACAGCCGTGAATCAAGGAGGACGCCCAAGTTGCGTGCCTCATCCACAGGAGTTAGATGTTCGCCCCTATGGCCAGTGATGGAGTCAGCTGGTTGTACCGGGATGCCGGGAACCACAGCCGCTCGGTCTTGGATGGGTTGAGTCTGAGTCTGTTCCTTCCCATCCAGGCCTGCACGGCTTCCAGACACCGGCACATCACCTTGACGGCATCATTGGGGTGATTTGGGGTAGATACATACAGCTGCGTGTCGTCAGCGTAGAGATGGTACTCTACCCCAAAACAACGGATGATCTCACCCAGCGGCTTCATATATCTGCGGGATCGGATCCTGCCTCATACATCCTCACGGCCGATTCGCTCCCACAGAGAGGGGCTTCTCCGGGTGCCCTCCACTAGACTTTGTCAGCGGGCGACGCCCAGGGGAAGGGCGCTCTCTGTGGCGGGCCCAGCCCTCTGGAACGACCTTCCCCCCAACATTAGAACAACTACGGACCTCCGCTCCTTCCGCCTGAAACTAAAGACACATCTTTTCCGCCTGGCCGGCCTTGGATAGTCTCTTTGCTATAGGGTTTTATTTATTATTGGGTATTTTAGTTATAATTGGGATTTTAGCACAGGAATTGATTTAATTCGTTTTTATGTAATGCTGTATATTTATTGTCTTATTTTTCCCCTGTGCACCGCCCCGAGTCCCTGTGGGGAGAGGGAGCGGTTTTACAAATTTAAACAAATAATAAATAAATATGTGTTGAACAGGAGTGGCAAGAAGACCGACCCCTGAGGCACCCCACAAGTGAGGGGTCTCGAGGTTGACCTCTGCCCTCCTGCCAACACAAATTGCGATCGACCGGAGAGGTAGGAGGAGAACAACCTCAATACGGTGCCCCTCACCCCCAACCTCTCCAGCCGATGCAATAGGATACCATGGTCAATTGTATCAAAAGCCGCTGAGAGGTCTAATAGGACAAGGATGGAGTAACAATCCCCATCTCTGGCCCTCCAGAGATCATCCACCAACATGACCAATGCCATCTCGGTGCTGTGCCCGGGCCAGAAGCCGGACTGGCGCGGGTCCAGATAATCAATTTCCTCCAGGTGACGCGGGAACTGTTGTGCCACCACACTCTCTACAACCTTCGCCAAAAAGTGAAGGTTGGAGACCGGACGGTAATTTACCAACAATGCTGGGTCCAGGGAAGGCTTCTTGAGGAGGGGTCTCACCACCGCCTCTTTCAAGACGGTAGGCAAGAACCCCTCACCCAAGGAAGCATTCACTACCTCCTGGAGCCAGCCTCGTGTCACCTCCCAGGATGCCAGTACAAGCCAGGAGGGACACGGGTCCAATAAACATGTGGTAGCTCGCAGTTGCCCACATAACCTGTCCATATCTTTGGAAGTAACAGAGTCAAACTCCTCCCACAAAACTGTCTCAAGATCTGCCTCGGGGCATCCCACTGGACCACTTTCGGTGGAGGCCAACTCGCTCCGAATCTGAGCGATTTTATCCTGCAGATATTCCCCAAATTCCTCTGTTCTACCCTGCAAAAGGGCTTCCCGCGTCCTCTGTTGAAGGAGGGAGCGGGTCACCCTAAACAGGGCGGCAGGGCGGTTATCTGCGGATGCGATGAGAGTGGCACAATGATGACGTTTAGCCACTCTCAACGCCACAAGGTAAGTCCTTAAATGGGCTCTCACCTGTGTTCGGTCAGATTCAGACCGTGTGGGTGTGGATCTCCATCTCCTCTCTAGGCGTCTCCTGTGGCGTTTCATCACCCTCAGCTCCTCGGTGAGCCAAGGAGCCTGGGTGGCTCGTTGCCACAGGAGAGGCCGCAAGGGCGTGACCTGATCCAAGGCCCCCATGGCCGCAGTATCTTTCCTTTTTCATCAGCAGTATGTTCTAGCTGCTTCATCTTCCATGTCTTCATCTTCAATTCCTTTGCTTTTTCCAAGCTGTAGGTTCTTTTCCAGTGACTCTTCCCTTTGTGTTCCAAATGTTTTTGACAAAGATGATGACATTCTGAGCTATAGTTTGTTCCGTTCATCTTCTGTAAACTAATGAAAACTATGTCTGGACTACTCATTCAAAATAATTATAAGCTTATAAAATTCTAAATTTGAAATTTAGTGTGATGTCTTTTAACTTTAATCTCCAACAATAGAAAGACATATATGGAGGATGACACCGCTCAATTTCAAGCATTATTCTCTTTGTTATTTCTTCTTTTCTCATATGTTATTGTGCTTTGTTCTTTGATATTAGTATGCATGAAAACCTGCAAAGGCCTGAAATCAGTCCTGGAAAAGGGTGCTGTATGAAGTATTTTTGAAAGAAATAGACAAAAAAATATCCTGCAATAAATCTTCATGATTTGACCCTCTTTCTATGCTTATGCATCCTGTTCGATTTGCTTATATACGGTATTATGAAGGAAACGTTTAACTGCTTCTGACTTCAAGCGATATGTCTGAAAATCCCAACTCAGAGTCTTCTGATTATAGTGATGGAGTCATTCCAATTCCATTTATACTGAAAGGAAATAAATAGATGCAAACAGAGGCCCAGGAGCACATGTAAATAGTCTTTTTCTTCTTCTATATGGCTTTGTAGATCGGATAATGTGCTGCTGGGCAGCTTGACTGAAGGTGGTCTTGAATACTGACAGCAAACTGAGAATTTTTGAAATCACTTAAGAGTTTTTATTTTAAAAAATCAATCTTCCCTAACATCGAAGCCCAACAAAAATGTAGAAATAAAGAAACAAATGGAGGACCGATGTTTTTAAAATCACGTGGATAGATACTCCCTGAAGCATTTTGAATATTCAGCCAACATTGTCATCTTTCCCACCTTTCCTTCTTGTGACAAATTCAGGCAGTGAGCAGAAGCTTTAATGACTTTAGGTCTATTTATTATGCTTTAGCTATCTAGTATGATAACTGCACCTGTTGAGATTACTTGGGGATATTTTTGCAATATTTTTTCAATGCAGGGCATCATGCGTTTCTAATGCACATAATAACAATATCCTATGACTGTGATGGTGAACCTACGGCATGCATGCTAGAAGTGGCATGCAGACCCATCTCTCCAGGCATGCCCACGGTTGCCAGTTGCTCTTCCGGAATCCAGCACACACATGACGCCAGCCAGCTGGTCTTTACACGCAAGGGAGCATCGGAAACCAGAAGATCAGCTCCCTGGCATGTATGCACATGCTGGGTAGCTGAACTCCCGGTTTCTACACAAGCATGCATGCCAGCTAACTGTCTTTGTGCACACATGTGTGCCAGAAATCGGAAGATCAGGAGACCAGCGTTCATGAGCACACCGGAAACCGGAAGCTCAGCATGCATGCACTGTTCTTCCGGTTTCTGGTGCTCCTGCACATGCACACCAGGGAACTGCCCTTATAGTTTCTGGTGCTCAGTGCCGAAAAGGTTCGCCAACACTGTCCTATGACATTTGTTTTTGCCAAAATTATGTTTTAAGTGTCCTTAAAACTGATCTTCAGCCAACAGAACCACAGTATAATTTGAAGCCTAACAAAGAAGTTACATTGAAACATGTTTACTAAATTAACCCCAAGGAATACCATCTTCACAGAGTCCATGCCTGCATCTAAACTGTTCTGGTAAAAGCACTTTAAAAGAAACTCTGCTGCAACAATGCCAGACAATGGTTATATGAAAACCTTTCATTTTTCTTCTGATTTTCTAGCAGGCCAATAGATAGCTTCACTATCGGTCTTAATGGATTGTTCTGGAGCTTTTAAAACTATGTATTGTGGGGAAAATATTTTAAAAATTAATAGTTCACTATCCAGTATGTTTCTTTTTTTCTTTCTCTCATTAAGGGTTTTTTTTTGGGGGGGGGGGGGGGAGTTTGTCAAGGATGTGCTAAACAGGAATTTATACTAAGGTAGATATAATCTGTATGGATTATGCTAAATCTTCACAAAACTTTATTTTCTATGTTCCTATTTTCTGTTTTAAGTACACCTATTAAGTCACTGCCGGCTTTCTTCCTATGTGTCTGGCAAATCTTTCTTAACTTGGCAATCTTGTTAAATTCCTTGTGGGATCAAAGTCTGTTGTCTTTCAACACTGTTCAATTTCCTTCCTACTCTCCTGCCTATAATCTGGAATCTTGGCTTTGCTTGGACATCAACACATCTTTGATTCTAAGTTGCTGGCTTCGTCTGCCTCCCTCTTAGCTGCAAGCCAAGTCATACCACACTAGAAGTATGACCTTGCTGTGCTGTGTATAATGTCCGTTTAGTACCAGAAATGGATATAACTCTTATATCTCTGGAAAATTTATAAATAAAACTTTAGTTGACAGCATTTGACATTCAGTCTCTGAATGTAGACATTTAGTATATACAATCCTTTGAAAATTTGAAATGCTGGACTAAGCTGAGGAAACCCAGATTTAAAATCCATCCTGACTTGTAGAAACTCACTGGGTGACTCTAAGCTAGCCACTCGCTCTCACCCCAACCTACCTTACAGGGTAGCTGTTGTGAGATGGAAAATGGAGGAGGAAGGGCTGTGTCCACCTTAAGCCAAAGAAAAAATATGTAGGTAAAGATCACTGCAGTTGGAGTCAAAGTCACTCACAGTGTCTCCATAGATTCTCTCAGTAGCAGACGGATTTTGAAATAGATGAGAAAAACAGAATGCAGCAATGAATAGAGTAGCTGCTCACTAAACTACTGAGACAGGCGTCTTTTAATTATTAGGCCTTCGGAAATTTTAAACTGATTATGAATACCTTCAGAAGTTGTGGGTTCTCCATCACTGGAGGCATTTAAGAAGAGATTGGATAGTCACTTGCCTGGAATGGTACATGGTCTCCTGCTTGAGCAGAGGGTTAGACTAGAAGACGTCCAAGGTCCCTTCCAATTCTGTTGTTCTGTTATATTGCTGGGCGTAACCTTTGATTATTCTGTTATTATATGTGTGATTGACAAATATGGTTTTTTCAGTTAATTGTGTTAATTGATATTTTATGTTCCTTCTGAAAAGACTCCTTCCCACATGTTTTAGTGAACTCATTACCAGAAGATGCAATAATGACCACCTACTTATCTGGCTTTAAAGGGGGAAGGAACCAGTTGCAAGTTAATACAATAATTGCTAAGATTTACATACAGGAATGTGCTGTTCTAGTCTTATCTTGCTTTGTTGACTTTTCAGGGCATCAAACTGGGCACTGGGAGCACTGGGAGCACAGAAGGCAGAACTAGATCAACCTTTGTCTCTTCCAATCCCATTCTTTGTAAATCTTCACTTTATTGGATTTATGGTCCCCAGCTTTCACTCAATCAATCAATCAAATCAATCAAATTTTTATTTGTATACCGCTCCCTCTCCCCGAAGGGACTCGGGGCGGTGCACAGGGAATTATAAAACATACAAACATAAAACAATATAAATATCTAAAATCAGATTAAACTACTATAACCTTGCGCTAAAACCTAAAATCCTAAAACACTAAAAACCCCTAAAAACCCAATTAAAAATTTAAATATACAGACTGGAGGCAGGAAAGATAGATTAGGCCAGGCCGGCCTGCTGGAAGAAATAAGTTTTGAGCTTTCGGCAGAAGGAGCGGAGGTCCGGAGTTGTTCTGAGGTCGGGGGGTAGGTCGTTCCATAGGATAGGGCCTGCGACAGAGAAGGCCCTTCCCCTGGGAGTCGCCCGCTGGCATTGCTTAGTGGATGGCACCCGGAGAAGTCCCTCTCTGTGCGAGCGAATACCTGGACTGGTCTGAATTTTCTTGCCTCTGGATCAGTGGTGGGATTCAGTCAGTTTGCACCACTTTGAGAGAATCGGTTGTTACGTTTCTGAGCAGAAATCATCAGGGCAGAGAACTGGCTGTTAAATTATTTGAATCCCACCACTGCTCTGGAGGGTAAATTTGGTGAGTCAGCCAGGGGCTGTTGGTCTAGTTACAACCCAGGAGCTTGGAACAAGAACTGCTGGTTGTCACCATCTTAACTTCTTCCTGCTTCATATGCTCTGATCATCTCAGGAATTCTACACAGAATATATTTATTCTATTTTGATCTCTGTCCGTTTGCCTCTGTGTTGTTCCTGGTGGTTTGGAAATAGAAGATTTGTTGTTATTGTCTAAAGAGCATGTTAGATTCATAGGAGGTCTGCTGTTGTCTAGAGAGTATGTTAGGTTCAAAGTGTGAAATTTAAGCACTACTAGCTCAGGAAAATAAATCTGTTTTATCCCTACTAAATCCACAATTAACCCATCTATGCTTATCACATTTGGCATCAAGAAAATTAAAATCAAATTTATGCAATAAGACCACTCTTAATTTTAAATTGCATATTTCCCTCTGATTCCCTCTTTTAGGGTACTGTAGTTCTAATCATGTGGTTGTGGGCATATTTTCACATCCAAATAAATAATGAGCCAATCATCTGGCAAAAAAAAATGTTATTGCTTTTCTAGACATTGGTCCTATTTATTGAGATGACTTCTTGGAATAATAAGTGGAAAAGCAACTTATTGCTGCTCGTTTCCTCTGTAAATCTGTCAGTCACAACCCACCCCTATTTGCTATGCTTCAGATCTGAAGGTTTCCTCAACCACTGAAAGCAAGGAAGAATTAATATCAGGCTCATGGATAGAAAGGTGAAAGAAACAAGGATCACACAGAAACTTATTTATATTTCTTAATTTGTATGTCTCATATGTGGAGATTTCAAGAACCAGGTGAGCAACCCAGAACTGTAAATAGCTCAGCCAGTGTGTATCTCTCCCAATGTAATAGTGGCACCTTCAGTCTAACAGAAAACCCACAGATGTTTTCACCATGCACTGAACTCTGTACTGCACGCAAGCAGGAAGCCAATTCAAATTAGTGGTGTTGTTGAAACACCTAATTAGTTGAAATGTAATTTTAATCTTGTTTGTAATTCCTATATGTATAATGAACTCTGATCTTAATCTACTGAAGTGGTCATACTTCCATAATTGAAACTAAGATCAATTATAAGTTAATTATATAGCTGACAAGTTGCCAAGTTGGCAAGACTCATCTGCCAATTTTGCATTCTTGGTATAGGCACAGATGTTGTTTTCTATAAGTCCTTAATAACCCAAGGAATTGAGGGAGGGAGGCAGGGGGAAACCTGATGGACAGGATGTCTGTGGAGATATCAATCATCCAGGTCTTGGATGTCCCAAAGGTACTTTTTCCAAAAGTCCATTGGACTTTCTTGGTTAATCTTTCTTGGTTACCTTTTGGAAAAAGCACCTTTGGGATTGATGGACAGGACTATTTTATATTAATGGTTTCATTACAGTGGCAACGGTGATATGATCTGGAGTTGTCATACATTACCACAAATGTCTATTGGCTGACTCAACTGCACAGAAAGGATTCAATTGGTTGTTGCTTGAAATAAGCACTGGTGGCAACCTTGGATCAGATCATGTCAATGCAACCGATCTGTCCATGTGCCACATGAATGGTCCCATGGTTTTTGGAGCAGCTGTAAGAAATGAAGTGATGCAAGAGGTGCCTAGAGCAGCACTGGAAGAAGACAAAGAACAAGTCTGATTGAGCACAGACACACGCCTGTACTAAGGATTATCTTAATAAATGATAAAAGCAAAATGTATTTAGTTCTCTGCTCTTACTGCATCCTCAGATAGCTGCACAACTATCCTATTTGTGTTGATTTGATAAAGAGAGACCAGGGGGAATCTTCTGTTCTCCAGACTAGACATACCCAATTTGTGCAGCCATTCTTTATATGTGTTAGCCTCATCTGTGCTGAGTTCAATCTGGTTATTCCTGAGAAAATGGACATAGTCCTTGTGCTGTTGAATTTTGTGTGTCCACCAAGGATTTCTGAGAGATGACAGGTCTTCATAAAATTTTGTGTTTTTTATTTTGTTTGTCACCCAGAGTTCTTTCTGGTAGGTGAGCAGCTATATAAACTTATCTAATAATTAATTACTTTCATAACAAAGACACTCAGTTTCAGATTTAAATCTGAAAACAGGCAACAACTAATAACACAGGAAGAATCAGAAATATCAATCTGTTTCTACACAATGTTCCATCCATCTTCAATTTGTTTGGTTCTTCATACTCATACATGAACTTGCTCATTAAAGTTGGCCTTTTTTTTCTTTTCCCATTGCAGTGGCTCATTACCTGGTGATTGACAGTTGACTGCAAGATCAATTTTAAAAAATTAATTCTGTGAATAAAATATAACTCAGCTCCTGAGTAACATTTCTGCTGCAAGCTCAATCACAGAGGACACACATACACACAAATTCCATCTCAACTGACTCAATCTGTAAACAAAGCATATGTGGTACTGGCCAGCCAAAGATACATGGAACATGGGAATAAGAATGCCAATATTAAGTACAGCATTTTCCCAAGACGTACTTCTTTGTAAGATATGTGCTAAAATTCAACATTTGGTGAAAGATTTTCCTTTCCTTTGATATAACACTGGTCTTGTGGATTCAGCTCCAATCTGCAGTGGATACAATCCAGTTCACATGCATAAACAATATATTTCTATCTGGACAATCTTTTGAAGCATTTTTAAATACTCTTCTTCAGATGTGCACTTCTTGCATAGGGGGATGGGCTGTCAGGTTTCTCCTACAGTACTATGCTTCTCTGTGGTAGTTTCCCCCTCAAATCTTGCTGTATTTTTCTAACAGTGAGGTCCAGTTTGGAATCACCAAATCACCATGTATAGCTCTTCGGTGAAAATGCAAATAGAATACACTGAACAATTTTGGTCAAACCACTTAATAAATATTGTATAGATGGAAAAGATCCAATAAAGGCAGATCAACATGTTTAATTAGTTTGAAAAATTCCCCTAGATGTACAGATTGGAGTGAGTGAGGTTTTCAATTTGGAGAAAAGATAGGTAAGGAGAGGCAGGACAGAGGTATATGAAAGCAAGTATGATATGTAAATCTAATTGGAGATATTATAAGTTTCCTCGCACACATAGAAAATCTATCTAAACTAAATGCAGGCAGATAAATGGCCAATAAAAGGAAGTACTTTACAGAGCCTAATTAATCTACGTAATTCACTTCCATCAGATATCTTGACCATCCATTTGAATGATTTTAAGAGGGAACTAAACAAATCCATTGTGCTATTAATGTTGACTAATCCTGATGTATATGCTGTCTCCTGAATCACACATACAGTATATCATAAATGCTAAGGGAGAACAGTGGAGAATGTCAAATCACAGATTTTCCATGCCTGTGGGTTGTCTGAATGCAGCTGGTCAGGTGCTGTGAGATACAAAATGTTGGCCTAGATGACTTTTGAATTAATCCAACTGCATTTTTATATTCTCTTATGTTCCTATAGTTAAGAAAGGGGGGACAGTGCCCTTTCATCGTTATATTTATTGTGGGCAAAGTGTTAAAACCAAGGCTTGTTGGTCTCCTTTCCAATCTCAGTACATTACAAAAATGACTGATGCCTGCCCACCCATCCACCCACCCATTGTTTCCTCTTCCCTTTTGGTTTATTTATTTGCCGTTGTTGTTCTTCTATCTTGTGATGCTTTATGTCTGGGCATGCATGCTTTCTATAATTCTTAGTTTTAAAATGCTTCACAATTATAAGCTGCCCACAGTTGATTGGAATCTTTCTTTTAATGACCCCATAATCCCTTGCGGGAGGGAGTCTGGCCAACTGAATGGAGCTGAGTTTTTACTGACTGGATACCCTTCCTGTTGCCAATGCAGAGTTTTGTTCAGCAGATATATCCTCGTTGTGGCCAGAGAGAAATATGTGCCTCTACCTAGGATCGAACTCACAGTCTCCTGATTGTGAGGCCAGAGCTCCACCTTTAGGCCACGATACCACTCGGAGTTGGGCGGCACGCACACTGACATTATAATTGGTTGCACAAATATATAGGGTGGATTTGACACTTTTTATCCACCTATTAAGTCCTTCCCAATGATCTGGGATATTCAGATGTTGTTGATAATGTTAAAAGCATCATCGCAGGATGTAAGCTGTTCCTTTTGCAATTGACCGGTGGTGATTTTGTCAATGCCAATGACAAGTGATCAAGTGATGCTCCGGATGCTTTGGCCCTATGCTTGTCTCTTTCAAATTCTAAAGGCCCTGTACCCTTTAGCTTCTTCATTTTCTATTACTTTGTCTATTTTCTGGACCCACCAATTCTTACTTCTAGGCAAGTGCTATTTCTTGCAAATATCCCATTGTACCATTATTGCTACTTTGTCCTACCATTGTTTGTAATCAATCTGTGTGAGCTTCTTGCAGCAGCTGGCTAGGTAGTTCGGTCTTTCTTCGGCTTCTTTGGAAACATCGCATTTGCTATCTGTTGCTGTCTTCTCAATTCTGGCTTTGTAAACATTTGTTCGTAAGACTTGGTCTTTTGCAACAGGAATCCAACCCTTCCATCTCTTTCTTCACCTTTCTTGCTTTTATTATTAGTATTTGTTTTGCCTGCTTTTTTAATGTACTGGCCATGTAATACTTTATCTGGCCATGTCTCTGTTCTAGTCTTCATTTGTCTTTCTTGTAGGCCAGTTTGATGTCTCCAGCACTCAATAAGCCTTCTTGGTACAGTATACTAGCTTTAGTGCATTATTTTCACAGCAAAACCATTAATCTGCTTCTCTCAACCTTACCTGAGGATTATTAAATTACTAGTTAGTATGACAATAATGGCAACAGGAAAAATAATAAAGTAGTATGAAAACTAATAACATTCTTTTGAAACACAACATTGACAGCAATATTCTGAAACTTATTAATGAATGCATTATTTAGGCTGAATCAAACATTTGTATGGCTTTACACCAGTGTTTGTAAACAGTGTTTTCTCTCCAGCGATGAAATTCACCATCAATGAGTGAGTTCTATTCTCTAATGGTGCACTATTGGTTTTCAGATGCCATTAGATAGTTGGGGCATACAGTTTCTCCATTTGCTCACAGAAACAAGTTAATGTTTTTGCTAAGACGAACTATAATTCATTGAAGGTGGAGTGGAAACGAGCACAGTCTCTTAGGCTTTTAACAAGTGTCCAGAAGGTGTTTGCAATCAATCAGGTTGAACCTCGGTGTAAACTGATGCTCTGGAGTGAAAAATAACTCATTCCATTCCGCTCTTTTCTTTCATCTTGTTAAGACAATAGGGATTACAAGAAAGAAGGAAAGCTTATCAGATGCTGGATTTCATTGCTAACTCAGCGTTCAGATGGAAACGTTAGAAGAACATGGCATCATACACCAGCATTTTGTGAAAAGAATTCCATGACTTTCTGCCATATAGATAGAAAATAAAGCATCACCATATCTATATTTATCCTTTAACAGAGGCAGACAAGAATTTTATTTGGCATTGAAATTTTTTTTTTTTTTTTAAACATTCACACTGCTCATCGGAGGTAAAATGCAAAGAGGTTTTGAGGTTTGGGAAGGGTAACAGGACAAAACTGATACAGGGACAAGCAACTTTTTACCCTCCAGATTTTGGGGGGATTTCAAACCCCATTAATCCTGGTCACTACATTAAAAAAAATTAACCCTTACATTAACCCTGGTGACCATGATACAAAAAATATGCTGAGACCCTAGAAAGAGTGCAGAGAAGGGTAACTAAGATGATGAGGAATCTTCAGAATAAATCAAATGAGGAATGGTTAAGGGAATCACGTATATCTAGCCTATTAAAGAAGTATTACCATATTTTTCAGACTATAAGATGTTCCAGACTATAAGACACATATAGTTTTTGGGGAGGAAAACAAGCAAAAAAATCTGCCTCTGCCTCCCAGCATCCTTCGTGCCTCCCAGCATCCATCCGGTATTCATCTGGCCATTTGCACTGCGGGCCATTTGCCATAGCCCATTTACCACTGCCCATTCACCACTGCCCATTCACCGCTGCCCATTCATCGCCACCCATCGCCACCCATTCACTACTGCTGCCCATTCGCCACTGTCTGTTTGCCGTGGTCCATTCACCGCCACTACTGCAGCCCATTTGCCGCTGTTGTTTTAGAACAGCTGATCAGCACCACACCAACCCGCTCTGTGCAGCCAGACTTAGAAAGGTTGAAATTACATAGCTTTAAAGTTGGAGCTGCTGATAACATGTTTGTGCCTTTCTTATCCTGCAATAAATTTAGGGTACCGGTTTGAATCCTAATATGGAGATTGCATTGCACTCATGAGGGGCTTCCGGATGGAAAGGATTAACCAGCAACATCACCATTACCCAGGGGATGCCCAGTTGGGGGCTCCTTTCACGTCTCCAGCAGGAGCTGGAGAGAAGGACAGGTGCTCAAACCCACCTCCATGGCAGCCCTCAAATCATAAACACAAGCTTGTAATCTCCAACTCAGCATCCTAACCATGCAAGCCACTGTGCTCCCAATATGGGGAGAGAAGAGAGTCTAATTCTTTGTTTCCTGAAAGGAGCTAAATCAGATCAACAATTTAGAATGTTTTTTTTAAAGATATGTTGCAAAAAGCTTCAAGTGTCAGATGGGTGCAAAATGAGTAAATTTGGGGGGGAATGGTTGCCAAGTAACAACCTTTAGCAGAGGGGACAATCTTTCTAAATCCTCATACCCCATTATAAAGGTAAAGGTTCCCCTCGCAGATATGTGCTCATCGTTCCCAATTTTGGGGATGGTGCAAATCTCGGTTTCAAAGCCGAAAAACCACCAATGCTAGAAGATGTCTCCGTGGTCATGTGCCCAGGATGACTAAACACCAAAAGCGCATGGAACGCTGCTACCTTCCCACCAAAGGTGGTTTTTATTTTTCTACTTGCATTTTTTACATGCTTTTGAACCGCTAGGTTGGCAGAAACTGGGAAAAGTAACGGGAGCTCACTCTGTTACACAGCACTAGGGATTCGAACCCCCGAACTGCCTTTCTGATCAACAAGCTCAGCATCTTAGCCACTGAGCTACCACATCCTCCCCATTATATACACAAGCAAAAGCAAGATTCCCATTGAAGTATATTAAATAAAATTAATGTAAATATTCTACTTTCACAACTAGTCTTCCTTGAAGTCATTTTAATATGAGGTTGTTAATGTTACTATTCCATCACAAACATCCACCATACATCATCAGTACTTACGCACATACATGCCCCAGTCCCTCTTACTATGAATAAAGGATTCCAACCAGAAAGACTAATGGGCTCTCTGGAACAAATGAGTATTCAGGTTCTTGTTTCATGAGTCTTGATTTTTAGAATTACTAACAGGGACCTGAGACACTCATACTGATTATGCCGTTGCTGCATCATGAGGAGTGAAATATGAAGTCTGACTCTATATTCTGTTCAGATTGCATCCTCAGAGTGCAAATCCATCTGGATTGCTCTGGGGGCATGAATCATTTATAAGGCATGAGAACAATGGGAAAGGTGAATCTGATTTGTTCGGTGATATTCCAAGGCTAGAACTGCTCTGTATATTAAAACAGTGTTCAGACCTCCTCTTTAAGGTGATTTGTAATCAAAATCGTAGGCAGGTGACTCTTGCTAGAGAGAGCAGAATTGCTTGAACAAATATGGCAAATGCCCAGGAAGGACAGGATTTGAACAGGGTGCAATGAAGAGCAGTAAGGAGAGGCAGGGGGTTGGACTAGAAGACCTCCAAGGTCCCTTCCAAGTGGGTTATTCTGTTCTTAAACTTCTGGCCATTTTTTCCTATCCCACCTTTCAAAGGTGGATTGCTAAAGTCAACAGAAAATATACCAGCATGCAGTTTCCTGCTTCTATTGCCACTCCTCATTTCTGGCCCTAAGTCATTACCAAATCTGCCATCTGAATTATGCCTATATAGTGTGATAGGCAAAGAAACTGGCTGAATCCTCCATCCCACTGTCCTCTTCTGAACATAAAGTAGCAATGGAGGCAAAGCTGCTAATCAACACACTATTACAGGAATGGGGTGAATTAGACTGTACATCATCTTTAAGCCCCTTCCTTTAAGCCCCTTCCTTTTTTGTTTTGAAAAGTTTTATTGAGTTTTAACAATTTTCTAGAGGGTAAGGTAAGGGTTACAGAAACATTTTGAGAACCTTTGCGTCAGAGTCCTTGGCCCATCCCGGGCTACATAATAAAACAATAGTAAAGAAATTTATCTGAAAAAATACTACAAGATAAAGACAAGTGAATACATAATACATTTCCAATTCTCAGATGGCAGACATGTACAAACATCCTGGTACAAAAGGAATAAAAAAAAGTTAGTAAAAAAAAAAGAAAAACAAGCAAAATCATTTTTTTGATCTAAGTCTTTTGGCAATTGTATCTTCTTTTTCTCCCGCCTGGCCCCCAGTGGGTGGGGCTGTGGCCCCCTCCGCCCCCCCTGGATCTTCCCCCAGGACAGAGGAATGTTTTTTAAGAAAGGCTTCCGCCTCAGCAACTGTTTTAATCTTCACTCTTCCTCCTTCCCAGAACACCAGCATCCCTTTGGGCATCGCCCACTTGAACCAGATCCCGTGGTCAAACAATTTTTTGGATAAGAAGGAAATGCCCCTTCCTTGTTTTTTCCCCACATGTCATGCCACCATAAACCAAGAAGTAAAATGGTCTCTGGATGAATAGACAAGTGCCATCCTGAAATGCAACGAGCTTTTATAGAGTTTTCCATAGAACTTTTACTGAGTTTTATTCCAATGGTTTGTGGCGTCATTATTTTTACAGTTTTGAGTATCGTCAGCATTGTTATTCCAGACAGTTGTATAACTCTTTTAAAATAAAATAAATAAATAAGGTGAAAAAAACACTTTATGTTTTTATATTTTATGGTGATAAAAGGCATTGACTCCCAAACAGCACACTTATTTAGAATTTCTCTCATTCATTTATATAAGAAACAAATGCCAACTTTCAGAATCTTCTCTGTTTTGTTCAGATGTCAGTGGGAATTGGTCCTGTCATTTCATTAATTGACTAATTCAGCCTTGCACTTAGCTAGCAAGAAACACAAAGCAGAAGCATTTGTAGTACTGCTAACTAACAGGTTTGTACTATTATGCAATTCAAATAGACCATTTAAAATTTACCAAGCAAAGGCTACTTCTATGATTCTGGACATTCTCCTTTCTTCATTAAAAGAAAGATTCTGTTTCATATTGTACTGCTTGTTATAGAGAGCTATTTGCATTTAACTAGAGCAGGGGCAGCAGAGAATACTTTATTTTATATAGCCAAGTGTGATTAGACACACAAGGAATTTGTCTCCGATGTAGAAGCTTTCAGTGAACATAGAAAACAACAGAGTGATAATAATCCTAATAATGATACTAGTAGGAGGAGACGCAATAGTAGTAGAGTCATACTACATGTGTAAATATGCTGGGGCATAAGACAGTACCATGGGAATTAGGGGTTCAGCAGAATGATGGCACAAGGGGAAAAGATGTCTCTGTATCTAGGAACCTAATGTGAATTAATACACTAGACTCATGGTTCTTAACCTGGGCAATATTGCCTCCTGGGGGCGATTTTGTTTTTCAGGGGGGTGTTGGAACAAAAAGGGGTGACGCGGGAGCGAAAGAATGGAAGGGGGGCGATATGGGGGCAATGGAGCGAGAGGTTTTGGGGACACTTTTGAGACTTTTTTCATACAGTGAACCGGTGAATATCTGCCGTACAAAAACATCAGATTGCTCGCTATTAGTGGATTGAACTGTGTTTTAAAATGTTCCTCCAGCTAGCTTCAGTACAGAACGCCATACATATGTGAATACGCATCACTCATCTTCATGCGCGTTGCGCAGCAGCCTCTATCACTCTACCCCTACAGTGGTACGCCATTAGCCTTTTTACAGTGTGCATGAATATCTATTTCCCTCGAATCTTAATTTAGTTTCAAAGTTTTCGTCTTGAAATTCTTAGTTCCTGCATTGCGGTTTGTTCTTATGCCCTTTTTATATTTCTTTTTGCATCTTAAAATTCACTTGTGATTAAATCATTAAATGTTACTTTTCTTCGGGCATTTCATTTTCTTGCAATTGAATTTTGTTTTCAGTGGTCATTGCATTTAAGTGTCATTGCATTAGCTGTAATACATGCATCATGAAGTTTGGGAGTAAAGGGATGGGTGGCATCAGAATTTTTCACACAGTTGAGATATTGGAGAAAGACTTGAAATAAATTATTTGCATCAATATGTCTTGATAACAATTTTAAAGAAAACAAAAATGTGTTTGCATAAATTGAAGAATTATTTGCCTGTGTTGTGAGTGAGAGATTATGTTGGGGGAGGGGGCAATGATAACTTCCTCAAAGGGGAAAGGGGGGTGATTCTTTCAAAAAGGTTAAGAACTACTGAGCTAGACCACTAGCATTGTTATGCAAAACCATATAACACTGGTACAGGGTTTCTGTGTTCAAGTTTTTAGAGAAACATCAGCAAAAAACCATGCAGAGAGAGGATGCTCACATCAGCCTTAAATGGGCAGTAAGGGTCTCCATAATGCCACTACTTGTCACCTGAAATTACCTGACTTCCAGTGTAATGGATTTGTGACTGTCATAGGATGCCATCAGCATTACAGGAAAACAAAACTTCCACAACAATACAGCTAAGGACAACTTACACCTCTATTAATGGGCTTGGAATGAGATGAAAGCAATGGCCTGGGGAAACTGCAGGAAAAAAATATGCTGCTGGCACATTTTTGTGCCATAAACAGATGTGGGACACAGTCTTAGAGGACCATAAATACAGGCAAAACCATTTCCATTGCATAGAAGTATGTGATCCACTATTATACACTCCTTTGCAGGAGTCCAAGTGAGGTTGTATTAAATTGTTTCAGGATTTACATTGTTTAAACTATACCAATGTATGAAACTCTGCACTTTGTTTCAAATTCTGCAGGTTTTTGATGGCTGATCTTTGCAATAAGCTCGTATGTACACCATTGCCTCCATTGATGGACCTTATCATAGGTTGTTATCTTGCTTACTCAGGTGTCAAGATGTCATTGAAAGTACAGACAAGTAACATCACAAACAAGAATGATCCCAAGTCCATCAACTCCAGGGTCTTCATTGGGAACCTCAACACAGCAGTGGTCAAGAAGTCAGATGTAGAAACCATCTTCTCTAAATATGGCAGAGTGGTGGGCTGCTCTGTGCATAAAGGCTATGCATTTGTACAATATTCAAATGAAAGGCATGCACGGGCTGCTGTCCTAGGGGAGAATGGGAGAGTACTCGCCGGTCAGACTCTAGGTAAGGTCTCCTTGCATCTCTCTCTGTCTTCCCCTGTATTTTCTAAGAAAACTGGAGATTGCTGTAGAATTGTAAAAAGCACTTTTCATATCAGGCTAAAATAAATATTCCCTAGTCATTCTGCAGTGAAATTTGTCTTCTACAGTAGAAGAATTTTTAAATATTTGAAGTAAAGTAGGACTTCATGCAAACATTGCTGTCCTAATAATATTTCAAGAGGAATGGCTTTTCAACCTTGGATTAAAGTCAAGGACCTCAGCAAACACAAAATGATAAGCTTGAAAACACTCCAGAGTCTCAAAACAATACAGAAGTGTAGTATTGGCTCTAGAAGACAAATATTAAGAACTCTTAAGATTCTTCTAACAAGTTCTAAATGGGCACACAGGATATAGTTGTTCAACTGCTTGGAAGTTGTATTTTTCAATTGCTTCCTGGTAACATACATGCTTTACCAGGGATTGCTTCCTGGTAAAGTGCATCCTTTGTAATGCAGGATGTCCCAGGTTCAAAAAACATTTCTAGGGCTATTTAAAATCAGAGAAGACCATTCTGGTAGACCAGTGTTGAAGAACCTTTTCAGCACCAAGTGCTGAAATGGGAGCGCACAGACGCACACGTGCCAGAAACTGGAAGAGCAGCCACCCAGTGCGCATGCACACTGCTCTTCTGGTTTCCTGCACACACATGTCCACCAGCCACCTGGTCTTTCAGTTTCTGGCACACAAGCATGCATGAAGACTAGGTGGCCAATGCAACAGAACCTGGAAGAGCAACATGTAACTGTGTGCCATTTCCGGCACGTGTGCCATAGGTTCACCCTCATGGTGATAGACAAATTGCACTTATAATCATAGACATCTGCAACCAGCCATAATGATCCCAAAAGGGCAATAGTGACTTGTAATGTACTAGTGGAGGTTCTGCCCTTTAAATATTTGTGAAGGGACACTGTATGCAAGTACATCCTAAGGAAGAGAGTTTACATCACCACAGGCATTTCATCCTCCCTCCCTCTCTATCTCTTCTGTGGATGTCTTTGCATTCAGTTTGAATAAAGCAAACAATCTCCAGCCTTGATCCTATAGCCCAGAGGTTCCCAAACTTAGCAACTTTAAGACTTGTGGACTTCAACTCCCAGAATTCTGGGAGTTGAAGTCCACAAGTCTTAAAGTTGCCAAGTTTGGGAACTTCTGCTATAGCCTGTTTCTAAGGCACCTGCTATCTCTCCAACTGGACTGCTGAATTTTAGAAATGCCATGGTTTTGTGTGGAAAACAGTTATAAAATAAATGGTTCTCTAATTCCTAGAATGGAAATTCAGTTTGATATAGTAGTTAAGGCATCCGGCTAGAAACTGGGAGACCATGCATTATAGTGTCACCTTAGACACAAAGCCAGCTGGGTAACTTTGGGATAGTCACTCTCAGTCAGTTCTGAAGTGGAGGCAGTGGCCAAACACTTCCAGAAAGCTTTGCCAAGAAAACTTCAAGGACCCGGCAGCTGCCAAATAAGTAAAAACCTATTTGAAGACTCTCCACTTTTTCCTTGGGGAAAAAGTGGTCCCTCAGGTAACCTGTTCCCAAACCAAATAGGGTTTTAAAAGTTATAACCAGCACCTTAAATTACACCCAGATATATACTAAAAACTAATGCAGCTCAGTTGTGTTACATATGCCATATATCTGGCTCCATTTACTATCTGTGCAGCTGCATTTTGCACCAGTTGAAGTTTCTAAATGCTCCTCAAGGGCAGCCCCATGTACAGCATATTACTGTAGTCTATACCAAAGGTTACAAGGACATAATTTACTGTGAGCAGGGCCTCCCAGTACAGTCATGGGTGCAACTGGCACACCACTCAAAAGTGTACATAGGCCAGAGGTAGGTTCCTACCAGTTTGGACTGATTCACTGAGTAAGTAGTAACTCAGTCTGCCACTCCCCCGAACCAATTCTCTCGGCACCGCCATAGGTGCTGCCATCTTAATTTTTGTACATTTTAAGTACTGTGCATGTGCGCATAGTGTGCATCAAGCACGCACAGCGCATCCCTGAGCGAATCGGCAGTAGCAGCAGCTGGGACCCACCCCTGACAAAGGCCCTCCGAGCTACCACCTCCTCTTCACAACTGCCCCCCCCGAACTAAAGATGGAAGAACCTTTTCTCCAGAGACTCCCAGTCTTGCTTAGGTTGAGTCAAAGCCCGTTTCACCCCATTCAGTCCCCAACCCATCCTAGATATTGGGATAGGATGTCCACAACATCTCTGTGTTAGAAATAAAGTGAACCGGATAGAAATAGAAAGTTAATATTGCCTTTGGTGTTACACCAGAATATTACTTTCAGTGGAAGTTATTATTTTTTCTACTTTACTGTAATTAGCAAAGGACTCCAAGAAGCAACCTGCTGCTTATTATTAAATCACTTATCAGATACTTTGAAGCAAAAGCTAAAGCATGGGTATCAAACTCGATTGTATCAAGTGATGTCATGTGACCTATCGCTATGTTTTTTGCCTTTGTGGAGCTGGGGTGGGCGTGGCCTGCAGATGATGCATCCAGCCCAGTTTGACACCCCTGAGCTAAAAACTTCTAAGCTCTAATTTCAACTTCAGTCTGGTTATTTTTGCTGAAATGTTATAATATCCTAATTTTACAACTTTATACTGCATACGCCTGTTAAACAAGGCTACCTATTTATATTTTTTTGTATCTATGTTTTATAAATATATTTTTTATATTTTTTCAACAAAAGCCCTTAATTAATCAATCCCATTTAGTCTCAACTAAATTAAAAGCAGCAGTAGCATGTTTCAAGGACAGCTAATCATAAATTAGCTCCTTTGGAACTGGTCACAAGTAGACCAGTTACCAAACTGTCTGAGGCAAGGAACCAATCAGAAACTGGATTTTCAAAATTCCAACGATATGATCCAATTAGAGATTAGTTATGTTACAAATGCAAGAGCTCAGTCAGTTCCTGCTCAATTGCCTGTGAGCTTCCAAGAAAGTACATTATACAGCAGATCACTTTCACTTCTGAAGATGCCAGCCATGCTTGAGCGTGAAACATCAGGATACCAGATAATTAGACTATGGCCTATTAGCCTGGAAGCTCATCAACACTGCATTGATGCTTGCTGTGAAAGCCTGCATCGATATACTCCATAATTGGCTTCCTTGGAGTCCTCAGCCAGATCAAGACAATTTGGGAACAGCTTAAGCTATTTACAGTGTTAATAATTACAAACAACATTTGAAATGAAATTGGAAAATGAATCACAATTAGTGAAGATTTTGAAGCTTACTATATTATGCATATTAACTGCCACATTTTGTATTTATGCAAAATTCCAGGTATTCCTTAGGGCTAGCCTATGATCATGCCTGGATAACAGCCATCATATCAGACTGATTTAGGAATGGCAAAAGTTGACATGAATTCTCTCTTTCCCACTTAAGCAATTGGGAGTGCAGGGTTAGGATGGGATCAAGAGGTCTTCCTAATGATGAGTTAGAGGCAGTATCACCTCTTTCAGAATAAATTGAATTCCAGTTGTTAAGCCACCTCTCTTTTTTAAGATATAAACTTGTTTATTTTCATCATATCAAATCCATGCAATTAACAACAATATTATTGATTGTTTTATTTATTTGTTATTCAATTTTGATTGCACCCAGCTCCAAATTGACTCTGGATAGCTCACAGCATAAAGAAAACCCAGAAAAACAACCTAATGGAACAAATAAACAAGTTAGAGAATCCAGACAACCAACTAAATATCTGTATCTTGTAAATACAACAGGGGTCTCCAACCTTTGCAACTTTAAGTCTGAAGGACTTCAGCTCCCAGAATTCTCCAGCCAGCAAAGCTGGCTGGAGAAGTCTGGGATCTGAAGTCCTTCAGACTTAAAGTTGCAAAGGTTGGAGACCCCTGAAATACAAAAGGACAATACCTGCTGGGAGTGTGGGTTTTTGTGTATGTGTGTATGGGTTTTTTTGAAGTTTGGTAACAAAAAGTGATAGATTGAAGAATTATCAAATATTAATAGCACCTAATTTCAAACTCCCTCTGCATATCTGATGATCTCATTTCATTATGTTTGTTTTAATTTATACACCCAAAATAAGAACTGTACTATTTCCCACTGTCAAATTGGAGCCATTGTCCACTCAAATAACTGGATGTGATTTCTCAACTTTGGCAACTGAAAACGTGTGGACTTCAACTCCCAGAATTTAAAAACTCTGTTCTGTATCAATCAATTAAGCTTAACATTGTGGAGTTATGCTGAGATGGAGTAGTTAACTAGTCTTGTATCTATTATTTTTACTTTGTTTTTAGTTTCAGTTTTTAGTTAGAGTATTTTTTACTATATTTAGCTGCATGTTGCCTTGAGGAATATAAAATTGAATTCTACCTTGTTATCCATTCAATTTTTTTTCATTTCCTCCTGTTTGTCTAATAACTGAATACTGCCAAACATAGCATTAGAAATAGCCGAGAATCCAATTAATCAGAACCTTTCTTATCTAAGGATGTAGATCTCTCATTATCTAAGGTCTTAACATCCTTGGATATTTTTGTTTATAATATTGTCTTAATTGACCAAATATAGGGTTATTATCATTTAATGCCAAGACCTTCTTTAAGGAAATTGCACAGGCATTGCATAAAATGCACAGCTTGGTTCCTGCACCCACCTGAACTCCCTTCCTCAAGTGTGATGTGACTTTTTTTGCAGCTAATTTCTGCCTGATGTGTACAATTTGCTATAGATCGGTCTGACAGTTTGCTGCAAGAAAAACAGATGTTCTAGAAGCAGATGCCCAGGCATTGTCTAGCATATTGCTTTTTCTTCAGCAATGTCACCAGCTGTTCAAAATAATGCCTTGGAAATGATGGCGATATTTGGTAAACTGAGAAGTCCCAAATCAAATTAGGCACAAGATGTGGCAAACACTGTAAAAATAAAATAAAAAATAAAAACAATCCAGAAGACTTATTCTCAAGGCTTTGCTGCCATGAGATACAACAACAACAACAACAACAACAACAACAACAAAACCCTCCCATTTTCACTCATTATAAAAAGCAGCCTGTCCACTAATCAGCCATGAATAATATGCAGTCCAAGAAGGGTTTTTAATCACAAGCAACTCGAAGTATAATGGACAAACCCTATTGAGAAACCACAGGATTTCCTTGGGGATAATCCTGATTACCTCCACTGTAAACATAATATGTGAGAGCCAGCTGGCTGGAAAAGCCTTTGTTGTTACTGTGAAACATAGTTCTGATTAAACTGTCTGAGACTTGCATTCAGTTTAGCGCATTCTCTTTAATGAAGGATGCCCAGTTTTAACATGTTGGGAGCAGTGGTGGGTTTCAAATCCTGTTCCAATCGGTATGATTGGAATGGGGCCAGCGGCATCCTCATGGATGCAGCGCGCGCATGCGTCTTAGTGCCTGCGCAATGCTCTGCAATGCTCCAGCTGCTCCGCAGAGCATCACACAGGTGCTGTATGTGCCATGCACTTGCGCGGATGCACAGGAGCCTTAAAACACTGGTAAGGAGCATGGGCGGGTGGGTGGGCCCTCCAGAGTACCGTACCAGAACAGTATCCAGTGCTGGCTCCGGTACGCCCATACTGGGGCGTACCTCATGCAACCCACCACTGGCTGGGAGTCATACAGAGGGAGTCCTCAACTTACAACCATTGTTTAAGAACCATTTGTAGTTATACTCACACTAAAAAAGTTATTTATGATGGGTTGTCGCACTTATGACCATTTTCATATTATCCAAAATTGAGTGCTTGGCAACTGGCATGTACTGTAATTTACAATCTGTAGTGTCAAGGAATCATGTGATCACCATTTGTTATCTTTCCTGTCAGCTTCTAACAAACAAAGTCAATGAGGGAAGCTAGATTTGCCTAATGACCATATATACAATACAATACAATAACAGAGTTGGAAGGGACCTTGTAGGTCTTCTAGTCCAACCCCCTGCGTGGGCAGGAACCTTATACCATTTCAGACAAATGGCTATCTAACATCTTTTTAAAGACTTCCAGGGTTGGGGCATTCACAACTTAACACCCACAGTGATTCACTTAACAATCATGGCAAAAATAGTAACAACAGAGGTGATTCGGTTAACAGTTGAAATTCTGGTCCCAATTGTGACTACCTGTACTACTTTGAGAAAAATTTTCCTACTGTTTGAGAAATTACATGGATATTTCTGGCCCACATCCTACTCTGTTTCCCCAAAAATAAGACCTCCCCGGATAATAAGCCCAATCGGGCTTTTGAGCACATGCACTAAAATAAGCGCATGCACTAAAATAAGCCCTCCCCCCAAAAAACCCTCCCCAAAAACATTGCAACACAGCAGTAGCCATGAGGTGACCACACTCACTACCTCCTGCACCTCAAAAATAAAACCTCCCCGAAAATAAGGCCAAGTGCTTTTTTCAGGGATCAAATGAAAATAAGATCCTGTCTTATTTTTAGGGAAACACAGTATCTGCCCCCATATGAAGAAGCAAGACCCTGTTGCTTGCACCTGTCTTTATTCAAGTCTTCTTGTCTATTCTTATTCAACGTATCTAGGCAGGAGAGGAAATTTTGAGTGCTACAAAGGGAAGGAAATAGCAATAGCAATAGCACTTAGACTTATATACCACTTTACAGTGCTTTATAGCTTTCTCTAAGCAGTTTACAGAGCCAGCATATTGCCCCCAACGATCTGGGTCCTCATTCTACCCACCTCAGAAAGATGGAAGGCTGAGTCAACCTTGAGCCTGGTGAGATTCAATCTGCCAAATTGCAGGCAGCTGGCAGTCAGCAGAAGTAGCCTTCAGTACTAGCCTCTAACCACTCCACCACCAAGGCTAATCTCATTTCAAATCATTTCTCTCTCAGTGGTTTCAGGCAAATCTGCGTCAGTGAGTGACTCTGTGGGGTTTTCTTTTTTCTCTTTCTGTCTTATTGAGCAAGTGATTGGTGTGAATTTGATGTGCTGCCTTCATTTATATTTGCTGTAACAAGACTAATTTTATACTATAAACCCTTTGCAAAGCCAGCATACAAAGGTTTGTAGATTGACTCTGAATCCATTTGAATAATTCATTTTACCTATTTTGATTTGCTGGGGAAGCATATGACTCCAATTAACAATTTGCCTTGGAAAATAAATTTGATTTGGAAATAGGATCAAACTGCAAACCAAATCTTTACACAGACCTGGTGAATAAATTCCTATAAACTGATTAAATAAGCAAATGGCTACATATTGATATTTCACGGGGAACTTAAGGGACGTGTTGACACAGCAAGTTCGCATCTTGTAGTACACAACCGAGAGTGCAGGAAGCAATGCTGAGCAATCTTTTACATATCTCAAAAAAAAAAAAGAATAGGGAGTCAGCTGAGTATACTGTGATGGTTCTGCTATTAGCAATATAAACCATAATGAGCTAGCTAACTGGAGTATCTTGTCTGTACCATTTTCTGCAGTGCTTGTATGCGTTCAAATCTATATTATGCAAGTATTAGCTATATCTAAAGGTACGGTAGATTTACTGTAGGGAATAAATGGGGAACTCATCAAATTTGCAGACCACACCAAGCTGGCAGGAATAGCCTACACTCCAGAAGATAGGCTTAAGATACAGAAAGATCTTGAAAGATTTGAACATTGGGTACTATCTAATAAAATGAAATTCAATGGTGAAAAGAGTAAGGTTCTACATTTAGGCAACAAAAATGAAATGCACAGGTACAGTATAGGTGGTACCTTGCTCAATAGCAGTAACTGTGAAAGGGATCTTGGAGTCCTAGTAGACAACCATTTAAATATGAGCCAAGAGTGTGCAGCAGCTGCCAAAAAAGCCAACACAGTTCTAGGCTGCATAAACAGAGGGATAGAATCAAGATCACGTGAAGTGTTAATACCACTTTATAATACCTTGGTAAGGTCACACTTGGAATACTGCATTCAGTTTTGGTCACCACGATGTAGAAAAGATGTGGAGACTCTAGAAAGAGTGCAGAGAAGAGCAACCAAGATGATTAGGGGACTGGAGACTAAAACATATGAAGAACGGTTACAGGAACTGGGTATGTCTAGTTTAATAAAAAGAACAACTAGGGGAGACATGATAGCAGTGTTCCAATATCTCAGGGGTTGCCACAAAGAAGAGGGAATCAAACTATTCTCCAAAGCACCTGAGGGCATAACAAGAAGCAATGGGTGGAAACTAATCAAGGAGAGAAGCAACTTAGAACTGAGGAGAAATTTCCTGACAGAACAATTAATCAGTGGAACAGCTTGTCTCCAGAAATTGTGAATGCCCCAACACTACAAGTCTTCAAGAAGATGTTGGATAGCCATTTGTCTGAAATGGTATAGGGCTTCCTGCCTAGGCAGGGAGTTGGACTAGATGACCTCCAAGGCCCCTTCCAACTCTGCTATTGTATTATTATTGTAAATCTACCAGTATCTACAGCTACATCTATTAGTTATATCTACAGGTAGTCCTTAACTTACAACCATTTGTTTAGTGATCATTCAAAGTTATGGCACCACTGAAAAACATGACTTTCACACTTACAACTGTTGCAGCACCTCCAGAGTTATGTGATCAAAATTCAGGCGCTTGGCAACTGGTGTGTATATACATTTTAGTGTAATATGATAACCTTTTGTGATCTTGTGAGAAGCCCAAATCAATGGGGAAGCCAGATGCATTTAACTTCCATATTACCAATTTAACAATTGCAGTGAGAACTTAATAAATGTGGCAAAAAACAAAGTTCATAATAATAATAATAATCTTTATTGTCATTGTAAAAATTCATAAAATGGGACAAAACTCACTTGACATCTATTTTGCCTGGCAATGGAAATTTTGGGCTCAATTGCGGTTGTAAATCCAGGACTACCTATATAACAATGCTATATGGGAAAATTGTCCTGTATGTGTTTCTTTTTAAAAAAAAAAAAAAAAGGAGTGGGGGAGTAAAATATGATAGTCTGACATCATCCTGCTACCAAATACCTCCCACCGACCAGTTCGCTCCCACAGAGAGGGCCTCCTCAGGGTGCCATCGACCAGGCAATGTTGGCTGGCGACCCCTAGGGGGAGAGCCTTCTCTTTGGCAGCTCCTGCCCTATGGAATGACCTACCCCCTGACCTACGGATGACCACGGGCCTGCGCCTTTTCCGTCGGGCCTTGAAGACCTATTTATTTCGTGTGGCCGGCCTGGCGTAGTTTTAATTGTTTTTAGTAGGGGTTTTAGTAGGGTTTTAGGACAGGCTAATCATTTAATATATTTTTAACGTATTTTATGTTTTATAAATAAATGTGTATAAACAGGTCGTCCCTGTGGAACGACCTACCCCCTGAACTCCGCACCATCACCGACCTCTGCCTCTTCCGCCAATGTTTAAAAACACATTTATTTCATCAAGCCGGCCTAACATAGCCCCCGCTGTGACTAATCTTAGATAGTTTTTAAATTGGGGATCTTAATTAGTTTTAGCACAGGTTTTGCTGTTTAATAGGTTTTTAAATTTATATGTTTTGTATTATTTTTGTATATTCTTTTAAATTCCTGTGCGCCGCCCTGGGTCCTTTTGGAGAAGAGCGGGATATAAATTGAATAAAATAAAAATAAATAAATAAATACTATTGATTTTTATTGTTGCCTGTTGCCTGAGTCCCGAAAGGGAGAAAGGCGGTATAAAAATCTAATTAATAATCATCATCATCATCATCTTATTAGAAATTGGGCAAGGAATGTGTGCCAACACCCTGCCTTTCACAATCTCATCTCCAGGAAAGAAACAAAATAGTGGATTATATTGGCAGACAGGGAGATGTTGATGTGACGCTTTCAGACTTGTAACAGCAAATAGCAACAGTGCTCTCCACCATTTCCAATATTAAGACAAATCACCATTAAGAGAAATTTGAAATACTCGAGCCTTTTGAGAAGAAGGTGGGGTGGGGGGGAAACAGAAACCTCTTTCACAAGCAAACTTTCCCAGGAAGTTTCAAGGCAGATTTTTGACAGAGCTTTAATATCAGGCAGTATTATATATATTTTTTTCATGATCTGTTACTGGCCAATCAATATGAGCATAATAGTATTTGTGTCAGGGTTCCAAGTAACACCCCTAACAAAAGAAAGGATTGAGATTCCTCAAAGTTCCATTTTATTAGAGATGTCATATTGGCACAATTGGGAAAACCCGAATCTGAAAGTTTCCAGGTTTTCCACACCCAAACGAAAGTTCAAGTCCCTGCCCAACACTCACATGTCCGTCGCATGGTCCAATCAAACACCGTCCCAACTGGAGATGCCTCCCAGTTATGCCACTCCAGGTGCAGGGCAGGGTGACCTTGACTCTCTGAGAAAGGAATGTTATTTTGACTATACCTACCCCATTCCATAGAATCCCCCCTCCCGGTTTTCCACAGCAATAATTGTGGCAGGCCTAATGCAAAAGATGGCTTCCAGGACTGAAAATCTGTGCATTTGGGAGGATTAGTGAGTATTCAAAGCTGACTCCTTAGCATGAAAATAGCAGACTGAGATTTGGGTTAGAACTTCAGCAAGGAAAGAAATGTTTCCACCAATATTTTCCATACTTGGCAATTTTAAAATATGTGGAGTTCAACTCACAGAATTCCCAGCCAGCATCATAAAATTGCCAAGTTTAAAAAACACAGGTTGAAACTCTCCCTTCCTCTTGGCTATGGCCATGATTCTGATTCCTTCCTGAGCATCCAGAGACCTAGCCATCTTCCATATTGAAACAAATATGTTTAATGCTGGCCCATAGTTTCTTTTTTTTAACTCTTGGAAGAAATTCTTGGTGTGATTCAAGCTCGGTTTTCCAAAGAACACAAGACGAAGCTAGAAGCAGAACAATAAAAGAGAATATTTGTAGTTCGGGGTTGAAATGTGGGTCCTTGGTGCTCTCTGAGCTTGGTTGTTTTCTTGCAGATGTTTTATTACTCAAACTAGGATGTTACCTAGTTTCGGTAATGAAACATCTTCTACAAGAAAACAACCATGCTCAGAGAATACCAAAGATCTCTCAGAAGAACAAGACAAACAGTCACAGTAATCAAAGTATCAGGGTTCCAACAAGCACACCCAACAAAATAAAATTCCAAGGCTTGAGTTTCCTCAAAGTTCTACTTTATTAGAGATATCATGTTGGCACATCTGGGAAAATCCGAATCTGAAAGCTTACAGGTTTTCCCACCCAGTTGAAAGTTCAAGATCCTGCCCCACACCTACAAGTTCATCATATTGTCCAATCTTTCACTATCACAAAGACAGATTCCTCACATCCAGATCCGCCCAGGTGCAGAGACAAAAACGACCTTGACTTTCTAAGAAGAATGTTATTATGGCTACATATCACCCAACTCCACATCATCCCCCCCTCCCATTTTCCCACAGTAGAAAGTGTGGCAGACCTGAAATCCAAAAAGAAAAGATGGCTTGCAGGTCTGACACAATGGTGGCTACAAGTTACAGTTTAAAAAGCAGTTACATTGATAGAGGAGTTTTTGGGTTGTTCCTAGAAAATGTGTGAACTTAGCCTCCCTTGTCCAGTAGAGAGGAAATGTGGTTTGGCTTTCTTGTGAGGTTTTGCCATTTTTATCATTTGTAAGTTAAAATGGTGACCTCAGGATAAAGGTTTGATGTGAGGAAATCTATTATAGAAATGAGGAACTTTCAATATCTAGAGGGGATTTTCTTTGTTTAATTAAGTTGCTTTGCCAATTTCACCTGCCTAAGATGCCCTTCATCAATTTCAGCCTAAATGTCAAAAGGCTTAAGCAGTCTTTTAATTCTTTTGTCTGGGGTTTGCTGGGAGGTCAGGGAGAAAAGAGGCCAAAGGCTGGAATGAGGCTTTGGCCTTCCTACAAGGCCTTTAATATATTCAATGTTAACTTTTCAGACTTCTATTCCCCATGTATGGAAGAGCCAAATAGAACAGCCACATAATTTTTACTTGAAACAAACTGCTTAGTTAACTTTTTTTTTTTACATGAGGTGTTGAAATATCACCCACTGAGAAGCTCAAGTCACCTGGAGTAAGCTGAGAATTGTTGTTGAATATAGCATTTCAATCAGGAATTGACATTTTTGATCTCCCAGTAGGTGGTAGCAATATTGAAGACAGCAGGAGCACCAGACATACCTCTGCAGAGGCAGAAAACCTATTCCCTTCCTTGCAAAGACAGACGTATGGCTTGAAATAAGAACTCCGGCATTCTGCTTCATTTTATTTTTGCTTTATTAAGGGGAAAACAATTGTTTGAAACAACACACTCTGCCCTCTGATTGTCTTTTGCAAAGCTGGAACAAAACTAAAATATAATTATCAGAAGGTCAAATGAGACTATACATCAGGGGTTCTCAACCTTCCCAATGCCGCGACCCTTTAATACAGTTCCTCATGTTGTAGTGACCCCCAACCATAAAATTGGTGTCTCAGTTCCTGACCATCGAAAATATGTGTTTTCCAATGGTCTTAGGTGACCCCTGAGAAAGGGTCATTCGACCCCCCCCAAAGGGGTCAGCACCCACAGGTTGAGAACCGCTGCTATACATGCATATAAAATGGTTCTACTCTATGTACACTATGCACACTAAGAGCATATGCACAAAAACAAATTCCTTGTGTGTCCAATCACACTTGGCCAATAAAGAATTCTATTCTATTCTGTTCTCATTTATTTTGCATCTACTCATTACTAAAAAGTTGCATGCTTTTAAATATATATATATAATCATATAATGTTGAATTGAAAAGGCACAGAAGTCAAGAAAATAAAAAAATAGAAATGACACATACATAGTTTTGAGTACCGTATATATATATATCAGTGATGGCGAACCTATGGCACGGGTGCCACAGGTGGCACGCAGAACCATTTCTTAGGGCACGCAAGGCATTGCCCTGTCAGCACTAGCATGGATGTGAGCTCTGGACAGCTGATTTAGGCCTTCTTTTGAGGCCGTTTTTCGCCCTCTGGAGGTTTCAGGGAAGCTCCTGAAGCCTCTGGAAGTGAGGGGGAGGCTGTTTTCCCCCTCCCCAGGCTCCTAGAAAGCCTCTGGAGCCTGGAAAGGCCGAAAAAAGCGTGCCAAAAGCAGGGGGTCACGCACATAGCATTATGGGTGTGGCACACCCAAGCACGACCCCCCTGCGCTCCCCCTGTTTTTGGCACGTGAGCCAAAAAAGGTTAGCCATCACTGGTATATATAAACAACTTTGTTTATAAAAAGAATGCAAAAATTTAAATATCCATATTTCTATTCTTTTATATATATACAGTACAATATACAGTAGATTTTTATTGGTTAATTGCTTGCTATAACTAAAAATTTAGATAGTCAAATTGTCTTTAAATAATCCTTTGAGTCTCTTTGCCCTTATGCTATTTGAGGGTGCTGTATTGGCTTCCAGTAAGTTTCTGAATATTGTTAGATTAGACTTTTAGAACATAAATGGTTTAGCTCCTAGATACTTGCAGCGTCACCTCCAGATAAGAACTGATGCATTTAGTTCTCTCATATTAGTTGGGAATATCCAACTTCTGAATCTATAAATGTTTAGATCTGTGGGAGTTTAGGAGCAATGCTTTTGTACGAAGCTTCCCCTACATGAAAAAGCCTCCTATTGGAGGTCAAACTGACACCAACTTGTGGCCTTTCAAAAAGCTACCCAGATGGAGTTAAAGCAAGGCTTTAAAAATGTGTGTTTGTGCCACTGCATTGTAATGTTTACTACCGATCGATTTGTATAGTTTCAAATTTTACTCTTTTATGTTTCTGTGAACATATAATATTCAAAGCCATATAATTGCAATAGTATGTAAATACAACAGATAGACAAACTGAACTAAAATCAATCAAGCCACTATGGATTGATTTAGTCTAATGCATGGGTGTCAAACTTGTTGTGTCATGTTGCTGTCACATGATGTTTCATGATGTTTTTTTCCCTGCACGGAGCTGAGTGGGCGTGTCCTGTGTGTGACACATCTGGCCCGTGGGCTGCCAATTTGACACTCCTGGTCTAATGTGTCAACAGAAGGGTAGGATTCCTGAAAGCAGATGTTCCCATCCAGGCATTGATCCAGATCCCAGCCTGTTTCACATTACTTAGCTGCTGAATTATATCTTCACGTTATGCCATAGGACTGCAATGATCTGGGTCTACGTGCAAATCATCACTGATGCTGCACCATCTTTCACAGATCATTTAGGAATGACCCACCCTTTTCTTACGCTTCACTTCTATTAAGCAGTACATTTTTACATTTAAATTGCTTTGTTTCGTTTCCATTAAGGCAGTGAAAAGTGGTTATATGTCTTAGCTTCCATTGAATCCATTGGAATGGAGGGTAGGGCAAATTTTCTTGGCAGATCAAAGCATCCGATTCAGTCTTTCATTGCTACTAAAATTGAGAAACATCCCTTCAATTATAACAGGTGACATTTGACCTGTTTTGATATCCAGCTTTTAGCATGGGTATTACGGCAGAAGAGCTTAAAGTGACATAAGCAATATTTTCTGTGTTATTAAGGAGCCTGAAGAGGATGCGGTGGCTCAGTGGCTAAGATGCTGAGTTTGTCGATCAAAAGGTTGGCAGTTTGGCAGTTTGAATCCCTAGGGCTGGATAACAGGGTGAACTCCTGTTACTTGTACCAGCTTCTGCCAACCTAGAAGTTTGAAAGCATGTAAAAAATGCAAGTAGAAAAATAGAAACCACTTCTGGTGGGAAGGTAATAGCTAAGGTGACCAGATTTCAACTTGACTAAAGCGGGACACCATCGACTGGGGGGGGGCGCAGCAGCCTTTCCCAGCTCCGCAGCCTCGCCACCCACTTCCCTCGCTGGCTGGGGGGTGCGCAGGCCGACCCCCTCCCTCCCTTCCCCCCCCCCCCCGACCAGGGCACCTGCAGGTAGGCATCTGGTGGGGCGGCGGAGCAGGGCTGGGCGGGCAGCGGGCACTCTGCATGCACTCAGAGGCACGGGGCGGGGGCAGGAAGTGGTGGGCTGGCGGGCAGGTGGAAGGGGAGGGCCAGCGAGGGAGGAGCCAAGGCCAGGCACGCAGCAGGCATCGGAAAAGGAAGACAGCCTGCCGGAGCCCACGCAGCCCTAAACTTCTTTGTGCCACACTGCGCTGCGCTGAGAGTGGTAGGGCATTCCTCCATGGGCGCTCGGGACAAGCCGGGCAAGAAGGCGGCGGCGGAGGGGCTTCCATCCGGCTGCTCTCAGTGCATCGCGGCACGGCGCAAAGAAGTTCAGGGTTTTGCGGGCTCCGGCAGGCTGTCCTCCTCTTGCACCACCTGCTGCCTGCCTGGACTTGGCTCCTCCCTCGCCAGCCCTCCCCTTCCACCAGCCCGCCGCTTCCTGCCCATGCCCCACGCCTCTGAGCGCATGCAGAGCGCCCTCCGCCTGCCCAGCCCCCGCCGCCAAAAAGCGGGATATTTTTAAGAGGACGCAGGACGCGGGGCAGATGCTTGAAATGCAGGTCTGTCCCACCAAAAGCGGGACGTCTGGTCACCTTAGTAATAGCGTACCTTTGTGGTCATGTAGTCCTGCCAGCTACATGACCATGGAGATGTCTTTGGACAGTGCTGGCTCTTTGGCTTTGAAATGGAAATGAGAACCACCCCCTAGAATCGGGAATGACTAGCACATATGTGCGATGGGAATCTTTACTTTTACCTAAGGAGCCTGACTATTTTTTCCTATGCTTGTCATAGGCAGGCACACTTCTAGTTATAATATCTACGACTTAGGTGGGTGTTGAATTCTTCACGAATCAATTTTTCTAAGTGGTTCAAGATCCTGCAAATAGTGAGGGAGCAAGAAGAAGATCCATTCCTGTTCATAATGGACCCTGATGATTATTGTGTGTGTAAGACTTAAGCTGACTTATCTTCCTCATATGGGATAGATTTTTGTATGAGTTTAAGGTTTTGATAATATGAAAATATATTTAATTGTATTTGATGAATTAATTGATGAAGTACTTAGAGGGGAAATGATTAATGGGACCATGGGTCTTACTAAAAATAATTGCAGAATATAAATATACCATATACTGTATATTTTTCACAAAAAGATAAACACCATTGCTTCTATTTAAATATAACAGACATGTCTGAAGAAAATAACTGTTGCCCAGTATTAAAACAAAATTATGTAGCAAATCCTGACCCCAAAATAATTGTTAAAAGTAGCTTACATTTATTTTGAATGTTTGTCTTAAGGACAGCTAGGGAAAGATACTACAATAATTCCAAACCATTATTCGTTACAGATATAAACATGGCTGGAGAACCGAAGCCCAACAGACCAAAAGGACTAAAGAGAACAGCATCTGCCTTGTACAGGTAGGATTGCTGAGGATTTTACCAGGGCTATTCACCACTCCTGTATTTAATCATGCATGATGGCAGCCTATCAAAGTCTGCTATCCTAGGCTGCGGTCATCAGAATTCTTCAGTGGCCTAGTGAGAAATAGTCCTGATACCTTGTAGCCCCCAGAATTGTTGAAGGCATACCTGGAAAGCATGTAAGCCTAGACTTTTGGCAAATAAATGGGTATTTAGGCAAAGTTTCTAGTGCTTAGGTCTTGCATGCAATTGGCAAAGGCAATGAAATTCAGACAGCAGCAAGTGGTGTGTGGCCGGTGTTTGGAAGCAAAAATTAGGGCAAGGGGATGAATGAGGAGAAGAAGTAAGCAAAAAGTAGGCCTTTATGACAACAGGAGGGGCAATTAATGTCAGAAGGATGATGCTATCAATGCAACTGAGAGAAAGCAATGGAAGAGTAATATGAAAGTCATAGAATTCTAATTCTATCAAGAAAGGTAGAAGGAAGTGGAAAGTGTTGAGACAGATGTTGGAGAGGGTGATGGCAGAAAAGAGATTGGAATAGATTGTTTATCCAGAAATAGATTGAACATTATAGAAGATGACACAGTTATGAGCAGCAAGCAAAATGAGAAATCAGATGAGGGGTAGAACTTAGCGGAGACCTTAAGAAATAAGCAGCAGAACTTCGCATCTTTGAAAAGTGACAGGCTGAGGCTTCAGGAACTTGATTTGGATCATAAGACAACAGCAGTAGAGAAGCATGTAAATAGATAAATCAGCCAGCCAACTCTTGTCCTCTCCAGGTGTGTAACATTACAAGTGAAATATATGCATGGAAGCATTAAGCCATAGAAGGGAATAAGAGTGATGAATAGTTAATGCCAAAGAAGACCTGATGATGGTAACCACAAGAAAGGATAAGTCAAAACATTAGATTAAATGACTGGATCATCATGTCTTTCCACCACAACTTTTAACCATCTGATGTCTTCAAGATACTAAAGCAAATGTCAAAATAGCTGGAAATTCTGAGAGTTGAAGTTCAACTCAGAGGTGGGTTGCTCCTGGTTCAGCCTGGTTCGGCCGAACCGGTAGTGGTTTTTTGGCCTGGGTCACAGAACCGGCAGCGACCCAGGCTGGTCACGCCCCTGAACCAGCTCCCTGGTCCCTGCTGCCATTGCCAGCATGTTGTTTTGTAGTGCGTGCACATGCACAGTTCTCTGTAAATTCTTCTCCGCATGTGGGAAGCATGCGCAAAGCGAACCAGTAGTAAAACAGGGAGCAACCCACCTCTGGTCAAACTGATAAAGAAAAAGCAGTATGCAGATATTTGCATACCCTCTTTTTGGCATCCATTACACAGAGTAGAGAATTATTTGTTAACATAATTGTGATTATAATTGTACAGATTAGTTATAAACTAAGAAGCAGATTTTAGGCTGGGTTCTGCCCAGTTGTGGTTTTTGCATAATGATAGCTAAGTAAAAAACTAAATTATCTTCAATCCAATTCCAGCTACATCATAGTTCATATAAAAACATTTACTGGGGTTTTCATCCTTTGCTCATCACTGTTACTAAACAGCAGTCTTGTCAATAACGTTTTTCCATTTTGCTCTTTCATCCTATTTATTACTTCAGATAAATATTAGTTGCTCCTCCAGGCAGCTCTACAAAAGGAAAAAGTTCTGAAGATTAAAGGGAAGGCATGTTCTGCCTTGTTTTTATCATCCTTGGGCTTTTTCCTCAGCCCAGAAGGATATTTGGCTTCATCCTTGTTATGTTCCCTTCACCCAGCTATATAGACACATCAAACACTTCCATTAGTAAAGGCTGAATAAAATGTAATCATGTGTAATAACAAATAATATGGCAAATTGGGGCACTTACACAAGTATAGGTTTTACTCACTTTTTAGCAGATCTCATGAACATATCAGCACAACACACTTATCAGCTATAGCCATAGCAACAGGACGAAATGTTTAATGGCATCCAGTACTTCTGTTAAAATACTTATTTGGCTGTGGGCACATCACACATAATTGCTCTGATCTCTATTTGTTTTGCGATTTAATTTAACTCTACAGTGCCCTAATGAAATTTTAGAGTAAAAGACAATATAGATCTAAAGTAACGCATTACATGGAACAGGTAATGTTCTAGGTCAGTGATGGCGAACCTATGGCACGGGTGCCACAGGTGGCACGCGAAACCATTTCTTAGGGCACGCGAGACGTTGCCCTGTCAGCTCCAGTGCGCATGTGGGTGCTGGCCAGCTGATTTAGGCCTACTTTTGAGGCCGTTTTTCACCCTCTGGAGCTTTCCTGAAGCCTCTGGAGGTGGGGGGGAGGCTGTTTTCACCCTCCCCAGGGTCCTAGAGAGCCTATGGAGCCTGGGGAGAGTGAAAAAAGTGTGCCAAAAACAGGGGGTCACGCACATAGCATTATGGGTGTGGCACGCCTACGCACAACCCCCCTGTGCTTTCCCCGCTTTTGGCACGCGAGCCAAAAAAGGTTAGCCATCACTATTCTAGGTGATTTGCATGGATAATTCAGAATTCCCCGATACTTTGAATTCTGTGATTCTAAATGAATAGAAAGGGAGGATTTTTTTCTGAACAAATTCATTCTTGTTCCTACTGCATTAAAGTGATGGTCATACTCATTGTTTGAAGACTCATGGACCAATTAAAGTCATCTGTGCTAATGGAGCATTGCATTTTGAACAGCATGATTATAGGAGGTAGTCCTCTTACAACATGCCTCTGCTTCCTGGAATTATTGGATATCCTTGCATGACAAATAAACAACATTTTACTTAAAATTAGCCAACTAGCTGATCAGAGGTACCCTTTTGGCAAACTGAAAGGTTTTTTAATTTCTCTAGTTGTCTAACAATTGTAATTTTACTAATTGCATTAAATTTTATGTCATCTTTGATTAAGAGTGCCATAATAATAAATGTAAATTGATTGTACTAGTGGATTTTATGGAACAATATAGGAAACTTTGCCTCAGTCCTTTAATAAATCTGAGATCTGGTCAAACAATCTACGCTGAAAGATCTTATAAAGCTATGCTGGATTCTTGCCCCATACATCTCTTAGACCGATACGCTCCCACAGAGAGGGCCTTCTCAGGGTGCCGTCGGCCGGGCAATGCCGACTGGCGACACCCAGGGGAAGAGCCTTCTCTGTGGCGGGGCCAGCCCTTTGGAACGACGTACCCCCCGAATTACGCACCATCACCGACCTCCGCCTCTTCCGCCAATGTCTAAAGACATACCTATTCCAACAAGCTGGCCTAGCCTAACCTCCCATGGGGACTTTTAGATAGTTTTATTGGGTATTTTAAAATTGGGTTTTTAGCATAGGATAAGACGGTTTAATTTATATTTTAAATTGTGTATTTATTTTTGTACTCTGTATGTTTTTTAAATTTCCTGTGCGCCGCCCTGGGTCCTTTGTGGAGAAGGGCGGGATATAAATGTAAATAAACTAAACTAAACTAATATCAAATATCTGTAACTGGCAATTTCATATCTAGCCAGATGGAGTAACCTCAAACTAAGCACAGCATGGTTAGGCAAGAATGAACCTGGATGGGAAAAAAAAGTTGATCTGCTATAAATGAATCCCTTGGTGCCTAATGTACCACTAAGGAGCCTGGATAAATTCATTCTTTCTGAAGTCCATTGTGAACCAACCTGATCTGCAAGATGAATTACAGACTGGGAAAAGTTATTCACTGCCTTATGCCCTCTCAACGCAACTTTTAGCAACAGCACGGAAAAACCCAATCAAAATACTTTGGAATAGTAAATGGAATGTGAGGGTTAATGACTATCTTTAGAGAGAATATATTTTCAATTATGCCTTTGCATGCACGTGGAAATGAAAATGTTCTTGCGCACTTTTTTTAAAAAATTACAAAACAGTCAGAAAAATATTTATACTTAGGGTTAGTATTAGGGTTTGATTTCTCTATCTCTAGTTAGGTTAGTAAGTTAGTACTACAGTTTTAAGTATATTATTTTGGAAGTTAGGTCCAAAATATTTATTTACATTCCTAGAATCATAATTCAGCTAACAAATGATATTCAATCTTCTCAAGATTGAGGATTGCATTTCTCCCAGGAGAATCTATTGGCAGCGAAGAAGAAGCATCTAAGTTAAACAGAGGGTAGTGGGTGAGGACACTGATTGTTTCTCAGACATCTCTTATTCTCCTGTAGGAATAGAATCAAGATCACGTGAAGTGTTAATGTCACTTTATACACTTGGAATACTGCATCCAGTTTTGGTCACTACAATGTAAAAAAGATGTTGAGACCCTAGAAAGAGTGCAGAGAAATGCAACAAAGATGATTAGGGGACTGGAGACTAAAACATATGAAGAATTGTTGCAGGAACTGGGTATGTCTAGTTTAATGAAAAGAAGGAGCAGGGGAGACATGATAGCAGTGTTCCAATATCTCAGAGGGTGCCACAAAGAAGAGGGAGTCAAACTATTCTCCAAGGCACCTGGGGGCAGGACAAGAAGCAATAAGTGGAAACTAATCAAGGAGGGAAGCAACCTAGAACTATGGAGAAATTTCCTGACAGAACAATTAATCAGTGGAACAACTTGCCTCCAGAAGTTGTGAATGCTCCAACACTGCAAGTTTTGAAGAAGATATTGGATAAACATTTGTCTGAAGTGGTGTAGGGTTTCCTGCCTAAATAGGGACACAACTTGATTTCAATGTTTGCTTAACAAGTTGTATCCAAATATATCAATCAAGTTACTGTGTAGCTAAAAATTTGGGCTGGCTTATGCAAGAATCCTGCAGCTACTCCCCACAATAGTCTGTAGAGCTTATCAGTCATCCAGGTCATGGGTGTCCCAAAGATGCTTTTCAGGAGGCAACTGGACTTTCTTGTTTTTTCTTTTGAAAATGTTTCACTTCTTGAGAAGCAGCAATGGGATTAAGATAAGTTTACCACCAGTTCGCAAATGTGAGCATGTGTGCACATGCACACGCCTTCCACGCATGCGTGTGGCCTTCCACACATGCGCTTTGCTCATACATGCAGGATGCACACATGTGGGCAGTATCAAAAACGAGGCTACATAGGAAGTTTTGAAGCCAGGGCTGGTTGACAGGCCCACCCTCAATTTGCCGCTACCAGTTTGGGTGAACCGGTGCAAACGTGCTGAATACTACCTCTGATGAGAAGTGAGACATCTTCAAAAGAAAAAAGAAAGTGCAGTTGCCTCCTGAAAAAGCACCTTTAGGACTCCCCACAATACTAGTTAGGTGCCATCAAACTGTTGTTGACTCTTATCATCTTCAAAAGAAAAAAGAAAGTGCAGTTGCCTCCTGAAAAAGCACCTTTAGGACTCCCCACAATACTAGTTAGGTGCCATCAAACTGTTGTTGACTCTTATCATCAAGAACTTTATGGATATATCCTTACTGCCAACCTGTGGAAGGTCAAAGTATCCAATCCATTTTGGTTTACCAGGTATGTTGTATGAATCCAGCCAGTGAGGCCCAAACCATAGAACATAACTGTTATTTCTTAGAGATATTTTGATTTGCCCCAGTCTCTTATTTTTTTTTTAATTAAATTTATACCCCGCCCTTCTCCTTGTTAGGACCCAGGGCGGCGCACAGGCATCTTAAAAACACAAAATACAATAAATGTCAATTAAAATATAATTAAATTCATTAACCCGTGCTAAAAAACCCAATATTAAAAACCCTACCAAATTACAAATTTCCTTAAAAAGTCAGAAACGGGGGGCTATCCTAGGCCGGCTTGTTGGAATAAGTACGTCTTAAGACATTGGCGGAAGAGGCGGAGGTCCAAGATTGTGCGAAGGTCGGGGGATAGGTCGTTCCATAGGGCCGGGCCCGCCACAGAGAAGGCCCTTCCTCTGGGTGTCGCCAACCGGCATTGCCCGGCCGACGGCACCCGAAGAAGACCCTCTCTGTGGGAGCGGATCGGGCGAAGGGATGTATGGGGCAGGAGGTGGTCTCGTATATAGCTAGGCCCCGAGCCATGGAGCGATTTAAAGATGGTCATCAATACCTTGAAGCGCACTCGAAAGGCCACAGGCAGCCAGTGCAGCTCGCGCAGGAGAGGTGTTACGTGGGTTTGCCTTGGGGCACCCATAATCACCCGCGCGGCCGCATTCTGTACTAACTGTAGCTTTCGAGTGCACCTCAAGGGAAGCCCCATGTAGAGAGCGTTACAGTAATCCAGCCGGGACGTCACAAGTGCTTGAATGACTGTGCGAAGGGCTCCCCGGTCCAGTAAGGGGCGCAACTGGCGTATCAGGCGTACCTGATAGAACGCCCCCCTGGCCACGGCTGCCACATGGTCCTCCATGGACAGCCGGGAATCCAGGAGGATGCCCAAGTTGCGCGCCCTCTCCACGGGGGCCAGTTGTTCGCCCCCAATGGCCAGAGTTGGACTTATCTGGCTGAACCGGGGTGACGGAAACCACAGCCACTCAGTCTTGGACGGGTTGAGCTTGAGTTTGTTACTACCCATCCAGATCCGTACGGCCTCCAGACACCGGGACAGCACCTCGACGGCATCGTTGGGGTGGTTTGGGGTGGATATGTACAACTGAGTGTCATCAGCGTACAGATGGTATTCCACCCCAAAACCACGGATGATCTCGCCCAGCGGCTTCATGTAGGTGTTGAACAGGAGTGGCGAGAGGACCGACCCCTGAGGAACCCCACATGTGAGGGGCCTCGGGGACGACCTCTGCCCTCCTGTCAATACCCATTGTGACCGACCAGAGAGGTAGGATGAGAACCACCGTAAAACGGTGCCTCTCAACCCCAACCCCCCCTATCGGTGCAATAAGATACCATGGTCGATGGTATCGAAAGCCGCTGAGAGATCTAATAGGACAAGGATAGAGGAACAGCCTCTATCCCGTGCCCTCCAGAGATCATCCACCAACGCGACCAATGCCGTCTCAGTGCTGTGCCCGGGCCGGAAGCCGGACTGGCGCGGGTCTAGATAATTATTTGGAATACTCAAGATCTCATGGACCAGAAACTCATAAAACATCTGTGGAAATTCTCTGAAGTGTTAGACCATTGGGTGAGGATAACAAATGAAGTTGTCAGGCTATTCCCAGTCCTTTGAGTGCAAGCAAATTGACCAACCCTGTTTCAAAGAGCTGCACTTGTTCTATTTGTCATGTCATTCTGTGAGGCTCTGGAAGGAAATCGATTTCTCTGATGCCCCTGCTTCACTTTTTGATACAGTCTCAGGGTAGGAGTAACCAGAAAGCAATTATAGGAATATAGCTAAGAGGAACTCTGTCAGCAAAAAAAAAAGAAAAAGGAAACAAGCATTATTCTATCTCATTTGTCAAATGGTAGTTAACAAGAAAGGAGGTGTCCCCTCCCTACAAGCGTCAGCATCAAAGAGACCAGCAGTTAGCCAGGAATCTTATTCAGAGCTCAGGTGAGAGGGGGGAGAGGGTTATTTTTTAGATATTTCAACTTTTGAAGATTTAAAGAATAAATAGCAGCAATTATTTGTGGCTATCTCAAGACTTAGACCTTCTTCCCTTTGGTAACATCCTCCTGCTTATAGATTCAGTAGGGTGGCAACTTCTAAAAGCAGACCTTAACTTTGGAAAGGAAAGCGAAGCTCGCTAGCCTAGATGGGAAGGACCTGTAGCCCTACAGATGGACTGAGGTAAATAGACAGTAGATAAATTAGGTTGTGTAAAGTACTCTGTTCTCCCTTGAGACATGATGTCTTAGTCCACAATGTTAAAATAATCTGATTCAAAGTAATGAACAAAGTTGTTCATTTATTTTTCTGCCTTGAATTTTGCTCTGGCATGTACAACGTTCAAATAGAGTCTCTTTTGAATGTCCAAGTAGAAGCTACATGACTGCCCAGAAATACCACTTGGAAAGGGAGTTTTACTTGGAAAGAAAATTTTGAGGCTATGTTGAAGTTTGCATGCAAAGTTGCACAAAGCCTTAAAACAAACTAATAACATGGAGAAAGAACAGCTGAACGAATGTGGCATAGCAGTCCCTGGAAATATAATACAGGATATTTGAGGGCATGATTGTCTTTATTATAACAATGATAAAACCTCATTTGACTTCTCTGGAAAGGAATTTGAACGCTAAGAATAGCAAACATGCAATACAGTATATAGCCTGCAAGACTCTTTTAGTCTCCTTAACAGATGATCTTTAGACCTATGTACCTATAGCAATCTATGAGGGCTCTAATGCACTCTGATATTTCCCAATGGTTTAAATGAGCAACTTGAAGGAAATAATATTTTCTTCTTGAAAATATGGATAAACCTACTATTTGAACTGAATGTGGTGGCTCAGTGGCTAAGACGTTGAGCTTGTCAATCAGAAAGATAGGCAGCTTGGCGGTTCAAATCCCTAGTGCCACATAACAGAGTGAGCTCCCATTATTTGTCCCAGCTTCTGCCAACCTTGCAATTCAAAGCACATAAAAAATGCAAGTAGAAAAGTAGGAACCACCTTTGGTGGGATAGTAACAGCGTTCCATGCACCTTTGGCGTTTAGTCATGCCGGCCACATGACCACGGAGACGTCTTCGGACAGGGCTGGCTCTTCAGCTTTGAAACTGAGATTAGCATCCTCTCCTAGAGTCAGGAACGACTAGCTCATATGTGCAAGGGGACCCTTTACCTTATTACATGAAAAAAAAATTACATAGACCAACAGAAGGCAGTACGTGATCGTTTTTATCCTTATTGGAACTTGTAATGCTTTGGTAGTCAGGTCTTATTTTATAGTTTCAAGCCTCATGTCAGGAATTGAACTCATGAGCCATTGCATGTTATATGACTATTACAATGTTATTAATTTTAGGAAGTATCTAGATCCTAACACTTAGCACTGCTGCAAGAAGGGATGTGTAACTATCAGAAATGTACACACACAATCTATATTGTTGAAGCTTTCAGAGTTGAAACATACAGATGTTATATTACATCATGCCTCCGTGTATATGAATATTATCTGTGAAAATTCTGACATTTGGACTTGGCGTGTTGGAGGAGAAGTGGGTTGGCTTTTCAATGTGCCCAGTTTCTTCCCTTAACTTTTTATAGTACAGATGTTGTGTTAATACAGAAACACAGTGAAACTGGAATTGCTCAATTAAATCAACCAAATCTGCATGATTTGGTCACAAGCCATTGTTTTTATTAGATGTTCTGGTTTAATTTTATTCATGAACTTAGGCATTGTATATAGTAACCAATGAAAAAATAGGGTTATCTTTAAACAAGACACCACACCAGAGCAAAAAAATCTAAAAGTTAACAGTAAAACGGTTAGCATTTTATGCAAATGTAGTTGCTGCAGCTTTAACTGGCCTTGCTAAGCATGTTGTATGACCTAGTCCAGGGGTGGGCAAACTTTGCAACTTTAAGTCTGAAGGACCTCAGCTCCCAGAATTCTCCAGCCAGCAAAGCTGGCTGGAGAAGTCTGGGAGCTGAAGTCCTTCAGACTTAAAGTTGCAAAGTTTGCCCACCCCTGACCTAGTCCTAGACCAATAATTATGTGTGTGTGCTTACAGGTTCACAATAACCTATAGATATGGTTTGTATATAATAAAAGTTAGGTATTACAGCTAACACAGATGTGACTTTATATATCACTTGAACAGTTTTTTTCAGGAGTTATTTTCAATTTCTGTTTGTTATATTTGATTAGCATACATAATAAAATCAGTAGAATGTATGCCAGTCTACAGCATGTAGCTGAAAGTGGTTGATCTCAGAACAGCTAAGCAAGATCAAACTTAGTTAATACTTGGATGGGTCAGTTGTAGGCTGTAGGCCAAAAAAAAAATCAAAACAGCTTCCTGGAAAAAAGCTGTGGCAAGTCACTTGTGATAGTTGTCCATGAAACAATCAGGAACTAAGCTCAATCCAAGGGAAATTGTGCACTATTATTTTTAACAGTCTATGAAAGGTAAATTGCTTGTTTGAATAGGTCCCAATCTGGGGCTTTGGGGAGATAGCTTTTTCACAATAAAAATAATGCTGCGAGAACAAGGCTAAATCAATTTTTCCTCTTTATAATTTAGCCACAGCTTGAAGAAAGCTACTTCAGGGGGAAATATGCTATGCAAATTATATGTTTAAATAAACAGGCTGCAAATGTTTGTTAAAAATTAATAAAGAAAAGCAGATATCAAAATATATACAATCTCATTGTATGGCATTCTAGGATGTGAAATTCATAAAAACTAGAAGAAATAGGAATGAGAATAGTCTGTGCAGAAACCACATAGAACATAGGTCAACTTCTAGTTCAATACCTAACTGAAGTGTTAGAAACTCCTGCAGTTCAGTGAAGTCAATACTGAACTGCAACGAACAAAAAGAAATTGCAGAATGGGACTTCTGATATATTCAGAATAAAATCAGCATCCTTCCTCAAAGCTCTTGATTGAAAAAATAAATGAACAGGTGGTACAAAGCCATTTGCAGATCCCAAAAAATTGCTGCTAAGATCGATTGAAATAGAATTTAAGGACAATTATTTCTATCCACCAATGATATTTTATTATTTCTTCCATCTAAGAAGATCAGGATATAATTGTGAGACTATCCTATTTTATTGTAATAGCCACCCACTGGTAACGTTAATGATTGGTTTTATGCACACCAGGGTGGGTTGCTGCCAGTTTTACTACCAGTTCGCAACACGCGGGCACTGTTCAATGAAAATTGTTCTTTGCGCATGCACAGAACAATTAAAGTGAATTATGCACACGCAGTCACTAAAAACCAAGATGGCGGTGGCCCAGCAGCGGTAAGGGGACCAGTTTGGATGCGTGGCAGGCCTGGGTCACTGCTAGTCCTGCAACCCAGGCCTGAATTCCACTACCAATTCTGCTGAACCGGGCCAAATCAGGAGCAACCAACCTCTGATGCACACTAAACCCAGTTTACCTATGGTTTATAGGAGAAGTAAGAGTTGACTGAATTTGCTCAATACCCAAACAAACCACATTATAATGGAAAAATATGTGAACCCAATGCACTAAAGTCACCAACTGAGTCCTCTTTTATTCAACCCAGCCTTATACAGAAGACTCTCTGCACTCGTCGACCATAGAGTGTTTGCTTTGATGGAGATACTGAGCTTTAAATCTCTCTTGGCCTTTATTGTCTTGAAATGTCATGTTCGTGTCACCAAGTCAAAGGTGTCAAGCCAAAATTAAAATTTTCACTTTTAAGATGACCTTTCCAACAAATGTGTTCCTAACTGCACTTCTTTTTACTAGGAAATGTCAGAGCTTTCAATTTCTATGATTTGCCAGCTGGATTTCTGTTTAAAGTTTTCTTCTGGGAAGGGTTGCAATAATATACTTTCATTACTGTGTATAAAATATCCTTCTTGGAAGAGAAATAGAAATGGTGGGCTATTAAGTCGCCCACTGGCACTGACACAGCAGTTACAGCATCTGAACCAATTCTTGACAGGTGCTATTGCTAAAATATACAAGCCCACAACGATGGAAGAGCAAGATGCTTAGAAAAATTTCAGGCACCTGTGCAGCCTGCCTCCCCTCTGAAGGCTCTCTACAGCCTCAGGAGGGCAGCATCGGCTATAAAGCAACAACCATGAAACAGGTGTGGGAGTTGTGTTTTGGAAGCTCTGCTGCCACATGTTCCTGGCTCTTAATGTTTTAACCATTTAGTGGTGTTGGACTCTTGAGAACTTTATAGGCAAGTGCTCTCTATGCTACCTTGTCAAACGCAGCTTCTTTCAATTGTTGGATGTTCAACATGTATGTATTTGCATTTGTAACATTTATAGGTATAAGTGTTATATCAGAGATATAAACTTCTATTGTCCAATTCAATGCTTTTGTAGCTCTTTTGAGTCTGGGTCAATCTAATTTTAAGAAATTTTAAGAAAAAACTCGTTATATCCCAATCTACTATTTTTTGACTGGATCAGAATTCCCATCTGCTACCTATTTATCTTCTAGTAACCAAACAATAATTCAGTTCACACATAAATCCGTGGATTGTGGAGATTGGTTCACCTGTCACAGAGTGAAAAATGTGCAGATTGTATATATTTGTACAAGTTGTATGTTTTGTATTGTATGTGAGCCAGATGAAGTTTTGCCAGTTGAGATTCTGCATATCATTGTAACATCGATAAGAATCTGTGTCATCATGAAAATCCATTGGTTCGTTGTTTTTGATTACATGATTTACTGCAGATGCTGCCAAATGCCTTTTGCGTCCTACAACAAACACGACACTAAATCTGAGTTCTTTGTGATATAGTTTTACTTCTCTAAATATATATTATCCAGAACTCCTGGTTTCTTTCCAGATCTATGAAACTGAATTCTGCTACTTCACCGACGTTGCCTCAAAAAAGTAATTGGTGAAGCATAGTACTAATCCTGTTCTTTTTGTTTTATTTTTGAAAGCAGTAGCTATGACTTTGACTATGATTACTACAGAGATGACTTCTATGACAGGTGAGCAAATAAGAGAAGAACAGGGCTGTCACATTGATTGCTTTTTACTTTTATTTCAAATAGAATGAACATAGAATGAACCTCTGCAAAGCAAATTTGGATGGCTTATATTTTCTACCCTGCTGTGGTTTTATTTGAATGCTTGCTTTACTTTTCTAAATATGTTGCTCTTGGCTCTATGGATGTAAAGATTTCTTTAAACGATGGGAAACTTGGATACAGGTAGTCCTTGATTTACGACCAGTCTCTTACTGACATTCTAAGTTACGACATGCTTCCCTGTGAATACTTAATGACCTGGTTCCAAAGTTCTGACAACTGGAACCACCCCCAACCCCCGCAGTCATATGATTGCATGTTGGGTGCTTGGCAACTATCCCACATTTATGGCCATTTGCAGCATCCCATAGTCATGTGACTGTATTTTATGAAAACTGGCATTTTATTCTGGTTTTTGGCAAAACTGTCCTATAGCCAGTTTGGTCTAGCGCAGCGGTTCCCAAACTTGGCAACTTTAAGACTTGTGGACTTCAACTCCCAGAAATCTTGACCTATTTGTGAAAATAATAAAGGTGCGGTGCAAATAAATAAAAATAGCAAACCATTGGTTCACTTAATGCCATAGTTATCATTTGACGATTGCTGCAAGAAAGGTATAAAATTGGGTCAATCACATGGGTGACCCGATTCACAACCATTGAGACTTACAAACCATGATTGGCAGGCTCTATTACAGTTGTAAGCCGAGGACTACCTGTAATTGTTCAAAACTAAAAGTGAAAATATAAACTTCAAAACCTTCATTTTTAAAAAATAAAGCTTTAAAGCACCCTGTGCAGAAGTAAGTTCCAGTGAGTTTAATATGATTTACTTACAGTCCCATAATAGAATATCCTTGATCTTGTTAATTAATTTAGGGTTCTGAAATGTTAAAATACTAACTGCAAATTTATACAATTCTGATACAATTTTGTCAAAATTTAAATTAAGTTATACAATATAAAAATATAACTGTTAGAGAAAGTTAAATTAGTGAGACATAACACACATATATTTTTGGGTATTTTGGCTTATTTCGATGCCAGGGCACTTCCAAACATTTTTTTTCAGTTTGAAAAGATAACAGCATGGTTGTGATAAACTTAACTAGCTCTTGGTTTAGAATCTGTGACAGAAATATAATGGCCCTCTGTGTGTTTTCATAGTAAAGATTCCATTCCTCTAACAAATTAGCAGACAGACGTCCAAAGATTGAAATGAAATGATCAAAACACATGCCTTGAATTTCTGCACTATGGTATTAAAGAAACATCTTACAGGTTTTCTGTTAAGGAAACTGCCCTTCTATGGTGCTAACATTCTATGGATGTCCATGAGGAATCCTTGACTTCTTCATTTACTTTCCACTGGTTGTTTGCATTTCCCCAAAACAACCTGCCCTATAAGAAATGCTATAGGACAGGGGTCTCCAACCTTTGCAACTTTAAGTCTGAAGGACTTCAGCTCCCAGAATTCTCCAGCCAGCAAAGCTGGGAGCTGAAGTCCTTCAGACTTAAAGTTGCAAAGGTTGGAGACCCCTGCTATAGGAGACTTTCTCCACAGGGTTTCAGCCAACTATGCTATCTGCCAGAGGACTTCATGACTGAGGTTATTAGAGCAGCAAAACCCCAGAAGGGTTACCAAAAAAATCTTTTTGCTGTCATGAAGGAGATGTCCATCGTTTTGCAGCCCATATATAGCAGGCTTGTCATTTTACCACCGTCACTTGACTAGCCACCCAATAGCCCCATTCTTTTTTTTTTATATTGAAAAAGTTTTATTGGTTTTACATTTTTTCTATAGGGTGGGGTAAGGGATACAAAGAAATTTTGAGAGCATTCACGTCAAAGTCGTCGGCCCTACCGGGACATCAAAATAAATCGTTAACAAAAAACATTTTTCATAACCCTACAAAGTAAAAGCAAGTACATAATTCTAAGTTCTCAGTCTATGCTGTCAGTCATTTACAAAAATCCAGATACACATAATATGCAATATTACTCAAAAAATCAAAGCAAAGTTATTTTTTAGATCTAAGTCTCTTGGCAATTGTATCTTCAACCTCTTCCCCCAGGCCCCCAGCGGGCGGGGGCGGGGCCCCCCCTGCCCCCCCCTGGATCTTCCCCCAGGACAGAGGAATATTCAAGTAAATGAGGGCAGATACGATATTGTTGCCATTACAGAAACTTGGTGGGATGAAACCCACAAATGGAACATACAGCTAGAAGGATTTAAATTATTTAAAAGAAATAGACCAAATAAAAGAGGAGGTGGAGTTGCACTATATATAAGAAATAATTACATCTCTACAGAAATAGAGCACAACAATGATGAGAACTATCTTGAATGTATTTGGGTCAATATTAAAGGTTGGGGGGGGGATGATATTGTCATAGGTCTATACTACAGGCCACCCAACCAAGCAGAGGAAGTGGATGTACTTTTTGCTAACCAGCTAACTAAGGTATGTAGGAAGCACACTGCAATAGTAATGGGAGATTTTAACTACCCTGACATCAATTGGGAAACAAACTCTGCACCAAGTGGAAGATCCAACAGGTTCCTAACAAATCTAGCAGACAACTTTGTTTCCCAAAAGGTAGAGAAGGGAACAAGGGGATCAGCAATATTGGACTTAATTCTCACTAACAGAGAGGAAATGATAGAAGGTGTAGAAGCTACAGGAACTTTGGGGGCAAGCGATCATGAAATACTGGAATTCAACATTATGCAAACAAAAGTAGTTGAACAAAGTCAAACTAGAGTCTTAGACTTCAAGAGAGCTAATTTCAATAAACTCAGAGAGAGCTTGGGAAGGATTCCATGGATGAGAATCCTCAAGGGGAAAACAACTCAAGAAGCTTGGGAAATTTTGAAAAATGAGATTATAAAAGCCCAGTCCAGCGCAATACCAATGAAGAAGAAAAATAACAGTTCCCAAAAGAAGCCAGCATGGCTGCATAAAGAACTCTCTGACAAATTGAAAGACAAAAAGGATAAATATAAAAAGTGGAAAAAGGGGGACATAACCAAGGCAAAATATCAGCAAATAGCCCGAGCCTGTAAAGATGAAGTGAGGAAAGCTAAGGCTCACAATGAAGAAAGGCTTGCCAAAAAAGTAAAAAATAACAAAAAAAGCTTCTTCCAACATGTTAAAAATAAGAAAAAAGTTAAGGAAACAATTGGTCCACTGCTGGGAGAAAATGGCAAGAAGATGATAAGCAACAGGGAGAAAGCAGAACTATTTAACTCTTTTTTTGCATCTGTCTTTACACAAAGGGATAAAACAGTCCAATCAATCAAAAACAGCACCACAAATATCAGATTAGGAACACAAGTTGAAATAGGGAAGAAAATGGTAAGTGAGCACCTGTCTGCCCTGGACGAGTTCAAATCACCAGGACCGGATGGATTACACCCCAGGATTCTGAAGGAACTGGCAGACGAGATCTCAGAACCACTGAACTATATCTTTCAGAGATCCTGGAGCACCGGGGAACTGCCAGAAGACTGGAAAAGAGCAGATGTGGTTCCCATCTTCAAAAAAGGAAAAAAAACAGATCCAGGAAACTATAGACCCATCAGCCTGACCTCAATACCAGGAAAGATTCTGGAAAAGATAATTAAACAACAAATAAGTGAACACCTAGAAGCAAACAAAGTAATAGCCAAAAGCCAACATGGGTTTGTCAAAAACAGATCATGCCAGACGAATCTAATTGCATTCTTTGACAAAGTAACAAAATCAGTGGACCAGAGGAATGCTGTTGATATAATTTACCTGGACTTCAGTAAGGCATTTGATAAAGTAGACCATAACCTACTATTAGATAAAGTAGAAAATTGTGGGTTAGACAGCAGCACCACCAAATGGATTCGTAACTGGCTGACCAACCGCACTCAACGTGTAGTCCTCAATGGAACTGCATCTACATGGAAGGAAGTATGCAGTGGAGTCCCCCAAGGCTCTGTTTTAGGCCCAGTACTCTTTAACATCTTCATCAACGATTTGGATGAGGGGATAAATGGGGAACTCATCAAATTCGCAGACGACACCAAGCTGGCAGGAATAGCCAACACTCCAGAAGATAGGCTTAAGATACAGAAGGATCTAGACAAACTTGAACATTGGGCACTGTCTAATAAAATGAAATTCAATTGTGAAAAAAGTAAGGTCCTACATATAGGCAAGAAAAACCAAATGCACAAGTACAGTATAGGTGGTACCTTGCTCAATAGTAGCAACTGTGAGAGGGATCTCGGAATCCTAGTGGACAACCATTTAAATATGAGCCAGCAGTGTGCAGCAGCTGCCAAAAAAGCCAACACAGTTCTAGGCTGCATCAACAGAGGGATAGAATCTAGATCGCGTGAAGTGTTAATGCCACTGTATAGTGCCTTGGTAAGGCCACACTTGGAATACTGCATACAGTTTTGGTCGCCACGATGTAGAAAAGACGTGGAGACTCTGGAAAGAGTGCAAAGAAGAGCAACCAAGATGATTAGAGGACTGGAGACTAAGACATATGAAGAACGGCTGCAGGAGCTGGGTATGTCTAGTTTGATGAAGAGAAGGACCAGGGGAGACACGATAGCAGTGTTCCGATATCTCAGAGGGTGCCACAAAGAAGAGGGAGTCAAACTTTTCTCCAAGGCACCTGGGGGCAGGACAAGGAGCAATGGGTGGAAACTAACCAAGGAGAGAAGCAACTTAGAACTAAGGAGAAATTTCCTGACAGTTAGAACAATTAACCTCTGGAACAGCTTGCCTCCAGCAGTTGTGAATGCCCCAACCCTGGAAGTCTTTAAAAAGATGTTAGACAGCCATTTGTCTGAAATGGTATAAGGTTCCTGCCCATGCAGGGGGTTGGACTAGAAGACCTACAAGGTCCCTTCCAACTCTGCTATTGTATTGTATTGTATTGTATTGAATGTTTTTTAAGAAAGGCTTCCGCCTCGGCAACTGTTTTAATCCTCACTCTTCCTCCTTCCCAGAACACCAGCATCCCTTCGGGGGTCACCCACTTGAACCAGATTTCATGATCAAACAATTTTTTAGACAAGAAGGAAAATTTCCTTCTTGCTTCTCTAATCTTTCTTGGGATCTGCTTCAAGATAGCAACCTCCTTTTGTTGGTAAATTAACGGACTTCCTCTCTGCACTTTCAGGATTTCCTCTCTGGTTGACCTTCTAACAAATTTAACATGTATCTCTCTGGGTACTTCATTTATCCTGGCATATGCTGAGTTTATTCTGTAGGCTAGGTCAATGTCCCCCCTGATCTCATCCTTAGGTTTATGTAAATAGTCTGCTATAATTGTGCTCATGAGATCAGGGAGGAATTCACCAGATTCCTCAGAAACGTTCTGAAACCTCAAAAAATATGTCATCCTTTCCATGTCAATCCTAGACACATGCCCATTTATTTCCACAACCTCATTAGTAACATTTTTAATCTCTCCCTTAGCCCCCGCCAGCCCCCCTTCCAGTTCTTCATTCTTCTGTGTGTTTTCCAGCACTTGTTTCCTTGTGTCCAGTAGCTCCTTCTTAAAGCTGATGTTTTCTGCCCTCTGGGCCTTGATTTCTTGTACCAAAGTTTGTATAACCAATTCAAGAGAAGCCATACTTAGTTCTAAGCTTGCCAGTGCTGATTCTTGTGCCATGATTAGCTGTTAAAATCAGTGCCACTAAAATGGTGATTTTTGGGTGGGGCTGTAGAGGCGAGTCAGGAGCCAAAATTTCAATCAGGGTTGTAAAGTTCAAAAACCAAGAGAGAGACAATTTTCCAGCTCAATAAGTATAATAACGAAGGTATTCCAGAAAAGAAATCACGAATCCAAAAAAAAATTTTTCTTCATTAATAACCAGAGGGAGTCCAAATCGCAAAGAGACGCTGGGAATTTTCCATAAGTAAAATAGTCAGACAGGGACAAAGAGAAGCCATCTTCCACCGCCCAAGCTCAGAGCCCGAAGGAGAGAGTGGTATAAGAAATTGTTTCAGCCAGACCTAGAAACTCTGTTGCAAGACAAACCACAGATCACTTTCCCTTGTTGCAAACACTCCAGATTAAAGATATCCGCTTCCTCGCAGCGAGGAGCCATTTTCAAGTGCCGCTTTAAATCCGAGGGGGGTTTTTACAAACAAACACCCCCCTCCAAGTCCTTTCAGCCAGGCTGACAGCAGAAAAAAAGTTTTAAGTCACTCACTCTCCCCCTTGTAGCCGAAGCCCCGGGAAACCTTCCGACTCAGCCGATCAGCTCTCTCCATGTTCACAAATGGTGCCGTCTGCCTTAGGCGAAGGGAAAACCCCCCGCAGCATGTCCTCTTCCGCCTAAGCCGAAGACAAGGGTCGCATCCCCACTGCCGTGGGGGGGAGCTTCCCAGGCAAGCCGGCTTTACGGGAGACCCCCAATCGGGGCATCTCGCCCCCGCGGGGGGGCAGGAAAAGCAACAAAACGGCGAGCGAGCGCTAGGCTCGCCCGTCGCCGCTGGAGCCGGAACCGGAAGCCCCAATAGCCCCATTCTAAAAGCATCAGTGTTTATTTGGTTCTCTTGCACTGCTGTTTGCAGGTAGCAATACAGACAGTTCTCTTGTTGTGTAGAGAATTGAATTCACTGAATAAACCCAGAGGCTATCTTGTTTCTTCCTTTCCATTCCTAAGAAAAACCAAGCTGTCTGAGCATGTGTACAATATAGTTTCTCTCCAAAAGATTAACATTTTTTAAATCAAAGTAGAAGTGCCTAGTTGGCCGTAAAACAGGGGTTTCAGCAGCCATGAGGTATATAAAAAGAACTTTATTTTAACTTTTTTTAAATGCAACTATAGAGGAGGTTCTTTTTTTACATGAACGAAAAGCAAACTTTTGAACTAGTAGCAGATGGAGAATAGAGGTGGAACTACAAAATTCCCCAGAGGTTACTAAATCAATCTTTGTTGAATCGGAGAAGAGCACTTGGTGCATTTAAAGTGCAGTTTCAAAGTCCAGATCTATATGTTTTTATTACGGTCTGCTTCCAGGTGTTTGCTCTCTACCAAAGTGAGACATGTTTTTCAATAGGTCTTTCACTTCTCATCCCCTCAACCTCTTTAGCTCTGTTAAAAGACCTTGGTAATTAGGGGCTGGCTGAGAAGGATCCAGACGCAATTGCTTAAGCAGTGGTATTTTTTCTTGTCTGAAGTGTAATTTAGTATAAATATTATTGGCTGCATCTTAGGAAAAAGTTTTGCGTCCTGTTTTAAGGAATGAGTAGGCCCCAAGTGGCTGGGGAGGGGGGAGAGATGCTAAGATAGGACAGCAAAATTGCCTTGGATGATCTGTTCTAATATCCCAGAGATTTGCCTAAGGAATTCTCAAATATGAGACATTGAAGTATTTAAAAAAATGAATTAACGGCAACAATCTTGCTGCTAAAGCAACCTATTAAATAACTTCTCTGAGAGTTGTCAGCATTAACTTGCAGGATAATGGTTGAACAATACGTCTCCTCAGTAGTTTAATGATCAACTGTAATCTCTGATGGGCTTTATTGCCCAGGCAAGGACAGATGGCTGGAATGGATGAAGTCTTAGCTCCCTCTAGAGGGCATCTATGGTTTTCATCTCTTGATCAGAAATATTTGCTCATGTATCTGGCTGAAATCGCTACCGGAAAGCATTTCTTCTGCTTCTGTATAGACTCTTTGAGTATCGAGGAAGAGTCTCTCCCATACCCAGGATGGTTCCCGTGAAGCGGCCACGAGTCACCATCCCTTTAGTACGACGTGTCAAAGCAACTATCCCGGTCAAGCTCTTTGCCAGATCTGCTGCTCTTGTGAACAGCTCCGCCAAATTAAAATGTAAGTTTCATGCTACTGTGCAGAAGTAATGTTTATAATGGTTTCCGACTTGCCTTTGAAATAAAATTCACAAGGGCAGATACATGTGGCAAACGTAACACACTCACTTCGTGAATGCACGTGCCTTCCGTGCAAGTACGCAGTCTTACACGTATGAGTTTTGTTCGTATGTGGGGCTTGCATGCAGGTGTGTAGCTTTAAAAATCTATCTAAATAGGATGGCATAGAGCCAGGACAGGTGGACGGGCCCGGGCCCACCTGCAGGTTGTCACTACCAGTTCGCCCAAACCACTCCGAACTGGCTGAATACCACCTCTGATTACAGGACATCTTCAAAAGAGCTTCACTTACTGGTTTATCTAACTAGATAGGTTCATAGCAGGAGAAGCAGTCTTTTTGTTAGAACTGCAAAGGTGGAAATGCCCACTTATGCTAGTATTTTTCAACTTTGACAACTTTGAGAAATGTGGACATCAACTTCCAGAACTCCCAAGTCAGCATGTTAAAGTCAACACATCTTGAAGATGCCAGGGTTGAGAAACATTGATTTAAAACATTACCAGAACTTTGCAATGCTCCTGGGAGTCAGATAGTAAGTAGTGGTAGAGTTAAGTTGATTCACTTCCTGGTTGTCCATTAACTACATGACTAAAATGTTTTTGGTGCCATCTTCCAGACAAAGACCCAACTGAAATGGGTCCAAATAGTAAGTTTCACCCATTCATTTAAAGCTGTGAGGACAGCACTTTCTTAATCACCTTACCTACAAATGGAAGATTTGAGAGTGGCTCATAATTAAGAGACCTTCCAGGCCAAAGAAAGGCTTTTTTTTTTTTAGAAAAAGATCTTAGAACTGTTTCTTTAAGCTGGCTGGAATATATTTCATACTCAAGATATACATTATCTCCCCTAACCATGGAGTCCATGGCAACCTGGTTATTTGATCAGGATAGGCAAACGTAGAATGAGCTCATAATGATCTCTCCACGCCTATGAATTAAAATGAATCTATATAAAGAGGAGAATGGTTGCTTTTTTATTTATTGATATCATACTTTTCTGCCCTCAAGGAAATAGTTGTAAAAATACAAGCAAAATATATTATAAACAATGATAATAAGAAATAAATGGAACATTAAAAATAAACACATACTCATCACAGAAGAAAAGGAAAAAAATACATCAAGCCAAGTACTTGGTGAAAGAGAAAATATTTGAAACACATAGTAGAATGAGCCAGTTTGGTCTCCATAGCAAGACAGTTCAGCTAATGTTCTGTCAGTGCTTTTTACCACAAAAACTGTCTGCCAATGAGATACAATTGTTTGGTAACTACAGCCAGAAACATCTGAATTCAAACTGTCACTGAATAACAAAAGACTAAATGGCTGGAGGAAAGAATACATGCCCTTGATTGAGCTTTTTACCAAAAAAAAGGTGACGTTCAAATTATCATCTCTGTTCTATTATTGAATTAATCCTTCATCTAATAAACTTCTTTTGAACTGTGTTGCATCATCCATGCACCAGATTTTTCGTAAATAAAAATAGGAAAACACTACTTTCCTTCAAAAGCAAAACATTCCAGTGAAAACAGTATACTCAGCTTTGCCAACATGGAAGACTGAGTGAAAATTATATTGAAATTAAAGGCTGGGAAGTAAATGTCAGTCTGGATGCAATCTGAGGGAGTCATTCACCTTACAGCAAGAGGTAACTTATGCAGGCATTTGCCCAAAATAGCTGATCTGGACACAAGAAGGAAGTAGCAGTGCAATCGGGAAGTACAGTTTTGCAAAAAAGAAATAGTTAAAAATAAACCAAAAAGGCAAAAAGGGAGGGTGTGGAGTTTAAGACAGTCTGTCCAACAGCTCAGAATCCACTTGACAGGATGGCACAAAAATAAGGAAACAATGTAATGGAGAATTCTAAATAAAGGAGTAGCTACTTGGCCCATTCAACGTGACGCATATATTTGTGTTTGTTTACCTGTAAGGATCATTTTGTCAACTTCTAAATAGTTATGTAAACTATAAATTAAGGGGGATTCTTTGTACAAAGTTCAAGGAATGAGGTGAAAGATTCCTCTTTTCTTTTATTGGCTCAGAGCTGCAAATTTTGTACCTCACCAAAGTTGGGAGAGTGTGGCAGGAGGCCGTTCTAAGCATTAATAAAGGAATTCTTTGATACCTACAATATCACCCTCTTGCCAGAGTCAATATAGCACAGGGCTTCCAAACCCTTAAGTAGCTGTGCACTAGCATTTAGGATTTGGTAGTTTGTTCCCATTGATGGTGCACTCTGATGGGAGAAATGGTACCTGCCAAAATTCTCCTGTCTTCTCCTCAGCTATGAAAGGCAAACGAGACCCTGTCCTATACTGAACCCAATAAGCCCTTATTGTGACGGACGCCAAGCAGGACCTGCAACTTAAAAGGTAGATGTGAAGTATAATTAAATCTCTGCTCAAGCAAATTGCTCATTCGTACCAGACAAAAGAATAAGGCTTTCTTCTAACTTTTGTCTCCCAAGTGAAATGCAGTGAACTGCAGACAATTAAAACTGAGCTGACGCAGATCAAATCCAACATTGATGCTCTCTTGGGCAGATTGGAGCAGATTGCTGAACAACAGAAAGCACCCACAGGTCAGTTGGCTGATTGCAAATGTCTCCTCAATAACACCAAGACACAGTAGGAGTTCAAGTGCAGAAAGTCAGCACCAGGTTCCTAGTACTGGCTGACCTTCCTTTGTTCAGGACAAAGGACCTTTGGTAGTTTTTGCAATTACAGTCCAGCTCTCTGGTGCCCTTGTTCCATTCCTAGGAGCTAGTACAGGGTTGTTTTTTTTGTCCATCCTCAACTACAGCACCTCCAGCCAGCAAGAGCCAAAGTGGATGATGACTAATGGTGTTATAATCCAATCTGTCTGTAGGCACCATATTGGGTAAAACTGCATCAGTGTTATTAAATATAAGTGAAGTTTCTAGGCAATCTAAAGTATGGACATATTTCACTGGCATCTATATTATAAAGATCGTAATAGCCCTTGGAAACCTGTGGTTTCAAAAAACTATCAGGCTTCCCATCTGAATATAAAAGTATTCTGAGGTTCTCCTGCTGATTTTTTGTCCTTGAGAATATATTTTCATTGGTTAGCTGTGCTAGTAAAGGATGCAGAGGCTGATAGGAATCTGTAGCTCGGCAGATTACATAGTCCAAGACCTCTGAAGGACACCATTTCCTTATTCATAGGCTGCAGTCCTCCAGAGATTGGATTCCAATTTCCATCAATCTTAATCAGATGAAGGGAGCCACAATCTAGTTGTATCTGGAAGCCTAACAGGCTTTCCATCCTTGCTCTATTTCACATATCTAAATGACAGCAAGCCACCTTGATATTTTATTTCTGCCTGTTCCCTTCTATATGCAATAGTAGATTTAACAAAAGAAAGAAAGAAAAAAACAGAATAGAAACATTCTAAGTGTTTTTCATTTCTTCATCCAGCCCAAACCCCCGATTGTTTGTTTGTATTGCTTCTAAACCATGCCCAGTTTTAATTCATGGATTGCATTCACCAAGGTTAACCTGGGTTTTTTTTCCAGTTAACCCATTTTCTGTTTTTGCATAATGTATTAAACCATAGGGCGTTTTACCAGGTTCGCCTGGTACGCCAATTGCGCCCCCTATTGGATCGGGACGCCCTTCGCACAGTCACTCATGCCCTCGTGACATCCCGACTGGACTACTGTAACTCTCTCTACATGGGGCTCCCCTTGAGGTGCACCCGGAGGCTTCAGTTAGTTCAGAATGCAGCCGCGCGAGCAATTATGGGGACCACCAGGTTTACCCACGTTACACCGCTCTTGCGCGAGCTGCACTGGCTACCTGACGTCTTCCGGGTGCGCTTCAAGGTGTTAATTATCATCTTCAAAGCGCTCCATGGCTCGGGACCTAGCTATCTGCGAGATCGGATCCTGCCCCATACATCCTCACGACCGATTCGCTCCCACAGAGAGGGACTTCTCCGGGTGCCGTCCACTAGACTTTGTCAGCGGGCGACGCCCAGGGGAAGGGCTCTCTCTGTGGCGGGCCCGGCCCTCTGGAACGACCTTCCCCCTGATATCAGAACGACCACTGACCTCCGCTCCTTCCGTACGAAATTGAAGACCTATTTCTTTCGACTGGCCGGCCTTGAATAATTCTCTCTGTCTATTGATTCCAAATGTATTTTAATGGGTTCTTAATCAGTTTTAGCACGGGTAACACTGTTTAATTATGTTTTAAGTATGTATTTTGTATTTATTCTATATTGTTTTTAGTTTCTCCTGTGCACCGCCCCGGGTCCCTGTGGGGAGAGGGTGCGGTTAATAAATCCGAATTTGATTTGATTTGATAAACTAATCCATATGGCCTGGGTTCACAAAAAAATATTAAGTAACAATGAAACTAACTAGATTTGTTAATAATGTTAACCAAGTCATGTAAACAAAGCCAAGAATTATTTGTGAAACTGCTTTTCTCTAAGCCTGGGCCCTATAATCTCAGGTTATAGTTTGCAATAAGCACCTATTAAATGTTAAAAGGGAAAGAAATGAAGTGGTATTTCTCCGGGCAACCTTGGGAAGATGTCAGGAACATAGGCTCTGTTAGGACTCATTGCAGACATTTCCCCAGGAGATATTCCATTCATTTTTTTTCTTTTCTGATAAGATGTTCCTAGCATTTGAGTCCAGGTGCCATTTTAATTTTTCATGATACTCCCAATGTGGCAACATACAGGGACAGTTGGTGAAACTCAATTCGTTTCCAGTTTGGATTCTTGATTATTTAGATATGCTGAGATAAGCCAAATAAAGGCTGCCAACGAAACAGGGTCCTCAAATCACATCAGTATTTTAAAATTTGGCTTTTTTGCAGAAGTTAGAAAAAAGGCAGATGGAAACAAAAGTGAAATTTCTCAGGAAGACACAGCATCAGAAGCGGACGTGAACACGGAAGAGCCATTAAATGGGGAAGATGAAGAGGAGGAGGAGGAGGAGGAGGAGGAGGAGGAGGAGGAGGAGGAGGAGGAAGGCCTTGTGCAGGATGATTGTGACGATGAATTGGTAAGATGTAGCAGGAAACCATAAGTTTCACACCCACGTGACATACTTTGGATTTACACGGTTATACCAATTCTCAGTCTTCAAGGGAAAGTAATATTTTTCCCATTGCCATTAAGAGATAAAATTATTTCTTAGCATTATAATGAATTACAGACAGGTCACAGATCATATCCTTTCCTTTTCATTTGAGGAAAGAAAGTAATGTGTTTATTGATGCTAAAGAATGAGATTTTATCTTTCAAATTTGCATCATCAGTGAACTGACTCAAAGATGCTTTTTCAAAAGGCAACTAGGTTTTCTTTGTTTTTTTCTTGAAGACATTTTACTTCTCATCAAAAAAACGTATTCAGTTCTTCAGGGAAAAATAAAGAAAATCCAGCTATCTTTTGGGGGGTGGGGGAAAAGGACCTTTGGGATAACCATGACCTGGATGACTGAGAATCTCTGTAGATATCAATGAACTGAGGCTTTGTGATGTCAGTCCTTAGCTAATACCAGAGAATTTACTTTCAGATATGCTATTGACTGAATATAGGAATGAGATTACAGTCCTCCCAACAAATTCAAAACATAAATATTTAAATAAATGAATGCATGGTTACCTAGTTCAGGTTGATGTGAAGTTAAAGAGAGCAGGGTCCTTCAAACTGCCAAATTACAGATCAAACCGATCAATAAAAATTAATAAACAGGCACAGAAGCTGCCTGTTTTCCCTATTACAGTAGAAAATTTCTATCCAAACTCTGGTAATTCTTCCTATCCAAAATAGAAACATTATAGAAAAACTTTGCCCTTTTTATCCGTTGTGCATTGATACATTTCCTGATCTTTATTGATGCTTAAGTGATCGATCTAATTCCTCTATCCTGGTCCTGTTAGATCTCTCAGCGGCTTTCGATACCATCGACCATGGTATCCTATTGCGCTGGTTGGAGGGGTTAGGGTTGGGGGGTACCGTCTTGCGGTGGTTCTCCTCCTACCTCTCCGACCGGTCGCAATTTGTGTTGGCAGGGGGGCAGAGGTCGACATCAAGGCACCTCACATGTTGGGTGCCACAGGGGTCGGTCCTCTCGCCCCTCCTGTTCAACATTTATATGAAGATCATCTGTGGTTTTGGGGTAGAATTCCACCAGTACGCTGATGACACCCAGCTGTACATTTCTACGCCAAACCACCCCAACTATGCCGTCGAAGTGATGTCCTGGTGCCTGGAGGCCGTGCGAGTCTGGAGAAACAGGCTTTGACTCAACCCGTCCAAGACCGAGTGGCTGTGGCTTCCAGCGTCGCGATATAGCCAGCTGGTACCATCGCTGGCCATTGGGGGTGAATTATTAGCCCCCACAGAGAGGGCGCGCAATTTGGGTGTCCTCCTGGACTCCCGGCTGTCATTAGACAATCATTTGACAGCTGTGGCCAGGGGGGCTTTTTATCAGGTTCGCTTGATTCGCCAATTGCGCCCCTTTCTGGATCGTGACGCTCTACGCACGATCACTCAAGCCCTCGTCACTTCCCACCTGGACTATTGCAACACTCTCTACATGGGGCTCCCCTTGAGGTGCACTCGGAGGCTCCAGTTGGTGCAGAATGCGGCCGCCCGAGGGATTCTGGGAGCCTCAAGATGCTCCTACGTGACACCTCTCCTGCACGAGCTGCACTGGCTGCCTGTGGCTTTCCGGATGCGCTTCAAGGTGTTGGTAACCACCTTTAAAGCGCTCCATGGCATGGGGCCTGGTTACTTGCAGGACCGCATCCTGCTACCGAATACATCCCACCGACCAGTCTGCTCCCACAGAGCTGGCCTCTTCAGGGTACCATTGGCCAAACAATGTCGGCTGGCGACCCCCAGGGGGAGAGCCTTCTCTGTAGCAGCTCCTGCCCTCTGGAACGATCTGCCCCCCGACCTTCGTACGATCACCGACCTGCGCCTCTTCCGTCGGGCCCTGAAAGCGTACCTATTTCATGCGGCCGGCCTGGTGTAGTTTTCTTTTAATCGATTGTAATTTTTTAATTGATTTTAGTTGATTTTATTAACTGTTGTTATATGGTTATCTGGTTTTTAGAACAGGCCCTTAAATTTAATTAGTTTTTAATGTATTTTAATGTATTTTTGTATCGGATGTTTTACTGTTTTATTATGCCTGTTCACCGCCATGAGTCTCGCAAGGGAGAAGGGCGGTATACAAATTTAATAAAAGTAAAGTAAAGTAAGGGAGAAGATACGGGTGGAGGAGGAGGGAGGGAATCCTACAAATTCTATTTAGGAATATCTCTTTCAGTTTAAAAATGACTTCACTTTTGAGTAGATATGTATAAATGTATATTTTTGGGATTGCTTTTATTCTTTCTTTTTCTCTATCTTTTCCTTCCTGCTTCTTCAGGAGAATAGCCATTTCACGTATGTGGAGGACTCCAGACTACAGTAATTAGGTATATTCTAAAGCTTACAGATTCCATTCATGACAGCAAAATCACATTGAATTGTGTAAAATAATATTTAATTATTCATATTTTGATTTAATAACACATGCTTAAGTTTCACTTTCTTTCCTCCTTTTTGGAGAGGGTTTTTTTTTCTTGACAAAGCATTTATTTCTTTGTATCATGCTATTTATAACTTCATGGTGGTGGATGACAGAAGGACTGCAACATGCATCAGATGATGCCACAGGCATGTAGGGGGAAATTACCTGCATTTTCATATGGTCAGCTGATATTGCCTGAAACTCAGCTGCCTTTCTGCTGACATGAAAAGGAACAGAAAAGGATGAAGAAGGGGATTTACAGAAAAGATAGCAAAAGAAGGTTTGGCCTACAAGTGATTAACCAACCAGGAGTGTTTCTCTGCCCCTTGATAGTCATCAGGCTACATAATCATATTTTTTGTCAACCTTCTGTACTCCTTGTACCTATTAATGATAATGTCAACATTCCTGAAAACCCCAACTCCAATGAAACTCCGAGACAGGAATTTTCTCAAAGCTCCCATTTATTAGAGTAGGCATTCAGGCACATCTGGGAAAACCCAAATCTGAGATTTATGGGCTTTCCGTCAGTAAGTCAAAAGTCCAAACCCATCCCTTGCTCCCATCAGTCCATCACCTCATCCAATCCGTCTCAAATCGAGACATCGCTCCAACCACTCCTCCTCCAGGTGCAGGAATGCCATGACCTTGACCGAAAAGAAGAATGTTATTTTGTCTAACTATATTCCCTCTACTAAATCCCCCCTCCTACTTCCCCAAGCACAAGAATGTGGCAGCGTGGAAGCTTCCGGTGTTAATATGGCTTCCAAAGCTGACAGATTGCCCTTGTCATTTCATATAAAAAAGAAAATATAGTATATCAATTTGAAATAGTAAACCAATTAATTATCCTCTCCTTCCTTCCTTCGCCTGGCATATCACAACAACAATAACAAAAAGAGGGAGGAGCACAAGAAGTTAGAACCTTTCTTGTTATATTTTGCTGGACAAATGTTGGCCTACAGAGCTGCCATTGGGTCTCTGCCTGGAATTCAAAAGAAGACACATGGACCAAGCAGTTTTGTAGGACACAAGAAAGTAGTCATCCCAATGGACTATCATTACTACTAGCACATACATACTTACATCCCAAATCTTAGTATTAAACTGGGAGCCTTATAATCAGCATTCACTACTGAAATAAACATTGTATCAAGAGATGCAGAATAGAGCTTTTCCTTTTTAGAAGTAGGAAAGGAAACAGTCCGTGGAAAATTTACTTCCTTGAGACAGGAGGTACCATGATGTGCAATGAGTACAATTCCACCATATATAATGTATGGTTTTGCATTTGAAATCCGAATCATGCCTGCTAAGCCAGATTGTCTCATAATGATCCATTTGGTTTTAAGCCTTGGTCCAGTGCAGTTTCCTGCATAGTTGCACTAGAAAATCTTTACCCTTTATTATCTGAGATATCACCTAGAAAGTGGTTGTTATCTGACCTTTGTTCTCAGGAGTAAAACAAATCTTCATCAAGTTTCCTAAGGATTAAGAAGGAAAATAATTATAAAAGCAGAATGGAACACTGGCTAAAGTTGGGGCATACAGCATACAGTACGCATATTTTGAATATTCGACCCAGGCACTTCATAAGATTTTTGAATGAAACATTCACTTTATGCCCCAGCTGTGCAGCCAACAAGGTTCCAAAAGATAATTTACACTTTTTCATACCAAAGGTACACAGAAGCTAGCCCTAGGAGTCTCAACAAGGCCAATTGAAAAGGTAGATGGCACAAAATGTCCTGATTTCTTTTTAATTAAAAGAAATCTATGGTAAGTGCAGAAGAAAAATACATTTCTTCCTTTGATGATTTTTCTAAAATGCAAATACTTTCAACCAGCCCATACTAACAAACCCGAAACATGATTTATTAAACTGAAGCCTACTTCAAAATTGTATTATCCTTCATTATCTTTTTTTTCTTCAAGGTTCCCTTCTTTGTACAATACTGTAAGATGGTTTATTCCTAGTTGCCAACTTCAAAAATAGATGGAGTGTTGTTTGCTTAGCAGGGTATTCCAATCTTTCAGACTCCAACTACTGTTCAGAAAAGGGTGAGAATCACATTTTCATACGGGCCAAATTCAGAGGATCTGATCCTACCCTTCTAAGGATTTCTACTGGAAGATATACAACCGGATCTTCTGGATCTTCTCTTCTTCAGGACATATTAACAGAAGATTGCGTCTCTCAAAGCACAGTAATTTACAACAATTTCTTTGTTGAAAATACAAGTTAAAAACAGGCAAGCATTGTTTTTCTTTTCTCTTTTCTTTATTCTTTTGGCTCTTCTCTATTAGCTTATCCTGCAAAGTTTGGTCACTTTGGCATCCCTAGCTATCTTCAAAATGCTTCCTAGACTTTGTTTTGCTATGAACAAATGCAGGACTGAAGAATGGAAGAAATGGGGGGTGGGGGGATTTGTACATAAAATCCTGTATAATAAAAGGAAAAACTTGATTCATGATGTAAGCCCAGTATCTTTTTTTTTTCTGTTATTGCTATTCAAATATGATACATTTCCAAATATTATATTGGACTCACCTGGGATATTTTGGTTCACACTAGCAATGCCTATTTTCTTTGAATCTTTTGCTCTCTGTGCTCTTCTCATTTAATGTACATTAAAAATGGTGTCCAAAACAAACAATACATGGAAGCTGCCACAATTAGCACTCAGAGTTCCAGCTGTATTCTTTTCCTGGATACTCCATTCCATTTGCTTCTTTCGTCCTGCTACCAATATCAGCCAATATTCCACATCCATTGAGTCTATTGAATAATCACACCTGTTTTGGGGTTCTCCTACCTCGCCTGTGCTTTTCTATTAAACTTCCAATTTATTATATGCTCCTTTTTAACTTAGAATTATATCTAAGTGACACCCAGAAGAAAATAATCATAATACTTAGGTAGAAAAGTCCCTACATTTTGTCATTTCTTTTTCAAAAAGAAAATAATAAGATTTGATTCTATTTCTTGTGAACTTGATCTACTGCCCAAAACGGAGGGGTAAGAAAAGCAGATTTACTTACAAACCACAAAGCTACATGACCAAGAGATACAGACAAAAAAGGGGAGAAATGAAAGAAATTGGGAAGAAAGTGACAAAGGCACTGAGAGCCCTGACTCTCAAACACAGTTGGATTCAGTGGCAAGACACTAAGTGAAATCTTCTTATGGAGAATAATGGTGGCAGCAGTAATTACCAAGCCTTTATGCCAAGGAAGCACAGCTCAAAAAAGTAGGCCCAGAGTAGTACTGGGGGAGATGGTGTGAGATCCCCATCCTGTCACGCTACAAGTTTATGTCATCCTGCATAACCTATATTCACTGGAGTTTCAGTGCTGACATTACCCTGTAGAACAGAGGTGTCAAACTCAAGGCCCGCAGACCGGATCCAGCCTGCAGAGTGCTTAGATCTGTCCTCTGGGCCGCCCTGAAAACAACAAAGGACCAGCCCATGGTGATTCTGTCAATGAAAACAGAGCTCGGGAGCCTGTTTTCACTGGCAGAGTGCTCAGGCCACCACAGGCACCCCAACACCAGTGACATCGAGCTGGCCATATCCACCCTGGCCACCCACACATACTGTCCCCCCAAGGTCAAACACAACTTGATGTGGCCCTCAATGAAATCAAGTTTGACACACCTGTTGTAGAATATCTGGTACAATCCAGAAGCCATTGTTACCTAAATAGCTTTGAGTTTTCTTGGTCCTGAAGCTGTAAAACAGTTCCAAACCATAATACACTTCCATGCTTCTTGGTTGGGGTGGGGTTCTTTTGTTGGAATTCAGTTTGTTTTGCCACATATTTTTCATTATTCCCATAAAGTGCCCCTTTTATCTCCCTGATCCACAGAACATTGTCCATTTGTTTGGTGTACCCTCCAGGTGGTTGCTGGCAAAACCGAAGCAGGTGCCAGTTTGCTTGCTGCAGAATGCTATTCTTGATATACTTCCAGGAACATCATTTTTTGTTATTGTACCTAAAGTGCAGTCATATACATTTACTTTAGATAATTAGAACTTCCTACAAATCCTTTCCTATAACTTTGGGATTCATTATGATCTTCCCATTTGGAATGATTTCTGTTGGACCACTCCTGGGAAAAGTAACATTTTTTTAAAAAAAATTGACTATCTTCCTATGGATTGATGAAGGCAAAAATCTTAGTTAAGTTTTGTAACTAACAGTCCGGGTTTGAGACTCGAGCACTGGATGGTGTGAGCTCCCATTCTCGCCCCAGCTCCTGCCAAACTAGCAGTTCAAAACGCTTACAAATGCAAGTAGATAAATAGGTACTGCTTCAGCAAGAAAATTATTGCATTCTGTATTTTCATGCTGGCCACGTGATGACAGAAGCATCTCTCAAAAGACAACGCAGGCTCCATCGGCTGAGAATTGGAGAGGAGCATTGCACCCTTGAGTCAGTCATGATTGGACAGCGGGTTCCCTTTAATGCCTTTTTAGCCTCCTGAGCACCAACAACCCTTTTTCAGAGGTTTGCAGAGGCATGAGTCATTCCTCAAATCTGCATGATAAAAAGCAGGCTTCAACAGAAATGACTAATGTTTGGGCTTTTTGAGAGAAAAACTTCTCAAATTCATCCCATAAATTGGAATAGCTACCTCAATTTACCCTATTATTAATACTAGAGCTTCTTATATATTTTCACAAGAACAGTGAATGTTGACTTAATATATTATACTCAATAAAGACATGATTAAAAACATTTACACATGTTAATAAAACTTAAGTCCTGATCGCACCATGAATCAATTTTGCTGTATTTATTTTGTACAATGAAGGCTATACTATCATAGTTCTACCGGATTGTAAATATTTCTAAAAGGTTCACAAACGTTTGCCCACAGTTGGATTGCAGAACTATTCCCCAGACACACTTAGAATTTAAACAATTTATGGCTGCTATGGAAGTTTTTGCATGTTGCTATTGTGGGTGCAGATAATCACAAAGTAAGTATCAGGGGGAGCCTGGTAGATACTAATAGGATTCCACTAGGTTTAGTGGAATTCACAGCATAGTAAAAACTCCAGCCCTATCCCATACTGAAAAATAACTACAACGATTAGGATATACGGGTTGCAGATAAGTTTTCTAGATAAACCAGAAGAGGCTCCTTCATTGTTTTCTACCCAGCCCATTAGGGAGACACATTTGTGAGGACCTATGTAAGTGTTCTTCCGTATTTCCATAAAATAAAGAGGCATCAAAGACAAAATCATATGGCAAGTCTTGAGTCAGATGAAAAATGTTACCTGTGTCAGACTAGCTCAAGACAAACATAAGGTATCTGCAATGGAATAGAGGCAATGGAGATGGTGCATCCTCATGAGTATGTCTTTTAAGAATGGTTAGTGATGCATTTTACTTACTAATTTCATATGCTACCAAATTCAAGGTGACTCTGGGCAGCTTATAAGGGAGGCATGCTGGCAGCATGGTCAGATCTGAAGACGAGCTCATTGCTGGCAATAAAAATATGTACAATCTATCCAAAGAACAGAAAGATAAAACACTCAATTTTTAGAAATTTTTATTGTAAAACAAGAAAAAAATAGTACCAGCTTTCTTAGGAAATAGATATTTAAAAGCTCAAAATAGAGGTAGATTCATTTAAAAGGTGGGTGGGTGGGATGATTTAGACTCAAACACTTCACTATTATATTGTAGTTACTTGAAGTACCAACTATACCAGCCTTCAGAATGTTACAAGGGCCAGAATAGGGGTGTCAAAATATTTAGCAGGCAGAAACCCATATTTCACATCTAAACATAACATACCATGACTAGATTTGCTAATCTAGTCCTGCAAACTGAATCAAAATCCTGCAAACATACTTTTTCTCATTTTTCAAATGAAAAAGGCAATGCAAAATAGAATTGTTTCTCCAATACATAGATGTATGTACTGTGGTATTTTAAAATGTCTTATTGCTGAAGCAGCTTTTGGGATGAGAAGCGAAACGTCTTCAAAGAAAAACCAGTTGCTTCAGTAAACTGGACAAAGTCCGGTTGCTTCAGTCCAGTAAAATAACTTTTTATTTACGTTAACAAAACTAGAATTTTTAGGACCATGTATTTTTGAATTCTAGTTCTTATCTGGATTCAGAAATTGAGAATACAATGCTTACCTTGCACCAAAGGTAATGTTGACTCAAAGTTTTTTTGCCTTTACTGTATTAATTCACTGAAACTTTTCTAGTTATCATTCTATAAGGTAAGGTATCAATAACTATTCAGATGTCGCTGAACATCAACTAGACTCGAGCAAACCACCCATCAGGATATGATCAGGTATTTGAAATAGTAGTACTTGGGAGCATCACAGCTGCTAAATTTTCTCAACTTATGGAAGAGATGGCAAACACTACATTAGTTAAGTATTATATCAGGCAGGTTGGGCCTATAACAGGTATTCTAGAAATGTCAGCTGGCAGGGACCAGGAGACTTGCCTTCTCTGCTACAGCCCCTGTCATCTGGAACATTCTTTCCTCGGAAATTACAATGACCAAGGCCTTGTTGGTCTTTAGTGCCTAGATCTGGGCCACTGAGAATGTTAAAGGACCTCATTTAGCTATATTAATATCCATGCCAATAATTTTACTCTGCATTCATATATATTTATTTTACATTTGTTTAAATTTTGTTAATGCTTTTACAATGCATGCTGCTGAGTCACTTGAGATGAGCAGCTACAGAAATCAAACCAAATTTTTAAAAAACATACTTTGCTTCAGAAAGGTTGTATATTATGAACTTTCAAACAATCCTTAGAAGTCTTCTGTGTTTTCCAGAAGACTTGAAACAATACTGATGCTATATTTTTTTCTATTTAACTAATTAAACGGGAGCAGGTGTAGCTAATGCTGGATAAGTCTGCAAAAGCATCCTGTGAAAACAACCACAATTTGGAAAATTATACAAGAGTCACTGATCCTGACTTTATTCAATTTATAAGGTACATCCAACATTCATTACAGCTCAGATGCTATTTAAGTCATTTAAAAAAACGACTTTAGACTTTTCTATTCTTAAAAACCTTTGGAGAAAATATAAAAATTAATTTCCTGGCAAACTTAGTTGACTGTCAATTTACATACAAATTACAATTCCAACAAAGATTCTAGACTCAACTTTAAAGTATAACAGTCAACACCCATTAACCAAATACCTTTCAATATTGATAACAAGGGTCGTAAGATAAATCAGAAATCTTGAAACAGTAGTGAAAAGGCACTCTTCCTTAAACCTTGCAAATGTTTTAAAGTTTGAAATTCAAAAGCATCACATTTTTAAAATATACAAGAAGGCAAAGAAATATAAGGATCCTGCTAGATCATACTGAAGTATTATGTAATCCAGCCCAATTCGCCTCATTGGGTAACTGAGGAATTCTACACACAGTATATGAGGCAAAACTCCTGGTAAGGTCATGTAATTGTCATAAAAGCTGCCTGCTCTATGGGCTTAACTTTAAACATCAATTTGGCAATCTGGATATTTGGTAATGATGAATACTATGTACTATGAATATACTTTCCTCCGTCTTTCAAATTCATCAACTGACTCCAGATTCTATAATTCTTTAACTAGACACATACACAGTATTTGCAAAAAAGAATGAGATAGGTATTAATAACTTTATTGCAATCTCTTTTCTAATTATTTCATAGCTTCTTCACAGAAGGAAAGTAATTTTTACACATATACCCACCACCACATCACGATTCGTTTATAGTATTCACCAGTTAAATCCTCATTCCACACATTAAGTATCTAAACAGCTTATATGGCCACCTATTTTGCATCCGCAATTCTGGGCAGCTAACAAATATGAACAAAAAAAGTAAAACAAAATAACAAATTATGATTTTACTTATTGCCTTGCCTTACATCACCCTATACTTTGTGAGAAAAAATAGTATTTGCCATTTAAATTCCAATTTATCCAATGCAGACCTGTGCTTGTATGAGCCCTTTTGTTTACATCACTCACCAATAACTGGTGTCACCATCAAATCTGAGCCCACGCTGTTCAGTATCAGCTCCAATAAAGTTTATCTTCATAATATTCAATTGCAAAAGATGTCCACTTATTTCTATTCCCACGTCCTTGGTCAAAAATCCCAAATGCTAAGGCCCCAGGTCCTCTTAGTCCATGATTTCTATACTAATTTATCCAAAGCCCTTTTGAAAGATCCCAATGAATACAATAACCTTCTTAAATAAATCTGCTTTAAGGCCTGAAAAAACTGACAAAATGGATACTAACTACAGCATCAAGCTCACCAAACTTTCTTGACAGTTTGGTTCCTGGGTCAGTCCTGAAATTGGTGAATACTCTGATAGGAAGACAATACAATGGGTATCCTTTCCCAAAACTGAAAGTACAGTACTGGGGGGAAGGGGGGCGGAATGTAAGATTATTTACGTTTTAATAGCTGCGCTAACATTTTCTAACTTTTGTGTTTTCATTTAAATGGGTGATACATACATAATTCATTTTTACAATTTAAAGATTTAACTTTCTTAGTACAGTACTGAAAGCTAGCATTACAAAAACTCTAAATAGGTTATGGCAATGATAATGTGCATTTACACTGCAATGTTTTCCCAAAATTACATGCATTAATATGGCATCTTGATATATTTTAATAATTTTTATTAGACCATCCTAATGCACAAAGTGAACACCAAAATGCAAAGGAAAGCTGGCTACAGACAGCTAACCTAAATCCAATTAATACAAATCTCACATTTATCTGTGGGATTTGTCCCTTGTAACCAGATGATGAAATGCTTATATGCATGGAGATATTCAACTGGGAGAACCTATTTGTGATTTAATATTCTATGATATGTTCCATTACATTAATTCAACTGTGCCCATTTCTTTTACAATACACTTAATTAGGACAACAAATGTTTTTATAACACAATTGGCCATGACGCTTGCATGTATTCATACTATTGTTAACAGAGAAACCAAAAAATTCAAATGAAAGAGTCACTGTTATAATAACTTTAATTTCTCTTGCATTTTACAGAATTCTATGAACAGATTAAAAAGCACCTCCCTTCTCATCACTTGACAGTTGGTAAAATATTCAGTTAGCAAATGCCAACAGCTTGAGGATCTGATCTTGCAAGAATCTCACAGACCAACCCAAAGCAAAGCAGCTTTTACTATCTTGTTTTTAATACATCGGAAATCCATTCAGGTTGTAAGCCTGTCCAGCCATTTGCACCCAGATCATTTCGCAAAAATTCAGGGTCAACCAGCCAACTAGTTAGCTTTGGCACGGAGCTGCGCTCTCTTGCCTGTGACAGCCTGGAAACCAGTTTTAATGCTGGCAACAGAACAGCGCGAATGGCAAGTCTCACACTGCAAAAAATATAATCTGGTGTCCTTCTGCAAGATTGTGTCTGGTGACCGACACGTATGACAGGTGACATATTCCTCTGTGGGAACAATTAAATAAGTTATATTAGCTATAAGAAATTATAAACAAATAGTAAACACATTTTTATCCACTATGCATTTATCATTTAAATGAACAGGTAATTTTCGAAACCAACTGCAAACTTACTAGACTATAAAATTTACTAGACTATAAAACATAGAAGTAGTAAACAGAGTATTTATCTCTTTCATTGCAAGGTTTAACACCCCTTAAAATATACATTTTTCTGCCCATTTACTGCATGCACCTCTATATCACACAAAAGAAGTAGAATGTTTTGCAAGCAGCTTACAAGATGGGAGAATAGAATTTTGGCTTTGGCAGATACAAAAGTCACAACTGTATTAATAGTCAACCTTTTTTCAATCTAGCACAGAATTGGGAAAGGAAACATCAATATGGTTCGCTATTTACACCTGTCTGTTCAGGACTAAAATCTAACCATTCTATTAGCTTTTTTCACTAAGTTTACATCATTGTCCATACTATACAAAATAAGCATTCTAAATGATCAGCAAAATTTGCCAGACTTCCTTTTCAATATCCCATTATTCAATCTTCTATATTGGAGATGTTTGAGACCTTTAATAGGGTACCTCTATAATCTTTCAATAAGAGCTGACAATAGAACATGAAAATAACCACATAACGTTTATACTCTTCAATTCAATTGTTACCTCATTTGTTTCCATATGGTAACAATACATTTTGTTAACTCATGGAAACAAAAATACTATTACATCATCTAAAACCAGAATGAATAATCTTTAGTATATAACCAAAAGACCAAAGATTTGCATTTTCCCACACAAACGTGACTATCCAAACATTCAGTTATAATTGTTCTATATGCCACCTCATCAAAGATATAGCAGGTAATTCCTCAAAATGATGCTTCTGGTTGTACTGTACCGCTTTTTCCTTTCTGACAACCAGTAAAAATATGGTAGTTTCAGAAGATTTTAATGAAATTACAAGGTGGTAATTTTGGCACTACTAATATTTATGTAAGAAGCAAGATTAAAAACTTTTAATGAAGCAGCATAAATCTGCAATTATAGAATACACTTACTGATATATCTTCTCAAGACATTTTCTATCTGTTTTTGTTGGAATCTTCCTTTGATTACAAGTTGGTTGTTGCCATCTATTGAACCACTGAATAAAATAAAGATATTAAAATTAGAATTGCATATTAGAATTGCACAAAGGCTTCAGGGTTTCCAAAATGTTCACAACAATATATGCAAATCTTTGTTCAAAGGCTCTCCATTTACGGCCATCTTTTATCAGATGGTGAAGCTAAGCATATTCTTAAAGATTGATGATATCCAAAAATCGGGCTACACAAAAATATAATGCCAGTTTAGGGTAGTGCTATAAAGGCACAAACCAGAAATTGTAAAACTATGAATTCCAGTTCTGCCCTGGGCATGAAGCCAGTTGGATGACTCTGAGCCAGTCATTCTCTCACATCCCTAAGAAGCAACCAACGGCAAACTACTTACAAAGATGTTGCTACAAAAACTGCAAGGACTTGCCCAGGGGTCAAGACTGACTCAACAGCATACAAACAAAAATGTTAATATCCTTGGCATATCCTGTAGCTTTTGTGGAAATACAACAGCTATTTTCTTTTAAATGCTTTTGGCAAGCTAAAAAAACAGCTAAAAGAAAATGCTATAGACATGGGTTGCCTTCTAGGGAAAAAAACACAACAGTCAGAGGAGAGCATCAATGATGGAAATGGAACAGAGTAATAAAAGAGAATAAATGCAACATCTATGTATCCTTCTTATCCCCACATTGCAGACTGAGCCAAAAAAGTGGCCGTTTCTGACAAGAATGGCAATCAGTAGTGCTAGCAGAATATTGCTGACTGATTATTTAAAAGTGTACAAAGTTGTGAAGTTTTTTTTTTTCTCGAATTTATACCCTGCCCTTCTCCTTGTTAGGACCCAGGGCGGCGTACAGGCATTATTAAAAACCATAACAAAGACAATATATATTATTAAAAACATATTAAATTAAATCCCGTGCTAAAAAACCCATTAAAAACCCTGAAAATTAAAATTTATAGATAAAAGTCAGGAACGGGGGGCTATGCTAGGCCGGCTTGTTGGAATAGATACGTCTTAAGACGTTGGCGGAAGAGGCGGAGGTCTGAGGTGGTGCGTAGGTCAGGGGGGTAGGTCGTTCCAGAGGGCCGGGCCCGCCACAGAGAAGGCCCTTCCCCTGGGCGTCGCCAACCGGCATTACCCGGCCGACGGTACCCGGAGAAGACCCTCTCTGTGGGAGCGGATCGGACAAAGGGATGTATGGGGCAGAAGGCGGTCTCGTATATAGTTAGGCCCCGAGCCATGGAGCGATTTGAAGATGGTCGTCAACACCTTGAAGCGCACTCGAAAGGCCACAGGCAGCCAGTGCAGCTCGCGCAGGAGAGGTGTTATGTGGGCTTGCCTTGGGGCACCCATAAGTTAGGTTAGAAGTTAGGTTAGAAGTGGTATTCAAGTTAATCTGGGTTCCTGATCAGAAAGCTTTTATATCTTATAAGTTATAGCAAAATAGTTTTTCTTTAAACTTTTCCTTCAGACCACTTCAAGGGAAATGGTTATATTTTTCAAGTTTGAATACTTGTGTGCAAATGTATGTGTAGCGGTATTGTGTATGTATGTTTTGCATAAGTAGAAAGATATAAGTTCAAGCCATAATTCCTTTATTATTTTGAACTTCTCAGTCAGAGACTTTCATTACACATAGACACATCAAGGGAAATGTAACATTAAATAGTCAGCCTCTACTTGACCACAACTAACCCTATCCTGAAAAAAAGAGCTTGAATTAATAAATCAGTCAACTAGGTAATAAACAGTAGGCTCTAGAAGAACATTGTCCATGCTAGACAAACTCAGCAAAAGTGGACATTTAGAGCCTACAGCAAGATTTATATCTGATTTTAATATGCAATCACTTTATGTAAAGGTAACTGGTTATTTGGTGAAGCATTTCTCTCATGAAATTTGACTATTTCAGCATTTAAATATAAAAAATATTATAATAATCAATCAAGGAGGAGGTTTGAAAACTCTAATGTACAAATAGCTATATGAAAGGAAGCTGGTGAAAAATTCCATTTTGTTAAAGTTCAATTTTTTAAAAAGTACAGCATATCAAAAATAGGTGTTTCTAATAGAGAGACTTCCTTTCGATTTTCGATTTTCACCCTTGAAGATTTGGTGAAGGTCTTTCCACCTTCTGAAGGTGAAGACCATTCTGAACGTCTTCCTAGGTTTCTAGAGGTACATAAGAATGTGGAAATGAAACCTCTTGTCAAGAATTCACCAAAGCAGTAGCACCAATTATTTAGAAAGACCCAGCTGCCTTGATGAGTGGCACTTGGCTGAAAAAAAGTTCCACCTCAATTATTTGCAATTTTATTAAAAATATAAAACCTACAACTTGTACTTTAAATTCTATAACATTATATAATCATTGAAGCACAAGTGACTTAAACCAATTTTTAAAATGGCTTACATCAACACTGTTATTTTTGAAACAATCTTTGTACAGAGACTATTACCAAAAATTCAGAAATATTCATGAAGAATAAATATCACAGACAAGACTAAGTTCGAAGTACTTACCTTGTACCCAATTCTGCCAGCAAAAAAGCCAGGAGATGTTTAGGTTGACGATGTAATCTAAAAGTAAGGAAGTTTATCTAGTTATCAAAACAACAAATACTTACTTGTACTTAAATACTTACATCTCTTTTATTATCATAGTGTAGCATCTGGCATGTGCAATGCCAATACAAATAATTGATTTTTTTTTAAAGGCTAATGTCTTTTTAGTATATTTGAAGAAGATAAAATAGGAATCAGTAAAAAGAAAGATAGATGGAAAGTTTAGGCCACCACACAAAATAATAACCTCAAGGAAAACATAATATTAAATGTGTTCATAAACTCTGAGGTAGCAAAATGATATATTTATCTAATATCAGATATGGCAACGTAAGTTACAATAGCACATTTTGTTTATCTAAGGAAAAATGTTTGCAGTAATGTTTCACATGAATGAGATAAAGACTTTCAATAAATGATTTACAAAATGAGTCAGAACTGAACTGTCTGGGGCTTTACATGTTTGAAATGTCATCTCAACAAACTAGGTAGAGTTTACCAATGACAATGAATAGATTTCTATCTCAGGGTAAGCCAAAACCAAACAAAACACCTTGTGCCAGTACCATTATAAATACATCCAGCTATTATACAGATAACCCTCAGGGCCACTATTGTCAGAAATTGTGATGGTCATTAAGGACATGATTGTGTCACTTAGAACTCTTAGATCCCAACTTAGAAAAGAAATGTATTATGATTAGTTGATCATTTAATGAATCATGTACACATGCAAGACTCATTTCAGAATAAGACACTATCTGCACTTGCAGATGAATTAACTGTTTTATCTATGTAAACTTACAGTTCATAACTGAATAACAGCAATAACACAATTCCTTGACCCCAACTTTTACTAGTTCCTGTCCCAAACTGCAATATAACAAAACTTACAGTTTACAAATATCTGTGAAGTTAACAAATGATGTTTTCTTTGTTCCTACTCTTACAACCTGGGGAGGTTTCATAACAAATTTTCTTTTTTCACCAGCTACCATATCAGGATTTTTTTCCCTCATGATGTTAAATACACGATTCAGCAACTGCAAGAAATAAAAGAGTATCAAAAAATCAATTAATATTGATGATTAACATACAAATTAATACTAGTACATTCGTGTTTTATTGAATTTATTTACCTGAGGAAAAAAGCATGACATTTTCTCTGAATCACAAAAGTTAGCATAAGCTTTAAAAAATTCTCCTCCTCTACAAATTGTTTTATTTAAAATATGCATATTTTACTCAGAATTCTATAATCCTGAGGCAGAATAAAAAATTCAATCTAAGATAATAATAATGTTGCATTTCTTTTCATTTCAGTATAAATCCAAAGCAATATTTAAACTCAGATTATGTTATGTTCCCCACAGATTATAATAAAAGACCAATTGATGAATTGGTTAAAAGGTGTGAAAAGTATTTACCTCATCATATGTGTAATCCCTTTCCGAGCCTGCCCATGCAGGTCCTGTCAGAGAGCTAAAAGAGATTCCATCATCCTTTTTGCTGTCACCATCCTCCAATGCTGCAGAATTACAAACATTATTTCAGATCCCTTCCATTCCCCAATGTGCACAGCAGAATATTTTTATGTGACACGTACATCTGTATTTTTGAGCCAGAACCTCCTACATTAGACCCTTTGCTAAATGAGGAGATACTGGGGGGAAAGGGAAAGTTAATCCAAATAGTATTAAGAATAAAGTAAGGCGTAACATTTGGAAAGGCAAATTTAGCTTTCCTCTCTTTACACAGAAGTGCTAGAAATTTCCAAATACGTTCAAATAGAAAATATCCTTATCCTTTATCAAACAAAATTTAATACCTGTTTTGAGTTTAAGAATATACTTTTGTTTTTTATTTAGTTGGTGTTGCCCATGATATCTGAATGAGTACACAGGCATGAGATCTGAGCTTTCCAAAGACAGTATAAATTGATTACAACTATGAAACTGATAGTTAATAATATACATTGCACTGGTTTACAATGCTATTTAAGGTATTTTTGAAAATGGAAAACCATAAATCACAGATTTATTGGAATACCCCTACAGAATTATGTTGCTCTAAAACTGTCCCACACCTTTCAAATACTTAAGTATTTGAATCCAAGTATTATCTTGGATTTTGAAAAGGCAAATGGGAGAAATATGAAGATCAGGACCAAAGAGAACAAGGGATGAAAAGGGCTGCATAGCTAGAGATTAGAGAGATTAGAGTCTAATTGAAGTACTCAATTATTGGACTCACAAATTAAATTGCTGTGGCTAATGCAATGTAGAAGACACTGTGGCACCGTGTACAGTAACATCGGTGATGGTCAATGTTATATTAGACCAAAGCTTTCTCTACACCACTCTGACAGAATGCTAATAGCTGCAATAGCTTGTCTTCCACCCTGACTATAAAATCAAAATACAGCTACATTTTTTGTATCAACCTTCAGCGTGATCAACTTTGGCCAATAGCAACAGACACTACTAAAAAAAAGTTACCTTCAACTATATCTGATACTTCATCCTCATCTGTAAACTTTGCCGTCTTTCTTTTCTTCTTCTTTCCTAACATGATATCAAGGTCATCTTCTGGTTCTACTGTTTCTTGTACATCACTCTCAATTTTTAGGTCCTTGAGAACAATTGGGAGGGTAGGGAAGAGGAAAAAGATAAACAACTTTAATGATAAAAGCAGCAAACATAAAATAATGTGCAATAATTTAAAATATGCACCTCTCTGTTAATCATGACAACAATCAACTAATTCAGAGATCATCCATGAAGCAAAAGTCTACGGGATGTATTTCTTCTTTTTTTTAACCTGCGATCACAGTATACACTGTTATTTGGGGTGGGGGGGAAACCTAAATCTTACGTTAGTAAGATGAAGATACAAACATGCCCTTTAACCCTGTGTCAACTGACCTTCAGTCCCTCTTCAGCTTCATCAATATCAAATATCTTTTTTGCTTTTTTCTTCTTTTTCTTCTGATTAAAGAAGGTTAAGTCATCTAAATCATTTGATGCATCTGAAATGGAAAGGCAGCACATTACTAACATTCAGATTATTTTTTGATAACGTAACGGCAAACCGTACCTACCACAAATTGATTACAATAATGGGACGAGAGACCACGGAGGTAAAAGAGAAACAGGATTTAATGATTCATCGAGTTCAAACTGCTAACACACCAAGGTCTGAACTGCCTGGGCAACTCCCAGGGAGTTAGTTTTATACTTCCCTTATGTCAATCAAAAATGCAGAAGTTAATACTGGAATAGTACAGAAACAGAAGTTGATACATTTTCATATGTTCCATATAAGGCTATATCATCTGTGCCATAAGCTACCATGTAAGGTTTTATCTTACACCCACACTTGCTTTCCCGTTACCTTCGTTCACCATCTCTTGAAGCAATGTTTCAGCAATATTTGTAATCCTTAACAAGGGCAAAGTTTATAGCTACCATACAAATACCAGCTTGGGGGTTTACTATTCCAGTTGCCTCATTCCCCCCTTTGAAAGTCCACCATAATCAAAAGATTACTGTGGAGTTTCATAAATGTTAAGAGTTTGTATCTTCTGTAACCAAGACGGTATATTCCCACATAGCCATTGCCCTAGCCGTAGCATTCTTCTCTACCAATAAGGAAACAGTGTTTGAAATGATTCATACAAAAATAGGGAGGATACAAGGGAGAATGACACAGCCTGCAGCAATAACCCCAATGAGAGCGACTATGGCTTGGAGGCCAGGCAATTTGGGGAACCAGGAGCCTACGGTGGAGGCAAGATTCAGCCCCTTCCTATCCTGGCCATCAAAGCGTGTGAGCTGTCGCATCTCGATGGTTAGTTGCTTAATGACTTTTCCTGTTTCATCAATCTGGAGACAACAGTTAGAAAGATTAAATTTTCCACAAACCCCACCTTCCTTGACCAAAATATAGTCCAGTGCTAGTCTATTCTGATAGACAGCAGTCCTCAGTTTATCCGTGGTTTCTGACAAAATATTCAGAGATTTATCCAGCCTTTGACCAGCAAGGTCAAGTACTGCCTGTAGCCTGATGATTCTATTAAGCATGTAAATCACCAGGAGGGTGACTCTAGAATTTCTACACCAACAGCTCTAGGGCTAACAATTGGGGAAGCGGCTCATCCCCAGCCTTTCAAATGCATTATAAAAGTCAACTTACAAGTTGGCTTCTGCTGCTTTGGTTCTCCATCTACCACCCTTTTCAAGGAGTATTGTGGCCCTGGTCTTTTCCCACAGATCTGACTCACCTGGAACAGCGTTGTAAGTTGAAAGGCCAGTAGACAAAAACAATCAACATTTTTGACCCAGGGCAGGGTCAGACTGATTAATTAGGCTTTGACTCAGGTTTGATAAATGCAATTTAGGATTTCCCCTGGATTTTCATCCTGTTTCTGTTGAATTTGATAGACCTTCCTTAAGTTCTTAACTTTTGTTTGAGTCCTAACAAAACTAAGATCCAATAGTTTTGAACCTGAATGGACTAAGGTTCCCAATCTGGTTCCTTCAATAACTATGTCCAGTCTGGATCTTTTGCATGATCCTTCTGCAAAGGCTTATTCATGGTTCCCTTCACCAGCCTTCTTTTTTCTGGGGTTTATGAAATTTCCATCAGATTTTGTATGTCTGCCCAAGTAGACTAATGGGTTCAGGAAAAATGGATGCAAAAAGGACATGCATCTCATCTGGATTTTCTTTATAATTAGGAGTTTGATTTTTCCAATTATATAAATCAGCCATTGAGAATGGAGCATACACCCACATCATGCTTAGCTCCCCCTCAGTTCCTGGCAATAAAATTTCTCTTAGGGACAATTTGAGTTTTTAGCTCAACTGCTTCCTTGGACCGGGTTTGTGGTCCACTTGATCTGTCGCTTCAGGAACCTTTTTTGGTTTCCTTCCTCCTGGCCCCAACCTAATGGGACCGTTTGTTCTTTCTAACCAATATCTGATTCCACCTTTTGTCTCCCTGGGTCTCCTATCCCTTCAGTGTCAACCACTTCATGTCAAGGCTACACAGGTAGTGTCAGAGACACTCTCTCTTTCTCTTTTTAAACTTAAACACATCAACAAACATGCCAGCTAAAACAACACAGGAACTAAATGTTCTTATTGAGATTTTTCTTTTCTCTCTTTTTTTTCTTTCTTTCTTTCTTCCTTCTGGAGGCTTGTTACTCATCCTGGTAACTGACTATATCTCAGGGTTTTTCTAAGAGTGTAGTATTCTATCCACCCAAGACTACACACCTTACAAGTCTTTTTTCCTGGGGTTTTCAGTGTCTTCTCTGTTGTAATTAATTTTTTGAACCTCCCAGTGAACCCTGGCCTATTTTTAAAGATTCAAAGTTCTCTATACCTATCTTTTTGGATCTGCCAGCAAACACTAGCGTATTTTTAAAGATCCAGGTGCATAGAGTAACATGTATTGAAGTGGCGTTCGAGGAACGCTTCCTTCACCACCTATGTTCTATTTCTAAGTCACTGTCACCGACCTGGGGTGCCGAAGTACCACTTAACCTCCCACACAATTCTAGAGCCTCATCGTTCCTGCTCCACTCAATGCCATAGTCCTGAGACACGTATCCTGCCTTAAAGTTTTTCAGCATACACTGAAGGGGTGTAAGGGGCACACTGCCTCCACCTCCCTGGTCCTCCCAGGGCACCAGACAGAAGTAATAGGGAGAGGGATGAGAGGAAGGTGAGGGGTCCTTTCCTCTTGGGGTAACACAAAGGAATTTCAAACTTCCACATCCGACCCAGGGAGCCGGATAACCATGGCCTCCAATGGGAACTGCGAACGTCACACACACACACACACACACTCGCTGCTGGCCCAGGGTGCCGGAGCTCATGGCCATCGTAGGGAACCGCAGTAGACTTACAAGTCAAGCACACTTGACAATCCTCCCACAAGTAGCTTTCCGTCAATTGAGGGAGATTGGGCCTCGCCTCCGGCTCAACAAGGAGTCCGGGCCTATACTGGGTCCACAATACTTGCTTGTCGGGGTCCCCTCCTTTCCTCGGCCAGCCGGCTTCCAGATGTCCTGGTCTCTGGTCCTTCTCTGATGGTTCTTGGAAGTGTCAGCCGCTGGTGCCGGAGCTCCCTCCCCGTTCCTGGGAAGTCCCACGGAACAATCAGTCCATTGGCGCCAGGGAGATTCCCCTTGATTGGGTGAGTTCCGACACCGGGGTGGACACTCCAGAGGGTCCAAATGACACCTCAACGTCCCATCTGGAGTGCCAGAATGTAGCAGCAAACCGTGCCTACCACAAATTGATTACAATAATGGGACGAGAGAAGATACAATTGCCAAAAGACTTAGATCTCAAAAGTGACTTTGTTTTATTACATTATAATTTTGTTTGGATGTTTAAACACGTTTGCTAGCATAGTTTTTTTTTTCCTATTACATTGATATATTTGCATTTCTTTCCACGTTGTAGTACAAATGTATGTTAAATGAAATATCTATTTTATGTATGAAGACTCGGAGGGAGTCAACGACCTTGACGAAAAATTTCTCAAAATGTCTTTTCACAACTTACCCTTTACCTTACTTGTAAAAAATTTATAAAACCCAATAAAACTTTTTTCATAAAAATAATAATAATAATAATAATGGGACGAGAGACCATGGAGGTAAAAGAGAAACAGGCTTTAATGATGCATTGAGTTCAGAGTGCTAACACACCAAGGTCTGAACTGCCTTGGCAACACCCAGGGAGTTAGTTTTATACTTCCCTTATGTCAATCAAAAATGCAGAAGTTAATACTGGAATAGTACAGAAACAGAAGTTAGTACATTTTCATATGTTCCATATAAGGCTACATCATCTGTGCCATAAGCTACTTCCATACAAGGTTTTATCTTACACCCACACTTGTTTTCCCATTACTTTCTTTCATCATCTCTTGAAGCAATGTTTCAGCAATATTTATAATCCTTAACAAGGGCAAGTTTATAGCTACCATACAAATAAAGCTAGAGGGGTTACGTCTATGTTTAAGGGTACCAGCTTGGGGGTTCACTATTCCAGCTGCCTCAATTTGAGTATGGAAGAAACATGGCTGAATATATTTATCAAGAAATTTAAGCAAGCTTGTGACAATGAAGTCAGACAACTTCAATAACAGAACACATGAGAAAAATGAAAAACTAAATTAGATTATTTCAATCTATATAAATAAAAATGTAAAATAGTTTGTACGAATCCATTAATCTCAAAAACTACTGGACCGATTTACCTCAATTTTTCACACAATGTTGACAAAGACTTCCGATAATATAATACCTACTAATTTTGTGCCTAGCACACGTGTGTCATGTGCAAGGTACACAAATGTAAAATGTACCCACTGATCATGTTTTCACCTCCCTGTAGCCCTGCCCATCAGACAGTTTTTCAACTGTCATTGTTGGAAGAGGCCTCATATGGAGGCCTCTTAGGGCCAAAAGAAGGTACTGAGATAGCAAACTCCCAGGTGGCCCATAGAGGGGGGGGGGGGGAATACAGTTTAATAAAAAGAACAACTAGGGGAGACATGATAGCAGTGTTCCAATATCTCAGGGGTTGCCACAAAGAAGAGGAAGTCAAACTATTCTCCAAAGCACCTGAGGGCAGAACAAGAAGCAATGGGTGGAAACTAATCAAGGAGAGAAGCAACTTAGAACTGAGGAGAAATTTCCTGACAGTTAGAACAATTAATCAGCTTGCCTCCAGAAGTTGTGAATGCCCCAACACTGGAAATCTTTAAGAAGATGTTGGATAGCCATTTGTCTGAAACGGTATAGGGCAGGGGTCTGCAAAGTTGGCTATGCTGGCTGGGGAATTCTGGGAGTTGAAGTCCACCAGTCTTAAAAGAGCCAACTTTGCAGACCCCTGGTATAGGGCTTCCTGCCTAGGCAGGGAGTTGGACTATTATTATTATTATTATTATTATTATTATTATTATTATTATTATTATTATTATTATTATTATTATTATTATTATTATTTCGACTTATTAACCGCCCCCTCTCCCCGAAGGGACTCGGGGCGTTGCACAGGAAATGTAAAAAACATAATATATCACAAAATAAATACATAAATATTTAAAACTATATTAAATTACCACCCTGTGCTAAAATCTACCCCATTAAAACTAACCCATAAAACCAATGTAAAAATTTCTCTACTAAAACTAAGGCTAGGTACGGTAGGTTAGGCCAGGCCGGCCTGTTGGAAAAGATAGGTTTTTAGTTGCTGGCGGAAGGAGTGGAGGTCCCTGGTAGATCTAAGTTCGGGGGGTAGGTCGTTCCAGAGGGTAGGGCCCGCCACAGAGAAGGCCCTTCCCCTGGGCGTCACCCGCTGGCATTGCCTAGTGGACGGCACCCGGAAAAGTCCCTCTCTGTGGGAGCGAATTGGCCAAAGGGATGTGTGGGGTAGGATACGATCCCACAGATAACTAGGTCCCGTGCCATGGAGCGCTTTGAAGATGGTAACCAACACCTTGAAGTGCACCCGAAAGGCCACAGGTAGCCAGTGCAGCTCACGCAGGAGCGGTGTTACGTGGGATTACCTGGAGGTACCCAATATTGCCCGCGCAGCTGCATTCTGGATTAGCTGTAGTCTTCGGATGCACCTCAAGGGGAGCCCCATGTAAAGAGTGTTGCAGTAGTCCAGACGGGATGTCACGAGAGCATGAGTGACTGTGCGCAGGGCATCCCAGTCCAATAGGGGACGCAACTGGCGTACCAGGCGAAGCTGGTAAAATGCCCCCCTGGCCACGGCTGTCACATGATCTTCCAAAGACAGCCGGGTATCCAGGAGGACACCCAAGTTGCATGCCTGATCCACGGGGGCTAGATGTTCATCCCCTATGGCCAGTGATGGAATCAACTGGTTGTACCGGGGCACCGGAAACAGCAGCCACTCGGTCTTGGACGGGTTGAGTTTGAGTCTGTTCCTTCCCATCCAGATCCGCACGGCTTCCAGACACCGGGACATCACTTCGACGGCATCGTTGGGGTGGTTTGGGGTAGATATGTACAGCTGGGTGTCGTCAGCGTACAGATGGCATTCTACCCCAAAACCACAGATGATCTCACCCAGCGGCTTCATATATGTGTTGAACAGGAGCGGCGAGAGGACCGACCCCTGTGGCACCCCACAAGTGAGTGGCCTCGAGGTCGATCTCTGCCCCCCTGCCAACACGAATTGCGATCGACCGGAGAGGTAGGAGGAGAACCACCATAAAACGGTGCCCCTCACCCCCAACCCCTCCAGTCGATGCAATAGGATATCATGGTCGATGGTATCAAAAGCCACCGAGAGGTCTAATAGGACCAGGATGGAGGAAGAACCTCCATCTCTGGCCCTCCAGAGATCATCAACCAACGCGACCAATGCCATCTCAGTGCTGTGACCAGGCCGGAAGCCGAACTGGCGCGGGTCCAGATAATCAACTTCCTCCAGGTGACGAGGGAACTGTTGTGCAACCACACTCTCTACAACTTTCGCCAAAAAGTGAAGGTTGGAGACCGGACGATAATTTACCAACAATGCTGGGTCCAGGGAAGGCTTCTTGAGGAGAGGTCTCACCACCGCCTCTTTCAAGACGGTAGGCAAAAACCCCTTCCTGGCTCCAGGAAGCGTTCATTATTTCCTGGAGCCAGCCTCGTGAAACCTCCCAGGATGCCAGTATAAGCCAGGAGGGACCCGGGTCCAATAAATATGTGGTGGCTCTCAGTCGCCTACGTAACCTGTCCATATCTTCGGAAGTAACAGAGTCAAACTCCTCCCAGAAGTGTGACTCAAGACCTGCCTCCGGCATTCCCTCTAGACCACTTTCAATGGAGACCATCTCGCTCCAAATCTGAGCGATTTTATCCAGCAGATACTCTCCAAATTCCTCTGCTCTGCCCTGCAGAGGGGCTTCCCGCAGCCTCTGTTGAAGGAGGGAGGGACTAGATGACCTCCAAGGTCCCTTCCAACTCGGCTATTGTATTATAGTAGGTAGGTAGATAGATAGAATAGATAGAGGGAGAAATGCAGTAGATAGGTAGGTAGAGGGATAGAGAGGGAGAAATACAATAGGTAGGTAGGTAGAGGGAGAAATAGAGAGGGAGAAATACGGTAGGTAGGTAGGTAGGTAGGTAGGTAGGTAGGTAGGTAGGTAGGTAGAGGGATAGAGAGGGAGAAATACAGTAGGTAGGTAGGTTGGGGGTTATACGGTGATTGTGTGTATGTGTGCAGGTATAGATCTACACACAGATTGGTTGGCCATTTAACCAAACTGGGCCACAGCAACGCGTGGCCGGGTATAGCTAGTAATGTATAAAATGTTGATTTAGACTTTTACACATTATAGAAATCCAGTAGATCGCTATAACTCAGGATGTAATAACAGAGAAGCAAGCTATAAGAATTAGTTCCCAATATAAACATGACAGTCCGTATTTTTTCAGACATGCTTATCACAAAATCCTTGCATTTGCAACATTTACTTCAATGCCTTATTGGCCTTAACAGTAATAAGTCAGAGAAAAAAAGATAATTATTTTAAAGCCAGACTATAAAATAAAAATAATTCTTTATTTTTATTTATATATTTTTTACATTATTGAAATAATCTAATTTATTAAACTGATCAAGGAGAGAAGCAACTTAGAACTGAGGAGAAATTTCCTGACAGAACAATTAATCAGTGGAACAGTTTGCCTTCAGAAGTTGTGAATGCCCCAACACTGGAAGTCTTTAAGAAGATGTTGGATAGCCATTTGTCTGAAATGGTACAGAGCTTCTGCCTAGGCAGGGGGTTGGACTAAAAGATCTCGAAGGTCCCTTCCAACTCTGCTATTGCATTGTATTGTATATGCCGCCCATCTTGTTAGCCAAAGCTACTTCAACTTAATTTCTCATGAAATGTTATCATGAAACACAGAAATGTAAATAAAGAGTCCAATTCTAAAATGTTAACAGTTGGCTGATTCATACTAATGAACTAAAAAACATAGCTGGCTTCTCTAGAAAGCTTTTAAAAACACAAATTAAATGTTGGATCTTTATAAGCCTATTTTCTTGAGAAAAATAAAAAAGAAACCGAAAACAGGATTTCTAGTAGATATATAATAGCTTACCTTTCTTTCTGAAGTCCTCTTCATCAGCTTCTATATCTTTGTCTTCTGCTGGTTCTGGCTCTACTTCTTTTGTTTCTAATAGCTGTGTCTCTTCTGTTTGTGCATCACCACCTTCTTCATCAAGCATAAAAGGCTTCTTTTTCTTCTTCTTCTTCTTGCTCATAGTAGGGTCGAAGATCATCTGCAAGAAAACAGAATTTTCTTAACACAAATTTGCAACCTAATAATATCCTCCAGATTTTTAAGTATACATATAAACATATATTAAATTATCAAACACAACATAATAAAAAAGTTTATCAAATAAGATCTCTACCATGCTGTACAGAGTACATTAGGAAATAATCGAAAACTTAATATGGGAAAAATAGAAGAGTTTTCATAATTTAAACAGTGAAATAATGTACACAACCCAATACACTAAGATTGGTTTCCCAGCAATTTAAAGATCTACTAGTTTTAACAATTGTTAATAATTATATGTAGCTTTTTTAGGGACCCTTTACTAAATTCCAGAAAGAATAGCAACACCTGGTATTCAAGTATTAGGTAGTAAATTGTGCTTCTCACACTAAATCATTAATCTGAAAATAAACACACCTTCATCTCAGTTATCAAACTGTTTATATAACCACAAAACTATTGTAGTGTTGAATCCTGTAGAACAAGAATAATCTGATATTATGGACTTCTCTCACCAAACTCATTCTGGACACTCTTCCAAAAATTCAGATCAAATGTTGAAGGCAATCCAAGACCTGCACATTCTAGCTGAAAACTGCAATCCCATGTTTATTTTTCAGTAAATTACACTGAATGAAGTTGGATTTTTTGCTAGAAAACATATTTCTGCCAAACCTATATAGATCTATCAATTTTTCACACCCCTATACAGAAAATAAAGTTTTGTTTATGAAGATCGTCTAAACCAGTGGTTCCCAACCTTTTTTTGGCCATGCCCCACCTAAGCATCTCTACAATCCTGATCCTCCCCCCCCCCCCACATATAATTCTTAGTTTACTCAAAAAGTGAATTCTACTCACAGAGAAAGCCTAAAAGACCATTAACTTGAGTTAAACAAGGTTCAAATTGTCACCATTAAAAACCAAATCCCCCCCCCATGGGCCCCACATTGGGAACCACTGGTATAAACTATTAAAAGCTTAATTATAATGTTCTACATCTGAGAGTAGTAGTATAATGGAATCACACCACACTAACAGGTTATACAGGACTTTTAAAAACTATCTTTTCTTAAAAGGCATCTCCAAACCTATTTATATTTAAAGACAAGAACTAAGTCTTTGAAAATATTTAATATTAGAAACTAGCTATAATGTTCTTATTTGTAGACAACAAAAAACATCTCAAATATCAACTGATCCAACCAACAGTGGATCAACTGTCCACTTAATGCAGAAATAGGAACTTGTCTAAAATCAAAGGGCATAAATGTAATATTGAGAGAATTTTGCTGGATCTCTCAAAATGTCATCCACCTTGATGCAGCTATCACAAAATACTTTTTTCTCAGAAAGGAAACTGGAGGCTATCACTCTCTTGTATTCCAGTCTCCCTTTGGTTTTTAAAATTAAAATAATGTTAAAAGTTAGGTAGATGATTAACCTGGTTGACACCAAGTATCCACAAGCATCAGAATGAGCATCCCTGATTTAATGTCTCTTTAACATCTACAGTTATGAAGAGATATGTATTTTTTTACCACAGATTAAACCTATCCTAATCAATAGTGGTTTAGATAGGAGAACAAATATCCAGTGAACCAGTCAATAAATTGAGCTGCCAGGATTGTGGAACAGGGAGGAATTCTTCACCTGTCCCAATGTTGTTTCAATTGGTAAACTTTTTAAAGTAGATAATAGGGCATGAAAGCTACAGGCAGGAGAAAAGACAAAATACTCATACATTAATTACCTTCAGTTGGTATAACACAGGGGTCTGCAAAGTCGGCTCTTTGAAGACTGGTGGACTTCAACTCCCAGAATTCCCCAGCCAGCTATGCTGGCTGGGGAACTCTGGGAGTTGAAGTCCACCAGTCTTCAAAGAGCCGACTTTGCAGACCCCTGGTATAACACAATCACATTTTCATCTCATGTAAAGTACTTTGTTATACCAAGATGAAATTAAATTTCTTTTGGCTGGAGAGAAATTATTAAGTTGTATGAGACCAATCTTTAGTACAAGTCTAAAGTATTATTGCTAGGAAACCAAAGTTATACATTTAGGACTGATGATTCATATGCCACCAAGCAGTTGTAAACAAAGAAAAAAACATTCCTGAATTCATAATATTTCAAATGAGATAATGTTCATCATTACATATGGAATACAGATCTACACTGTACTTCATTCACCATGAAGTACTCTAAGGCAGACCTTTTCTACTGCGGGAGTCCCCCACTCGCAGGTATGGCCCTCCGCGTCAACGAGGGCCCCACCTTGATGAGGGATTCTGTATCAAGAGAGGTGGGCGGGTCGCAGTTCTAGGGGTGTTTGAACAAAATTCTTAATTTGGCTTTTAGGGGGTTCCAGGGAGGAGGGAGGGATAGTTTACAATTTAAATGGGGGATTTAATCTGGTTTTAGCGCAGGCTTTGTCATTTAATAAGTTTTTAAATTATAATTGGTACTATTTTGTATATTGTTTTAAATTCCTGTGCGCCGCCCTGGGTCCTCACGGAGAAGGGCGGGATATAAATTGAATAAATTGAATTGAATTGACACTGGTAATACTGGCACAAACCAAATTATTTAACGACTAAAAAAATTAAAATACATTTATAGCCATCTTAAAACTGCACCAGTATAACTGATATTTTGTTATTATTAAATCGTTTATTTTATGGAGAACAGAAAAGTTCTAAATATTTGGAAATCTACCTTGTTTTTCATCCTTCTGCAGTGCTTCATAATTATACCTAAAAAAACCTTATTTTACATCTGTTTTCCAAGTATTGGAAAATCTTTTTAAGTGTTTCTGTTATAAAGAGGGACCCTAAAAATGAATCATTCCACCAACCAAACTGAATCAGAAACCAATCATGCATAATTTCAATCAGTCACTGGACTACAACTGGGAGTTGACAATAAGAACTGACAGTTCAATAATAGCTTATTCTAGGGGTTTGGATTTTTATCTAATCAAACTTGCTAAAGCAACTGCCAAATCTCTTGCTTTATGGGCATGCCTTCAGTGAAAAATCACAGTAGCAAAGTTTTTGACATGCAAATTAAATTTTAATGAACAAAAGTGGTGTATTTATTTCTTGCCAAATCCAAACCTTAAATGAAATTATTAGTTCAATTCAGAGCAAAGCACATAAAGTTATTTTATAGAGTAGCAGTACCATAAAGTTTGACAGCACCAGCTTCATAAATAATGTAGAGGTCTATTCAAATTGGTTTTATATTCTAATCTATTACAAATTCATATTCTGTATTTCCCAGAATTTCTCAAGGGCTGAAAGATAAAACAATTTTCCCTCTGCAAAACTAGTCTTCCCATTTAAGAATTGAAAACATATTTCCAAAAACAGGAAGAAATTGATTCACATACTTCTTAAGAGGAATAGTTTAAAGGATCATGACAAAGGCTTCCAAATATAAAATTCCTTTTAATTTTAAAATGAGGCATTTTCCCTTTAAATAAGAAAGCTAAGCAGGTTTTTGCTCAGGTATCAGTAGATCTTTAGAAATCACCAGAGCACTCAGGCTGAATAGTAGGATTCCAGTGGAATATTAGGCTTCTGCCCATGAAAAATTCTATGGAGTTCAAAATTATGTTATTAATTTAAATGTATTGGGGCCACCCAACTCCAAAGGAGCCACAGCTTCTCCTAGATATATTAATAATGCAAGGTTTCTGATGCTCCTTCTAGAGATTTGAAAAATTATTATCAACAATTTACTCTGGAATAAAAAGAGACACTAGAGTGCTTGCAAGCACAGATACGAGTCTTCTACTGAACCTGAAAGCAGCGCTTCAGTTATTATAAATTTGAGACGTTTTGAGTAGACACCAAATCGGGCCGCTAGACGAGCAGCAACCTAATAGGGATCCTTTTAAGACTGGCACCCAAAAGCGAAGATTTCCGAGCCACATATGCCATACCCCAAAATTAACATTTCATCAGGCACTGTGGCAGGGAAGACGCTCCTCCATTCAAAGCACGTTAGACGCATCCCGCAACCGTGTCTGTCTTATTGTCCCTATTGCCTTTTTAAAAACGGGGGTGGGTGGGAGATGGGGTGTTTAAATATGAAACTTTCCTACTTTCTCAAATAAACCGCAGTGGGAAGGAGGTGACATTAACTCGGTTGGACCTAAGGCGGGAAAAGGGGTTAAAGGATGGCTCCCTTAATCAAACGGGGGAGGGGGGGCAGAGCGGCCAAGGACAAAGGAGAAGTTTCCCTCAAAAGCTGCTCAGGTGAAAAATAAGCCTAGCTCCTAAATGTACCACACAGACTGGGAGAAGGGAGCTGGCTTTGCTCAAGGAAGCCAATTCAATCGGGGCTCTGATAAACGTGCGGGCAGGCCTCAGGCCCGGCTCCTCACATGGCGGCGGCGGCCACAGCCCCAGCCTCACGCCGCCGCCCCAGGCCTGGGCACCTCTCTTGTCCTCACCTCGTCTCCCGACATGGTGACGGCTCTCCTTGACCGTCAATGCAGAAACTTAGAAGCGCCCGTCTCGGGGGGGAGGGGAAGGGAAAAGAAACCCCACAACGCCGCCCAGGAAGTCAATCGCTCCGGCTCGCTCGCTCAACCCGTCCTGCTCGCCTCGCCGCCGCGCTCAGCTCTTGCATCAGCAGCAAGGGAGGAGGAGACAGAAAACAGCGCGTTTGTCCCGGATGGAAGCATGCGCCGCAAGCCCTTCTTCAAGGCTCTCGGGAACTGTAGTCTCACTTGTGCGCAAGCGCAACAGCGACGGAGCTGGGTGGAATCCCGACCGCAGCATGTGCAGTTTTGAGGAATGGGGAATGTGAAGCTGGTGAGATCACAGAGTTGGGGCGGCCTCGCTTCAGCACGTGCTCCTCCACACAAGTGGCTCTGGTGATTGGTGGAGTGCCTGATCCTTTACAGTTACGCTCTTTACGCAAGGGTTGCGTACTTTCCCTCTTTCACAGAAGGCAGGAGACTAGGGGCGCTGCGAAAGCGGGCGAGCCTCGCTTTTGTTCCGTCCCTTTTGTGGGGGGCGGGAGGGGGGATTGCGTGACTTCTAGTTGAGCTCTTAATACATCTATAGCTTCCTTCCTATTATTAAATCTAAGATTGAGTTCATACTTGGTACTTGTGGGAGTGTTTTAAAAGTTTGAAATCCAATAAGAACGTTTGGCTACACTCCCTCCTTAAAGTAGTGAAATTCTCCTCTGAATAGGGCTGTGCCTCTGCTGACTATGTCTACATTGGTTTCTTTTTACTATAATTTTATTAAGATTTTAATCGACCTGAAAACTAACAATTCTAATATTTAGAATAAAAGAAAGCCAAAAGTGTAAAAAGAAAGGAAAGAATATAAAGAGTGGTTTTCTTTACAGCAGTTAAAAGCATAAATTTATCTCTTAGTCTAAGTTTGCAAGATAACTTCCATTTTTATATAATTGTTTTCAATTATCAAAACCATGGGTTATAATATCATTTTTTGTGATTTATCTAAAAGATTTTTAGGAAGTTTCTTGTCAGCAGTAAACTTTTTTTTTTTTAATTGAAAAAGTTTTATTGGTTTTACAGTTTTTCAATAGGGTGGGGTAAGGGATACAAAGAAATTTTGAGAGCATTCACGTCAGTCGTCGGCCCTTCCGGGACTTCAAAATAGATCATTAACAAAAAACATTTTTCATACACTACAAAGTGAAAGCAAGTACATATTTCTAAGTTCTCAGTTCTATGCTGTCAGTCATTTACAAAAATCCAGATACACATGTTATACAATATTACTCAAAAAATCAAAGCAAAGTTATTTTTTAGATCTAAGTCTCTTGGCAATTGTATCTTCTATCTCTCCTTCCAGGCCCCCAGCGGGCGGGGCCGTGGCCCCCCTTGCCCCCCCTGGATCTTCCCCCAGGACAGAGGAATGTTTTTTAAGAAAGGCTTCCGCCTCAACAACTGTTTTGATCCTCACTCTTCCTCCTTCCCAGAACACCAGCATCTCTTCGGGCGTCACCCACCTGAACCAGATCCCGTGATCAAACAATTTTTTGGACAAGGAAAATTTCCTTCTCGCTTCTCTAATCTTTCTTGGGATCTGCTTCAGGATGGCAACCTCCTTTTGTTGGTAAATTAACAGACCTCCTCTTTGCGCTTTCAAGATTTCCTCTCTGGTTGACCTTCTAACAAATTTAACATGTATCTCTCTGGGTACTTCATTTATCCTGGCATATGCAGAGTTTATTCTGTAGGCTAGGTCAATGTCCCCCCTGATCTCATCCTTAGGTTTATGTAAATAGTCTGCTATAATTGTGCTCATGAGTTCAAGGAGACATTCACCAGGTTCCTCAGAAACATTCTGAAATCTCAAAAAATATGTCATCCTTTCCATATCAATCCTAGACACATGCCCGTTTATTTCCACAACCTCATTGGTAACATTTTTAATCTCTCCCTTAGCCCCCGCCAGCCCCCCTTCCAACTCTTCATTCTTCTGTGTGTTCTCCAGCACTTGTTTCCGTGTGTCCAATAGCTCCTTTTTAAAGTTGATATTTTCAGCAGTAAACTTTTAATGTCTTTTTTCTGATCAAATATGTCAATTTGGCCATTTTGACGACTTCCATCATCTTCACTGTACATTCCTCCATTGTGGCTAATATTGAATCTTTTCCCCTTTGCACATATCTTGCTGCAGTTCTATCTTTAAAAAAAAAGTTACATGACTCTTGTTCCAACTGTTTTATTGTTCAGCCCAAAGTAAAACCTCAGATTTCAATCATGTATTACTGTTTAAAATCTTCTGAATTAGTATATGAATTTGAATCCATTTTTTTTACTTTTTTTGCACATTCATCAAGCATGATAAAATGCCCCCTCTTGCTCACATTGCCAATACCCAGACCTAGGCCTGCGATGGCGAACCCATGCCAGCAGAGGTGGGTTGCCAATTTTTCTACTACCGGTTCAGGTGCGCTTCCGCTCGCAGGTGGCAGAGCCTCCCACCACTGCTACTACAAGGCCCACCATGATGGCCTTCCTACTTGTCATGCTCTATCTTTGGGCAGTCTTTACTGGCAAAATGGGCAGCAAATAAATTTATAGTTATGGGTCTGATGCTGGGAAAATGGTGTCCATTTTCAGGCCAGTTAATTCAGCAGGTGATCTGCTGCACACCCCATAGCAGATTGATTTCCATGGCCACCTTTTCCATATTTCCATGTTTGTTTCTAGGCATGTACTTGGCAATATTTTTTTTTTAGTTTCCCACTTCAGTCTGTAGTTCCCAGATTATTGGAAGTTCTTCAATACGAATAACAATATGATTTTTTAATTGCACATGCCACTTAATTCCCAGCAACTCTGAATGCTGATCAAATCTACACTGTAAGGTTTTCAAGGTAAAGCACAGTTAGCTGGATGTAACTTCAAATAAAACCTCCTTTGAATCAACCTCAACTCCACAGAGTTTTCTTAAGCAGTTGCTGCCATTTGCTGAGACACTATTTGCTTTAGCCTTTCATTAAATACCTTTCAGCCTTAGTACGTAGCCTGCATCAAGCTTGTTCAAATTCTAGTTAAAACGTAGCTTAAAAATGCCTGGCTTGGGTGCTGCACTGCATGCCCTACGACAGGGGTGTCAAACTCAAGGCCCAGGGGCTGGATCCAGCTCACAGGCTGCTTAGATCTGACCCAGGGGCAACTTGGAAATAGCGAAGGACCTGTCCATGGTGCTTCTGTCAGCGAAAACAAGCTCCTGAGCTACATTTTTGGCTGCCATGGCCTACTGCAATCCTCTGCCAGTAAAAACTGAGGTCGGGAGGGCTATGTGCAGCCCTCTTGAGCTCCATTTTTACTGGCAGAGGGTTGCAGGAGGCGGTGGCAGCCGAAAACAGAGTTTGGAAGGTCACTTTAGCTGGCAGAGCACTCAGGCTACCACAGGCACCCCCAACATGAGTGACATCAAGCTGACTACATCCACTCTGGCCAGCCACTTCCCCATCTCCTCCCACCACCACCACCAAGGTCAAAAACAACCCTGATGCAGTCCTCAATGAAATCTAGTTTGACATCCCTGCCCTATTGTAATAAATGATAGGAAAATCACGTGTAATTAATTATACTAAATGCCTTTCATTTCTAAAAAATAATAATTCCAAACTAGACAGAGGCGATGTGGGCTAAACCACCAAAAATGTTGTGGTCAGTACCATCAATTCAATTACTGGATCAGACATATATAGTACAATATTGCATATTTTCCTCACTCCTTTCTTCCCTTAATACTTGATGCTGCCAGGGGGGGGGAAATGGAAATTTTTAAAAAATGCCTTTTAATGTAAATAATTATAATTTAGATGAACAGTTTGACACCATATGAAAACTTCATTCTTTATACTGTAGTTTGCAAGTCACCTAGCACAATATCAATGACGGGCTCAGTTTTCACTTCGAGATCTTGCACATGCTCTGTTCCATAAGGAAAAAGGGTGGCTACATTATTCATAAAGGTAAAAGAGATCCAAATTATGATTTGTGTTTCAACTAAACAGAAAATTACTAAAGTGCCCAATAAATGTGTGGGAAAATGCAGTTCTCAGCTGCATTAACAGAGGGATACAATCAAGTTCAAGTGAGGTACTAATACCATTCTAAAGCCCTAGTAAGACCACACCTAGAATATTGCATCCAGTTTTAGTCACCACACTATAAAAAAGATGTTGAGATTCTAGAAAAAGTGCAGAGAAGAGCAACCAGGATGATTAGGGGGAGTGGAGACTAAAATATGAAGAATGGTTACAGGAATTGGGCATGGCTAGTCTACTGAAAAGAAGGACCAGGGAAGACATGATAGCAGTATTCCAATATTTGAGGGATTCCCACAGAGAGGAAGGGGTCAAGCTATTTTCCAAGGCACCTGAAGGCCAGACAAGGAATAATGGATGGAAACTGATCAAGGAGAGATTCAACCTAGGAATAAGGAGAAATTTTGTAACAGTGAGAACAATCAACCAATGGAACAGCTTGCCTTCGGAACTTGTGGGAGTTTCATCACTGGAGGCTTTCAAGAAGAGATTGGACAGCCATTTGTCAGAAATGGTGTAGGCAGAGGTGGGTTCCTCCCAGTTTGGCAGAACCAGTAGTGGAATTCAGGCCTGGGTTGCAGAACTGGCAGCGACCCAGGACTGCCACACCCCTGAACTGGTTCCCTCGCTGCCATTGGGCCGCCGCTGGACCACTGCTATTTTGGATTTTGGTGACTGCACATACGCAGTTCACTATAAATTGTTCTGCGCATGCATGCACAGTGCACAAGCGAGCGAAGCGAGCACACACACCTGACACATGCAGGTTGCAAACTAGTAGTAAAACTGGCAGCAACCCACCCCTGGTTTAGGGTCTCCTATTTGGACGGGGGGTTGGACTAGATCAGAAGTCCCCAACCTTTTTGGCACCAGGGACTGGTTTCATGTTAAAAAAATTCCACAGACCGGTCGCCATGGCTCGGCCGGCATAGAGGAGGAGCGGGGGGGGGGGGAACAGGTGGCACATCCGTGCGTGGGGGGGTGAGTCGGCTCACTCGCCCCTCTCAGGCCCCCAACGGTGCGAGCAGCCACGATCTGTGCTCTCCCCCCCTGCGTGCACTCTGCCCAGGGGGCTGCCTCCTCCTCCTCCCTCCTTCTCCTCTCCAGCCCTTTCTAAGAGTTGCGCCGCTCACTGCGCCCCAGTTCCTATAATTTTTCCCACCCTGCAATAGGGAAAAGGTATCTTTGGTTCAGGGTTTCAAAATCTTAGAAATATTAAAATGTGTGGACCATGGACCAGCACCGGTCCGCGGCCCGGGGGTTTGGGACCCCTGGACTAGATGACCTACAATGTCCCTTTTAACTGTTAATCTGTAATGGCTGGCTGGGAAATTCTTGGAGTTGAAATTCACAAGTCTTAAAGTTGACTAGCTTGGATATCCCTGCTGTAGATGGACAAGGACATATCACATAAATTAAAGCTTTTAATTATAGCATTGCCTGACCACCATAAACCAGGCATCAGAATGTCACCTGAATGTTTAAAATATTTGTGATACAGATAGAGAAAGGGGTTGGATTTGGCTTTAAGAACTTGTTTACCAGACTGTTTGAAGAAATTTGACTCATTAATTGATTCCATCTTTTTAGGGCTAGGTTCACCCATTGTGCTAAATCAAAACCAAACCACCGACATTATCCCCTACTTAAAATATGAACCCAATCTTTAATATGAATAACTATACATTATATACAACTATAGATACAACTACAAAAATCTTTATTTGCCAAACCTAATATTAGTCAATACAACCTTTGCAAACAAAATCTAATTCATTATTGCTTCCTTTATCTACTGGCTTGGGGTACAAATTTCTGAAATTCCCTGAACATAAAGTTGAATGCAAATCTGTCCTCCATAATCAATTATCCATATTTGAATTCTCTGTTATTCTACTTAGAAGTTACTTTAGCCTTATGTTGTATCTGTATGCATGGCCAAGGAATTCTGGAAGTTGAGGTCCACACATTTTAATATTTCTAAGATTTTGAAACCCTGAACCAAAGATACCTTTTTCCTATTGCAGGGTTGGAAAAATTATAGTCTGCTGAAAGTAACTGAACTACACCTCTCAGCTGTCTGGAACCTCTAGAAATTTACCATATTTTTCAGAGTATCAGATGTACCAGAGTGTAAGACGCACCTAGATTTTGAAGAGACAAATTAAAAAAGTTTTTGCACTCTGCAGACCTCCCAAAAATGGCCCGTTTTTCCCAAAAACGGCGGGGGGGGGGGTGGTTGTAAAAAAAATGGCATGCATAGCTTTTAGGAAGCTTATAGAGTGCTTCAGGGGAGCTGGGGGGGGGAATGAGCAAAAATGGCCCATTTTTCACTCATTTTAGCCTTCCCCAGCCCCAGGAACACTCTGGAAGCCTCCTAAAGGCTATGCACGGCCATTTTGGTGAAGGGAGCGGGGTTTCTCGAGGCCGAAAATGGTGTATTCAGTGTATAAGACGCACCCAGATTTTCACCCTCTTTGGGGGTGGGTGGGAAGGTGCATCTTATACTCTGAAAAATACGGTATTTATTTATGATGTATATAGCCACCCATCTAGACAGATTACAAAGGTTAAAACAGAGAAAATTCACACATAATACATATCGATAGGTGAGCAACATCTGAGCAGCCACTGGTGGTGCACGGAGATATTTCTCATCTCTTCTGTGTACATACTTGTGGAATTGTACTAGATTCATACCAATAACAAGACAAAGAGCTTGCTGAGTAGTTGAGATTGTGCAATTGTTGAAAGTAGTATTGCCCTATTTAGGAATAAGGCGTTTTGCAACAATAAAATCTTAATGACAACTGCAGATGAAAAATGTGTATTCTCAGCAAAATAAATCTATTTTAAGGATAATTTTTCAGAAATGTGGTTGGGAGTTCTTTGAAACGTCTCACCATTTTACTTCTGAACACTCTGGTTGCTTGTTCCGAAATCATTTGATGGAATATTAAAAACTGTTGGAATAACAATGGAAGAATCTTTTATGTGGTGTGTCTTTCATGCATCTTCTGCAATTTGCTGCCTTCCAGATTTTGTATTATGTTACAATTATATTTTATATTGATTATGCTATAATACTATATGGTATTTATTAGTAAGCCAGCAACTACTGATAAATTTAATCTATAAGATAGTAGGGGAAGGGGATTTCTTAGTTTACTTGTGTTTCTTTTAATGTTTTTCTTTTTTCTTTGTTTCCATTATTTCCCATTGTTTTTCTTTACATTTAAGAATTGTTTTCTTTGTTTTTAGTATATTCTGGTCAACATTTCTTAATGGGGGGATTACAATCTTCATGTGCTTTGGAATCAATCCAAGTAGTTTATTGCTTTTAGTAGGACCGCTTCCATTATGGCTATATGGAAGCCATATCTCAGTTCATCCCATCCTTAGTAGATTATTGCGTGTGGGAAGCCCCCATCCCCTAATAGAATGAAAAAGTTTGGGAAATATTAAAAAGGCAACATAAAATATTTCCCCTAAAGGAGAAGTAAAAAAAATCTTAAGGGAGACAGAAATCAGCCCATTTTCCTGCCCCAAGCAGAAACTGAGGCCATTTTTCAGAAATGCAGATTTAGTAATCCATTCAGAAAAATTGGATCAAGTCAGAAACTCAGATAAGCAACAAACAAAAGGCAGACAAAATTAGCTCAGACAAACATACCCTCTTTGCCTGTAGAGTCAGCTATGACCCCGGACAACAACCAATAGAATATTAAAGGACATGTTCTTGCAAAGGAACAGGAAGCTCAAGTAAAAAGGTCAGAGAATGAATAAAAAACTTACCCACTCTCAACTCCATTTCGTCAGCTGCCCAGAATCACATGTGTTTGGTGATTCTGCTTCATCAACAAACCTCTCTTTCCAATCAGCCTCCATGTTGTTTTCAGCATCTTCCTCCCAGCTTGGAACTGAACTAGGTGGATATTTCTTCCAATATGTGGATGTCCATATAGTTTTTCCTTCACTTGACATCTCCAGTCTACTCTTTATAATGTTATTATTAATTTATACATAGAGTGTAAATAAAGTGCAAATAAAGATTATCATATTGCTTACTATAACACGCAGAATGTGGATGTGCTATTGCAATGCAAGTCCCGCCCCTTTTGTATATGCAGTGATGTCATATGCATGTTCAAAGGGATGAGACTTCCAAAAGAAGACTATATTTGCCATTTTGCCCATATTCAGTCTCCCCCTCCTGTCTCTCATACACACACACACACACACACACACACACAGGCTATAGATACTGCTGCTTCTTAGACTAATATTTAGCTTCTTCATTGGCAGCTTTATAATGCCATACATGTTTAGCTCTTGCTGAAGATGCTACTAATATGCTCCAAGGTAACCCCAGATGAACATTTATAAGGAGAATGCTAAAATGTTATTATTAATAACTAGCCATTCCTGGCCACGCATTGCTGTGGCCCAGTCTGGTTAAATGGCCAACCAATCTCTGTGAAGATCTACACCTGCACACACAAACACGCAATCACCATATAACCCCCGGCCTACCTACCTCTCCCTCTCTCCCTCTACCTACCTACCTAGTTTGAAGTGGAGAAGGGTTTCTTGTGAACAGCAGTTGAACATGGGTCAGTCAGTCCTGAGAGATAGGCGAGTGCTGTTCCGAAGGGACAGGTGATGGCCTTGATTGCCCTCGGCCTCTCTCTCTCTCTATCCCCCTACTGTATTTCTCCCTCGCTCTCTCTATCCCTCTACCTACCTAACTGCCTACTGTATTTCTCCCTCTCCCTCTCTATCCCTCTACCTACCTACCTGCCTACCTACTGTATTTCTCCCTCTCTCTGTCTATCTACCTACCTACCTACTTACTGCATTTCTCCCTCCCTCTCTCTATCCCTATAGATGCCTACCTACCTACTGTATTTCTCCTTGAATCTTATGGACAAAGTATTATGACATTTTGTATTATGTCATCCTGTGGCTCACTGCTCTCTCTGTATCCATCTACCTACATTTTTTACATTTCCGTTGCGTGTACCTGGCACAGGTGTGACATCTACACAATCTATATATATCATTGGTGCCCTATTTGTAAGGAACGTTGTGTGAAAATTTGGAAGCAATCTGTGCAGCACTTTCGGAGATTACCTGTTTTGAACAAAATCATAATTACATTTTTATTTATATAGATATAAATAAATAAATGAAACCTTACTGAAGCCATTTTGAACAGCTTTAAATTCCAGGGTTGGCGGGGGGGGAAGAGAACAGTTTATTCCTTCTGGGGGGGAAAATCCATATTTAGGGAGAGGGAGGTGATCCTTGTTGGTATTACCAGATGTTTAGCACATATGACAAAACTGGAATATGATATTCTGGAAACCCACATCAGCTTTGGATAAAGTCTGCAACAACAATATTTTCCATCAATGGTTTTAATTTCTCTGACATCCAACTATCCACTTGTTTTTATTTGTGGTGGTCTTCCAGAGGTATTGTGAAAATTAACAGTCCCAAGGCACAGATTTAACAAATGGGCAGCTCTCAAATTCTTTCAGCAGTGGTTCCCAACATGGGGCCCATGCCCCACAGGGGGAAATTTTGATTTTTTTTAAGGGGGGCAATTCAAAAATGAGCTTTAACTGAATTTTTGAAATCCCTCTTATTGTTCTTATATAGTGGTGAGGAAACAGCTGTGTTTAATTTACCTATTGTTGTCTTTGTCAAAGTGCATTTCCTAGAGCCTGATCTGAAAAGGATATCCCAGCTGGGGGGATGGAGCAACTGCCAGGCAACCAGATGTGCTCCCATTAAGGATCATGGGACTGGTGGCAGAGTCTCTCTCTCTCTCTCTCTCTCCTATGGGCTTTGCTGCTGGGTGGTTTCAGGGAGAGCTGCTCTGTGGGGAGACAGAGTGGATGGCTGCTGGGAGCAGCCCAACAGTGAAGATTCAGAACCAGGATCCAAGTTTAATTAAGAAAGTGTTAGATTTACAGTTATTTTTAGTCTCTGTTTTCCCAGGCTGTGTTTTACAAGACTTTCCCTCTCAGAGCAATCTGGGGCTGGACCACACATGTGTAGGCCTTGCCAGGCCTGTGTGATTCACCTCCACTTTCTGAACTACCAAATTATTTCCACACTAAGCTGCAGGTTCAAACCGAGTGGCTGAGTAGGGGATCATAGGTTACAACCCCCCTTTTGTTCATGACAATCTTATTATTCATAAATTAAGCTAAGAATATATTTTTTTAATTCCCCTCTTTCTCTTCCCTCTTCTTTTAATAGGAATTTTATTTGCTGTTTTTTCATATTTTTTCATACTATAATTTTTTATTTTATTTCCTCAATACTTCTATTATCTTTTGTTATTTTATTTTTCTCTTTCATAGATGCCATGTTCTTTGGAACCTTATTTAAATCAAGTTAATGGCCTTTTAGGCTTCCTTCATGTTAGTATAAGTTCACTTTTTGAATAGTAAGAATTATATGTCACAGGTCATCAGGGTTTTAGAGATGCTTAGGTGGGGCATAGCCAAAAAAAGGTTGGGAACCACTGCTGTAGCGAAGAAAAATATTCGTTTGGAAAAAAAGTACAACAAATTGCCAGAAGTCACAAGAAGTCCAGATGATTCCCAAGGATATCTCTCATCTGTCTCTATTATTTTCCTTAGATTTGAGTTTCTTTCTCTTTTTCTTTCTTTCTTTCCTTCCTTCCTTCTTTTTCTCTTTCCTGTCTCTTTTCCTTTTCTATTTTTTTTGGTGAGGGTAAAGAATAAAAAATTATTTACAAATAAAAAGTTAACTGGAACCAAGTTCCATGAAGAATTTCATGAAGAAGTCAGATGACACCATCATCCTTTAGTAATTAATCTATTTTTTTTATATTTTGTATCTGCTTTTCTTTCTTTTTTTCCTTTTTGTTTTTCGATTGATTAATAAAAGGGATCCAAACCAAAAAAGAAAAAAAATCTTGAAAGTTTGAAAAGCAAGTCCTAAATACAGTAACAGTATATAGAAAAACTAATTCTAATTCTCATTCCCACAACCCTAATACTGTCAGTTTAATCAATGGTAGTTAGCAAAAATGTGCATCTCTTTACCAAACAGAAAAAATACATCCTGAAACTATTTTTTTTTAATGAGAAAAAAGTTTTATTGGTTTTTACAAAATTTTAAAAATAGGAAAAAGGTATAAGGTATTAAAGAGATATTTTGAGGACATCTATGTCGGAGGTGTCGGCCCCCTCCAAGGCTTCATACAAAAAAAAAGTTAATACAATACATTTTTCATTTCCCTACAAAGTGGAAAGAAATACAGATATATATCATTTTATATATTCAGGCAATCAATCATTGTTTCTATAAACATCCAGATAAAGGTTACACTATATAGAAAAAAGTCATTTGTGAGATCTGAGTCTTTTAGCAATTGTATCTTCCTCTCCCTGACCTCCAGTGGGCGGAGCTGTGGCCCCTCCCATTCCCCCATTTTCATCCTCCAGGATTGGGGAGTGTTTTTTAAGAAAGGCTTCCGCCTCTGCAATTGTTTTAATTCTTACTCTCCCCCCCCCCTCCCAGAACACTAACATTCCCTCGGGCATCAACCACTTGAACCACACCCCCTTTTTATATAATCTTTTTGATAAGAAGGAATATTTCCTTCTTATTTCTCTAATCTTTTTCGGGATCTGTTTCAAGATGGCAATCTCATTCTGTTTATATATCAAGGGACCGTCTCTCTGTGCTCTCAGGATCCCATCCCTTGTTGACCTTCTTACAAATTTAATATGTATCTCTCTGGGTACTTCATTTATTCTGGCATATGCTGAGTTAATTCTATAAATCAGATCGATGTCCCCCCAAATTTCTTCTTTGCTCTTTTTGGTATAATCTGCTAACATCGTACACATTAAATCTTTTAAATTCTCAGAGCTTAATTCAGGAACATTTTGAAACCTTAAAAAGTAAGACATCCTTTCAAAATCCATCCTAGACATATGACCAGCTAAATCCACAGTTTCTCTTTGAGAATTTTTTATCTCTCCCTTCATCTCAGCCGTCCCCCCCTCCAGTCCATCAATTCTTTGTTTGTTTTCCATTAGTGCTTTCTGTGTCTCCAAAAGTTCCAATTTTGAACTAACATTGTCTTTCCGGATTTCTTTTATTTCTTTCATGATGTTTTGAAGAGTTTCCTCTATTGCTGATAACTGTGTAGCTTCCACCTCTGTTGCTTTAGATAACATTGAAGTAATCTTAGGTTGGTGTGGCTGCTTTTTTGAAGCCATAATGAAAGTGTTAAGTTCTTGTCACTAATATGGTGTCTGTTGGAGAGGTAGTCCGTGAGGCAAGGAGAGAGTAAAAGTCAATATCCAAATTCAAAGTTCAATTTACTTACAATCCAGAGAGAGAACAATTTTTAAAAACAATCAGATAAGGAAAAAAAAAGAAGAAGGCATATCTGGGAAAGGTCCTAATAATCAGTTACATTAATCCACTGGTAAAAAATTCAGTCCCGAAGACGAGGGAGTGTCAGCAAATTTCAAAGAGAAGTATTTCTTGCTGAGAACAAAGGAACGCCATCTTCCCCGCCCCTCTGGAAGCCGCGGAGAACTAGTGAAAGTCCATATCAATTGTTGCAAGACAGAGATACAAAGTATCGTTGAGAATCTTAAAGTGAAAGACTTTCATTTGTAGTTTAAAAGTCGGATGTTGATTTCTCCACCTCCCCAAGCCTGGGGAACATTTCAAAACGCTGCTTTTTTTTCCTTTCCGAGGAGGGGTTTTACAAACTCCCTCCTCCTCCTTTTAAAGTGAAAGTTGAAAGCATTAATTTAAAATCACTCACAATCCACTCTGTAGCCATGAGCCTCGGTGTTGCCTTCAGCCCCGGCTTTTCAGCCCGTCTTTAATTGAAGCAGCTGTTCCGGCTCTCCATCGGTGAAGGGGACGAAAGAGGAACTCTCCCCCCCCCCGGCAACTCGTTCTCCGGCGCCTGGGACGAGGTGGGAGCCACCCCCCCAACCGCCGTCGAGGTGAGGGGACTCACCATGAGCCGTCCGTGTGGTGGGGGCTCTTTAGCAAGAGCCCCCTGCCCCCGAAGGCACCGCCGGAGCAACCAAGTGGCGGACGAGTCCAGGACCCGACCGTCGCCTCTGGCTAACCAGTACAGTCAGAAACTATTTTTAATCATTTAATCTTTTGGGGAGAAAAATGTTCCAATTTCTATTATATTATACTGTACTATATAAACTTTAAAACTGTGTAGTTTGCTTAAATTCAGTATGAATAGCCTGGGTTTTTTTCCCTTCCACTACCAGCAAATAATCACAATCCTACAATTTCAGACACTTACGTTCGTTCCAAGTGAAATAGTATCTCCAATACAAGCACAGTCATTATTATGTGCTCTTATATATTTGTGAAAGTATTCAGACATTTAGAATCAGTGATATCTGGTTAAACTTAAATAATTTTACTATTTATAGATAAGCATGGCATAAACATGATCTATGAACATTTTTTTCTGCCCAGTCTCTGTGAAGTAGCCTCCATCTTATCCACAACTCATGAACAAGCTTACATTAACCTTAGCTAGATCTGCGTTCAGGAAGAATTCTCTTCTTGAAAATTCCACTGTGTGCTGCAATATCTGTAAAGTTCCATTCCCTTCACTGTCCATTCTATTGGCAGGAAAGGTAGATTATCTCAAATAAGTGAATTCAATCTGGCAATTATTGCCCATTTCAGGCTGATTCAACCATGTGTTGAGCCATATTCTCCAGACCAAGGGAGGAGCTTACAGTCAGCATTTTTATGTTTTCCGTTTTTACTGTTGCTTCTAGTCCTCCTGAACTGCTGTCTCGAGCTTTATACAATGCTGTATTTGCACAATCTGGAAAGCACTCTCTTGATTCCAAAGCTAGGGGAAATCAATATGTGTATGCATTATGAAATGTGAGAAAGGATTAAAAAACACCCAAAGATGTCAAGCTTCATATGTCATCTCTATCCAATTCCTGAATCACTATTATGGATTATGGTGTGATATTATGATTGTGACAGACTGAATCATTAGCTCCATACTACACAGTTCTTTTATTCTAGTCTAGGTGGAGCTTTAATCCAGAAAAGGGCTATTGTGTGCTCAGTTTGATTTTGATCACATGATCCAAATAGCACACACAACAAGGATTACAAAGCAAAAGAAATTTCTAAAGTATTTTACAACATGCAAGTCAGAATTGATTAATAATTCACCCACAGTATTAAGATGAAAGAAAAGAAACATCAGACTGATAACATTTCAAAACTTTCTTTTCAAAACTGGATGCTTTTTTCCCCTTTTCTCTACACAATTGGGGCAGATCTTAGGAATCATGGATTTCAGCCACCTCATGTAATTGTCAAACTATCAAGTTTTTAAGAAGTCAAAAATTCTGGGATGCCTTTTCCAACCTGCTTAATAGGATTTCTACTACCTGCCCAACTATTTGCTTTATAGACAAACATGGGAATATTTTTTCTAGATTCCCTTCCCCCACCCTCACCCCTCTACATAGTTGAAGATCCTACTCATTGTTAAACTTAAGGTTTCTTTGGTTGGCTTCTCCCCTCATAGTATGTTTTATTATTTTCTGATTTGAAGTATTTATCTTCCTATCAGTGAACATATGGACTGATGCTGACAAAATGGATTAGCAACGTTTCTTTGAATTACAAAGAATGAACATTGTGTTGCGGAATACAATGCAAAATGGAGATTCTCAGAATTATATTAAAGAAGTTGTGGCTTTTCCTTTCAGATAATCCCAATGACATGCCAATATTTTTTTACTACCACTTATAATTTATCTAGTAATCTCTTCATCACCCCAACCAGTTTTAGGATTAGTATACTGGATTCAGGTTTATTTCATGTTCAGTCAGTTCTTCTTTGTTATTAGTTGCGAAGTCGTGTCCAACCCATCACGACCCATGGACAACATTCCTCCAGGTCTTCCTGTCCTCTACCATCTTCTAGAGTCCATTCAAGATTACGCTAATTGTAGCCTCCTTGTTGCCCATGTAACTAGAAATTTCATGCAAGCAGGCTGGACAGCACCAGATCAAACGGGGTAGCACCCTTAGAAATTTTTGCTTAAAAAACAGATGCCAGAAGAGGGTGAGTAGGGATAGCAAAATGGCCAAAAGTTTACTTGTCCACTAATACCCGCACTGCTGTATTACCTTGCTTCATCATTGACTAGCAAAAACTCCTAGTTAGGAGACAAAGAGAATGGGAGGTCGACAAATTAGCACTGCCATTTGACAAGTTAGTACCAGTAATTTGTTTCAGTGCCAGAGGTGAGACTTATGAGCAAAATCTAGCTTGCTGACTGCTAAGCTTGCCTATTAGATGTCCTTCTCAGGACAAACTGACCAAAAATAGGCCAAAGGTTTTGCCTGCCAGCTTGCCTTCTGTTAAGACTGCCTCTAAAGCAGTGCTTCTCAATTATTTTCTGTCATGCCCCCCTAGGAAGAAGAAAACATTTCGCGCCCCCCTGCGAGCATCTGATTGGATACAGAGACATAAACACGGGGCTTAGCTTGTTATGACAGTGTTTGCCGAGGTCAAACGCGCCCCCCTTTACGGAGCCTCGCGCCCCCCCTGGGGGGGGCGCCCCACTATTTGAGAAGCACTGCTCTAAAGAATGCTCTGCTGATAAGGAAAAGATTATGTGTCTTCCAGACCAGGAACCATAAAGACTGGGGAGTCTTGTTAGGAAAAAGCTGGAGATGAGCACTTCTCTAGAAGCAGAAACAACTAGACAGAAGTAGTTGCTAAAGCTCACATCCCTGTCCAAAAAGCCAAGAGAATTAAGACTACTTAAGCTACCAGAACTGAGAAACACTGAGCAGAAGAGCCGAATTGCTGGCAAGAGCAGGACCGTCCAGCTCATTAATCATCTTCCCACATCTGGGAAGATGCCTAGTTCAGCAGACTTAGCAGTCTTACTCTTTACTTTCATGACCGACTGCATCTAAAATCCTTGCTCTATGCTTTGTGATACTTCTCTATGGTTCCTGAACTTTGGATCATTCTCTACTTCTTCACTCTGAACTTGATGACTGATCAAAGAGATAGCTCAACCACAGTACAGAACATGTAAGTTGTTTACCTTCTTCAAACTCCTTATATTTTTCTAGATGGCCATCTGTCTTCCAAAGGAATGTATAATTGTAGCAGCTTTAAAAGAGGACACCTTCTCCAGGTGATGCAAGTAGTGAGGGACTTTGGCACAATCCACTTGCTTTTCTGCCAACATGTATTTTAGGTGAACCAGTTGGCCAGAAATCTTTGTCTGACAGTGCCAAAAGGAGGTGGCTGGGTGGTGCATTGTTTAGCCTTCCAGTAGATGATACAATAAGTCTCATGCATTTCCTCTGCACTAATGCAACGTAATACACTCATTGCATTACAGTGTGGTGTGCTGCCGTGAATAGAAAGACATTTCAAAATGTGGTGGGCACAGCACAAAACATTGTGGTCTGTCCCCTGATACCACTAGATGACATCGCTAGGGCTTGCTCCCTTAGAAGAGTGAGGAAAATCCTCAGAGACAACTCACACCCTGGTCAGCCCTTCTTTATTCTCCTACCATCTGGAAGGAGATATAGAAGCATAGGCAGCTGCACAAACAGGCTGAAGAACAGTTTTTATCCGTGGGCTGTCAGACAGACAGAATGAAAAATAACTCTACACCAACGTAGTACGACTGACTTGCAAGGCCAGTGCAATGTGCAATAAGTTCACATGGTACAATAGGACTGGGTGTTTGTTAGTAGGATTCACTGGGCTAGGGATCTTTTGTCTTTTTACTGTGGTTTGTATTGTGTTGGGGGGCACGAAGGAAGGCTCGGCCAATCTCATTGTACACGTTGTATTTTGACAATAAAGGTTTGAATTGAAATTGGATTGGATTGGATTTGGATTTATTGGATTTATATGCCGCCCTTCTCCCAAAGGACTCAGAGCGGCGTACAACATAAGAACAAATAGTAAAAAGTTAAAAAGAAATGAAATAAAGAATCCAATAAGCAATAAATTAATTAACAATTTACACATGATATAAAATAAATTAAATTTGGAATTAAAATTAATAAGTTACTTTGTTCCGGCCAGGCCAGCTTGCTGAAAAAGCCAGAAGGCTTTTTTAGGGCACGCCAGAAGGACGGGAAGTCAGGAATTATGTGAAGCTCCAGGGATAGCTCATTCCAAAGGGAAGGCGCTCTCACAGAGAAGGCTTTTCCCCTGGGAAATTGAATTGAATTCAAAATTGAATTGACTAAACATCTTTCAGACTGCTCACAGCAAGTCACCTAGCTGCTGTGAATCTAAGGTGGGACCACAACTCAGTCTCCTGAGTTCTAGCATAGTTCCTTAACCATTACACCAAACTGGCTCTTCCTAAGTCATAAGAATTGATAAAACTCTTTTTGTGCATTTTAAAAGCAAAACGGTTTTAACTTGAAATACATGAGTGTGCATGTTCCAGCATAACTCTGGAATGCCTCGACCAATTTCAACCAAACTTGGTGCACAGATTACTTACTCTTTGGAAACAAATACTGTGACACTCCTAACACCCCTTGGGGTGGGTGTTCTGTTATGATACAGCCTGTTGTGCCTTAAAATGACTTCTATTGTATAGTGCAGTGGAGTTGCCATGGTAACAGCTTCACAGAATTCCACAAGGGGGCTCCCTCTGGTAAGGGGGAAAATCCAACATTAGAAATTACATTTGCTCCAGACATTTTCCCCCTTTAAATAAAAACTCAGGCAACGCTGAGTTATCACATAGTTACCTGTTGTGGCCCAGCCGGCTCCGGATGAGCTGCTGATGGATTCCTCTAGTGAGGAACCCTATGAGTCGGCTCTAGAGGAGGAAACCCAGTTTGTCCCGGATGTCAGGCTAAGGATTGAGAAGAGGCAATTAGCAGAATGACGCCATCGGAGATAATCAGTATCAGCTGCCTAATTGCCTGGCCCTTCCCAAGAGGCTTTAAAAGAAATCCTCTGTGAAGAGTAGGTTTGCAGGAAACAACACAGAAGCTACAGAGTCGGAGAATTGTGTCGTGTAATCTTTCAGTCTAGTTCAGGTTAGTTCAGGCAAGCTGCCAAGTAGCAGTCCGTCTAGTTAATTATCTTGTGAAAGGAGGGAGTCAGAACAGTTACCTATATAAAGCCATTCTAATAACTTAATAAAATAAACCCATCCTAACTTAATAAAATAAATTCATCAATTTTACAACCTCAACTAATCGATGCAACTGAAATTACATTATATGGTTTCTCTAGACCACGGGTACCAAACTCGCCGCGTTACATTGCCGTCATGTGATGTTTCACAACATTTTTCCCATTCACAGAGCGGAGGTGGACATGGCCTGTGCGTGACACATCCAGCCTGTGAGCCTCCAGTTTGACACCCCTGCTCTAGACTGATAATGTTTTGGCCTATTTTGTAATTTTAAAAAATACACAAACATTTCCAGGATTTTTCAGAGATGGTCAATCATAAATCACTTTCTACTTTCATAGTTGGATATATTGATTAAGAAAATGGTGTCTTCTCAGGTGGACTCATCCTAGAGGTAAGGAATTGTTTTTATTTATTTCAAGTTATTTTACTAGCAGGCTGAGGGTTAAAGTCTCTCAATTTCCAAGATGAATCACATTTGTCTGGGATCTGACAAGATATGATTCTGGTTTCTCCCTTCTTGACCTTTCAGCAGCTTTCAGTACAACCAACATGGCTGCCTTCTGGAAAAAACCTGAAACAATGGGAATAGGAAGCATTACTAAGTATTAGATGGTGTCACTTAGAAATAGTTGTTCCTCAAAATGAAAGCATGGCATGGTGTCCTTCAGGTTTTTATTCTGTCTCCCGAAATTTTTATCATATATGTGAAAGTATTAGTGATGATCATCATTAACAAAAAGACTAAGCAAGAATTTGAGTGGGACATAATCTAAGGAAAGGGAAGAAACAGAAGAACGAGGAAGAAGAAGAGAAAGGAAGTGGGGAAGTGATTGCTGCTGTTGGCTTTTTCCTGACTGCTAATGATAATCACCTGTTGTGATCCTTATTGCCCATTGGGTTTTTCTGTAGCATTGCTTGCCACCCATTTTAGGGCCATATAAATAAGCCAGTTCCCAGAAAGCTAGCATGCAGGAATTTGGCTGGGGAACTTGCCAAAGCTAATAGCAAAGACACTTTCTCCTTGGATGTTCATCAGAGTGGGATGAATAATACAGATCTTATGAACTCCTGGAGATATATCATGTTTATTTTTCTTCTGAAGACAATAAGAACTATACATGCTGCAAACGCAAGCCAAATGTTCTCCAGAAAGAGATGAAGAACCATTAGCAAAATTGCTGTCCACTCCAAGCTTAGCAATCAAAGTAGGTTATTCTTAAGTGGAAAATAGGTGACACTTAACCAAGAAACCCCCAACCCAGAACTGGGGAGGGAGAAGGCAAGAAAATGAGACTAAGAGATAGAGGAATGTGACATAAAGGCTTACTGTTGTCAAGGAGCATCTTATATGTTTGAACTCCATAATAGATTATAGGGTCTCATGCTGATATTGATGCTGAGCTTTTAGACAACAAAATAGCTACAACAGTTCTCAAGGACCAAGGAAGAGAGCTCTGCAAAAAAGAAGAATTTCAGCCTTGAAGTGGTGAAGACAACATACAGTGAGAAAATACTCCATACAGAGAGAGACTAAAGTAGCAATATTCAGACCAGACAATCTACCAAAAGAAGTATGCTGCCTTCTTAGGGCAAATATGTAGAATATGATGAAAGTTTTCCCAGGCTGTTTTATTTACTGATTGTAACTCTACAAATGTGTTAGATCGGGTAAATGGATGAGACATACTCAGGCTTCAGTGGCAAACAACAGCTCTTTATTAGACAACTATTTACAATTTCAGCAGCAACCCATTTGACAGATACCCCTTTTATAGGGAGCTGTCAAACGGCTCGGCCAATCAGCTTGGAGTATTTTCCCACCGGATTGGAGGACCTTAGTGGAACCTACCATTTGGCTGTCAGTATGTAACAAGGAAAGGAAGGCATTTGCAATCCTAATCTGGAAGCCTTCAAACTGAATAATGTGAACATAAGAAACAATTGCTTAGAAAATAGTACAATGCTAAGTTCTCAGAGAGATGTAGTGGAGATTGTTAGTCTGAACCGAAAATCAATTTTGTCAAGCACAAATCTAAGAAGTTCCTTATCAAGATTTATTAGGATAAAAGTAATAGTCATTCAAGAATATCAACAAGTAAACATTTTTCAATTTACAACTAACTTATCTGTATATAGTAGGGCAAGGAGTTTCTATGCTTTTCCTCACAGCATTATGATGTCATAAATGATACAGTAGTCTCTTCTATGTTACTGGTGAAGTTTTCAACTGTGGGTGGTTTATACAATGATTACTTGAATCCTCTGGGAAATCAACCTTTACAGATATGGATGCACCAGATCGTGAAACTGCGGATACAGAAAGGGGTAGAAACTAGTGTTTCTATGTAGATAAACCAAACATGGAGAGAAGAAAGACAGATTTGGAAATCTTAGTGCAGAAAGGTGAATCCCAAAGGTGCTTTTTTCAAGAGGTAACTGGACTTTCTGGTTTTCCTTTGAAGACGTTTCACTTCTCATCCAAGAAGCTTCTTCAGCTCTGACTGGATGGTGGGGTATGAAAGGACTTACAGTATATTCCTTTCAGACATCTGCTCATTTGCATTCTTCCAGAGAGTCATTGAGGCCACCTGGAGGTTTATCTGTGTCATCAGGATCACCTGAGTGGTGCAAATGGGTGTGGAGCCTTCTTGGAACTGTTGAAAGGACGTATGGTAGATTGGAGATAGATGATGTCTATCTCCAATCTGTTGAGAGAGAGCTGTTCAATTTTGACATAGGTGACCTCTTTTTCAAATCAGCAGTCTTTTCTGTCCAAAATGTGGAGTTTGCTGTCTTCAAAAGAGTAGCCTTTATCTTTTAAATGCAGGTGGACTGCTGAATCTAGTCCTGATGGATTTGTTCTCCTGTGTTGTGCCATGCGTTTATGAAGAGGTTGCTTTATTTCCCCCAATATACAGATCTGCACATTGCTCCCTGTACTGAAATGCATATATCACATTGCTCAGTTTGTGTCTGAGTGTTTAACCTTGGAATGGACAAGCTTCTGCCTTAGTGTATTCTTGGCTGAAGATCCTCCTGAGCTTTTCCAATATTCCTACAATGTATGGAATGACAACATTGCTTTGTTTATTGTTCTGTTCATTGTCTGTTATGGAGGAGCTCCTGTAGAGGTGTTGTTTTTTTTGTAATTTATTTGATGAAGGCCTTCTTGGGGTAGCCACACATTCTGAGGGCTTCCTTGATGTGTTTTTGTTCTTTTTCTTTCCCATCTTTGCTGGTAAGCAGGCCGTCATCTCAGTGGTGATGGTCTAATGCAGAGGTTCCCAAACTTGGCAACTTTAAGACTTGTGGACTTCAACTCCCAGAATTCTCCAGCCAGCTGGGAGTTGAAGTCCATAAGTCTTAAAGTTGCCAAGTTTGGGAACCTCTGGTCTGATGAGTCTCATTTTGTGCTCCAGTGAATGTTGGGAATCAAAAGGTAAACATCTGTGAGAATGGGGTTTTCTGTAAACTTCAGCGTTAAGGCTTCTGTCTGCCTTAATGTGTACTGCACAATCCAGGAAGGCTAGACAATTTTCCTTAACATCGTCCCATGTGAATTTGATGTGTCTGTCCACATAATTTATATGTTTGGTGAACGTTTCCAACTCCTGTATTTTGATCTTGCCCAGGTATCGTCCATATACCTATACCAGTGAGTGAGTGGAATTCCTGTGAATTGATTGTCTTTGGTTTCTATCTCTTCCCTGTAGAGATTGACCACAATACTGACTCATTAAAAAAATACAAATCACCAGCTGTCTGTAAGGAGTATAAATCCTTATAGGATTTATAGTCCTTATAGGATTTATATAGGATGTTGATTTTTGTTCTCTTTCTTCCATAATGTTCAACTATTTTATACCAATTTACCTTTAAAAAAGAAGTCAACAGAAAACTTGTCTGCATTTTCAGGTACATTTTCCAAATATGTGTGCTCTGTGCCCATTTTGATATAATATTTATTTATATTTCATATTTCTTAATCTATCTCCCTTAGAGAGAGGCTCTGGGAAGTTTCCAATATACCTAATAATAAATAATATGTTCATTTTCATGTATCCTTTTCTTCAGATTTGTATGTTTGCATGTTTTCCGTAACTGATTATTTTATTATGTGCCATCAAGTTGTTTTTGACTCCTAAGTACCCATATAGATTTTCTCCATGATGATTTTGTCCCTATCCTGGTCCTTCAAGTCTCCCAATGGTGCATTCATTTCCACTTGAGTCTTGCTGCTGATCATCCTTTTCTCCTCTTTCCTTTCACCTTTTCCCCCTTAATATAGTCATTTTTCTTTCATTGTAAATAGCCTCTGAAAAATCAGAACCACTGCCTTGTATTGCATAGCCACATTCGATTTTCTAGATGTACAAAGTCAAAGTTAAGTACAAAAAGAACAGATATCTTTCCTGTCCCAATTCAGGATAATTTCACCACTATTGAGACCCCTCCTCTGCCCAATTCCTCTGCTGACACAAAACAACAGGCTACCTGCATTGTCCATGCCTACCCTATTTCTCGGACATCTGTTGTGCTTCCTTAAGTTCTTCAGAATTGTGTGTGTAATTACATTACAGACAAGTTGATTATTTTTGTGCCCCATCCATACTGTTGGTCACCTTCAACATATCATGAACTAGCAAGAAAATATACTCCTATAGCATGAATGTGTGAGGTTGACATCATTGTGTACGTCAGTAATTTTAGGATTCTCCTTTGACTTCTGAAGACTGATTTGACTCTTCTCATGGGCTATTTGGTCAGCTAAATGTCAGCTAAAATGTGAAATGAAGGCCTATTGGGAAATAGCACTCAATCATACTTTGTGCGTGAATTATTTAATTGAATGAGCAACATTAAAGCTATTTAAATCCAAATAGTATAATTAAACACATACAAAGAAACACTAGAGGAAACTATAGTACAAGAGGGGGAAAGAGAAAGATTCTTGTCATAATATAATGAAAGACTTCCTTTTAAATAATAATAAATGATAAAGATAATAAGAGAAAGATAACAACTGGAGAAGAAGATAATAAAATACAAAGCTTGCAATTAAAATAGAATGACTGTGGCAAAATAAAGCAAAGGTAGTACCAAAGGAACCTTGAGTGCAATCCCAAAACATCTGGAGCACCACTTGAACATCATCAGCACTGACAAAATCACCATCAGTCAATTGCAAAAGTCAGCTTTATTCGATGCAACATCTATACTTATCCCAAGTAAAGGATTCAATAGGCAAATAAAAATACCAAATCCAGTCTAAACATCTGGCTGGCTGTGCAACCAATCCTAATTTTTAAATAATGAAATACAGGCAAATCAGCACTATGTATAGTACTTTTCTATGATGTAGAAAAGATGTGGAGACTCTAGAAAGAGTACAGAGAAGAGCAACAAAGATGATGAAGGGACTAGAGACTAAAACATATGAAGAACGGTTGCAGGAACTGGACATGTCTAATTTAATGAAAAGGACTAGGGGAGACATGATAGCAGTGTTCCAATATCTCAGGGGTTGCCACAAAGAAGAGGGAGTCAAACTATTCCCCAAAGCACCTGAGGGCAGAACAAGAAGCAATGGGTGGAAACTAATCAAGGAGAGAAGCAACTTAGAACTGAGGAGAAATTTCCTGACAGTTAGAACAATTAATCTGTGGAACAGCTTGCCTCCAGAGTTGTGAATGCCCCAACACTGGAAGTCTTTAAAAAGATGTTGGATAGCCATTTGTCTGAAATGGTATAGGGTAGGGGTCTGCAAAGTTGGCTCTTTGAAGACTGGTGGACTTCAACTCCCAGAATTCCCCAGCCAGCATGGCTGGCTGGGGAATTCTGGGAGTTGAAGTTCACCAGTCTTCAAAGAGCCAACTTTGCAGACCCCTGGTATAGGGCTTCCTGCCTAGGCAGGGAGTTGGACTAGATGACCTCCAAGGTCCCTTCCAACTCTGCTATTGTATTATATAGTAGCTATACAAAGAGAAAAAATATTACAGCATTTAAAATAAACTATCAGAAAAGGAAAAACAAATCAACAATAAAAAAAGATTTCTATAGTTTATTATATCACTATAAAATTATTTTTCATTATTAAATCTAGATCACATAAAAATATATTGCCTTCTTTTCAGAAGTCATAGGAGTTAAAGACCACTCAAATTTATTATAATGGCAGCGTCCCAAAAATACCTAATGTCCAACATTTTTAAAGGTTCTTTGAGAAGTACAATAATGATAAATAATTATTTTGATTAATTTATTTCATTTTTCAATTATGAAATATGTTTTATATTCCTTAAAGTCTAGAAATCATTGATTTTCAACAGTTGGATTGGATTCCAATTATTTATTCCACAGTTCAAGTATATAACTAACTTTCATTCTTCATTTCAGTACTTTATGAAATATGATTTTGTTGATTATAGTTCAACTGTTGCTTCTTTTAAGGACCCTAAGATTGAAGGTACACCAAAAAAGTATTAAAGTATCCAAGCCATATTGTATATCTTGCTAAGCTTTGCTGGCTGGAGAAGTCTGGGAGCTGAAGTCCTTCAGACTTAAAGTTGCAAAGGTTGGAGACCCCTGCTATAAGCAAAGCATCTTCATAGCCCAATCTTTCAAAATCTTTAAAACAACATTTATAAATCATGTGAAGTATTGATCCTTTAGGGGACATGTCCTCAGCATTTTAAACATTTTTTTACTGATTTTTCATGTATAAATTCACACTGCCCACAAAAGACTTGAAAAATTAATAGTTCTGGGATAATTCCCCCCCCCCCCCCCTCTCAAAGTATTAAAAGTAGCACAAGAGGGCAGTGTTGTCTAAAAATCTGGAGTAATCTATACAAGCTACTGGAAGGACTACTTGATAAATTTGATAAATTACTTCATAAATTATAAATCATAACACTGTAAAAGTTAATGAAAAATATAAAATCATAATTCAGGCTATATAATATTTATAGCATTAATTACTTGTAAACAAATTGTTAATCCACGTGTGACTAAATTTAATATTTTTATTGCAGTTGCTGTTACTACTAGTAAGGTTCTACATTTAGGCAAGAAAAACAAAATGCACAGGTACAGTATAGTTGGTACTTTGCTCTACAGTAGCAACAGTGAAAGGGATCTTGGAGTCCTAGTGGACAACCATTTAAATAGGAGCCAGCAGTGTGCAACAGCTGCCAAAAAAGCCAACACAGTTCTAGGCCTAGTTATTTGCGGGACCGTCTCCTGCCGCATACCTCCCTCCGTCCGATCCGCTCCCATAGGGAGGGCCTCCTCAGGGTATCATCCGCCGGTCAATGCCGGCTAGCTGTGCCCAGGGGGAGGGCCTTCTCAGTGCTGGGCCATCCCTCTGGAACGACCTACCCCCCGAACTTCGGACCATCTCAGACCTTCCCCTCTTTGGCTGCTCACTTAAGACTTATCTTTTCCATCAAGCCGGTCTAGCTTAGCCAATGAGTAATTGTATTTTAGTTTAATTTATTTTTAATTATTCTGTATTTATTGTTATTTATCGATTTTAATTCCCTGTGCACCGCCCTGGGTCCATTTCGATGGAGAAGGACGGTTCTATAAATCTAAATAAATAAATAGGCAGCATAAACAGGGATAGAATCAAGATCATGTGAAGTGTTAATACCACTTTATAATGCCTTGGTAAGGCCACACTTGGAATACTGCATCCAGTGTTGGTCGCCATGATGTAAAAAAGCTGTAGAGACTCTAGAAAGTGCAGAGAAGAGCAACAAAGATGATTAGGGGACTGGAGACTAAAACATATGAGGAACGGTTGCAGGAACTGAGTATGTTTAGTTTAATGAAAAGAAGGACTAGGGGTGACATGACAGCAGTGTTCCAATATCTCAAGAGTTGCCACAAAGAAGAGGGAGTCAAACTATTCTCCAAAGCACCTGAGAGCAGAACAAGAAGCAATGGTGGAAACTAATCAAGGAGAGAAGCAACTTAGAACTGAGGAGGAATTTCCTGCCAGTTAGAATAATTAATCAGTGGAACAGCTTGCCTCCAGAAGTTGTGAATGCCCCAACACTGGAAGTCTTTAAGAAGATGTTGGATAGCCATTTGTCTGAAATTGTATAGGGTTTCCTGCCTAGGCAGGAAGTTGGACTAGAACAGCGTTTTTCAACCTTTTTTGTGCAAAGGCACACTTTTTTCATGAAAAAAATCACGAGGCACACCACCACCATTAGAAAATGTTAAAAAAATTTAACTCTGTGCCTATATTGACTATATATAAAGTAATTCTCTTGAATAGGAATCAAATAAACACAAAGAAATTATTTTATAATTACTTTATTTTGAAATAATAAAGTATTTTATAATTGTTCATATTTCTGTTTACTTACTCAGTGCGAAACCTGGGCCTGTTTGGCTGAACACAAAGCTGATATTCTGGCAGGAATTTTTCCCACGGCACACCAGACAATATCTCACGGCACACTAGTGTGCCACGGCACAGTGGTTGAAAAACGCTGGACTAGAAGACCTCCAAGGTCCCTTCCAACTCTGTTATTGTATTGCATCGTATTACTAGGTTTATTGGTCTGCTAAGTCTGTTACTACTATAGTCTTTAGTTTAGCCCATCACATTTAATCACATTTCAAATTTATGGTATGTTAGCTCAGTAATACTGTATAGTACTATACAATGCAGTCAATATTCCTTCCCTATTATTTTAGATGGTAGAAATTTATCCTGCAGTAGAGGCTCAGTTTAATGCTGTATGTTGGTTTTGATTAATCATGGTGCGTAATATAAATACCGGTACCACAATTGACTGAATTCACATAACTTGATTTTACATACTGAGAACATATTGCACATTCTGCAAAATGGTCCCTTCACTGATGAACTGTAAAATTTCCTCTTCGCAAGGCTGCCCTTAAGACCATTCAGATGGGCCAAAATTCAGCAGGGGGAGCAGTGTTGTGCAGGTTGCACTATGCCCATTTAATTCCCAACCAGTGTACCAATTGACTTCAGCAATTCAGTACAAGTTTGAGAAACAGCAGGAGACAAGTAGGCTTTCAACTTGTTCCTTGACATCAAGGAACAATTTTTTATTTTATCAATACTAAATCTTATTAAGAACTATTGCTCACCAAATAGAAATCCATAGGAAATATGCACCATTAAAGGTTTCTGAGTTTCATAACAAATGCAAAGCCAAGTGAAGAATGGTGAGGCTTGTATGAGGATTGATAGACTTAGAATTGATGCTTAACTACCAAGATATAAAAAGGATTAAACTCAAAACTTTAAATTGTACCTGTAAATTGTAACACAAAATAAAACAAGATAAAGCTTTAAAAAGAAAAACATATATTCACAGATTCATCACAGATCAGATACACAGTTCAATGTAAAAATATAAATTATTTTAATTTAATTTAATTACCTTCAGTGACCAGGACCAATTTATAAATAAGAGTTGATATATAAGAAGAAGCTATTGTTATGGTCCACTGGCTGCAGCAGAGTTGGACTGTGAGAAAGTTGGACCGTGAGAAAGTTGGGAAGGAACATGGGCCAGTCCTGGACCTGGGGATGAGGGCTCTGCATTGGAGGCAGAGAAGGGGTCTTTTGATCCCATCTGGTAGTTATTTGCTGCCTCCAGAACCTGACATCAGTGAGGCAGAAGAACAGAGGAGCCGGTTCCCAGTGTGTGCCTGTGCAGAGCTGCCAGCAGGCAAGAACAATTAAGAAGACAGGGTGGATTCAGGAGTAAGGCTGGGAGATGATTGGCCTCTCCCATAAGACATAAAAGAGGAGCAAACGGGACATGAACTTTTGCAGGAAGTAATTAGTTAAATAATTAATTAGTTCATCTGGTCGGTTCAAGCTTTGAAAAGTTCTGTTTGACTCTGTTTGGCCTTGCTCTGCATTTGGCAATTAGGTCTCTGACAGCATTTCAAGGTAGATAAGGTGGGTGTTTATCAACATTCTCCTGAAAGACTGTGGCAACCCAAGCAGACATCTGTCGGAATCTTCACAGACTGTTTTTGAACTCTTGCGGACTGTGAATGATTATAATAAATAAAAGTTGTTTCTTTATATCTTCTCTTTTTCTTTACTATATTATGTATTTTCTATTTTCTTTTCTGTGCTTTTTCTTTTTTCTTTTTACTCTTTTATGTATTTTTTGTTTGTATTCACTTTTATCTTTTTAATTGTAACATTTTATATAATTGCTTTAAGAGGAATATATTCTGGGTAAGCAATATTTTGCTATGGCTGTTCATATGTTTCTAGCCTAAATGATGAAACCACATTTCCCCCCAACTCCTGTTTGCTGTTTATTTGGGCATCTTGTAACCTGATGGCAAATTAGAAACAGAACAACTACTTGGAAATGTCATTTAGGAGAGATGTACCTCCAGCTTTTTATGTCAAAATTTGACAATCAGCAATGGGCTAATTGCAACCAGGAAACTGAACTGAGGAAGAAAGAGGTTTCTAAACAAAAAAAGGACTAGGGGCATGAATATCAAAATGTTAGAGTTCTGAAAGATTCCTTTCCATTTAGAAGTATTATATAACCGCAAGTGCATATGTTTGTGCACAAGCGCATACACACACACACACACACACACACACAAACACACACACACAGGAGGGGCACAATCTCCTGTTAAAAGGGGCTTTGAGAAAAAGAATGGAGTTCTCTGTTTATTCAAATCCGCCAAATGAAAAATTAAGTGAATAATTATCCCTTCAAAGCATAGTCTGTTGGTTCTTCTTTTCCGTCGAAGTATTAACTTGTACAGAAAGTGATAATGTATCTCACAAGACTAGTCCTATCAATACACAAAGAAAAGTGGCTGATCCAAGAAACAGGTTTTGGAAAGAGGGGGATCAGCTCTGCCACTTTCCCCAAGTGCCCTCAATTAGTCTGCTACAATGAAAATTCCCTCACCAGGAAGGAAGCAAAATGCAGAGAAATTGGTTTGACTTCTGACTATCTGAGATAACGATATAAAAGGGATGCACTCTTTCTCTTTCTGTCAACGGGCAAATGTCTTGGGCTAATCTGTACTTAATGATCTGAGCAATGTCTCCCTTTTGAATGTCAGTTCATTAGGTTGCCTTGCATCACCATGTCCCTTTCCTCTGTACCTCCTGATTTTCTCCTGCAAAGCAATTAGAAGATTCTAAAATCTGGTAGGACAAATCTTTCTAAATATCATGTGAGAGAACCAAAAACTACATAGTAGATACCGGATGTAAGAGATGGGTAAAGTATGAGGTGTAGCACCCAACCTCCCCCTCCCTCACTGGCATTATAAAAAGGGCCACAATCATTTCTAAATCACAACTTAGCTGCCAAAGTGCAAGAAGAAAAAGGAGAAGCAGAGCAATCAAACCATCTAATATCCAAAACAGCACAAAGGTATGTGGAAGCTCTGCGTTATTTATGGGAGCCAGATGTCCTTGTGTACATAGAATTTATTTTAACCTTTCAGTCTTTAATGACAAATAAAATAAATACTTGCATTCCACTGTTATCACTTTTGAATATATTACTCAAAAGGATGCTAAAATTAGAAATGGCATGTCTTTTTACCTCAAGTTATACCTAAAAAAAATCTTATTATTACAAAAACTAAAATTCATTCATTATGAATAGATTAAAAAGGCACAAATATGTAATGCTGGAAATCAACAAAGATTAACCAAAAAGCTTTCATAAACATGTAAGATACAGTTCTTAACCAGGGCAATGTCTGAATTTTGATAGAAAAGTTATATTTATTTGGCAAACCTGAAAATTTGCATTGATTTAATTTTCTATTTTATGAAAAACATTCAGAATCAGGGAGTTAGATGGTTTATGAAAATTAATCTATTTTTAAAATTATAGTATTTTAGTGCAATTTTACATCAAAATATTACTAAATAACTTTCTGAACATTTCCAAATATTGATAATTGCATTTTGCAACTGAAGTGGTTTATTAATATTTGTAATTTCCAACTTATACACAATTTTTAATTATGAATAAATTATAATTTTGCATAGATTACTTTTCAGAAGTTCTTCATACTGAATTTATTATTGTTTATTTTCAAGGAAAAGAGCATAGCCTGCCATGTACCATTATAATTCTATACTAACCTGTGTGGAAGGAAATTTCCTTAAATTTAATGGGACTTCTATCCTATTGAAAATATATATAGAATTGTGCTGCCAAACAGTTAAACAAAAATAATTCATTTATTTCAAAGAAAGGTGATCTGGAATTTAAGATGATTCCATTAAAAGGGGAAAGTAGACAGAATAAATCACAATCCTTAGCAGTGTCCATTTTCCCGTGTTGAGCAGTCTAGTTTGTCTAGTCTAGTTGAAGCCAATTCAGGAAATTTCCCCTACTCACCAATAAATGTTGTCATGTGATACAAAGTACAAAATAAATGATAGGACCAGTATAATAAATAATTGAAATAAATGAATATTAATTGATAATAAATAAATAAAAAATATCATGTTTTCAGATGACTTCCAAATGAGCCTTAGAATTACTACAGCAATCTTTAAAAGAGCAATCTCTATTGTGACACATCCAAAATAGATAACACGCCTGATTATTTATCATTGACTGAATGGCTATTCAAGTGTTGGGTACTCGGTTCTAGAGTTGTTTCCAGCTTCAATTACCAAAGTAATGGAAAATATATCAATGTTGTGTCTGCCAATAGTTTAACAAGTATTTGGAGGACATAGATACCAAGCCTAAATGCAAGCGCAGTTTTGATTGGGCGTGCTGGTTTAAAAGCTCATATGGCAATAGAGGTGTTTGAATAATATGCATTCTTTTCTTCTTTGTCTAAATTTTCTATTTCTTTCTGGAAAATTAAATGTGTGCAATATGTTTGTATGGTTCATAAATCACTTATATAATTCAACCCTCTATTTTGAAATGCTTTTGTGGGCGCATTGATTTCTTGATGTCTCTTTGAAATTTTGTATGATACAAAGTTAAAAAAACCCAACCTTACCTTTGTTTGTAATTGTTGATAAACCATATTGTGAAATTTGAAGAGCTTTAAAAAAAACTATAAAATAAGTTTTTATTTTCATGTATTAGTCTTAAAATGTGAAATTAAATTGATATTCAGATGCAAACTAATATTTTGGTCTGCATTTAAAATGTATGTGGCCAACATATTTTAATTATCCATTCCAAGTTATTTCAATGGCATTTATCCAAGTTGATCTTCCTTCCAATTATATGTTATGTGGGCATAACTAACTGCAATAAAATCTTAATCCGAGGCCAACTTCAGTCATTAGATTACTTTGAATGCAAACTTTCTACTAAAGACCAAGTGTCTCCTTCTTCAGATAGATAATTTACTTTTTAGGTGACAGAAGGAAGAAACAGTTGACAAAAATATTTATATTTTAAAAAGATGAAGTAGCAAGATATGATATACTTTGATGTCTCCATAAAATCATTTTTTATTTTACAAAATAATAATTAAGGCCATATTTTCCCATTCTAAAAAGTAATGTGAAATTGCTTCTGTCCTTTTCTTAACTATAAACTTTTGATCTCATCTGGTATCCTCTTCAGTAACAGAGCAATCATCCTAAATTTGAGAATATTTGGTAAATAATAAAAAGGCAGGTTGAAAATAAATAAATATGACCCAACACTGGAAGTCTTTAAGAAGATGTTGGATAGCCATTTCTCTGAAACGGTATAAGGTTTCCTGCCTAGGCAGGGGGTCGGACTAGAAGACCTCCAAGGTCCCTTCCAACTCTGCTATAAATTAAAAAATTAAAAAATAGCTATGTTTTTTTCTTTAAATGATAAATTGCATGCTGAAATTTTAATAAAGGTGAAATTAAGTTTCCACAGAAAGTATGAATTAAGGCAAAAGAAAAAAACCATTTTTGTGACATATTAAAGCAACTATGATATATTCTTCCAGCCCTTGCAGAATAAAAGACGACCAAAATAATAAATTGTGCTGACATTAAAAGCGCAGTAATTTACCTGAATTTCATTTGACTCATTTAATGTGAGGAAAGCTATAACTACAAATAATTTTTCCACGTGCAGATTTGACCATTTTTTAAAATATGCATCTTTTTTTCCTAGTTACAAAAAACATAATTCTCAAAGAAGTAAAATTTCAGAGCCTACAAAAATCTTTCTAGTATTCCAACTATATATTCTGTACATACAACATAACATTCTCTTGGCCCTGTTATAATTGTTAATATTCAATTATTATTTATTATTATCACGTATTAATTGTTATTATAAATAATAATTAAATTATTAATATTGTTATACTGTCAATAGAATATACTACAGAATCTAAGTCCATTCCACTTCCTTGGTAATCCGGGTTTTACTTACAATTTCAGACTGAAAATATTTAAGGTCAGGAGAGCATTCATAGGCAACAATGTCTGGAAAAACCCTTCAGACCCTCACCAAGCCTCGTGAGGAATACCATGCCTGAAATATTTCAAAGAGAGTTGCCATCTATTTCTATAGAAAAGTTTAGAGTTTTCCCATACAATGTTAAATACAATCTAATTTCCATGTACCAAATATAAAATCAGCTAATGGGTGTCATTACAAAATAGCAATAGCACTTAGACTTATATACTGCTTACCTGTGTGTATGCAGGAGTTGTGTGGATGCACGTGTCAAAGGCGAGGCAGGGCGAGCGTCCAAGCAGGCCGATTCGGGGGCATAGCCAGCCAGCCGTCACTACCAGTTTGGCGATCCAGGCCCAATTACCACTACTGGTTCTCTTGAACCGGTCTGAACTGGGAGCAACCCACCTCTGGGCAAGGGAGAAGCGAGGTGTGCATCCTATCTGAGACTTGCACTCTGTCGCGTTCTTCACCATTTTGTCCAGGAAAGCACATTGTAAAAAAAACCTCATAAGTTCAATCAAAATTCTTCAACTTGCAAGGTGTTGTGTTTTTTTTACGTGTTTCCCTGAGCAAAATAGCAAGGAACACAACAAAGCTAAAAATCTCAGGATGCGCATCTCGCAGCCCAACACCTCCCATCTACCACCACCACCCCGATGAAGAGACGACGGGGAAGGGAAGCAGCCAGGATGCTGCTGCCATTGGGGCGGGGTGGGAGGTCCTCTTTTTGCACAGCAAGGAGTGGGGCGCGAGGTGCATTGCTAGCCTGCCGCTCTTTTTGTGTGGGGGCTCTTTTTGCACGGCAAGGAGCCTTACTGGTAGGTACAGAAAGGGCATGTGGGGTGAGTGGGGCATGTCCCCCCCCACTTTCCCCCCCTCTGGCCTCGCCTGGTCACCTTGGTTGTTTGTGTGGAAAGCAACCAGTGGAAATGGCGGGGATCAGCTGCACATGCATTTTAGTAGATGGGGGGGGCTTATTTTGGGGGGTGTATGCTTATTTTAGCCAATGCCCTGAAAAGCCTGATTGGGCTTAGTATCAGGACATGTCCTATTTTGGGGAAAACATGGTATGTATCTCTGAATTAAATCAAAATCAAACCAAATCAGTTAAATTCAAATCAAATGAATGCACGAGCTAACTTACAATAGCTTTGGAGGTATATCTATGACTTCCATTAAAGTGTCCTGAAAATTGTTATAGGATTAGTTATTAATCATAATTTCAGCTGAACTCTAACCCTTCACAAGGCTTTTCTTGAGCAAGAGGAACAATTAAGTCAACTGCAGTATCTGAAGTAGCCTGTAAAGATGATATATGAAATGGAAAGATGAAAGAAAAGGCATCTGTTTTCAACGTATGTATTTTAAGAAAGGGATATTCAGAAGTGAAAGGTTATTCTGAAGCGAAAAACCTTAAATGAATGGTAGAATGCATGTGTCAAATGCAAAAGGTACAAATTAAAGTTGTAGTATCTCCAGCTACAGTTACATGGATATTTAACACATGCTTAAAGAACTGCTACTAGTAAGTAAAGAGGGCAATAGTCTCATTGAAATCATACATTTCAAAATATACTTCCCAAAAGAACAAATGAAAAAAAATCATCTGGTGGTATCATTGTCAAACTAGGTTGAAGATCTCTAAAGTGTTCACAATATCTATGTACAGTATGTCACTAGTATTAATAGGCTTGGGTCCATCTGCCTGTCGGCAAGAACCCTTTCTCAGAGACCACAGCATTATAGACCAAAGTAATTTAATTGAAATCATGCTGGAGCGTACTCTTACATCAATTTCCTTGAGTCTGAGTCTCATGACTTTTAATGATTTTGGAAACATGCATAGAACTGCACTCTATATTTGATTCTGTTTTGGCTTCTGTATAAGAGTAATATATCTTGCAAGGCATTATAGAAAGCCTGAACAGAAATGATACAAATAAATTATTAGATGAGATATGTAAATAAAAGAGAAAATGTATTCATAATGATGGTCTTCTACATACAGAATGGACTGCTGTACATTTAATGCAGCCTAGAGAAAAATGCATGATAATGCCTTTTGAATCCATGATTTCCTTGATAAGAATTTGAAATAAGCCCAGATGTTTATATCAAATCATATTTTTCCTGGTTTTAGTGTTAATTGGCTCAGTATCTTGGCTGTTGTATATATTCATTTTGGATAATTTTATTGTTTAAAATGTTTTCATTGTTTTAATTGTAGTTTTTTTTTAATTGTAAGCCACCCAGAGTCATTATTTTTGACAGATGGCTATAAAAATTGAATAAAAAAAATAAAAATATATAGATTAGTAAAATTCCATTTCATTTGACTGTCCATGTTACTAGGGCTTATTCTGCTTTGTTGTTTTAATTATTTTCATCCATATAGATCGAGCTTTCATATATAGTATATTATTTTTTCTTATTTATATAACTATTGATGTAAATTAACTTGAGAACCTCTTAAAAAGCATACATTATCCTGCTTTTGTTCTTTGATATGTAAACTTTCTTGATCCAATCTTTCTTAATGTAAATGTTCATGATATAAACTTAAACATTATTGTCCCTGTTTGCTAAACAATATTTTTGTTTAGATGGTTGTAGATATTTGAAAAAGGAAAGATGATCTCTGCTATATTTTCTTTAATGCTAGTTTTATACTAAGCACCCACACATAGCAGATGAATAGAATAGAATAGAATAGAATAGAATAGAATAGAATAGAATAGAATAGAATAGAATAGAATTCTTTATTGGCCAAGTGTGATTGGACACACAAGGAATTTGTCTTTGGTGCATATGCTCTCAGTGTACATAAAAAGACAAGATACGTTCGTCAAGAATCATAAGTTACAGCACTTAATTATCATTAAGTGCTGTATCAAGTGCTGTATCAATCAATCAATTCCTGATTGATTGTTTCCTGCAATCAGGAAACAATCAATATCAATATGATTGGATTGTATTTACAATATAATTGTAAAGATACAAGCAACAAAGTTACAGTCCTGCAGTCATACGTGGGAGGAGTTAGGTGATAGGAACAATGAGAAGACTGATAATAATAATAATAATAATAATAATAATAATAATAATAATAATAATAATAATAATAATAACTTTTAATTTGTAAACCGCTCCCTCTCTCCACAGGGACTCGGGGCGGTGCATAGGGAGAATAAAAACAATAAATATACACATATACAAAATATACAAACATAACTAAAAACGAATTAAATCTAATAAATCGATAATAATAGTAATGTAGCCTTAGTGAATAGCTTTACAGTGTTGAGGGAATTATTTGTTTAGCACAGTGATGGTGTTCTGGGGAAAACTGTTCTTGTGTCTAGTTGTCTTGGTGTGTAGTGCTCTATAGTGCCATTTTAAGGGTAGGAGTTGAAACAATTTATGTCCAGGATGTGAGGGGTCTGTAAATTTTTGACTCATGCAGTATACAGGTCCTCAATGGAAGGCAGGTTGATAGTAATTGTTTTTTCTGCAGTTCTAATTATCCTCTGAAGTCTGTGTCAGTCTTGTTGGGTTGCAGAACCAAACCAGACAGTTACAGAGGTGCAGATGACAGACTCAATAATTCCTCGGTAGAACTGTATCAGTAGCTCCTTGGGCAGCTTGAGTTTCCCGAGTTGGTGCAGAAAGAACATTCTTGATTGTGCTTTTTTGATGACATTTTTGATGTTAGGTGTCCATTTTAGATCTTGAGATATGATAGAACCTAGAAATTTGAAGGTCTCTACTGTGTTGTCTAGTATTGTAAGATGGTAGTATGGTAGGGTTTCTCCTAAAGTTTACCACCATTTCTATGGTTCTGAGTGTGTTCAGTTCCAGATTGTTCCAGCCGTACCATGAGGATAGTTGTTCAACTTCTCATCTGTATGCGGTTTCATCGTTGTCTCGAATGAGACTAATCACTGTTGTATCATCTGCAAACTTCAGTAGTTTAACAGATGGATCATTTGAGATGCAGTCATTGTTATAGAGAGGCAAGAGAAGTGGAGAGAGCACACAGCACTGGGTGGCTCCGTTGCTAATTGTACAGCCAGCTGATGTGATTTTGCCTAGCTTCACCTACTGCTTCCTGTCTGTTAGGAAGCTTGTGATCCACTTACAAGTGTGTTTAGTTTAGTTAGAAGAATGTCCGGTATGATGGTATTGAATGCTGAACTAAAATCTACAAAGAGGACCCTTGGATAGGTCTTTAGAGATTCAAGATGTTGTAGGATGTAGTGCAGAGCCATATTAACAGTATCATTTGTCAATCTATTTGCTTGGTATGCAAATTGCAGGGGGTCTAACAGCAGATCCGTGATGGTTTTCAAATGGGACATCACTAGCCTTTCAAAGGTTTTCATAACCACAGATGTTAGAGCAACTGGTCTGTAATTCAGTTCCTTGATGGATGGCTTCTTCGGCACTGGGATGATAGTGGAGCGTTTGAAGCAAGAAGGAACATAGCCCATCTCAAGTGATTTGTTGAAGATTCAGGTGAAGGTGGGGCCAATTGGTTAGCACGGACTTTTGAGCAAGAATGAGTTATCTTGCTGGGCCTGGTGTTTTCCCTGGCTTCAGACTGTGAAATAGATCTTGAACTTCCTTTTCTGTGATCACCAGGGGTTGTCAACCCAATCGGATGGGGTCAGTTGTAGAAGGTTTGGCTGTTGTTGGTGTGTCTGGGATGGGGGTTGTAGAGATGGGGTGGAGAACAATGAAAGGGTTAATATCATTGGTATACTCAGAAAAATGTTACATTAGGCAGATTTGCATACACCATGCATCTCAATTTATTTGAAACATCTAGAGACTGAAACTTTAATTAGTTGAATTTCTATATAATTGAACATGCCAATACCCGTGATCAATCAACAGAGATATTCCAGTCTTTATCTGATCACCTTAGAAGTATGTTGTCCTATAGTCTCTTCATTCTATGCATATTTTGTATGTGAGAATTATTTTACACATTCCTCTGTAGTAAAAATAAATCTGAGAGTGGCATCTATTTATTTTCCTCTTAAAAAGATGTATGAATCAGTCTGATGTAGTTAGTGATTAAGGCACCAGGCTAGAAGGCAGGAGACTATGGGTTCTAATCCCACCTCAGGCACAAAGCCATCTGGATGACCTTGGGCCAATCACTCTTTCTTCTCCTAGGAAGGAGGCAATAATAAAGCACTTCCTAAAAAAATCTGCAAGCTGCAATCTGCAAACTTTTTGAGGCACCGAACCGGCAGTAATGCCAGCAGCAACCCACCACTGGTGTTCATCCATCCATGTTGCAAGGTCCCTAATTCCCCACATTGTGGTTCAAACTGAGAAAAATGTACCATGAGAAACATTTCTCTTCTCTTGTGGATATTTTAGACTAGGTTGGCTCCAGAGTCAATGGAGAATTGTGCAACTATGGGGGGGGGGGGGGGGGAGGAGAACACAAAATAGAAAAACAGCACCCAAGTCTTCTGTCGTTTGACAATAAATTCAAAAATATCCCCTCCCAGAGACATTTTAGAACAATTTTTAAAAAATCACTGAGGAGATAGAAGACAATTGAAGAAAGCTTTTGAATAATGGGAAGACAAATGTCAGTACAATGTTAAGAAGGATAAGAGGAGCAGCAATGGTCTTGCCATAACCCAGGGGTCTGCAAAGTTGGCTCTTTTAAGACTGGTGGACTTCAAATCCCAGAATTCCCCAGCCAGCTATGCTATGCTGGCTGGGGAATTCTGGGATTTGAAGTCCACCAGTCTTAAAAGAGCCAACTTTGCAGACCCCTGCCATAACCCATCAGCATTTAGCTGCTGAAAAATTAGTGAGAGTCCTTGTATTTTCAAATAATTAGGACCGTATTTTCTGTGAACTTGGTTTTGAAAGCTTGCACACTTTTTAAAAACAATAGAATTTAAATATGGCTTAAATATAAATTACCATTCACCAATACTATACAAAAATGAGCTAGTTAGTCCTCTTTGGGGACAATGCATATAGCAAACATCATATCATGTGGGCCTGGCCATTGGTAAGTAGTGAGATTTGAGCTCAATCCTCAGGAGAAGATGAGCACTCATCTAACCAGGTTAACAGGCAGAACAGGTGCTGCTTCTGTTGCTGTTTGTTAAGCTTTAGTCTAGAGCAGGGTGTCAAACTCAAAGCCCAGGGCCCAGATCCGCCCCACGGGGCGCTTAGATCTGGCCCACAGGGCTATCCTGAAAACAGTGAAGGACTGCCTGGTAGTGCTTCTGCCAATGAAAATGGAGCTTGAGAGGGCCATTTGCGGTCCTCCCAGACTCTATTTATGGCCACAACAGCCTCCTGCAGCCCTCTGCCAGTTAAAACGGAGCTCAGGGGAGGTTGTGAGGGCTGCAGCAGGCGGTCACAACTGAAAATGGAGCCCATTTTTACTGGGCACTCAGGCCACCACAGGCACCCTGACAGAAGTGCCATCTAACTGGCCACGCACACCCTGGCCATGCACACTCTAGTCTTCCAAAGTCAAATACAACCCTGATGTGGCCCTCAATGAAATCAAGTTTGAAACCCCTGGTCTAGAGAAAAAACAAAAGAACAGAACTGAGGAAGTGACATTGGCCCTCAAGACATTTTTAAAGACACAAATCACATTCCTATCATATATAGCAGGGGTCTCCAACCTTGGCAACTTAAAGCCTGGAGGACTTCAATTCCCAGAATTCCCCAGCCAGCTTTGCTGGGATTCTGGGAGTTGAATTCTGGGAGTTGAAGTCCTCCAGGCTTTAAGTTGCCAAGGTTGGAGACCCCTGCTATATAGGATTACAATTGGAATGCTGCAGAGCTGGGAGAGAATGGCCATCGTCAAATGATGAAGAGGACCACCCTAGAGGAAGTTTGTGTTTGACCCTGTGCTCTTTACACTTTGGGACAAGGAAACATAGGCCTTTTTCATTTCAGGTAATTCATCCCCATTTCAAGTGTGGGTTGGGTTTTTTTTAATTTCTTTGTTTACTTTGGTAGCTGCCTTTGAGTAGAAATATAGAGCATAAGTCAAAGTAATAAATAAACAGTATCATGCAACAGGATGAAGATTAAAAAAAAAGGAAGAAGCACGCTCATTGTCAATATATAATATTCCCAAACGGAAACGTTTCCATAAATTCTATTCTCAGAATTATTTTCTGGAAAATTAAAGACTCCATTAATAACGCAAGACAGTGACATCCAAGGATCAGAGGCATTATGAAAGTTTCCTTGCTGTCCAAAACAGAAAGAGAGAAATCCAGGCTTACAAATGAAGGCAAATATACGGGTCTCAGGATAATGTTGCAGGATCTAATTTGAGCCAGTCACTAGAACCAGATGTTTAGTCTTCCATGCTTTCAGACTCGTGCTGGAGCCCATCCTCAGGGAAATTTTCTGTCTCCAGAATGTAGTATTAATGTAGTTCCTACTTTTAGTTGTTAATTGGGGTGATGATGGCCAGCTATTAAGACATTGGTTGTTCTTTCCTTGTGCTGCCTCAGCTCCAGGTACTTAAGAGAAATGCTCAAATGTCTTCTACTATCTCCAAATGGAACTGTAGCACATTATTTTAACTTGGTGCTAAACATTTTTTGTTTACCGAAACAAAAAATGTTAAAGAATGTATTATTGAAAATTATTCCTAGACATGGGAAAATATTTTAAAAGAGTGCTGTTAAAACAGTTTTATACTATGTTGAAATATTGACATTTATCTTGCGGATCAATATTAGAAGAAAAGGCTTTTAAAATAAGCATTTTGGGTAAGTTATTTGCTCTTTCTGTTCTAGCCAATTAACTTATAATTTCTTCTTCAAATTAATTCACGAAAAAGGCTAAAGAATATTGATAATTTTGTTTTGCACAGTAATTTTCTTCTTAGGCAAGCAAACAGGGTTAGTCCTTATTAAAAGAAATCAGGGCTGAAAGAATTAATGAATATTTTTCAATTATTTGAAATTATTTGTATCTGAAATGCATGTGGTGACATTTTTCTTAAATTTAGTAGAAATCTCTCTTGATTAAAATTACGTCAAGTCAATTCAAAGTACCTTATGTATATATGTGTGTGTGTGTATTATGTGTACACCCACACACATATTATAATCAATCATATAACATTACCATATGCAGCAAATTAAATTGTGGGCCATAATAAGAGCAAGCCAGCCCAGGTATGCTACAAACAGATGTGGATTACAGGATTCCTGAAAAGAGGGAGGGGCCTATCTAGGAGCATTGCCCATATTCTCCTAGAGCCAAGAAGCCAAGAAGACAACATAGAGAAAAGCTGCTCTAATTTTTACTAGTGAGTAGTGATTTGCCAATTGGATAAATCTCTCTATCAGAAGTTTCAATTCTGTTGCTTAACTCGTAAAAATTTCCTGGGATTCTTCTTTTTTAAGGTAGCTATGAAAAATGTAATTACGAACCTGTCAAACAATATTTGGAATCATCTTTCTATTCATCTTTTCATTTTCCTTTTTTATATTTAAAATCAATATTGTAAGCAGTGGCTTATTTATTGGGAGAAAATATTTATTTTTAATTTGAATCTCCATTTGGGGCTTTTAAAAACATATTATTACTATGTAAATATAGATTAAGGTAAATGAATACCTCTTTAGAAATTCTGCATTTTTAATTTCTTTTTTGTTGCTTTTTGCCCTTTGGTTGTATTTTCTGCAATAAAGATTGTATATATGTAATATTTTTGAAGTGTCAGTTGAAGGTAAGAGTAATTGGGTTTTTTTTCTATCTTATACTTTGCTCTTTTGTTTTTCTATGTAATCATAAAGATTTTTTAAGGGCTGTGATTAACGCATTTCTGAAAGAAATGAAATCGAAACATGCCCTATGTGATTTGTATTTTGGTTTCTATATCAGCAAAGTTCAAATTTGTATTTCTTTTCTAATTGGTTGGTTTCAGCCATGTTACTCAATTTTGTTCTATGGATAAAAAACCCTTTCTCATTTTCTGAATTTACGGTTCCATGTATCTTTAATTCTATAGATGTTAAATATCTACATTTTATTCTAGACCTTCTATTCTTTAAGGAATCTAGAATTATAATACTGATGTTTGGATATTTACATAGACAAAATGAAGTAATTGTTTGCATTAATAGAGGTACTGTTTGATAGGAGCTATTTTGATGCTAAAAGAAGAGAAAATACTATCATTTCAAAATAGCCTGTAAATATTGTCCAATTTGCCTCCTAATAGATTATGGTGACATTTTGTTTATTTTTATCACAAATAATTATATCCTTTTTTAACTGAATATTATTACACAAAAAAGGAAATAAAGGTTTGGATATATAGTAAGTGTGAACTACAATTTCTAGACACTCAATATGTTATCTTAATTGTTGCCTAACAAACGCATTTTGTCTACTTTATGCATTTATATGTGAGTGCCTATATGTTAAAACTTTTACCAGAGGGTTGAAAGTATTTTGAAGGTGTGAGAAAAATAAAGGAAAATTGTAAGAATAAAAAAAAGGGGGAAATGGATGTTCAGAGGAGAAATTAGCTTATTTTCCAGAAAGACACTAAATGAATAGTTTGTCATATACTTGAATGAACATTGTAACATTTTCTATTGAACAGATTATTTTCTGATGATATGTTTCATTCTGCAAGGTTTTTAAATTAAGAAAATAATTGTGCAATTTGAAATGGGTCACATCACATACCTAAAATGTAATTGCTATGTAAATAAATGTAACCTTGCCCCAAACATGAAACTTCTCCTCCCTGTGCATCCTGCTCGCCCCTATTTTATTTTGACTATTTTTTTTTGCTAAATTCTATGTTATTGTTTTTAGAAATATTTGTGTTTCATGATTTCATAGCTTTTAATTTTGTAAGCCACCGAGAGCTGCCTCAGGGCAAGATGGACAGCAAATAAACCTAATAAATAATAATATAATAAAAATATAAGTAAATAAACATACATAAACTGCACCCAATTGTGAGTTTCTGAATTTGGCCCATATATATTTTACCAAATCAACCTTTTTAATCAATGGATATATGAGTTTTTGCAAAAAGCAAAAAGGCGTAAATGAGAGATTTTAATTTTGTTCCTGAGTTTAAGTGTTTTGCAAAATTATTTATTAGGAATTTTATTGCAATTCATTTCATAACTATAATCTAACATGTCACAGATGTGACATTATGGAGAGCACAATCAAATATGTAAATGATGCTTATTTTGGTTTTTGAGCTTCAGTGTTCACAGAGGTATTTATTAGATGATTCAGAACTGCTTCTTGCAAGGATACCTATACACTCAGTACATTGAGATATTTAGGAAAGGATGAAAAGGGATTTAAAACCACTTCTTTATGCAATAATTATTTAACTCAGTTGGTCAAATATGTTAACATCTCATTTTAATCAATGCTGAATATGCCTTTCTACACTTTTCTATTTTGTTGTAACAGATTAAAATTGGAATGGTCCATTATGGCGAAGGAATGATAAGTGAGGAGGGAGGACAAAGAAACACAGATGCTAAAAAATTGGCAATACTTTTGATATATGACCTACCTTTTTTTTCCTGTAAGTATCTGAGACCTTAGCAAAAACATATTTCCTTTTTTGCCTTCCAGAATGGAATATAAGAACTTTCTCTTGAGCTTCCTTCTTTGCTGCATGTTGCTTACAACCAGCTATTGTTACATGATATTTGAGGAAAAGCAGAATTCGGAAAACTATGCAATAAACAGCAAAATCAAGATCCCGGATCTCCCTCCCATCTCTATAGTAGGTTGGTAAAAATGAATCCTATTTTGAATCTTAAGGCCAGAAATGAAGACAGATTCCTTGGCTTTCCTCCTATCTCCTCTCTTTCTTTTCATTGCTGTATGGTGAAATGAAATCTGTGAAGCAACATTGTCATATACCTATATTTTTCTTCTAACAGATGGAATTGTGAATAAAATGGAATAGAATGATCAAAATGGTATTTAAATGGTTAGGATATTTCAATAATAATGATAGCACATCTGTGTTTTTATTTTACTTTCTATTTATAAATAGAACAAAGGGAGAGATAAGATGTTTCTATTGCTCAAAAACTTCTTTTTGAAAACCACCCCACTTATCTCTCTAAGTCAGGGGTCCCCAACCTTTGCAACTTTAAGTCTGAAGGACTTCAGCTCCCAGACTTCTCCAGCCAGCAAAGCTGGCTGGAGATTTGCTGGCTGGAGAATTCTGGGAGCTGAAGTCCTTCAGACTTAAAGTTGCAAAGGTTGGGGACCCTTGCTCTAAGTGACAAAATTACTAAATCTTCAAAATCCCCAGGTATAAATTCTCAATAGATGTTATAATTTAATCATTTAATCTAGTTTAATAATCCTGAAGAAAATCTATCATGTAATTTAGTAGGAGTTGACACCACAAAAGTGTTCTAAATATGTTTGAATAGTAAAGTATGTAGCTGTATCCATGTGTGACCAAAGATATGATAATGGTTGGTCATATGATCAGCCAGATGTATAGACCGGATTTGGCATATTTTATCCATCTGTCAAATCCCTCCCAAGGACCTGAGATAGACAGCTATTGTTGTTTGATGGTGTTAATAGTATTCAACTGAAGCTCCAGATGTTTTGGGATTGCACCCAAGACAGCTATTACTATTGGTGGTGGTGGTATTATTATTATTATTTCTTTTATTCATTAAAAATGAAACTCAGTCAACTGAACATTTAAAGATGTGTCACAAATACCATTGACTGGTGCTAATGGTTGATACAGGTTGCTGCCAGCGTCCTAGGTATCAACCAAGTGCCTTCTTAAAATATATGATGTTCTGAGTAGTGCAATTTTCTGCAGTTCTGTGGGTGTTATTTCAGGAAGCTGCAATTTCTTGATGTATTTTATAAAATTCTTGGACATGGTACCAATAGCCCAATGACAACGTGTATCACTGTTACGTGTTTCATTCATAATCACGTAGTTTCGATGGCCAAGTCATGATATTTTGTGATTTTTTTCCATAGTTTTCTTCGACTCTGGTGTCTTTTGGTACAGCGATAACAATAAATTGTAAGCTTCATTTTTTGACAACTGAGATATCTGGCGTGTTGTGTTCCAAATGACGATCTGTCTGTATTCAAAAGTTCCACAAGATCTTCACCTTCTCATTTTTGACTACTTTTTCCACTTTATGTTCCCTGTTGTTGTTGTTGTTGTTGTTGTTGTTGTTGTTGTTGTTGTTGTTAGTATTCGTATTATTGACTCTGGAACAACTCTGGCTGGCTTACATTAAAAAAAACAAAAAAACAAGGGCCCCACAAATGTAAATCACACTGGGAGAAGAGATAAGATTTAAAGATTTCAGGAATATCATCCAATTGGGAGCAATATAGGTCTCTGGAAGAATATCATTCTGGAAGACAGGCGCCAGATAAATGCTCTGTGTTTGCTTTTGAATAAAAAAGCAGAGTGCAAACATTGCAATGAAACTGTATACCACATAAACAGATAACATAAGAACATACGAATAGCCTTGCTGGAACAGGCCACACCCCATCCAGTCCAGCATTATGTCTCACACAGTGGCTCACCATTTGCTTCAGGGTATTCCCAAGCAGATGTCTTCACCTGCTTATGATTCCCTGCAAATGGCATTGAGAGATATCCTGCCTATCTCTCCAACCCGGAGGGTGTCCTTAGGCATCCATAATTTATTTTTATTATTTATATTTATATCCCTCCCTTCTCCACAGAGGACCCAATGATAGCCATGGATACCCTTGTTCTCCATGAACTCATGTAATCCTTTCTTAAAGGTGTCGAGGCTGACAGCTGTCACCACTTCTGGCAGGGAGTTCCATAGACCAGTGATCCTCTGGATGAAAAAGTACTTCCTCTTATTTGTTTGAGGTCTAGCTATCAAAAGTATCATGGAGTGCCCCCTAGTTTTAGTGTTGTGCGATAGGGAAAACAGTTTTTCCTTTTCTACTTTGTCCACACTGTGCATGATTTTATAGACTTCAATCAGGTCACCTCTCAGGCACCATCGTTCTAGAGTGAAGAGGCCCATCCGTTGCAGCCTCAGATGGTAAGGAAGGTGTTCCAGCCCTCTAATCATTCTGGTTGCCCTCCTCTGCACCTTTTCCATTTCCATAATATCCTTCTGAAGGTATGGTGACCAGAACTGTACACAATACTCCAGATGGGGCCTCACCATAGATTTATAAAGAGACGAAATGACACTTGCTGACTTATTTTCTATACCCTATACCCATTTTCTATAACAAATTTAACCAGTTACATATGGATACTGTTCTCTCCCTCACCGTAATATAATAGGACAGATACGATTAAAATGGTACCTAGGAGGCAAGCGACTGACCAGTTCCCCTAGAAAATTGAATTTACTTTATTCAATTTAGGCACAATGTGACCCTAGGTAGCATACAATAAACCAACAGAATAAAATAGAATATTTATGGAAAAATTCTAAAAAGAAATAAACCAAAGAACATAAGCCTATAATATTGCTGAAATATTTCAAAATCTTGAATTTTTATGATAACTAAATGTTTAAGTAAAATATATTTAAACTTGCTAAAAACGAGGAGCAAGATAGGGGCTCACTCTTCTTACATTAAATATGCATAACAGAAAGTATTAGTTTAAATTTACAAGCATAAAAGATGATATAATTTAATTTCAATTTACCAGTCATTACATTGTTATTTCATTTTGTTCTGGGAGAAATAGAAAATCAAACTGAATGTCTGAAATCAAAAACCTATATTCCAGATTAGATACTGAGCAATCTAGATCTCTTTGCATACCTCAACTTTACAGTCACACTCATAAATCTTTTCATCGTTAAAAAGAAACAAATATGGTAGCATTACTGGTCTATTCAAATTGAACCCATACAAAGTTCACCACATCACAGATGAGCCAACTGAAACATCAAGGCCAATGTATATATAGGTACTTCACAGACTTACCTGTATTGATAGGAACATTTTTGCTGTTAACCATTGCTCATATATTGTTAATTAAATCATTATGGCTTTCATGATCATTTAAAGTTAATATATGTCAGAATTTATTCTAGTGATATTAGTAATCATCAGATCCTCTAAAGCAGGGCTGTCAAACTCCCAGCCCACGGGCCAAATCACTTTGCTAGCTATCACTTTGCTAGCTATGACTTCAAAACAGTATTCAGCTTAAATAATAATACATCTTGAAACAGTTGTTTAAATCTCTTCCTAACTAGCAATTTGTTCAGAATTACTGCTGGTCCTGATTTTTCACCTTTATACTCTCTCTTTAGACAATGACAAAATTTAACTTTGTTTCATTATATAATAACTCAGGTTTCACTCTAAAGATGTCTCCATTAGACAACAGTGATTCTTTCTCCCGTGGCATCTCTTGGTTTAAGGATAAGGTTGGTAAATAGATCATACTGCATTCAGAAGGGGAGGTGAAAAATGAAGGAGGTGGAGGAACTGAATAATGTTGAAAGGATTAGTTTCTCTATTACTCTAACTCAGGGATCTCCAACCTTTGCAACTTTAAGTCTGAAGGACTTCAGCTCCCAGAGTTCTCCAGCCAGCTTTGCTGGCTGGAGAAGTCTGGGAGCTGAAGTCCTTCAGACTTAAAGTTGCAAAGGTTGGAGACCCCTGCTCTAACTCATGCTGGGTGGGGAATTCTGGGAGTTGAAGTCCATCAGTCTTAAAAGAGCCAACTTTGCAGACCCCTGCTCTAACTATACTAACCACATCCTTAACCATTTTTGTCACAGGTGAAGACAAGGAAAGGGAGAATGTGGTTCAACAAAGCTTCTGAACTATATAATGCCTTCAAAACAAACAAATAGCATGCAAGTGGATTCAAAGCCAGCAAAGGTTTATGTGATGAAATTTAGAACCACCTGGAAATGCTCAGTAGAGAGGGAATCAACCTGATCGCACACCATAAGTGTCTCCTTAGTCATAAGAAGTCTTACTTTGTGTACTCATCAACTGAGCTCCTGTTATGAAGGGACATATATGATGTGTTTTCCACATTTCATATGGTTTGACTTTGGATCACATCTGGCTGTAATGGTGAAAATTTGAAAGTTATGTGGAATGTAAACATTAAACTAAGGCTGTAACTTCACACATGGTCATTTTTCAAAACTGGGAAAAATCAGAGCAATTGGACCATGTGAGTAAGGCAGTTTTATAGGTGAGAGCAACTAAACTGACAGTATTCTATTTAAGAATTTATTGAGGGAAATTAAAGGAGAGGCACAGGGTGTTAGTGCATTCAGTTAGAAATTAAAACTTCATGGACATCGAAAGCGCTTTTTTGGCCCATGTGTTTGTCAATCTGTCTTAGAATAACACTAGCTATTAATGAGGCAGTGAAAAACTAATGGACGAGAATATCAAAGGCCTGAATCTGCCTGTAGGCATTCCAACTTATGAATAGAACAACATTTTATTTTGTACTTTAAAAATAACAATTTAAGCTGCTTTGCAGTTCTTGAGATTTCCTCCCTGCTATCAGATAGCAAGGCACTGTGGCACTAGTTACCAATTGCCCTTTCTGCCAAAGCAAAAAGGAAGAAACGGCTGCATGGCTTCCTGGATATTTATACTTTTTACTTATTCAATTTAATGTAGTTAAATGTCAATTATTCAATTATTCAAATTTATTTATTTTCATTTTTATTTATTAGTTTTGTCAGAAGAATAATTTGGAGTTCCAACGCAAGCCAGAGTTGCACAAGAATAAATGAAAATGAGATCCAGACAGCCTTGAGGAAAGGTTAAATATTTAGTCCTAAAAGCAAAACACTTTATTTTTAGGGGAAGACTGCAGAGTGGAGAGAGATTAAAGAGTGTACCTCACACACATCCTTTCTTTTTTCTCAGTCTTCAGTTTTTGCTTTGAGACTGGTAAACGCAGATAACGTGAAGAAATGGAAATAAATGTATTGTCTTCTATGGGTTATTTTCATAGATCTTCAAAATAGCATAATTAAGTCATCTTTTTAACTTTCCTTACTTTAAACATAAAATTACAAAGCATACACAATGACAGTAAAATAGTCTCTTCCAATTTAAACTTATAGAAACATTTGTATACACAACAATTTAATTTTTTAAATTTTTTAAGAAAACAGTTCTTTTAAGGCTTTTTTCTTTAATTGTTAATTACAATTAAAAGTACCTTTGTTTTGCCAAATTGAATTAAATTACTAGCCTCCTCCCACATCTTAGTCCACTTTTTTTACATAAATATTTTGTATTTCGCTTTTTCATTACTGCTAGCCTAAAGCAGGCGTCCACCCGCCTAAATCCAGACATCCTAATGGAGAGGTTGGGGAATCATGCAAAACCAAAAAGATCCCTTTTCCTGTCCCTAGCTAATCCGTGTGTACTTATCAGTTTGGGGTGTACACCAGAGGTCATATTCAGCAGGTTCTGACTAGTTCTGGAGAACCTGTAGCGGAAATTTTGAGTAGTTTGGAGAAGCGGTAAATACCACCTCTGACAGGCCCCACCCCCATCTATTCTCTACCTCCCAAGTCCCAGCTGATTGGGAGGGAATGGGAATTTTGCAGTAACCTTCCTCTGGAGTAGGGAGGGAATGGGGATTTTGCAGTAACCTTCCTCTGAAGTAGGGAGGGAATGGGGATTTTGCAGTATCCTTCCCCTGTCACGCCCACTAAGCCACACTCATCAAGCCAAGACAAGCCCACCAAGCCAAGACAAGCCCACCAAGCCACACCTACAGAACCAGCAGATGAGAATTTTTTTTAGTACCCTATTTGGCCATCCAGATACTCATCCTTATTTCATTCCATTTCCAAGACTCCAGGACCAGCAATGAGATGTGAGACCATTTACATAAACTGGAAGTAAAATGTAATTATGGTTTATTTAAAGCAGAAGCAAAAGTATTTTATTTCTACTTTATTATTCCAAAAACAATAGAGAGAAAAAGTCATGCTTACATAGATGAAATGCATGGGTTGGTTACTACAATTGAAATGCCTGTCCAAGCCTTCTATATTGTCCTACCTGTTGCAATTAAAAATCAAGATTTTACAAGTGTCTAAATTCTTTCTCTTCCCCCCCTAAAGATTTAACCAAAACTTCCTTGAAGCTAAGCAGGAAAGAAGCTGAGAAAAAGAAATCTATGAAGGTAGGTGATTGTTCTCAGCATATTTACAAAGATAAATAAACTACCAATTTATATTTTTTTCTGGACTGTCATGACTTCCTTAAATAGTTTTGGGAATTATACTTTGCTGAGGTTGTTACAAATTTGGGCTTGGAAATCCACAAACAATTGGAGACACTTAAGATTCTAAGATCGGATATTATAGATAAACAACAAACAATATTTTTATTCTTATGTGAACTATGAAGAAGACACCTGGTTTGACCAATGACCAATGGCTAAATTTGCATATAACAACCCAGCATGCTCTTCACCCATCACTTTTTCAAGCACTTTTCTGTACTTTAAATCTGCAGCAGGATAAAAAAAACAATGAAAAACTCAATATAACAAAGAAGCTTAACATGTGCTCAAAATGAAACATACAGATTTATTTCAGTTTTAGAGCAACTGAAGTAAGACTCAGTTAGACTCTTAGGCAGCAAAAGCTTCTGAAACACTTTTCAAAAGCTTTATTTGTATGTTTTGCTTTGTTTATCTTTCCTCAGAGAATGGGGCAACAAAAAAAACCTTCTCGACCCAAACCGTCTCCCCCTCCAAACTGTGTCGCTACTTGGGCAAGCTGCAAGCCACCGTCTCGTCCTTGCTGTGATTTCTGTGCCTTCTGCCACTGCCGACTTTTTCAGACTGTCTGCTACTGCCGTATGGGGAATCCAAACTGCTAAATCACAGTCAAGAATGCTCTCAGTATCTCATTATATCTTCCATACCAGTTGCCTTGTATATGTTTTCCAAAGAGGCCAAGAACCTTGTCTTCTTTCAAGCGTCACATTCCTTGTGGGATCTATCTCAAAGGGTAATGCTATCAGAAACAAGCTAGTCCCTGCCATGGTAATTATGGTAGAGAAGGGGTGAAATGGGAGAAAGGCTGACCACTTGAAAAGGGAAGGGAAGGTGAGAGAATGAAAGTTACACATTAAAAATACATTACAGGTAGTCATCAGGTTACGGCCACAATGGAGCCCAAAATTTATGTTCCTAAGTGAAATATTTGTTAAATGACTTTTGTCCCATTTTACGACTTCTCTTGCCACAGTTGTTAAGTGAATAATTGCACTCATTAAGTTAGTAATACAGTTGTTCAGTGCATATGGCTTCCCCATTGACTTTGCTTGTCTGAAGGTCACAAAAACTGATTCTGGGACTCCGGACCCCTGGCTCATATTTATGACATCATGCAACCATCATAAATATGAGTCAGTTGCCAAGCATCTGAATTTTGATCATGGGACCATGGGGTTGTTGCAATGGTCATGTGGAAAATGGTCATAAGCCACTTTTTCCAGTGCCATTGTAACTTTGAACTGTCACAAAACGAACTGTTGTAAGTCAAGGACTATCAGTATATTTTCCTCCTGAAGAATTGCATTTATTGTACTTCAGAGATGTAAAAACATGAATGAAAAACAGGGGCTACAATAAAAGGTGAACTCCAGGGCAAAATCATGTGAATTTCTAGCAATATGAGACAGATGAAAACAAATTATTGCTCAGTGATTTAGAGTGAGCTTTCTGTAACAGGATTTGGTAACATTTAGGTCTGTGATGGGGAACCTATGGCACGCCATCACCAGCTGCTCTTCTTGTTTCTGGTATGCACATGCTCACCAGCCAGCTGGTCTTCGTGGTCACCGGAGTAGCGGAAAATGACCTGAAAGCAACCCCTAAAACAGCCCCAAAATAGGCAATTTTTCAGACCATTTTTGGGCCATTTTCAGGTTGTTTTTTGACCATTTTTAAGCCAAAACCAGCCCCAAAATGGCCTGAAAATGGCCCAAAAAACAGCATGAAAACATCCAAAACCAGCCAAAAAACATGCACCGGCCAGCTGGTCTTCAGGTTTCTGATGTTCCAGCATGCACACACATTCACTTTCAGGCGCATACATGCGTGTTCCGTTTTGGGTACTTGGTATCAAAAAGGTTCGCCGTCACTCATTTGTATTGCTTAACGATTTGCCCCAATCATTGATGGGGTTAATGGGAACTATGATTAACAATCAGTCTTTGAGGACTGCAGATGTCCCATCTCAATAAAAGGGAGTGGGAAACCAGTTTCATTCCAAGGGATTCATTCACTTCTCTAATACTTTTTTCTTTAATATTTTTAATGACTATCCAACAGAGGAGTACAGCCAAAGCTGAAATATTTTCTTTTTGCTTTCTTTGTTTTGCTTTTGCTTGTCCTTTCTGTCGCCCCTTCTCCATCCTTCCTAGGTTTACTCTATACAAATCAGGCTGCTTTTATTCTCTTCTCTGGAGAGAGCAATGTGAGTCAAGGATGCAGGAATCCAACACAGAAGCAAAACATCTGGCAATAGAAACAGAGAATGATGCTTCTGTGCATTGTCATTATACTTAGATTTCATGCTATTTGGTGAGAAAAGAGGGTTTTAATCCTAGATTTACCCAGATGGTAAACAATTGTGAAATAGGAGAAATGAAAGCATGGGGAGCAGAATCAAAGAAAGTTGGAATGCAACCTGGTAACTAGCTAGCAAACCAAAGAGAAAGGATTGGCAATGGATCAGAGATTTACCATTATATGCATAATTATAAAGCATGCTGTTCCATTTCTTAAAACAAATCAATATATTTAACAGATTTGAAGGGGACCTTGCAGGTCATCTAGTCCAACCCCCTGCCCAAGCAGGAGACCCTACATCTGCCTCTACTTTAGGATTGAACTCACAACCTCCTGATCGGGAGGTGGGAGCTCCACCTCTAGGCCACAACAGCAGATACATATTGGCTTTAACAATACTGCTCTCCATCTTCATTTTTAAACTGGCCTATGTTTCAATTTAGCAGTTTTAATAGTATTAGTGTGCATATAAAATTCCCTAATCCCTTAGTTTGGAATAGAATTTGGGCAACTGGGTGGAGCCAGTTGCACAGAAGTGTCCGGGTGGGTGGGCGGAGCCTCCTGCCCCCGCTACTACCAGTTTGCCCAATCCGGATCAAACCAAGAGCAACCCACCTCTTATTGCCACTGAACTAGGACTGAACTCCCAACCTTCCAAGTGGGAGGTGAGTGAGGGAATAAAATGGACACATTTTCATTACGACTCTTAATTTTTAAGTAGTGGCATTGTTTAACCCCAGCTTTTGGACACCCCCCAAAAAAAAAAATATTTCCCAATCCAACTAGGCTTCTGTAGATTTTATCTTACAAACCATCATCTCGAGCAAGCATGGCCACTTTGATGCTTAGGCTAAATATGTTCTCTTTGACTTCATATTTGTGCCGATTGATTCACCATGCCTATGTAAGGCTATAAATATAACCACAAATCTATATGTGGCACAAACCTTTAGCATTTTAAAAGGTTTCCCCCCTATTTTTTGACTCTTGAAATCTTTCATGCACTGACTATATAAGTCTTTAACTGTATTATAATGTTGCTTTACTTAGTTAGTTGGCTTTCTAGAGAACTGAGTGACGTTAGCAGCTAAGGATAGGCTGCAAAATTGTGTTGCAAGCCTCCCATTGTTACAATAGTTAATAGCCAAAATAGTAACCTATGGCGGTCAGAAGGGAGGTTAAACTAGACCTCCAAACAGAATCATATCATAGACGTAGGTGGCTTTTACTCACTTGCAACTAATCATGAAGCTAACATGCCCTGGCAGCTTCTTATATTTTTCCCCATAACTTTGCCTATGAGATAAGCTTACACCACCCTTAGCTCTACTGATATTAAAGTAGTATTTTCTTTTAACAATCCAAGGGCACCCTCAAGATGTATGTACAGTATATATATATATATATATATATATATATATATATATGTATGTATGTATGTATGTATGTATGTATGTATGTATGTATGTATGTATATGTATATGTATATGTATATGTATATGTATATGTATATGTATATGTATATGTATATGTATATGTATATGTATATGTATATATATATATTACTCATTATCTTTGAAGTTAGTCCACTGTGGCTACAGTGACTTGAAATAAATACAGCATACAGACCTGAAATGGGAATAGGGTATTTCATGCTGGTACAATTTACTGCCAAATCACTGATGAAAGCACATCATTTTGAAAGAAACTTGCCCCATTCTCCAACTCTCGCTTCAGTGCAGAAATATAAATAAAAGTATCCCCATCTGACAGCTATCCATCATTTGCTAGAACATGTGCAATGATTTCACCTCCTTAGCAACTGATTTCATTGCTGAACTTCTGTTATGTTTATAAAGTTTTTCTTAATCAAAGCTTGGCTTTCTATAATTCAAGTTGATTAGACGTTTTTTATGAAGTCTGGAACTAATAGACAACAGATCAGAGGTTTTGCTGGGGGAAAGAGTTGAAGAACGATGAATATTATGAAGGGCTAATGGGTGAGCGATACACGAGAAAAGCTAGAGTGCATATTTACATTTTTTTCCAGGAAAATTGATGTACAAAAAGTGTTAGTATTATTTTGTCATGAATAAACAATAATGATCTGAAAGTTCTAATGCGTTGTTGAGGTTTTGGAGGGGGGCATGGCATTGATTAAACATTTCCTTCTTAATTTGCTTTTTTATACGTTTAACTTTTTTTTTAAGAGGCAAATATTAACACTGCACAGGAATATGGTAGTAGAGAATGTATGTAGCTTAAGTTGAACTGTTGCTTTCCTTTTTCTCTAAGCTTGGTGTTTTTTTCTGCAAACATTTCATTACAATGAAAAAATATTAAAATCCCAATAAGAAAAAAATGTATTATAATCACAATATATGATTATTTCATAACAACTTTTAACTTCTTTAAACCTTCCATTTCAAAATGATTATTGGGTGGAAAGGATGTGGCGGGTAAAGAGCAAAGTGGTCCCAGGAATGGTATGCTCAGGGACTATGACACCCTAATATGGGATCATGGTTCCAAAAACATCAGTTTTCTTTCCAGAACGATTCAGTGCTAGGAACACTTAAGATCCCATGCAGAACCCTAAAATTTCCAGGCTTCTTGCAGATGCCCCAAGACTGAGGAAAACACAGACCACCCACAGGGGTGAGAAAATATATATATATATTTTACATACATAGAATAGAATACAATAATAATAATAATAATAATAATATTTAATTTTGTATACCGCGTGCTCTCCCCAAGGGGACTCGGAGCGGTGCACAGGGAAATTAAAACATATAAAAATATATACAAACAATAAATACAATAAATAAAAGCAGATTAAATTGATCGTCCCTGCGCTAAAAACCCCATTAAAACTAAATTCCCTAAACACCCCAGAGGTAGAGACTAACCAAGGCCGGCCAGACAGAAAAAGTGTGTTTTCAGTTTTCAGTTTTGTTTCAGTTTTCAGACTTGTGTCACAAAAGCTCAAAATAGACCTATACTAGTCTCCCTGACTTATTTATTGATCAGCTCAAAAACGTAACACACACACACACACACACACACACACACACATATATATATATATATATATTTGTTTCACAACACCCTGTTAGGGCCCCAATTAAGGGAGGAGACATACTGTTTCCTCTTCTGCCTTTCGGCTCATCACCAGAAACCATCTAGACAGAAAGCCATGAGTTCCGTTGTGTTAATTTTTTAATATGTGTGTTAGTATTATGAGCTGATCAATAAATAAATCAGAGAGACTAGGATAGATCTATTTCGAGCTTTTTAGCTCTCATCAGCTAGTCGGTTCAAATCCCAGTAAGAGTATGACTAGCTGATGAGAGCTAAAAAGCTCAAAATAGATCTATCCTAGTCTCTCTGATTTATTTATTGATCAGCTCATAATACTAACATACATATACACACCCTGTTAGGGCCCCAATTAAGGGAGAAGACATACTGTTTCCTTTTCTGCCTTTTGGCTCCTCACCAGAGACCATCTAGACAGAAAGCCTTTTTAGCTCTCATCAGCTAGCCATACCCTTACTGGGATTCGAACCGGGGCTGTATTCCATGCCAGGCGAGAGCCTTAGCCATTAAGCCAGTCAGGTTCTGTTCCTGCTCAGGTGAGACAGAAGGATAAGTATATATAATTGTTCCACAATACCCTGTTAGGGCCCCAATTAAGGGAGGAGACATACTGTTTCCTTTTCTGCCTTTGGGCTCATCACCAGAGACCATCTAGACAGAAAACCATAAGTTCCGTTGTGTGATTTTTTTATATGTGTGTTACGTTTTTGAGCTGATCAATAAATAAGTCAGGGAGACTAGTATAGATCTATTTCGAGCTTTTTTGGCTAGCTGATATATATATATATATAATAACCTTCACAGAATTCACCACATAAATTAAATAAATAAGCAAACAAACAAATGCAATTCCATGACTGTCCCCTAATATTTTCAGAAACAGATCCCATTAGAAAACGCTCTACTTTTTATATCCAAGATTTTCATAACTGTTTCTATAAATATTTTAAAATCTGTATTTGAGAGAATCCTTTAATAATCCACTATATATCTTTGACACTGCCTCTTTGGTATTCTACAGTAAGAATTACTCTTTCAAAGTCAATGATAAAGTGTAGAATTATTTCCTTTACGTCTTTGTTTTTGGGGAATGATAAAACGTATGCATATTGTACCCAATTTACTTTTAGAATGTGATATGACCAACTTATAACCATGTTAGACATTGTTCCTCCATCTGTAAAACCTTCCTTTCATCCATATAGATTGTTCTGTTCCCATTTCTTGGTCTGTAGTGTCTTTAAATTTCCTGCAAAAATATTGCTATTCTATGAGAAGTGTTATCGGGGTAGGTTATGCTGTCACTGCTTTTACTAAATGCCATACTAATATATTTCAAAGAAACAAAGTTTCCCTTCATTCCATTTTAAATCTATATTCTTGTTAAATAGAATTGTGTCCGGGACTTGAAATGAAGAAATGGTTCTTTATTTCCTCTCCATTTCTGAAAAATCATCTTTCAATATAATAGCATCAATGTTAGAAAGCTATAAAATATTATACTTTATTATATTACAAAATCTCCAATTCTTTTCTGAGATTAAAGATAAAATAGTGGTCTATTTTATATACAAATTTTATAAATATTTCTTGCTGTGAATCTTTTAGTAAAAGAGAGAGGAGATGTTTGAAAAAATAATTTAGGGAGAGAGTACTAATCATTTTAAGGATATAACCCTGACATATCTTTAATTAGTGCCATGACCACAGCTAGCTTAACATTGTGTAATAATTGACTATATCAAATTTAGAACTGTTTGGAGGAGTTTGAATTTCAATTCATTTTCTTTGTTTACACATATCTTAGAGGTACCCCTAAACTCACTGTATATTTTGGGGAGTTCTTTAGTCCTCAGTTTTTGAAAATTTATTTTTAATCATGCTATCATACATTGTATGTTGATCTTTTGTTTAGAAAGGGATTTTTAACATGCATATCAGCATTTTAATCTGCAAAGACATTCACAAGATGTTTAGCTGCTACTGACACTATGTTTGAGTTATTCTGTAATTTTAGTAAAAGGACCTTCAGTAGTTTTATAACAAAGGGGCAACCATAATTTGATTTAATAATTTAACTTAAAAGATAATTTCCAGACTGTACTGTAGTTACAAATTTAATTCCTAATTTATATTTTTCCTGTATCTTGAATAAAAGTAGTGATTTTAATATATCAAAGTCCTTGTATGCGTCTGCCGCAAATCAGCAAACATTTCTTTTTTTCTTTATTCCAGGGTATCATGTTAAAAAGCTTTCTAATTGGAACCAATCCGGTCTCGATGAATCCATATTCATCTAAATTGAAACTATTAGAAAGTATTGATGTTAATGTTTTAGCATGTTGGTTCAATAATAAAACATGTCTATAATTTGAAACATCAGTTGCTTCCGATCTTTGGGATGGGGATAGATTTGAATCCTCTTTTGGAAGAGCATTATAATAATAGAATAAATACACTACTGTTTAATAATTTTTTGGATTTAAATTTAATAATTTTAAGTTGTTTTCATTGAAAACAAAAAACAAAACAACCTAGCTTGGAGACCACCAAGGACCTCACTGTTTTACCTCTTACTTAATTGGCTTATTACACCAGTATTTGCTATTGAGCAGAGGTGGTCTAGTATGTGGGCTAGAAATAAAGGTAAAGGTAAAGGTTCCTTTCGCACTTATGTGCTAGCCATTCCCGACTGTAGGGGTCATATGGCTGGCATGACTAAACACTGAAGGTGCACAGAACACTGTTACCTTCCCACCAAAGGTGATCCCTATTTTTCTACTTGCATTTTTACATGCTTTCGAACTACTAGCAGAAGCTGGGACAAGTAACAGGAGATCACTCTCTTACGTGGCACTAGGGATTCGAACCACTGAACTGCAGATTTTTCTGATCGACAAGCTCAACGTCTTAGCCACTGACCCTAGAAATACAGATAGGTTTAAAAAGAGATCTAAAATTGCTGTTTTTCTCATTTAGATAACTTTAACAGAATAATTGGACTCTTAAACACTATCATAAAAGGTTCTAGGAAGTGAAATAATCTTTTCTAGGTCAAATTGAACTTTGTGGTTCAACTTGATCTGGAAGTTGTAGAACTTGCTAAACCTGAGTTTTTCTACGTGTGGTCCTTGTCTATTATTCAAAGTTGCTAAGCAAACTGCTTAGAAAGATTCCAGAAACCCTTAAGGTTTTTCCATGTAACCTTTATTTGCATTATAGCTGCTGTTCACAAAGCAAAACAATATACGGTTCCTTTTTGAGAGCTTCAGCCATTCAAGATGTCAAACACATAATCATTTTTAATATAGGGTAAATACTTTGATGACAAGTGAATCCTATTCATAATAATAATAATTACATGACACCAAGAACAAGCAATTGATTCAGCAACTGCCATTGTTTTCTTGTTGCAATGCATTTATTGTTGAACACATGAAGGACAATAGAACTAAATAAAGTGACCATGACTAGGGCAGAACCAACTATGTCAGGGTCACATCATGCTAATTGTATGGAAGAGCTGTGAATAAGCAGCTAATATGGCATTTTATTCAATCAAACATTTCCAAGCTGAGAAGAGAACAATTGCACGAACCTTACCATGAAAGTTCTAAGTCCCTTCATTAGAATACGCAAGATATTCATTAGTATTCTTAAGTGATCAACTATGACCTTTTCCCATACAATGTCGTACAAGATGCTCACGCGGACAGATAAGTACATGCTTTTATATATGTGGAAATCATATTTAAATATTCCAGCTAGACACAGAAAACGTTTTAAAATATTCATAAAAGCAAAGCAAACTTTTCATCAATCTGAATGTTCACATTTTAGGATTTGCAAGAATTTCTTGGATATCTTGGTGGCGCAAGAGCCTTGGTGGCACAGTGGTTAGAGTGCAGTACTGCAGGTCATTTCCACTGCCTGCCAGCTGCCTGCAATTTGGCAGTTCAAATCTCACCAGGCTCAAGGTTGATTCAACCTTCCATCCTTCCAAGGTTGGTAAAATGAGGGCCCAGATTGTTGGAGGCAATTGGCTGACTCTGTAAACTGCTTAGAGAGGGCTGGAAAGCAATGTGAAGCGTTACAGTATATAAGTCCTATTGCTAGTGCTATTGCTACCAAAGAAGAAGAACCAGACTAGGATTTTAATAAAGCTTAGAAAAGATTTATTAAGAAATAGCCCATAAATTCTTACAACTTTGAGAGGATAATGCCCCAATCAGCCAGGTGATCCCTAATAGCAGGGAAGGTTCATGGTCCAAAACTCAACTCACAAGGAAGTTGGGAAAAAGGAAGAAAATCTTAGAGGTCTTTTCCCCTACTCCCTCCACCCCTTGAAATCCTCACCTTGGCTCTGGGATAATTAGCAATGGGAAATCAATGTTTATATTTGTTGGAGATGAATTAATTACAATAGAGAAAGAAGCACACAATGGAGAAGACCATTGAAAGGAATGCCGTGGTACCATTAACATGCTCCTGGCCTGGACACTTAAGACACAGAAGGAACCCTCTGCGATCATATTGATTAGGATCATACCAATTTCAGACAGCAGTGCAAGATGGGCCTGAGTGTTCATTAACTAAAAGCTAACTTGCAGTTAGCACCTTTCAGGAAAGTGCAGCCTAAACTGTACAAAAAAGCAGTTGAGGAAGAGATACTGTAGTTTGTCCAAGCAATTTCACCCCTCAGCAAGAGAGGAAATTCTGGAAAGGAGAAAAAGGGAGATTAGGCACTAAAGCATGGGACATAAACATATACTGCAAAATAGCATGGCATTAGCCATGCTTTTATGTTGCTTGAAGTATCCCAAAGTCATCTGGCGGCCATTTGTAACCTTCATGACTGGATTCCCACAAGCAAAGTCAATGAGGAAGTCAGCACTACGTTGCAAATCACTGTCACCTGATATTGTGATTAACAACCTGTGGTCATTCAGTTAAAGGTCTGCAAGTAGAACTGAAGGGTATGTTGTTGTAAGTTGATGTAATGACATCTCCCTTAAGAACTGCATCCCTTAGGGCAGGGGTCTCCAACCTTTGCAACTTTTTGAATTCTGGGAGCTGAAGTCCTTCAGACTTAAAGTTGAAAGGTTGGAGACCTCTGCCTTAAGGACAGAGTCACTATTGCAGTCAATAAATGAGAACTACGTGTCAAAGTATTTCTAGAGCAAAAACTTACCCAAAACTTGATCCCACACTATGAGCTGCTTACCTTCATTTTGCATTGACCTAGTCTACAGAATAAATTCAGCATATGCCAGGATAAATGAAGTACCCAGAGAGATACACATTAAATTTGTTAGAAGGTCAACCAGAGAGGGAATTTTGAAGGCGCAGAGAGGGGGCCCATTAATTTACCAACAAAAGGAAGTCGTCATCTTGAAGCAGATCCCAAAAAAGATTAGAGAGATGAGAAGGAGATATTCCTTCTTATCCAAAAAATTGTTTGACCATGGGATTTGGTTTAAGTGGGCGATGCCGGAAGGGATGCTGGTGTTCTGGGAAGGAGGGAGAGTTAGGATTAAAACAGTTGTTGAGGCGGAAGCCTTTTTTAAGAAACATTCCTCAGTCCTGGGGGAAGATTCAGGGGGGACGGGGGAGGCCACGGTCCCGCCCGCTGGGGGCCAGGAAGGAGAAAAAGAAGATACAATTGCCAAGAGACTTAGATCAAAAAAATGACTTTGCTTGTTTTTTTATTAATATACTTTAACCTTGTTATCTGGATGTTTGTATATGACTGCCAGCATAGAATTGAGAATTTAGGATGTATGCACTTATTTTCATCTCGTAGTACTTCTGAAAAATGTCTTTCTTAATGTTTTATTGTGAAGCCCTGGAAGGGCCAATGATCCCGACACAAAAGTTCTCAAAATGTTTCTGTATCTCTTACCTTTCCCTTTTGGAAAAATTGTAAAAACCCAATAAAACTTTTTCAATATAAAAAAAAAAAAGAACTGCATCCCTTAGGGCAGGGGTCTCCAACCTTTGCAACTTTTTGAATTCTGGGAACTGAAGTCCTTCAGACTTAAAGTTGAAAGGTTGGAGACCCCTGCCTTAAGGACAGAGTCACTATTGCAGTCAATAAATGAGAACTACATGTCAAAGTATTTCTAGAGCAAAAACTTACCCAAAACTTGATCCCACTATGAGCTGCTTACCTTCATTTTGCATAAAAGTAGCAATTTCACACAATGTCACAACCGGCTTTTCAAAATAGCATTTGCCACAGCATGGCATCATGTCAGGCATGTGTTCTTATTAACTCTTCTGAAATTCTAACCAATGTAATTCCCTAAAACTTGCAGAATAGCTATCTGGGTGGTGGTGGTTTATATATATCTGTACCTGCCACCTACCCTTCCTTCTGCCCTGTTTGTTTGAAGAGCTCTGCAATGAAAAATGGATGTGATCCTGTCAAACACACCTACTGCTATTCAACCTGAGAACAAACATTGCCTTTTGATCTTTTCGTTTCTTCAGAAGCACTTTCCTCTATGGATTCTTATTTTCTACTGAAGTTTGATAAGATAAATACAGTAAAAATAATTTTCTGCTGTTTCACTCCAAAGCTGCTTATTTCCATGCATTTATTCCTGTAATATTTTGGTTTCTACTATCATAATTCCAAATACTAAAGACAGTGAATCTAAATTAGTGGGCACACGAGAAATTTCTGACAATTAACTAATTCCTTTTCAGATTTATCCATCCTATTTCAAGGAATTACCTAAAGAACCCCTCTCCCAGAATGCAGTGTAATAAGCGCTAACGTTGATTTGTGAATTGCATTCCAAATATAAATATTCTCATAGGAAACAAACATGAGAGCTACTTCTAAAACTAAATTCAACCTTAATTTATATTTACATTTAAATAAAATTGAATCAATTATTGCTAATATGATTAACGCCTACAGTATATATTAAATGTTAAACTTTGACAACAACTTTTGAACAAAATATGCTGAATCCTAATTCTAATTCATTCATTTGACACAGAACTCTCTGAAAAGCCTTCCTCCAATTACTAGAATATTTTCCAGCTGTTAAAGAGGTATACAATCATAAAGTACTTTGATGGGATTAAATTAGATTGACATTTCATTCCATTGCCAAGGAAACAAGTTTCAAAACCATCAGAAAAAAAAACCTGCTACAATTGTCAAGAAGCTAAATTGACCAAAGCTATCAATCAAAACCTAGTTCCATCAGTTATTCCATTGCCAGGAACAGATATTAAAGTGTATAAACCATAGACCAAATCCTATAATATAATATTACGTCTAGTGGAAATGAACAGTTTTAATGGTTTTTACTGTTCAAGGTCTTACCGTGTTTCCCTGAAAATAAGACAGGGTCTTACTTTCTTTTGACCACTTGGCCTTATTTTTGGGGAGGTCTTATTATTTTGAGGTGCAGGAGGCAGCAAGCGTGGTCATCTCATGGCTGCTGCTGTGGTGCAATATTTTCAGGGAGGGCTTATTTTAAGGGAAACAGGCTAGCATATACAATTTTGGCAAGAAAATGCCTGTAATTTATAATTTATGTAGTTGTTTGATCCATATTTCATGTCTTGCTTCTTACTGGTTCTTATAACAATCATATATGTGTACATAGCAATTCATATATATATAGGTTCAGATCCATTTTAAAGTGCTTAGTGACTGAAATGTACTTCCCCAATATTGGTAGCCACACTAAGCCATTCATTTTCTCCCATGTTGAAAAATCTGAAAAAGCATTCACAGTCCAGAATCATCTTTTGATCTTGATTTTCCTTTTGAACTTGAAAGAAAGCTGGTCAATTCTGCCATCCTGCATATGGAAACAGTTTATAAAACATAGAAGGATTTCTTTCACAATAACATGACAGCATAAGCAACTGGCAGAGCTATTTCTCAGGCAGCAACTACAGAGCCCATTATGAGTTAGTTATTGCATCAGGTTGAGCTGACCCTCTTTTTCTTCATGGTGCACAGCTGTACTTCTCAACCTTGGCGACTTTAGTTTCTCTGGACTCCAGTTCACAGAATTCTCCAGCTAGCATAACTGGGGAATTCTGAGAAGTGAAGTTCGCATGGTCTAGAACAGAGGTTCCCAAACTTGGCAACTTTAAGACTTGTGGACTTCAACTCCCAGAATTCTCCAGCCAGCAGAGCTGGCTGGAGAATTCTGGGAGTTGAAGTCCACAAGTCTTAAAGTTGCCAAGTTTGGGAACCTCTGGTCTAGAATAATATGAATGGGTTCCAGCAGGGTTGAAATGCTATCAGTTCAGGCTAGTTCACTGGAACCGATAATAAAAAAAATGTTACCATTCACCCAAACCGGTAGTAAAAAAAAAAAAATGCTTAAAAAAGTTTTTTTTTTAAAAAAAGATCAGCTGTGCAATAATCAGCTGTGCTGCACAATCCTTGGAACGTCAAAAAAAATAGCATTTTTTTTAGTACCGATCAGCTGTGCAACAATCAGCTGTGCCTGATTGTCTGTGAGGTTCCTGCTTGTTGCAGGGACCATTTTGTGTGAAGTCCAGCTGCTTTTACATTGTGTGTGAGTCAACTGTGCAGCCACTTGGTGGTCACATGACCACCAAGCCACACCCACTGGTCACATGCCTACTAAGCCATACCCACTGGTCACATACCCACCAAGCCACGCCCACAGAACCGATAGGGAAAATTTTTGAATTTCACCACTGGGTTCCAGTATCATTTAGAATCATCACGTACCTGGAAAAAGCTTACAGTACTCATTGTTTGTATCCTAAAATTTAATTCCATGCAACCAGGTAAGTTTAAAACTCTAGTAAGAGCAATGGAAACTTTTGTTCACCCTCCATGTTAAAACACCACAAGATTTAGTTTTTTTTTTTTTTTTTTTTTAAACAATTTTTGTTTTTATTTTTAAACAAACACAAATAAGTATAACAAAAAACGAAAAAACATAAAGTCCATCTTCCATTACAAATTGTAGAAAATGTGTCAGTTGGTTACATACTGTACATCTCTTCCATAGTCATAATCATATCAAATCACATATTTTAGTTCAAATATATTTATATATATTACAATTATTATACCTCAACCTTCATTTGACTATCTTGTTTCCAGCCATTGATAAAATTTATTCCAAATTTCATAAAATTGTTCATTGTCTTGTTCTCTAATTTCAAATGTCAATTTATTCATCTCTGCACATTCCATAATTTTATAGATAATTTCTTGCTCTGATGGTAATTTGTCATTTCTCCAATTTTTAGCAAAGACGATTCTAGCGGCTGTCAAAATATTCACAATTAGGTATCTCAAATTTTTGTCGAATGTTTCTAAATTAAGTCCAAGCAGGAAGAGTTCGGGTTTGAAATCTATTTGTTTTCCTGTTATTTTACCCAACCATGTGTGGATCATATTCCAATAATTTTGGGCCTCCGAGCAAGTCCACCACATATGGTAGTAAGTACCAGGCGTCTGATGGCATTTCCAGCATTTTTGAGATTTGTTCTTGCTCATTTTTGAGATTCTTGAGGGTGATAGATGCCACCTGTAGAACATCTTGTATAGGTTCTCTTTATAGGCTGTTGACATTGTCATTTTGTAATTCTGTGTCCACAATTTTTGCCACTTATCTAGGTCGATCCCATGTCCGAAGTTTTTCCCCCATATTATCATTGTTTCTTTCACTTGCTCTTCCTGGAGTTTAAACTCTAATAAGTAGGCATAGAGTTTTTTAATTGTTTTTTCATCGACGCCTGTTAATATTTTGTCTAATTCTGTCATTTTGTCATAAACCCCTCCTTTTTTTTGGTCTTCCTTATATCTTGAGTATATTTGTGTGTATGTATACCAATTAATATCCATTCCTTCTTGTTTTAGTTCCTGAATAGATTTAGTTTTATAGAAAAGTGCTAGGTGTTTTAAGGTTTACATGTGATACATGCAAAGAACTGAAAGGGCCATGCAAATTATTACAATTTCTCATTATCAGAATGGAAGCAATGGTGATCCCTTCCACTGGCAAGAAAGGTAGCAAACACATAATCAGTCCTGCTAATATTTTTACTAGACAAGTGAGATTCACAACATCTCTTTTCGTAGAATAAATAACCAGCTATCCCATTTCCCAGGTCATAGGACCAGCAACATGCATTTAGGGATGACTTGATTGCAACAGCATTTTTTTCCCCAGTCCTCTCAGCTACTGGAAAACATATTAATCTATTCATGTCTGAGTTTGTTTATAACCAAATCAAATCAAATCATCTGTCAGACTTAACCCAGCAGGCAGGACTGGAACCAATTAGGCAATTGGTTCACTTACCTCTTTAACTTCTGCTAAGCAATATTTATCAAAGAAAAGTTAGGAAGTCATAAGGGTTTATTTATTTAAAAACAAAATCTAATAACTACTGTATCACAAGACTGGTTTTTAAAAAACAATATTCAATCCCTTTGGGGTTCTATTTCTATTTCATTCCTGATCTAAGTAATCGGCTGCCTGGCTTCTTTTGTTTGGGAGGATTGGTTGCCAACTGTCAGATTTATTTTCAATTTATTTTTCACTTATAAGGAATATACATCTCCTAGAAATTGGATGCTGGATCAGGTTCTTTATTGTCATTTCTATATAACCCATTCTTCTTCTTGTGCCATATTTGTCATCAGACATTGGCGATCCTATTTTTATCAACAGCCACACGAAAAAGTGCTATTGAGTTTTGTCCAAGCCAGTCCCTTAGATTTTGAAGCCATGATATAACACATTAAAGAGAATATCGGCATACGGATAAGTTTTCAATCAAGTCTTAGTTTCTTTAGGACTTGCTGGAATCTCTAATAAGAAATAAATATGGTAAGTAGAGGAGTCACAGCTCTTTAAAATATGATTTGGACTTTTAAGAAATTAGGGTAAACAAGCATTGAGGCTGAGAGCAACTTTAGGATAATGACGTTACTTTTTAGATGGTTGGGATGGTGGCAAAGTCAATCAAAAACACTTGGGAAAAGCCAGTAAATATGCCCCTTGCTGTCTACCTTACAATTACTATATCTGGGTACAAAAATCTTTGTTGTAGATGGCAACAAAGAGAGGCTTAGATATGGTTGTTGTTCAGTCATTAACTTCTATTTCTTCACAAACAGGATTGTCTGTCAATAACCGACTTCATACTTATGGCTTCAGTAATCGTATCTAGCCATCTTGCCTTTTCTTGGCCTCTCTTGAAATTGCTTTTAATATTTCCAAGTATCGTGTTCTTCCCTACTGATGCTTGCACTATGAAATATTTAGCTTTATAATTACTGCCTCCAATCAGTCTGGTTTTATTTCCTCTTGCATTGAGTTATTTCTTCTATTTACAGTTCAAAGTTTTTTCAACAAATTTTCCTCAGTACTGCAATTCAAAGGCATCCACTTCTCTTTGTTCTACGGTATAGTGATAATATCATTAAAGATGTAAAAGTGCATGAAATGCAGAGAGGGGAATTGTTACTGTAAGTTGAAAACAAGCCTTTGGTATATCTGGTCCATCCCGTAAAAGGTTTTGAATTGGATATAGAAGCTGATTGATTGCCAATGCAGAGCCTTCTGAAGATCTGGTTTTCACAGCCGTATGTTACATCTGGAATAACCATGATCTTGACAATATATACTTTTATTGGTGATATGATTTCTCTTTACATTAGTATTTTATCTATATTACTTTACTTTATCTATCAGGTAGTAGTTTTCTGTCTAGTTTATGATTGCTGTCACCATATCTTTAAAGACTTCTTAAACTTCTATCTATAGACTAAAGGGAAAAAACAATTAAGCCTAAACCCTAAAAAATAGAGTTGTCATGTTTATAAATATAGTGTTTTGTTGTAATGTTGGTCCTTGTACAGTATAGTAATTACTCATGATAAGGTTGTGCTGAACCCAAAAGAGCTGGTCTGACATGGGAGTCCTCCCAGTCTTTAGGCTCCTGCTTGTTGCAGGTGGAAACTGTGGCCAGGGGTGCTCAACCCAGCTTCCACTTGTGCTAGTCACAGCTATTCTTATCCTGGATAAGAGAGTAATTCATGATAATTTATTTAGTTAGTTAGTTAGTTTATCAAACATGTACGAGATAACAGGTATATATTTATATATTTATATATTTATATTTTATTCGATTTATATACCGCACCTTCTCCATCGAAATGGACTCAGGGCGGTGCACAGGAGATTAAAACAACAAATGATAAAACAATACAATAAATAGATAAAAAAGAATTAAATAAGAACCTGCGCTAAAATTCCCACTAAAAACCCAACGTCCATTTACATATTTGGCAGAAGATATATAACAATAAAATCTAACAATTAGGCAAGACCAGCTTGCTGAAAAAAGTATGTTTTAAGTGAATGGCGAAAGAGGGGAAGGTCCGTGATAGTACGAAGTTCGGGGGGTAGGTCGTTCCAGAGGGACGGCCCTGCCACAGAGAAAGCCCTACCCCTGGGCACCACTAGCCGGCATTGACCGGCGGTTGGTACCCTCAGTAGGCCCTCTCTGTGGGAGCGTATCAGACGCAGGGAGGTATGTGGCAGGAGTAACTAGGCCCCGAGCCATGGAGCGATTTGAAGATGGTAACAAGCACCTTGAAGCGCACCTGGAAGGCTACCGGTAGCCAGTGCAGCTCGCGCAGGAGAGGTAACGAGAAACTCCCAGAATCCCCCGCGCGGCCGCATTCTGAACCAACTGGAGCCTCCGGATGCACCTCAAGGGGAGCCCCATGTAGAGGGCGTTACAATAGTCCAAGCGAGACATCACGAGAGCTTGAGTGACGGTGCGGAGGGCATCTCGGTCAAGAAACTGGCATACCAGGCGAACCTTGTAAAATGCCCCCCTGGCCACGGCCACCACATGGTCATCCAAGGACAGCCGCGAATCCAGGAGGAGCCTAAGTTGCGAGCCCTTTCCACGGGGGCCAATGATTCGCCCCCGATAACCAGCGATGGAATGAGCTGGCTATGCCGAGATGCCGGGAACCACAGCCACTCGGTCTTGGACGGGTTGAGCCGAAGTTTGTTACTTCCCATCCAGAGCCGCACGGCTTCCAAACACCGGGACATCACTTTGACGGTATTGTTGGGGTGGTTGGGGGTAGATATGTACAGCTGAGTATCATCAGCGTACAGATGGTACTCTACCCCACAACCACGGATGATCTCGCCCAGCGGCTTCATATATGTGTTGAATAGGAGGGGGGAGAGGATCGACCCCTGAGGCACCCCACATGTTAGGGGCCTCACCGTCGACCTCTGCCCTCCCGTCGAAACAAATTGCGAGCGACCGGAGAGGTAGGAAGAGAACCACTGTAGCACAGTGCCTCCCAATCCCAACCTCTCCAGCCGGTGCAATAGGATACCATGGTCGATGGTATCAAAAGCCGCTGAGACCTACAGGACCAGAATAGAGGAATAACCTCTGTCCCTGGCCCTCCAGAGATCATCCACCAAGTACAAGTATAAACATGGACACGAACACAGGAAATGGGTACAAATAAATGGGAACAATAGGACAGGGACAGTAGGCTGGTGCGCTTATGCATGCCCAATTACAGACCAATTAGAAAAGGGGTGAGGTCCATGCTAGACAGTTTAAGATTAAACTGTAACAACAGTCGGGTAGTGCATTCCAGCATTGACCACTCTGTTGCTGAAGTCATATTTTCTGCAATCAAGTATGGAACGTTTTACCTTGGGTTTGTATCTATTGTTTGCCCATGTATTATTGCGGTTGAAGCTAAAGTAGTCATTGGCAGGTAGAATGTTGTAGCAGACAATTTTGTGTACTATGCTTAGGTCAGACCTTAGTCAGCATAATTCTAGGTTATCCAAACCCAGAATTTCAAGCCTGGTGGCATAAGGTATTCTATTGTGAGCAGAGGAGTGGAGTACTCTTCTTGTAAAATACCTCTGGATTCACTCCAATATATAGTGTTGATTCCAGGCAGATGAGCTGTATTTGAGAATTGATCTGGCCAAAGTTTTGTATACCCTAGTTTGCAGTACAATGTTACCAAAGAAGAAGCTTCACAAATTAGGTTAACAACTCTTAATGCCTGTTTGGCAATGCTGTTACAGTGAGCTCTGGGGATTAGATCATTTTAGATGAGTACTCCTAGGTCCTTGATGGAGGGTTGTCTACAAGGTCGTATCCGCCCAGCTTGTATTTGGTGTTTTGATTTTGGTTGCCTATATGTAAGACAGAGCATTTGTTGGTTGAGATTTACAGTTGCCAATTGTTCAACCATTCTGACACATAGTCAAGGTCACTTTGTAGGATAGAAGTATTGTCGGTGGTGTTAAATAGTTTTACCTCATCACCGAAGGGGACACAGCTGCTTATATGATCTAACTTATAATATCATCTCACAACAGACTATACAACTCATGTTATATAGGTCTGCTTTTGAAGATTGCTCAGCAGCTAACATTGATAAGAGTATTGCTAGTCAGGGAAACATATTTCTATATTAAGGGCACTGCATTGGCCCTCAATCAGCTTCTATATCCAATTCAAAGCCTTTTATGAGGTGGACCAGATATACCAAATGTCAATCCTGACGTGAGTCTGGCTGAAGCCATCTTGGAGGCTTCAGGGTTGCCACAAGAAGACAGGGTGGTGGTAGGAATAGATAGCTGGGGTTTTATAGTCAAAACAATAGGTTTTCCTGTGGGAACCAAGGACATTCCAACAGGTGGCTGGGGAGAGAAGTGGAGTAACCAAGCAACCAGCCAGCACCTCGATTGGACAATGTCACTTATGTCTTGGGGAAAGGCGGAATTTTTACTTCTTTAATTAGGTGAAAACCACGGGAACCTTCAGAGTCAGTTTTCACCAGTGGTGTCAATATGATGTATTCAATAAATCCTCCTTGAGGAAGCTACCTGCCTCGGAGTTCTGGTTTCTTTGGGTGTATTACTTGGGATCCTGACACCAAAGACTTGTTTTCAACTCAAGTAACAGCAGATTCCTCCTGCCCCCGCATTTCAGGATTTTACATCTTTAATGATATTGTTACTATAGTCTTTAGATGTTCTAGAAAAGAAAAGAAAAAAACATGCTCCCCAAGCTGTCAGCCATCGTATGACAATGGCCGTGTATTTGAGAAGAGGGGACTAAAATTCATGCCCATCCTCAAAATGTGATGTTCAATAGATGAATCTGAACTTTTCGCAGCCCAAAAGGTGATGGTTGGAATTTAAAAAAAAGTAGAGAAGAGAGTGTAATATACCATCCTGTGTTCCTGAGAACTGGGGAGTGTACTTTAATTATTAGATAATAATAATTATTAATTATTAGATTGTTAGATTTATAGCTAACAATCTAATAATTACAGTACATTCCCCAGTCAAAAAGTTCTATTTTTTTCATCCTTATTATGCACCTGAAGCTCTGTCCTTCACATACTAGCTATAGGAGATCTTTCTATTACACAACCCAAATCATAGGGAAATATTTGCAAACTCTCTCACACCCCTTCATCAAGCACAATAAAAATTACCTGCCTACAACATGGCTTAATGGAAAAATGATGGCAGGTGGGCAAAACGTGTTTCCTTGAGTTGTTATTTGAAGTTCCTGGAACCAAACGAAGGAAGGGATGATTTAAATATAGGAACCCAAATATACAGGCATATACAGTAGTAACATCATTCTGTTCCACATCTTAATGTTTAAATGGGCCCATAATTTTTTCAAATGACTGATCCCATATAAAAAGTCCACTGCCAAACTAGAGGTAAAAAATATTTCCAGAAAATAGGAAATTCGAGGTCCCTTGTCTGTTTTATTTGGATGGAAGGAATCCCTAAGGCAAACCAGTGTACTTACTCCATCAGTTCTTAATTATAGCTAATACTAAACAATATTTTGATATGTTTCCAAGATTTTCTTCCATAAGCAAAGAAGGAGATTTCTCGAATGAAGGCAAATATATGTGTCCCAGGATAATGTTGCAGGAACCAATCTGAGTCGGTCACCAGGACCAGAGCTTTAGTCTCCCAAGCTTTCGGATTTGTGCTAGAGCCCATCTTCAAGTGACCTCTCTTCCTATTCATCTCAGAAGGAAGTTACCTGAGCATGAGCTCAAATCCAAAAGCTTGGAAGATTAAAGTCTTGTCCCAGTGACCAACTCAACTTGGAATCCACATTGAGATATCTTACTTTTCTAAATAACATTTCTATCAAGCTTTTTCTAATTCTAAAGCAATTATGAAAGAGAACACTCAGCCACATGGAATCAATTTAATTTACCCCCATTCTTAAATTTAACCATTGAGTGAGTGCTCTTGCCCTATTTTCTGAATTGGCACTTTGTCTTTCATAACACTCTGCTTTTGTATTTTATTATTCTAGTCACAGCCATTTTATTCCTGTATTTTATCTGCATTTCCAAATGAAAATCTGATCTTCTTCCTCTGTCCCTAACTAACCTAACAATATTTTCAATACATTAAAATGAGGCTGTACATTGGGCCAAGATCACTCAAGAATCTTCATAATTCCCTGATATTTGACTCAAGCTTCTCCAAGTCATGCTACATTTTCGCTAGGCAGTAAACATAAGATAATATGACTTACGGCCAGCCACTATCTTCAGTTCCCTTCTGGTCAGTAAGCACATCAAAGCAAAACACACACACACACACACACACTTAGAATTTAGATAAAATTCTGTGCATGGAACAGAGAAGTCCAAGTGTCTCCTCACCTCTTTGTATGTTAATTTCACCATTTGGGAAGTGAGGAAGGCAATAAGGAATAAAGAATTATGGAAGTGCCTATGTATGAATGGCTTTGAATTGCAGTCAATTCTGTAACTAAAGAGCAAAGAGAAGATTTTGCCAGCTAATCCATCCAAGTATGTACAGTTAAGATGATTTTACTCATAGATGACACAAATTAGTTTTGTCTTAGGGGGGAATCTGCTTCTGCCTCCCAGCATCCATCCAGTATGTCAGGGTTCCATACTGTGGGAAAATGTGGCAGGTTTGAAAGGCCAATGTAAATATTTCCACCCACTTTGGGAGGGGGTGCGTCTCATAGTGCGAAAAATACAGTAATTGTTACTCTGTATTGTCGTCAGATTGCCTACATCCAGTTCTGAGTACCGCTTCAAGAAGAACATTGACCAAGTGGAGCACATCTAGAAGCATGCTGATAGGTTTAGAAAAATCTACCAGTTGGAAGCAGTGAGTAAGCCAAGAAAGAGAAAACTACAGGGAGATATGATAGCTGCTTAGAGACCTGAAGGGCTGTTATAATAGAAAACAGAGTACTTTTGTTTAGAGTGGGGTGGGGTGATGGCTCAGCGGTTAAGACACTATTTATTAATTACACTCAAGATGAGTTGAAAAGTATTGTCACTAATCTCAGGCATGTATAAAATGTATTTTCCAACATTTTTCAATTTAAGATTGAATGTAGTCAGTTTTACAAAACCATTTCCAGACTTGGATCTTCTTTACTTTATAGACATTTGCTAAGTTAGGTTATTTTTCCTCCAAGTTGTAAAATTCCATGTCTCTGCAACCAGATACTGTATGTACATGACCTCTATCGGTACACAATAATTATTACATGTAAAAGAGGAAGCAGCAGTCAAAGAAGAAATTGCATTAGATATTCTCATGGTTTAATAGAGCAAATTTGAGAAATTTGTCTATTATATTAAAATCTGCATCATTCTGCATATTTGAACCAACTGTAGCTATTGATAAATTCAGTTAATGCAACACTTCACATTATAAAGTGAGATCATCCTTTTATGAACATTGGAGAGTTAAGAAAATTTTATGTTTTTAAGGTCATTTTATATGCCTATGATCAAATTATGAGAACCCAGATACAGGGTGTTGCCTATGTAAATGGACGCTGTATGCCAGCACTAATGCATATTAACTAATTTAAAGGGATGTAATGATTATATATAAATTTTATCCAGTGGACTGGAATTCTTACAAGTTTCTTCAAAGCAAGAAATGAATATATTTAATCTCAACTAGATTAATTTCTTAATCTGTATTAGATTATCAATTTCAGAACTAAATACTTTATTCCATGTTTTGAACAATGTGTGAGTTTAATGGATTAAAACTACTCTTTCAATTATCTTAAATATATATTAAGCTCTGTATTTTAAAAACTCAAAAGAACTGCGTCTTAACAGAACACCCATATTTTTAGCTGCCAATAATCAAATATTAAGAGTAATAATTAGAGGGAGAACAATCAATGGAGAGATAATACCGGTGCTTCCAAAATATAAATAAAAATATATTTAGATTTCCACTCAATACATAATTTTTGGAACTCATTGCCACAGGATGAGGACCTACAACTCTCTGCCATTGGACATTAAGTAGTAACTATTTTGAGAAATGTTCACAAATGACTCATAATATGTCTGAATCGTATTTGCACAATGCCCCTTTAAATTGCTGCACAATCTAGGTGTCACTAGATAAAAGAACAGCAACGGTCTTCCTCACCCACATAATTAAAATGAAAACAAGACCACTTTCCAGATGTTTAATAACATTGTTTTATGACACAAGAACAGACCGGGCTTGAGCAGACAATGCCTGATGGGCTCTTTGGAGAACTGAATGCTCCCCCTCCCCACAGTCAGGCTTTAAGGAATCAGTTTTACTACATAGTAAATAAATGGCTTTCAGACATTTCCGTCCAAGGTATTTTCAAGGCCTGCATGTTTGCACAATTTGCCTCATCAGCCAGATCAAAGCAGCATCCGAGACTGAATGTAAGCAAACATTAAAATAAAACACCTAATTTCATCCCAACCTGAAGCCCTAATGTGAAAAAGAGACTGAGATATATTTTCTTCTTCTCTTCACTGCCCCCCTCCCCCCCCCAGTTTATTTTTAGTCAGTGTATTCAAAAATTCAAAAGGACGAGGCCATGAAGAGAAGAGAATTTGCAAAGCACATTTTGATTCTCCAGCATCATCCCTCCTCGGCCGAAGCATCTAGGCACCTGCTCGAAAGACTCTTGGAAGTTTCTTTGGAAGAGCAGATGTGCTGGAGGTGGAGAAGATAAGAGGCAGATGTGGGAAAGTATAGATGACAGGCGATGTGGCTGTTGATCAAATCGCAGTACAGAAGGACTTGAATTTGGAGCCCTTTGGGCTTTGCCAGCTGCTCAGTATCTGTAATGATCTGGTTTGAAGGGGCCATCTTTGGATAGTCCTAGGTACTTGGACTGCTTATCACTCAGCTCGGTTAACTTCACACCGAGTTTATCCAGATGAGCAGCAGCTACTGCTTCATCCAGCTGAAACAAAAACGTGGAAAGTTATTAATATAGGAGGTGACATCTTGATATGGGCTGAAAACATGTAGCTGTCTATGCTAATGAATAGCTCCAGATGGCCAACAGTGAAAGACACGAGGGACCTGAAGTTCAGCAATATGTGAATGCTAGAAATGCATGCAAATCATTTCATCGAGCAATGTTTCCATACAGATGGACAACGCTAGAGCAGAGTTTCTCAATCATGGCAGCTTTACAATGGGTGGACTTCACATCCCAGAATTCCCCAGCCAGACTTGCTGGGAAGTTGAAAGCCACACACCTTAAAGCTACTAAAGTTACTAAAGGTCAAGGTACTAAAGACTCAGGCTGGGTTCTTTTTCTAGGCCTTTCTGGAATATACCCAATCAGCAAGTTAATGATCATAATGATTTGGAACTCATTGTAGAGCTGGGCTGTCAAACTTCCAGCCCATGGGTGGATGCCATGGGTGGATGCCATGCCCACTTTAGTGAAGGGGGAAGGAGTCCCGATACATCACTTGATACTGCCGTGACAATGCGAGTTTGACACCCCTATTGTAGATAATCTACAGGTATTTGGTATTATTTGCTTTGAGCATGCGTTTGCACGCATATTCTGTCTGCTGCTGCTTGAATTTGCTAAATCCTAAGTAAAACTTACTGCAAGCCACCTCTATCGCACCTTATTGCAAACCATATCTGCTGGGTATATGTGGTGTATATACTGGAAGAGAATATTATTATTATTTAGAAAATCTGCTGATGCCAGTAGATAGCTTTGCTGATTTTACCACATAGATAGAAAAACCATTTTCTCAATTATCTCTGTGTTCCACATCTAGGCATCCTTTTTTAAATGTCATTCTCTGAACACTGCAGGCCAATAGTCAAATATTGCTGCTGCGGTGAACAGGAGAATCCACCCCCCACCCATTTAATTTTTTTAGCTTTCTTTTTTTAAGGAAAATTGGAGTGCTTTTAAACATGGATGCACAATACTCAACATTGTGTTCTGAGATTACCAAAATTGGGATGAAGAATTGCACTCCCCTCTTAAACTACCCAGTCCAATATATCATCATAGCATCTTTCCTGGAAATTATATAAAAACTGGTATAGGTCAATGGAAAATGACCATGAATAAACCTAACTTCGTTGTGTTCACTTAAAACTTTTAGGTCTTAATGGAAGAGTCTCTGATTTACATTCCATAGTTTGATTGCCTATTCTATGTGAAATATGCTTCAGTTCATGAAATTTCAGAAAAGTTATTAAAAAGCCTGTATATACAGTATTTTATGTTCCATAGTTGCAGAGAAGCACATTATCAAGTGCACAAACTAAATAAATAACCAGATTGAAAATTCAACAAAATGAATAACCTTTTAATTTTCCTATGTGAGCCAGATGTTGGGAAGCTCATACAAACCAATTTCTAAATATTATAAATCTATAAATCGTAATTTATCCTGTGTTCTCATAACATGGTAAATCAAAATAAACAGAACTCATAATGGCTTAGCATCATATTGATCTGATTCAAACAACATGCTAAGACATAATGTGGTCTATTTGGTTTAGTTTAGCTATTATAGTTTATATGTTATGGCTTATGGCCTAGCATGTTATGCTAACTTTGCCACAGATATTTCAAGTGGAAATAAGTATTTTTATTATTTCCTGAAAAAGCCTATAATGTTGGATATGATGGCATGGAAGACGACATCTATCAGCAAGATGGATTGACTTAATTATAATGGTGGTTGTAGTGTTTGAAGCTCTGAAGCACCAGACTGGGGACAGAGTATCCTAGAGAAGATCTGCTTATGTGAACACTGATATATGAGTTTTTCAGAATATAATCAGTTCTGAAAATAAGATTGGCTTATCTTCCCCACATTTACTTTGGATACCAAAAATTATATATTTCAACTTAAACATATCATCCCTTTCTAATTTGCACACTTACCTTCTTTGGCAGAAAATGGACTCCTACAGTATATTTACCAGGATTTGTCCAAAGTTCTATTTGTGCCAGCACCTGGTTGGTAAAAGAATTGCTCATAACAAAACTGGGATGTCCCATGGCACAGCCCAAATTCACCAGCCTGCCCTCTGCCAGAAGTATAATATGATGCCCATTTTTCAGTGTGTAGCGGTCCACCTGAATGAAAGCAAAAAACCAAAACCTGTCAGGATTCTTTTTTCTCTTTTGGAAAGGAGAAGGGCATTTCTGGATTTCCAGATGATGCAACATCACAACTATTTTTGTGATGAACTGAAATGAATCTATATAAGCAATTTTGCAAAACAAGGAAAAGGAAATTGATTATTCAGTCTCCTGATAATCTTTTTCACTGCATTTCTGTAAAAATAATATCTTAAAAGCAAGGTAAAACATACCGTCCCTTAAGTCTGTATCAAGGCAGCTAAGTTGTTGGATAACTTCTCACTTCTTGTAGAAACAAAGCAGGCAGAGTTGGGGCAGTGGAGTTAAGCAAATCATCAACTTAGAGTCATTACATTGCCACAAATGGTCCAAGTACAACCCCTCTTGAATTCCATTGATGCTTATCTAGCAGCAATTTAGCATTGAACTTTAGCTGACTAGATTCTTGTGCATAGGCTTCAGCAATAAATCCTTGAACTGCAACTTAATGTATGATCCTGACCCTTGCCTGACAGTTCTACACATAGAATCCACCAATTAACTGTATGTATTTTATTGCTGAATAGAGTGACTCAGTAAAAGAAACTAAAGTTTCTTCTCTTAACATATAACCTACTGTGGAGATTTTTCCTCAAAGTCTATTTTTCACAAAATTATGCTAAACCGGTGGGCTTTCCAAAAAACTCTGGATCAGAAAATGTTCCTATGCAAAAGCTTTCCTGAGATGGATTTTGATGTGGGGGGGAAAAGAAATCTAGTCTGCAAATTTGAATATTGAAAGGATCTAAAATCTCTCACATGAGTAAAAATATTCTTAGTGAAATATTGGAAACTTTCCATTTTTATCTCTCCTTTAGATCAATTATCTAAAAAGTAATTATTATATAATTTTGAAATTGCCAACATTGCCTAAATAACAAATTTTGACCTTGCAAAATTTTATCTTTTTGCCTTTCCTTACCCATATCTCTTGAGTTACAGCGAATTATAAAACAGAAGCCTGTTCACAGTAATGAAATACACTACAACATCCAATCATTTCTAGAGACACTCAGACAGCAAGGAAAGTCTTAGCCTGATCCACCAAGGAATTCTATTTATCTATGCCTAATTAAATGCAGAAGTTAAAACACAAGGTCTTGATTGGAATCTACAAAGCCCTTCATGGTTATGGGGCCAGGTTATTTGAGAGATCGCCTCTTATTATGTCTACCCATCTCGTTCGGTTTGACAGAAGAGGCAGGCTTCAGGCCTCTTCAAGTGAGGTCTTGGGAGAGAGGCTTTTCTGTTGTGATGCTGGGACATGATTAAAGAAAAGGGAAAAAAAGCTGCCTTTTGAAACATCATGCTCTCCCCTCGGAGATCTGATAGCCCTTGACTTTGTTGGCCTTTCAGACTTTGGTCTTTCATTGTGGGGTGATCAATTGTGGGGGAGAAGGGGGGGGGAGATTGAGCCTATACACCAATTACGTTAACTTGTGACCGAGGAGTGTTTTTACGCTAACTGCTATTTATCTTTTTCTGGTTTTTTTTTTTGCAAACTTTTAATTTTTTGAACTACCCAGAATAATGAATTTGAAATGGGACATGATAAAATAAAATAATATTTTTGAAAGACATTTGTCTTTAAAAATGCACAGCTGAATCCATCAATCTGAATTTGTACTGGTGCCATGAATTACACTTTTTGTCAGAAATGTCCACAATTTTATATTCTGTCTGGAACAATGAAAATAAGAAGTGCAAACAAAGATGCTTCTTCATTACACCAAGAATTCAGGCGCAGGCACACAAAAATCATTATTTTGTAGCTCCAAATACATCAGAGGGAAGATGGCTAAAAGACCTGTCTTAATGATACAAACAGAAGAACTTCATAAAGAGGCAAATTCTACAGTGTGCAGGATGCTTGGATGGGACAACTGAAAAGTAATCAGATAAAATATTTCCCATATTTCCTGTACACACTTTTTCTTCCAAAATTTAAAGCAGAACAGATTTTGCTGTATCAAAAGGAAACCCTCAATAGCATCCCCGCACATGTCGTTTTATTCCAGTAAAACTTGAATTTTCCATAAGGAAGTTTTGGGGGAAACCAACTATAAAAATATAAAATTTCTGCAGAAAATAAATTAGCAAATTTTGGATGCAAGAATTTGGTACGAAAAAGGACTCTTAAAGGTAGGGAATCCATAATTCAGTGGAAACATTTACATAACAAAACCATTTTATTTATATTAGGAAGCATTACTTCCAGACCCACACATATTTACATATTAGCTAATATCCCCTAACAGAACACTGGGCATTACTACATTTAGTATAAAGAGATGAAACTTTTGGCTATAAATTTCATCAGATCACAATTTTTAGTTTCTTCCTATACAAGAACTTCTATTTCTTGGCATAACCCAGTGATGTGCCATAGGCAAGTTTAACTCTGTAATAGAATTTGATTACTATCATTAAAGGTAAATGCTTACATATGTGTTAGTCATCCTGACTCTAGGGGGCGGTGCTCATCTCCATTTCAAAGTTGAAGGGTCAATGCTATGTGAAGACGTCTCCGTGGTCATGTGGCCAGCATGACTAAATGCCGAAGGCGCACTGAATATTGTTACCTTCCCAGGAAAGGTGGTTCCTATTTTTCTACTTGCATTTTTACCCGCTTTCAAACTGCTAGGTTGGCAGAAGCTGGGTCAAGTAATGGAAGCTCACTCTGTTACGCGGCGCTAAGGATTCAAACCGCTGAACTGCTGACCTTTCTGATCTACAACCTCAGCGTCTTAGCCACTGAGCCCCACGTCCCTGTTACTAGCATTATGTTTAATCAATTAAAAATATTCCTTTAAATTCTACTCATTTCTAAGCAATGAGCCAAAAGGCTAATACGAAAATAATGGAGGTTTAACATAAAACATAATATGTATTTTGCAGTTCTGTGTTTGTTAAAAGATGAAATGCAATAGTATGGAACAAATGATCTATTCTGAATCATAATACTTTAAATGGATATTTTAAGCTAAAAATTGCAAAATTATAAGCAGATGGCATGACAGACTGAAATGAATTAAAATTCGCAAAAAATAAATGCTGTATGAGTTGTGAAGAACAGGGAAATTATTTTCACATGATGCGGCACTGTAACTATATACAAGTATTCTGAGGAAAAATATTTAATCAAATTGAACAGATGACAAAATATATTGCTTATTTCTGAGTTATAATTTATCCTAGTAAATAAGTCTTGGAAACAAACTGAGATGGTAATTAAATAAAAAATTACACAATTGTTTTAAAGTAACAAAAATGTGCATTGTATAGAATTAGTTGAAGTGACAAATGTTCTTACTAAGTGAGGTTAAAGCATGTTAAAATATCGTTAAAAATAGTTAAATCCAATTTTCATAGCCAAGAGCTGGGGGGAAAACCTCCACATAAATCAATTGCTTATTGAGGTGAAGATGCAACAGCTCTCCACAGGTTTTATAACTTCAGCGAAATAAACCTGCACTTATGTATCTCCCCTGGAATCGGAATCTGATGTTGCAGATGACATCTATACAGCACGAAAGAATTTATTACCTTGAGGTCTAGGAATGTTATTAATCTAAAAAACACTTTTTAAAATGCATCTGCTTAAATTCTTTGTCCAGATCTGTCCTATTTTAATATACTAGTGATCTCATAATAACAAAGTTGACTATTTCTATAACAAGAGACCTGCAGAGAGAAGTCTTGTCAAGAATGCACAGTGAACAGTACCACCTTGTATAATAATGTTTAACTCTGTGTAAGTAACTAACCAAAACTTCCCTAATGCATTGCCTACCCTACAATTCCCAACATATAGGAGAGAAACATAGAACACCAAAGCTGGGGAGATACAATTTTGTAGATGACCCTCACTCTGTCAAGGACCTAGGGGTACTCATTTTAAAAGATCTAAGCCCCAAAGCTCACTGTATCAGCATTGCCAAAAAGGCATCAAGAGTTGCTAACCTAATTTTGTGAAGCTTCTTCTCCGGTAATATTGTACTACAAACCAGGGCATACAAAACCTTTGCCAGACCAATTCTCAAATACAGCTCATCTGCCTGGAATCCACACTGATAACGGACATTAATACAACTGAGTGAGTCCAGAGGTATTTCACAAGAAGGGTACTCCACTCCTCTGCAATAGAATACCTTATGCCCCTAAGCTTGAAATTTTGGACCTGGACAACCTAGAACTATGCCGCCTACAGTCTGACCTAAGCTTAGTACATAAAATTATCTGCTACAATGTCCTATCTGTCAATGATTACTTCAGCTTCAACTGCAACAATGCACGAACTCACAATAGTAGATACAAACAAGGTAAACCACTGCAAACTCGATTGAAGAAAATACGACTTCAGCAACAGAGTCGTCAATGCCTGGAATGCACTACCTGACTCTGTGGTTTCAACTCCAACCCCCCAAAACTTTAATCTTAGACTGTCTACTGTGGACCTCACCTCATTCCTAAGAGGTCTGTAAGGGGGCGTGAATAAGCGCACCAGCATGCCTACCGTCCCTGTCCTACTGTTCCCATTTATTTGTATTCATTTCTTATGTGTATGCTTATACCTGCTTATGCTTTTATGTTTATATGTTCTATTTTATATTTATATCATACATGCTTGACAAACCAAATAAAATAAATAAAAATAAATAAAAAATAAATTATCCGATCCATGTGGAAAGCACTACATTGGGAAGGCTGACATACAGCATTATTTATTTCAGAATTGAATGCTGCTATCTTATCAGGACATGATAAAGTTATAACAAAGTTCCTCTCATAGGACCACTTTTAAAAGCTGTTATTATTCATGTAATCTGCAACATAATGTAAAAACAAAGATTTTAGAATTAAGATTGTTAATACTGTTTAGAAAGTTATTGTATTGATGGTTTTTTTTAAGTTCTTCTCAAATTTTCATCAGGGTATCTCACTTTTAGGATAGTTAGTACAGTATAATCTTTATTGTTAAAGATTAACAATAAGTATTAAAATAAATACAATAAAATTAGTTATTATTTATTATACTGCAAAGAAATGATACAACTAAATGCTATCAAATTAATATGTTCATTATACGATTACTGTCTGTAGCCTTATAACAAAACACAGTATGGTTAAGAACTGGCCAAGTCATTCCTAACTGCTGAGATACCGCAAATAATTACCAGACTTTATCTTGGACATCTGCTTAATATCAAATACCAGGGGAGATGCGTTTGATTTCAAGTTTAAAAAGACACTTTTAAATGTATTTGCCAAACACCAATGTGGAAAAAACCTGTTGAAAGGCTATCTGTGAGTAGAAAGCATCTTGAAATAAAGCTCAAAGAACCAATCTGAACAGAATAGCATTTTCTTTAGAAATGCCAAAGTGCTGGTTCTTATCAAAATTGTGCTTTCCTTTAATTACCGGACATCTTGCTTGCAGAAGATATTCAGCAATTTTAGGGAAGATCGGGAGAGCTTTAAAATTAAACTACATGAAGGGATAAGAAATGTTTTTGATGTGCGTCTATTGAATTATTTATCTTAGCACCTGGACTGTTTCAAAACTGCACTGGAAAATGTCTTCATTTTAAAAATAATACTAATATTGAAGGATGTGTTTCTGAAAAACCCCAGACTTCCTGTTCCCTATGATTAAATGAAAAACAGTAGCTCAATATGATAAAGAAAAGACAAGGTGGAAATGTGGATTTGCTATATGATACCCAGAAGTTTTCACCACAGCAGGAGATAGCAACTCTGGCTAGAGAGCTTCACTAGAGGAACACAAGACAACACTAAGCAGTGACTGTAACAAATTCAGCTTGCGCCAAATGGGATTTAGAGAGATTAAGCTAGCAAAAGATGCATCCTCAACTGGTTATGATACATCTACGTTAGATTTTTATAAGGTTAGATCACATTGCCAAAAAACCTGAAGTGATTTGATGTTTTGTGATGCTTGGGTATCAGAATGCTCAATCGCAGCATGGTAACCCACTAATGTCAAACTCCATGTAACTGGGCAAGCTCAGGAAAGCAAGAATAAACCAGGTTTCAGTACAATAATTTGTATGCTAGTCTTGGATAAATATGGAATCTTAGAAACTGCAACAGGATCTGATAGAAGAGAATCTATGTAGCTCAGGGTTAAGCTGTGGAGCTCCCTGAGCTTGGTTGCTTGCTTGCAGAACTTTTATTACTAGACTAAGTAACAACTGCACTGCAAGATGTTCACTAGGTTTATTTATAATGTGTTCATTAAGATGGAGTCTCTTTGAATGCTTTAAAATTCCTCCTTCCAGATTTCTCTCCACCAGAATTAAGTCACCGTTTATGACATAAGCTGTTCTATGTTCCCATTCATTCTTTTCTCAGGCTCTCCAAAATCTGTTACAGGTATTAACATATACATTTCGGTGTACCTTAAAGATAGGAAATGGGATTAGATGTAACTAACCTGAGGTTTGATATTCACAATCTCCACAGCATTTTTATTCAGCCATTTCACGTCAATTTCCACGTCAAAGTGCCCAATATTGCACACAATGGAATCATCTTTCATATGTTCAAAATGCCTGAAATGAAACAGGGGGATCTTTTTCAGGGACAGAAACTAGGCAGGCACCCAAGGAACTGGACTTTGAAGACTTCCAGATGTCTGGCAATAAGAGGACCTACCAAAGATTGCACAATGGATGTCTCCACCATTAATTAATCATTTGCTGCAAACATCTGTGCGAGTCTCAACTCTAAGCTACAACAGAGGAACCTAAGCTTATAAACAAATCCATATTTTTAATACACAGGTAGTCCTTGTTTCACAACCACAATCAGGATGGGCAACTTGGTTTTAAGAAGAGCAGTCACTAAGTAAAACTGCAAATGTACTTATGATCTTCATTACTTCATACACCTGCAAAGGTTGTAATGCAAAGATTGCTCATGTTTACTTTTTTATCACTATCATAACTGCATAACTGGTCATTAAACAAGGTCTACCTGTATGCAAAACTATTAATAATATAATAATAATCTTTATTGTCATTGTACTAAAATTACAATGAAATTGGTTATTGAAATCTGTTTTGGAAGTCTGACTCTCAGACTTCATCAACTAAAACCTAAAGGTTTGTATTAGAGCCAAGATAGCACAGTAGTTAGAGCGCAGTACTGCAGGCTACTTCAGCTGACTGCTAGCTACAGCTCGGCAGTTCAAATCTCACCAGGCTCAAGGTTGACTCAGCCTTCCATTCTTCTGAGGTGGGCAAAATGAGGACCCAGATTATTGAGGGCAATATGCTGACTCTGTAAACTGCTTAGAGAGGGCTGTAAAAGCACTTGAAGCAGTATAATAAGTCTAAGTGCTATTGCTATTGGGAGTAAATAGCACTGAGAATAGAATAATTAAACCATCAAAGAAAGTATGTCAGCAATTCAACTTCCACAATATTCTGCATCTCTGTTTAATATCACATAGAGCCACACCAGCCGTATTTAAAAAGATAAATACCTCCCCTGCACAATATCTGAACATCCAGTTGTAGTAACAAAGATGTTGCCTTCTTTGCAGGCCTCTTCCATTGTTGTAACTTCATAACCTGTAAATACCAAAAAAGAAAAAAAAAGTATGTTGTGTCATAGCCAAATGCATGCGTTTATACCTCTAAAAATATAAAACATCAAAATAGAACCAATAAAGATTCAATCTTCCTTATGTAATGTGTGTGTGAATTTATAATTTTAAAATATAAGTTTTGTTATACATCACTACTGCATTATGGTGAACCATCACCAAACAAGCAAGGCTTGTAAATACAGCTCTATTAAAAGCTCTATTAATCCATATGATTTGATTTGATTTTGATTTTATTGCACTTTTATACCGCACCTCTCTCCCCAATCGGACTCAGGGCGGTGCACAGTGAAAGTAAAAACCAAGCATACAAACCATAATAAATACATACAAACGCTAAAATATAAATTAAATCCAGTAACCTGTGCTAAAATGTAAATTAAAACTGATAAAGATTAAAATCTGTGAGGGGTGACCTCGAAGGTCTAAGCTAGGCCGGCTAGATGGAAAAAACGAGTTTTGAGTAACCGGTGGAAGAGGCGAAGGTCCGTGGTGGTACGAAGTTCAGGAGGTAGGTCGTTCCAGAGGGCTGGGCCCGCCACAGAGAAGGCCCTTCCCCTGGGGGCCGCCAGCCGGTATTGCCCGGCAGACAGCACCCTGAGAAGGCCCTCTCTGTGGGAGCGGATCGGCCGGAGGGAGGTATGCGATAGGAGGCGGTCCTGCAAATAACTAGGCCCCGTGCCATGGAGCTCTTTAAAGATGGTTACCAGCACCTTGAAGCACACCTGAAAAGTCACCGGTAGCCAGTGCAGCTCGCGCAGGAGAAGTGTTACATGGGAGTGCCATGAGGCTCCCAATATCCCAATATGGTTCTTCCTATTCCTACAAAAAGCTTAAGCAGGAATATATACAGCTATATTACTTTATCTATTTTCAGCCACAGTAAAGGTAGTGCTCATTTAGCAACCACAATTGGGACCAGTAACTAAGTCACTGACTGGCGCAGTCACTAAGTGGGAAATCATTGCAGTTGTGCTTTCCGATTCGAAACTGACAAAAGTAATCAGTTTCACCCCTTGGTTTTAGACTTAGACTAATTTTATTATCATTTTGAATGTACACTAATTGGCATACATTAAAATGAAATTTTGTTGCATACAGCTCTCAAAGGGTATCCACCTCTAATATACACTACATAAATATGACTGACAGACTGACTGACTAAATAAATAAATACAAAATTATGCATATATTATATGACACAGAGAAACAACACAGTATAGTTTGGATGTATACATGTACCCAGCGAGAGAAACAAATCTTCTGAGTTTACCAGACGGATTTTGTTTGTCTTCCTAACCGCCTCCTGCCCTTTGGAATGCTCACCCCCATGCTGGAATGGCAATTAATGTTTCCATTCATTTTGGAGAGAAAGGGACTAGAAGACAGTAATCACATTGAAAGCAATGCGCCAGTGTCACTTTTGCCTGCTTAGTGTCTTCTCTTCTAATATCTTTGTCTCCAATTTCTCCAGTCTCTGGGATGGGGTGGAGGAGATTGCCTACAGAAATCACTTGGCAGGACCCTTCCTTTCTGGGGTGGGCATGAGGGAAGAGAGGCTGCAGTTAGGATAAGCAGGGAGCACACGAGTCATCTGGGCTTCTATAGGGGCCTCTACAGGTGCTGGGGAGAGGCATGTGGGTGTTTCCTCTCTCTTGCTTTACAGACTTGGGCAGAGGTAAAGGACAGGAGGAGATTGGCAAGAGGAAAAGGGAGTTTGCCTTGGAAAGGTGCCTATGAGTTCTGGACTCTGAAGAGACTCAAAGGAATATCTTTTCATCATGTCCTTCATTCCCAGTTGCACATGCCTGGATTCCACCCCAGTGCACCTGAAAAGGGAAGCTTAGGTAGTGCAGGCTTAAAACTCCTTTTTCATTTTGGCAGGATGAAAGCTGCAGGGGTAAGTTAACTGGCCTTGGCAATATAGAGTCCTCGTGGTTGCTGCTGCTTTGATGTGAAGAAATGTTTGACTAAAAGAAGGGGACTGTGATGGGGCCAAGACTTGGCAAGTGGCTTCGAAGCCACCTTTTACTCTGCCCAGTGTCAACCAGCTTTGGCAGATGGCTACCAATCACTCCCCCAATAGGATGCTGTGCAGCAAGGAAGCCAGGGATTAGAAGAGAATAAGCACCCACATAATGAGTTTGCTGGCAGTTACTGGAACCAGCAAATTGTTGCAAATATATATTCCCCATTGTGTGCCTGCTTGCTCTCTTCTAATTTCTTCTCCAATCTCTCCACTATGCAAGTGGAGGGGGGGAAAAGAACAACTGGTCAGCTACAGGACAATGTGTACTGAACATAATGGCAATCATGTGATGAAGGGACCAAGGGATTACGGTCTTGGACCAGTTTTTCTAGCCAAATACTGGATGCTGGAAAAGCATTGCAGTATCAGATTACAGCCAATATACACCCATCAAATTAATACATAACCAAGGTAATGCCATCTTGTAACATTATAACTAAGATGCTTCTCACCTTCCATAGCAGCTTGCAGTGCATTGATGGGGTCAATTTCTGTGACGATGACTCTGGCACCAAAGTTTCTCAAGGCTTGAGCACAGCCTTTGCCAACATCACCATAGCCTGCTACAACAGCCACTTTTCCCGCAATCATGACATCAGTGGCACGCTTAATTCCATCAATGAGGGATTCTCGGCAGCCGTAGAGGTTGTCAAATTTACTCTAGGAAAGAAAACATTTGAAGCAAACTGAACATTCTTCTTTAGGTCTCTAGGATTGCCATTGAGCAGGATCTAGTTGGGAAACCTACATTGCACTGCCTGCTCTACAACAGCATTCGTCTTGAGGTTCATAAGGCTGCAACAATACTAGGTCCCAAAACATGACTCCTTCAGCAGTGCCTGTATTGTATTCATTCTCTTCCTGATAATGTAATGTGAATGCCACACCAGCTTTTGAGTTTGTTATCTTTCTCTGATGCACACTATGCACTACTGTTTTGTCCTTTGCATATTAATTGTTTCTATTAATTGTTTTTAATTTTAATATGTAAAATTACTTAGAATTACTCTGGTGATTTGGACAACTAAAAGGTAGATCGATTAAAAAAAAATTTAAATGAAGCCAAAACTGCAGATAAATGAAAATGTTTGCATACTGTATATACTAAGGCTTGACCTTTACCAATTATAAATATATGAACTGTATTAAACAAAATGAATACATGTAACTTGGATATACCAAGTACATCCACGATATAATGAGGGGCTTCCGTAACATTCAAGTCCAGCAAAATAGTAATTCATTGGATCAATTACTATTATTATTATTATTATTATTAATTACACTTGTATAAAACCCGATTTCCAATGAGTCATTGAGATATCAAACTATGTCTTTCTCCCATGATCATGTTCTCCCCACACCATCATTTTAAAGCCTCCAGAAATTATTTCATACCAATTGAAGATAGGATCCTCCAAACTTAATTTGTTACATTTATATGCTACCTGACTCCCAACGATTCTGGGCAATTCACAAGTAAAAACATTGAAAATAGAATAATAGAGAAAATAAAGATAGGAAGAATGACAAAAAATGACACCAAGTAATAAAAAAAAAACACTCCAAAACCCACACAATCCAAAGGAGTAAAACTAAGTAATAAATAATAAAACATAATAGAAGGGATAAAAACAACTACACACTTCATGTTCTCTGTATATATATTGTAAAGTATAATTATTGGGTAATTTATTGACAAGAGGGTGGCAGAAACACTTTGTAGCTTTTAGCATTTCCAAATGCAATTTTGTAATTTTGATGCCAAAGAGACATCACCTCATTCCCTGGTAGATGTAATATTCTATAACTTCAGCAGGAAGTAGTCATATATCCATAAAGGGAGATATGGAAGCAAACCCTTCATGTAAAATATGAAGAAACAGTAAGTTGCTGTTCTGACCTAGGCTTCCTGATACAGTAAAAAGCACATGCTTAATCTCAAAAAAACATTATTTTTATTTCAACGGCTGTGAATTATATTCGTTCACAGCCCTTAATAAGTCACAAATAGTTTGTAAAAAGTCCGACAGAAGTCTGCCAAAGTTTTTCGGGATAAGGCTGATAAGCACCCAGCTTCATCTCCCTTGAAACACTGCTAAAGACCTACTTGGCAGTTAGCTTGCAAGGCCACACAGAGCAAAGAATCAAAAAGGAGCTTCAGAACAAACAAAGTTGCTTTCTGCAAAGGCTCACATGCCTTTGCTCCTCCTTTATGTCCTATGGGAGGGGCCAATCACCTCCAAGCCTTACTCCCAAGTCGTCCCTTTTGTCTTAACTGTTCTTGCCTTCTGGCAGCACTGCGCATAAGCACACTGGCCCATGTTCCTCCCCAACCTCCTCACTGTCCGACTCTGTTGCCAGCTCTGCAGGCCGCCAGAGGACCCCAATAGTTGCCTTCTTTTTTCAAGGAAAAAGAAGGTAGAACACAAGAATACTGGTTGTTACCTTAGTGACAGAGTCATTAACATTAATAGCCGCCAACTTCAGGGTTCCATTGGCATGCATTTTGTAAAGATTATGGACACCAGTGGTTGTCTCCTCAGATATTCCTTTGATTCCTGCAAGGGAAAAATTCAACAGAATTTACTGCGCTACCTCTTAGATTTCATTCTATCAGGATGACAGTCAGTAATTATGGACAGACATAACCAATATATTTTTACACATAAAAAGGGATATAACTTATTCTTTGAACATCTATTTATTTCCTTTCAGTGTAAACGTTTTAAACACTTGAAGACTTCAGAATAAATATCCAGTGCATGGGCAGAAGAAAACAATATGTATAGGCAAGAAGGGCTTCAAAGTTAACCCAGGAAGAAGGATCTTCCCTCAATAACAAACAACAATATAACAACATTCTCAGAAATCGTGAAGCTGTTTAGAACAGGGGTCCCCAACCCCCGGGCTGCGGACCGGTGCCAGTCCGTGGCTTGATAGTAACCGGGCCAGAGTGAGCCTCGGGTTCCACGTGACCGCCGAACGCATGCAGGGCCCATGTGACTCGACTCATCCGCTGGAGGCTCCCACAGGTCTGAGGATTTTTTTTTACATGGAACCGGTCCCTGGTGCCAAAAAGGTTGGGGACCCCTGGTTTAGAACATTACCTGAATTTCAAATAGTTGATATAAAATAATCCTATGCTTACTTCAAATTGTTAAATTAACAATGGGATTCAAAAAATTTTTCACAGAGGGATTCAATCAGGATCCCTGGCACGGATGCACTGCTGAAGCAGCATAACGTCACACACTGAGACTACATTTAGAAGCTATTGTGTCCAAAATCATCTGAAACTTCAATATAACTGACTACAGCTGATCCTCAACTTACATTTTATCATTTGTCATGCCACAGTTGGTAAGTAAATCACAGCAGTAACTGAGTCAGTAACACAGTTATTAAGTGATTCTGCCTTCCCCATTGACTACAACCATCATAAATAGGGATTAGTTGCCACGTGTCTGAATTTTGATCATGGTGATGACCATGGAGAAGCTGCAATCGTCGTAAGTGTGAAAAACCATCATAAGTTACCTTTTATCAGTGCCGTTGTAAATTCAAACAGTCACTAAATGAACTGTTGAGGTCTATCTGTACAACAAGGCTTACAACCTCAAAAAAATACATACATTTATAAAATTTAATACAGGGTACAACAGTTACTTGTTATTGGTGGGGAAGAGTAGGAAAGAAAATTTATAAGCCTTGTTTAACAAGAAAACTTTCCACCAGTTATGGATGGAACTGCTTAGCAAACATTAATTAGGCAAGCAATAAATATGCCTACTATTGAAGCATGGTTTCTATTTTCTTTTTGGTTTTGTTCCTTTATTGTAGGAACAAATATGTTCCTTTACTGTAGCTATTATTGTAACTTCATCATGGATATTTTATAGTAACAAGAATTGAGAACAGTAATTGGCTTCACTAAAGGAATACATAACATTTATTGTTTTACTTTCTTGTATCTTTCTCTCTCTCTGACGATAACATTAAATGTGTCCTGTACATATTATATTGTCGAAATAAAATTAGGAATCAATTTTTATATCAGTACATATTCAAGAATGTACCGGAAGAAGTATGTGACCACAGTATCAACATCTGGCTTCCTATAGAACACTGATGTCAAATTGGCTTTTCATCTATGCTACATTAATATCCTTCATTAGTTCAACTAAAGTTCACAACAGTTGACCAAGCACAATTATACGTGCTACAGCCTTAGATGGAACCTGGGAAAAGAATGCAGATGTTCCAACTCAGTTTTAAACTACATCAGGTTCTTTGAAAGATTGATGGAATAAGAAACAAGAAAAGCCAAGCTGGACAGTATGTTTTATAAATTGCATTAATGTTGTTTCATCAACCTAATCACCTTACTTAGCTGATCAAGTACATGTAACTTGATAGGTCCCAGTTTGCCTGACTTTGATTTATTCCCATTTCCACACAAGATTGAAACCAAATGTAGATTTAACTATCAACTTTGTTGATAGTTAAATCTACATTTCAACTTTGTTGAAATTTTGAACGTTATTCGATAATCGCAATTGACTTAATACAACTGTTTTATTAAGGTTGTTGGACTATTGGACTATCGGGATCGGATCCTGCCACATACATCCTCCCGGCCGATTCGCTCCCACAAAGAGGGACTTCTCCGGGTGCCGTCCACTAGACTTTGTCAGCGGGCGACGCCCGGGGGAAGGGCCTTCTCTGTGGCGGGCCCAGCCCTCTGGAACGACCTTCCCCCCGACATTAGAACAACTACGGACCTCCGCTCCTTCCGTCAGAAATTAAAAACACACTTTTTCTGCTTGGCCGGCCTAGGTTAGTCTCTACCTCAGGGGTTAGGGAATGTTAATTTTAAAAATGGGGATTTTAGTGCAGGGACAATTTGATTTAATCTGTTTTTACTGTATTTATTTATGTATATATTTTATGTTGTTTTAATTTTTCCCTGTGCACCGCTCCGAGTCCCCCTGGGGAGAGGACGCGGTATAGAAAAATAAAATTATTATTATTATTATTCATAAAGTAATTATTTTTCATTTAAAATTATCTTTTTTATTTCAAGATAATAAAAGAGATAGTTGGAGAGGAAGTGTATTTTTGAGAAGTGTGGTTAGCATTAGCTTGTCCCTCTAGTTTCACGTTCCATAGATATTGCATTCCCTATGGGAGAGTGTACTGTAGTAAGTGAAACTTAAGGCATACTTTTCATTGAATGAAGAAGGAATATAAGGAATATAAGAATATAAAATTTAGCTTTTAAACTAATCAAAAATAGTGCTTCACAGAAGTGAACAATAGCCTTGTGCAATGATATGCTCTGCTGCCATATATTAACTGATAACTAATGGCCCTATTAATTTAGTATTTTAGTAGACTGCATATTCAAGGAGACAAATTTTGTATCAAAATGCTGATAATTAAATATTTTGATATCACTTCCAACCATTAAATACATTTGGTAGCATCACATTTGATGCAAATATTTAGATCGCAGGGAAGCAGTAGAAAAAAAGATCATAAATACCTCACATTGGATACAAATTGTAATTTTTTATAAGAATGAGGCCAAGTACCAAGAACCAAGTATATCCCCATTTGCACCTCTTAGCATTAGAAAAATGAAAGGAGAAAAAAGTTGAACACTAATCACTTCTGGATGCACAAAGGTTTTATCATATATCTCTCTGAAACACAGCTGATGAGTAAAAATAGACTTGGAAATATATTGTTTGTTAATGTAAAGAAAGAATGACTAGGGCAATAGTTTGATAAACTAGATTAAAAAATGCAAGGCCTCCCTCTAGTGGACTTTTTACAAAACTTTATTTACATAACTTTATATCTCGATTACCAATAAATCTCCCTTTTACTTTTAGTGCATGGCTTTAATGATTCACTGTGGCACCTGCAATTTTATTTTAAAAAATCATAATCTACTATTACAGCTTAAGAAATATTCACAGTAAGCTATCTATTATGTATGTATGTAGAAAGAAACCAAAATTGTAGGAGTATTAGAAGCTTTTGTGGCCATGGGAGATGCAAAAAACAACCCCAACGAGAGGAAGTTTTGGAACGATCTGTTTCCGGCTTCCGGGGGAGGCAGTTTTCGTCCTCACCAGGCTTCAGGAAAATTGATGTGCACATGCGGAGGTGGGTGGGGGAGGGTTGAATTGGTGTGTGCACACAAATTTTTGGCACGCCATAAGAAAAAGGTTTGCCATCACTGGCCTATATGGTTATTTGCAGTGTCCCACAATTATATGACCATGGCCTGTTCCCAAGGTTTACTTCCAGTTACTTGCAAAAACAGCCCACTGAATAAAATGGATTTGTTTAACTATTGTGGTGCTTGCTTAATAACCACTTCAAAAAAGGACATAAAACCCAGCATAGTCACATGGCAACCTGCTTAATGATCACAATGTTTAACAATAACTCTGATCTGAATTACAGTCATAAGTCAAGGACTGTAGATGTTGATGATAAAGACCTGAGTTCTGACCCTGAAAGACAAGTTATTGACAGGCATGGTTTCAAAACTATAAGTGAATACCTATTTATTGAGGGGTAAAGGCATTTTGATATTAAGCTATTTCTACATGTCTTCAAAGTTCACTTAAGAGAAATTAATACAGTCTCTATCGCTCTGATTCTGCCACACAATACACGCAGATACCATTCTTGAATTTAAACCTACCATCGCATCTAGGAATGCTAAGAAGATGAACCCTCATCCAAGTCATTTTTCTTCACAAAAGAAAACCAAAACAATCTACCCCTAATAATTTATTTGGATTTTCTGAATTGGGGTGTGTATGCTATATATTTTACATTCTGTGAAATAGGTTGGTAAATTATGTAAACACCAAAAGCACTGATTATTTTATCTTTCTCATAGGAAGGTGACATTATTTTTGTTTAGGTTGGTTTTGATGTGTAAGCAAGCTTTAGTTGCTTAGCTAAAGAAGATAGATCTGAGCACTTTCTAATCCACTGTATTAGATTTTCATTTGTGGGATTAATTACTTTACTGTTTTATATTAATCGTCTTGAATGCCATTTGTTTATTGGAAAAACAGAACGCAAAGCTTAAAAAAACAAATAGGGAAGATGTGAACAGGAAGCCAGACTTTCTGGTTGCCAGAAATACTGCATTAAGTACTAAATCAGTGCCTTTCAAACAGCAAAACATGACTAGGCAGAATTGCATTGTGCTATCACAGAAGTGCACATCCTTTTGAACTATTTTTTTAAAAACCACATTATTTTGGCAGCCATGAGTTTAAAATGCTCCTCCTGAAATCCCAGGGTTTTATTGATGTTTTATTTATTGTATTTAGATTCCTAATCTAGTACATACAGACCAAGAAAATGTCATAGTAGCATAGCAGAGAAGCTACTTGAACATTTTCTGTCTTTCCCTGAATCTTCCACTTTGCCATGTTATTCGTGACAACAAAACCTGGGATATTCCTGAACAATTAAAAATTTAGAGGATTGAAAAATGAGGGGAAACTTTCAAGAGGATCTTCAAAAGAAAACATTTTTTCTCAAAATCAAAAGAATAGTACTGATTTTGGGGGGAGGGTTGGCTACTTTGCAAAACGTTCATTGTATATTTGTTGCAAAGTTCATTGTATATTTGTTGTGGAACATATTCAGTCTATAAGCAATAAATATATGACATTTCTTTTTACTAGAGTCATCTGGCATTACTACATTAATACAAAAAAGTTCTATATACTAAGAAACGTCTCATTGTTAGGATTTTTAACAGGTGAAATATTGCATCACAGAGCAACAATTTGTGAACCAAGGCACCTCAAATGGGTAGCTTACAGAATGTGTCCAAAATCCAGGACCCATGATTCCCAAGGGAATGAAATTTGGGGAAGTTGTAGCTGTTTCGATGTTACTTCTGCGACCACATGGTCTTAATTTTCACCATGACAGAATGTCTATGGAGATTCGCACTCATCCAGGTCATATTTATCCCAAAGGTGCTTTTTCTAAAAGGCAATTGAACTTTGTTTTTTCCTTCCCCCCTTTGTAAACATTTCACTTCTCTTCCAAGAAGCTTCTTCAGTTCTCATAGGGTTTCAATATGACAATTTCCCAGCCAGTCTCACTCCCTCCTCTACCCAGCAGCAGTCACTTACTTGCCTATTGGGCTGGACTGGGCTGGGGAGATTTCTGATGCTCCCTGCCAACTTTCCAGCAGGAAACTCAATGAGTAAGTCAGCAGGAAATTGGAAATTATTCCTGTTCCCACTGCTTTTTTACCCATCTGTGATCATTCTGTTTTTCTGCTTAAGACGGGAATGAAGCAGAGACCTCACACTGCCAACCAAAGTGCGTTTAGTCAAGGCTATGAATTTCACAGTTGCAATGTATGGCTGTGAAAGTTGGAACATAAGGAAGGCTGAGCACCAAAGAATTGAGGTCTTTGAACTATGGTGCTGGAAAAGACCTGTGAATCCCTTGGACTGCAAGGCAATTAAACCAGTCAGCCCTGGAGAAGATCAACCCTGACTGCTCTTTAGAAGGCCAGATCCTGAAACTCAAAATACTTTGGCCACCTAATGAGAAGGAAGGACTCACTGGAAAAGAGCCTAATGCTGGGAAAGATTGGGTGCAAAAGAAGGGAATGACAGAGAATGAAGTGGCTGGATGGAGTCACTGAAGCAGTCGCTGTGAGCTTAAATGGACTCTGGGGGATGGTAGAGGACAGGAACACCTGGAGGAACATTGTCCATGGGGTCGCGATGGGTTGGACTTGACTTCACAACTAACAACAACAAAGGAAATGTCTCTGAATTGATGACCCAACAGAGCATAGGTTGTCTAATATTATTTTACAGTTGAAGCCATATTGTTATTAAGGCTGCAAAAAGGTCTGAGCGTAGCACTCCAAATACTGAGAAATTTACAAAGAGAAGGGAGCAGAAAATGACTCCTAGCTATTAAATGTGTGCAATTTAAAACTTATGGAATTTCAAATTTATGCCAACTATACTACCATATAGGTCAGATTTTTTTTTAAATGAAACAATCTTAGCAATTTCACAAGGCCACAAATGTAAAATGTACATCTCACTCCTAGAGTATAAATACTTAAGTAGATTTATCAAGCTTCTCGGGCAAGTTCGGATATTCACCAAAGGAGGGATTTTTATTTCAATTATTTTTATAATTCTTTGTTAATATCAAATAAAAAAATACAGGGATGAACTACACAGAAACATATATCCATAATACCCCCAAACTGTACAATCTTTCCCTCAAATGAGGGGTAATCACAGTTGGATGCCTTCCATTGGTTTGTGCACTAAGCAAGAATAAGAGGGAAAGGAGTTCAAACCAATCTTTATATCTAAAGTGGGTATTCTGTATTACTAAAGGTTGTAGAGCATTTGGCAACACCAAAGATTGGAGCTGAAAGGACCTAGCATATTATGGAGGAATGGGGGAAAGTTTATGGGGGAAAGTTTAATGCAATCAAATCATCCTTTGCCATACGCTAAGTCATATGGGGCTTACAACATACTTTGCGGGCGTTTTTTGCCTTACAAGTAAAATCTACTGTTTTGAATGACTGTGAGTTTTGCCAACCTACCCAGCCATCCCTCTAAAAATGAAACAATTATTTCCCCAGTGACTTTGAATGTACAATATATTAGAAAAGTGTTTTGGAAGACTAGATAATTACCTTTCAAGAGCTGAGGATGTTTGGTATGAACCAAGCTGGTGAGGTCTCCACCATCATCAAGAATCATGTTCAGAGGTTGTCCATCCTTGAAGTAGAGGGTCTGTTCAATACACCATATATATTCTTCATCTGTTTCTCCTTTCCAGGCATACACTAGACCCAAATCAAAAATAAACCATATGGCTTATAATTTCTCCAGCAGGACTGTTATAACCAATTGAATGAAGATTGACAGCGTAACGACAGGAAGACCTAATGTAAAAATGTTCCTTCAGGCAGTAAAAAATATTCTCTGCGTAGAAAACTAACTTCATCCCTATTAACATTGTGATCAGTGCTCATCAGTTTCTCACAGATCTAAGACACTAACCCATAAGCCTTTCAGTAAAGAAAGGCAGTAAAAAAGTGCAGTCTAAATGGAAATACTTACAAAGGTATTTGTGAAAAGGCAAGAACACATTTACAGAGTAACTTAGTTTTATTTAAGTCAAGGTAAAAATTAATGGCTAGACCAAGCCTTCTTCAATCTGGTTGCTCTTCAGATGTTAAAAGTCTCAGAATTGTCAGCAAGGTCTGGCTGGGGAACATCCAGAGATGCTGGGAAAAATATTTTGAAACAGGAAATGTAACCCTTTTTCAAAATATTGAATGCATTGAGTCCTTGAGTCCAGTAGCGCACAATCTTCAAAATTAACATATCTGCTAATTTCAAGATCAAAAACTTTCTGATTCTGCTACAGTACCTATATAATATTCATTCTCCACCTCCGGATTTTTATTTTCATTTAATTTTTTTTAACGATAAAACAACATTCTAGTGGGTTTTTTTCTCTAGGAAAAAAGGAGGTAACCATCTTTCTAGGAACCCACGACATTTTTTCCTGTTCTCCCTTACTTTACTTTATACCCACAGTGACAGGACTAAAAAAGCTCACAAATGTTAACAATGCAAAACATTACCAGGAACTCCAGTTTTGGCAATTGCTGCAGCAGCATGATCTTGTGTGGAAAAAATATTACAACTGGACCACTGGACCTGAAAAATAATTCAAAATGCCATCAGCACTATATTCAATAACTATATAGAGTTAATGAAGCAATTCCTAAAGCTTACTACTTTCACAGAATTTGACCGGTTAGAAGGAATGCTTTAAAGGCAAATAGTTTGAAAAATCAGGAGATCAATTATTTCCCAGTGAAAGCGAAGTCAGAGCTCAAAAATTTGTACCTGGTTAAACTAAAGCTCAATAGTTGAAAATCAGAATGTAAATGGATCTTGAAGTGACTGCTTCCTTAGGTTTCTTTTTTTAGCTTCAGACAAAATTCTTGATAGCTTTTTTCCATATCAATTTAATCATTATATTGTAAGGAAACTTTATAGTTGGCTAGTTTGCAGCTAGGTCAGACACTGTTTTAAACAATGCCATTGTTTCTTTGGTTCTGCTGCACAAACTCATTTCAGCTTTATAGTTTGGCACAAAAAAACCAACCCACTGCACTTATTCAACAAAGCTTTGCAAAACTGAGCTGTATCAACCCAGGATTAAGGAAGTTTCTGTACAAACTAATTTGTGTGCAAGGGATCAGTATTCCAACCACATTTTCAGTTGAGCAAATAACAGTCTGGGTCTCCTGCACTATGTTAAGTCACAACTATTGGGTTTACAGATACAAACAAATCACACTATAGCATGTGGCCCTAAACCTTTACATCAGTGCCAGGATACAAAAATTGAAACAGCGCTAACTTTGTGCCATCTATAGTCACCAGTATATCATGCCTAACCAGCTATAATTACTATGAAGCACTAAAGCATAATTTTATCAACCATGCTTTATAGAATAAAACTTAATTGAGTTTGCACAACATGGTATGCCAAAATCAATTATTTACAAGCCACAATGACTAGGTTCGTATAAACACGCTGAAACTGTAGCATCTTTACAAGGTTAAAATGGAAAGACTCAATGTAAAGTATAGCTACCATGTAGTCAAATGTTTAATTTGACTGGTAGAAATAGTCCCCATAGCTTTGAGCAGAATTCCCAACCTTTTCAGCTTTGCGGATTAGTTGTGGGGAGGGGGAGAAGGAATGGTTCTGCATATGTAAGTGGGCAAGCATGTACACGCAGCTCCATTTGCTTGAGTGGCATGCCTGTGCATCCACTGCTCGCACAAATGGAGCATGTGCTTGCCTGCTGCAAGTGGAAGTGCACACACTTCTGCGCCCTGGTTCTGAAAGGCTTAAGGCCCGGTAGTGGGCTGTGGCCTGGGAATCCTGGCTTTGAGATAAATTGTAATCAATTATGCTATCCCAGTACTGTGTTTTAGCTGCCTCTATCAATTGACAGTATTAGCAATAGCACTTCGATTTATATACTGCTTCACAGTGCTTTACAGCCCTCTCTAAGCAGTTTACAGAGTCAGCATATTGCCCCCAACAATCTGGGTCCTCATTTTACCCACCTCAGAAGGATGGAAGGCTGAGTCAGCCTTGAGCCTGGTGAGATTTAAACTGCCAAATTGCAGGCAGTCGGCAGTCAGCAGAAGTAGCCTGCAGTACTGCACTCTAATCACTGCACCATCACGGCTCATTAACTTATAAATGGGCCATCTGAGATCATCCAAATACATCCCAACCATCCAGGTGAGTGCAACTTTACCCAAACCCAAATGCAGCCTTACCTCTGCCCCCAGAGCTGTTAGGGTCTCTATAAGAACTGCAGTCTGTACAGTCATGTGTAAGCAACCAGCAATTCGAGCTCCTTTCAGTGGTTTTGTAGGGCTGTACATCTCACGCATCTTCATCAGCCCTGGCATCTCATTTTCAGCAATGTTCAGAGCCTTGCGTCCCCATTCAGCAAGGCTGATATCAGCTGCCGATTAAGGAAATACAGTAACAGACATTTAAATATAGCATACTACATTATAATACTATACCTTTTCCAAACTTCCCAAATAAAATGTTAAAAAAGAAAACAGGAGTCCCATGTGCTAAACTAAAAACAATTGTTAGTTTAACATTTATAACAGAGGTCTTCAAACTTAGCGACTGCTGGCTGGAGACTTCTGGGAGTTGAAGTCCACAAGTCTTAAAGTTGCCAAGTTTGGGGACCTCTGATTTATAGCAAGCACTATTGACAAGAGTATCAATTTGACGTAATAGGCATCAAGTTAGAAACCAGGAGACTGTGAGCTGTATTTTTGCCTTAGTCACAAAGGAAGTTAAATGACCTAGGGCCAGTCAATCGCTCTCAGCCCTAGGAAGGAGGCAATGGTAAAACACTTCTGAAAAACCTTGCCAAGTGAACTGGAGAGGGTCTTGTCCAAACAGTATCAGACAATCAGACACAATTGAATGGAAAAAAATTGACAAGAAGGAATTATAGCCGTCAAGAATTTAAAGTCTTTGAATGTAAGTGCTCTTAGAATAACTATCAATGTGCACATATTTCATGGAGTAGCTGAGTTAAAAAAAAATACTAAGGTCACTCATCAGCCTTTCAAGTACTAAAGGGGAATTCCCCATCACCAGAACTATCATACAAATGCTATACAACTGTCATTTATCAAATGTTATGACTGGACAGCTATTGGGTCTGTTAGATCAATTACTTTTGTTAAAAATATAAGAAGCTTTTTAATACAATAACTCCATATTCAAAAGATAAACTGACAGCATTCAGAAAGCAGTGACATTGCTTACAAACAGTAATGCCTATCCTTTATAAAGAAAACAATATTGGCCTTGATAAATATTTCTCCAGACTTAGCAAAGCAATTACAGGGATATGCATCTCAATGCAGTTTTCCCTAAAGTACCACTGCTCAAAAGTTAATTTTATCAATTCCTAAACTTTTAATACTTACACAGATAGAAAAATGATAAGAAAAGCAATAGAAAAGTGCAATTTTTTTTCCAATCCTCCTGTTTCATGGTGGTATTTCTAGATTACTAGGATTATGACAGCAGCAAATCACTTTAATATGAAAAGAATATTCACAAGGAGCCATCAGTTTACTTACGTTTAACAAAAATAAAATCATAAAGAGGATTCTAAAAGTTTTGTATACTACACCAGCAGTTAAGATGTTGGCTCAGAAACTAGTAGACAGTGAAAACTAATTGCACTTTAGGCATGAAAAACTGGCTGGATAACTTTGGGCCAGTCACGCTCAGCTCAAATCACCACAAGATTGGGGGAAATTGAAGGAGTATTGATGTTTGAATTATCTGAAAATGGTGGGATAAAAATCTAAACAAAGAAAGAGCAACAATAGTCAAATACCAAGAAAATACAGTGTTGGCTGGGGAATTCTGGTAGTTGAAGTCTATATCTTAAAGTTGCCATAGCTGAGAAACACTGGAACAAGTCTTGGAAAGAGAATGAGCAAGAACAGCTGACATACAGGACTCCTATCCCAGAATGACCTACCTTCAAATCCATTTCTGCTCCTTATTTAATCCCACTTGCAGTTTTCTTTTTTAAAAGCCCCTTATAACAGCAGTTGGTAATGTTAAATTCTTTTGTTATCCTCTTATAAGCTTCACTAATATCCATTAACCTAAATAATGTTGGTATGTCTAGTTTAGAGGGGGGGAAAGGACTAAGGGTAACATGATAGTAGTGTTTCAATATGTGAGGGGTTACCACAAAAAAATGGGAGTCAACCTATATTTCCAAAGCACCAGAAGGCAGGACAAGAAGCAATGGATGGAAACTAATCAAGGAGAGAATCAACCTAGAACTAAGGAGAATTTTCATGACAATGAGAACCATAAACCCATAGAATGGCTTGCCTTCAAATGTTGTAGGTGCTCCATCACTGAAGGCTTTTAAAGAGACTTTGCCTGAAATGGTACAGGGTCTCCTGCTTCAGCAGGGGGGTGGTCTCCAACCTTGGCAACTTTAAGCCTGGCAGACTTCAACTCCCAGAATTCCCCAGCCAGCATTGTTGCCAAGGTTGGAGACCCCTGGACTAGAAGACCTCCAAGGTCCCTTCCAACTATTGTTATTCGGCATCTGCTACACTTTGCCATTAAAGGACTTCTAAAGGACCTTAAAGGACTTGGGGGATTCAAACACAAAGGAGAAAACAAATACCCTAAGACTGGCGACTGTATTAGTGAAATCATAGATATTTAACTGAAAAGAAACTCAAGAAAAGAAACAGATATTGCTCCAGGCAAAGCATCTAAAAATGTTGAAATGACAGAGAAGCAAAAAAAAAATGCTTATGCAAAAAAATGCTTATGCATCTAATTAATAATTGACTTTAGTCAACTTTACCCTAGAACAAAACTTAAGTGATTGCGTGTACATACACATCTGACTTCAGAGAAATTATCTGTTGAAAGGAAAGGTGCAGGACAGAAAGAAGAGTTTTACATAATGAACAGGGTTGAGTCTTTTGTTAAGATAGCTAAATTGCCTTAGGAAAGATCAAGATATTCAGATACAAAATAACCTTTGGGAATTTACAACACTGATGTGTATACTGGACACAGAAGGTCAGAGTACCTTTATCAAACATGATATTATTCAGTGGATGTTCGAAGGTTGTAAATGACCAAAGACTGACCCTTATGGAAGCTACAATTTAATATACTGGTGGAGCTGGCCTAAGGAGTTTCCCACATTGTCCAGTGTATACATAATTGGCCTTTAATTTTGATCCCTTAAAGCAGGGGTCTGCAAAGTCGGCCCTTTTAAGACTGGTGGACTTCAACTCCCAGAGTTCCCCAGCCAGCTATGCTGGCTGGGGAACTCTGGGAGTTGAAGTCTACCAGTCTTAAAAGAGCCGACTTTGCAGACACCTGCTTAAAGCAATGGCAAAAAATTACTTCATTAAGGTATTCTTACATTGTCTATGCAATGTTTAAAGTCCACAGAAGAAGGTCCAAATTCAGCAAAAAAAGAATATTGCAATAATGAAAAAAGGTCTGATTCTAACATTTGTAAGTAGAACCTCTGTCTTATGCTTGCTCACGAAGGCTTCCTTTATAATCACAATTCTTTTAGAATGCGAACAGTTAACAAGTCTTGTTTCTGTATAACATTTGCTTTTAAGCAGCTGGAGGAACGTGTCTTTTAAAGGTATTTCTTATTCCGGTTTGAATTCCTTTTCAATCCCTTTTCTTTTGTAGAAATAATTACCACACATCGTGAATGGATTTAGCAGCCAGAGGGCAGCGATTGCTTGACAGCATGGTCCCCAGAAGCATGACGGGAAATGTAGTAAACTCAATTGCAAGACTCGAACATCGGCCTGCTGGAGAGCAGCTAGAAGAACTACACTACCCCAAAGCCTCTTTTTCCCTTCAGAGCCACATGGCGTTTGCTCAGATATCGCATAGAAAACGATCTAGGAGCCAATCTGAAATCCATTTTGACTATAGGGGGAAAAAACCTTCCAACATTATACAAGCAGCACTAAGCGAGGATCGCCCCTTTAGTTTTCTGATCGATTTTCAGTTAAAGACAATCATAATAGATGCATGTTAAATCCTCCTCTGGAAAAAGAATGATATCACTCTTTCAAGATCCTTTTAGACGTATACAATATAATATAATTCTTTATTGGCCAAGTGTGATTGGACACACAAGGAATTTGCCTTTGGTGCATATGCTCTCAGTTTACATAAAAGACACATTTGTCAAGAATCAACCACCTCCTCTTTCAGTTTTAAAAAGAGCCTAAGGCACAGTTTTTAAAAAGGCATCGCGTGTTTCTCTGCTAAATGTTTCCGAGAAAAATCTGAGTCCTTTTGGCCATTGCTTTTTTAATTTAATTTTAATTTGCAATAAATCTCTGTACTGTGCTCAGAAAGGAAACAGACTGCCTCTTATCAGGCCTCGTATGGGGACCGCTTGTGGCCCTAAGGAGAAAGAATAGGAGAATGAACTACTTACCAACTTTGTAGGGCAGCTTCTCGGACATGCCGGTGCTTTTAACAGTACAAAAGAGGAGGGAGGAAAAAGGCAGCCACCTAGATGGGCGCAGAAAAGCAAGCGGCGCCAAAAACAGGCTTTAAATAGACTCGCCTACTTTTGCAAATCCCCGAGACCCTGTCCACCAATCCCCGCCTGCGGCGCGATGTGGGCGTGGCCTTTGGAATGCTCCTATGCAGAGGAAGGCGCTTGCTCGGGGAGAGGTGGAAGAGCGCGGAGGGGAGGGGAGAGGCGAAGAGAAACGTCTTCTTTTGCTGACGTCACAGCGCAGTGACGTTGTTCACGTTTTTGTATTTGTACTATTACACCAAGAGCTGCTACAATAATAATAATAATATTTAATATTTATAAAACCGCACCCTCTCCCCACAGGGACTCGGGGCGGTGCAGAGGTAGAATAAAAACAATAAATACATACAAACAATTCTAAAAACAAATTAAACATAACCTGCGCTAAAATTTCCCCATTAAAACTAAACAGTACTAATTTCCCAATAAAAACCCCAAAGACAGAGAGACTTATCCTAGGCCGGCCAGACAGAAAAAGTGAGTTTTTAATTTAAGACGGAAGGAGCGGAGGTCCGTGGTCGTCCTGATATCGGGGGGAAGGTCGTTCCAGAGGGCCGGGCCCGCCACAGAGATAGCCCTTCCCCTGGGTGTCGCCCGCTGACAATGCAGCTGCAATTATTCGGACGGCCACTATGTGACAAAAAGATCATTTTCCGTCTGCAGCAGAGGACTTCAATGTTGGCAACTTTAAGACTTGTGGACTTCAACTCCCAGAATTGTGGCTGAAGAATTCTGGGAGTTGAAGTCCACAAGTCTTAAAATTGCCAACTTTGGGGACCCCTGGTCTACAGGTAGCCCTCAACCTACAACAGTTCGTTTAGTGACTGTTCAAAGTTACATCACTGAAAAACGTGACTTATGACCATGTTTCACACTTACAACCATTGCAGCATTCCCGTGGCCACGTGATCAAAATGCAACTAATATTTCTGTTGGTTGCAGTGGCTTCAAGTAGTGTGATCCTCTCTTGCAACGTTCTGACAAGCGAAGTCAATGATGAAAGCCAGATTCACTTAACAAGGAGGTTATTCATTTACCAACTTCAGTGATTCACTTAACAACTCTGGCAAGAAAAGTTATAAAGTGGGGCAAAAGTCACTTCACAAATGTGAACAACAAAACAACAAAAATTGGGACTTAACAACAAAAATTTGGGCTCAATTATGGTCATAAGTTGAGGACTGCCTGTATTTTCTGCCAATTAATGACCGTGGAGGGTGATGGCTATGGCTCAGTGGTTAAAGACGCTGAGCTTAGCATGTCAGCACTGATGGCCCGGGAACTAGACCCCAAGGGGCAAGCTCAGGAACTCAGCTACCCACCCAGTAGCTCGAAAGCAGTTGTGCAAGTAGATAAACAGGTACCAGCTAACACGACTGGAGGGGGGAAATGAAACCTTCACTATTAATTTAATGATTATACAAATCTTGGCCACCTAGATCTACTAGTTCTAAATAATGACATCCTTAATTATTAAAGTTAACTTTGTAATCCTATGTATCAGTAAAGTCATCCTGCTGGATCAAAGGTTTCTTGCTAAATATAACGTGCTGATAACGTGTTTTTTTAACTTTAACAAAGCAAGCTTAATGCTATACTTGAATTACCAAAGTCCAAGTTTTTGCAATTTTGTTTCTGGCAATTTCAAAGATCTGCCTTTTCTTGTTCTTTTATTGCAGTATGTAGCAGAAAATGAGCTAGTTGGATTCTTGGTATGTTCACATTCATCAGAAAGTAAATGATTTAGGATGCAACACCTTTGAGCTCTCCAGACTGCAGGAATTATCAGGATGGTCAGCCATAAAATGATATCGATTAAAAAATGATGAAGTCAAGAATGATAAGGAATTGGTTAATACTGTACATTCCAGTCTTTATTTGTGCAAACATTATGTACAGGTTGTGATCTCAGATTACATCATTTCTTTGGACATGGCTTGATTTTATTTATGTAAATTGAGGACAGTATAAATCGGCATTAGCTAATTTAATACTAAATGTTAAATAAATCAGTGTAGCTAAAGCTTTTGCACTTTTAGTCTGCTCTTACCTATTAAGTATCAATAATCCAGTGCTATGTTTCCAAAATACTTTTTTTTAACTTCCCTTTCTAGGAATCTTTGGTAATGTTGTCCATTGGGTTTGGTTCACTTCAAATGGCTTTTTAAAATACCAGTTATAACAACTTCAAATAATCTGGAAGGAAATATGCATGAAATCTCTTCACTAAAAAAAAGTATTTGTCCAAACAACATATCAAGACTTGGAGTATTGGAGTAACTATAACTGGTTTTATAGTAGCAAAGTGAAGGGTTAAATTGCCTATACTGTACTAATTTAAAAAGCACTGTTTGTACGTGTGATAAAGATGGATATAGCCTTTGTTCAAGTAATTTCTACAAATTAACTCCCCAGCAGAGGGCAGATATGATTTATTTCCTGTGTAACTTTAGAAAAAGTGTCTTCCATTTGAAATTAGAGTTAACTGCCTTCTGATTAAATGCTGAAAAAAAGAAAATATAATACTATTATACCAGCAGTATTCAGACCAGAGAAAACTATTACAATTGAGAACTCTTCTGCATATCAATCTCATCTCTGCTGAAACTAGTTGCAAATGAAGTTGACATGAATTTTCTGGAGAAGGCAAAATGTCTCTGTGTATATGACTTTATTATTGTCTGTAATAAAACCCAGTGTTTCTCAGTCTTGGCAACTTTAAGCTATGTGGACTTCAAATCCCAGAATTCCCTAGCTGGAAAGTTGCCATGGTTGAGAAAAAGCTGAGATTCACTGTGATTCAATGTGCAGCATATCCTGCACATTGAGCCGGTTTAACGAAGTGGGGGGAGGGAGTCCCAATATGTCATGTGACACTGCCGATGTGAGTTTTGACACCCCTGTTCTAGAGTCTCAAGATGTTTTTTTACATTTTGACAATTATCACTGGATGCAGTATTCCAAGCGTGGCCTTACCAAGGCATTATAGAATGGTATTAACACTTCATGTGTTCTTGATTCTTTCCCTCTGTTAATACAGCCTAGGACAGTGTTGGCTTTTTTGCAGCTGCAGCACACTGCTGGCTCATATTTAAGTGATTGTCCACTAGATCTCTAAGATCCCTCTCACAATTACTACTATTATTACTACTATTGAGCCAGGTACTACATACCTGTTTTCTACCTGTGCATTTGGGTTTTCTTGCCTAAATGTAGAACCTTACCTTTTTCACTAATTATCACATTAAAATCTATACTACACATCAGTGGTAGATTTTGGAAAGCGTTTCAAGAATAAATGAAATTTGGGGACCCCAATTTCTGCACTTATTATATACATAAAAGTGTTATGTATTTTATTACAATCTTATTACAATGACAATAAAGATTGTTATTATTATTATTATTATTATTATTATTATTATTATTATTATTATTATTATTATTTTGTTTAGGTTGTGTCGTAAGGAAAAGTCCTTCTGGGTTTGGCTCCAAGTGGGGAAGAAGACACTGGAGACATGGAGGCTGCTTGGAAAGATGGTTTAATGGTGGACAGGACCACATGGCTGGAGTCCTGACCAGAAAAGGTGCTTACATGCTTCAATGTTGGTGGACAGGAAGAGAAGGGGTGAGCAAGGGCTTGCAGGGCTTTTTATCAACTGTTTGGCCCCACCTATCTGTTTCTTGTTCCTGTGTAAGAAGTGTACTCTGATTGGTTGCCAGGCTCCCATGGGCTGAGTCCAGGTTTGGTAAGGCAAGTCTTACTTTAATCCCATGACTCTGGAGCTGAAGGGGAGAAGTCTTTATTATGTAAAGTGGACTAGCCCAGGCTGCTTAATGGCCCATTGACAAAGGGGGGGGGGGGAGGAGGCTGCAGGAGACAAAACATGTTTCTTCCTTTTCACATCTGGGGTAGAATAGTATTCTGCCTTTTCAATATTTCCTAGTGCATTTCATTTTTCTGAGAGAGAGATGGTTGATAACTTCCCACAATCCCTACTTTTTTTTCCCCAAAACATGTGAGTGGAACGCACATGTTTTTGACAAAAGATTAAAATTGGTCAGATCAGGGAGACTTATAATTTTTCCTGATGGAAGGGCATTGAAAGAGACAGAAGGATTCCTTCAGTGACCCCCAGAGAGCTTTCAACCATGAAGGTCTAGCAGTCGGGGCACAAGTTCTGGAAAGAAATTTACAGTGTCCAATTTTCCATGCCAATTAATATCAGATATGACTTTCTGTGAGCTTCCAGACAGGTTACAAGCAAGCAGAAATCCCAAAATTCTTCACAGCCATGTTTTTTCCTTTAAGTGACTACAGGCTGCTCATTTCCAAGGGATGGTTCTTGAACCTGTCCTAGCTTTTATTTTAGTGAGGCCAAATTGAGTTTAGCAAATGTACAATCCAAGCCAATTCATATATTTTCTTTTAATTACACCCAATGAACCCTGGGATTCCTACTCATGGGACCATCAGTGCCGCATATCCTGCTTTACTGGGCAACATCATTTGCCAATCAGTCAAGGTTTGGGTTTTGGAGATCCTTTCTGCTCTTCTTCAAGTGGGGGAATTGCCTGAGGGGAATTGACCCTCCCCCTAAGCTTAGGCTTTCTTGGCAGGGGAAAATCATCCTAGAGAAGCTTTGTGTTGAGACATAGTTTTAATCTAATTCTAAATTGAGTCTGTCTGTCTGTCTGTCTCTGTGTGTGTGTGTGTGTGTGTGTGTGTGTGTGTGTGTGTGTGTGTGTGTAGTTGCTTCTATAATACAAAACTACAGTTTGGAAGAATTTCCCTCTCACCAGACAGAAATCTAAGGTATTCAGATCTTGCTGTGCCAGCCACTGTGAAATACAATTCTTATATGTACATTAAACTGAGTACAATATAAATGAGAGAAAGGAAGAAAACTTTACAACAAACTTCTGTGAATGAAGCAGAGAAAGAAAACCTTACATTCAATTTTCCACCCTCCCACATAGTCTTTACAGCTGTCTTCTGGGAATTTGAAAAGAGTCTTTTGGTCTTTATTTCTTCATGTCTGCTAGGGTGGCATGCTTGGTTTGGTGGTAAGGCTGGTGAGTTAGGCTTCACTCTGGTTGCTGTGATTCAGTGGATCCAAACCCAATTCCTGGCTCAAATGGATGGAAGGTCTCCTCTGGAGGCATCTGGATCCATGTGCTCTGCTCATCTGTGAAGGGCTGAAAGACATGGGAACAAGGTCCCCTCCCCCACGGAAAAGACATCCTTGGAGGATTAGAGGGAAAGGGGGGGGGGGGCAAGGGGGTGATAGCTTGCAGGCAGAGTTTGAGAAAAAAAAACAACCTGTGAGTATTACAGTTACCAAACAGATAAACTGGTAACAATATGGGGATATCTCGGATGAGAAAAGGAAGCTAGATTCACATGCTTCAGGAAAGAGATGAACAGGTAAAATCATTTAAGCACACAATAAATGCAAGGATGAAAACTTTTCTTGTAAATGAACTTAAAACATTCCCTATTTTGTTACTTTAAGGTACTAAGAGGGAGAAGGAAGCATATTTCTCTTTACTCTGTGTGTTGGCCAGACAGACAGAGCAAAGGCTGTTTTTGGGGTGGGGTGGGATGGGGGACATTTTACTGTTACAATTACCTCGAGTGCGCACAAAGACTTAGACATACATATACACAAGGACAAGGAGAAAATAAGGGAAAAGGAACTCTCAGGTTTATATACTCTAGTCATCCCCAGCACAAATCTTTTAAATTAGGGAAGGCACAAATCTTAACAAATAAACCACGTGGTTACATAGAAGACAGAGAAAGAGACAGACAGACAACAGAAAAGAACAGAAACCAACATTTCCCTTTTCTTTTAAGTACCTTTATGTAGCCAAATTAGTTTTCCTGTATCATCTTTCAGCAAAGCCCGTTTCTCACACAATTTCCTTGCTCTCTTGGCATCTAAGGAAATCTCCGAGGGCATCTGTGGCACCCACGAGCTAATACTTCCCATGACCCTTTACATGTAGGGCTCACTTTGGCCTAGCCTGGTGACCACCCACCGTAAGTTTCAGAAAAAAAAAAGTTTCCCTGTGAAGTGTTACGCCCTTCACTCAGGGGATCACCTGGGTTTTGCGGATCACAAGAGTAATCCGTGAGGACCTCTGCCCCTCAAGCAGTTAGTACCAGGCACCTCTACTCTTTTCACTGTTTTCTACTCTTTCTGGGTCTTTGCCTTTTTGCTTTCACAGGACAAAAGCAGCAACAACAACAAAAAAATTCACTCACTTTTCCATCCATTTTCACACACTCTCTCTTTTCCCTAACAGAAGGTCCTGTGCTCTGGCCTGACCCTAATACTTTCCAGGCTCTCTTGGTAAAACACCGAGGAACTAAGATCCAGCTGTGATTGGGAGAAAGATTTCACTCACACACATGCATACACACATTTCTCATGCTTTTCCATGCTTTAAATTAAATTAGAGAATTAAAATTTAGAGGTACTCACCTTCTTTCCAGGCAGCCTTTGAGCTCAAACTCAAAATCCCTTTTAAAACCTAGATCCAGATGGCTAAAGACCAGGTAAAAGTCCACCCACAGACTCAATGAGGTCTGTGCCGGCATGGGTGTCTTTTTCACCTGGGCCACATCCATTGGTTAGGCTAGTTCAGGTCCCATCTGGGTCGCCAATTGTCGTAAGGAAAAGTCCTTCTGGGTTTGGCTCCAAGTGGGGAAGAAGACACTGGAGACATGGAGGCTGCTTGGAAAGATGGTTTAATGGTGGACAGGACCACATGGCTGGAGTCCTGACCAGAAAAGGTGCTTACATGCTTCAATGTTGGTGGACAGGAAGAGAAGGGGTGAGCAAGGGCTTGCAGGGCTTTTTATCAACTGTTTGGCCCCACCTATCTGTTTCTTGTTCCTGTGTAAGAAGTGCACTCTGATTGGTTGCCAGGCTCACATGGGCTGAGTCCAGGTTTGGTAAGGCAAGTCTTACCTTAATCCCATGACTCTGGAGCTGAAGGGGAGAAGTCTTTATTATGTAAAGTGGACTAGCCCAGGCTGCTTAATGGCCCATTGACAAAGGGGGGGGGGGGGGCAGGAGGCTGCAGGAGACAAAACATGTTTCTTCCTTTTCACATCTGGGGTAGAATAGTATTCTGCCTTTTCAATATTTCCTAGTGCATTTCATTTTTCTGAGAGAGAGATGGTTGATAACTTCCCACAGTTGTAATTAAGGTCCCTGCTGCTGTGGACCTAATTTTTCATCCTTCTGGATAATTCAGATTTTAAAAAATTCCTGAAATATTTTCTTTAAAATTATAAGCACTTATCCTCTGCCTAAACGTGTTTGAAGGTAGTTTGCACTTGAAATGAGAGAACAAAGAGAGAGAAAATTTGATCCACCCTAAACTGCTGCACATATCCTGAAATGACAACAATTCATTCATTACAGTCTATTCAAAAAGGAAAAAGAATAGATTTGCACTTTGCAAGCAAGTTTACACTCTGCTGAAGAGAATGGAGAAACTCACAAAATGAGTTCAATTTTATCGCTGATTGGACTCCTGGAAGGAGTTGCAATGTTCAGAAGTCAAGAGTTGTGCTTCTTGTTTTGCAAGTGAAGAAATGCAGAACAAAGCTTTGACACCGGTTTCACTGCAGCTGAGCAGGAAATAAACTGACTTACCTTTCCAAAATTGCCAGAATCTTGAAAAAATAGAAAGTTTGAGTTATTTACAGAATCCTATTCAGAAGTGCCAATGGCGGTACACTGATTTTTCTTGGTCCCTGATGTGCTTATATGTTTTACCAATTGATTCATCTTATGAGGAAGGGGTTTAAAAATAGTCATAAATTCACCTACACTTCTCTTACTTATATGGGAATGTTCTTCCTTTACAAGGACTTTTATAAAAAAATGTACTGAATTATAACTTTGAGATATGAGGCACTATTACATTTGGAGAACCATAGGAATGCAAAATATAAAAGAGTCATTGTGAGCTATGAATGCCAAACAATGCAAATAATACCAGATTCTACTGGATTTAATGGTGTTTGCTAGGTTAAGATGAACCTAGAGATGGATGACATCTCTAGCTTGTAATGCAAATTGACAGAAGTAAAGGATAGTAGATAATGCAATCAAAAAATCAAAATGGATAAGATCACAAAAGCAAGTTATGGAGGTTAGAGCTGAGTTACTGTCCAGATGCAAACAATGCAGGAGCAACCTCCTGAAAAATTCTTCTGCATTTATTTTACTGTTCTTGTTTAATTTGTTGGAAGAGAACTTCCTTTCAGTTGTTGCTTTAAAGAGCACATTCTGTGAAAATTACAATGAATGCAGTATGGTTCTTGCATTTATTTATTTTAGTAAGATGCCCAAACACCATGTGTGAGTGTCTTGATTCATTGTACAATTATATCTGTAGTCATTCTGACTTCTTCACATTTTAGTTACATCTGAAGGAACACAACACAAAGGATTGTTCCCATGAGACTTATCTAGATCAGAAGCAACCAAAGACTTTTCAGAGCGATGGAGAAAACAACAGCAGCATTTTGCATCACTTTTCAACAATAAAATCATCTTTAAAAGATCATGAAAATAAATTCTAAAATAATACCTCAAACTGGGGGAAGCTAGGGTTAATCAAACCTGTGTTTTGGGATTGTTTTTAAAAATGTCCTTGTTGATATCAAATCCAGGTCAATATATTATGATGTATTTTAACTATGTTTTAATTTTAATTTTGTAGGCTTTCCGGGTTCTTTGTAACATTACAATAGATGGTCATAACATATCTAAGATATAAATTAAGATATAAACATCTTCTACCAAGGTAAAAAGTATTAGTTGTATGCTGCAAGAAGTTAGGCTGTATTTCTTCATATATTTTTAGCCCTCCTAGGAAGTTTTTCTCAATTTAGTCCAACTTTTGAAAAATACAGTGGAATATGCTGGCTTTCTGCCAATTCTACAAGCCAAAGGATAACTTTATAATTGTGCAGTCCTGCAAGTGACAATATTTTTAATAAGGAATTTTCTTATTAAGCCAATTAAATCAAATCTCTAGATATTTAAAAAAAATGCAAAAAGAGAAAAACCAATGGTACATAAAATTTCATACAGATCATTCCAAAGTAAATCATCAAACTCAGACTATTTGAGTAGTTACTATGTATTTCCTCAAATAAGATCTTAGATTTCAGCACATGATCAACAGTTATTTCAAAACTTTTAGCTGGAAACAGATGATCAAGATCACATGCTATGATATTTGTAGACAGATCTCTTCCTGTTTTCGGTTTTTCTCTTCAGCACTTTAAAGAGACTGTAGCTTTGAAATTATAGAAAGCACTTGTAGCTCGGGGTTTAAATTTTGGCAGTGATTTGCTCTCCAATCTTGGCATTTAGCTTCAGAATAGTTAGGTAACATCATCAGCAGTACTTCGGTAGAAGTGTCTTGTTCTATTCCTCTTTAGCCTACATATGTTTTGTGTGCTTATGGTCATGTGATTGGCCGTTTGTTTGGTGCTATACTTACATTCAGAGGAGCTGATTGGCTCCGTTGTTGGTTGGTCATTCGAATGGTCCAGTTTTATAAGTGTTCATTTGCTGGATCTAAACCAATATGCTTGTTAATTGCCCCTTTGTAGAATACCAAGCTTCAATAAATTTACATCTGTTGTGAGTGGTGGCATGGTTGATGATTTTCATTCCTTCCTAATGAAACTGCTGGTGTTCCTTGTTGATGAGGCTCGAGATCAAAGATTTTTGGACGTGCCGTTTGACTGCTTGTCAATGCTCATGACTTCTTGTTTTCAATTCTCTTCCTGTTTGTTCAACATAGAACTGGTTATAATTGTTGCAATTGATTTTATATACTACTAGCCGTACTCGGCCATGCGTTGCTATGGCTTAGTCTGGTTAAATGGAAAAGAAAGAAAAGAGAAAGTGCACTTTTGTAATATGTTTCAGGAAATGAACGCTATGGTAAATGACACAGCTCAATTCCAACACTGCCCTGTGCCCGCCTTGCCTGTTTCATATTTGTTGAGTCCTCAGCCCAGACAGCAAGTCTGGTAACCTTTGAGTCACCGCATTCCGGAACAGATCAGGCAGCTGTGTTAATTGACTGAGACGAGCTGTCTGGAATCTGTCTGGAAAGGAGTTACATGTTGCAATTGCTTGCTAGGAGTTTCCTGCCTGGTAACTCTATATAAGAGGTTGCCAGAGAAGAAACCTTGTCAGTTGAATTCTTGTGCTGTTGTAAGAGTGTGAATAAACGTTCCTGTTGTTTTGACCATGCCTGAGTCGGAATCCTTTGTCTGATCTAACACTGGCGACGAAGGTGGGATTCAGGCCGTGGCCTTAGAACGCAACGGGTAACGAATACTTCAACAACAGAGCGCAGCGCAACGCACAGCCTCACCATGGCTACGGCGACAATGCCTCCGTTTGCACCGTTCGACCCGATGAAGGAACAATGGGCTTCCTTCTTAGCCCGGTTCGAGTGCTTCTTGATAGCCAGCGACTACGGCGAACTCGCGCCTGCCAGGAAGCTGAGCCTATTCCTCCAGTGCGGCGGCCCTGAATTGTTCGCTACCGCCCGAACCATAGCAGCACCCGCAGCGGTGCATGAAGTGCCGTGGGACGATCTCCTGGGCCGCCTGAGAGCACACTACGCGCCGGCACCTTCCCGCATAGCGCATCGCTATGCATTCAGGCAATGTGTGCAACAGCCGCAACAGTCGGTAGCCGAGTTCCTGCAGAAATTGAGAGCGACCGCAATTCCCTGCGAGTTCCCTGCTGGCTTCCTGGAGGAATCCCTACTGGAGCAGTTTGTATGCGGCGTAAGAGACATCCGCCTAAAGCGCCGCTTGCTTTCAAAAACTGTCCTGACTCTCGAGCAAGCGGTGGAAGAAGCACGCGCGACAGAATTGTCGGAGATCTCCACATCCGACATGGGCCGCGCGCGCCCTCCTCTTTTCCCCACTCCGCGAGCGTGTCTGGTAGACGAAATAGCGCCGCTGGATGAGCTGGAGGAGGAAGACCGTGGGGACTGCATGAGGGTGACCGGGCGCGTGCCGAATCGCGCATTCACACCGCAGCAGAAGTCCGGGAACTGCCTAGGCTGCGGAGGGGCCCACCAGAGACCAGAGTGCCCATTCAAGGCATCGGTGTGCCGCAGATGTGGCAGGAAAGGACACCTAGCAGCTGTGTGCCGTGCTGCCGCTCCAGCGACAACGCCAGCTGCCGCCTCCAGAACCGTTCCACCAGGACAACGAGGGTCGCAGAAGCGTTCAGGACGCTACCAGCCACAGCCGACCGACTGCTTCGCGCTGGCGGAGATGCCCCCAGCTCTAAGCTACGACCAGGCAGAGAGTAGAAGACTGTCAACAGTGGTTTGCTTAGAGGGGGTGGGGGTAAAAATGGAAATAGATTCAGGGTCCTCTAGATCACTCATGTCCTGGGCGCATTTAGTTAAGCTTTGCCCCAAGCTCAGGAAGCGGGATCTCGGCCCCATGGCGACGATCCTGAAAGATTACCAGGGCTCACAAATTCCCATTCTAGGTCTGCACAGAGTGAGAGTAGACTACGGCCCCTTCCACGGATCCCTTCCCATCCTGGTAGTGGCCAAACCCCTAGCTGCCTTGATCGGATTGGACTGGTTTCCAGCCTTGGGACTGTCAGTCCAAGGAGTACACAGCGTGCCAGCCAGTTCTCCGGTAGACGAAGTAATCAGAGAGTTCAACGACGTCTTTGATGGCAGCTTAGGAACGTACAAAGGCACTCCAGTTTCCCTAAATTTGGACCCCCAGGTTGCTCCAGTCCGCTTGAAGGCCCGCAGGCTGCCGTTCACGCTGAAGCCCAAGGTTGAAGCGGAATTGGATCGATTGGTGGCGCAGGGCGTGCTCGAACCCGTCGATCAGGCGAAATGGGAGACCCCCATTGTGGTCCCCATTAAGCCCGACGGGTCCGTGAGGATCTGCGCCGACTATAAGTCGACGATCAACCTCGGGCTTCAGGCGAACCCATACCCGGTTCCGGTGGTGCAAGACCTACTCCACTCATTGGGACGAGGTCGAGTGTTTGCGAAACTGGATATGGCGCAGGCCTACCAACAGCTCCCGGTGGATGACGAGGCTGCGGAAGCGCAGACCATCGTGACCCACCATGGGGCTTTCCGCTGTCGCCGTCTCCAATTCGGTGTGTCCGTAGCCCCGGGGATCTTCCAGAGCCTCATGGAGCGACTGCTCCATGGGCTCCCTGGCGTTGTACCGTATTTTGATGACGTCCTGATTGCTGCTTCCAGCATATCAGAACTCGCCAAAACGTTACGGAAGGTCCTCAGAGTTTTCAGGGGCGCGGGTTTAAAGTTGAAACGCAGCAAATGTACGTTTGCTGCGCCTAGGGTGGAATTCCTGGGTTTCATGATTGACGCCCAAGGAATTCACCCAACCCCCTCCAAGGTCGAGGCCATCCAAAAGGCCCCCACTCCTGCCTCCAAAACGGAGCTGCAGGCATTCCTCGGCCTTTTGAATTTCTACGCGCCGTTTATTCCCCATAAGGCATCACTAGCCGAGCCGCTGCATCGGTTGCTCGACCGATCCACGGCCTGGCACTGGGGCAGCCGCGAAGCACACGCGTTCGCGGCTGTCAAAGCCATGCTCACGTCAGATGCGGTACTAGTCCAGTACCATGACAGGCTTCCTCTGACGCTTGCATGCGATGCCTCCCCTTTTGGCCTGGGGGCTGTCCTTAGCCACGTCTTTCCAGACGGCTCGGAAGCCCCCATTGCTTTTTACTCCCGGACAATGTCTCAAACGGAGAGAAACTACAGCCAAATCGACAAGGAGGCTTTGGCTGTAGTGTCCGGGATTAAGAAGTTCCACAATTACCTCTATGGGCGGACCTTTTCTGTTGTCACGGACCATAAGCCGCTCCTTGGGCTATTGGCCGGTGACCGTCCGACTCCCCCCATCCTGTCGCCCAGGATGACCCGCTGGACGGAATTCCTGGCAGCGTATGACTATACGCTGCTATACCGTCCTGGCAAGCAGATAGGGCATGCTGATGCCCTAAGCCGCTGCCCTCTCCCGGGGCTGGATCCGGCCCCTGTGCCTGCTCTCTCTGTCCTGATGGTCGCGGAGTCGGACTTGCCCCTGTCCTCTTCCGCCGTTGCCGCTCACACCCGCGCAGACCCCGTCCTCGCCCAGGTCTGCCGATGGGTGCTGAGGGGCTGGCCTTCGGGCAGCGTGGCTGAAAATTTTCGGCCTTACAAGTCACGCCAGCTGGAGCTCTCGCTCCATTGCGGGTGCTTGTGTTGGGGAGATCGGGTCATCGTCCCTTCCCCTCTCCGGCACATGGTTCTTCAGTCGCTCCATGCCAACCACCCAGGCATCGTCCGTATGAAGGCATTGGCCCGGAGCTATGTCTGGTGGCCCGGCATGGACGCTGAAGTGGCGGAATGGGTGGCCGCCTGCTCCTCCTGCCAATCGTCCCGGCCGGCCCCGCCGGTCTCCCCGCCGAGGGAGTGGGACGCCCCCAGGTGCCCATGGTCCAGGCTCCACTTGGATTTCGCGGGTCCCTTCCATGGCCAGAATTTCCTCGTGGTGGTGGATGCGTTCTCACGCTGGGTGGAGGTGATTCTCATGGCTTCCACCACAGCGGAGAGCACGGTGCGTGCCTTGCGCCGTCTGTTCGCAACCCACGGGTTGCCGGACGTCGTTGTGTCCGACAACGGACCCCAATTTCAATCCTCCACCTTCTTGGACTTTCTGGCCACCCAAGGGATCCGCCACGCGCCGGTCGCCCCTTATCACCCGGCGTCTAATGGACGCGCGGAACGAGCCGTGCGCTCAGCCAAGGAAGCCTTGGCCCGTTTGGATAAAGGGGACTGGCAGGCAAGGGTGGCTGCGTACCTTTTGGGACAGCATGTCACACCTTGCCCGGCCACAGGGAAAAGCCCCGCGGAGCTCTTGATGGGCCGACGCTTGCGGACCACTCTGGACAGACTGCACCCCGATTACGACGGGTTGCAGAGGGGCAACCTGCAGATTCCCACTCCTCGTTTATTTGAAATTGGGGACCTGGTTTGGGCAAGGAACTTTTCAGGGGAGCCGCGATGGGTTGCCGCAACCATTTTGGACGTAACCGGACCCTGTTCTTACAGAGTCGGCCTTCAGGATGGATCCGAGTGGCGGCGCCACCTGGATCAACTGAGGCGCCGCCTGCCCGAAACAGCAGTCACCACGCCAGGCCGTTCCTGCCCGTTGGCCCCCGTTGGGCCGTTGTTCTCTGCTCAAGCCGAGCAGTTGCTTGGAACCCCGGAGTCCCTAGCCGGTCCAGACCTCGTATCAGCGGGAACAGCACGGGGAGACCGCCAGGACCTCACAACCCAATCTGACTCTCAGCTGGGGGCCTCGCCCATCGGAGAACCACCCTACCAGAATAATACTCGCCAGCAAATGTCAACTACCCCAAGCCCGGTCGCCACGCCCCCTCGCCCGGACTTGCTAGGGTCGCCATTGCCGCCTACGGCGACTCCACCTCCGAGGGCAGGCCGCGGTGACGTAGGCGAAGGCTCCGTGTCCCACAGAGAGGAGCGTCCTCAAGAACTAAGGCGGTCAGGGCGGACCCGACACCGCCCCGCCTATCTGAACGACTACGCGTGCGCATGTACTGTGTTGGACAGAGAACCTAGACACATGCGCACTGACTATGGGGGAAGGAGTGTTGAGTCCTCAGCCCAGACAGCAAGTCTGGTAACCTTTGAGTCACCGCATTCCGGAACAGATCAGGCAGCTGTGTTAATTGACTGAGACGAGCTGTCTGGAATCTGTCTGGAAAGGAGTTACATGTTGCAATTGCTTGCTAGGAGTTTCCTGCCTGGTAACTCTATATAAGAGGTTGCCAGAGAAGAAACCTTGTCAGTTGAATTCTTGTGCTGTTGTAAGAGTGTGAATAAACGTTCCTGTTGTTTTGACCATGCCTGAGTCGGAATCCTTTGTCTGATCTAACAATATTGGCCCAACCAGCCCAGCTACTCGCCATTGCCATTAGCCGCTGCCTCAGAAAAGCTGATGTAATTCCCACTCCAGTTCTATGGAAACAGAGACTCGGACAGAGATTCATAGCACCTCCTGGATAGCATGGTTTTGTCCCACCCATTTGCCGCAGTCTATGAGGGAATTTTTCTTTGCCGCTACTACAGCTCCTGAGATGCCTTGCGAGGACAAAGAGGAGAATGATAAAATGGAGGGGGAGAGAGAGAGACTAAGAGGGCTTTCTCGAAGCGGGAGGAGGGGAGGAGCTCATGCCTGCGCTAACAGGCCCTGGTGGCGCATTCTCCCTTCATCGGGCAGAGGAGCGGTCTAGGCGGGAAGCAGGGGTGGGTTTCTGCAGGTTCGCACCTACTCGCGAGAACCGGTTGGTGAAATTTAGAGAACCGGTGAGAGGGGGTTCCACCGGCGTACCTGGAAGTAAATCTGGCCCGCCGCTGCCAATGACCCAATGGGAAGGAAAGGAAAGGGAAGGGAAGGGAAGGGAAGGAAGGAAGGAAGGAAGAAAGAAAGAAAGAAAGAAAGAAAGAAAGAAAGAAAGAAAGAAAGAAAGAAAGAAAGAAAGAAAGAAAGAAAGAAAGAAAGAAAGAAAGAAAGAAAGAATTTATCATCACAATTGACTCCAAAATTTTGGTTGCTAAGCAAGAGCGTTGTTAAATGAGTTTCACCACATTTTAAAAGGTGGCCACTCCCACCCTGTCACATGACTGCCAAGCTACGCCCACAAAATAGGCCACACCTACAGAGTAGGTTCTAAAAAATTTGAAACCCACCCCTGGCAGGAAGGGAGGGGTTTGTGCTGTAGAGTGAAGCGGGCCGAGGAGTGGCTTGAGCCAGTGAGGAAGCCGAGGAGGCCGTGGTAGGTTGAAGCTGAAATGGAATCATAAACTACTTAGTATAGCGTGTGTTGCTATTACCTGTCACAGTTGTGACATCTATATAATAGTAGGTATATAAAAAAACGTGCGTATTCGAATTTAACGTTGTGTCAAAATTTCAAAGCAATCAGTGAAGAACTTTCAGAGATTTAAGATTTTGAACAAACGAACATTTACATTTTTATTTATATAGATGTTGCCGTTGTTTTCCTTCTGTATCTTGTCTTTGACCTTCAATAACTCTTGTCTGAATGTAAATGTGGGTTTGTGAGCTATCATTATTCCTAGGGGTTGCAGTATTCTGGCAGTCATTTCCGATGTTCCTGTGATATATGGCAGGACTTGTTTCTATGCTGCAGTTGGCTGTATATTGTGTTGGGGTTTGGATGATAAGCATCATATTAGGAAGTTTTTCGGATAGCCATTGAGGAAAGCATCAAAAAGATGTTTCTCTTCTGCTTTTCTTAATGACTCAGTGCTTCAGTGTGTTTTGGCTCTTTTGAAGAGGGTCCAGATGGTGCCCCTCTTGTGTGCAGTGTGGTGGTTGTAAAATTCAGAATTTGGTTTGTGTGCACGGATTATCGGGATACACGTTGTTAATTTTCTGTTGTTTCCTGTCATTATCTAGGAAGAGGAGTCATCTGTCTTTTTCTTCCCCTTGTATAAAATTCATCCCAGTGAATACATTATTGAGTAGATGGTGTGTCTTTTCTAGTCTGGATCATTTGATGATGACAAAAGTGTCACCCATGTAACATACCCAAAATTTTGGTTGGATGGTTGGCAGGACTGTGTGATTCTCCTTTTTGCATTATTACTGTTTTTGCTATCAGGCAGGATATGGATGATTCCATAGGTATGCTTTGTAGATGTTGGTAGATTTTGCCCTTGAATTTGAACTGTGCTATGAGGTATAACTCCAAAAGTTTCATGGTATCATCAGTGAACATGGAGTGTTCTTTAGATGTGTTTTCGTTATTACTTTGATTTTCTGGTGAGTAGATCATATAGAGAGTTTCTTTGCCCAAGTTGATATTGATAGATGTAAATACTGCTGTGACATCAAATGAGACCATTATTTCTTTGTCATTTATTTTGATGTTTTTAATTAATGGGAGCTAAATGGCAAACTCAGAGAGCAAATCACTGCCAAATCTGTAGCTTTTTCTAATCAGGATAATACTGCATCACCAGTACCAGTAGTTATCTTGTAATTGAATGATCTCCCTAACAACCCTTGGTGGGCTTGTTTTCATTAACTGTGCCAGTATATAACTCTAAAGAGTCAGACTGAGGGGGATATGAAGATATGTCCTCTCTGCTTAGCAATCAGTTTATCAGATCATTTATAAAGCATTGTTATATCTTACCTAAAACATGTGATTTGTTACTTTCTGTAATTTGGAAAACAGATTTTGGCACAGTTAATTTTTGGCACAGTTAATGTAGTAAAAGTTTTGCTTCTATGTTACTACTTCTCTAAAATGAAAGTCTTTAAGCAGACAATGATAGGTGATAAAAATAACCATATTTATTAACTTTGATCTTTCAAATATTTTTATTACCACTCTTCATCTTCTGAAATTGGATCAAATTTAAAAATATAGGAACACAAATCTAACAACAATGTAATAAAATACTGCATGAAACAATTTAACTCAATACAATAGTTTAAAAATGTTAAATGCCTAAGCAGCAACAAAAGGTGTAATTGTCAAGTGAAAAAAACTATGTCTACACCAATCACATATTTGTAGTAAGAGTGTTTAACAGTTAGGTGACTACTATATATACTACTACAAATTTTTCCTTTGGTGTAATATAACATTAAATATATATATGGATAATCTTAAAACATGGGCAGGCCAGTATAAGAGATCATGACTTCAGATATTTTTAAGTTCAAGACTGGCTGAAAGGGCAAGCATCAGCATCTTAAATGAGTTGCACTGTTGGCAAAGATTACAGATGGAGAAGTCTAAGGTTTCAAGTCAAGTTAAAAATAAGCAGACTATTGAGATGAAAGTGCTTAGTAGAATATTTTCCTTGCAGGATTTTAAAGGAGACAGAAAGTAAGTGGGAATTACTATATCGTAGAGATGTATGCCCTGTTGTAGTTCTATTTTTCCAAAAATCAAAGCACATTTACTAGATACACACATAATGCTAAGCCTAATGTTAGAATTTTTTCTTATTGTGTCTTATGAACTCAGCGATTGTAATTTGTTAATCATATAGGAAATTATAGCTTAGTTAAAATCAGCCAGGTTTGATTTATTAAACAAATCATGATTATACAGACATGCCTTAATGTGAAGTGTAAATACAACCAATGAATAAACATTTTCCAAAATAGAAGATCCAATAAGAATTTATAAAAGCTTAAACAGTAATTTCGTGCAGTATGATTAATTATGTTAAGTCAGGGGTCTGCAAAGTTGGCTCTTTTAAGACTGGTGGACTTCAACTCCCAGAATTCCCCAGCCAGCAAAGCTGGGAGTTGAAGTCCACCAGTCTTAAAAGAGCCAACTTTGCAGACCCCTGTGTTAAGTGGTTAAATTCAACAATATAGGCTAATATGGTTTTGGGTAGTTTGTTACTCAGTTTGTTACTCAGTGTGTTGGAGAAACCAGTCATTGCTTTTGTATGTTATATGAACCAGACCTATGTTTGTAGCCATTATATAAGTAGTTAGGGGGCATAAGCTGTACATCTCTACCCCGGACCACCCCAACGATGCCATGGAAGTGATGTCCCGGTGTCTGGATGGGGAGAAACAGGCTCCGACTCAACCCGTCCAAGACCGAGTGGCTGTGGCTTCTGGCGTCACGATATAGCCAGTTGGTTCCATCTCTGGCTATTGGGGGCGAGTCATTGGCCCCTACAGAGAGGGCTCACAACTTGGGTGTCCTCCTGGACTCTCGGCTGTCTCTAGAAGACCATATGACAGCCGTGGCGAGGGGGGCTTTTTATCAGGTTCGCCTGATACGCCAGTTGCGCCCCTTTCTGGATCGTGACGCTTTACGCACGATCACTCAAGCCCTCGTCACCTCCTGTCTGGACTACTACAATGCTCTCTACATGGGGCTCCCCTTGAGGTGCACCCAGAGGCTCCAGTTAGTTCAGAATGTGGCCACGCGGGGGATTCTGGGAGCGTCTAGATGCTCCCACGTGACACCTCTCCTGCACAAGCTGCCCTGCTGCCTGTGGCTTTCCGGGTGCGCTTCAAGGTACTAGTAACCACCTTTAAAGCACTCCACGGCAAGGGACCTGGTTATCTTCAAGACTGCCTCCTGCTACCAAATACCTCCCACCGACCAGTTGGCTCCCACAGAGAGGGCCTCCGGCCTGACGTAGTTTTTAATTTGTTTTAGCAGGGGTTTTAGGACAGGCCAACTATTTAATGTATTTTTAATGTGTTTTATGTTTTATATTATCGATTTTTTACCTGCCTGTACACTGCCCTGAGTCCCAGTAGGGAGAAGGTGCGGTATATAAATTTAATAAATACAAATAATATGCTACGTGAACACAAGAGTTATATTTTTATAAAATAGATGTAAGATTTTACATAACTACAAGCATTTGACTTAACATCTCTAACAGGCCCGTCAAACTGGTGGCCCATGGGCAGGCCATGCCCACCCCGGCTCCACAAAGGCAAAAAACATGATATGTCATATGACCTGATTGAGTTTAACAGCAGTGCTCTACTGTCTACTAAGATGAACATAAGATATTAGAGGAATGACTATTTCCCCATTCCTAACTTTATCTTCTTCCTTATAATTACATCAAAGATAATTTTAGTAGTACTGAAGATGAATCTCAGAGTTATGGTAAGATCTTATTCACTGGAAATTTCATGTACAGATTGTAGCCATCAATATAGATCAATAAACAACATTATACAAGAAGAATCAGATAGACTTGGCTTAATGGGCCCAGAGTACATTCATGCTGACTCCTGCCAAGTGCTGCATTATTTTCTAAATGCTTACAAACAACTGCTTAATAAACTATTCCAGAATTTTGCAAAATATCAGTATCAGGTTAATTAGTATATGGTTAACTAAATCTTATTTTTTCACCTTTGTGATAATAGGAACATTTCTCCTTGAATTCTATACAGGGGTGGGCTTCTGGGGGTTCGCAGGGGTTCAAGAGAACCTCTAGCTAAGATTGTGTGCAGTTCCGTGAACCTCCAAATCCCACTCTTGGCTGGCCCAGCACACCCTACCCAGGAGTCGCCTGTTTTGTATGCAGGTAAATTCAGGGCGCAGGTGGAGGCCCAGAGAGGCAAAAAACGGGCCTAACGGAAGAGGCTCTCCAGGGCTTGGGGAGGCCATTTTCACCCTCCCAGAAGCTCGAGAAAAGCCTCTGGAGCCTGGGGAAGGCAAAAATGCCACCCACCCCCTGCCGTGGTGCAGAAGGCCAACTAGGTCACGCCCGCCATTGTTACACCCACCCAGCACCTGGGCAGAGAACCCCTTGCTAAAGTTTTTGAAGCCCACCCCTGCAATACAGAATTCTCCATTTTTTTCTAATGTTGCAGTAAAGAATTTTACATACATACATACATATATAAATATACATACATATATGCATGCATGCATGCATGCATACATACATACATACATACATACATACATACATACATATATACATACATACATACATATATCTGCCTGGAATCTTGGGAAATCAGAGGTATGTAAAGCAATGAATCAATCAATCAAACACCACCTCAAACTGGAAATTTGCAATTTGCTATATTTCTGAGTTGGAAGGACTATATACAAAACACCACTCCAATAAAAACAGGATTCTCTCATGCAGCATTTGTTTAATTCCACCTCCCTCAAACCCTCATCCCACACCTGGCATGATAATAATCTTGACTCTTCAGACACTCCAATTCATATTCAAGAAGTGATTTAGACATACATTTGTCAACAAAACCTGGCTAGCCAGATTACCTATTCTGCAGGTAAGTTGTTTTATTGCAGATAAAGTAGAAGCCATATATACGCAGGAGATCTTCCTATTGCAGAAAAAAGAATGAGAAAGAGAGACAGGTTTGTTCTAGCATTTAAGTTCTTCCAACTTTCCCTCCCACCATTTTGAGTCAACAAGAGACTGGAGTATTGAGAATGGAAGACCACAGCAGAATTTTCACATAGTAGTTTTCAAGGAATCTTATTAGTATTAGTTCCAGCCTTACTACAAGTAGTCCTCAGTTAATGACCGGTCATTTTACATTTTACAATTGTTCAAAGTTACAACAGCTATGGAATGAGTGCTTTATGGCCCATCATAAATATTAGTGCTGCGGTGCGCCACCCCCCATTCATGGTCACATGACATGTTATAGGCTGATCAGTTTTATGATGGTTGTGTTATTCTGCAGTCACATGGCCCCAATTAATGATGATGTTTTGCCAGTCTCCAGTAAAAAATCCCAATCAAATGAACAGGTTCTCTTAACAACCACTTAATAATCATGGTGTTCACTTAATAGCCAACATGAGAAAGACTTGAAAATGGCAATCATGTGGGTCCCTTAACACATGACTGTAATGATTTACTACTGTAATTTGGGGTTCAATTATAGTGGCAGGTTAATTGAACCCCAAATTACAGTTGTAATTTTTTTTCTAATGTAGTAATTGAAGAGGCCTTATTAATTCACAATTCCGTCAAATCACCAAATTTAATCTGCAAATCTGTATTTTTAAATAAAAATTAAATAATTCTTTATTTTAAATCCTGTATTTTTAATATTATGATTGGGTCTGGTAAATACATGCTGAAAGCCCAGCCCTGTTATTCTTCAGGTTTTTTTTATTAGTGATGGTATTTATTTTCCGCTCCTCCACAATAAAGGGTATACTTTTTAGATGACATCATTTCCTTTTTAGGACACCAGAAAATTATCTCTTACCTACCAGTAGTGGATTGGAGAGTCAGACATTACTGACATACTTGCAATTGCCAGATTAATTAGCTGTGCTTCTCTTTGTTGTATTTGTTCTTCAGGAAGTGATCATTATATCCATCCTGAACAGAAGATTTAGGGGTGTTTTTGTATAAGGATTAGAAGGACTATTATTTTTTTTTCTTTTGATTTACCTGAAAGTGGGCAGAGTAGCTAAAATGGAATGTAAAATATGATTATTAGCATCTTCCAACTCTTCTGGTTGACCGCAAATTCTCGTAGTAAGAACCAGGCATGTTTGGGCTAAGGGGAAAAAAAATAACACTAACCAGCAAGTCTCACTCCAATTGTATTCTCTGTTAAACAATTTTCCTACATTTGTAGTCATAACAGTTCAGTAACTGGGTATACCCAACACACTAAGCCAAACCAAACAAACAACATTTATATGCATACAAACACAGAATTTATATTCTGCCTCTCAGCCCAGAGAACATTCAAAGCAGCCAACAACACATTTTTAAATAAGCATTTTAAAAAAAGGGAAAAGAGCTAAAATTGGTATGTACTTATTCTATCTGGAAAGATGGGGTTGAATAGAAAAATTCCATATTCCAAAAGGAAGAAAATTGAGGTGTATCAAAGTTAACTCTCAGATCCTGTATTCTTCAATATTTTTATTACTTAGATGAAGAAATTAAGAGAAATTGAGAACTTTGCCAAATTTGCAGATGACATAAAATTATTGTAGGATAGCTAATGCTCTGGAAGACAGAAATAAAATTCAAAATTATCTCAATAGGGTATAGAAATGTACTGAAAGCAGCACAATGAAATTTATCTGAGACAGGTGTAAAATATTTCATTTAGGAAAAAAAAGGAAGCAGATGAATTGGTATAGTTTGGGGAATATTTGGCTTGGTAATACTTGTGAACTCACTCATAGAATAGTTGATTGCAAACTAAATATGATTCGGCTGCAATGTAATACGGCTGCAAAAAAGACATGCAATTGCATGTTGCATTGACTGAAATATATTTATCAAATCATGAGAAGTAATATTTATTTTAATTATGAATTAAATCCCTCTAAGTATTCTATCCATTTCTAGGCACCTTCCTTTAAAACAGATTCACACAAATTGGAATAGGTTCACAGAAGGTGAATAAGGTGATCTGGACATGTTTTATGAAGAACAATTGGATGGATGGGGATTCTCTACCCTTGAGAAGAGGTGAGTGAGATGAGGCAGGGCAATGATTTGGTCAAAAGTGGCTTTCCCCCCCTAAGTTTACTAAATAACTTTGGCTTACTAAGTTTATAATTTAAATACCTTTTCAGTCCATTGAAATTCTGAAAAACAAATTGTTCTTTTACACTTTGTATGGTACAATTTTAGTACAATGACAATAAAGATTATTATTATTATTACAAATGGCTGCATGAAGTACTGTATTTTTCAGAGTATAAGACACACTTTTCCCCCTCCTAAAAAGGGTGAAAATGTGGGTGCATCTTATACACCGAATGTAGTTCCGCCTACCCACCGGCCCCCACCCTTTGGTTTCCCAGCAATTTGCCTCCTTGCAGCAAACAGCAAACAACCTGTTTCATTTTCATCTTCAGCACAGCTTGATTAGGACAAGCAGCTGATTGTCGGTTTGATCGGCTTCTGGACCATCAACTGTTTCAAACTGCAGGGATTGTCATTGCTTATTGCCACTTCCGCACGCCCCATTTTCTGGCCATTTTGAGTCCTGCTGCCCAGAACGGGCGGGAAATGGGTTGTGCAGAGGCCGAAAACAGGATGTGCAGAGGGTGAAAACAGATACGCGGAGGCAGCAATAGGCCATGGCAATCCCTGCAGCCTGAAAGAGCTGATCTTCAGGAGGGTGATCCAACTGACAATCAGCTGCTTGTGCTGAAATTGAAACTGAAACACCCTGTTTGCTGAAAGGAGGAACATTGCTTGGAAGCAGAGGCAGATCCCCCCCCTCTTCCCCCTTGTGCTAATCAGGCTAAACTGAAACAGAATTTAAAACTCTGATTTATTTTATAATTTCATTCTTGGTGTTACATTTCATTACATAAATTTAGTGCAAACCAGAAATAGTGGTCCCCTAGGTCATAAAAAACAAGCCATACCTAAATAAGCAATGCGAATAAATTAAGGATAGGATGTTTATCTAAGAACGCTATACAAACTTTATGTAAAGATGTGCACAATAAAAACAAAGAAAAAATCTATCAAAGGAGGAAGATATAAATAAGGGATATCATGAATGTATATAGAACAGCAGTACAAAATGATTACAAAATCAATGTTTGTTATAGTGGTTTAATCAATGAACTAAAGATAGGCATTCTGGAAAGAGAAATTAAACAGGACCAGAAATATATTCCTATCATCAAAGTTGCAGGGTTACGGTAGTTAAATATCAGCATAATTGTTTAAAACATTTCAATATTATACATTCAAAGTGCTACGTGGCGTTTTTGAGCAGTGGCCAAAAGTCTGAAAAAGATCAATTTACATCCCAATATCAAAAAGGGGAATATCAAAGAATTCTCAAACTGCCAAACAACATTAATCTCATGTTAGTAAACCAACCCTCAAAAGTTTGTAATCCAGTCTTCAACAATATATAGAACAAGAACTATCAAAATATACCAGATGCATTCATAAGATGCAAGTGTACCTGTGATCACAGTACTAATTTCTGGTTGACAATGAAAAAGGCTCTCCCCCTCCCTTTATTATTGATTACACAAGGTTTTTGACTGAGTCGAATTGTACATATTGTAGTAGTCCTTAAAAAAAATGTAAGTAGACCAGGCTGCTTAATTTGAAGAATCTGTATGATGTCCTGGAATGTATATGAGTCCCAGCAGGGCAGACATGTCCAAAGTCCAGCCCGCGGGCCATTTGCGGCCCGGGGGTCGGTTTAATATGGCCCTCCAACAGCCCTTCCTGCTCTGTGTAAATTTGGCCCTCCCACGGCCACATTTACACAGAACGCCCACTGAGGAATTGCAAAGCGGACGAGGGAAGAAGAAACGACGAAACGCTCGGAGGTGGGGTGGGGTGAGCAAGAGAAACGTGCGAACGGGGAAAGAGCCGGGCGGAAGCCCTCCACGAGCAGCCCGGATAGAGCACGGGAAACACGAAGGTGGAACGAGCTCGGGAGGGGGAAGGAGCGGACGAGGGAAGAAGAAACGACAAAGCTGGGAGGGAGGTGAACGCGCGGCCCCAGAACGTCTGCTTGGCGCGTTCACCTCCCTCCCAGCCACGCAGCCCCAGAACGTGCAGCTCCCGCCGCACAAGGTCGCCCAGCAGGTGCCTGCCGGAGGGAGCCGCGATGGAGACGCGACCGGCTTCCCTGCCTGACGCCCCTGCCAGGCGACAGCCTCGGTGGTGCTTAAGATGACGGTAGCCTTGGGTGCTCACCCCGCCTGCTCCCTCGCCCGCTGCGAGTGGCAAAGGAGTGACTGACAGACACAGAGAGAGACAGAAGGGGAGGGAGGGAAAGACAGAGAGACAGACAGAGACAGAGAGAAAGAGAGGGAGGGAGAGAGACGGGGAGAGACACAGATAGAGAATGAATCGGAATTGGATTGAATCGGAGACAGACGGGGAAAGAGGGAGAGACAGACATACAGAGAGAGGGAGGGAGGGAGAGAATCAGAGAGAGTGACACACACAGAGACAGGGAGAGACAGAGAGAGGGAGGGAGAGACAGATAGATAGAGACTGATTAAGTGAGTGAGAGACAGACAGACAGACAGACAGACACACACACAGAGTGACAGAGAGAAAGAGAGAAAGAGAAAGAGAGAAAGAAAGAAAGAGAAAGAAAGAAAAAGAAAGAAAAAGAGAGAGAGAAATAAAGAGACAGAAAGAGAGACAGAAAGAGAAAAAGAGAGAGAGAAAGAAAGAGAGAGAGAGAAAAAGGGAAAGAAAGAAAGAGAAAAAGAGAGAGAGAGAGAGAGAGAAAGAGAGAAATGGAGAGAGAGAGAGAGAGGAAGAAAGAGAGAGAGAGAGAGAGAGTGAGAGAGAAAGGGAGACAGAAAGAAAGAGAAAAAGAGAGAGAGAGAAAGAAAGAGAGAAAGAGCGAGAGAAATGGAGAGAGAGAGAGGAAGAAAGAGAGAGAGAGAGAGAAAGAAAGAGAGAAAGAAGTAGGTAAGTTTTTTTTTAATTTATTTTCAATACATTGTGAAAACTCAACTGTCAGTTGATCTTAATGTTATGAAATGAAAAGTATGTCATTTGCAATTAACTTGGCATAAAATAATTTATTTGCATTTAATTGTAATGGTTCACAGAATGTTCGGAAAAATGTTCGGCCCTCCACCATGTTCACTTCATCCAATCTGGCCCTCTTTGAAAAAAGTTTGGACACCACTGCAGTAAGGAGAAGGTACGGTATATAAATTTAATAAATACAAATATAATTGTATCACTTTTACAGATAGAAGTAAGGAAGACTTGAAAGAACTTCTGGCTGAACATGAAGAAATAGAATTCAAAAGCTGATCTGCTGCTGAATATTAAATAAACTAGGATTATATTGATAGCACAAAATTTATACAAATAAGGGGGGGGGAGTAGGGATGAAATTCAGCAGGTTCTGACTGGTTCTGGAGAACCGGTAGCGGAAATTTTTAGTAGTTCAGAGAACCGGCAAATATCACCTCTGGCTGGCCCCAGAGTGGGGTGGGAATGAGAATTTTGCAGTATCCTTTCCCTGCCACATGCACCAAGCCACACCCACAGAACCGGTAGTAAAAAAAATTGAATTTCATCACTGGTGAGGGGAGTTGAAGGAGTAAAAATATTTTCCTAGAATGAAACATTTATGATTGTATAACCGTAATAGCAAAAGCTCTGCAGATCTAGACAAATAGAATAGAATAGAATAGAATAGAATAGAATTCTTTATTGGCCAAGTGTGATTGGACACACAAGAAATTTGTCTTTGGTGCCTTTGCTCTCAGTGTACATAAAAGAAAAGATACATGCATCACGAATCATAAGGTACCAAACTTGATCGTCATAGGATACAAATAAGCAATCAGGAAACAGTCAATATCAATCGTAAGGATACAAGCAACAAAGTTACAGTCGTGCAGTCATAAGTGGGAGGAGATGGGTGAGAGGAACGATGAGAAGACTAATAGTAATAGTAATGCAGCCTTAGTGAATAGTTTGACAGTGGGAAGGGAATGGTTTGTTTAGCAGTGATGGTGTTCGGGGGGGTGGGGGTGGACCTATTCTTGTGTCTAGTTGTCTTGGTGTGCAGTGCTCTATAGCAGGGGTCTCCGACCTTTGCATCAGCTCTCAGAATTCTCCAGCCAGCAAGTCTGGGAGTCTGGGAGCTGAAGTCCTTCAGACTTAAAGTTGCAAAGGTTGGAGACCCCTGCTCTATAGCGTCGTTTATTTAATATTTATATTAAATAATGTATGATGTTTATAAAATATTTAGTGAGAAACACCACTAAAGGAATATATTGTCAAGGCCGTTATTCTCCTAATATATTTTCTCGAGAACGAACGCCACAACTACGAAAACGGAGAAGAGAAACCGGAGGTCCGCCCGTGCGAATCGAAATCGGCTCCTTTGTCAAAGACGGTTCTACCCGGGAGTCTATAACAGCACGCCGCCGGTCCCCAGCAGCTTCCTGGGAATTGTAGTCATTCGCGGCTTCGCCTGTACCACAACACACACCCACACAGGCCTCTTGGAGCATGCGTCCTTGGCTCCCGGCTTTGGGAGTCGCTCTCTTAAGCTTGGACTTGGACTGGCTGCCATCTTAGTCGAGGTGTCGTCGCCTTCAGGGCTGGTAAGAAATCCGTTGCGCTGCTCGAGTGGGCTGGCGAAGGGCTGGGCTTTGAGGGGCGGCTGTTTTTCCGGCCTGGGCAAAGGGTCCTGGGCAATTTGTCAGGAGAGAGGCGAGAGGAAAGCCTGAAGTAGGCCCTGTCTTTGGGGGGGTGGAGGGCGGTGGATGCGGAAGAAGGAGAGCTTGGTAGCAGGTGGTTCTTCCAGGGTAGGGAGGAGTAATGAGGGAGGAGGAGGAGGGGGGCTCCTTGCTTATGCTCCCTCCAGGGCCTCCGATCGTGGCTCCCCGCCCTGTTTTGCGGGGGTCGTCCGTGAACTTGTGCCTCCACTCCCGAGTGGGATGAGGATTTGCTTCCTCAGCCTTCGCCCCTCCTCTGCCACATCCGCGGCATTTGGAATCGGTGCATTGTTTCCCCCGCCGAAGCGCCCGGGTTGTCCCTGAGGAATATTTGAAATAAGTTCAAAGTCGAGGAGATGACCGCGCTTGGTGCACTTTTAGGACCCGAGGGTGTCCATCCTCAGACTGACAAGCCCTGCGATAGAGTTGATAGGCTCTGATTCCGCACGACTGGGTGATTGTGGGATGGTTGTTGGTTGTTGGATGCAGGACAGAGGAAGGGCTGGTAAAAGGTTCTAGGCTTCTGGAGTGCCCTAATGGATTGTTTGCAGATAATAACAGTATAGCCTTTATTGTCATTGTACATCATGTATACAACGAGATTGGTTATATAGCTACTGAACCTTAAGCCTATTTCTTCTTCTTGACCTCGTCATCTATTTTCATTTGGCTTCTAAGTCTGCATGACTATTACTATTAACCTTCTCATCGTTCCTATCACCCATCTCCTCCCACTTATGACTGTAACTTTGTTGCTTGTATACTTACGATGTATATTGATTGTTTCCTAGTATGATTTGATTGCTTATTTGTACCCTATGACTATCATTAAGTGTTGTGCCTCATGTTTTATGATGAATGTATCTTTTCTTTTATATACACTGAGAGCATATGCACCAAAGACAAATTCCTTGTGTGTCCAATCACACTTAGCCAATAAAGAATTGAATTCTATTCTATTCTAATTCTAATTAATTCTTATCCTATCCTATTATATATTATTTGCTACTTGAATGTTTTCCCTCTGCTCTTTGACTCTCTGATTAGATGAGTAGTGGAGGTTAGCCCAAAATGTGGCTGGCTAGTTGGTGATGGATTGTATTGTGTGAAACTAGGCAACTGGGTTAACTCAGTGTCCGTGGGTTACAGTATGGGCAAACACTGCCTCTGACCTCTGGTATGCATACCTTTTCTAATTGATGAAGACACCAAACTAATGTATGGTACAGTGTTGCAAATCCATCACTTGCCCTCTCCACCCCATTGGAAGGCAGCAAATAGTTCGATAATAATAATAATAATAATAATAATAATAATAATAATAATAATAATAATAATAATAATAATAATAATAATAATAATAATAATAATAATAAATTTTTATTTATAAACCGCGTCCTCTCCCTGAAGGGACTCAGAGCGGTGCACAGGGAAAATTAAAAATACAGTACAAAATACATAAATAGATAAAATAAGAATTAAATAAAATTGAGCAGTGCAGTTAACTTTGATTCAATTTCTTTTCTATACTTAAAGTGTTATGTATTTTAGAAGGTTTAGTGGAGCTATGCTGAGTTGTAATTCCCTTGACACGTCTCTTATGTTTAATTTGCTTTGACACTTCGACTTAAGATGTTAACCATTCCAAATATATCTGCTGCCTAAAGGATGAATCTTCTTGGTGCAAAGCTAAAATGAGCTCTTAAAGAGTTATGAGATAAGTATTAAATTCAGTGAATAATTAGCAATCGAGTCATTATTTTGAAAGTGAAGTGTGCAACTGCTGTGTTTTGAGGGTGCTCTTATTGTATAACTGGAAATGGGGGGTTTCTTTTAGTTTAGATCCAGTTCAGATAATAATCTAAAACATTGAATTATTCAGAAAGAGCAATTTGCAAATTACTTAAAATATTATATATGTGGACATGTGGAAAACTTTATATCATCAATATTGTCACAAAAGCAAACTTTTTTGTATGTGAAAAATTGTGTATTTTTCCACATATTGGAATGTGAACAGCAGAAAAATGATAAAAATATTTTAAGTCCATTAAAGGATTTTGTTGAGATTTTTATTCATGCAGCTGAATATTTTTTTTAATTTTGTCCAAAGGACTTTGACAGTTGACATATCATACATAATGGGATAATAAGAGCTGAATATAGGAATGGGGTAATGAAAACCTTCTAAATCAGTTCCTTTAATTTGTTTTATTGCTTACCTCAGTGAATGTCTAACTGATTGAAGGAGCTTCTTGCTATATGGAAATCATGGACTGAAAGTTAGCCTGAATCTGTTGAAGAATGGGATCATCTGTCTTGTAACACTTGAGAAAATGTGCTAAGTATTTGAAAAATAACAGTATTTGGACTCACTAATTTAAACCTATTTTAAAATATAAGAATTGTTAAATCTCAAGCAATGGTACAAGATTAAGACTGTTAACATTAAGACTGTTAACATTTTTTTTAAATGGCTATCATGTGATCTTAAATCTGCAGCTCTGATTATCCCTTATAATTGTTCTTCTATCTAGAATAGATAGGAGTTGAACAACATTCCACGGAGCATAACATTAGTCACATTAAAGCAATTTATAAGAATTATCCATAGATGTGTTGTTTGTATCTATGCAGAGAGTCACTTTGTCAGGTAAGCAGCACTGAGTTGTTCTGTCCTATTTTGTAGCACAGTACACTTGAGAGAACAGATAGTATCAAAAGAATTCCAACTTGGCGGGTTTAGAAATATAATTAATGGTGAATATTTAGTTCCTTAAGGAGTGTTTACATTCAAAAGAGATTTTAAGTTTGTATTTATATGTTTGAAAACTTGAATCAGTTGGAACAGAAATGATACAGTGGAAATTGACTGGCAAATCAGTACTGGCAGATAAGAGATTTTAAAGTTAAATGGTGAGAGTCACAGAGTTTTTGGATTTTTTATTTTATTGTTACAAATTCCCCCTTAACTTGATTAGGATTAACATTTATATTTCCCAATTCTAAAAGAGGAGGAATTGAAATATTTTAGATCCTGTGGATTCAAGCATTAAATGTCACAAAATTCCTCCTTTTTACCTCTCATCTCACAAAGGTAAGGTGTATGGCAAGTTTGTAGACATAGAAGATCACAAGATTGAATTTCCAATTCCAGAGGTGGATCTCTTTCCTAGAAAGGAGTGGAGGCTGTTATTTATTATTATTATTATTATTATTTTATTAAATTTATAGACCGCCCCCTCTCCCCCATGGGGACTCGGGGCGGTGCACAGGAAATTAAAAATCTAATAAATACAACAATATACAAAATATTAAAACCGAATTAAATTACCCCTGTGCTAAAATCAATATTAAAACCCCTAAAACCCAAACAATTACCCCTTCAAATTCTGATTAAACAATTTCTCTCTGCGGCTAGGTATAAAAAGTTAGGCCAGGCCGGCCTGATGGAAGAAGTGAGTCTTCAACTTCTGGTGGAAAGAGCGGAGGTCCGTCGTTGTTCTGATTTCGGGGGGTAGGTCGTTCCAGAGGGTCGGGCCCACCACAGAGAAGGCCCTTCCCCTGGGCGTCGCCCGCTGGCATTGCCTAGTGGACAGCACCCGAAGAAGTCCCTCTCTGTGGGAGCGAATCGGCCGAAGGGATGTATGGGGCAGGATGCGATGTTAAGCAATGTTTTGTTTGTTGGACTTCAGTTTATATGTATGGGTCAACATGACCTCTTAAAAGGTAGAGGAGATTATTTCTTATGATTATTGCTTAATAAATTAAAGCTTATACTTTGCTATTTTTAGGTATATAAACACCTTTCAAGTTGATTGAGTTTCTTTGTATATAGATTGACTTCTCACAATATCGATATAGCCAACTAACTCCATCGTTGGCTATCGGGGGCGAGTCATTGGCTCCCGCGGAAAGGGCCCGCAACTTGGGTGTCCTCCTGGACTCACGGCTGTCCTTAGACGACCATGTGACGGCCGTGGCCAGGGGGGCCTTCTATCAGGTCTACCTGATACGCCAGTTGCGCCCCTTTCTAGACCGAGATGCCTTACGGATGGTCACTCAAGCCCTCGTTATTTCCCGCCTAGACTACTGCAACGCCCTCTACATGGGGCTCCCCCTGAGGTGCACCCGGAGGCTCCAGCTAGTGCAGAATGCAGCCGCGCGGGGGATTCTGGGAGTCTCTCATTACTCCCACGTAACACCTCTCCTGCGCGAGCTGCACTGGCTGCCTGTGGCCTTCCGGGTGCGCTTCAAGGTGGTAGTTACCATCTTCAAAGCGCTCCATGGCACGGGTCCTTGTTACTTGAGAGACCACCTCCTACCACATTCCTCCCTTCGACCTGTCCGCTCTCACAGAGTTGGCCTTCTCAGGGTGCCGTCAGCCGATCAATGCCGACTGGCGACCCCCAGGGGGAGAGCCTTCTCTGTGGTGGGTCCGACACTCTGGAACGACCTCCCCCCCCCCGATATCCGTACCATCACGGACCTACGTCTCTTTCGTCGGATGGTAAAAGCTCATTTCTTTCGTCTTGCCAGCCTGACATAGATTAGGGACTTTTAATTCGTTATTTATGTTTTTAACTATTTATTCAATTTTAGCATAGTCTTATTGATTTAATTGTTTTTTAAATTTTGTATATTGTGTGGGTTTTCTTATCTTTCTGTGCACCACCCTGAGTCCCTTTTGGTGAAAAGGGCGGTATATAAATTGAAAATAAAGTTAAAGTTAAAGTTAAAATATGCACTTTTGTGTTGAATGCCTTCAGATACATTTTTAAATCTGTTGCTTTTTGATGTTTCACTAATGCAAGCAAGCTAAAGTGATGTTGCTAAGTATTAATAATTTAAATACCCTTACCACATTTGACAAAAACCCTGTGATTTTTAAACGTTCCTCTTTAGAATTGTTTGGCAGTGAATAGGTAGATATTTTAATGGATCAATGCCAACACCTGGATGATACTGTAGCCCAAACTAAGGTGTTTTATAGTGAAACTGTTGAAATTATTAACCAAAACTATACTGCATAGTAATTACAAACAAGTGAAATTGAAATAAAGAAAACACCCTTCCTTATATAATGGAGAAAATTTAAAGCAATACTTAATAGAGAAAATAGCCAAGTGTCATCAGTGTTGATTAAAAAACTAGCTGTAAAAAATTGCCTATCCAAGCCTTATGCTCACTTTCTATAATAGCTGAATAAATTCATACTGCTTGGAAGCCCTGCCAATGATTGTCCCATTATTTTCTTTGAATATAACCACAGTCTATTTTTTTTCTTAATGTTTAAAATAAAATTCAAGTGAACTTGAATTTCTTAAAGATTCTAGATTGGGCAATATATTTCACATATTTTTGGGCATAAAGTTCTGATTAATATTGAAATGTGTTTTGTATTGCTATTTAGAATGTCCGCCTGTATATTTTTTTCAATAAATAATTTTATTATGTAGAGGTTTCAGTAACATGAATAATGTTATATTATCAAGGCCAGACTAACTGAAATGCAGCAAGAAGTCTAGCACTCCACTGTAACAGATTTTATTTTGCAAGGCAGGGATACCCCAAGCATCCTCTGCAAGGGGGACTACACTGTTGGAGTCCGATTGACTCCAACAGTGTAGAGTTTGGTATTGTCGATATGCTGATACCCAATTATACAGTATAGCTCCACCCTTAGCCAGACAAGAGATGTGGTGACTTCTTTGCATAGGAACCCACATCTTTGACTTAGCCCTAGCAAGACTGAGTGGCTATCAGCTTCTGGATCCCAAGACCAGATGATCCTTCATCTTTGACTCTGGGTGGGGTGGCATTTCCTGAACAGAACTGTGCACAAGTTTTGGTCCTCCTGGACTCACATATTTGTCTGATGCACTAGTTGTGCCCTTTCCTGAACCAGGAGGCCTATCTTAGGGTCTGTTATGTCTTAATCCATCTGGATTACTTTAGTCAAGTGCATTCTATCTGGGACTGCCCTTGAGTCACCTGGAAACCTCAACTAGTCCAGAATGCAACAGCACACAGAGTAATAGGAAATCCTAGGTTTGCTCATGTAACACCATTGTTGTGTGACTTCTAGTTTCTTGGTGCAATCAAAGCACTAGTCATTTAAAGCTTTACGTGACACCGGGCCATGCTATCTGCAGGACTGCCTACCAGTTCAGATATGGCGAGCATGCTCCTAATCCTTTTCGCTAAATATATTGTCATAGGAAGCTAGGAAGCATGCCTTTTCCATGGCAGCTCCTGCCCTACAGAATCCTCTGCCCTCTGAAGTTCAGCAGTCCTCCACTTTTAGCCTTCTTTAAGGCTTTGAAACTTGGCTTTTCCCAGGCTTTGGGATAAGATTAGGTAGCACCTCAAAACTGATTTAGCACCAAGGTGTGGGGGGGGGGGTTGTTTTAATTGGTTGAGTTTCATAGCTTTAATATGGTTTTATGTGTCTGGTTTGCTGATTACATGTGCTACTATATATATATCTAGAGATAACTTTGACAAAGTAATGCAAGAGTTGAAAAAGCAACTGACAGTTCAGGGAAAGTGAAAAGGGTGGGAACTAATGAAAGGGATTCAAAATAACTTCTCAATTCTGTTTGTTGTAAGTGGGAATGGAGAGAAATGCTAGTAAGCTTTGAAGATTCTGTGATATCCTACAACAGTGAAGTAGTACTTCTTGTGCTTGTTTTCTGTGATGGCCTGTTTTGAAGGGGTGACATTAGAATACTCTCATATATATCTTTTAAGAATGAGGGCCCAGATTGTTGGGGGCAATATGCTGACATTGTAAGCTGCCCATAGGGTTCTATAAAGCAGTGGCCCCAAATCTTTCAGGCTCCATGGACTTGTGGTGGCAGGGAGGGGAGAGGGGATGGTTTCACATGTGCGCTCACTGTTTGTGCAAATGGACCTTCGTGTGCTCACCTACTGCTTTATAGCTGAGTTCCCAATGGGCCCCGGACTAGGTCCGGGCTGTGAACTAGGGATTGGGGACCCTTGCTGTAAAGCACTATGGGGAGGTATATAAGCTTAAGTGTTATTGCTACTTAAAATATAAGTACAGATAGTTCTTGACTTACAACCATTCATTTAGCGGCCATTCAAATTTACAATGCCACTAAAAAGTCATTTATGACTGGTCCTTGCATTTACAACTGTTGCAACATCTCCATGGTCACATGATAAAGATTTGGGCACTTGCCCACCAACATGTATTTACGATGGGTGCAGGATTCTGGGGTCTTGTCATCACTATTGGCAATCTTCCCAACCAGCTTCTGACAAGCAAAGCCAATGGGGAAGCCAGACTTGCGTAAGAACCACACGATTCACTGGAATGATTTGCTTAATAACCATGGCAAAAAAGATTGTAAAATTGGATGTGACTCACTTAACAACCAACTTGCTTAGTACTGGAAATTCCAGCTCTAGTTGTGGTTGTAAATCAATGATTACCTATACAATAAAACCTCAGTTTAACCAAATATTTAGAAGGAAAGGATGTTGTTAGATCTGAATTTCATTACATAATTACTTGACTTTATGTTATCTGCATAGTTATATTGTCACATAAATGATGTAAATTACTGCAAACAGCATAAAATATTAATGTAATTCTGAAAACAATACACTTGGCATAAATGTATGTGAATTGTTTGGAGTAATTTGGATTCATTGCGTTTAATCTGTTGTGAAATAATGAAGAAGAAACTATTGTTCCTTGTATACAAAATCTGAAATTTTGTTTTAGATTCTACAAAGAAACATCAAGGAAATTCTTCAATGATTTTCAGATGAATTTTGGGATTCAGGTTGGTTTGGAGATTACTGCCTAGCTATTTCCCTAACTTTTGTGATCTCCATGCCAACCTCCATGTAGGCTGAAGCTACATAAACTAATCATACAATTAAAAAATCTGCATGGTTTAAATGTTTGTAAACTATAGTCTATCTTTTATATAATAATTCCTTTTATTTGTGAGAGCTCATTAAAATATTGGTATCTGTCCATTATGGTTAAATGTTCTGTGCTAGTATTCATCCCGATAAGCATCCAGATAATGTGTGAAATGATTTATAGAATTATGATTAAAATATTTTGAACATTAATTTTTCCGAATTTGGTATGTTTAAAAGTTTGAGCTCATATTATAGAAATACTGATCTGCATTGTCACAATATTTTTATATATAAAATATTATCAATTACTAACCAGTTATTAGATATCTGTTTCATATAGAGGAAGAAAGAGATGTTTCAGACTCTTTCTCCAGTTCTCCCACCTTCAGTCTAAGATATTTGGTCAAGCCAGGAATGGACAGCCTCACTGGGAAGAATGTTCAAAAGGCTATTTGCAAAATTCCACAAAGATTTGTCTTTTGGTGGATCCAGGGCCTCCTTTTTTTTCCTTCCAGAGAAAATTGGTTTATTACCAGGAAGACCTGGAGTTTTCTGAGCTGAGCCTCTTGCCCCTGAGGATATTGGTCATTATTTGACTTCGGCCAAGTGTAGCAAAGGACAGATTTTTATCTGAGTCTAGGTTTTACATTCTTAAGTGTGTTGGTCTGAAACATGAACTTGATATATCATAGCTGTTGATTAACTAGTTGTTTAATGGTGTGAGTCCAGAGTTTCATAAAAACGTAGTTCCAGACAAGTGCTTGGACTTGAAAATTATATCTGTTTATTGGAGTTCAAATTCTTATAGTCTTCAATCTTTAAACAAAGTAAATCTTAATATACTAAAATATGAATTCACTGCAGTATAATTGCAAATGTGTGTGGCATCTTTGAAAGACTACAAATAGAAGTGCTAAGTAATATTATTTAGCTATGTTATAATTTGAAGGAGAGGCCTGTAGCTTCTGACACCACTATGCTAATTTGGAGGCATATTCTGGATGTTTTATGTACATACATTTACAATTTTACTAGTCTCCTTACCAAGAGTACTTCAAGACAGGAATAGACTATATGGTATCTGTGGTCTCAATCTGTCCCTCGCTTGGCTTTTATTATATTTGCAAGGTAAGCTGCCCTGTAGTTTTATTCATAAGAATGCCTCTGAGTATTGTAATCAATCTTAAAACATAAAAATGTTGCATGGCTGTAACTAACGTCATGACTGGATGCATACTAACTTCTGGATGGGGGATTGGATGTAAGAGGGAACATTCTGGGGAAGCTGAGGGGATTGACAATTTCAGTATTTGTGACAAATTTTATATCCCATCCCTTCACATTGATTTAATCTTCCTCGTGTTAAATCAACATTTACTGATTGACTAGGCCTTCACTGGTAGGCATTATATGAATAGACAACAACAACACCAATCAGCCTATTGATAAAATAATTATCAGAGAGACATTTAGAGAGAAAGACATTTATATATATGGAAGAGGAAAAACAACCAAATATACCCAAAATGATAATAATCAACAACACCAAAACTAATAAAGTTTCAGCATCCATCCTAACCCAGGCTTGGGAACAGATCTATGTTTCTAACAACATCCAGAACAGCTGTAGTGTGGGAGCCATATGAATCTCTGTGGCATCATAATACAGAAAATGTATTGCCTAGATTCTGATAGATGACATTATTTGATTGGAGGATCTTGACCATGCCCTTTCTAGCACTGATGATATTACCTAGTTTGGGTAGTGAAACGTCTGCAAGAAAATAACCAAGCTCAAGGAGCACCAAAGACCCCTCATGCCTTTCTGCTTAATCTCCCAGAATGACCAGAAACAGTTTTCTTCAGAGTCCTTCATATAATCAAGCTCTAGCTGATAATCAGAACCTTAAATTATATTAGGAAGTGATCTGTAATGAATACAACTCAAGAAGCATGGATGACATGAATATAATGTGACTATCCCCTGATGAAGCTGACTCAAATGGACCCAAATATTGGTCACTTACTAGGAAGCCTTAATAACCCATTAAGGCCCTGGATCTAATAATTAGGTAGTTGAATTCACATATAAAAGGACCAGGGGTGGGTTCCTGGGGGCTCGCAGCGGTTCGCGCGAGCCCTTTCGTCAAATTTCCGGATCCCAAGCGAGCCCTTTGGATCGTGGACCCGGAAGTATCTAAGGAACACGTGGCTCGCTCGTGTATCCCTAGCAGGGAAAGTTTCAAGACCCAGGCGCTTTAGTTTTGAAGCTGCCGGGCCTGCTTTCCCTGTTGGCGCGGGGGGCGGGGGGGTGTTCACGCAGCCTAGCACGCTCTTCCGCCCCGCCCCTAGCCGGAAGGCTTCAAAGGCCGAGCCCTTCAGCCAGCGCTCGGCCTTTAAAGCCCCTCTCTGTCTCTGTGTGTGTGTCTGTCACTCTCTGATTCCCCCCTCCCTCCCTGTCTCTCTCTGTGTCTGTGCCTCTCTCTGTCTGTCTGTCGTCGTGCCCGCCCGCCCGCCCCCCGCGGAGCCTCTTCATCCCGGGGCCGCTGTGCTCACTCACCTTAGCCTGCCCTCCCCGCCGCCCGGCCGCCTGCAGCTGAGAAGCGTGTGTGTGTGTGTGGGAACAGGGAAAGTTTTGCCGCGAGTGGCGGGGGGTGGGGTGGGGGTTCGCGCAGCTTAGCGCGCTCTTGTTCCGCTGCCCCTAGCCGGCAGGCTTTAAAGGCCACACACACACGCTTCTCAGCTGCAGGCGGCCAGGCGGCGGGGAGGGCAGGCTAAGGTGAGTGAGCACAGCGGCCCGGGGATGAAGAGGCTCCGCGGGGGGCGGGCGGGCGGGCACGACGACAGACAGACAGAGAGAGGCACAGACACAGAGAGAGACAGGGAGGGAGGGGGGAATCAGAGAGTGACAGACACACACACAGAGACAGAGAGGGAGGGAGGGAGAGAAAGAGAGAGACGCAGAAAGTGATTTAAGTGCGTGAATGCGAGACAGACACACACACACACAAACACAGAGTGATAGATGGGCGGATGAAGGGGAGAGAGACAGAGAGAGAAAGAAAGAAAGAAAAAAGTGAGAGAGAAGAAAGAGAGAGAAAGACAGAGAAAGAGAGACAGAAAGGAAAGAGAGAGAAAAAGAGAGAAAGAGAAAGCGAGAAAGAAAGAAAGAGAAAGAAAAAGAGGGAAAGAGAGAAAGAGAAAGAAAGAGAGAAAGAAAGAAAGAGAAAGAAAGAGAGAAAGAGAAAGAGGGAAAGAGAGAGAGAAAGAAAGAGAGAGAGAAAGTGGGAAAGAGAGAGAGAAGGAAAGAAAGAGAAAGAAAGAAAGAATGTATGACCACAATTGAGCCCAAAAGTTTAGTTTTTAACCAAGACCATTGTTAAGTGAGTTTCACATTTTCCAAGTTGGCCACTCCCACCCGGTCACATGGCTGGCAAGCCACTCCCACCCAGTCACATGGCCAGCAAGCCACTCCCACAAAGCAGGCCACACCCACAGAACCTGTTCCAAAAAATTTGAAACCCACCCCTGAAAAGGACCATGTCTACTTCCTTTAGAGGAGTGGTTCCCAACGTGGGGCCCAGGCCCCACGGTGGGGGGGAGCGATTTGATTTTTAATGGGTGCAATTTGAACCTTGTTTAAACCAAGTTAATGGCCTTTTAGGCTTCTTCTGCATGAGTAGAGTTTCCTTTTTGAGTAAAATGAGAATTATATGTCACTGGGGGGGAGGGAGGAAATCAGGATTTTAGAGATGCTTAGGCACGGCATGGCCAAACAGAAAGGTTGGGAACCACTGCTTTGAGTAATAGGCTCATCTCAGTCCAGATTACTTCACCAGATCATGTTCCAGGCAGTTCAATGGAGCCTGCTCATTTGGAGTCCAGACCTGAATGAATCCTAGTGTCTATCCATTAGATAGCAAGAACATTCCTCTAGAGATGTCCCTGTGGCCCATCCTTCCACAGCAAGGAACAGGCCACCCTAAACAAGGCCAATGGGCATCTATCAACAGACATAATAACAGCAAAGAAATGATGGTTTCACCACATTTGTTACCATAGTGTAATCCACAATAGTAGTTCTTAACTTATGTTTGATTGGACTTATAGTACGCATCATTTTTCTCCAATGGCATTCCAGGCATTTTTTCTTGCTTCCAGAGCTCCTTAGAAACCCAGGGCACCCCTAGTTTATTGCCCAAGGAGAAGCTGCATAGGGGCAATGTGGTACAAGACTTTTGCACATGCCTGTTCCAGCTTGCGACCAAGGCCCTAGCCAAACTGCCCACTAGACCTTCAGCTTAAACCTCATGGAAGGTAGACAATATATAATACAGAACTAAGCCTGTATTCTCTGGGCAGTCTGGGAGGATTAGAAGCTACTTGTCTCCTTTTTTCTGTCAGCTTGAACTTCAAGGAACGGGTGAGTATTCTGAGAAGAAGAATCTGTAGGAGACAGAGTTAGTGATAAAGGGAATAGTGGGTGACTAAAGAGAGTTGCAGAAATGTTTAGGAGGACACACCAGGAAGTAGAAAAAACTAGTTTGTCAGTACTTATTTGTCTGCTTTCCAGAATAATCTTGGTGTGACTGGTTTTAGTTTTGTATTCAACTTAAATCCTGTATTTCACAATGTAAGACGTGTAAGGTGTCAGACCTGGAAGCCTTGAAAGGTAGCTTCCAAGTCAGCAATGAAAACATTGATACATCAGGTACAATTTAGTAGATGGTGACATTTGGCAAACCTTGGATTTCTCTACATAACAGCCTTAAAGTGCTTTTTTTCTGGTATGTAAGCCACCAAGAAAACAGGGTGACATAGAAATTTGCTGTGCAGCTTTCCAGACACTATTCTCTCTTGGCATGAGAAGCAGAGGGAGGGTCATAGTGGGAAATGACTCTTTTAGTAAGGGAAATTCCGCAGGATTGAAGCTATGTCAGCAGAACAATCATTTTTATCAATCCTGCTCTCCCTGGCAAGAGAAGTAGGATAAAGAAGGGTAAGAGGAAAATTTGGTGTTCTCCCAGCACCAAAAAGACTGGCTTCACCCCACACTTTTATACTTGGATATGGTGACTGGAGAACTAATTCCTCTCATTTCCTTTCCCATATAGGGGAATGGCCAGAGGGATGGCTCTTTAGCTGACACCCCTGCAGTAGAGTTGTTTCATCTGCCAAATTCCTGACACACACATGCCCCAACGGCTGTGCCTACTCTTCATAGGCAGCTTCATCCCAAGGGGTGATAGCCGGAGAGCTACTGCTTCTCACTTTCCTTCCTTCCGCCATGCAGCATGGTCATGGGATGTATAATTTGGTTTCCTCCTGCACAGATGTTAGATAACTTTGTTAAGTAAATTATTTGCTTTAGATTTTGAAAATTGTTATGCATTTTCCTCTGGCCAAATACCTAGTGAGAATCACATTGTTGCCAATGTAGTCGTTGTTGTTGTGAACACATAGGATGCAAACTGACATCAAGTCAAAAGTCCAAAATATACTGTTTATATATGTTAAATGCAAACATTTATTGTAGAGTTTATATAAAGGTTTATATATGTTTTATAAAAATAATTCTTAGAATACATAAAATTTTCTACCTACAGAGAACCCTATTCTTTAACCAGCTTTAACCAGCTATTCTCTAGTAGCACTTGTTTTTATTTTCTGAGATAATCATAATTAATTTTGTAAATTAAGATGAATCTCTATGTGCTGATTTTGTATTTCTATGTATTTATGTTTCATATTATTTAACTTCACATTCTTATTGTTTTCTTTTAGTAATTGTTATAGTTAGCTTTAAATCTAGGTAAAATGCTAGATTATTAATAAATGTAAATATTGATATTTGGAAGCTTTACTGTAGAAGGAAAGCGTGGAAAGTTGTAACATATGAATTCCTTTAAAATTGCATTCCATTTCTGCATTAGAAAGTAAGCTGTCATATTTTGTTTCTTTTTTTTAGGGGTGGATACTAAAAGTATTATATTCCTTTTCCCAGATTAGCAGGATCTAGGCATACTGTCTGAGAATTTCAGAGACAGAACATCAAGGAATATAAATAAGAGTGAAGGCAGTCATACCTGATAGGAAAACTTGAAAACATCAGAAGAAAATATCCATTAAAATGTCAATTTCCAATTTTTAAAAATGTATTACTAAATTTATATTTTGCCTTTTGTATAGGAGCTCAAGTTGACAGAGAGAGTATTCCTCACAACAATGTTGTGAGATAGGTTGGCCTAAGAGAGCACAACTGGAATAAGTTATCCAGTGAGCCTCCATTGCTGAAGACAGATTAAAGTAGGAGCTTCACACTCCTAGTCTGATAGCTTAACCTCTATACATTGGTTCTCATTTTGAAAGAGAAATCATGAATCAAGTATTTCTGATAAATTCAAAATATAAGAATTCTACACTAATCTCATGAAAGTTACAAAATTATTCCAAATTCCTGTGCCCCCAAATACACATCAGTTGTTTAGATTATGACCCAGAAATCATAAACAATAAATCTTTATGAATTATAGTCATTACACTATTTATTAACCTATGCAGTTAACACTAGTACTTAGGAACTATAATTAATGTTACAAACAATATGATTTTCATTCTTTGTTGTTCAAAATTTATTAATAAGATTTGTAAGAGCTCAAAATTTAGGTTGTACAGTAGTAAAGAATGAAGTCTTCAGTGAACAAAATAATCATTCGTATACAAATGTGAATAAAATAAATAAATAAAAATAAATAAAATTGTTATAATATGTTTAACAGTGGTATATATAAGCTATTAAAGGGAATGGAAATTACAGTATACTGTTTTAATTGCTTCTTAATCTCCAGAAGGATCCCTTGTAGTGAAACGATCTGTGTTTCTGTGGAGCTGTGTTCAAATCTCAGATATCTTTACAGTTTGAGACCAATTAGGAATTATTGGTCTCAAACTGTATTTTTTATATATAGGTGTTTGAGTATACCAGCACACCAACATTATAAGTTTCTGTTTTTTATTTTAATTTCAAGTTTTAATTAATGAGATTTTCATCTCCCAGTACTCTGGAGTAGTAAAAACTCAGATTTTCTGTGCCTCATATAGGAAATAAATTTTTAAAATAAGATAATTCTAGTTGTGAGATTTGAGAAATATGTAGTTGTACCTGTAAACGTGGATTTTCTGGTAATGTCAAAGCTTACGTAAAAACATGCTTTTGTTATGAAGATCTCAACTTTCTTTAAAAAGCAGATTCTGTTATCTATGCAAAACACTGCTTTTTTCTTTATTGAGGTCATGAATTTGGAATAATATTTTTGACAAATGGTAATCAAAATCCGTAATCAGGAGACTGCGAGTTCTAATCCTGCTTTAGGCATGAAAGCCGCTGGGTGATTAGGGCCAGTCACTCTCTTTTAGCCCAACCCCCAGGATTGTTGTGGGGAAAATAGGAAGGAAGAAAACTAATTATGTTTGCTCCCTTGAATTATTTATAAAAATAATAATGGCAGGATATATACAAATAGATTTCTCAAATATTCTTACACTCATATTAGGAGGTGGCAATATAGGATAGGAGAGCATAAGCCTTAGTCTCTTCCAACAAGAAAGGTAGAAAAAACACACCCTGATTAAATAATCTCTTAACTCATTAGAAAATTAGATGATTAGATGAGTTTACTTATTCCTGTCTTTGTAGTGCTGATTGAACAAGTATTGTGGGTTTATAAAAAGGCACTGCTTCATGTAATTAAAATTAGTGTAAAGAAAAATCATAATGTTCAATTGTTTTTAACAAGATAATATTTTCAGAAGGAATGCAGATTAGAATTAACAATTTAAGTCCTAACTAAGAATTGCCCCCGGAATTAAGAACTAGCCCTGACTTACGCACCTTCCGCCGCAGTCTCAAAACCTTTCTCTTTCAACAAGCCGGGCTGGCATAAAGCATGTTTTTTAAATTTTAAATTTAAATTTTTAAATTTAAATTTTTATTATTTTAATTAGGGTTAGTTTGGGTTTTTTCCACGTTTTGGCCAATATTTTAATGATGTTTTTAAATTATGCCTTTTAAAAGCTTTTTCTAACTTTTATATATTTGTTTTTTATTTTGGCTGTACACCGCCCTGAGTCCTTCGGCAGTAGGGCGGTATAAAAAACCAATAAACCTAAACCTAATTGATTATGGTTCATCACATATCCATGTGTTTAGACTAGATTGGCTTTTTTGCCCAGCTCCTGACTCTTTCCCAAGTCCTTCAATTTGAGATAGACTGATGTTACCAAGCAGTCTTTTGCAATGTATGATTTTTGTCAATGCCAATATTATTATGATGATGTACACAAAAATATAAAATCAGAACTGTGGTTATTTAGCTAATGTTGGCCTTCATGCACATTGAGTTCTTCCAAAGGGATATTGTAGGATATTGCAATGTGTCAATGTAATATATGGTATGTGTGGGTCCAAGCTGTGTGGCCTTTTGTAATTGACAATTGTATATTTTGTCAATATGCATATTTTCTAAGAGCTTTCAAACAAAATTTTGGTATAGACCCAGTGTGCCAATAACCTCTGGGACCACCAAGACTGGCTTATGCAGAAACATTTTAATTATTATTATGCTTTAAAATATTCAAACAATCTTAAATACATTGTCTCCAATTGTTATATCACTGCCTTAAGGATCTCCAGTTTGCAGCTGGAGACTGAGGGCAGAATAACCAGCCAACTTTTATATAATACTGGAAAGAATACAATGAAGACTCCACCTTTAAGGATAGTCATTCATAGGTTTATGCCTACATATATATTTTTTCAGAAAAAAAACCCACCAAAAAGCCCAATGCAAGTCAGTTCTGTTTTCTTGGGAAAGAGTGCATACTTACTCCATTTGTCATACCATAGATCTGTTACAAGCAAAACCAGACTTGTTCTTTGCAAAATTAGTGAATTAAAGATTTTATGTATTCTTTCATCATCAGAAATATTTGCTTTGGGGAAGTAGGAATTGAGAATTGATTGCAGGGAGAATGAAGGATACATGAGGTTTTGGCTTCTTTCTATCCTCTACAGTTATTATGCTCATTTGTATGAATCATTCATGGGTCTCTTTTGTGTAAAACAAAGCAAACGTTAATGGGTCACTTTGCCAGAGTACTCCTTCTCCCTAGTAGAAAGTCATATTAGTTAGTAAGAAGAATATCTCCATTGTTTTCTTTATGCGTTTCCAAAAAAATGAAGGGGTGTGTGGGTTATATAAAGATCGGAAAATGAACTAAAGAAAACCTACACATTCATGAACATAAAGATTTGGAAGTGGTACTTTAGATTCTTCTCTCAGCTACCTTGGGATCTGCTAATATATATTTGGGCTAGCCTTGCAAGTTTAAAAAGCATAGGCTTTTCACAAGAAAAAAATGACAATATTGAGCTTCTCCACATAATGTTGGACCTATGAATATTAATATTTTGCTTGCAAATAAGCATGCAAAGCAAAAGCAACCAGTCTAGGCAAATACTGGGGTGGTAAAAATAATTGCTCAAGTACATGTTATTAATATATCAGATAAAATGTTTGAATAATTAATTATTTGGCTGTTGTGAAGCGTTGCTCAGTATTGATTTCTTTGGGATATTTTTCAAAACCTATGTGTAACCACTGTAAGAAGTTGGTGTATTTGAAAATGGAAGAAATGTCACCTTCTTTAACTTGTAAAACAACAACCAAAAAATAATTTATATTGAGCTTCATAGTAGTCTTTCATTTGCATAAATTTGGGCCTCACCATCCTGCCATTATTTTTAAGAGATGTAGTGGCTATCTAAATTTAGATCAAGTATAAAGACTGATGCAAAACAATGTGTTGAATTAGGTGGCATAGAGGTCGTAAAAATAATCTAGTGATTGTTTTTCTTGAACTTACCTCCCTGGCTTTATAGTAATTATTATTCTACTTTATAATTTGCATAGCTTTTCTTTGTCCCATGTTAACGCAAATTTATTTTTCTTTCTCCTTTATTTTATTTTTATTGATTTATTTATATTTCATGTTTCTAGACTGCCCTGCTCCTTTCCTTGCTACTGGTTGTTTTGCTAACAAGAATCTGTCTGAGATAGGACAAAAGGAGATCATTTTTATTATTTACCCTATTAAATACTCAGAACTATTGACAATAATTGTGTTAATAGTTGTAATTACTTTCAATTAATATTGGTACTTCATTTTTGTGTTTTATCAACACATATTCCTTATTGACTGTATGTGCCTCTGGTGCTCCCTTGATTTAACCAGTTTATAGATACACTTGACTGTCCTACCATGTTGTTAAGGAGTGTAGTATTTGTTCTTACAATAGTATTTTTATTGAATTTTTTACTTAGGTTCATGTTTCTTCCTATGATATGGCCGGGAATGGGTCAAAATCAGAGTGTATCAGTGGACCAACTATGAAATCACAACTTCAGGTAACTGGTAAGTCTATCAGTCCTGTGATACTGTCTCTGACAACGTCATCAAATATTTTCTCTTTTTTATTGTGTTTGAATATGTTGCATGTTTTATTATATAAAACGACATTAGGCAGCTAACAAAAACATTTCTTAATTATGTGGTATCAAATCAGTGTCACTTCCTAGCCACATAGTTATTTTCCATTAATTAAACAAAATATACGATAAAACAAATGCAAGATTAAAACTCTAGCAGTCATGAATGCCTTCATATTATCCTCTCAAGAAAAAAAAGCTTGGCTCACTTTATATAATGACACAATGCCTGGGGCAAGAGCTATGTTTTAACAGCATTCGGGAAGGAAGGAAGATACAGCTTTCCCTATCTCAGCTTTGTATCTACTATTCCGTACAATAGGTGAATCTATGGAGAAAGCTTGTTTGCTATATCCCACCAGATGACAACTGCTGCATTCTGGACCACTTGAATTTTTTGGGATGATCTTCAAGGGCAGCCCCATATAGAGAAAGTATCTCTGGGTTTGAGGTTCCCTGGTTCTAGAGCAGGGGTGGGCGAACTTTGCAACTTTTAAGTCTGAAGGACTTCAGCTCCCAGAATTCTCAATTCTTCCAGAGAAGTCTGGAAGCTGAAGTCCTTCAGACTTAAAGTTGCAAAGTTTGCCCACCCCTGTTCTAGAGAGTTGCTGTCTTTAACTATCAATGGGTAGTACTCCACAATAGAGCTGTTGCACAAATTGTGTGTCCTTCTGGACTTGCCAGTCCTAAAGACAGATGGCAGGCATGGCTTGGGGTAGGGAGGCTTTATACAATTTCATCTTGTGCACTCATCTCTGAAGGGGGAGGCACTGCTTATGGTCACTTGCTCTCTAGTCACTTCTCATTTGGACTTTGCAATAATCCAAAGTAGAAGTACAGTAATCCATTGTAGTAGAGAAGTACATAGGTGGTATTGTGAATATATGCTGTATCCTCTTTTGAAAGTTTTCTTCTGTTTTAGAAACATTTTAGAAACACTGCCTGCCTTTTTAAGTACTCATGACTTCTGCATATATTAGGGGCTTCTAAATGAATGTCTTGCTTTAATCAGTTATAATACCAAAGGCAAAAGTTTATACTCTTTTATTGGACAGATTTTATATTCTGAACTAGCAGATCTGAAGGCAATGCTTTACTTTAGCAGTTTTTCTTTTTTAAACCTCTTCCATGAGGATTGCCATCATTTATATGTTGTTGCTAATATACCTGTTAGTGTTGGTATGATTTGATCAGATAAGGACAGAGTTTGGCTGGAAAAAACTATGAAAAAAGATTTGACATATCATGTGCTATCGTAGCTACTACTATTGTTAAAACAATACAGGAATTCCTCAGACGATTAAAAATATGTACTGAGACTGAAATTCCAAACTAAAGAAAAATAAAAGTATCTAGGAGAAACATAGTAGATATGGAAGTCATCTTCCATTAAAATCTTTAGGAGTATGACTTTGTTGGCCTGATCTACATGATGACCTACAGAGCTGCATTAGCTAATGGGCACTCAACACTGTCAGCTAACATTGCCATTAGCTAACATTGAACTGTTCTGGTCTATGAGTGAATCAGCCCTCTGGAAAACCTTGACTGAATGCAAGGGGATGGAGTCATGGAGGCAGATAACGAAAGCCTCCTTTCTTTTGTGCCCTTGTTCATTCATATCCTACATTCTGCGCTGGGACAGTATATCTGTATACATTGTAATACCTCGTAAAAAGGCCTTGCTGATAAAAATATAAATGCATTTGGTTAAATGATGTTGGTACATATAACAGGGGGAGAAAGTGAGAAGCTATTTTACCATGCCCTTCCTAGCCTTTCCAAGGACTCTGAAGACATGGTTTTGCCATCATGCTTGGGAATCTGGCTGTGGTATAGAACGTATTGGATGACTTTGTAAGTAGTCCTTGTTTAGTGACTGCCTCTTTACTGACTGTTCAGTGACGATACTGATGAAAAAGTAACTTTGCAACCAATCCTTGCTTTTACCACCTTCACAAACTGTAAAGGAAAGGAAAATTGGAGTGAAAGCTGAAATCATATTTCAGTTACCAACTATTTTGTTTAACAACCAAGTTGCTAGTCACAAATGTCTTTGCTAAATAAGGACTACCTGTATGGGTTGTGATGCGTTACTTGTACTGTCACTAAATACATTTTCTCCCCTTTTTTATATACTGTACATATACTTAATATTTCTGTTTCATTTTGTTTACTGTTCTTTCTTGTTTTAATCAGTTGAGCCACAAATCTGAGATTGTTCAGCTATATAAATTTTAAAATAAATGGTTTAACATTTATGAAAAGAAAGTTATGTTACACTTGAGTATTAATCTTGTGGCATAAGCTCATTTTCTTCTTGCTTGGCCTAAAAATCACCACTTAGCAGGAATGTTCTAAATTTGGCAAGGATGACAAAAACTAATGTTCACTTGCATTTTTGTAATTGAAGTGAGAGACTTGACACTTTTTTAATCAAATTGAGCTCATATAGTGATGTTAATATCAAAACAAAATGGTGAGGGGGAATGTTAGCTGTTAGCTTAATTCTGTCACTATTATTTTTTATATATCCTGTCATGTGAAATTAGATCTAGTACAGTAGATCTAATAGATCTAATTAGAATACAGACATGTATATTGTATTTAATACTTATAATAATATATAATACTTAAATCTAATGCTGGCATTGCCCCATTTGGCAGAAACAACATCGAGTAGATGTTTCTTATAACTGTCAACTGGTCTCTGATATTGACTGCAAAGATCCCCCCCCCATTTCTCCATATAAATCCGCCCCCCCCGCCCCGCAAAGTTTGAGGGCTTTCTTGCAACCTGTGTCAGATCACCCCCGTAGATTTATATCCATAATTTGACTTGCCCATTCCAGAACCTTACCCCTTCCTTCCTTCTATTGTCAACTTGTGGTGAGATGGGCAGCAAACAAATTTAATAAATAGAGATATATACATACATACATTTTTGTGATGGTGGGCTTCTCAGGCCCTGACTATATTTCTACCAACATGCTTTATAGTTGGTATCAGGTTCTTCTACTGAAATGCTGTCTTTGATTTTCATTAAACATGTGTTCTGGTGCTGTGACCAAATAACTATCTTTGGTTAATCTCTCCAAAGCACATTTTTCTAGAAATCCTGGTTTTTGCCTAGGTGTTCAGGAGCGACTTTCAGTCTTGCCCTGTTGTTTTATTTCTGGATAGCAAATGTTTCTCCTGGCATATCTTCTATGTAGATCTGATTGGTACAGGTTCCTTCTAATAGTAGATTCATGCATTGTGACATCAGCAGTGGTTAAGAGCTACCTGTAGGTCATGTGATGCAATTCTGGGAATCTCAAAGACCTCTTTCAATATCTTACATTCTGCTCTTCTGCTGAACTTGTTTGGACAGACTGGCCTCGGTACCGGTTTGAAATCTCGTCATGTCCACCTGAGCTGAGCTAGCGATAAATATAGCAATGTGCTTACTTTTTCCTCCATGCAGAATTTTCATCTATGTTAATTTAAATTACACAATGGATAATAAAATGTAAATGGTGCATGGTATTCATTGTATTCTATCCCCTTTATCAATATAATTGAAATGAAGATCAAATATATGTATGTTGAAATGTATTAAAAAACTCCAAGATTTTAATAAGCTGTATATTTTTCACATGACTATGCTTATCGATATCACTATATACTTGGGCCTCACACTCTCCCTATCCCAACTAACCTTATAGGGTTGTTGTGGGGACAGTAAGAGGAGGAAGGTATGTTGAATATGTTCACTGCCTTGAATTATTTATAAAATTAATGCAGGATACAAATACATACATACATACATACATATACATACTTTAAATTTGTTTACAGTTACATTTAAGTTCTGAGCACCTAAAAATAAGCATAGAACAATTTTTAAATGAAAATAATAGCTACATACAAAATAAAAAAAGTTTTATACAGAATATAATTTTGACTAATAAGCAGCCTTATGTCAGAAACTATACATATGCATATGGGTGGGGTGAATATAAACATATTAATATTCATTCTCATATTTAGCTTATTCAAATGAAATGCACGCTTAAGGATCTATAACATACTTTCCAGCCTCCATTCTAAATAAAATGTTTATAATCTGTATTATAATGTTGCTATCTGTTTTAAATACATTTCCAATCTTTCAGTCTAGTTTTGATCTAGTTCTGCTGTAATAAATGCTTCATTCCTTGACTTAAACGAACTGAATAATATGAAACAGTGTGATGCCTATCTGCAAGTCATTTTTGACCATGTTGTTCTCTCTTATTTTTCAAGTTATTTCTGCAAAGTTGAAAGAAAACAAAAACAAGTGGTTTGGACCCAGCCCATATGTGGAAGTTTGGGTTGATGGTCAGTCAAAGAAGACAGAAAAATGCAACAATACCAACAGTCCAAAATGGAAACAACATCTTACAGTGTAAGTTGAGAAATATCATTTCATTCTAAGAAAAATGGAAATACAATCAAATAATATTATGGGCTGAATATTGATAATGGAAAAATGCGGTGCTTATAAGGAAAGAGTATAAATGTTCATGAGCATACAGAATTTTGTTTATTTAAATTTGTTGGATAAATTTAAACACATTTTACCCAGTTTACATAATCTATCAAACATCTTAGAAGTTCCTACTTTCATTAGTCTGAGAGGAAGAACATAACTATTTGCTGCCTAAAAATTATTGTTCCCCAAATAAATGGAGAAAAAGTCTCCATTTGGACAGCCTTCTAAATCTAATCTAATCTAATAAATGCCTGGAGTTCTCAGGCTACATGATGCCACGACTGTCTAAAATAATACATGAATTTGTTCAAAAAACCCTGACCCCAAAGAATAAAACAAATTACTTCATTGGGATTAAACGGGGAAAGAAATAGATATATCACATATTAATGTGTTTGCCAAAACAATGGCAACCATTATAACTTTATAAAAGAATACCATTTAATTGGGAATGAAATTAGTTACTTTAAATGGGAAGCTTGCTCACTTTTCTATAACTTCTGAAATCCAGGTTTTATTTTAAGGTAGCTATTTGTAATTGTCATTTCACATTTACTTTTGATTGATCTTTACTATTTCTAACCACAACTGTAGAAAAAATTGTCTAACTATTGTAAATGGAATCAGTATGTTCGTAGCTTTCTCTTTAAATTCTTGGCACTTATTGTACATACGAATCCAAAATTCAGGGAGAGATACTGTCAGGGAGGTTTTTTTTACAAGGAAGTGTCAGAAGAAACATTAATGAATTGTTTCTCAGTAACTGTGTATATCAGTTATCAGTTTAGCATCCATTAAAATAATGGATAAAAAATACTGAAAATCAATAAAACAAATACTAGAGATACTTCTAAGACTCTGGATATTCTACTATATATTGTGCCAGAAAAAATGCCAAAACATTTAAAAAAAAGTCTAATCTAGGAATGATCAATATTGTAATAGTTTGTTGCATGATCTGTAGGTATCAAACATTATAGTTTGTAGAAATTTACCACCTTTCATTTCAATTAAAGGCCAAAGTAGTATAATTCTCCTGTGCACTTCTTTGTCGAAGGAAGGGTTAAATTCCATCCCACTGCTAAAAAATATTTGTATGTTGGATAACATACCACACTGAATATTTCCACAGTTCGATATTTTCTTTCAGCAAATGCTCGATCAGCAGCTGGAAATACTAGTATAAATCTGACTTATGTGTGTTAAAAAAGCTAAAAAAAGAAAGTTAACATAGTAAAGTGAGTAGCACTTTGATTAGAATTCATATTTCAGCTAAAAACTCCAGGCTTCAACATTTTATATTATTAGCAACTTCTTTCAAAATAGATATTTCTGTAGTATTTTGATACATAATTTAAATGAAGGGGAAAAAAGTATGTTTGATATTGCTTCTGCTTCTTTAGAATTGTCTCCCCTGTTAGCAAGCTACATTTTCGTGTATGGAGCCATCAAACATTGAAATCAGATATCATACTTGGAAGTGCCACTCTAGATATTCAGGAGACACTAAAAGCAAATAATATGAAACGTAAGTATGTAGCAACAAATTACTGAAAATGATATACTTTTACATATATGGAGGCCTCTTTAAAAATAAATAAACAGCATAGCTGTGTCTGATACAGACACTTATAATTTCAAAATTAAAACAATTGAATTTGAAATAATCTGTTTGGAGGTTAAAAAAAATCCCAGTTATTTCAAGTTCAAATTGGGTTATCTTTACATTCAGGAAATATTTTTGAACTTGAACCAGTTATGTTGAACCCCTGTCATGGTCAGATCACTCTCTCCTTCGGCTTGACTTCCCAACCGCTACACCCTACCGCGGGGAGGCGGAGCCAGAGATACCAAGATGGTTCCGCCCCAGGCGCCTGATGGACCCAGAGAGGTTCCAGGCGGAGCTTGGGCCTATACCTGTGACCCTAACTCACGACTCGAATGAGAACCTAGTGGTCGCATGGAATAGTGCGGCCATGGGGGCCTTGGACCAGGTCGTGCCCTTGCGGCCTCTCACACGGCGCCGATCCACCCTGGCCCCTTGGTTCTCTGAGGAGCTAAGGGTGATGAAGCGCCTCAAGAGACGCCTGGAGAGCAGGTGGAGATCCACTCGCTCTGAATCCGACCAAACACGGGCTAGGTCTCATTTAAGGACCTACCTAGTGGCGATAAGAGTGGCGAAATGTAGTTATCTCGCCACTCTTATAGCATCCGCAGATAACCGCCCTGCCGCCCTGTTTAGAGTGACCCGATCCCTTCTTCAACAGGGGCCGCGGGAAGCTCTTCTGCAGGGCAGAGCAGAGGAATTTGGAGATTACTTGCAGGATAAAATCGCTCGGATCCAGGATGAGTTGGCCTCCAATGAGATAGATCTGGGCAGACCGTCCGAGGCGGGTCGTGAGACTGTTTTATGGGACGAGTTCGACTTTGTTGCTTTCGAAGACATGGACAGGTTGCCGAGGCGGCTGAATGTCACCACATGTTTATTGGACCCGTGTCCCTCCTGGCTGGTGCTAGCCTCCTGGGAGGTTACACGAGACTGGCTCCAGGAAATAGTGAACGCTTCCTTAAGTGAGGGGTTCTTGCCGGCCGCCTTGAAAGAGGCGGTGGTGAGACCCCTCCTCAAGAAGCCTTCCCTGGACCCAGCGTTGTTAAGTAATTATCGTCTGGTCTCCAACCTTCACTTCCTTGCGAAGGTTGTTGAGAGTGTGGTGGCACAGCAGTTCCCTCGACACCTGGAGGAAACTGCTTATCTAGACCTACGCCAGTCCGGCTTCCGATCCAGGCATAGCACCGAGATGGCATTGGTCGTGTTGGTGGATGATCTCTGGAGGGCCCGAGATAGAGGTTACTCCTCTATCTTGGTCCTATTAGATCTCTCAGCGGCTTTTGATACCATCGACCATGGTATCCTATTGCACCGACTGGGGGGGTTGGGATTGGGGGGCACTGTATTACAGTGGTTCTCCTCCTACCTCTCCGGTCAGTCGCAATTCGTGTTGACAGGAGGGCAGAGGTCGACGTCGAGGTCCCTAACGTGTGGGGTGCCTCAGGGGTCGGTCCTCTCGCCCCTCCTGTTCAATACCTATATGAAGCCGCTGGGTGAGATCATCTGCAGATGCCGTCGAAGTGATGTCCCGGTGTCTGGAAGCCGTGAGGGTCTGGATGGGGAGTAACAAACTTCGGCTCACCCCGTCCAAGACCGAGTGGCTGTGGTTCCCAGCGTCCCGGCATAACCAGCTGACTCCATCGCTGGTCATCGGGGGCGAGTCACTAACCCCTGTGGAAAGGGCTTGCAACTTAGGCGTCCTCCTGGATTCACGGTTATCCTTGGACGACCATGTGACGGCCGTGACCAGGGGGGCCTTTTACCAGGTTCACCTGGTATGCCAGTTGCGCCCCTTTCTTGACCGGGACGCCCTCCACACTGTCACTCAAGCGCTCGTTACGTCCCGCCTACACTATTGTAATGCTCTCTACATGGGGCTCCCCTTAAGGTGCATCTGGAGGCTCCAATTAGTGCAGAGTGCGGCCGCGCGGGGGATTTTGGGAGCCTCACAATGCTCCCATGTAACACCTCTCCTGCGCGAGCTGCACTGGCTGCCGGTGGCCTTCCGGGTGCACTTCAAAGTGCTTGTTACCATCTTTAAATCACTCCATGGCACGGGGCCTAGTTACTTGTGGGACCGTCTCCTGCCACACACCTCCCAACAACCGATCTGCTCCCATGGGGAGGGCCTCCTCAGGGTGCCAACCGCTGGTCAATGCCGATTGGCGGTGCCCAGGGGAAGGGCCTTCTCTGTAGCAGATCCAGCCCTCTGGAACGACCTACCCCCCGAACTCCGCACTATCACGGACCTTCCCCTCTTTCGCCGCTCACTTAAGACATATTTCTTCCACCAAGCCGGTCTAGCTTAGAGCTTAGGGCTCAGATGCGACATAATTTTAGCAATTAGTAATTGGATTTATAATTTTATTAATGGGAAATATTTTTAGCACAGGTTACCTAATTTAATTCATTTTAATATTATCATTGTATTTATTGTTATTTGTTGGTGTGATTTTTAATTTCCTGTACACCGCCCTGAGTCCATCTTGATGGAGATAGGAGCGGTATATAAATCGAATAATAAATAAAATAAATAAATAAATAAATAAATTAGATTTAAGCAGGACCAACTAACAAGGAGCAATTGTCTGAAGAATTTATGAGCAAAGTCCTCTCCTTGCCTAGAGAGGAATTATGACGAGCCAATCTATTTGTTGGATCTTCATTTCATTGTGGTTATCAGCATCACTTTTAGCGGAGCCATCTTCAGTTTGCAATTTCTTCCTTGGAAGGATCTTTCTAATTTTATAACGTTTGTATATATTTGAAACTGTTGGTCTAATGTCAATCAAATTATCCAAGTTTTCTCTGTTGCTGTCTATTTCTGCAGAATAGTGATGAGTCATTTCTTAGATTTTAAACAATGCCATTCTAATTCATTCTCAACACTTTGAAATGCACATTAATGAATGGTGATCTTTCTAAGGGATGTCGATACTTAAAATTATACAGAAATAAATGAGTAGAAATAAGAAAAGTATTTGCAAAAAACTCTGATTTTTAAAAATCATATTATTTGAGTGATTTGAGTGGAAATCCTATTTTAAAATGCAATTGGTTCAAGTTTAAAAACTTTTGCAGGAACCTTTGCTGCTGAATTGTGCATTCAGGTAACTGTAGCACATCTGAAAAACATTTGTGGTTCTCTTGGTGAATGTCAAAATATCTAAGCCTTTTTCAGTTGGTACAATAATGGAACAATGGTAAGAGCTCATTTTATCAATGAGATTTACTTCCATAGACTAGTGAAGAATGTGTGGCACAATAAGGGCTGATATAAAGATAAATTGGAAAAATAGGAAAGGAGCATTGAATTACAGTTAACTCTATCAGCAACTCTTTAAAATGCATATATGGAAGATTTAAATATGTTGTTAACAATTCTAACACGTTTGCTTAGCTTTAAGCAATTAAAACATTTTAATAGGTTATTTCTGTTTTTTACAAAGTTGAGGAAGTGATTGTAAATATGGATCTTATTGGTGACAAAGAACCAGCTGATGGAATTGGAGAGTTGTCTGTCTGTCTAGATGGTATGCAGGTGGATCCTGAGCTTCTCACTAATGGTGATGCCTCAAGCATAAGTGAGTAATATTTTCCTATAGAGCTGTAATGGTGAACCAATGGCATGCGTGCCACAGGTGGGCACATGGCCTTGCCCTGTCAGCTGGCCAGCACACATGTGCGCGCTGGCCAAGTGACCGGCCTTCTTTTGAGGCCATTTTTCACCCTCCGGAGGCTTCAGGAGCTTCCCTGAAGCCTCCGGAGTGCAAAAAACCAGCCCTACGGGCAAACCAAAAATTCAGGAACATACTTCCAGTTTGCTTGTAGAGCCTCGTAGGGGCTCCTCCATAGCCTTCAGGAGGCTTCAGAACCTTCAGGCACTTCCAGGTTGCTCAGAGTCATGTTTGCCCTCTGGAGCCTTCAGGGAAGCCTCCAGAAGGCTCCTGAACCTTCCGGAGGAGATAAAACAGCCCTATGGACAAACCAGAAGTCACTTCCGGTTTGTTCATAGGGTTGTTATTTGCCCTCCAAATAACAGCCTCCTGAAAGCTCCGGAGGGCTAAAACTGGCCGTACAAGCAAACTGGAAGTCTGTTCCTGAACTTCCGGTTTGCCCATAGGACCAATTTTTCGTGGTCCGGGGGCTTCAGGGAAGCTCCTGAAGTCTCGGGGGGGGGGGCTGTTTTCGCCCTCTCCGGACTCCTATAAAACCTCTGGAGCCTGGAGAGGGTGAAAAAAGCATGCCAAAAATGGGGGGGGGGGGAGCTCTGGTCATGCACGCATGTGCACTGGGGTCGTGTGCAAAGCATGGGTGTGGCACACCTGCGCACAATCTTGCTGCACTCCCCCCGCTTGTAAAGACAAAACTGTTCCAGAGGTATTTGGAAGTTATTTGCTGTATTATCAAATGCTGTATTGTGGTTTCATGTTCCAGATTGGATCATGATGTCAAGATTTTAAAAGTTAGATTTTATCATTTTAAACTATTTAAATTTATCAGGTACGTTTTCATTGCATGATTGCTGACCATACTGTTTAATTGTTGATTTTTGTTAAGTCCCTGGCAGATTTGGAGGCATACAAACATAATGAATAATATTCAGAATTAGTAATGTCTAATATCAGCATAGGAGTAACCAGCAAACCAGCCAGTTTCTGGACAAACAAACCATTGTGGCTTTATAGGGTTCGGTTTCAGATTATTACAAGCCTCCACTCTGCCAGGCTTTCAAGATTGTGCTGTTAACCTTTATAAACAATAAAAAAAAGTTCCAGTATTTCATTCAGTTTCTTTTCCCTGATGAGGCTGACCTCAGATGATTGACACTGGGACTGTAGTCTTAAATATAATTTTTTGTTATCTGCAGGGCAGGGAGCCATGACTTTTGACCACTGAATCATGAACAAAAAGGCCCAGATACTTCATATATATTTTAAGCTCTTTTTTAATAGCAGAAGAGTAATGACAGTAATTCAATTTGTTAGTTAATACTTACAGATGTTTTTCTCAAACTGCTGTATGCTGCATACATCCATCATAATTTGCTGGTATTGTAGCAAAATAATCATATATTTATCATATATTTAGTGTGCATAAAGTTGCCTGATATAATTATGTAATGTTTATATCTTTTTAGTGTGATAAATATTATAAATTTGTATTTGCCTTATGTTTAAGGTCCTGACCAAAATGATGGCTCCAAAGCAAAAAATGAAACAAGGTATGGTGGTTCCAGTTATATCTTACCATGAGTTCTAGATGATAATGATAATAATAATAATAATAATAATAATAATAATAATAATAATAATAATAATAATAATAATAATAATAATAATAATAATAATAATAATAATAAAATTTAATTTGTAGACCGCTCCCTCTCCCCGAAGGGACTCGGAGCGGTGCACAGGGGAATTAAAAACATACAAACATAAATACATCATAAATATATAAAATCAGATTAAACAATTTATCCCTGCGCTAAAAACCCAAAATACTAAAAACTAAACCCCTTAAGAACCCAATTAAAACAATAAACAGATTACTAACCTAGGCCGACCAAGCAGAAAAAATGCGTTTTTAATTTTTGGCGGAAGGAGCGGAGGTCCATAGTTGTTCTAATTTCGGGGGGCAGGTCGTTCCAGAGGGTCGGACCCGCCACAGAGAAGGCCCTTCCCCTGGGCGCCGCCCGCTGGCATAGCCTAGTGGACGGCACCCGGAGTAGTCCCTTTCTGTGGGAGCGGATGGTTGATAAGATGATTGCTGGCCTAGCTATAATTGACTCCGCATAAATACATTTAAAATTTATATTTAAATATGTATTTAAAGTAAATAGAGTAATTCAGAAAGACTAAGCAGAAAGCAGATAAATATAAACAGATTCAATGACACAGTTTAATATCTGTTGAATTGTATCTATGTTCTAATGTCATAAAATCCCTTCTCATCTCTCAGAATTATTCATGTCACTCTGGCTATATGAAGGCCAACCATAACAATTGACTTCCTGCCTATTTGCAGATCCTGAGCTGATAGCTCATCCAAATGTCTCCATGGTGTTGCCCCACCCAAGTGTTTTTGATCCCAGCCCATTATTTCTTGTAACATCCATTCTAGTATCTCTTATGTCAAGAATTGCTTTTTAGAATAAAATAAACGTGCGCTTTTTAAAATTTCACCTTTTTCGTGAAGTTTTTACAATATACCTGCATATTTTTTTACCTGTTTTGCTCTCCTTCCCCTTTTTCAAAGCAAAATAAGAGCGCTTACCATCTTCATTACAGGGACAATGGACATTGTCAGAAGGGAAGACTGGAGATCATCATATAATTCTGTAATACCTTCAGTGATCCTTTGCCCTCTTATATAGCACAGTAGATAGTATTTGATTTGGAAATTTAACTCATTCTTTTTATCTAGATCAAGTTTCAGGGATAAATCGTGTTTTCCTTTCTATTAAGGTGTGGCAGTGTTGACAATTGTGAGACTGCTGTTTCCAGTGAAAACAAGGGGGATAATATCAGTGACTCTCCATTAATTGCAAATGGTGGCTTCAAGCCTTCTAGACCTCCCAGGCCCTCTCGACCACCTCCACCCACCCCGCGTAGGCCTTCAGCTCCAGTTGGTATGTGAATATCAGTATGAGATAATTTTACAAATTGAGTTCAGAGTTTATTTTACTTATGAATGTTGCCAGAAATTCATTCCTGACCAGCTCAAGGTTGCCTCATCTTTCCATCCTTCCAAGATTGGTAAAATGAGGACCCAGATTGTTGGTGACAATATGTTGACATTTGTAAATTGCTCAGGAAAGCATTTAAAGCACGGAACAGTATATAAATCTAAGTGCTATTGCCATTGTTTGCCCACTGCACTGTTTAACTTTCTGATTTTCAGGAAAACATTCTCAAACTAGAAGTATACAATATACAACATTCTCAAAGAGAAGTATACAATGGATGGTATATGGATGATTAAAGTTTGGAAGATTTTACCATATTTACATAATAAATACTGAAATAACTTTATTTTTTAAATTTATTTATTCATTTACATGAAACCCCTCCCTCCCAAAAAAAACCTCTGGCTTTACAAATTTATATATTTATATATTGCACCCTGCAAATGTGAATATTCTCATTAAAGACTCCAAATTTTTGTGTCTCAAAGAACAAGAACTTGTATCCCGAATTGTTCCTCTTAATTTTCTGAAACTACAGTTTCCCTGAAATGGAATTGGATAAAATTTAACTGGGAGCTGCCTTTTCCAAAACAATCAATCCCTAATTTTTAATGTAATAAATGAATTTTGATATTTAAGTATTTTTTAAAAGGCTTTTTTACTTGACCATTCTTAATCAAAAAGCCTAATAATGCTAGTATTATCAGATACCCTGTAGAAACCTACAGGTTTCTCTAATGTATCACAGTAAAAATAATCATTGCCTTCTTTCCAATCTGTATTCTCTGCAGCATGTGTCAATGGCCCTTCTTCCACAGAATCAGAAGCGGCTAATAAAGAAACTGTGCCAACCACAAGCACTTCAGCAGCAGAACCAAGTTCTGATGGAGGAACTGCAGAGACACCTCTTCCTGCAGCATCTCCTGTAACTACTCCACCCATATGCAGACAAGTTCAGCCAGGAACTCCCATTTCACAGCCCCATCATACAGTTAGCCAAGGTCCTCTTCCACCTGGGCAAGTGTTCAATGTTGTTAACTTCTGCATTACAAGTAGTTTTGTAGCTTAGCAGCTTTTCCTCTGAAAGGCAGCACTTTTTTGCATCTCTTTAATGCCTGAAATAATCCAAAATATGATTTGTATGCTCTGAAATATAATTCTGCCGCCTATAAACCAGTTTTTAAAGTTCTTTATGAAATCTCATATGATGACACAAATATCAAAATTCCTATAGCAACAAATGTTGAATGCAGCCCCAAAACAAGACAGCTAAGTAGGTACACTTGGTTGGCCTTCTGCAATACTAGTGGGAAAATATGGTTTATAAATAAAATGATATTGTTTCCAACATATGATTAGAAATTATTGGGAATTATGAACCAGTGTGGCTATTTTCCAAATGGTGTAGCACCACTAGACAATAATAAATTTTTGTTCTCAAGTTAATGTAATATGGTAAAGATACAATTGGCTACATCTGAATGGTCTGCTTCTTATTAGAAGGATTGTAGTACAACTAAATAGAATATATACTGTAAAAATATGAATAGAATGTAATTCATTGGAATGACAAGCAGGTTTTGCTCTGCTTTTCCCAAACTTTAAAAGTGTGATGGGAAATGGGTACTGTCAGAGCACTAGATCACAGAGATTGATTCAGATCCTAAGTGCCAAATTACCGTATTTTTCGGAGTATAAGACACACCTTTTTTTCCTCTAAAAAGAGGCTGAAAATCTGTGTGCATCTTATACACTGAATACAGCAGTTTTTGCCTCCTGAAGCCCCGCCTCTTCACCAAAATGGCCGTGCATACCCTTATGGAGGCTTTCAGAGAACTCCTGGGGACTGGGGAGGGCAGAAATGAGCAAAAAACAGGTCATTTCCTCCCCCCCCCAACCCCCAGCAGAACTCTATAAGCCTCTAGAAAGGCTATGCATGCAATTTTTTTGACAAAAAACGGGCCGTTTTGGGGAGGTTTGCAGAGTGCAAAAACTCCCCCCCCCCTTTTTCAGAAAGCTATTTACTTAAGAGTGGTTGATAAGAATTACGTTGGTCAAGTGCTGTGCCTGCAGAAACAAAGATTTAGGTGCTACAGCTATTTCTTTCTCCAGCACATGGGTAAATACACCAGGAAACATCTACCTACCTACCTACCTACTCTCTCTCTCTCTCTCTCCCTACCTACCTACTGTATTTCTCTCTCTCTCTCTTTCTATTTCTCTATCTATCCCTCTACCTACCAATCTGCCTACTCTCTCTCTCTCTCTCCCTACCTATCTACTGTATTTCTCTCTATCCCTCTACCTACCTATCTACGCTCTCTCTCCCCCTACCTACCTATTATATTTCTCTCTCTCTCTCTCCCTTTATCTACCTACCTACCTAACTACTCTCTCTCCCTACTATATTTCTCTCTCTTTATCTCCCTCTCTCTCCCTCTAATTACCTACCTACTTTTTAAAAAAATTGCCTCTTCAAAACCTAGGTGCGACTTATACTCTGAAAAATACGGTAAGATGGGTAGTTGATCCAAAATTCTTAGCCTACAATAGTTTACAGAATTACTATGCGTTTAAAATGAGAAATTCCACATTTGCCACCCTAAATATTTGAGTTAAAAAGCAGACAGTTCAAACATGACAAATATTTTTAGTCCAAGAAATTTGTGAAATTGCAAATTGTTGAAGAATTTTATTTATCAAGGATTGCACTATAGTAATAGCAAACTTACAAATGAGAAAGGAAAGTAAGCCTTTGTGCATTATCCCAGCAGTATATAGATTGTGTACGAATTAAGAGATGTCTCCTTTAAGAAACCAACTCCTGGGAATGTAGGCAGAGACTGCCTTATGGGGAATGTAGTTCCATGACATGTGATCATATCAATGTTTCTGATTGGCCACTGAAGCATTCTGCCTGCTTGCAGAGACAATAGCCGATCATTTTGAATTTTGAACCAGGGAATGTATGTGCTTCAACCTGGGAACAAAATCATCATCTTTTTACACTACGTGAGGGGAGAGATTATAGAAAGTCAGAAGAAATGTAAGTTTTGTTATTAAGAATGCCTGATAATAATAATAATAATAATAATAATAATAATAATAATTTAATTTTATATCCCGCTCTCTCTCCCCAAGGGGACTCGAGGCGGGGCACAGGCAATTAAAATACAAATAAGAGCACAACAAATACAAAATACAAACTACAAAAATTAAAAATGAATTAAACTATTCCTGCGCTAAAATCCATAAACTAAACTAAAAATTACCCCTAAAATCCCTGACCTAAAAAGAGACTACCCAAGGCCGGCCAGGCGAAAAAAGTGTGTCTTTAATTTTACGCGGAAGGAGCGGAGGTCCGTAGTTGTCCTAATATCGGGGGGAAGGTCGTTCCAGAGGGCTGGGCCCGCCACAGAGAAGGCCCTTCCCCTGGGCGTCGCCCGCTGACAAAGTCTAGTGGACGGCACCCGGAGAAGTCCCTCTCTGTGGGAGCGAATCGGCCGTGAGGATGTATGAGGCAGGATCCGATCCCGCAGGTAACTAGGTCCCGAGCCATGGAGCGCTTTGAAGATGATAATTAACACCTTGAAGCGCACCCGGAAGACGACAGGTAGCCAGTGCAGCTCGCGCAAGAGCGGTGTTACGTGGGCAAACCTAGAGGTGCCCATAATTGCTCGCGCGGCTGCGTTCTGGACCAACTGAAGCCTCCGGGTGCACCTCAAGGGGAGCCCCATGTAGAGAGAGTTGCAATAATCCAGTCGGGATGTCACGAGAGCATGAGTGACTGTGCGAAGGGCATCCCGATCCAATAGGGGGCGCAACTGGCGTGCCAGGCGAACCTGGTAAAACGCCCTCCTGGCCACGGCTGTCACATGATCTTCCATAGACAGCCGGGTATCCAGGAGGACACCCAAGTTGCGCGCCCCATCCACAGGGGCAAGATGTTCGCCCCCTATGGCCAGAGATGGAATCATCTGGTTGAATCGGGCAGCCGGAAACCACAGCCACTCGGTCTTGGTCGGGTTGAGCCTGAGTCCGTTACTTCCCATCCAGATCCGCACGGCTTCCAGGCACTGGCACATCACCGCTACGGCATCGTTGGGGTGGTCTGGGGTAGATATATACAGCTGAGTATCATCAGCGTAGAGATGATACTCTACCCCAAAACCACGGATGATCTCGCCCAGCGGCTTCATGTATGTGTTGAACAGGAGGGGCGAGAGGACCGACCCCTGAGGCACCCCACATGTGAGGGGTCTCGAGGTCGACCTCTGCCCTCCTGCCAGCACAAATTGCGATCGGCCAGAGAGGTAGGAGGAGAACCACCGTAACACGGTGCCTCCCACCCCCAACCCCCCCAGCCGATGCAATAGGATACCATGGTCGATGGTATCGAAAGCCGCCGAGAGGTCTAATAGGACCAGGATGGAGGAACAACCCCCATCTCTGGCCCTCCAGAGATCATCGACCAACGCGACCAATGCCGTCTCGGTGCTATGCCCGGGCCGAAAGCCGGACTGGCGCGGGTCTAGATAATCAACTTCCTCCAGGTGACGGGGAAACTGTTGTGCCACCACACTCTCAACAACCTTCGCCAAAAAGGGAAGGTTGGAGACTGGACGGTAGTTGTTTAAAAGAGCTGGATCCAAAGAGGGCTTCTTAAGGAGGGGCCTCACCATAGCCTCTTTTAGGGAAGCAGGCAAGGAACCCTCACTTAAGGATGCGTTGATAACCTCTTGGAGCCAGCCTCGTGTCACCTCCCAGGATGCCAGTACAAGCCAGGAGGGACACGGGTCCAATAAACATGTGGTGGCTCGCAGTCGCCCACGTAACCTGTCCATATCATCGGAAGCAACGGAGTCAAACTCCTCCCAGACAAGATCCGCCTCGCGGCATTCCACTGGACCAGCAATGGGGGCTAACTCATTCTGTATCTGAGCGGTTTTCTCCTGCAGATAAGACACAAATTCCTCTGCTCTACCCTGTAACGGGGCTTCCCGCACCCTCTGTTGAAGAAGGGAGCGGGTCACCCTAAACAGGGCGGCAGGGCGGTTATCTGCGGATGCTATGAGAGTGGCACAATGATGACGTTTGGCCACTCTCAGCGCCACAATGTAAGTCCGTAAATGGGCTCTTACCTGTGTCCGGTCAGATTCAGAGCGGGAAGCCCTCCATCTTCTCTCTAGGCATCTCTTGTGGCGTTTCATCACCCTTAGCTCCTCGGTAAACCAAGGAGCCAGGGTGGCTCGGCGCCACAAGAGAGGCCGCAAGGGCGCGACCCGATCCAAGGCTCCCGCGGTCGCAATATTCCATGCGGCCACGAGGTCCTCCATCGGGGCGCGGGTCAGGGGTACAGGAAGTGGCCCAAGCGCCGCCTGGAACCCATCTGGGTCCATCAGGCGCCTGGGGCGGAACCAGATTGGTGACTCGGGTTCCGCCTCCCCGCGGAGGGGAGCAGCGGTCAGAAAATCGAGCTGGAGAAGTGAGTGATCTGACCATGACAAGGGCGTGATGACTATATCCCCTGTACCCAGATCACTTACCCATTGGCCAGAGACAAAGATGAGATCCGGTGTGTGTCCACCCTCGTGGGTGGGGCCTTGAATTACTTGGGTCAGGTCCATGGCCGTCATGGAAGCCATGAACTCCCGAGCTGCCTCGGATGATACGCCAACCGTTGGCAAATTGAAGTCCCCCATGACTAAAAGTCTGGGGGTCTCAATTGCCACCGTAGCGATCACCTCTAGGAGCTCGGGCAGGGCTGCTGCTGCATAGCGAGGAGCCAGGTATACAACCAGCAAGCCCAACTGCCTCCCTAGGCCCCACTTCACGCAGAGGGACTCACAACCGGTGGTCTGTGGCACAATGGTTTCTCTCGGCTCAAGACTTTCTTTTACAATGACCGCTACCTCACCGCCCCTACCCAGGGCCCGGGGCTGATGAAAAGCGCGGTAACCTGGTGGGCAGATTTCAACGAGGGGAAGTCCTCCCTCGTGGCCCAACCAGGTCTCCGCAATCCCAACCAGGTCCGGCCCCCCCTCTGACACAAGGTCATTAATGAGGGGGGCTTTGTTGACAACGGACCTGGCGTTGCAAAACATCAGCCGTAGGCCCTGGCTCTGTACTCCCTGACCACCTAGCCTGCGGGGGTTGTGGCACTTGACCGTTTGAAGCCAACGGCTACGAGCCTCCAACCGGGAGGATGGGACTTGTCTCCCCTCGGACCTGCCTCTCCCCACGACCCTATGGATCGGTCGGCCCTCCATCGGAACGACTCGCGTTTCCCCCCTCCTGTCGGATCCTTCCGCCTCCCTCCGCTGCCTGCTAATCCGGCCCTTACTTTCACTAATACCCCCTGTCTCTGCTTGTCTAAACCCACCCCCCTCCCTGGTACCCCCTAAAAGAACCAATAATTTAGATACTAAAAAACCCCTGAGGCCGCGCTTCGCCCATCTCTCCGGATTAATGAATCCCTCCTCAAGATGGGCCCTCGATAGAGCAGAGGGCCAAGCCTGTGAGAGCTCAATAAACTTGATCTGAATGAGATTCCTAAGTGTGGAGTTAACTGCTTGTCCCGAGCAAGCCTACAGCGCTCAAGGCAGAACACTATGCTTTGTATAATGTCTAAATATGATGAAAATGCACTTATTATATATTGCAATTGTAGAGGGCTTAAGAAGCCACTTTCAAATAAGCAACAAGATGAAGGTATTTGAATAAAGTCACACGTTATTGTTTTTTTTCCAGGTGGGAACAAAGAATTGATCAGCATGGCCGAGTGTATTATGTAGATCATGTAGAAAAAAGAACAACGTGGGATAGACCAGAGCCTCTTCCTCCAGGGTGAGCAATTCTCAACATAATAATAATAATAATAAATTTTATTTGTATACCGCTTCCTCTCCCCAAAGGGACTCGGAGCGGTGCACAAGGAATAAAAAACCAATATAAAATACATAGAAAGATAAATAGTTAAAATACGAATTAAACAATTGTCCCTGCGCTAAAATCCCCCAAAATTAAATTACACTAAAAACACCTAAAACCCTATCGAAAGACAGAAGACTAACCTAGGCCGGCCAAGCAGAAAATTTTTCAATTTTTGACGGAAGGGGTTGTTCTAATTTCAACATATTAACTCATGGATTGTTTTTTGCTAGGTTGTTATTGCTTTGGAAGTCATAAGTTTTATTGCTTTTGAATGTTGTTGTTGTTGTAGTTCTAGAAATTTTGGACATTCCCAAGCAGTTGTAAAAGAACCTGTAGGTACAAATTCAGCATTGTTAGGTTTGCTGTACTGCCCCTATCTTTTTTTCTGGTTCAATTGACAAGAAAGCAATCAAATCCCATTTTTCATATACTAATATATTTATTAAAATATATATGATACACTTGAATAATGTAAAAGGAAAAGCTTTATTTTTGCTATTACAGGCAAAGTAGACACGAATAAATAAAGTGTAGTCACTTTAATCAAAATGCTGGAATTGAGAAATAGAATGGCATAGGGATAGAATTAAACTACTTTTCCTCACTGTTTCAGTAAAATTGAGGAAATATTTTGTTTGACCCATTTTATTTGTGTATAGATTTATATCCTGGCTTTCATTCAAGACCTCCAAGTGGCAAACATAAGGCTCCCTATTTGTGTGTGTGTGCTTTGTATTGCATGTGTTCTCCGTTTTCTTTCTTTTATTTGATTGCTATGTTCTTTGTGCTGTGCTGCTTTCATTTAAATATATCACCCTTGTTCTTTAGTTGGGAGCGCCGAGTAGACAACATGGGACGGATTTATTACGTTGACCATTTCACCAGAACAACCACTTGGCAACGACCAACTCTGGAATCTGTCCGTAATTATGAGCAATGGCAACTTCAGCGTAGCCAGCTTCAAGGAGCTATGCAGCAATTTAACCAGAGGTTCATATACGGGGTGAGAACTTACTGAAGAATGGGTTGCAAATCAAATCTAACAGATACATTAGCACAACACCATCTAATTAAAATTAAGACTTGAGAGAACTCTGTATTAATTATTAATTAATTTCTATTGAGAATCCATTAAGCTTCCAAAAACAAAGCAGTACAATAAAATTTAAATGTGATTTGCTTGCTATAGATAGAAATTATTGTTTTTACTTCTTTTACAGTTTTTGGAAAATTACTTCTTCTTACAATAATACTTTAAATAATTCTTTACTTCAGAGTAGTATAGTTTATATATTTCAGACTGTTTTATGCCTTCCTTGGAACAATACAAGTAACATTGAGCCCAATATAGAGATTATAATCATAATTTATTCAAGAAAGAGATTCACATTGGCAATATTTCATTAGATTTGCAGGATTTCACTTGAACTCAGTCTTATTTGTAAAATACCCCTTAAGTCTTGAAAGAGAAACCTTGTTTTAAAATAATACACGTGTAGCACAGATTGTAGATCACCACTAGGACAGTTTAATTAGTGGTTATTAAGATGTGTCTTCTTGTGATTGTAGAATCAAGATTTCACACAGAATAAAGAATTTGATCCTCTTGGTCCCTTGCCACATGGATGGGGTAAGATATTTTTTAAGTTCTAGTTATAGTGTAACTTATTTGGAATTTATTCTTACTCATTTCATTTAGTAATCACTAGGATATTTTTTTTCTTATCTGACATTCAAAATCCCATGAGGTGCTTATCTGACATTCATGATCCCATGAGAAGCTTACATGAGGTGGCAATGATGCATAAGCCATATAATTTTTCTCCCAATTATGGAGTTAATGCATAATGTCAATTTATTTTTACTATTTTACATGCAGAACTGCATAATTGTTCAAAATCTGGAATCAGGATTTGACCTTTGTTTCTTAAGGGATAAACAGTGAGCAGGATGTATCCTGCTGAAGGGGCATTAGTCAAAATAAGTGAGGCCTATTTTTTTTTCTGAGAGTAGATTTACTCTGTTGTTCTTGCACTGGCACCTTGTAAAGAGGAATTAAGCTTCTAGATCAATTTAAATATTTCATCTACATAACTATTACAAAAGACCATATTTCCAGGTAAATTGTTTAAGATTAAAACCAACACAAAGTGATTTCAAAGCTGCCAAAATGTAGTTGGATGGTGTCAAAATAAATGCTTTCTCAATGATAATTTCCATACTTGCAATTCCTTACATCCTCTGAAAGGTTCCATTTGAGCAAGTTCATCTGTTCATCTCCTATTCACATCCTAAGCTTTGCCTTAGAGGCCTTTAACACTGGTTCTGAGGGAAGGGGCAAATTGTAGTAGTGCATAGTAACAATAGCAATAAGACTTAAATAAGTTGGGTGAGATATTTTCCGTGAACAAATTTGCTCACATAAATATTACTTAAATATGTCTTATATCAAAATTAACAACAAATTACTGTATTTTCCCTCAGAAAAAAGAACAGACAGCAATGGCAGAGTATATTTTGTCAATCATAATACTCGCATCACACAGTGGGAAGATCCCAGGAGTCAAGGGTAAGATTCCAGCATTGTTCAACAATATTCCAAAGGGTATGCTTTTTTTCCTTACAAGCAGTGAAAGTAACATTGAGTACTAAAAGATCTGTAATTCATAAAGGTATGGAGAATCTTCTAACTTCGATGGTTTCTTGCTAAAATAAGTAGTGTAGTAATAACTCAAAAATGCACATGCACATTGAGTAGAGCTTGATGATATCTCATTTGTCTCTTTGGATCCTCAGTGGAAATCTGACTAAGTTTAAATATCAACATTTGATTAAGATGCAGTATAATTACATGTGACATACAGAATACTTGCAACATCAGTGTTTGAAATATGAGCTCAAAGAATGGTGATAATTTCTCCTGTCCATTTTGTTGAATATTTAAATGATAAAAATGAAAAGCAACATGAAAGTTAAGGTATAACAAGTGTCTACTACCTTATAAAATATTCAGATGTCATGGCATATTTTGAGTTTAAAAGACCTTTGCACGAAAGAACAGAATGGCAAAGACATACCAGCTGTAACGAAAACAGTGTTATTTGCTCTCTTTGATAATGTAGTAGATAAAGAAACATTGACCTCTGATCACTGAGCAGGAATAACAGCATTTTTAATATTCTCTTACTAAATGTCTCTGCTTTTTTCCCCTTCTAATGACACAATCCCTTTGAGTACCAGGTAAATGGTAGTGGACAATTAAAGTTCTGCTCAAATAACTGCTAGCTTGGATTTAAGATGCAGATATGATTTGCATAGTCTTATCAGTTTTGTAACATGCAGTTCATATCTTTTGTATCTGTTTTTATAGTCAATTAAATGAAAAACCTTTACCAGAGGGCTGGGAAATGAGATTCACTGTGGATGGAATTCCATATTTTGTGGATCACAACAGAAGAACAACAACATATATCGATCCTCGTACTGGAAAATCTGCTTTGTATGTTTTTTTCCTCCTAAAATATCAATAGTGTTTAGATAGTCTGGAAAAAGGGGCAGGGTTAACACAATAGTGGTTGGGTCTCTTTCATATTAACTAAATTGCATTGCTAGTTTCTGATCAAATATTATTTGATAAGACTGATTAATATACCAGTCTGGAGTTTTGAACTTTTTCTCTTCTATGTACCCTTTATTCTAAAGGCAGGTCAAGTTTATTTCTGCTTCCGGGCAGTTTCTAAAACAAAACAAGATAATGCTTAAAGGCAATTATTTTTCAGTGTTTTAATGTGAACACTATTTAATGTAATGTAAATGCTACACTGCTAAATGCATTTAAAACTGAAAGTGGTGTGACACTGAACATTAGAGATATTGGCAAATAGATTTTTCCTGTCCTTTCACTTTCTTATTTGGAATTGTCCTCCTTGCTTTCATTAAAATTAGAATGAAAAGAAGACTTCCAATTTATCTTTCTTTATATCACCTTCTTTCCCTCCATTTTTTCCAATCTTTCCATTTAATTTGCACTAGCTGGGTTGTATGTTAGGAATGAGAGAAAAGGAATGGATGAAGTAGACCAGGGTTTCTCAATCTTGGCAACTTGTAGATGTGTGGGCTTCAACTCCCAAAATTCTGAGTGATGAAATCATATACTGAAATAGACTATCCTTCTCTTTGGGTTCTGATGCCAGGATGAAAGTCCATCTTTTTTGGGATAAACTGCAATTCCCAAAGATCATCAGCAGGTTTTTTTAAGGTACTATCAGGGAGGAAATCAGATGCCCCTTGACTTCTTTTACAGTTGGGGCAGTGCATGCACGCACACACACACACACGTCACTCCAAGGTGGACTAAAAAAAATCCTTCTAATTCTAAAAAGAAAGTTTATATTTAACACAAGATAGGAAATTGCTGTTTTATGTAATTTTTTATAGAGAAATACTTTATTGTGAGGAGGGATTTTATTTTATTTTGTTTATTATTTATCAAACAATCAATCAAGTTTATTTGGTGCCCATCTTGCAGTTCAGACTACTCTGAGCTGCTTACATTCAGATAAAACAAACATTCAAATATTATAAATATAAAAAAGGATTAAAATTACAAAAAATAAAACAAGCTAAAAACAAGGGTTTAAGAGGCAGAGATGAGGTGCCTTCTCTGTTTGTGTACCACCTACCTCTAGCCAGCTTCTCTTTCAGGACATCGTGTCTGAAAGAGGTTTTCAGGTTTTTTCTGAAGTCTAAAAGAGGAACAGCAGATCTTGCCTCCTGAGGCAAGATGTTCCAAATGACAGGAGCCATTGAAGAAAAGGCTCTTCTGGATCCCACCAAACCAAATTTTTTTGCCTGCTGTGATCTGCAGCGGGCCCTTTCTGCCAGCACCAATGGGCTGGGCCAATTGCATTGCCATGCATTCTGATAGTATATTTTTCTGTTCAATTTTATTCAGTTATTTAGGCAAAATCCTTATCTGAATGTACATTTGTGCTTAATCAGTGTCACCTTGCTTTTGCTTCCAGAGACAACGGACCTCAAATAGCCTATGTTCGTGATTTCAAAGCAAAAGTCCAATATTTCCGATTTTGGTGTCAGGTAAGAGATACTTCCCTTTAGAAATGTAATCATGAAGCTCTTGCTATCATCTGCAAAACATTTAACCTTGCCTGAAATCATGCAATTTGTTATGCCATATTGTGATTTGTGTAGGTTAGCATTGGCATTATTGTTGTTTATAAGACATGGTTTATTAGCATTGCTTTCAATTCAGTCATTATGGCTTATTTGAAAATCATGATTAATCAAATCAGAGCTTATAATTGCCTCTGTGTGTTTAGAGTAAGTAATATTTATATAATGCCTTCTGATATTATACATCAGCTCCTGCAACTAGGTTTTTAGTCCTGGATTTTCTGAGCCTGATGTGTATTAAAACAGCCCCAGAAATGTAAGGGTTGAAGAGGAAAAAAACCCATTGGGTTTCTCTCACTCTGCAGCAGTTTTTCTTTTTTTTAAATGGTCTTGTTCTGAAACAAACTATTCCTTCCTGCCCAATGGTGGGTTCCTAACTGGTTTATTACCAGTTCACTGAGATGGCATATTGCTATGTTGCTATGAAGAGGCATCCATAATTTGGGTTCAAATTTGAAGTACTCACAGTGCTAAATATTACTGAATTTATGAATATTGTAAACAATATGATTAATATATTTAAATGTTAAAACATGTTAATGGGGAAATTACAGAATTGGCATGTCACCTTTTTCCAAAAGATTGCACAGTAATACTTTGTATTCAGATCACTTCACCATGAAGAAAGCAATGTTTCTTTATAATGAGTTGACTGTTTGTCCTTTTATGGATTTGCCTTGTTGGAGGGTAACTCCTATGTGTGAAGATACTCTTCTGTGACTCTGTGGACCAACTTGTCACATCTTTCCTTGCATGTATGAATTATAATTTTGTTTACAATTAAGATTTTATTGATTACCAACTTTTTAAATTTTAATATAATATATCAGACATTGCCAGTATCTGTATTTTATTAGATAAACTAAATGAGCATAAAATAAATAAAAGAAGATTTCTTATTTTGTAACTAGCTGTACATGGCCACGCATTGCTGTGGCCCAGTCTGGTTAAATGGCCAACCAATCTGTGTAGATCTACACCTGCACACACAAACACGTACACACAACCACCATATAACCCCCAACCTACCTACCTACCTACTGTATTTCTTCCTCTCTCCCTCTACCTACCTACCTACCTACCTACCTACCTACCTACCTACCTACCTATCTACTGTATTCCCCCCCCCCCTCTATCCCTCTACCTATCTACCTACATGCAGCGTCTTGGAACAAAAAATGGGCCACATTGGAGTGTGCCACCCTTCATGCCTAGTTTTGCGCCTAGTAGGCCTCCATGCAGCCTCCTGGGACCAAAAATGGGCCACATGGGAGTGTGCCACCCCCTGTGCCTTGTTTTGGGCCTAGTAGGCCTCCATGCAGCCCTCTGGGACCAAAAATGGGCCACATGGGAGTGTGCCACCCTTTGCATCTTGTTTTGGGCCTAGTAGGCCTCCATGCAGCCTCCTGGGACCAAAAATGGGCCACCTGGGAGTGTGCCACCCCCGCACCTTGTTTTGGGCCTAGTAGGCAGCCTCCTGGAACCAAAAATGGGCCACCTAGGAGTGTGCCATGTGTGAGGGAACGTTGGAGGCTTATTCGGTTGCTGAGGAAATGACCGTTGGAAATGTGACGTTGAAAGCACGGGGGAGGGGCATGTGCATGACGCAGTATAAGAAGCAGCCAGGTGGGAGGAGCTTAAGGGAGGTGAAAATCTCAGAAGTGCGTACCTTTTACATTTGTGCTGCTTGCACATGGCACAGGTGTGCCAGCCACACAAACTGTACGTATGATTGCTTCGGAAGTTCTTGGGATTATTTTTTGAAAATTTGGTGCCGATCGGTGCAGTACTTTGTGAGATTAGCGGCTTTGCACAAACTATTTTAAATTTTTATTTATATAGATAAGAAAATTGCTGGGTATGAACATAAAGTGCCTCCTATTCTGGATAAGTAATTAATTTGTTCACAGTTTCTCTTGAGAGTGTTTGAGAGAGTGAGTTCCTGCTGAGAGTGCAATAAGTTTGCAATTATAATTATCTAATATGTTTGTTTTTCAAATATGTTTCTTACATTTCAGCAACTCTCTATGCCCCAGCATATAAAAATAACAGTGAGCCGGAAAACACTGTTTGAAGATTCATTTCAGCAGGTAAATGAGCAGAAATCTTTGAAACTAAAGTAATATATTTTTTCTAAAATTATTTGATCAGCATTTTTTCCTAATTTCAAATTGGGTTTACATGTGCTTTAGTCTAAATAGCTATGTGAATAACTATTACTATTCTAAGTAACATTTGATTATTATTTTTTCCTGTGAAGATAATGAGCCTCAGTGCCGTGGACCTACGAAGACGCTTGTGGGTCATTTTTCCAGGAGAAGAAGGCTTAGATTATGGAGGTGTTGCACGGTAGGCATGACTTAATTCATAAAACCCATAAAACTGTAAAATTTTGCTTAAGAAATTGAGGTTTTACTTTTTTTCATTATTACCCCATTATGTTAAAAGGCGTTTTAAATGCCCTCTGTAAATTATATACCGCGAGGTTTAAATTTAGTTATATTTTCTATAAACTCACTAAAAACAAAGATCTAGAATTACGGTAACTAAATCCTGTGCTAAAATATGATGATCTTTGGATCCAATTCAGTATTTGATTTTTTAGAAATCTGAGAACAGTTGGAATTGTTGCTAATTTAAGAAGCTACTATCATGCAGAAATTTATTTCAGTGCAGTATTAATCCATAGTTCTAGGTGTACAGCACATTCAAGCATCCTTGCCTATTCTTCAGAACATAAAATATTTCTTGTAAAGCCAAATACATAAGCATAGCGGCTATCTGTATGAATATTGGAACTAAATACCTTGAAAAATCAACATCAGGAATGTGATTTTGTAAAATAAAATATGTTTAGATATTATACAACAATTTGGATATCATTAATTTTTCTCAGTACTCCTAAGCAGTGCAGTGCTCAATAGAAATACATGAAGATTTCAAGAGTAGTGATTGAAATAGTGATGAAAATAAAACTTTGTGTTGTCATAGAAATAAATATAATAAAAAGAATTTGTCAAGCACAAAAGACCTAGACCACATGTGAAGTTCCAATTAAATGTATTTATTATTACTCATGCCTATGTACAGGAATCTATTCAACTAACAGTACTAGGCATTGAATAAGGCATTCAAGAGGGGTTAGATTTAGTCCGTTTGTGACTACATAGAAACCAGGCTAATTCCTCTTTTGACTCCTCTCCTAGATTCTGCCATTCTTTCTCTTACAAATTTCACCCAAAAGCTGAACATTGTAAATTACTTGTTATTGATGCCTGAATTGGGGGTAGACATCACTGAATAACTCTAAAGTTTCTTTGTTATGAACTTGTGCTGTTGTCTAGCAGATGTGAGATTTGTTGAAACTCATAGCATAGATGCAAAAACAAAGGCATATTCAAGCTTGTTAGTGTTTTTAGGTATTAACACCAAAGAAATGTATACACAACTGTCTAAATTTTATGTTTGTTGTGTGTGTGCATGTGGTTTTTTTTTTGTGGTGTTGACTGTGAGTTCTTTATGTGGTTTCAGGGAATGGTTCTTTCTATTGTCGCATGAAGTGCTGAATCCAATGTATTGCCTGTTTGAATATGCAGGGAAGGATAACTACTGCCTACAGATAAACCCAGCTTCTTACATCAATCCAGATCATCTGAAATACTTCCGCTTTATTGGTAGATTTATTGCTATGGTGAGTTCAGTGCATGGAATAATACTCATAAAACATTTAAGATATTACATAAACCACATAGCAAAGCTGAAAATGGTTAATGCTAAAAGACGAGAATCCTTGTCCATTTTCTTACTTTTAAAATAGGAAACAAATCTTATGTTATTATTATTATGTAAATATGTAATTGTATACAGGAAAACCATATTGGTATCCTTGACAGCAGTGATCTTACTTGTGTTCCATCCAGTGTTTTATATTTGAATGCTCAATATATTTAAAGGCCTTCCAAGCTTTTAATTTTGCTATTCCTCTTAATACCTGGTAAGAAGAAAAACATTGCTTTGATTAAAAAAAATATCTATCATATATTTTGGATAACAGTGCTATTAGAATAATTCTTTTTTTCTGAATTTACTCTGAAATGTCCTTAAAAAACTTGAAATTATTATAGGCTGCCATATGCTTTGTTAAAATAGATTTTTTGTTGGGTCTACATGAAATTGAGAGGTTTTTTTGAGTACTTTAAACATATCTAAATTATATTGACTTGCATGTTCTAATAACTGACACAAGTTAAATTATTCAGCATTACTCACGGGGTTAGACAACCACAGGCTGATTATAGAACAGATCACAAATTACCTATGTACAAGTTCCAAATCAAGTTACAGCAGAAGAACAAAGTCAACCAGTTTTCACAATATGACCTTGTGCTTTTAGCTTTCATTTTCAACGAAAACATCGAATGTCTTGGACATCTTTAAAATCATTGATTGGAAAACAGAGGAATTATTCGACGAGATAGTTGTTAAGGTGAACATGAAAAAAATTGCCAACGAGGGAAGAAAAAACAAGAGAAAGAAAATTGAGACTATAATTGTAGCATATATTCCATTGTGAGGATTCCTTTCATTAATTTTTTTTTCAAAGTGATAAGAGTAGCATAAGCTTCAAATCAGATATGCAAAGTGCAACTAATGTAAGATAAGTAATACGTTCTATCCTTTTCAGGCATTGTTCCATGGAAAATTTATAGACACAGGTTTCTCTCTACCTTTCTACAAACGTATCCTTAACAAACCAGTTGGATTGAAAGACTTGGAATCTGTAGATCCTGAGTTCTATAATTCCCTCATCTGGGTTAAGTGAGTTTCTTATTACCACTTTTTGAATATTAACTTTATACAAATAAATGTTTACATATTTGACCAAATTAGTAAATATTTAATGAAAACTTGCTCTGCTATTCACATTTAAGTGTGTGTGTGTGTGTGTGTGTGTGTGAGGTTTTTGAGCTGATCAATAAATAAATCAGGGAGACTAGGATAGATCTATTTCGAGCTTTTTAGCTCTCATCAGCTAGTCATATCCTTACTGGGATTTGAACTGGGTCTGTATTACATGTTAGGCAAAGCCTTAGCCACTTAAGCCACCAGGTTCTCTTCCTGATCAGCTGAGACAGGAAGATAAGTATATGGTTGTGTCACAACACCCTGTTATTTATATACATATAAAAAAAGTACACAACAGAACTCATAGCTTTCTGTCTAGATGGTCTCTGGTAATGAGCCGAAAGGCAGAAAAGGAAAGCAGTATGCTTCCTCCCTTAATTGGGGCTTAACAGGGTGTTGTGACACAACTATATATATATATATCTATAGAAATAAAAATGTAACAAGAGTTTGTTCAAAACCGCTAATCTCCGAAAGTACTGCCCTGATCGCTTCCAAATTTTCACACAACGTTCCTTTCAAGCACGGCACCAATGATATATATAGATTGTGTAGATGTCACACCTGTGCCAGGTACACGCAATGGAAATGTAGATGGATACAGAGAGCAGTGGGCCACAGGTATTATGTCATCCTTTATGACATAAAATACTCTGTCCATAAAATTCAAGGAGAAATATAGTAGGTAGGTAGGTAGAGGGATAGGGAGAAATACAGTAGATAGGTAGGTAGAGGGATAGAGAGAGAGAGGGAGAAATACAGTAGGTAGATAGGTTGGGGGTTATACGGTGGTTGTGTGTACATGTTTGTGTGTGTAGGTGTAGATCTACACACAGATTGGTTGGCCATTTAACCAGACTGGGCCACAGCAATGCATGGCCGGGAATAGCTAGTGTGTGTGTGTGTGTGTGTGTGTGTGTGTGTGTGTGTGTGTTACATTTTTGAGCTGATCAATAAATAACTCAGGGAGACTAGGATAGATCCTAGGATATATATATTTGTTTATTTATTTATTCAACCCATTCACCCATCCCATGTGTGACTCTGGGTGACTCACTAGCTACACCTCCATAGGATTCCTGATAATAGAACCATGTCTTTGGGATCCTCCAAAAGGCCAATAATATTTCGTGAAGTTCAGATATTTAGACAGATTGATACTTCTAATTTTGATAGCCTGTAGGTTTTAAATCAGGTGATAAGTTGTGATAAAACAGGGTATGCCACTCTGCCAAATAAAGCCTCAACATTCTTTCATGGGGGTTCTATGCCAACATCAAAATGTAATAATGTATTATTGATTTTCATTGGCATGTTGTTCCATATTTTGAAAGATTTAGAGGTTAGATGCATTGACCTTCCATTGGGCTCAACACAACTAGTTTGTATTTTTTTAAAAATTAACCTCATCAAAATGCTGATTACATTAGCATAATAGCATTGTGCCACCCACTGGTAATCTTCAGAGAGTAATGTAAAAAGTAATGACTCACAGCTTCAGAGAAAGAGTGCTGATTTTAAAAGCTATGAATTATAGTCCTAAGCATGGTATTGTTTATTGTCAAAATATCCTTAGTAAAAAAATATTTTAATAATTAATCACACCACATGATATTGATTTTGTAGGGAAAACAATATTGAAGAATGTGGCCTAGAAATGTATTTCTCAGTTGATAAAGAAATTCTAGGTGAAATAAAGAGCCATGACTTGAAACCCAATGGTAGCAATGTCCTTGTTACCGAAGAAAACAAAGAAGAATATATTAAGTAAGTTCAAAATTATTTTAAAATATTTTAACCATATTTTTAACAGATTCAAGTTGCTATTCTCTGATTAGGTCTCTTTTTATTCATGCATACAACTTGGGTAGAGTAGAACTACTGCTGAAAGGGAGGGATTTCTTTTTCATCAATGGGGAACTTCTGTCTTTAAATTACAACTTCCATCAATCATTACCATTGGCTATGCTATCTGGGATTGTAGAACTATAGTTTGCAATTTCTAGAGCACCACAAGTTTCCCACTCTTGTTTCAGAGCCCTGATCAGCTAATATGTGAGAGAAATGAGCCAAGCTCCCTGCATTTTTGGATTACATTTCAGTATGTGTGAGTGTCGAAGGGCCATGTGTGTAATGCAGTTTGCCCATGTGTGCCTTAATCTTCTCCATAATCCCAAAATAAGTCCCTTGTCCAAATTGCAGTTCACTAGAACTGCATAATTGAATATAACAGACTATGTGGCCTATTTGAAGCGCACAAGGCTGGAAGTTAATCATATCCTTTTGCAATGATGGTAACACTTCAGCTACATCAGGGATGTCAAACCCAAGGCCCGGGGGCCAGATCTGACCCACAAAGTCCTTAGATCTGGCCCATGGGGCAGCCCTGGAAACAGCGAAGGACCGGTCCGCGGCCCTCCCAAATTCTATTTTCGCTGGCAAAGGGTTGCAGAAGGCCATCACAACCAAAAACAGAGCTCAGGAGCCCATTTTTGCTGGCAGAACGCTTGAGCCACCATAGGCGCCCCCTGTGATGTCAAGATGACCATGGCCATATCCCCCCCCTCCCGGTCAAACACAACCCTGATGTGGCCTTCAATGAAATTGAGTTTGACACCCCTGAGCTACAGGTTCTGCAAGATTCTATATTCCTTTGTTCTTGTATGCTAGCTTTTCAAACAGTGAATGGCTTCACATTCCCATAATTGTTCATCATTTAATTAATATTATAATTATCCAAATCAAGGTTCATTGCCTGTTGTTATATGAGTGTATATTTTCTTTTCAAGACTGGTAGCAGAATGGAGGCTTTCCCGGGGTGTGGAAGAGCAGACACAAGCTTTCTTTGAAGGATTCAATGAGATTCTATCACAGCAGTACTTACAGTACTTTGATGCCAAAGAGCTGGAGGTAAACCTTTAAACCTGCAATTTAGACAAAACTTCGGTTCACAGCGACTGATAACTTGAGGGACAGTTTATGTATTTATTAAATTTATATGCCACCCATCTCGCTATCCAACGTGATTCTGGTCAGCTACTATTGCTACTGTTAAAGGCTACTGTACTTTAATCTCTGGGCTACCAAATTTTAGCAAAAGTTTTAGTTTGCCATGTTACTATTGGAATGGGGAGAGTATAGGTCTGCTGTTGCAATGAGTTAACCTGTCAATTTTAACCAGGCAAACTGCAGATTAATTTTAGGACACTTCCACACTGCCATCCCTTTTACTCTCCCATCTGTCAAAAGCAGTATGAAGGTAATCCTTGAAAAGGACACAATGGTATCTCCCCTGTTTACCAGCTATACAGTGTAAAAAATAACCTTCAAAGTTTCTTCTGATATCTTCCTCACATCCATGGTTTTATTTTTTTGCATGTTTGCATTTTAAGTACTGTAAATAGCAAATTGCATATACCTTTAGTAGCTGAAAGTTAGAGGGAGAAGGAAAAGACCGAGTTAACCCGAGACAGGACAATGCAGAAATTGTCGTCATAGGGAAATCTACCTTGTCTCTAAGCTATCTGGAGCTTCCCTATTTTAAGTGAGGATTAATATTAAAAGTCAGTTGGAATGAACTGTATCAGAGCTGGAAATAAATTGCATGGGATTTGATCCATAAACAGCACAAAACCTTTTGTTTTGCAGTCTTTGTTAACTTGTGAGTAGAGTACTTCACCATGGCTTAAGTGATGTTTTTTCCCTTGCATTGAAAATCATGGCAAATAAATACTGTACATCAATCAAGCCTTCACTTGTGTTGTGCTTCTCCAATCTCTTCCCCCCCCCCTCTTCCCCAGGTGCTTTTATGTGGAATGCAAGAGATTGACCTGACTGATTGGCAAAGGCATACAATCTACCGGCATTATACCAGGACAAGCAAACAAATAGTGTGGTTTTGGCAGGTTTGTAATGCTTGAATCTATCTACAGTATCTATCATCTCTACTTTGCTTTAAATTTAAGATTATGTTTGTTGTCTGAACATCAGGTAATATATTTATTCAGGCAAATATTTCAATAAATTTTCCTAGGGGCTAATAATTTTTGCTGATTCATTTGCTAGTGTTCCATTACAAATAAGCTAAAATACCAAGGCGAAAATTTATTGTGTACATTTTATTTCTTTTTGAATGGGCATCAGTTGTTAATAGTTAACAGATGGATCATTTTCATCTGCACTAAAAATATAGTGTTTTCTTTTTTAAATAAAATTGGATTTTTATATATTTTTGTATCAGTCTTGATTCCTGACAATTACGTAGATAAGTCCTTGCAGTACTTTTGAGACGTGTTATACCATTGCTGCCTTCTTAACGCTAAGTGAGAATGACTGACACAAAGTCACCCAGGTGGCTTCATTCCTAGGGTAGAACTAGAACTCATGGTCTCTTAGTTTTTAGCCCCATGCCTTTAAATGCTACTCCTAATTGGGTCTCAAATTTTAGACCATAATGAAATTATAGAAATATTTAATATTTCCATGTAAACATTTCAGCTTATAAAAACCTGCAAATGTATTAAAAACAATTCTTGAATTGGCAGGAGGTATTGCAAATTGTTTTAAATGATCTATTTTATTTCAGTTTGTAAAGGAAATAGATAATGAGAAGAGAATGAGATTACTACAATTTGTTACTGGAACATGCCGATTGCCAGTGGGAGGATTTTCTGACCTCATGGGTAAGGAAAATTATGTGAGCTGGATTAGCATGGTTAGATATTGTTTGGGCAAAAGCTCAAATCATTGGGCATTCATATACGAATTTGGAAATATTAACATCTGTATATCAGCTTTTTCCTTTTCACAATAATAGCTTAATTATCTTTGACAAGATATGAGTTTCCAAATATAGCCATTTTTAAAGTAGGATCCATTGCACATAGTTAATGGATAATAGAGGTGTGAAAAAATGTTTTGCTTCAATTCAATATTGCACACTTGAAATTCTGTTTCATATTGGCCACAACAAGGACAAAATAAAATCCAGAATGATTTACCCTGGTCTGAATTAAGATAAACCAAACTCTAAAACAGTTGTGGATATTCTGACTATATGAAACAGTGGGATTCAGTCATGGAACAATCTTTGCAGCTATCCAGATGACCATTAAATTGGAGCAATAAGTTTTCTGTATTTATTCACCACTTTAGACAGTAGTTAACATGCTGTCTTGTCACTGGGAGCTCCTCTCCACAGTCATTTTGGCTTGAACTGTAGATGAGACAGGACAGCTGCCTGCCACAGCAACAATTGCTTGTATTATCAACCAGGCTATTTTTATACACAAATTTAGCACTGTTTCGGAAGAGTGTTAGATCTGTGTTGAGAAATAGCCTGGCTGATTACAAGGCTGGTGCATTTCAGTATCTTCAGTCTGTCAGTTGGGTAAATGATCAATCCCACATTAAGGAAGCCACCACACATTAATTCATGACATATGAAGTTAAGCTTCCCCACACAAATCTTTATGAAACCCCCAATCTGGCCCAGACAGAAATTGGATATTCCATTTGCAAAAAACAACCTCCAGATAAAATAGAACACAAAGTATTTTTTAATAGGTAGATAAGTCACATTCTGGATTCTGTCCAGGGCAAAACATTTAAAATGTATGTTGTTCTATGCAAGAAATGGGATTATGGAAAGAATATTGTGCACATCTTCAAAGGGTAAGTTTCACAATATTCTTGAACAATGGTGTATCTTACTTTAATGGGGAAAGTATTTTTACTTGAGCTTCTTAAGGATTCTAAGGATGGTTATTTTTATACCTTGATAATTCTGGCAGCCTAACATAGATAATTTCTGCCTTTTCCACTTCTGTTATTGCAAAAGAAAGATTGGGATTTCTCTAGAACACAATGCTGAGTATTGCAGGAGAAATAGGAATAGGGAAAAGTAGATACACTGTTTTATTCTGTATCTTTGCGTCATTTTGTTAGCCAGCCTAATGATGTACTTTTTCACCTTATGAAAAAAGAGAAAACATGAGAAAGAAACTTAGAATAAACTCACTTTGACTATGAGGGAGAGAACCTTTAAAAAGCTCATGTTCATCTGGCTGATTTCTCAAAAAAAAAAAAAACGCACTATCACAGAAAAGGCCTGCTTGGGATCCTCAATGTTTTTACTTCTTGAGGAAGCAAGACCTTGAACAGGCATTCACTTGATGGGCAAAAACATTTTGGAAAAGCAGTCCCTAAATTTGAGTTTGGAGATACACTTCAGTGGTAGGCTTGACTACCAATAGTTTGGCTGTTGCATTCTTACTAGTTACAGCTTCTGAGTCATCTTTAGATAATGTGTGTTGCAGTAGTTGAACTGCATACTGGTGGATATGGGTCACCATTGTCAAGACCCCCTGGTTTTATGGAACTGGAAATGAATTTCAGGTGCTATGCAAGTCAACAAAAATGGAAGAACTTTACATGGCATTATTTTTAATACATTGTCCCTGATGGCACTGCTACTTATCAGAAATTAATATGACTACTACTTAATAGTGACACATATACAAAAGATATTACTTCTTTACAAAATATCTGTTCCTCAGCAGCTTTGATTTTCACTGCATTTACTTAATGCAACTTAATTTCTCTCATATCTTAATATGAGTCCCTTCGGGGAGAGAGAGCGGGTTATAAATAAAATTATTATTATTATTATTATTATTATTATTTTGTTAAAAAAAATTTTTTAGGGAGTAATGGACCCCAAAAATTCTGCATTGAAAAAGTTGGTAAAGAAAACTGGTTGCCTAGAAGCCATACATGGTAAGTAACAATTAGGACTACTTTTATATTTTTTGTAAATAAATAGCTAAGATGTTTTAAATCATACAGAAAGTTGCCTGCCATTGTGGTGTTGGCCCACAGGGTAATTTTTTCCTTTAGAAATAGGGATGTAAAAGTTGTTAGATAATTACACTAAAACTGTTCCTATTTCCCTCTTGTCTAGTCAGAAGCAGATCTGTTTTACACAGCATATCATGGTATCATTCAAAGTACAAATATTCAGTAAAAGCAGCTAACTATATAATATACAGGTAGTTCATATGATACATAGTTAAGCTCAAGAAATAGACTGAAGTGGATTAATGCACAATGTAGACATCTGAAAATGCATGTTATTCTTCAGAGTGTGTTGCTGTAGCTCAACATCAAGGCAGAGAAAATAATTTGTTGAGTTGGATACTCTTGTTTTTCTTCTGCATCATCTTGTTCAAATATTCAGTGTTATTAAGCTTGCTGCTTATTTTCAGTTTCAATCGCTTGGATTTACCACCATACAAGAGTTATGAACAGCTAAAAGAAAAGTTATTGTTTGCAATTGAAGAAACAGAAGGATTTGGACAAGAGTAACTTTTTGTGGAATTTGGATCAGAAGAACATAAATTCATATAGGGTGTGAGTTCTTCACTGCCTCTGCTAGTTGCACTTCTTACTGTAAACAGGACTTGATCTTCATTTATTTAAACAAATGTTAGTATGTAAGTAAATGAATGTTGCTCTGTCATTTTATCCTTCTATTTTTAGATTTCTTCCAAATCTGTTACAGAAATCCAAAATGATAAACTATAAATGAAATCTTCCTTGACCAGAGGTTGTTATACTTCTGGAGCTATGTCTTGCATCATGTTCATTAACTGGAGTGCATTTTCTTTTCTTTTCTTTTTTCTTTTCTTTTCTTTTCTCTTTTCTTTTCCTTTTTTTTTCTTTTCCTTTCCTTCTCTTTTCTTTTCCTAAAATAACTCCTTTCTCTTCCTGTTTTAGTAGCAAAGTATTGCTGCTGAAGAACTGGGAAGTCCACTTGTAGCTGTAGCATTGCAGCAGGCTTTTTCTAACAGTACTTGCTTGCATTCAGACTCTGGGGGTGCTAAACGCATTTCCATGGCTTGCATATTGTGTTCTTTACCCACTGAGGCTTGACTGTTTCCACTCTCCCAAAACATATCCCAAAGCCATCTCTGTTCAAACAGAGTAGAGGGATATGTAGATCTTAATGCACCCATCCATAGCATGGCACTTTTATTTATTTTTACCACTATGATCGCATTCCTCAGGTTATTCCTCCATCTGAAGGTGCCTCTTCAAATTTGCAGGAATTTTAACCCATTTTCAGCTAAGTGTGTACTTAGTTTTGATGATGGTACTTTAATAGTAAATTTGAAAGATAATTCTTTCAGGTGGAAACAACTGGAAAGTACTTCCAGTCCTCTTTGTAGCTTGAGTTTAAAACTATACAAATGGCCATTAACTGTCAATTCTAGTTCTCCTCTAGATGCGGGAACATTGCTTCCTATCTCCCAATAGTGGTCTAACCATTGCAACAAAACTGCCTCATGAATATATCTGGACATGCAATCCTGTGCATCTGTATTTGTAACTAAATCTTATTGAACAGAGAGGAACTTACTTCTGAATAAACAAGCATAGAATTGTTGGTAAGAAGCTGAGGCACAAAAATTACATTCCTGCATACTTCCGAATACTGTTTTAAATAATTCATTAACTTTTTCTTAGAGGGTGGAAATTATGTGTTGTTATGATTTAGACTGTTGATCAGCTCTTATTAACAACTTAGGCAGCACTTGGTTTAAATTTCAATTATTATATTTTTATAATGTCCATTAAAGCTGACATTAGCAATTAAACTATACTCCCAGGTTTTTAACAAAAGCACTTAGTTCTGTTGCCCAGTTTTGCTACCTTGCATCTTTTCCTCCAAGTTGTTAAAATTCTGTGTTCTGCATGCTGCTCTGGAACTCAGAAGAGATGGTGACATTTTCAGAAATCAGTAATGCATGTTGATAGTTACATACTTGTATTGTCCTACTGCGTGAGAAGAGCAGAATCCTTTGAGAACTAGCTAGCATAGTCAAAGATCAAACCAATTGGCCAGTAAGACAAGCATTACATATCTACCCATCCAGATAAGAATGAATTAATACAGGGCTATTGAATGCTTATGGGCTTAACCATTTTTATAACTGACTTTTTTTAGAATTCTCCTTTGAAACAATATAAATAGCCCATTGTTCTTCCATTTTTATTTCTGAGAATTATGAAAACAATTTAATTTTCCTCCCCTTCGGTATACATTCAAAGGAATATACACAGAATTTTTTCTTACACAAGTGATCTACTTCTTGGATGGAGAAGGTCATATATTGATTCTGGAGAGAGATCTGTCTGAATATCTGAAGTATATATTAAAAGTCTAGATTTTGGAGGAGAAAAAGCCTTAGAATTCTTTGCTTATTTGTTTTAATAACATTTAATTACTGAACATTTACAATTCAGAAATAAAATTGAGGTAACAAGTATGGAATATAGTTGATGCTCTACACAATGTTACATTATTCATCTAGTGACCTAGAAATATTGTTAATGTATAAATATACAAAAGGCTTTCTGCCCTATATTTTTAAAATAAAGGATAGCTCTAATTAAAACAGCTGAGGCCCTAGTTCTATAGGGCATGGCTGTTTAATATTTTTATGGCTCAGATGATTAGTTCAGGAAAAAACAAATGCTTGTATATATTTTTGCAGTCTGGAAAAGTGTAGCTTATTCAAACTTTTAATTTAAATAGCTTTTGTTTGTCTTTACTGCTGCATTACAGGGGAAGTGGGGCTGGATATCCCAAACACAAAAAAGTATTTTAAACATTCAAACTGGGAATATTTAACAAACGGAGTCTTGACCATGAAGTATTTGTTAAAACATTTATTGTAAGCATTATGCTATCAATATTTCTAAAATCAGAATGAAAAATCACTTTTAAGGTCCCTTTGCATTGTAATTTCTAAATTTTGTTCTTATGCCTTGTTATGTTGCAATAATAAAAGTCATTTGAGCAGTTTGTATCTCTTTTCATTGTGGGAACCTGAAGGCTTATGGAAGTCTGGTACCGTTGTTGGGTGGAATGGCTTGAAGGGTGGAGTGGCAAGATTTTTTTCTGCAAAGAGTAGGATTTGTTCATCATAAACTAATTCAAAAGTATACATGGACAGCAGTAAACAGTTCTTCTACATGAATAACACACATACTGTAGTAACATCTCCAGAAACATTAGTTGTAAAAATTAATTTCTATTATATTTCTCATATATATTTCAGTCTGAATATTCTTTAGGCCTTAGGAAAGGTCATGACAGGATACATGAAGTGTATATTTCCAATTTTTACTTGGTGAAATTTCATATATTATGTTCATTGTGATGTTCACCAGATCACATTAACAATTCTTCAACAGAATTCAAACTGAAGTTGAAGATTAAATTGAATCCATTTAGTATCTTCAGCTCTTATTGTGAGAAGAAACTGTTGTACATTTCTTTCCCAGAATCAGAAGAGAGATTAAAAGCACTGGATTTTAAAAAGCTCATTATTAAATTGTCAAAGTATACATTCAGATACTCAGGTAATTGTAACAATAAAAATTGCTCAAGAAGTCATACTTCTTTTTTTTTTTTTAGAAAAAAAGTTTTATTGAGTTTTACAAATTTTTATACAAATAGGAAATGGGTAATAAGGTTTACAAAGACATATTGAGAACCTCTATGTCGGAGACGTTGGCACCCTCCAAAACTTCATTAAAAAAAATAGAAAATACAATAAATTTTTCATTTTTCTACAAAGTGGAAAGAGATACAAATATTTCAATTTTAAAATCTATGCCATCAACCATTTATAAACATCCAAATAAAATTTATACTATTACAGAAAAAAGTCACTTTTGAAATCTAAGTCTTATGGCAATTGTATCATCCTCTCCCTGGCCTCCAGTGGGCGGAGCCATGGCCCCCTCCGTTCCCCCATTTTCATCCTCCAGGGTAGGGGAGTGTTTTTCCTTAAAAGAGGTATCCGCCTCTGCAATTGTTTTAATTTTTACTCTTCCCCCCTCCCATAACGCCAACATTCCCTCGAACATCACCCACCAGAAACAGACCCCCTTTTTAAATAATCTTTTAAATAAGAAGGAATAATTCCCCCCTGTCTTTATAATCTTTTTCGGGATCTGTTTCACGGTGGTAACTACATTCTGTTGATAAATTAAGGGACCGTCTCTCTGAGCTCTCAGGGTCCCTTCCCCCGTTGGCCCTCTCACAAATTTAATACGTATCTCTCTGGGTACTTCATTTATCCTGGCGTATACTGAGTTGTTTCTAGAAATTTTTTTCTCTTCCCTTGTTGCAGGCAACCCCCCCTCCAAACCATCAAATCTTTGTTTATTTTCCATTAGCACTTTCTGTGTCTCCAAAAGTTCTGATTTTGAGCTGACATAATCTTTCCGGATTTCTTTAAGTTCTTTCAAAATGTTTTGAAGAGTTTCTTCTATTGATGATAACCGTGTAGCTTCCATCTCCGTTTCTTTAGGTAACATTAAAGTAATATCAAACTGATGTGGCTGTATTTTCAAAGCACTAATGAAAGTTTTAAGTCTTTGTCGCTAATATGGCGTCTGTTGGAGAGGCAGTCCGCGAAGCAAGGAGAGAACAAAGGCCAGTGTCCAGACTCATAAATCCATTTAATTATAGTCCAGAGAGAAAACAAATTCTTAAAAGCAGTAAATAAAAAAAAAACAAAGAAGGCACAGCAGGGAAAGGTCCAATTAGTCAATTACATCCTTCCGTTAACAAAGAGAGAAGAACAGTCCCAAGCGTAAGGGAGTGCCAGCAATTTTCCATGAAAATATATCTCCTGGGAACAAAGGAACGCCATCTTCCCCCGCTCCCCTGCAAGCCGCCGAGAGTCAGTAAAAAAAGTTCAATTGTAGCCAGACTTTGATACAGAGTATCCTAAGATCGCGCAGGAGAGACTTTCACTTATGGTTTTTTTTAAAAATCGGATGTTGATTTCTCCACTTCCCCAAGCCTGGGGAGCATTTCTAAATGCCGCTTTTGTTTCCATTCCGAGGGGGAGTTTTACAAACTCCCCCTCCTTCTTCTTTCAAGCTTAAAGTTGAGAGCAATAAAATAGAGTCACTCACGATCCACTTTGCAGCCAGGAGCTTCGGTGTTGCCTTCAGCCCCGGCATTTCAGTCCTTCTTTAAACGCGATAGCTGTTCCGGCTCTCCATCGGCAAAGGGGACGATGCCCCCCTGCAGCCTGTTCTCCTACGCGTAGGTCGAAGCCAGGGACCACCCCCCCGACCGCCGCCGGGATGGGGGGATTCCCCGCAAGCAGCCCGTACAGCGGGAATCCTTTAGAAGAACTCCCTGCCCCTGAGGGGCCGTAGAAGCAACAAAACGGCGGACAAGTCCCAAGACTCGGACCGTCGCCTCCGGAAGACCGGAGGGAAGTCCAAGAAGTCATACCTCTATAAAGGTATTAAAAAGATTGTGGTCACATTTCTAGCATGTTGTGACTTTTTCTTCCCCAAAATTTCACAGTGCAGTGCTGATCACCGCTTCTGATCACCGCTGCCAGAAATTTGGCAGATCGAATCTCACCAGGCTCAAGGTTGGCTCAGCCTTCCATCCTTCTGAGGTTGATAAAATGACCCAGATTGTTGGGGAAAATATGCTAACTCTGTAAACCGCTTAGAGAGGGCTATAAGGCACTATGAAGTTGTATATAAGGCAGGGACCTCCAAGGTCCCTTCCAACTCTGTTATTCTATTTAATGTACATAAATCTAAGTGCTACAGTTATTGCTATCTGGCAACAATAGCACTTTGTGAGAGGGATCAAAATGTCCTTATAGTTTGCTGGAGCTATCAAAAAAGTTAATGCAGTCCTGGCTTATATCAACAGAGAGTTAGTTTCAAGATCACAGGAAATGATAGTACCATTTTTATACTGCACTGGTAAGGCCGTACTTTGAATACTGCACCAATTCTGGTCCCCATGATACAAAAAAAGATGCTGAGAGCAGAGAAGAGCAACAATGATAAGGGGCCTGGAGGCTAAACCATATGGTTTATGATAAATGAAGGACAAGAAATAATTAGTAGAAGATCCTTAAAGAGGGATCCAAACTAGAACTATAGAGAAATTTCCTGACAGATTAATCAATGGAACAAGACCCCTGGAAGTTGTAGGTATTCTATCACCAGAGAATTTCAAGAAGAGACTGGACAGCCATTTGTTGAATAGTACAGGTTCTCCTGTTTGAGCAGAGGGTTGGACTAGAAGACCTTCAAGGTCCTTTCTAACCCTATTCTATGTTCTCTGTTACAGGCTCTAGTGGATTCTGCATTGAGATAGATCCTTCTAACTATAATTCTATAGATGGGAAGTTCTGAAAAGATAAGAGAAGTACTTTATTTTGGATTTGTATACCGCCCTTTTCCCTTTTGGGACTCAGGGCGGTGAACAGGCATCAATAAAATCGACAATAAAAAACATCAAAAAATATATTAAAATACACTTAAAAGAATATTAAATGGGTGGCCTGTTCTAAAAACCAGATAAAACCCCCTGGTAAAAACGATTAAAAACTACGCCAGGCCGGCCGCATGGAATAAGTGCGTCTTCAAGGCCCGACGGAAGAGGCACAGGTCCGTGATTGTGCGTAGGTCGGTTTACAAAGTCTATAGCTGAACTAAGGAGCTATTGGATATGATGACTACTAGCCTGTACAAATTAAAATATTTTTAAACACTTAAAATATAGATTACTAGCATCTATCATTTACATATTATGTATGTTAGTTGGTAAACAAAAACAGGAAGTGTTTTTATGCAACTAAACTTTTTGCAAGTACTAGTTGATCATAGGAATAGGATACTGGATTTCACAGAACACTGGTTTTCATTCAATGAGGATTGCTCTCATCGTATGAGGATTTGAACTTGAAGCGAAGCTCATTGGGGCACTTATAATGCCTTGGTAAGGCCACACTTGGAATACTGCATTCAGTTTTGGTCATCACGATATAGAAAAGATGTGGAGACTCTAGAAAGAGTGCAGAGAAGAGCAACAAAGATGATTAGGGGACTGGAGGCTAAAACATGAACGCTTGCACAAACTGGGTATGTGTAGTTCAAAGAACAAAAGGACTAGGGGAGAATGGTAGCAGTGTTCCAATATCTCAGGGGTTGCCACAAAGAAGAGGGAGTCAAACTATTCTCCAAAGTACCTGATTGTAGAACAAAAAGCAATGGATGGAAGCTAATCAAGGAGAGAAGCAACTTAGAACTAAGGAGAAATTTCCTGACAGAACAATTAGTGGAATAGTGACAGTGGAACACCTTGCCTCCAGAATGCTCCAAGACCGGAAGTGTTTAAGATGTTGGATAACCATTTGTCTGAAGTGTAGGACTTCCTGCCTTGGCAAGAGGTTGGACTAGGTCCCTTCCAACTCTGTTATTCTATTCTATTTATAAAGCATCTGTCATGAAAACTGGAGCATTTGTCTCTGCTTGAATCCATAGAGGGCAATTTGGACACTTGCACAGAACAACCTCCAATAATGCATATCTTCTCATCCCCCCCCACCCCCACCCCCGTAGTTTTCAAATTGGCAACGTTAAGAACGTGAACTTCAATTCTGCCAGGTGTGGAATTCTGGGAGTTGAAGTCCATACATCTTAAAAATTGTCACATTCCCTTAGGATGGGCTCCAGCTCGGGTCCGAAAACTTGGAAGAACAAAAACCTCTGGTATCGGTGACCGACTCAGATTGGATCCCAGAGTATGCCTTTCCCTTGACTGACGGAGAGGCGTCCTCATTGTATTTTCTCAACGCAACCTGCCATTCTGCCCCAAAGCTATTCAGCGTCACTCCCGAGACTTTGAACCTTTAACATATTAACAGAGTTGGAAGGGACCTTCCTGGCTCTGATTTCAAAACCCCATTGACACATCTCTTTCTTCTGCATTTATGGTTTGGCTGTCTCTTCCTTTTATACCAGGCTTTGCCCTGTTTAACAACAAGCACGCCTAACTAATCTTTGCGTTGTGCGTTTCAAACGACTGTCCCTAACCCCTCCCATTGTGAACCTTCCGACACAAGGGGAGGGCTAGGAAATTATTCTTGATCCCTACCCTTCATAACCCGCCTCCCGCCTGCGACGATTGGCTGAATTAGGTCTCATTCCTAAAATAGTCTGAGAATGGCGCGCAGGCGCGTAGGCTTTCAGGGGCTGGGCTGCGGAATCAGCTGGCGAGCCTTGGCTTAAGAGAAAGCCCCCTGCGCGCTTTCTCTCCTGCAACATGGTAAGGGAGGGCGGGGGGCGGTCGCTGCATCGGTGTAGTTCGCCGCCTTTGCTTCCCCGTTTAAAATTCTGACTGGGGATGGAGTGGCAGATTGGTTGTTGTTGGTCGAGACCCGGGCGGAGGCTTTCCGGAATGCGGTGGGATGACCAAAGGAAGGCTCAGGATCCCCCACCCCAATGGGACGCAGGTGTGACCCTTTGCTTCTCGATTCCTCAGCCCAGAGTCTCGTGGGATGAGGCGAAGCGTGTCCTGTCATTGCTTTGCACCGGATACAATCGCTTTCATGTCTTCTGAAATACGCCGTTTAGCTGACCTTTTCACTTCTGCCTTGCTGGCCCAATAGGTTTAAGTTAACTATGATTTTCTCAACCCTGTTTTGCGGTTTACGTTGTAAATTGGGCACTAGGGCTGGTTTTTCACAGCACCCGAGGAAACTGGGGTGTGACTGGCTAGTAGTTCGTGATGCATTGTGTCCCGAAAAAGCCGCTATGATAGGTGTGTGTGTGTGACACAAGTGTGTGTGTGTGTGTGTGTGAGAGAGAGAGAGAGAGAGAGAGAGAGAGAGAGAGAGAGAGAGAGAGAGAGAGAGAGAGAGAGATACGTTTTTGTGCTGATAAATAAAGGGAGACTACTATAGATCTATTTCAAGCTATTTGACAATACTGTATATGTATGTATGTATGTATATATAGTATATGCTGGTCTTGTTGTATTCGGGTGTTTTCCCGAATACACCCAAATACAACAAGACCAGCATACCTATCAATAAATATATAATATATATAATTGTTTTTCACAACTTCTTGTTAGGGCCCCATTAAGGGAAGAGACATACTGTTTCCCTCTCTGCCTTTTGGCTCATCACCAGAGACCATCTAGACAGAGAACCATGAGTTACGTTGTGTAAATTTTTTTTAGATATGTGTGTTAGTTTTATTGATCAGCTCATAAAACTAACACACATGTGTGTGTGTGCGTGTGTGTGTGTGTGTTAGTTTTATGAGCTGATCAATAAATTTAAATTTGAGAGACCAAGATAGATCTATTTCGAGCTTATTAGCTCTCATCAGTTGGCCACACCCCACTGGGATTTGAACCAGGGCTGCAATGCATCCAAGGCAGAAGCCTAGCACTACAGCCTAACCGGCTCTACCCATTGCATCAGCTAAGACAGGAGTATTTAGTATAGATAATTGTTTTCACAGCTTCCTATTAGGGCCCCATTAAGGGAGGAGACATACTGTTTCCCTCTCTGCCTTTCGGCTCATCACCAGAGACCATCTAGACAGAGAACCATGAATTTACACAGCGTAATTCATGGTTCTCTGTTTAGATGGTCTCTGGTGATGAGCCGAAAGGCAGAGAGGGAAACAGTATGTCTCCTCCATTAATGGAGCCCTAACAGGAAGTTGTGAAAACAATTATCTATCTATCTATCTATCTATCTATCTATCTATCTATCTATCTATCTATCTATCTATCTATCTATCTATCTATCTATCTATCTATCTATCTATCTTTGTTCCACAACACCCTGTTGATTTATTGATCAGCTCAAAAACCTAACACACACACACACACACACATATAGCCAGCTGTCGTGTAGGAACTGGTAGCCTGTGATCAAATGCAGTGATCATCTTTACTTGACAGCTGAACCTTGTGATTGTGTCAATATAAAATGTGGTTGGGGATACTTTGTGGTTTTGAATGTTGGACAAGTCCAGCTGTTGCATTATTGTGTTGTGTGAACCTGGCCATTATACTGTGTCATAATATGGACTGTTCATTTAAAACTTACATGTGTTCTGTTAATTCAGCAACTGTAACTCGTATCACAAACTTGTGTGTCTTGCTCAACAAAGCAACCCTTTGATCAGTTTTGTGATTTTTTTAAAGCAATGTTTCCACACTATAGGCCCGTTGCTGAAAAGTAATCAGATCTATATACAGTTCTCCAAGAACGGTTGTTTTGTTGTTTTGCCTTAAAACCAGTACAATAACACTTGTTATCATATCAATATTGCTAATATTGAATTAAAAAACAAGGAACTCATTGACATGGTTGAGAATATCACCATGTTTTCAGAAGTAGCTCCTCTTCAAAGATTTCTTTCAGAGAACCAAAACTCAAAAGATTTCAGTGACAATTAATTGTGTTCAATATCTATAGAATTATGTTTCCAAGGAAACAAATCCTCACACTATGACTAATGAGAAAGTGATCATGGCACTATTCTGGCTTCCATTATTTAATCATTTATTTTTGGAAAGAAGAAAAGTTGTTCTAACAGATTCTAATGGAAAACAATATCAGCTACTGGAAGTAAAATTCCCTGAATTAGGCAGAGTAATGGCACAATTAAAAAACAGTTTCACATTCTATTTATGTAATGTCTTGATTGTCTGGTTGAAGTGAAGTATTCTTTTCAGAAGAAGGATAAGTTTCCTGTAACATTTTTCCAGATTTCAGTTGCCAATATCTACATCTACTACATCATCCACACCCACCCCTCTCTCTCTCTCTCTCTCTCTCTCTCTCTCTCTCTCTCTCTCTCTCTCTCTCTCTCTCTCTCTCTCTCTCTCTCTCTCTTTCTGTGTGTGTGTGTAATGACCTAAGCTTCCATGTGTGCAGAGTCCCAGTCTAGCAGATTTGCTTCTCTTTATCTCTCTGTCCTGCTGTGAGCTAAAGTCAGTTTTATGCTTGATTCATCACTACATCAAGTTGAAAACAGAAGCAGGAATCTTACAATGCATTTACAAGCACTGCCTTTAGCTGCATGATTTCATATTAAAAATGAGTCTATTTGAAACTATGTATTCTGCTTTTTCAAGTGCATTTATATGATATATCAGCGGGTTTGTCCTCCTTTGAACATTTCTGAAGATGTATTTTTAAAAAACTGTTCTTAACATCCATCGCAAACCTCAACTCACTCTTTTGCTTTCCAGATACTTTTTAAAATTTTGAGCTACTTTTTCCTTATGGCCTTTCTTCTTTCTTTCTACTTCCTATGTATTTCAAATCTTCTCCAAGTATTTTATAGTCACATGAGTTGCTTCTTCCTTTCTACTAGTGGGCAATCATGTTGTTATTTTTTTAAATACATTCTTGTTTGCCTTGTTTACCTCTAACCTTTTGTGGAATATTTATTATTTGCTCTGAAATCTAAATTTGCTTTCTTGAAGTTCAGCGTATGTGTTTGATTATTTTAGCTTTAATTTCTGTAAACATAAAGAATTAAAAGCATTACATTTTACTTCACCCAATGTTCTTGTTATTTCTATTTTGTCTCCAAGCTGGGTTCTTGGAGTTTGTTTTCCTATCAATGTTTCATTACCAGTCCAGCATCATCAGTGCTTGGGAACTCAGGCAATACTAATGTCACCTAGTCTCAGAGAACATCAAGAAATCCAACCATTCAACCCTAAGTTTTGTATATTTAGTCTCTACTACTGTCTCCTAAGTATCATTTCATCCGGCTAAAGGTTTTTAGATTTCATCTGTGTCAGCATGTTATTGCCACTAAAGCCATGATGCTCCAGATGCTGACCTTGCAAGTATGTGTTCAAATCAGCATTTAAAAATGTACATTACATTTTCAAAGACGAATCCTGCAAATTTTTTCTGAGATAGAAATTATCCCCATATAGAAGATTGTGTGTGAAAAGACCCTTATATTATGACAGGGAAACTGAGCAAGCACAATTTTACCACTATATATACATATACATATATATATATACATATATATATACATATATATATATACATATATATACATATATATATACATATATATACATACACACACACACACACACACACATATATATATATATACACACACATATATATATATATGTTAGATTTTTTTTTTAAGGGCTGAATAAAGAGACCAGGATGGATCCATTTCAGGCTTATTAGCCTTCTTCAGCTGGCCATACTCATGGCCAGCTGGAGTATGGCCAGCTGAAGAAGGCTAATAAGCCTGAAATGGATCCATCCTGGTCTCTTTATTTTCAGCCCTTAAAAAAATAAAAAAAAATCTAACACATATCTAAAAAATTTCAGACAGCAGCAAACTAATTGGTTCTCTGTCTGGATGATCTCTAGGTTGAGTCGAAGGGCAGAGAGGGATGACGTTATATATCCTATGTGGTGTGAAGTTTTGAGTGCAATAACAAAAAAACCTACTAGAAAATTACAGGAAACAAATGTCTGGCATCCAAGGCTTATTTCTAAATGATAGGAGGAAAATTATGGGTTTAAGAAAAGCAGGCATTGATACGGCTGTTCCCAAAATAGCTGGGCTTTTGGCTTAGTATTTAAGACTATCTCTTTGAATCCTTTATGCTCCTTCCGATTCTAGACACCTTAGCATAGAGTGTGATCCAGAAAAAAAATTGCATATTTCAAGCTGTTAATATTTTTCTCCCTCTCAGGCTGAGGTAGAGGAAACATTGAAGAGAATCCAGAGTCAAAATGGAGTCCAAGGGATCATTATTGTGAATTCAGAAGGTACTGTGACAGCTAAGTTGATGGGAATGGAATCTGCCCTTTCTTAGCACATAATAATCAGTGTTGTTTGGGATTAAGACTCAGACATGCATTATGAAACTAAGGCTGAAATTACATGGCTGTTAGGGAGGAAGTAAATCCCACTGTAAGCCTTGACAATATTGCAAAATTGTGCTAACTCTGATTATTAGTGTGCATTAATTTAGTATCTTCTTTTATAAATTGTAATAAACTTTCTGATTTAAATTTATTTTAAAATATTTATTGAAGTCTTTTGAAACAGAGCCTCCTCAGTACAGTTATAAAGTAGCATTTTGAAATCAGTGGAGTGTATAAATCCAAGGTATGAAAGTAGCACAATATAAAATAACTATCAGAAATGTAAAATAAGATAGGCTTTTGTTAATTCAAGAGCATATAAATCAAATCAATTATTTGATTAAGGTAGGCTGCCCAATAGATTTGCTTAATAAATATTTATTAAGCCAGAAATATATAGGAATCTGGAACATTCTAGTTCTTCAGGATCTTTTCAAAATAGCCAAGAAGCTATTCATGTGTATGCTCTTTGTAGAACTTTTAAGGTGGATTCTTAATTCTAGAACCCTTCCTCTAAAGACTTCTATTTTATACAATTCTACTAAGATTTTGCTGTCTTAGATTTATAGTGTGATATAATGACTGACAGCAAAGCCATAGATCCATTAAATAGCTCCCTAAATTACTGAAACTTCAATTCCAAGCAAAAAATAAATAAAAATAAAGATAAGAGTTTGGGAATTCCCCTCCAAACTCCATAATTTGAGAAAAGAGTTAAACATCTTTTCTCCCTCTGTGATAAGTCTAGATTGCAATGTATGGGTTGACTCTTGTTAGTATAAGAAGACAATTGTATTGATCCACCTTAACTAAAGAGATGGATACTGAATCTGAAATGAACGATCTACATATGTGCTTGCTATGTGTCACTTCTTTTACAACAGCAACAAGCGAAGTAGATTGGAATTTTAAACATCTTAACTTAAAACTTACTTTAGAAATCCAATGTATTACTTCTGATTTTTTTCCAAACAGAACTTGTATAACATAGCGTAACTTTGGTCTGCCTTTAAGTTTTTTAAAGGCTAGATTGAGTTGAGGCTGTTAGAGAAAATATCACCATACAAAAATTCAGTCTACATTGAGCAATGTTAGCCAATGTGTGCAAAAGGATTGTTGACTGCTAATTTTAGAACACTGTCGTATTTGTAAAACAGGCGTGTAGGTTTATCTGTTTATTTCCATTTTTATGGCTACTGATTTCAACCTGAGATTTCTGGGTGCTGAATGGAAGTTAAGAAAGCAAATTGGTAACCAAAGTAAAAGCCATCCCATTGGTTCTGTAAGAGTGATCTAAATCTTACGAACATATAAAGAGATTCTGGTTAAATAAACAGTGCTAAAAATAGTGCACTGTATCATGTCTTACATCCTTGGATGCTAAGCTGCAAACAGTCCTCTGGGAATTGGGCGGCCTGCAAATCTAATTAATAAAATTTAAAAACACATCTGGGTGGCCACCTTTGTCTCTCCTCTTCTTGACACAGGATGATTAAAATGAATCATGCATCAATTAAAAGAGATCTTTCTAAACCTCGGATAGAAAGTTGCTGTTCCTTAGGCTGGAAGAGACAATAAAACTTGCCACAGTCAGTCTGATAGTGTGGAAATGGAGGAAATGCAACACCAGTTGTTGCTTTCCACAAGAATGTTCATTCAATGAAAATCACCCCACTATTAGGCTTAGGTTACTTTGAGAAGTCATAAAGGATCTCAGAGTAGTAACAGAGGAATGTATATATAAAATAATGAACAGGAATTCTGTGCGAATTCCACATTGGTGAGTTAAAACTCTCGTATGAAGTAACAGGATTTTATATCAAAACTGTTCAGTAAAAAATGGAGATCTTAAGATTTTCTGATCAAGTAATGTCTTAAATAATTTATCCAGAGAATCCTTTTGCACTCTGCAGGTATCCCCATTAAAAGCACCATGGAAAACTCCTCCACAGTACAGTATGCAGGCTTAATGCACAACTTAATAATGAAGGCAAGGGGCACTGTCAGAGACATTGATCCCCAGAACGATCTTACATTCCTGCGGATTCGCTCCAAGAAAAATGAGATCATGGTTGCACCAGGTAAAATTAAGAAGTGGGGGGAGCTCTTTTGGAGCCTCTGGTAGAGTTGTCTCCAAATGTAACAGCAGTAAGCAATCTATGTCTGTACCACAACTTTTCTTTAAAAAATTCAGGTAAGAATATGGTTCTAAATCAGGGGTCCTCAACCCCTTGGTATGTGGTCCATTCAGAACTGGTCCACGGAAGGGAATGGGACAACTTGCTACAGCCAACTTGCTGCGGCCAAATCACCATGGCCAACATGTTGCAGCCAACTCATCATGGCCAACTAGTGATGTGGGACAACTGATCATGGCCAATTCACCAAGGGATGATTCGCTGCAAGACAATGTAGCAATTCTATTTAATTATTTAAAATAAATCAAAAATATTTTAATTTTTGCCCTTCACATTTTATTCTGTTCCTCCTTTTGCACCATTTCTTTAATTATTCTAATCCACCAGTTCTGTGATATTAGTGTAACTCTTGCCTTGCAGCGTTGTCCTGTGGTGAGACAGCCATGGTGAGTTGTCCTGTGGCAATTGGTCATTGCGAGTTAGCCATGGTGAATTGTCATAGACCTTCCGCAGAAGTGGTGGGCGAGCAGGCGCATGTGTGCAGCTCCACTTGTATGTGCAGCAGGCGAGCGCACAGACATGCACCTCCATTTACACAAGCAACTGGCCCGGAGGCCCACCGCTTGTGCAAATGAAGCTGTATGTTCGCTTGTACAGAACCATCCCCTCCCCCATCCTACCACCGGTCCTCAAATCCAGAAAGGTGGGGGGCTGCTGTTCTAATGATCCTTCCAGATATCAATCAAGCCTATTGTTTCATTTTAAGAAAGAGTGTTGCAGTAGATAGCTTTTGGCCTGATCTAGTTTAACAACTCTTAATGCTTGTAATATTTGAAGGAATTTTCTATGTAGTTTATTGATTTTACATGTTTCTTTATATTCAGCCTTTTCTTGTGCCTTTTCCTTTATTTCTTTGGGTTACTATATCGTATTCCCTTTCTGTATTTCATATAACTGTGCTTCCAAAAAGGAAATCGCAGGAGGAACTGTATGTATTTATAATCTGCTTTGTTCAGTATTGTTTTTTTCCAACTAGTACAGGTAGTCCCCAACTTACAACTGGTTACTTAGTGACCATTCAAAGTTATGATGGATCTACATTGGATTCAAAGTTCCAATTTTTGCTTGTCCCATGACTGACCTCTGGGCATTTGGCAACCTGGTTGCATTCATGGCTGTTTGCAGCATCCTGCATGTGACTGCGTTTTACGAAAATTTGGCTGAAAAATGGGCACTTCCGGTTTTTAGCAAATCTGCACCCATTGTGAACCATTATTCGCTTAATGACCATGGCATTCACTTTACCACTGCCATGTTTGCTCAATGACCCTCACAAAACAGGTCATAAAATCAATTGTCACCACTTACGACCATGATAGGCAGGCTCCATTACAGTTGTAAGTCAAGGACTAAGTGTACTATATTTGCAAAACCTCATGAAGAAGTCCTTTTCAGCATGTGCCACTAACCAAATTTCTTTTTACTGATAATGCCAGGAAGGCACATAATCTCTCTCTACAAAGCAGTTGAAACATGACACAAGAGTTATGAGTTAATAGTAACAACCAAATCTTGAAACAAATTTGCTTTATATTTTTACAGATAAGGACTATTTCCTGATTGTCATTCAGAATCCAACAGAATAAAAGCTTCCCCAACTGGCCTGCATTCCTTTTAATTAATTGTATATTTTTATTTAACACTGATAATTATTATCCATGGTAATGTCTGAGATTCCTTTCTTAATGTACTAAAGAGTTAAGGAATCTGTTCAAATAACTCAAGGGTTACTCCTTGGAGAAGACAAAACATGAAACCAAAAAGAGGATCAAAGATGGATGGTTTCTTTAGCAGATATATAACTAAATAACTTCGTTCAAAACACTTGTAATAATTAATCTTTTTGTCTTCGTTTTATTTTGCACTTGTTTCTTTTAAAGCAAATTAAAATAATCAAGCAAACCTTTGTGTGTTGATTTCAGTAAAGTTTTCTCATGGTTTTCAAAGCATTTTCCTCCTTGAAATTCATGCTATTGAAATATTTCTCTGAAAATCAGTTTATTTACAATACTTGATGTACCCTTTCAATCAAACCCTCCCATTACTCATGTCAAATATACGGAAGACAATTTCCAATTTGTTGGTCATTTAGTCAATCTATTGTGAAGTAAATCCTTTCTGTAAAGATACATACATACACAAATATAAGTGCCAAGTGCCACAAAACGTATGGTAGTTTATTCCAGTACGAAGGGTAGCTCCAATTTGTTAGTATCTAGCTTAGGGGAAGGCCAAAATCCCTCCAAATCAAGGGTGGCAAACTCGATTTCATTGAGGGCCATATCAGGGTTGTGTTTGACCTCGCGGGGCTGGGGTGGGCATCGCCAGCTCAACATCACTTGTGTTGGGGTGCCTGTGGTGGCCTGACCATTCCACCAGCAATAATGGGGCCCTGAACTCTGTTTTTTGTTGCAATGGCCTCCAGAGGCACCATGGTCCAGCCCTTTGCTGTTTTTAGGATGGGCCAGCTGGCTGGAATTGGCCCACGGGCCTTGAGTTTGACACCCCTACTCTAAATTATATATTTAGGAAATTTGTTTTACTACAGTAGATGTTTTAAACCTCTAAAGGTGAATAGACCAGCTAAAAATAAATATGAGCTACATTTTCTATGCTCCCAGTCTTTGCTAGAGGGCAGCCAGAATGCTCCAGATCACACATGTGGCATGACCTTCAGAGGAAGGGAATAAGGGAATATGTCCGCTACTAAAATTTGCACATCTTTTGACTGAGCACATGATCATAGCGAGCTAGTTGATACAAAGTTCAAAGGAAGCTTTTTCTACAGTAGATCAGAGGTGGTATTCAGCAGGTTCTGACCAATTCTGGAGAACCGGTAGCGGAAATTTTGAGTAGTTTGGAGAACCGGTAAATACAACCTCTGACTGGCCCCGCCCCCATCTATTCTCTGCCTCCTGAGTCCCAGCTGATCGGGAGGAAATGGGGATTTTGCAATATCTTTCCCCTGGAGAGGGGAGGGAATGGAGATTTTACAGTATCCTTCCCCTGCCATGCCCACCAAGCCACACTCACAAAACCGGTAGAATTTTTTTTTTTATCCCACCAGTGCAGTGGATGCATTTTTAATATAAATTAGCTTAAAATATATATGAACGCCATGACTACAATCCCAATCAAACCAATATTCGAGGGCAGTTTAAGAATAGACTTAAGAGGGTCTCATTTTTACTTGCATTGGATTAACCCATGAGCTGATATTTTAATGCAAACTAAAATTCTAGAAGTACCTACATTCTCCAAAAGTTGGAATTTTTAATGTGACAGAAAGCAATCTTATGAAATCCATAATTCAAGAGCAGTCATGTTAATAATATCTGAATGAAATAGAAATGGAAGTGAAATTACATTTAAAGTGCTGCCTTGGCAATCTAGCTAAAAGTGGTACGGCTCTAAGCCCTAAAAGGCTTTACAGATTTATCCTGCAATCAGTGATGTTGCTATGCAATCACTAGGTGGCTCCCTCCACAAACAAGAGGCCTGCCAGCTGTCCAATTTCAGACAAACTACTCTAGCAAATCCCATCCTATAATTTTGCCAACAATTACTAGCAGTACAGGAGAAACAGGGAAAACCAAATCTCCTTCTAGCCAAGATTAACTCCTTATGACTTCATAGGCATAGTTTAAACCTCTTAAATGATTTGTCACTGACACCATTTAAAATATTTTTTGAAATTTCCAGTGTAGTCTACAGTCTGAATGTTTCCTAGAAAATTCCCATTCGAATATACACCACCAGTTTTTGCTTAGCTTCTGATCTGCTGAAGCTTCCTAGGAAAAACAGCCTTTGATAACTTCTGCAGCTGAAAACTTTGCTAAGTCAACAACTGCCTTTTTCAGCCAAGCTCATTCTTTTCCTGGAATACGAATCCAGATGTTGAAAAATTGGAGCCAAAATGGTAAAGGGCACTGGTTTGATTGAATCCTTATAAAATGTTCATCTAATCTATAAGACAAAGTCATAATTGTCACATTTCAAGTTACTACAATAGTCCTTAGTCCCCACAATTGGGATAGTTAAGTTGGTTACTAAGGGAAAATCGCAAGACTGCAACTTGCAGTTTTATTAAAGGGTTGGAAATTCAACTAAACTGATATGCAGCACCAATAAGCTGTTGTTTTGACAGCTGAAAAAGGCAGAAAAGATTGCAGCTTTTATAAACAAGCAGAAAACTAATTATATAAGGTAGTTGAAAGACCTACTACCCATTCCAAGCTCATGCAGCGGTAGATGTTGTTTATAGGATCTCAGCAAAGATTAATGTTTAATTTCTAAGCCATTAAGTGTTCTTGGCATAGTTAAGTAACCTAATTTACCTCAGGTTGTTCTCAGAATAAAGTGGGGAGTAGCATTCTCAGTAGCTAGAAACTATAAATACATCAAGTACATGTGAGACGCTTCTCTTCAAATCCTTCTCATCCAGAGTTCCACTTTGTCTTCTAATCACATATACAAATAACTCTTCCTAAACAAGTCATGCTGTGTTGAGACCCTAAAGTTGCTTTTCCAAAAGGCAACTGTACTTTTGGGGGTTTTTTTCCCCTTGACAATATTTTGATTCCCACCCAAGAAGTTTCTTCGGTTCAGACTGAGAACCTATACAGACATTTTATGATGAGAACATTCTCCCAATGTTCAGTGTCACTTCCCTGGCACAGGGGCAGGGGAACGACATGGCTAAGCCTCAGGGTGTTTATCAATACACAAACAAAACGTGAAATCATTTGGGATTCCTCCAAGCCTGACTTGGAAAGTCATCTTAAAGTAAAAGATTTAATTCAGCAAATCAGCATTTTCAGTGAATCATAACAAAGCCAGCCTTATATATCAAACACATGTGATCCACCAAAGTTTATACAGTAATACAAATATGTTAATTTTTAAGATGACACTTCTGCTGTCATTGACCAGCTGTTCAGGACCGGCTAAAAGAGAAGTATTAATTATAATAAATTGCTATTAAATAAACGAATAAACAAATGTCCTTTGTGAGATTATTTCTAGATGAACACCTGGCAATGCTTTTTAATAGTGTGTGTGTGTGTGTGCGTGTCTTTTACTTATTATCTGCGGACATCTGCTCTTCATGCATATTTTATAACATTCTCCTGGACGCGGCTTAATTCTTTCTCCGGGAGGGGGGGGGGGGCAAGCGAGTCTGCTGGCCGAGACCGCCAGTAAGATCGCCGAGGGCAGCCCCGGGGCTGAGGCCGGTGCGCCCCTGGCAACGAGGCCGCACTGCAGAAGGGGCGGGATCGCGCGCCTCCCCTTTAAGGAGGTTGTGGGATGAAGTCACCGCTGCGCTGCCACCTTCGGGGATCGGTGTGGCTCAGTTATCCGATCCGGAGCAGACGGCGTCGGCCGACCGAGGAAGAGGTGGTGCGCGTCGCGGCACTTGCTTTCGGGGGCTCCGGAGATCTTCCCTGCGTTCCCCAAGGCGGCGGCGGCAGCGTTTTCTGAGTCTTATCGACGACCTTCTCGCCGGTGCCGAGGCGCGGTGGTCTCGGTATTGTCCGGTTCCCGGCCGCGATGCCTTCGGATCGGCCTTTCAAGCAGCGGCGGAGCTTTTGTAAGTCCTGGCTGGGGTTTTTTTTGGGAAGGGGGAGTGGAAGAGTCCGAGCGCCCCGGAGAAAGAACGGCAGCTGGGACAGATGCCAAACTGGGGAACTGGCTGGCGTCCAGGATCATCTCCCCCCACCCCATCCACTCCCCCTGGAAGGAGCACCGGAGGACCGAGTCCTGGGGGGGGGGGCTGGAGAGAGTTTGGGGGCAGGTGCCCAGCGGTGCCGCCTTCGCCTTCTCAAAATCTGGGCACAGAGGATTCTTGTTTGCTTCTCTATTTTCCCCGGAGATGCTCCACCACCCCCATCCCTAATTCCCACCCTCCCACCCTGGAGGGTTTGGCGAGCAGGGTTGGAAAGGGACGCGGCGGGCTTTGAAACGAAGGGGATGCGTGTGCGCTCGCCTCCAAGGTGCCCTCTCCCCAAAAAGGACATTCGGCCTGTCACCTCGATGGGAAACCTTCGACCAGCGGGACGGTTCCGGTGGGGATGGTGAGGGGCCTTGTGCTTCGACACAATCCGAGGGCCCCTCCTCGGAGAAGACGAGCGTGAGGGAGGGGGGGGGGTTTGGAAAAGAAAGAATCTGCCGCCATTTGTTTGTACCTTCAGACTTCGCTGCCAGCCAAGAAACGCTTTCTTGTTCTGGCAAATCGAAACAGATTCAGCCCTGGTGTTTGTTTCTGTTTTTGTTAAGAATTATCTCCTCGCTTCGGCGCTTTGTCTGGGCGACAAGAATGCCCAATGCCGCTTACGCTCTTGGTCGCACCCAAGAAAGGCACTTGCTCCACCGGGGATGGGAAACGGAGCCCCCCTCGGAGGCCTGCCTAGCATTTATGCGTGGCAGACCCTGATTCGGCAGCGACTTGAAACTTCTCTTGCGTTTTCACGATTTATTCATGGTTCATCTAACCCCGATTTCCTCGATTCAAGTCTCTGGAACAACAAGACAAAAAGGTGCCAGGGCTGCTACTCCGGGCTGGGTGGTGCAAACCGACCCTTGCTGCAGGTCCAGGCCCTTGGAGAGGGCGAGGGGAGGGTACCCAAAAGACTGCTTTAGTTTGCTGGTGGCCCAAATCCCGAAGATCGATTAACTCGGGAGACTCTCAAGCGGCCCAGCAACCCGCTGAGTCTTTGTTTAGCTCAGCTCCCAAGTTTCCTACTGGGCAGCCAAGGGAAGCAGGAAAGAAGCAGGCAGAGGTAATTAGAAGCCGACGACGAGACGTCGTGCCCTGCTGGTGATGTAATGCCTGCCGATGGGATTCGGGGAAGGTCCCTGCGTTGTTGGGGGGCTTTGGAGAGCAGAGCTGGATAATAGGCCCGGCTTGGAAGAAGCCAAACTGGGGGTGGGGGGTGAAGGGTGAAGCGGGGTAGGCCTTGAAGGAAGAAGCGTAGGCTGACGAGAGACTATGCTCCCCTTCTGGTGGAAAACTTTATTGGGTCCAAGACGGCAGGCGTGGCCTTTCCTGCTTTATTGACAGTCTAGCTATGTTTATGCTCTTAGTACAGTATTTCCACATCCTGTGAGTCAAGTATAAACTGGTGTAGAACCTTATATAATGAGAACTTAAGAAGCAGTCTTCACTGTTGTTGTTCCTTTTTCACTGTAAAATAAAAATAATGCAGAAACCAAAGGGAGGGATCAGTTCTTGTTTCCTCCCCTCCTCCCATAGAATAGAATAGAATAGAATAGAATAGAATAGAATTCTTTATTGGCCAAATGTGATTGGACACACAAGGAATTTGTCTTTGGTGCCTTTGCTCTCAGTGTACATAAAAGAAAAGATACATGCATCACGAATCATAAGGTACAACGCTTAATGATCGTCATAGGGTACAAATAAGCAATCAGGAAACAGTCAATATTGATATAAATCGTAAGGTTACAAGCAGTTTATTCTTATTCTTAGAATAAGATGTTAGAGGGAAATTATGGTATGAAATGTGGGTGCACTTTGTATGGGAAAGTTTTGCCTCTATACAAAGCTAGAATCCTCAATGCTAACAAGGAGTCTTCAACCCAACTGCCTTAAATCTTTTTTCAGGCATTGAAAATACATTTTACGGCACTTGTTTACAATATCTCTGATCATTGGTCATTTTAAACTACTGGTAGTCCTTGATTTATGACCACAATTGAGCCCACAATTTCTGTTGTGGTTTTTCCCCATTTTATGACCTTTCTTGCCACAGTTGCTAAGTGAATTCTTGCAGTTGTTAAGTGAACCTGGTTTCCCCATTGAGTTTGCTTGTCAGAAGGTTGCAAAATGTGGTCACATGATCCCAGGTCACTGCAACAGAGGTAGTATTCAGCAGATTCTGACTAGTTCTGGAACCGGTAGAGGAAATTTTAAGTAGTTTGGAGAACGGTAAATACCACCTCTGACTGGCCCCACCCCCATCTATTCTCTGCCTTCCGAATCCGGAAGAAATGGGGATTCTGCAGTAATCTTCTCCTGGAGTAGGGAGGGAATGGAGATTTTACAGTATCCCCTGCCATGCCCACGAAGCCACGCCCACGGAACCAGTAGTAAACACATTTGAATCCCACCACTGCACTGCAACCATCATAAATAAACATCTGAATTTTGAACATGTGATCTTGGAGATGCTGCAACAGTTGTAAGTGAAAAATTGTCACTTTTTTCAGTGCCATTGTAACTTCAGTCACTAAACAAACTGTTGTAAGTCAAGGACTACCTGTAGCAATTTAACTTAGATATGTATTATTTAGGTTTTGTGTGCTGCTACTGACCTTTGGAGTGTACATACTTTAAATGTGATGCTGACAATCTCCTCTCTCTCTCTGCAATTAAGGTGAACAGTTTAAGAGCAGACCTTGTAATTTTCTGGATACATACGTATGCAACACACATCAAATCTTTCCTTTAGTTCAATCCTCCTCCTCTCTCCAGGTTAAATGATTTTGGCTCTTATTTCAAATTCCCTGATTTCACACCCCCCCCCCCCCCCCCAAACATTCTATTTTGGCCATCAGGTGGTATGAAAGCTGACCAAAAGGAAACCAGTTATATGCACACTTGATTGTGCTCCCCCCTCCCCCCAGCATAGGATTTATGTAGTAGGGAGGTTTTTTGTTTTTTTAAATTATTCCTTAAGGGCCTTACTGAGATGAAGTGGAATACTGCAAGAGATTACTGATTGTATGCTTTCATCTTTGGGAGATTTGTAAGAGTTTGCAAGAACAGTTACTAATCAGATCTGCATTTAATAAAAAATGCAGTGAGTAATAAAAATGTTCTTGTATTTTAAATTCCTGGTTGTCATTTGTTTGTGTAGGACAAAACAGCTATCTGTATCCTCTATTGCTATAAGTATTGTTGTTTCTGGTTCTTGTTCTAATGCTCCTTTGTGACACTTCCAACCCAGCTCATTAAGAATTTTCACAGCTGGTTGATAAGCACAGATCTATGTTCTTTTTTTTTCTATTTCCACTACATCAAACCCTCTTTTTGAAAATATATTTGGTTAAAAATAAGTTTATTATTTAATTAAGCTTTAGGAATGCAGTAGAAAACCTGAGACTTGGGGAAAAAATTAAACCATAATATAACTTTTAAAATAAAGTATATGTTTATTTGAAATACCAAAATTAGATATTGTATGATAGCAGAGGTACACTTTTAAACAAGGAGGCTTTATATTCTATAGCAGTAGAGAATGTTGTGCTTTCTAAATGTTTTGAACTGTGGCTCCTTGCATTCTTTATAGGATTATATTTACAATAATAAATTCCATCGTAACATCTTAACACATTTATAATCCTATTAATTTTTTGGGCACATTGTCCAGTTTATCAAAAAGATGAAATATCCTGAAGGAAGAGTATCCATATATACATTTAAAGTTGGAAAAGATGAAGGAATAATAAAACAAAAGGTCAAAGGAAAATGAAGTGTGTAAAAATCACCTTTAGACAGTGACTATCCACAATCCAGTTATTGGACATTGTATGAGCACTTTATTAGGATAAAGAATTTGGTTAGTTTAATTCAATGCAAAATAGTTTAAAGTTTTATAATGAATTCTACTTCAGCTACACTGTGTTGAGATTAGCCAATGTAATTTATTTCTTCATGTCCTGGGGGTAGAAGTCACAATGCAGTGTCTAGAGAGGGTACCAAAGAGCTCTAATGGGTGAATTATAATTGTATGCCACTGAATTTACATGATTGTAATTGCATTGTTTTGGCATTAAAGGTCCTTTTAATTATTCATTGCATGAATACATTTTGGTATCCTGAATCTCTAGTACTCAAAGTGTCCTTGAAAGGATTATAAATAATAAGTGGAAAAGGCGCTTCATTTATTTCATTCCTATCTTGTTTTCTACCCTGCAAACTACCCAAGACATCCACTTGCTTTTTTTCTTGATATTCAGAAGCTTCCAAGTTGCCCAGGGTAAATTTTATCATTGCAAATAGGCAGATAACACTTTAAGCATTTTCTGCTATGTGGAAGATACTGTTATCAGTTGCCTTTTGTAGATGGAGGATTTGGGATAAGGAAGGATGAATGGAATTGAACTGCTTACCTGATGACATCATGAAATGCAACAGGTAACTGTTTAGGGAAATGTTGCCACTTGTCTTTTTTTTTTTTTTTGGTTATCTGAGGTCAGGAACGAAAGAGATACTGCCAATTTGTGACCAGATTCCATGACTGATTGGGGGAAGAGGTGATGTTGAAATGAACTTAAGGCTTCAATTTTGTACAGAGCTGCCACTCTTGGAATTTAAGTTCTGCATTGCTTAAAGGCAAGCCTTCAGCTGAGAATTCATAGATGGCAGCATTAAGCAGGACACTAGCAAGTATAGTCTGTATTTGCATTTACTTTGGCCAGTTGAAGATTTGATCAATCCTCCTATGTTGCTTTACTCCTCATAAGCAATTACTGTGTGTAATCTCATTCTTGATAAAGTTTTATCAAGAATGTATACTGTATAGCTTCTATGCTAATTGTTTTGGCTTTTAGCCTACTAACCTTGGTCACGTTGTAGTCTGCTAAATGCTGTGTCCTTTTTTTGTTCATTTATTTATATCCTACCTTACATTCAGAAGGTGAAGGCGGCTTTTATAGAAAATGTTATATCCTCGACCTGCGACCGGTCTCGACTTACGACCGGCCGCAGGTCTTCCAGGCTGCCTCTTGGAGCCTTGGCAACAGGCTGTAGCAAGGCAGCCAACTGACAGACGCGCCTGATTGGCTGAGGCGCGCCTGGCCCTTGCTGCAGCCTGATTGGCTCCCCCTTTGACGGCTCCAAATATAAAGAGCTGTCAAAGCGCGGGAGCCCCTATCTACCGCCTATTTCTTTAACTGAACCATTCTTCTATTGTAAGCTTGCCTAAAATAAAGGGCTGTGTTTTTGAGCAAACCTGGCTCGGACTCCCTCTATTCTCCACCGTGCAGAGAATCTAACACTGGCGACGAGGGCTGGGGCCAGGCAGAGCTCGGATTGCTGAGGGAAGGAAATTTTTTCCTCACAAAAAATTTTTTTTTACACATTTTCTTTTGCGGTACGATCGCTATGGGTTCCGTTCCTCCTTTCGCTCCGTTCGACTCGGCGAAGGAGTCCTGGGTGTCCTTTATGGCACGATTCGAATGCTTCGTGCTGGCCAATGACTACGGGGCGCTGCCCCCGGCGCGAAAATTGGGCCATTTCCTCGGCTGCGGCGGCACGGAGTTGTTCGCCACCGCTCGCACCGTGGCCGCGCCGACAGAAGTATATGAGATGCCGTGGGACACATTGATCGAACGGCTCAGGGCCCACTACGCCCCGGTGCCGTCTAAGATGACCCACCGCTTCGCTTTCAGAAAGTGCCTCCAGAAGCCTGACCAGTCGGTGGCCGAATTCCTGAAGGCGCTCCGCATGGCCGCCATTCCGTGCGCTTTCGCCGCGGACTTCTTGGCAGAGTCCCTGCTGGAGCAATTCATCTGGGGCCTCAGAGAAGTCCGCCTCAGAAGGCGCCTGCTGGCCCGAGCTGAGCTGACCCTAGAACAGGCGGTGGACGAGGCTCAGGCATTCGAGATGTCCGAGTCCTCGGCCCTGGATAGAGACTTGGACCGCCACCCGCCCGCACGCGCGTGCCTGGTTGAGGAGGACGAGGACCCCGACGAGGACGACCAGGTCGCCTACATTAGGCCCGCCGGCCGCAAGCCGCCCATGCCGGCTACCTACAGATGCTTGGGCTGCCGGGGAAAGCACCCTCGGGCCGATTGCCCGTTCAAGGAAGCCATCTGCCGCCGCTGCGGCCGAAAGGGACACCTGGCCGCCGCTTGCCGCGCCGCCGCGCCCGCGGAAGACCAACCCTCCCCCGAGCCCCAACGCCGCTCCGGAGAGGAACGTAGAGGGCCTGCGGCCAACCCACCCACCCAACGCCGCCGGGGCAGACGCCAGCAGCCGCAGCCGTCCGGCTGTTTTGCCTTGACCGACGACAACTCTCTGCTGGAAGCCCTGCCCGACCGTACGCGGCTCAGGACAGTTGTGAAACTGGAGGGGGTGGGGGTCCGCATGGAGGTGGGCTCTGGCTATGGTGTCCGGCATCAAAAAGTTCCACCAATACCTGTATGGTCGGACTTTTGCTGTCTTCACGGACCATAAGCCTCTCCTTGGGCTTTTGGCCGGTGACCGTCCGACCCCCCCCATCCTTTCTCCCAGGATGACCAGATGGACGGAGTTCCTAGCAGCGTATAGTTATACGCTGTACTACCGTCCGGGCAAGCAGCTGGGGCATGCTGATGCCCTGAGCCGGTGCCCCCTCCCCAAGGCGGACGGAGAGCCGGTGCCGGCACTGTCCGTCTTGTCTGTGGCAGACTCAGGCCTGCCCTTGACGTCCTCGGACGTCGCCGCCCGGACGAAGGCCGACCCTGTCCTGTCCCAGGTCTCCACCTGGGTCTTGCGAGGGTGGCCTCAGGGCGGCGTGGCCGAGGATTTTCGGCCGTACAAGGCACGCCAGACGGAGCTTTCGCTCCACAGCGGCTGCTTGTGCTGGGGGGATCGGGTCATCGTTCCCCCCCCCTCCGTCACCAGGTGCTCCGGACGCTCCACGCCGACCACCCCGGCATAGCCCGGATGAAGGTGCTCGCCCGCAGCTATGTGTGGTGGCCGGGCTTGGATGCGGAGGTAGCTGCCTGGGTCGGGGGTTGTGTCCCTTGTCAAACCACCCACCCCGCCCCTCCGGCTGCCCCGCCCAGGGAGTGGGACTTGCCCCGGAGCCCTTGGTCCAGGCTCCACATAGACTTCGCAGGCCCCTTCCGGGGCCAAACGTTCCTGGTGGTCGTGGACGCCTACTCCCATTGGGTGGAGGTCATCTTGATGGCTTCCACTACGGCAGAGAGTACGGTCAGGGCCCTGCGCCGCCTTTTTGCGATGCACGGGTTGCCGGACATCGTGGTGTCCGACAACGGGCCCCAGTTCCAGTCCGCCACCTTCCAGGAGTTCTTGGCCTCGCAAGGGATCCGCCACGCGCCAGTGGCCCCTTATCATCCGGCCTCCAATGGTCGGGCTGAACGGGCCGTCCGCTCGGCCAAGGAGGCTCTGGGACGGATGACCAAAGGGGACTGGCCCGCAAGGGTGGCTGCTTACCTGCTAGGTCAGCATTCCACACCTTGCCCTGCCACACGGAAAAGCCCCGCCGAGCTCTTGATGGGTCGCCGCCTGCGGACAACCTTGGACAGGCTGCACCCGGCTTACAACGATGTGCAGCCTTGCAACCTGGGGGCCCCACCTCCCCGCCTTTTCCAGCCCGGGGACCCTGTGTACGCCCGCCACTATGCAGGGGACACTAAGTGGGTTCCGGCCACGGTAACCGAGCTAACGGGTCCCTGCTCTTTCAGGGTCAGCCTCCCGGACGGGTCCGAGTGGCGGCGCCACTTGGATCAGCTAAGGCGCCGCCTTCCCACACCTGCGGACCCATCATCGGAACCGCCCTTCCCCGTCGCCCCGGTTGGGCCAGTCAACCCGTTCCCAGAGGAACCGCTCGGGGCCTTCGCTTCTTCAGGCCCGGCCGAACTGAACGCCGCCTTCCGGCATACGCTTCAGAAGCTGTCTCAAGCCGAGGGGGACGCGCGGGTCCTTGCGCCTAAGGACCTGCCCTGCACCGCCGCAACCAACCGGCATCCAGCAAACTATGCTCCGAACGCCGCACCCCCTCGCCCCGACTTACCAGCTCTGACGACTCCGCCTCCGCGGGTAGGCCTCGATGACGTCACCACCTGGAGCTCCACTCCCCGAAGGGAGGAGCTCGCACAGGGGCATCCTACCTCTCCGACGTCCCACCAGCAACTGAGGCGGTCTGGGCGTTCCCGGCGCCGCCCCGCCTACTTTCAAGACTACGCATGCTCGTGCATCAGAACGAACAATTCCTCGAGCATGCGCAGACCGAGGGGGGAAAGGGGTGTTATATCCTCGACCTGCGACCGGTCTCGACTTACGACCGGCCGCAGGTCTTCCAGGCTGCCTCTTGGAGCCTTGGCAACAGGCTGTAGCAAGGCAGCCAACTGACAGACGCGCCTGATTGGCTGAGGCGCGCCTGGCCCTTGCTGCAGCCTGATTGGCTCCCCCTTTGACGGCTCCAAATATAAATAGCTGTCAAAGCGCGGGAGCCCCTGTCTACCGCCTATTTCTTTAACTGAACCATTCTTCTATTGTAAGCTTGCCTAAAATAAAGGGCTGTGTTTTTGAGCAAACCTGGCTCGGACTCCCTCTATTCTCCACCGTGCAGAGAATCTAACAGAAAACATTTATCTTTATTTGTGTTTCAGCCAAAGAGTCTGGTGGTTTTTTAAAGGACAACATATCTATTATTGCGTAAGGTCACACATCATTATATGTGTTGGTTTTTCAGAAGTTTTAAAACTGCCTCTGCAAGCATCTGTGATTTTGACTTCCTCTAGATTTCAGAGGTGCAGACTTCAACCTGCAGAATTCCCAGCAGTGTCCGTGCAAGCCAGGAAATATTAATTATTGACGTTCTGTCATATGAAGTGCCTAGGTTGGGAGGGATAGTTTTGCTATAGAGAGAAGATACTCTCAAGGAAATCTGTCTTGTGAGTTGTCCTCATTATAACCCTGATCCTTCCACATGCCACAACTCCGAGGGCACCTCAAGCAGTTTGTTGTTGTTGTTACACTCTGACTCACCCCAACATTGACAAATACTCTGCAGCAAGAGGGAATAACAAACCCAGAGAAAACACATGCCATGCCCTGTTTCTCCATCTCCCCCTTTCAGCTTCTACTGCCCTCTATGGAGCAGTGGATTTCCTTCTGAAAAATAACAGGCCGAGAGGCTGCCTTTCTCCCTGCCACCGTTTGCTCGCAGCAAACTGCTTGGATGCCACTGGGGTGGAGTAGGCAGATGGTGCTTGGTCTGCCTCCAGTTACTCTCCCTGACTGTCCCAGCTCAAAAGCAAACAGGATGAAAATAGCTCAAAAGCAGCAGGGATGGGTGGGGGATGTGAGCCCAGGCAGCTGCAACTGTTGAGTGGCTTTCAGCTTATTTTCCACATCCTTTTTTTTTTTTTTTTGCTTCCTCAGCTGACTGGCTTTCTCTGTTTTCTGGGAAGAAAGGCAGAGGGAAAGAGGGTCAGCCAGATAGCTGCATAGAGCCACAATTATGGGCAAGGGAGAGAAAAGGGGGAGGATCTTTAAGAAGTTGAGTGATATTCCTGAAAGAAAATGCCGTTCGATCAAGTGTCCTCTGGGCTTCAGCATTTTTCAGGCTGCAGAACTTGTAGCATTAGACTAGCGGGGGTCTGCAAAGTGGGCTCTTTTAAGACTGGTGGACTTCAACTCCCAGAATTCCCCAGCCAGCTATGCTGGCTGGGGAACTCTGGGAGTTGAAGTCCACAGTCTTAAAAGAGCCCACTTTGCAGATGCCTGGACTAGCCTGAACAGTGTAAACCTGGCAGTGACATAACTGAATGTTTACAAAACACTTGAAAAATGCTGTTATCTGTCCTTAGGTGCACTGCACTTAAAACTTGTTTGGCAAGGAGTTTCTAGAAAGAATTGTTTTTTGTTTTTTTTTAAAGTTCCTTTTAGTATTTTGTATCATTGCTTTCATCATTAAGTTGCTTTTTAAACTCTTACGGTAAACAAGGACAATGAATGGTGAACCTATGGCATGCGTGTCAGAGATCGCATGCAGCGCCGTCTCTGAGAGCACATGAGCTGTCGCCAGGGATGGGTTCCAGCAGTCACTACTGCCAGTTCGTTTGTGGATGATTCACGCATGCACAGTGCAATAAAAGTTGTTCTGCGCATGCACAGAAGCAAAAACCAGTTCAGGGATGTGGCAGGTCTGGGTCGCTGCCAGTTCCCGTGACCCAGGCCGCCAAAGCAGTACTGGTTCAGATGAACTGATCCGAACCAGTAGGTACCACCACTGGCTGTCGCCCCAGTTCAGCTCCATCGTGCATGTGTGCGTAACTGCCGCCCGTGAGCTGGTCTTTGAGTCTCTGCTGCGCATGCACAGGGTATTTGCAAGGGGGTGTGTGCATGTCCAGGGCCACACACGCATTGCATTTTGGGTGTTTGGGCGCGCACATATGCTTTGGCCACTTGTTATGGAAAAGGTTAGCCATCACTGAACTAGGAAATAATTAGATTGTTTCATCTTTTTTGTGATTTTTTTTTTTGTAAGCCACTCTGTGAGGAAAATTGATGGTCTCCAAATTTGATACAAAGAAATAAATGCCTAAAATTAATGCAAAGATTTTAAATGTAGTCTGGCTTGGTTTGAGGGTGGGGATTGGTTAGATTTTCATTGTTCTTGTATTTCAGGATATTGCTGACATTTGATCTCGAAAGAAAGTCCCCAGGGCGGCATCTTTCCTTTTAGCATTGTCACATGGCAACCTCTGTTGTTGTATTGTGCAAGTCTGTGAAATGCTTTAGAAAGCTTCAAATGAAAGCACTTCCTTGATGGAAACTCAACAGCACACACTTGGCCCAAAAATAAAAATGAAACAAAAGACAATTAAAATCACATATATTTTCATAATCAAATGGAGGGGATTATCCCACAGCTTTTTTTTAACTAATGGTTTTGTTTTCAATTATTAAATATTTCTCAATCCTTCTAAGTGTTTGCTTTTTTCCTCATATTATATCTGCATCCTCAACCACAAGAAAATCCTAGCCTGCAATTTAATGCACACAGCGAGTTGCTTCAGATAATTGGCTAAGCCATTATGTTTGCTTGGTTAGGTTTAGTATGAGATGTGTAGCTTACCTATTGTCATTTAAGATTTTTCATTATGTGTGAATTAAGCCACAGTGATTTAGTAGATTTATGTCCCATCTCTCGTTTGAGAGCTTAAGGCAGCATATTCAACAACTCCATGCAGTGGGTTGGACAGAGAGCCTCAAGTCACCCAATATATTTTTATAACTGTGCATTGACCAGTTTCCCAACTCTTAATCCAGTGCCTTAAACACTACACTACATCTGTTTTATTACATTCTTATATTCCTGGAGTATCTCAACTTTCCTCTCAGAAGCATAAGTTAAAACAACAGTGCATAGTAGTTTGGGCCAAAATAAAATAAGTGTTCTAAAATCACATAAGGGGGCTTCTGGTTTTAACCCCAAATTCCTAAGAAGTTTTATTATTACTATAGTAATATTTTTTTAAAAAAAATCAAGGCTTGGTTTTTTAAACTAAAACAAAGACAATGCTTTGTCCTTCATCAGTTTGGAAGAGTGAAAGAAAGCTCTTGTGCTCTATGTTTTGGCACACTACATAAACTCGTAGAATATCTGCAGGTTGGCACATTACCTTAAGGTGGCATTCAACAGCTGATGGTGTGTCATAGTTATATGCGAGACCGCCTCCTGCCCCATACATCCCTTAGACCGATACGCTCCCACAGAGAGGGCCTCCTCAGGGTGCCGTCGGCCGGACAATGCCGACTGGCGACACCCAGGGGGAGAGCCTTCTCTGTGGCGGGGCCAGCCCTCTGGAATGACCTGCCCCCTGAATTACGTACCATCACCGACCTCCGCCTCTTCCGCCAATGTCTTAAGGCATATCTGTTTCAACAAGCCGGCCTAGCCTAACCTCCCATGGGGACTTTTAGATAGTTTTAAATTGGGTTTTTAAAATTTGGTTTTAGCGCAGGATAGGTTTATTTAATAGTTTTTAAATTATATTTATTGTATTTTGTATTTCTTTTAAATTTCCTGTGCGCCGCCCTGGGTCCTCTGTGGAGAAGGGCGGGATATAAATTTAAATAAATAAATAAAAAAATCTGAAGAACTCCATTGAACAGAGCCTTTGCTGAGGCTTCACACAGGCCTGAAAGCTGGCTACCGTATTTTTCGGTCTATAGGACACACTCCCCCCCCCCCCGTCCCCAAAAGTGGGTGGAAATGACTGTGTGTCTTACAGAGCAAATGTTGCTGAAGCCCCACCCCCTGCCGGTCCCCACTTTTCAGCCTCTGCCTCCCAACAATTTGCCTCCTTACAGCAAACTACAAACAGCCTGGTGAGGTTCAGCATAACTTGATTTAGCACAAGCAGATGATTGGCGGTTAGATCAGCTTCTGGAATACCAACAATCAGCTATTCCAGGCTGCGGGGATTGCCACTGCCCACTGCCACCTATCGCTGCCTCCATGCGCCCCATTTCTGGCCTCCATGCATCCTGTTTGCCCCGTTCTAGGCAGCAGGGATTGCTGCCTCTGCAGCCTATTACTGCCAAACGAGGTGAAAATGGGGCATGTGGAGGCCGAAAATGGGACACATGAAGGCAGTGATAGATGGCAGTGGCAATGGCAGTAGCGATCCCCGTGGCCTGGAACAGCAGATTGGCAGTATTCTGGGAGGTCAATCCAACCACCAATCAGCTGCTCATGCTAAATCAGGCTGTGCTGAAGCTGACCAAGATGTTTACTCTTTGCTATAAGGAGGCAAATTGCTGGGAGGCAGAGGCAGATTTTTTGTTCTTGTTTTCTTCCCCAAAAGCTAGGTGTGTCTTATGATCTGGAGCATTTTATAATGCGAAAAATATGGTATATTATTTATCTCACCTTTATTATTTTTATACATAACTCAACATGGTAAACATACCTAATACCCCTTCCTCCTATTTTTCCCAAGGGATGGGCTAGTCTAAAGTCACCCAGCTGGCTTTCACATCTAAGATAAGACTTAAACTCACAGTCTCTCAGTTTCTAACCCGTTGCCTTAACCATTAGACCAAACTGGCTCTTCAGTTTTCATTATTTGACAGATCACATTATATGAGACCAAAGGTAAACAAATGTCTATTGGAAGGCAGTTTTATGTCCCAAGAGGATGGTTAGGAGAATAGATGAGTCAGAAAAATAAGAAGTGGCTTGAAAAAATGTCCATGTTGTAATAGGTTTTTTTTTTGCTGATTCTTATTCTGCCAAATTTCATTCTGTATGGGGACATGCATATACCTGATGACAATTCATATATAAATTGTGTAATGTGTAAAGAATATAAATGGAGTTTAAGACACAGCTTTGGCCAATAACATAACGATCGTCATCATTTCTTTAATCACCCACTGAAGCTAAATCAAGGGCACTTGGGATGAGAGAGAGGAAGCACTATTATGAGCTCCCTAGAGCAGGGATGTCCAAACTTGGGAACTTTAAGACTTGTGGACTTCAACTCCCAGAATTCCCCAGCCAGCTATGCTGGCTGGGGAACTCTGGGAGTTGAAGTCCACAAGTCTTAAAGTTCCCAAGTTTGGACATCCCTGCCCTAGAGAAATGTGGTTGGCTACAAGTCTGCGGGTAGATTGCCTCTTACTGAGCAGTTTTCCTTACCCTCTTCTTCATATAGGAAGAGACTAGTATAATGCCTTGCCTGGGGTCACCTTACCAAGTTCAAATTATATACATGAAATTTAAACTATGAACCAAAAATCCTCATTTGTGTGCATTTGGTAGAACCACCATTATTCCTTGCTCTTCAGCTAAATTTTAAGGTATTTCTGAGACTTTAAAGGGAGGATTAAGAATGGATCATTTCAAAAGGCCATAATGAAATATTGCCTCCAATGCCTTCTTAATATCCCCATTTTTTTTCTTTTTTTGGCTTCCAAATACCAGGTTGTGGTCAGTCACAATGATTTATAGAAGTCTAGATACAACAGGACCTGTAATATGCATTGCAGTATCTTGGAGTAAATATTATTATAGGAAAAACATGGAAAGCCTGAAGTTTTTTCAAAGCTCAAGGTCTCTGTGAGTCCTGTTGCTTTTATAGCTAGATTAGCGCAAAACACTGAACTAAAATCAATCATCCAACATGCTGTGGGGGCCAACTGTAGATGTTGCCTTAGCTTGTTATATGATCACAGTAATCTTGTTTGTGAATTCAGGTTTAGCTTGTGCAGTAAATAAAGGCACTGAGTAATATGCTTTGGGGCATGATAGTACAATCCATTTATAAAATACTTGGGGAGGCATCAGACATTCTGATATTTGTTAAGTCCCAAATGCAGTCAACCTTAATATATGTTAACATCCTAATACAATTCAGCCTGATACCTCTATATCAGTGATGAGAAACCTTTTTTGGCTTGCGTGCCAAAAGTGGGGGGAACGTAGTGGGGTCATGCCACACCCATAATGCTATGTGCATGTCCCCAGTGAGCATGCGCACACAACCAGCGCTCCCCCCATTTTTAGCGTGCTTTTTTCACCCTCCCCAGACTCCAGAGGCTTTATAAGTTCGAGAACAGACTTCCAGTTAGCTCGTAGGGCCGGTTTTTCGTGCTCCGGAGGCTTCAGGGAGGCTCCTGAAGCTTCCAGAGGGCAAAAATTGGCCTCAAAAAAGGCCGAAGTCAGCTGGCCAGTGCACGTATGTGCACTGGACAGTTCACAGGGCAACACCTTGCGTGCCCTGACAACTGGCTCTGCATGCCGCCTGTGCCATAGGTTCGTTATCATGGCTCTATATGCTTTTCTTCCTTCGACTTGCTTTTCAAAGGTTTAGCATTTATAAGCATTCTCCTACTTAATATATCTGATTTTCAAGAATGTGCCAGTTTTCCTCTTAAAACCAGGTATAGCAATGCCTATCAAGTTAGGTGGTACATTCTCTTAAAAGTCAGCCCACTTTGGATTTCATTGTATTTTATTTATTAGGAGGAAATGCCCATTCAGCTTCTTTTGTGGCAGCTGGCAGAATCCAACATGGCTGCTTTCATCTGACTATCAGACTCTCATTTATAGGCTGTTGGTATACATGGCTAAGCATTTGCCCTAACAAATATATGACTTGGTTATATAAAGTGCTTACAGCATTTCCGTAATCCATTACGTTGATATGTACCAGTGGTGGGTTCCGGATCTCGGTGCAACCGCTTTGGTGCAATGGGGCCCAGCGTCCACCGTATGAACGTGTGCAGCGCATGCATACGTCCTTGCCTCTGCGACGCTCCAGCTGCTCGGCGAAGCATCGCTCAGGCGCCATACGCACTGTGCACATAAGCGCCAAAGACCTCAAATACAGATAAGAATGGGCGGGCTGGTGGGCCCTCGGGAGCACCATACCAGAATGGTACCCAGTGCTTCCGGCAGGCACTGGTACGCCCGTACTGGGCATACTGCCTGCAACCCACCACTGATATATACATACCAATTGTCTCTCTCTTTCAGAACGCTTGATTTTATACAATCAGTTTGCAGCGATTGTGAGAGAGAACATAGGTTTCCAAGATGTCCTAGCCCCAACCCAGTGTTATCTTGGCTTACTTACAGGTCACTGTGTTCCTTTAGAAACTGTGAGCATCAGATAAAATTATCTACTCTCTGCTATTTTCCTGATGGCTAGCTGTGGACTGAAAACCTAAGATAGCTCTGTTCTTGCTAGTAGTTGTTGTTGACATTTCAATTTCTCTTCTCCCCTTGAACATGTGAGCAAATTGGAGGCTGAAATTGCTTGTCTCATGATAAGTGATCATGAAACCAGAGCTTTCCAAATGCCTTTGACTAGAGAACTTTTTGGAAAGCACAAACATTATGATAAAAAGAACTTCATCAGCAAGATCTCATTGTTTTCAACTATATAAGTCTACATGGTAATGACCTAAAGCTACTTAAAAGCAGCCTGAATAAGCCTGGGAATAAAGTAAGCTTTTTTCAGATTTGGATTTATTTTCTTATTGGAAACCTTAACAGAAATATGTTGTCCCTGTTAGCCAGCAGTAAACTCGTCTTGAGGCTACATAATCAAATTTAATAAATCACAACCTAAATCTCAAATATGAAAATGTTGGCTTTGTTGCAGGATGCCCTGTGTCAGCAAAGGGTAAGAGAGATATTGCTTATATGTTTATCTATATAAATAAAAATGTAAAATAGTTTGTACGAATCCACTAATCTAAAAAACTACTGGACCGATTTACACCAAACTTTCACACAATATAGCCAAGGACTTCCGATAATAGAATAGCTACTCATTTTGTGCCTAGCACGCATGTATCGTGTGTAAACACAAATAAAAGGTACTAACTGAAAAATGTTTTTACTCCCTGTAACTCCGCCCACCAACAGTCATTAACTACGGAGGCCTCTTAGGACCAAAAAGGCACTGGAGTCAAACTATTCACCAAGGCACCTGAGGGCAGAACAAGAAGCAATGGGTGGAAACTAATCAAGGAGAGAAGCAACTTAGAACTAAGGAGAAATTTCCTGACAGTTAGAACAATTAACCAGTAGAACAGCTTGCCTCCAGAAGTTGTGAATGCCCCAACACTGCAGGCCTTCAAGAAGATGTTGGATAGCCATTTGTCTGAAATGGTATAGGGCTTCCTGCCTAGGCAGGGAGTTGGACTAGATGACCTCCGAGGTCCCTTCCAACTCTGCTATTGTATTACAGTAGGTAGGTAGATAGGGGAATAGAGAGAGAGGGTTGCCACAAAGAAGAGGGAGTCAAACTATTCTCCAAAGCACCTGAGGGCAGAACAAGAAGAAATGGGTGGAAACTAATCAAGGAGAGAAGCAACTTAGAACTGAGGAGAAATTTCCTGATAGTTAGAACAATTAATCAGTGGAACAGTTTGCCTCCAGAAGTTGTGAATGCCCCAACACTGCACGTCTTCAAGAAGATGTTGGATAGCCATTTGTCTGAAATGGTATAGGGCTTCCTGCCTAGGCAGGGAGTTGGACTAGATGACGTCCGAGGTCCCTTCCAACTCTGCTATTGTATTACAGTAGGTAAGTAGATAGGGGAATAGAAAGAGAGGGTTGCCACAAAGAAGAGGGAGTCAAACTATTCTCCAAAGTACCTGAGGGCAGAACAAGAAGCAATGGGTGGAAACTAATCAAGGAGAGAAGCAACTTAGAACTGAGGAGAAATTTCCTGACAGTTAGAACAATTAACCAGTGGAAGAGAAATTTCCTCCAGAAGTTGTGAATGCCCCAACACTGCATGTCTTCAAGAAGATGTTGGATAGCCATTTGTCTGAAATGGTATAGGGCTTCCTGCCTAGGCAGGGAGTTGGACTAGATGACCTCCAAGGTCCCTTCCAACTCTGCTATTGTATTATTGTATTATAGTAGGTAGGTAGATAGGGGAATATATAGATAGGGAGAAATACGGTAAGTAGGTAGGTATGTAGATAGAGGGATAGATAGGGAGAAATACGGTAGGTAGGTTGGTAGGTAGGGGGATAGATAGGGAACAGCACAGTAGGTATGTATGTATGTAGGTAGGTAGTTAGATGGGATAGATAGAGAGGAAGAAATACAGTAGGTTTGTAGGTAGGTAGGTGTATAGATAGATAGCGAGAAGTACAGTAAGTATGTAGGTAGAGGAATAGAGAGAGAGGGAGAAATACAGTAGGTAGGTAGGTAGAGGGATAGAGAGGGGGAAATACAGTAGGTAGGTAGGTAGATAGAGGGAGAAAGGAAGAAATACAGTATGTAGGTAGGTAGAGGGATAGATAGGGAGAAATACAGTAGGTAGGTAGGTTGGGGGTTATATGGTGGTTGTGTGTATGTGTGCAGGTGTAGATCTACACACAGATTGGTTGGCCATTTAACCAGACTGGGCCACAGCAACGCGTGGCCGGGTATAGCTAGTACATCAATAAATTAACTAATAAATAACCTCTTCTGGTTTTTTGTTGGTCAAAGAATCTGTGAATCTTGGTAGGATGAAAACAGTTTTTACCATTAGATCTTTCCAAAATGAAGGATTTATAAACATTTTATTACTGCTATTGCTTTGGGAAGCCCTTATTGATATCTCATCCTTCTTGGTAGTGTCAAGAGTCAAATTGCAGGTTTGACAGCTCCCTAACATATTAGCTTATAGAGAGGCCTCAACAATCATCTCTTTTTTCTTTATTTCAATTTATTTAAAAAAAGAAAAGCTTGCCTAAGGAAAGGTTTATGAAACTTAAACCTGAAATTATAGTTTACAACTTTAGTTCACTAATACAGTAAAAGTATTGTCTATATATACTGTATTTCTATCTCTCTATATCTTATTTCTGCCTGCCTACCTGCCTATCTATCTACCTATCTATCTATCTATCTACCTACCTACCTACCTACCTACCTACCTACCTACCTACCTACCTACCTATCTATCTATCTATCTATCCCTACCTACCTACCTACCTACCTACCTACCTACCTACCTACCTACCTACCATAACAGAGCTGCTATTGTTCTTATACTTTTTAATAAATATTAGAGAATCCAAATGATGGTCACAGGTTAATATTCCTAGTCGAAATGTTAAAAATTGAGTGATTTGATTCTGGAACATGACCAGCTACTCCCTGTTCCGGGTAATATGGTTGAGTAAAGGCAGAAGTCAATTCTTAGAATATGTAGAATGGGCTGTTCTAGGTGAAAACACTCCCAGAGTCAGATTAGGCACATCTCTAATGTTTAGGCAATGTCTAAACCATGACTCATAAATTCCAAAGGCTCTTGGGAAGCATCTATGGCAATCAGTTTTATGTTAAGATGGTAAATAGCTAATTTAATATTAATATTCACAGGCAGGATAGCAACTTTTAAGTCATATTATGTCCGATACTAGAAATGTGTGCTTCTACGAATTCCTAGTTCTGTTTTCTAATTGTTGATTTGGGAACCATCAAGAGTTTGATATAAGATGGGAGACTATATAAACGTTTTAAATAAACAAACCGTAGAGTGCTTGGTGCTCTCTGAGCTCGGTTCCTTTCTTGCAAATGTTTTATTACCAAACAAGGTAACATCAGGCTTGTTTGTCATCAAACAAACTGTATTTCTTTCCCTGTTGCATGTGAAATGAGAAACCTACACAGTTGCTTAGAATATTTCTTTCAATCATGAATATGTTTGCAATCTAGATGTTGCTGTAGTATTCATATTGAATGGTGCTAATTAGCACGTATGTGCTAATCAACCCTTCCCCAAATTAACATCTTTTTTAAAGTCAGCATCCTTCCCGGTACCAAACTATAAAGTTCACAAGAAACTCACACAGCCAGTTCTGACTTTGTTTTTCAGTAATCTGGATCATTCATATTGTGGAGAAAAAGGAAGCCCCGGCATGTAATACTTGCACTACCCGAATAATTTGGCTAACCTTCAGTTAAGTGCTTGAATGTATTTAAGATTTCAAATTTATTTTAATCTCAGTACTTTGGCTGTAAATATTGTGCTGGCTAATAGTAATTGCATCTCACCTAGCCGCCACCCCCTTTTTTTAAGATAGCTTCTTGCAAAAATATTCACGTGATCCTTTGGGAGTAAATAAACCACCTATAAAGTCCTTAACATTGGCTTGTTGATCATGAGTTAGGGTGATGGTGTTATGTTTTGCTTCCAGGAAATGAAAATGTTCTTGCATGTGAACAAGTGGAACAGTATATCTGACACTGAACAAAGTTAATAAGTTATCTTCCCTGCTGTTAATAATGAAATTTCTTGTAAACATAGCTTTGAGCTCTCTGCTTTTTATCAGCTCTCCCAGAATCCTTTTATTGTAGGTGATAGTTTTTGGTTTGTTTGCATTGGCCTTTCTGTGCTTCCCAGGCCTCTGTCTAGTCTACAGTATTGTATTTCTAGACCTTGCCAGTGAGGTGCTATCCTCTTAGTAGAGTCTAATTTATTACCTCTAAAAACTAGCTTGACCAGAAATATGTTTTGCGGCGAAATAAAAAATAGAACTCATTTTTACTATGTAGTTCATTGACAGTGACATTCCTCATCCTGATTCAGGGGGAAAGTGAGCTAAATTATCACATATGAAATATGTAGAAATGTATATATGATTTAGGAATTTTAACAAAACAAATAGGCTTGAAGAGCTGAAAACGAACAACTTTGGTCAAAAGAAGTTAGTGTTCCCATTTTGCAGAAGAAGGTTGCAAAATAAGCAAATTAACATAAAATCAAGCATGCAGAAGATTTTGTTGCACTAGAAATGTTCAAGAATTAGAAATCCTTTAAGATCTGCTAGAAAGAATTCAATAGATCTGAGATAATAGATCATATCTTATCTTCTGCTTACCTGTGTGGTAGAAGACTGAAAGATAGGAAAATTAAGGACAAGACTATCTTTGTTATTGTGGCCCAAAAACCCTCCAGAATGGACAAGATTGAAAATAGTGGATTTTTATTGTTTGTTTGATTTACATTTTTACATTTTTCAAGACTTTAAAAAAGGCAAAATAAAAACTAAAAAAAAAAAAGGCCATTGTTGTTTTTTGTGCTGATAGAAGCTGCGTAGAGAGCTCACTTTTTGGAACAAGACAGACTATATAATCCTTAAAATACATAATCTGATACTAAAATTATTGCTGCTCAAGTAAATATCTGGACAGAAGGCAGGCCCTAATTTATTTTACATTACACAATGCCAGATGCTTTAGGAAAGGTGGTTATTATTGCAGAATTTTATCTACCTTTCTTGGTAGATTAAAAGGTATTGGATCCATTATATATAAGGTACAAATAAAGCAGTGTAGTTGCCTAGTGGTGAAGACGCTTACCCTCCCACTTGGAAGATTGAGGGTTCAATCCCAGGTAGTTGCAGATGTATCTCTCCCAGGGTGCAAAGAAAAAAACATTTGCTGTGAACTCTGCAGAGGTGTCAGGGAGTGCACCTGGCCAGTAAAAGCTCAGCTCCATCAAATCTCCCTGACTCTGTCCAGAATTAAGGGTCATAAAAAGAGTATTATATTTTTTTAATATGAGGTGCAAATGGGTAGGGAGTAATAAATTCACATTTTGGTGAACAGGTCAAGAGCGCTTGTATTCAGATGGCTTGAACACTTGAACAATGATGTTATGGGAATACTAAATATTCTTCTTTATAATTGATGTCACTATGCCACTATATTTGGATTGGTAAGATTCATATGTTTTTTTTAAAGTTAAAAAAAACTGCTTAGATTCCACTCCCTCTTCCGTATTTTTTCTGAGATTTATACAACTGTTGACTATACAGTGGGCTAAAAAATTATTTCAAATTCCTAAAATCAATTCTGCTTTCCTTTCACAGCGGATCGTTGTAAAGAGGTACAGCAGATCCGAGAACAGCATCCAAACAAAATTCCAGTAAGTAAAGAAGATTATCTATGCTTTTAAATCAATTTATATAAATCCCTGAAACATAATAAGTGTCTTGTAGGTCATATGCCAGGATCATGAAGCATTTCCCTGTTTTTTTCCACGCTGACCACTTGATTGTATACATTGCTAAGTTTAGGGAATAGCTTTATAAATGTTATTTTCTTTTTAACAGACTTTTTTTTTAAATTCATAAACTCTTTAAATACAGTGTATTGTCAGAGTGTATCATTTACAAAAGAAAAACAAAGAGAAAACAAAATGAAATATTAACATATATACTAATAACAATAGTAATAATATAACAGAATAAATTTGACTCAATTTCTTCTTTATATTAGCTTATTCATGATCCTATTAATTATATAAGCATATTTATAATTATGAACCATCTTTATATTTAATTCATGCATAACACTAATCTTCATCTAATTTTTACCTCTTATCTCTAACCACTCATAAAATCTATCCCATGTGAAGTAATGGTATGTGTCTTCTTTGTCTTTTATTTTTAAAGTCAATCTATCCATCTCTTCGCAGTCTAATATTTTCTGAATTGCATCCTCATCTGATGTCGTGTTCTCATTTTTCCAGTATTGTGCAAACACAATCCTTGCTGTTGTCAGTACATCACAACCCTTTATCATAACCCTCTGGCATTATACCCAACAAAAATATTTCTGGTTTCAGATCTATATTTTGCTTAATCATCTTTTCCAACCGAGGATGTATTTTGTTCCAATATTTTCTTGCTTTCATGCAAGTCCACCACACATGACAATAAGCACCTGGGGTCTGATCTGGGTTCAATCAGAGTCAGAGTACAATTGAATCCAGGCTTTGGAGGACAGGAAGAGTGTTACCCCTTCAAGTCTGTGAAATATGTGGCAGAAGAGTGGTGATTGGGATGGCGTAAAGCTATAACATTTATCTCCTCTTACCAGGGCATATCTCTTATATTGAAAAAGTTTTATTGGTTTTACATTTTTTCTATAGGGTAGGGTAAGGGATACAAAGAAATTTTGAGAGCATTCACGTCAGAGTCGTCGGCCCTTCCGAGACCTCAAAATACACAATAAAAAACAAAAAAAAAACATTTTCCATAACACTACAAGGTAAAAGCAAGTACATATACCTAAATTCTCAATTCCATGCTGTCAGACATTTACAAAAAATCCAGAAAATATTATGCAAAATTGTTCAGGAAAATCAAGGCAAAGTTATTTTTTAGATCTAAGTCTCTTGGCTATTGTATCTTCTTTTTCTCCTCCCTGGCCCCGAGCGGGCGGGGCCGTGGCCCCCTCTGTCCCCCCTGGATCTTCCCCCAGGATAGAGGAATGTTTTTTAAGAAAGGCTTCCGCCTCAACAACTGTTTTAATCCTCACTCTTCCTCCTTCCCAGAACACCAGCATCCCTTCGGGTGTCACCCACTTGAACCAAATCCCATGATCAAACAATGTTTTAGACAAGAAGGAAAATTTCCTTCTTGCATCTCTAATCTTTCTTGGGATCTGCTTCAAGATAGCAACCTCTTTTTGTTGGTAGATTAATGGACTACCTCTCTGCACTTTCAGGATTTCTTCTCTGGTTGACCTTCTAACAAATTTCACATGTATCCTCTATATATTACAGGATACTTCATTTATCCTGGCATATGCTGAGTTAATTCTATAGGCTAGGTCAATGTCCCCCCTGATCTCATCCTTAGGTTTTTGTAAATAGTCTGCTAAAATTGTGCTCATAAGATCAGGGAGGCATTCACCAGGTTGCTCAAAAACATTCTGAAATCTCAAAAAATATGTCATTCTTTCCATATCAATCCTAGACACATGCCCACTTGTTTCCTCAACCTCTTTAGTAACATTTTTAATCTCTCCCTTAACCCCCACCAACCCCCCTTCCAATTCTTCAGTCTTCTGTGTAATTTCCAGCGTTTGCTTCCTTATGTCCAATAGCTCCTTCTTGAAATTGATGTTTTCAGCCCACCAGGGCATATCTCATGCCAGGCTAAGAACGAAAAGGAAGAAGTTGCTTTTGGCCAGTTTCCTAATGGGAGTAAGATTTAGGCCAACTTTACTCCTGCAATAAATCACCTCTTGTGATGATAGGGAGCCAAAAGCAAAATGGCTTGTCTGTTTATTACATGCTTGTCTGCTTGTCTGTTTATTACATGAGACGAATTACATGAGATGTCTGTTTATTACATGAGATGAATTACATGAGATGTCTGTTTATTACATGAGATGAACAGAAATGTTTTGACTCCCGTAAGGCTTGTCCCATAGGAACTCTCTTTTGTCCTATTTGATTTTTCTTTTGCGTTTTTTCATCCAAAAAAATTCTTTGAGACTGGAATTATTATTGCATTATTATTCATATATGAATATTCCATTGCTATAGTAATAACTGATTACGTGCATGGAAGTATAATGTTTTGCTTATTACATTATGTTAATATATAAACATACTGGAAAGCACTAAATCTGCATAGTACAGGCGTGCCATTAATTATCCTCTATTTTTTTTTCTTATTTTCCTTTATTGTTCTTGGGTAATAAAATAATTTAAGCTCCTTTTTCTTTTTTTCACTAGTCATAATCCAAATGTTTTTGCCCAAGGCAAAAAATTTCACAGGCATGTTCTGCAAACTTTTATTAATTAACAATTCGGTTACATGAATATTAATCAAAAATTCGATCGTATCAATATTGCAAACAGATATCGTGTAGAATGTGGCAGTAGCATCTCAGACTCATTTCTGGGCAAAAAGAGAACAAGAAATTAATGTAAAGAGATTGTCGTCGGGATAGTTAATGTTAATGCTATGTCTCAGTTTAAAATGGATGATGAAATACCTAATTAAATGCAATGATGAAATGCTCTGTGTCAATTACCTACCCAATACAGCATTTGAGTTTCAGCCAATATATTAGATAGGTGGGCCTTTGTTAATAGTGTGAATACTTCCCCGCAAAAAGTGCTCGGGACTATACAGTAGCTCTTCTCTCAAATGATGAAAACATCCTCCCCTTCCCCAGCTCTCACATACTTCAGAAGCTGTTTCTGGCTGTCTTTGAAGTGCAGAGCTAAAGGGCTAATCGTGCTCATGCATGTACAGTAGAGATAGCTGGGAGCAGTTTTTTGAAACAGCTGCGCCAGTTCAAAAAAAGATGCACCTGCTTTAACAATTCGAAAAGAGATGCTGTGCAATCTGAAAGCCGCCTTTCAAAAGATTTGTCAGCCCTATGGAACAAGTGGTAACCGGTTCATAATTATTATAAAAGTCTGCTGGTATTTATTTATTTATTTACTTGTCTCACCTTTATTATTTTTAAAAAAAAATAACCCATAGCTGAGAACACAGCCTAATGCTCCTTTCTTCTCCTATTTTCCCCACCACAATAAAAACCACAACCCTATGATTAGGCTGAGGGAGAGTACCTGGCCCAAAGTCACTCATTTGGGTTTCATGCCTAAGCTGGGACTAGAACTCACAGTCACGTGATTTCTGGTGTGATGCTTAATCACTATAACTACTTGCCCTTTTCTTTATTTTTGCTGCTCATTTTCAGTATGGTACACTGTTTATGCGTTTTACAATTTTAAATATATAAATATATATTTCTTTGTAAGCTGCTTTTAGGGTACAGTGGGCAGAATACAGTGGTACCTCAGTACCTGTTGCTAATTCATTCTGGGAAACATGACAAATACTAAAACCAATGAGTACTGAGAAAACCACATGACCCACTGTTTTGGCCAGAAGAAATAGCGAGTCACAAGGCAGCCCACTTCAGCAAGTTATTTCTTGCACATTGACTATCAAGAGAAAGATGAGTGCCAAGACATGTTTTCTGCTTCAGAATGTGTCAAACACCAAATTTAATGAGCTTCAAAGCAGTCAAGTGCCAAGGTATGATTGTACCAGTTAAGAAAAATTAAATAAACTAAAATTTCCCAACAACTTGATTTATGTTAAGGGCTGCGTTGCAGATCACAATTCACATATCAGGCATAAGAGCTTACTGATTTAGCACATGGTTTAACTGTTTTGAAATGGTTGTAATGCTTTACCTCTTTAAGTGACTGAAAACACATTAAGAAATCTTATAATTTTTAAATGTGTCTCTCACACTGTAACCCTTGGCATTCCCACCAGCCTCTCCAATGCAAGGTGAATAGGAAAAGCTAAATTTATGCCTTTGTTAAAGCTTGAATTGTTCTTTGAATACATCCCTAAAGCATCTACTTCACTACCTTACAATCAACTGATAGAGCTACCTTCCTCCAATTTATTTTGTTCCAATTTAGGTAAAGAATATGTGATAAACATAAAGCAATGGTGGGGAGAGAGACAAGCAAGAGAGCAAGAAGGGGGAAATGATAAACTTGCACAATGACTTTGTGGTGCAAACATCTCTTCTTCCATCCTTGTTGGGGAATATCTCCTTTGGGAGATAGAAAGTTGTGCAGCGGAATGTGCAGCTAGAGAAAACCCTTTGCTAGTATACACACGAATAGAGTTTCAGTCACTGTTAGTAAAAAACAAGTAGCTTTACTGGTGTGTAAAACTAAACTACTGCTTTACAAGCAGTGATAGTAGATATCAAGTCAAAGTCCTTAAACAAACAAACAATTGCTTACAGTCGCAATTCACGAGTCTTCCTTCTTCAATCAGTCAGTCAATGTCAGTCAGCAAGCAAACAGAGAACGATCAAGCAGAGAGAGAGAATGAGCTCTCCTGACTTCCTCTTATTGTGGAGATAATTACAACTTGCTAATTACATTTAAACATTTAAAGCAACAAAGACCATTTGTCATCATGGTATATATATATATATAGCCTACCCAACACCAGGAGTATACTGCTAACACTTGTATGTGACATTGCAACAGAAATACAAAAAGCCTGTATTGTGATGTCACTGTGTATGTTTCATTATTTTGATGTGCTGTGGAATTGTATTTAAATTGAATACCTTGCCTCTAGCCTTGATTTCTTTTCTAATCACCTGATACTAAGAAGCTGACTTCCGTGCAAAGAAGCTATGAAAATGTGTGGGTTATAAATTAGGTTGAGGGTCTCTAGTACTATTTGTAAGATTTTAGATCCTGATTCAAGAGCAGATATACACTGGAGTTAAAAGTTTACGAGCGAATTCAGGGTGAGATTCTTTTCAGCAGCTGATCTATCACAGGTTCGCTGTATTAAGTTCTCTCCAAGTGTCAGATGTCATACATGTGATACTGAGTCCAAGAAACCTGCCAATTTACATATGAATCCAATGAGAATGACTTGCGGGGAAAATAGTTTGTCCTAAGTTTGTCCTGCTTCTGTTTAAAAATTAGTCAGAAGTAATAGAAGTGAAGGAATTAAACCCAAATTCCACATTTAAGCAAACTTCCATCCTGGAGAAGGGAAATGAGGTGAATGCTGTTGGGTGTAATTCCAGTCCAGCTTTCTTGCTAGCAGATGATAAGGGGAGAGCTAGACTAGGAATTCATTTTTAAGATTTTCGAGATGCTAAACTTGATCTCAGATTCACAGTCCCAGAGGAGGTGACACCAAAGCTTCTGCTGTACTTCAAAATAATCTTCTTTAATGCCTGAAGTGATTCAGCACTATCATTTCTCTCTCCGAAACTATTTTCTCCTTTTCTATATTCATTTTAGTTTCCCCGCTTGCCAATTCCTGTGTCGCTGCAGGGTCTCGGGACCACACAATCTTTGGCTAAATATATGTTGGTAGATGGCTGATTTTAGAAGAATTAGAGACATCTTATACTGTCTAAAATGAGCCACGGGGGCATAGGGAAGAAAGATATTTCAAAAGCATCATAATCTTGTCTATGCCTTTTTCGAAACAGCTTTGTCACAGCTTTTGCTGGGCTTGAAAGTCACACTCTCTCTCTCTCTCTCTCTCTCTCTCACACACACACACACACACACACACACACACACACACACACACACAATGTAATCATGGGAAGCCGCATAGCTCAAGGCATAAGAAGGCTTGCCTGATATGCTGGAGAGTGCCGGTTCAAATCCCAGTAGAGGGAGTATGGCCAGCTGAAGAGGGCTAATAAGCCCCAAATGGATCCATCCTGGTCTCTTACAATTTATTTGTTAATCAGCCCTTAAAAACCTAACATACATACATACATACATACATACATACATACATACATACATACATACATATGTAATTGTTTCACAACAACCTGTTATTAGGTCCCAATTAAGGGAGGAGATACACTGCCTAGCTTCCTGCCTTTCGGCCCATTACCAGAGACCATCCAGACCATCCAGACCATCCAAGAATTACGTTGTGTAATTTTTTTTAGATATGTGTGTTAGTTTTATGAGCTGATCAATAAATTAAATTAGAGAGAGACCAGGATAGATCTATTTCGAACTTATTAGCTCTCATCAGCTGGCCATACCCTTTTACTGGGATTCAACACAGTACTGGGATGCAACACAGCCCCGGTTCGAATCCCAGTAAAAAGGTATGGCCAGTTGATGAGAGCTAATAAGCTCGAAATAGATCTATCCTGGTCTCTCTCTAATTTAATTTATTGATCAGCTCATAAAACTAACACACACACACACACATATGTCTTGTAATTGTTTGCTTGAAAGAAATATGTCCACTTTAGGTATAAAAAGAAATAAAAATAACTGTCCTTATTCAGTTTTGCACATTTCTGGGGCGGACAATTCACAAACATCAAAATACAAACACAGAAGACTGAAGGTTAACACTGTTGAGTCAAGTTGGTTAAAAAGCTGTAGCTGCTTATAGCTTAGACTTGGCTACAAGCCACATGTGGGTAAAATCAGTGGCCCCTTTTTTGGCCCTACAAATTGTTGCTGTGTAGTTTCTTCTGATTTTGACCATAGGGGGCAAAGGACTGTGTCTCACATTCTCCTACTTTGGTTCTAGGTCAGAGTATGAATTCCATGGTTTCTTTTGAGAAAAGAGCAGCATCATGTGGCAGTCTGGTACATATTTAGGGCTAGGTTTTATTTGGCTCCAAGTGTAATGTAGGCGTTCCTAGAAAAGAATGGCAGTGTTCTGATAATATCTTTATAGTTCTACCATGAGCCACGGTGGCGCAGTGGAAGTAGTAGTAAACCCTGTTTCTTCCCAGGCTCAAAAATTCTCTTAAGACAGTAAGTGAGACATTAACATGTGACATACTAACAATATCACATATTGCCAAGGCCATGGTTTTCCCAGTTTTGATATAAAGCTCTGCAAATATGAACGAAGAAAAACCTATGCCTCTGATACGTGATAGTGAGAATATCTTTGATTACACCGAGATAAATAATTCAATATTAGATTAAGTAAAATCACATTACTTATTGAAAGCATTAATAACGAAGCTAAAGCTTAATCCTTTCGGATACATAATGGGAAGGCAAGTGTCACTGGAGAAGAGTTGAGAAAGAAGCTTGCAGGGGACAGAGAGGTGGCTAGATGATATCACTGACAGCTGAAGGGAAGCCTAAATTTACAACTCAAAGAAGCAATTAAGAGTAATCTATGTATCCAAAGCACCCCATACAGCCCCAATACAGGTGAGTGATCAACTGTCTCCTTTGTGTGATAATGAGGAGTGTCAAAACAAATGACAGTCCTCTTTAATTTAATATTTAAATTTCTATACTGCCCTTCTCCCTTTCACAGAATTAAGCAACTGTTTGTATATTGCATACAGCACTTGTTTCTTTTTTCTTTTGAAATAAAGAGTGCAGCTTCAAGCATTGTATATCTTTGGTGGCCTGATTAAGAATTGGCACATAAATAGTCAGTCAGCACCTTTGATAGGTAGGTAAACACAGTATAGGGATTACAACAATAGACAGGAAGAATTGTGAAAAGAGCAAGATTAGCAAACAACTTAACTGGTAAGATACAGCAAAGGAATATAAGCAGACATAGCAAAACAAAAAGAGACAATCACTATATATTTGTTTTTCCATAGTGAAAGGAACACAAAACTGAATCTGAAGAACTACGATATCAGTGGTCGTATAAGGTCGGCTTTCTATCATGAGTGTTGCTGAATATGTGTTTGTCATTCCAAAGTGAGGAAGTCCTCTCTATTGTTGTGCCACATTCCATGTGTTATTGTCATGGAATAGTTTTTGTTCTCCAATACCATATGGCTGGAATGCAGATGTTTGAAGAAAAAACCCTAAATGCCAGCAGTTTACATAACCAGGACCTCTGATTACAACTAGGACCTCTGATTTACATGTAGGATTACATAGAATTTATCTGCTTTCATGTAGGGATTCTCCAGCCATCTCTATCCAGAGGTAGTGTTTGATGATCATATGCTATCAGGCTGTGGCTAGAAGTCGCACTTTTGAGTAAGAACAGATGCTTATTGCAGAATTTTAATTTGGCCTTAAATACCTTTTATTGTATGAGAAACAGATTTCTGGAGTTTAGTTTTATTTAGATCATCACAGAGGTTTTTCTTTCTATGATCACACAATAAGGAAGTACTACTAATGATAAAGCGAAATTATAATATATGGCTTTGAGTTTACCATTCCTTTTGAATAATCGATTTTCATAGTATACCATCTTTCTCTAGTATATGATTGAACACCATTGCTGTGTTTCCAGATGAACAATTTTTTTACTGATGGAAAACAATCGGTCCCCTGCTTTCATTTTTACAGACTCTGTATCATTATTAAAGAAAGATTTTACATACTTCCTGCATTAATCAGCTCAGTAGTACAGCAATTGCACCTCCTTCAAAGCACCTCTTGGGACCCTTAGATTATTATTTTTTAAATGTAAAATATCAAAATGTTTCAATCTCACAAAACAAATGGATTTTGTTTATTTTGTGTCCTCATTTGAAATGTAATTAGATTTTGAGTGCAAACTTCAATATCTCACAAGATAATTTGGAAGAAATCTGTTAAAATTCTCTGTCTTAATTGTCTGGATCCGAAAAATGGTTACTTGTTCACCAATAATGTTTGCTGTCTTAAAAAGGATTGTCTTTTTGATTTTGAAGGGCAAGAAAAAAATCTGATAACACCACATTTCTTCCTCACTAGGTCATTATTGAGAGATACAAAGGGGAGAAGCAGCTACCTGTTCTGGATAAGACCAAATTTCTAGTTCCTGATCATGTCAATATGAGTGAATTGGTAAAAATAATCCGGTAAGTGAAATACTTCAAAGCAGCTGTGATTTGCTTCTTGATATTGTATGACCAAGGAGCATCTTTCCTTTTGAGTAGAGTAGTGAGGACAATTTGGTTGCCTATGGCAGGGATCTCCAAGGTTGGCAACTTTTAAGACTTATGGACTTCAATTCCCAGAATTCCTCAGACAGCCAAATCTTAAAGTTGCCAAGTTTGGAGACCCCCGGCCTACGGTACGAAAGCAACTTCTCTTTCACTGTAGAGTACCTTGCCTTTTAACTATCTCCTCATTCATCCAGAAGAAAGGAACCCTGGTGAAGTCATGGGAAGATTCGGGAACAAAAGTTTAGAGTGGCAAGGATTAGCATGACTAAGATGTACAAAAGTACAAATGGCTGGCTTACCACAATTTGAAGTGAGCAAAGTAAAATACATTCCCAGTTACAGATGGGAATCCTCCATAATCCTTTGCCTGCTGCTGTACAGGTATATAGGTAGTTGTTTGGAACCCATTCAAACAGAGATGGGTTGCTCCCAGTTTGGCCTGGATCAGGCGAACTGGTAGAGGTGGTGGCGGAAGGCTCCACCGACCCACCTGGACGCAGAGGTGTCACACACAAGCGAACCAATAGCACTGGGATTTGCAACCCACCTCTGCATTCAAGCCAAACCCAGTTGGTTCCCAAAGAAATATAAGGATTATAATGGCATATAATGTCTTCCATGAAGATGGGTAGTTGACTTGGAGATTAGATACTGTGTTTTCCCAAAAATAAGACAGGGTCTTATTTTCTTTTGACCCCTGAAATAAGCACTTGGCCTTATTTTCAGGGAAGTCTTATTATTTTTGAGGTGCAGGAGGTGGCAAACATGGTCACCTCATGGCTGTTGTTGTGTTGCAAATATATATATATATATATATATATATATATATATATATATATATATATATATATATATATATATATATATATATATATATATATATATATATATATATATATATATATATATATATATATATATATATATATATATTGGGAGGGCTTATTTTCAGGGGAGGGCTTATTTTAGCACATGCACTCAAAAGCCCAATTGGGCTTATTATCCAGGGAGGTCTTATTTTCAGGGAAACAGGGTAACCCTGCATTGATGATGCAGATTTACAGTATCTCTTATCTGCATTTTGACTAATTCACCAGCCTGCAGTTATCAAATCAGAAGTATTATCAAATTTCTGCCTCTTCCCTGAAACTGAACTTTTTTGAGAATTAAAAGAGCTTCATAGCTCCATACTCATTGCTTGGATTAGCTCTTGCTGCAACTGTGTGCAAATCACACAGAAGGACACTTTGGAGGCCCTCCAAGATGATTAATGCGTGTGGCAGAGACACATGGAAGGGTAAAGCAAGGCAGGAGATATATTTTGCAAGGCTTCCATCATTATGTGTGATAGAAATTTGAATGCTTGAAACTGTCAAGTGTCCAAAGTGGGAGTAAACTATAGAATGAAAACGGTAAAGCATCCTTGACCAATCTGAACCTCACAAATGCCACTACCCCTCTCCCCCAATCTCTGGAAATGGCCGTCAGACACATTCTGAAGGCAGCATGATTGAGAAATCAATTTCAAATAAGCATACTGTCTTCAGGATGTGTTAGGGCTGTCATTCCCATTTAAATATCTTAAGATTGCTCTTGTTACCATTAAAACTGACTTGCTGCATTACAAATATTTTTTTTTAAAAACACAAGCAAATTAGAAAAAGAAAGAAAACTTAGCAGGGCAGATTTATTAAACGGAAGATAGAACATGTAATGAAATAGCACTGACACGCCTGTTACTTTTTAGATATTTGTGATATTGATGCCTTATATCTCGTTCATTTATATTTAACTACATTAGCTGTGCGTGCTCCATTATGCTCCTATTTTAACTCAGTCTTAATAATTGCCTTCTGCACCTCCTCAGGCGCCGGCTACAACTGAATCCAACCCAGGCTTTCTTCCTATTGGTGAACCAGCACAGCATGGTGAGCGTTTCTACCCCAATCTCTGAGATCTATGAGCAAGAGAAGGATGAAGATGGCTTCCTCTACATGGTCTATGCCTCACAGGAAACCTTTGGGTATTGAGGGTCACCACCAGAGGACTAATTCCAAACTGTCGCAGCAACATCTCTGCCTCCTCACTGCATCCCACTTTGGCAAATCCTGTGCAGAGAGAGAAGCTTTCGGTCCAGGAGCAGCCTGGAAGCGACCGTGTTCCTCCAATTTCGTAGCGCATCAGACCAAGATAATTCAGTGTGTAGGTGTGTGAGAGACCCATAAATCTCTGTTTGCATTGCCTCTTGTCTTTTATGATTGCTATACATTGTCTCCCATCTTTTTCACACAGGTGTGTTTGCTCTCTCCTTTCATATTATGTCTTCTTTCTTACTCCAATGCCAAATTGATGGAGCCCCTGGCAGTCTGGCAAATAAACTGTTTTCCTCACTTTTTAAAGCAAGGGATGTATTTGTTCTGCTATTAAAGGGCAGAAAATCAAAACATAAATAAATTACTATAACTTTTATTGGGGTTTTATTGGAGTTTTCAGTTATTGATTCTTGGTGCTACACAATAGATGTAGGCATCTTTTCCAGTATTTTCCAAAATATATATATCTTTTAAGTTTGTTATCTTTAAGCACGAGGAGAATTATAATTTGCTTGTATGATGTAGCCTTTTAAAAAAATCTTATGCTTTTTTGCACTTTAAAATGTTGTAAAAGTGAGAATGAAAGTAGTTTAATTTCACAAAGGTGTCGTATTCTGTGCTGTTTCTGACATTGTTTCTATTTGCCTTTTATAAGGTTTATTTTTCAAAAGCCAGTCTTTTCCCCCTTTTTTGCTCTTAATGCATGAATAGATTTTTTTTAATCCCATTGTGGCAAACAGGCCATATGGCTCAAGGAATGTACTGATTTATATTGCTATTTTACCTGGTTATTTTATTAAAAAAGACTATGATACCAAAAAGTGTGTATGACAGAGGAAAAAGATCTGCCCAGTCAAATCTATATAATTAGCTATATAAATAAAGATAAATTAAAATTCTCTTCTGATGGAAACTAGTTTCCCTGCCCAGAACTTATCATCACATATCTCTGAAGTTAAGGAACTGGCCTTGAAAAAAAAGTGGTCCCTGTCTCAGATTTCTTATCACTTTGATTTTACTGCAATGATGCAGATAGACTGTCCATATTCTACTAATGGGGTTTTTTCATGCATTTATTACATGGCTCAGTTTAACATACAGTTAGCCCTTAACTTATGACCATTCGGTCAGAAAACACTGCAAATTACAATGGCGCTGAATGAAATGGGATTACTCAGAGTGCCAGCTGTCTCAGCACAATGCGGTCTGCTTGGCAACCCATTCACACTTACAACCAGTTGCAAAGCACCCCATGGCCATGTGATCACCATTTGCAACGTTGCCCACCAGGTTCCTAACAAACTTACTGGGGCTGGGAAGGTCGCAAATTGCTAAAGGTAATGCTCCCCCACCTGACATCCCATCCCCAGTCCTGCTAGTACTCACACTGTACAAGCCACTTGCGCATTTTCCTCGATACATGCTGTGATTCTTGCAATCATGACTCACATTGACATACACACCCTGCTCTGCACTGTGCCTAACACACTCCTTGCACTTTTGCATACCCTACCCACTCTGCACTTCTTCCGCATCCTCCCCAAACCTCCCATGCACCTATTGCTCCCTCTGCAACCAAATAGCAACAGCACTTATATATACTGCTTCACAATACTTTACAGCCCTCTCTAAGCAGTTTACAGCGGTCAACATATTGCCCCCAACAATCTGAGTCCTCAATTTATCAACCTTGGAAAGACGGAAGGTGGAATCAACCTTTAGCTGGTTACCTGCCACTTACCTGCCTGTGGGCCTGGGACATACAAATTCCTGCCAGTTTCCTTACTAACTATAGTTGTAGGGAGATGGCAGGAAATGGCCTCATCTCTTGACCATTTAATGATGGCAATTGGGACTTCAAGGATTGCCATCACTTAGCAATGCAGTCACGTTTTATGACCATTCTGCTTAGCAATAGAAATTCTGGGTCCAACTGCCATCGTAAATGAAGGGCTACCTGAACTTCCAGGAAGCCCCCACTCCACCCCAAAAAACTGCTTCAGAAAGTTAGATGGGGATGACTCGGTCACTGAGATGAAGGTCGCCCAATTTATTGACTGAAAGGTAGCCTTTTGTAAGATGGTAATGTTACAACATACTTGGAGAGCATCAGATAGATGTTGAGCTAGAACCGATCTTTAAATCTGATTCTAGACAGCAGGGCTATGTACTAGACCAGGGGTCTCCAACCTTTGCAACTTTAAGTCTGAAGGACTTCAGCTCCCAGACTTCTCCAGCCAGCTTTGCTGGCTGGAGAATTCTGGGAGCTGAAGTCCTTCAGACTTAAAGTTGCAAAGGTTGGAGACCCCTGTACTAGACACTGCCCTGCATGTGAGTTGCATTTTCTACAGCCAAGAAAGAAGGCTGCTCAATCATTCTGTTCCTTTGTGAGTGAAGTGGCGCCCTTCTATTTTCATTTTCCCAATCTTGAGCCTCTGGATGTCTTTCAGCCACATGAAAAAGTAGTAAGGCCACAACAACTATAAACTTCAGCATACTGAAATTACAGGAATTCTGCATGCCGATCAAGAGAAGTAATTACAATGGGGAGGGGAGCATTAGTTAGGATATAGTCAGAAAAAAATGATTTCGTTTAGCTGAACAGATGTTATAAGTGTTCAGCAAACCTCATGTAGGAATGTACAACTAACCACTGCATAGGCATACAATCCATACTGTGTCCTTTGTTCAATAAATATACCAAAATATGCAGCCCTCTGCATATTTCCCCCTTCTTACTCAATTCATCTCCTCCATAAAGAATCATTTATCCAAGGCATTGACTCACTCAAGATGGGATTGGTTGGTGTTGCTCATAGCATATAAAACCAGCTTTTCTTTTCTAGTTCACAAAGAGAATACAAAGCAGAGAAAATGCCATCGAATGGAAAAGCCATTCCACAGAAGGGCAAATGAGTTGTATTTTGTAGTCCAAGAGGATCTCACCAGCATGTTATTTTCTATGCCACCAAAAGCTTAAGACTTCAAGCAACTATTTTGTCAAGTAAAATGCATTTGACAATACTAAAGTTTTCAGTTTAGCTCATATCTACTGAGGACATTAATTATTTCCATAAATAACTGATGTCTTAAGAGTTATGGAAGACATAATGTTTGATTGGATTGCAATAACCTGGATATTTTGTAATGAAAAATGATAGTTCAAATTTACATAAACGCCTACCCAGAGCATCTGTGCAAACCCTGTGCAAACCCTGTACTTACCTGGCATTGCGTGGAGACTTCTGGGAAGGGAAGGGCAGCGTGGGCAGGCCAGCCGAAAATCAGCTGGCCAGCACGCGCATGTGCGCTGGAGCGAGCTAGGGCACCACTGGGGTGCCCACAGATACAGCTCTGTGTGTCGCCTGTGGCATGTGTGCCATAGGTTCACCATCACAGCTATAGACCTTATGGAGCTCTGGAGAATGTAAGAATGGGCTCTTTAAGCTCTGCCTAGACCAGCCCAGATAGCCCCTGTACCAGGAAGAAGCCAAGAAAATAATTCTACATTACCCCAGAAGATATTTTAGACTTCAATCCTATCCTCCAAGAAAGTAATATGAACTGGTCTCAAGAGATAGCACAACACACTGATTAACTTCTGTAATACATTAGGAAGGTTACTGCCCATGGTTGCACAGATTCTCTGAACCTATCATGGTAAATTACTGCTGAAAGACCCACATTCCCATGAATCTCTGTAATTTTCCTTTAACTCCATCTAATTTAATGGCAACTATATAGTTCCAAGATGAAAAACGTTGCCCTCCAAATTATTATTTATTTGGATCCTGTCTTTATTATTTTTACAAATATTTCAAGATGTCACCATCTTTCCATCTTCGCTGTTAATTATGCTGATTGTTGCTGCTACATTGTAAGTAAAAATATCTGGAAGGCCAAATGACAAGAGAAATATACTCATGGTCCAGAAAACCATAGGGTTGCTTTATTACCATGCTCCTTAGACATTACTTCCGCTGGGTGCCATTTCATCCCAATCATGTCATAGGTTCTACTCATTCCAATACAGCTTGTCACTATTATTAATCTTTCATTTAGTTGGCTCAGTAAATGTATATAATGAAAACAGAAAATTGCAATGTTCTTTGAAGGCGCACATCCCAAGTATCTGAGATCTTATGTTTCCATTAGAGCAAAGTATCTGAGATGCCCAGATATTAGTAGGGCCTAACTTGAAAATGTTTGCTCTAATGTCTAGCCATGTGCCACAAAAGAATTTTCTCCTTCCTCTCCTATCCCTCAATACCAAAGGAGGAAATTTTCTCCTGCATGCCACTTTAACAAATGTTTTCTATTTCCAAGGAACTATGCTGAAGTGAAACCTCACTATTTTTTTAGTAAAAGAAATTCACATGTTCTAGAAATGTGGAAGGCTTTTTCATCCAAGCAAAGATCAGGTTCACCACTCAACCATCAAAGACCGGCGTTGATTTAACATTTATTTCTTCTGCTAAGAAGAAATAAATGTTTCTTCTTACAATTCAGATTTTGTTTTTCATTTCCACGGTTATATATGCAAATCTATCTCAACTGCCTTTTTCCCTGCTTTCTTAAACTTAAAAAGTAAGTCAAGTCTCTTTCAGGTCAAGCACAACTCCTGATGGCTTCAAATGCTTCTATATAGGGTTTTTTGGCAACTAAAAGGAGAAGTTTGCATTACCTTCTTCCAGAATACTTTTCTCATCTTCCAATCTAATGTAAGATCTGGTATTCCTACACATTTCCACCACAGCAATAATGAGTTCTGACCCAGTTTGGCTTCCCAGGCCATTCACTTCCTTTTCTTCAATTCTATTCTCACCTTATTCTTTATCATCCATTCCACATCACATGCATCAAAAGTTGAGCAATCCTTAGTTCTAAAAGGTTTCCTTTCTTCTATAATCCTTTCACATATTCTTTCAGTCTGAAACCTTCTTTCCCCCCCTCTTTTGTCATTGTCACCCTGAAATCTCCCCTACTACCATTCCTTTTGTTGGAAAAGCCCCACAGTATCTTAACTGGTGTACATCTGTCCTTTTATGGCAAGTTTGCTTTGTGAGATTTGACTTTTCAGGTATGTCACATTCATAAAGGGCAGGAATAAGTATAAATAAGCAGGCACTGTAATTATGTAAAATTTAGCATATACAGTAACTGGTACTTTTCAATTTTTGACAGCAACATATATACAGAGCTGATTCCTAGGCTAAGGCTGGGAGGCACTAATCTAGGGGCAATTTTAAGAGTTGCAAAAATCAAAAAGATTTCCAAAAAACACAATAGAAAAGCACAAAGTATTAATGACATGTTTCCTGAGCTAGCATGCAACTTGAGGTTTAAATATAATTTCACAGCATAAACATGAAATAAAAATGAAAATATCCAAGAAAAATAATGTCTGGGGCTGAAAATCATATATGAAAAACTCAAAGAAGAAAAAAAATCCAAGAGGACGCGTTTAAAAAAAAAGTGAAAAGTGAAGTCCTTACAAAAGTGAAAAATGAGCCAAACTATAGGCCTAGGACAGCAGAATATCTGGAGTAAATCCTGAATATATACCAGTATTTATTTCCTAGTCTTCCATCATCTCATTGTTAATGTTCACACTTTTAAAAAGTGGACTAGGGAAGGTACTTGCGTTGGCCATGAGGAAAAACTCGCCGAACTACAAAAATCCATATTCAGACAATTGTTTATTAGGCCAACACAGTTTTATAAAATAAGTGGGCAATGCTAATTTATTCCTAGACATTTTAATTATCTTGTTTAATAAAAAAACTCAAAAGCTTTCATACCAATTTATAAATCTTAAACTGGCCTACCAAAAATATCAATACAAGTTTTATGTACATTATACAGTCCACTGATATTTCCATATTGGTTCGAAAGTAGGAAACTGAATTGCTCTTGTTTTTTAAACCCTGGATAAGGTATGAAAAGAGGCAGAGTTCTAGAATAAGTTAGCCAAATGGAAATTGTGTCAATTGGAAATGTAGCAGCTCCTGCCTTTCTTATGCCTATATCAAGTGACATATTAAAAAGGTTTTCCTCTTATCAACATGTCACCTTGTAGCAGCCTTTAATTTGACATGCCAAAAGAAGACACCTCAATAAGAGACAAAACAACAGAGCAAAGTATCTCTAGCAAAGTATCAATTTCATTTCTTACTACTAAATTATTGTATCCAGATCTGTTGGAATTTACATCAGATTACATCATTCATCAAGATGATTAACAATTTACATGAAAAAAGAAATAATTTTGATTTGATAGTGAACGTCAGGTTTTATAGTGCTGGGACATAATAGCAATAAGACTTATATACCACTTTACAGTGCTTTACAGCCCCTTCTAAGCAGTTTACAGAGTCAACAATTGCCCTCAACAATTTGGGTCATCATTTTACCCACCTCGGAAGGATGGAACTTTGAGCCTGGTGGGATTTGAACTGTCAAATTGCAGTCAGCTGGCAGTCAGCAGAAATAGCCTGCAGTTCTACACTCTAACCACTGCGCTACCAAGGCTAGATATAAGCTGTTCCTATACATGAATATACAGATAATGAGTGTATTATTATAACTGGGTTTTTAATGTCTTGATTGTATCAATTAATTGAGGCAGCTGGAATGGCTCTTTGTTTTATATACATACACACACTGTTCACAATCTTGGGATTGGACAATACAGATTTTTTTGGTAATACAATGTAGAGTCCTTGCTAGAGACAGCTGCAGCGTTCCACATATAAATACACTCTGTAGTTTAATAAGGCAAGATGTTTCTTTATTTTTAATTCCTTTTGAAAGAGCACTTAGTAAGAAATACACTGTAAAAGAAAAGCATATGTGTGATCTGCAGAATGGCTTTGCAAAAAGTAACAGATAGCATATTTAATACTAAATTCAGTGCCTCCGAATCTCATCATTTCTGCTCACAGGTTAAAAAAAGTATCCTTTTTCTGGGAACTGGGTTAAATTTTGCTCAGCTTTCCTGCGATAAAAACATACTATGACTAAAATAAAAAGAAAGGCATCAGGTACAGCTATATTAAGTTTGAAAAATTTAAAATAGCAAGTACCATACATACTCACATACATACATACCTTACATACATACATACTTAGGGAAGAAATTTTCCCAGACAACACTGAAGGTAGATGGGAAGGGACCAGCCTTTTTGCATAGCCTCTTTTCTAACACCCTCACATTTGATTGCTTGCCCTGTCAAGAGGTAACACTTAGGCTGGAATATGTATGTAATGGTCTGAGTATTGTAAATGCTTAAGTATCATGTGGAAATATATTTGGAGAGAAGTTAAAAGGTTTGTGCTTTCTCATTATTTTTGCACAAAATCAGAAAAATAAAAAAAATACATATTATGCTCTCAAAATTGGATTAAGGTAGAGGAATTATTTTATGCATCTCTTAAAAAATGGATTACATAGGTCACCCATAACCATGTAAATCCATGTGCATTCCACTGGAGGAGGAAGGGGTGGGTAGGTAGAGAAGATTTCCTATATCATGCTGTGTTAATCTCTCTTCCTTAAAACTAATATCCAAATAACACAGTGGTATCTCCAGATGGAGAAACACAATTTTCCCTTAAAGAAAAGTGAGCAAATTCTATCCACCTCGTGACCTTAATACTAATCCTGGCCACTATCATTTAAAATCTGGAATTTAGCTCTCCATATCTGCCAGACTGGTTCCGACTGGTGCTGAATCCACCATCTGTCTGGAGCACCGTGTTGTATCAGGCCTCCTAGCTTCTAGTATTAGCACAAGAAGTTCCATGTAGCTTCCATTTCTTCAAAGACCTCTGTAAATTTAGGCAGGTAAATGAACAATTACAGCAAAGAAAACAAAGCCGTAAAACCAAAAAAATGCATACTATTCGTTTCCTTAAAAAAAAACTTCTGAACAGTATTCCGAGAAATCATCATTACCATCATCATCATCACCTACTTCTTTGCTTCTGGGTACAAAAGCTCATTCTGATTGTAAGTCCCAGTGCAGTTTACCCGAAGAAACTCAAGGATTGTTGAACAGCAATGCTATGGCTGGAGGAAACAGCTTTAAATAGGGATACAGGATATAAATGCAGTCTCTTCCACCTTCTCCACAAGTTCTTAGAACCAACTCTGCATCAGGATTAGCGTTATTCCCATATTGCCGCCTAGTCTCCATATGCAAAACAGTTTCTTCCCAAAAATCAATCCCCCACCCACTAAAGTATCATCTTTTCTTCATAAATGTCTATTCCTCAAGTCACATAAAATTCCAGGATTATTTAAGAACCAACATAGGATCTGTCCTATCTTTTCTTATTAAGTGGATTCCATGAATGAGGTAGTATTCCCTCTGCAGGAAGGCATAAAAATAATCTGAGATGAGAAAAATCTGCAAGAGAGAAAGAAAAAAAAGTTGACATAACTTCCTTTAAAACAAAATGGCTGCACTCACGAGATATTATAAACATTAAAGCTTAGCCCAATACACAGTTCAGTAGTATAAACAACATCAGACTGATTTATGGAGATATGGATTTACTTTATCTAAAGCCAGCTGACCACATTATATTACAATCAAGAAATCCTCAATTGCCAATTTCAAATCATACCCAGATCCGTAGCACAATCTATATCAGTGTTTCTCAAACTTGACAATTGAAGATGTGTGGATTTCAACAGTCAGAAAACTCCAGCCAGCTGGGGAATTCTGGGTGTTGAAGTCCATTTTAATATTCTCAAGATTAAGGAACGCTGATCTATATTATATATAGAACTGACACCAAATTTGTTCTCATTAAAATTCTCCTTGTTGGAATTCCTCTGACATCAGCAGTTTTCTCCTTTCAGAGACAAATAGTGATTACACGAAAATGCAGCCAATTCATAGCTGGCAAAGGGTATAAAGGCAAAGGGTATAAAGGAAAATACATACGAGTGTCTTGGATCGTGTATTTCTTTTGCCAAAAGAACAGCTTCAGTGGTTGTAATACAATCAGTGTTCCAAAAAGAACATTGCTGCCTGTCGAGTTTGTGTAAGACCATGTGGGTAAGCTAAACATTTGAAAGGATGAAACTTTTGCCTTATGAAAAGTTTGAGAACCATTGCCCAATGGACTATTTCTGTAGGATATTCGGGTTTTTTCCCCCTTTGCAAACCCAACAAAATGTATTGCCAATGACAACTTGAGCCTTGCCAGCAATGCTCCCATTATGATACTGTTGAAATGTGGCAATCAGTTTTCGGGGACAGGAAAGCCGAAGTCAATATTGTAAGAATTTTTTTAGACTAATAGATCAACACAAAAATAAAGGCTCAACTTCTGGACTTATAGAACTAAAACAATATATGAAGATAAAATTGGCAGGACAAAATATGGTACTGTAGATCCTTAAAGATGGTGTAGTTATGAACAGCTGATCTAATCTATGAGCTAATGTTTCCAACAAAACTATAGATTAATGCTTTAAAATATTCAGCATAAGAGAAACAAAGCAGGATGGATAGCTACAGCACCATCAGTAGTATTATGCACTGCAAAATTGCATTTTAGGTTCAATCGAGTAGTCACATCTGTAATTTTCAGCTCCATATCTATCTCTTGTCAGCAATACTGACCATTACAGCAGAAAATAGAGATTTTATATAGCAACACACTTCATCACAATAAGGTTTAATGATACATAACTTGCAGGAGTGCTACTTCCCTTGTCAGATGAACAACCATTAAAGAATAGGAGAGCACTATGAAAAGGACTAGTTGCATACTGGTGATTATTAATCAACCAAAAGCAGATGGGTCTAGGAAATTTGGCAAGACAGTCAGAAAATTCCAGCTACGACAGAGGAAGCAGCTGTCATTCCAACCTGCCAGGCTGAACCAAATTCTCATGCAAGTAATTCTTAGATAAGTGAATATTGTGTTTTACTTTCCTATTTACCCCACAACTCTAATAAAATGTATTTGGATTTGAGACAAGCATCTTTTGCAGAAAACGGTACATTGCCAATACTATCCCATGTATATAATGACAAAATCATGCAAATTCTGCAATTATATATTTCAGGCAGGACAACTGATAAATCTATATGTCATGGCCTCTGTGTAATCATATACATCATTACTTGGACACAGACAGACCCTTGGTCATCAATGCTGATGCCCGTTAGTTGGAAACAAAGAACCAAAAAGTCCAGTTCAACAATCCTGACAAATATTGTGATAGCAAATTTGAAAGATGGATATTAACTAAACAAATTGTATTTAAAAACTTGCCCTAGAAAAACTGTATATACAGACATACAAATTTATTAAATTTCCGATCATTGGAAAATGCAAGGATCTACATAGAGCCCTTATTAATTGAATTCCTATTTATCTCCACTCTTAATTCTGGAAAGATTTGCAGTACTTTTTCTTTTTGATATAAAAGAAAGCCAAGAGCCCAAGCATATATGTTTTAATGTTTAGTACTATAGTACTTTCAAATATGTCTAGAATGTCTAGTACCTTAATACTGATATAAAACAAAAGTTAGGACTCAGAGAGTCTGTGAGTACTACTTAACCCAAACACAATATTTTGTTTCACTAACCTGCCCTACATTGAATGTCAATGTGATTGCATAATAAAAATTGGAGTTTGCACTTCCTGCATAAATCCAGAGATGCCATAAAACCGGGAACAGCAGGGAACACACAATGAGTACGCAGGAAAGTATGAAGACATTCCGCAAAACTGCAACAAAAAAGGCAGAGACATCATTAAAGATGGTTAATTGATACACTGAGGCATTGTTGGCTTGTCTTATCTTAGTTACACTCGGTGGCACATACTAATTTAGAGGGTGGACCCAGAGACAGCTGCTACAGACGTCCCTTTCTTAGAATCGGTAATTAACCATAGTTCCTGTGGGGGTGGAAAACTTTGACAGGTTTATTTGTGCAGACTTCCCAACTACACAGGCCCAGATTCGACTTCCTGAATTGAAGCAGGTGCAAACTACAAAATACAAGGATATCACAATACAATATGGGTGGGTACTGGGTGGAAAGCTAATTCTGGACTGAATTCTTCCTGTTCTAAAATAAAATTCTAAATGTTCTGAAATCTAATACTTTACAGAATACAGTACTGTCTCCCACCACCCTTTTAAGATGTATTATTTAAGTCAATGCCTAGCAATTAAAAAATATATTTAACATTGATAAAGTACTTTATAATTCATTGATTTATTTTTAGTTTTATATTTTATTACAAGAATCCCAAAGTGATTCAACAATACACTGAACCAGGGGTGGTATTCACTTACCTTCCCTACTGGCTCGCAAATGTGAGCGCATGCGCCACCTCCGCACATACACTCAGCCTTCCGTGCATGCATGTTTGGTGAAAAAAGGGCCTAACTGGGATGCCATAAGAGCCGGGGCGGCTAGGCAAGGCCACCCACGATTTCCGCTACCGGTTTGGCCGAACCGGTTTGAACCAGTAGAATACCACCTCTGCACTGAACCCATAAAGACACATACTATTCTCTGAAAAATCTTATGTTTGAGATAAATACATCAGAAGGAAAAAAATAAGTAGAGAATATTGCTCAGTTTTCATAAACCAACTATTCACGTTTTTTAACTTTCCCAATTGATGAAATTAACACTCCACTGCTGTATCTGCTTCACTCAGAAATGTATTAAAACCGTTGGAGAAACCAGCCATTGGAAGCAGATTTTGGAGCTCCTTAGTATAGGCTGAAACCCAAATAGATCCACTTATGAAAAATTATGATATCTTATTAGATGCTCTATATTTCTTCCTGGCCAAGTGTCAAGGTAAGGACTATTATGCACAATTACCACATTAATAATAATACAGAACTCACACTGATATAGGTGGCTCCAGAGAGGGAGGAAGGCCATGTAGAGAGCAATATCACCTACAGTTGGGTAGGACTTAAAGATGGAAATGATGGCCAACTGAACAAACATGAAGAACATGGGATGTTCTCTAGAAAAGAAACAAAAAAGACCGTAAGTAATTGGGTGACTGAGGTGCTGCTGTTCTTCTGGTTTATATATTCTGAATTACAATTACCGTATTTATTCGAGTATAACGCGCAAAATTTTCTACCAAAAAAAGAAATCAAAGTTTGGGTGCGCGTTATAAACGAGGGCTGGGGTACGCGAGGGCAAAGAGAAAAAAAACGTCCCCTCGTCGCGTACAGTGGGCGGCCCGAACTGGGGGTGAGAATTCCAACAATGCTTCGTCTGAGCCGAGAAAAAGTGAAACAAAATTTTATACCGATTTTTAATCGAAAATTAGGGGTGCGCGTTATACACGTGTGCGCGTTATACTCGAATAAATACGGTAAGTAGCTTTAATGGACAATATCCATTGGTGTCACTGTGAAGATTGCTCTCCCTGTATTAAAAATATAGAAGCCATTAGAGCTTCGATTTATTTCCTGTATGGATGACGTATGCAGGCATTTTAGTCTGAGGCAAAACAGAAATTTAGAAACATTACCAAACTGGAGAGTAGTTTGGGATTATTTCATTAAAAGTCAATTAAATTCAATTGTTTGGTATTAGCTCATGCCTGGAGGGGTTCAAACCCTCAATTTGTGTAACTTTTCAACTAACAGTGCATTATTTGCCTTAGAAATGAAAGCGCTTCTATATATTAAAGCGCTGCCACATCCTTTTAGAACAGTTTCTGAGAATAGAATAAAATAGAATAAAATAGAATATTTATTTCTATAACCGCGTCCTCTCCCCAAGGGGACTCGGAGCGGTGCACAGGGAGAAATTAAAACAACATAAAATATATACATACATAAATACAATAAAAACAAATTAAATCTAACTATCCCTGCACTAAAATTCCCATTTTAAAATTAACATTTCCTAACCCCTGAGGTAGAGACTAACCTAGGCCAGCCAAGCAGAAAAAGTGAGTTTTTAATTTCTGACGGAAGGAGCGGAGGTCCGTAGTTGTTCTAATGTCGGGGGGAAGGTCGTTCCAGAGGGCTGGGCCCGCCACAGAGAAGGCCCTTCCCCTGGGCGTCGCCCGCTGACAAAGTCTAGTGGACGGCACCCGGAGAAGTCCCTCTCTGTGGGAGCGAATCGGCCGGGAGGATGTATGGGGCAGAATCCGATCCCGCAGATACTCAATGAAGATTTCATTGCTCTTCTAGATGGCTTCGGCCATGGAGAAATTGCTTTTCCAACAAGGGAAAGCTCCCCCAGCCTCCTCCTGCCATAACACTTAATCCAAAGAGACTCTCTCTCATGAAATAGCTACTACAGGTAGTCCTTGACTTACAGCCATTCATACAGTGACCATTCCAAGTTACAACAGGACTAAAAAAAGTGATTTATGAACATTGTTCACACTTACAACCATTGCAGCACCCCATGGTCACGTGATCAATACTCAGATGCTTGACAATTGGCATGTATTTACGACGGTTGCAGTGCAGTGTCCCAGGGTCATGTGATCACCTTCTATGACCTTCTGACAAGCAAAGTCAACGGGAAAGCCAGATCCATTTGACAATCCTATTACTAACTTAACCTTGCAGTGATTCACTTAACAACTGTGGCAAGAAACACCATAAAATGGCGCAAATCACACTTAATCGTGCTTAGCAATGGAAATTTTGTGCTCAATTGTGGTCATAAGCCAGGGACTACCTGTAGTATGTGTGTAAGACAAAGGAAACAGAAAAAAAATAGCTATCGCTATATGATGTTAGTAACCTATAAAAGTGTAAATTCTTAATAGGAAAAACTAAACTGACTGAATTACTTTGAATCAATTCTTGAAAGTTTAATTTTTAGTTAAAGTAAGATAATATCAAATATTACCAACAATTAATCTGACCTAAACTAGCATGTTACAATTATGCAAATAAATAAATAAATGTCAAGAAGCTGCTTACTTTAATTTTAGCGCCAATGGAATAGTGTAGAAGAAAACATTGATTTGAAAAACACACACAAAAAAGAGACTGAAGTGTTCGAACATTTCAGCAAAGAAGTACCAGAAAAGGCCGACATTGGGTGTCAGGTCTGGAACAGAAAGGCTGTAATTGACAAAATAATATAATCATTAATGAATTATCTGTAGCTATCAAATTATACTCAGGTTCACAAATAACTTCCAAAAGGCGTCTGGATTAATATGTTGCAGAAAACATTATAAACAGGAAGTGTTTCTGTTCACTATGAAAACATGAAAATAAATGCAGAGTTTTTTTAAAGATACTTTTAAGATTCTTTTTGTTTGGTAAGAGTTATATTCAGCCTTTTCTTCAGGAGCAAAAGTCAATGGGCACAGGGTTCTCTCCTTCTATCTTCCCCCAAATCATTTCTATGAGATAGGTTAGCTCAAAAGAGAGGGATTTACTGAAAAAAATCCCTAAAGCTGGAAGGAAGGATTATATATTTGTTTCTTTTTAACTATGATATAGAATGTCTATTGTCCAGAAACATATTAAACCTAAGCATGACTGGTCACAGTGATTTCCAATGATCCAATATTTATTTATTTATTTATTTTATTAGATTTCTAGACCGCCCCCTCTCCCGCTCCCCTCTCTGATCTAGTAGTTAAGGAAGGCACCAGGCTAGAAGCCAAAAGACTTAGTTCTAGTCCCGCCTCATGCATGAAAATTGAATGGATGACCTTGGCCTATTCATTCTCTCTCAGACCAATTTAGGTCACAGATTGTTGTTGTAGGGAAAATAGGGAAAGAATAAGGTGTCTGTACCACTTTGAGTTACCAGACGCATCTTTTTCCCTCAAAAAGAGAGTGAAAATCTGGGTGCGTCTTATACACTGAATATAGCATTTTTGGCCTCTCAAACCCCGCCCCCTTTGCAAAAATGGCTATGCATAACCTTTAGGAGGCTTCCAGAGTGCCCCTGGGGGCTGGGGAGGGCTAAAATGAGCAAAAAATGGGCCATTTTTTGATTGTTTTTGCCCCCCCCCCATTCCTAGGAGCACTCTATAAGCCTCTTAAAGGTTATGCATGCTCTTTTTGGGGGGGGGGGAAACGGACCCGTTTTTGCTAAAAACAGGCTATTTTGGGGAGGTCTGCAGAGTGCAAAAACTTTTTTTTTAATTTGCCTCTTCAAAATGTTGGTGTGTCTTATACTCCAGTGAGTCTTATACTCCAAAAAATACGGTATTTAAATAAACAGGTGGGCTATTAATAAATACATAAAATAAAAATAAATAAAACTTACTGAAATCTGAACTAATTCATTGCCAGAGGGATGAAGTAACTGAGCCCTGACTCTCCAGCCTAGTCAACTACCATATAATTGCTCCTCTCAGTTGCAAAATGCACTATATTTTACCAATCATATCCAACAGAAATAAGGTATTAGCATTCATCTGAAAATGTTTTTGATTTTTATTCAAGAAACTGACCATTGCTTGCCTTTTCACAGCAGCAAATTTTGTTTCTCCTAACAATTTTATTTTGGGTTTTGGATGGGGTATTTATTAGTAAAAATAAATAAATAACGCCCCTCAATAATAAAAGAGCAGAAAATAAACATCCATTTTCAGTACTTCTACTCAAAAGACAATTGTATAGATAATATAGAATCACTTGGTTAAGATGGGTGGGGAAAGAAATCGAATAAATGAATAAAATAAAAATAAATAAAATATTTGAACTTTATCATTTAATAATTTCTCATGTGTACCTCATATATAATCTAAGATCATGCTGAACTTTTTCCACAGAGTGAAACAAGTTGCAAGACAAATGTCAGCAACTATCATCCAAAACTAGTAAAAGCAATTTGAAAATTGTATTTGTTTTTTACTGTCATTTACGCTGCCATTTCTGGGAAAGTCACTGTTTGGAAAATATACAAAGCACAGCACTACATGGACTTTCCTAGAAAATAATCCTGGTAAGTGTCTACGGAGATTTTCAGTCATCTAGACCAGGGGTCTGCAAAGTCGGCTCTTTTAAGACTGGTGGACTTCAACTCCCAGAATTCCCCAGCCAGCTATGCTATGCTGGCTGGGGAATTCTAGGAGTTGGAAGTCCACCAGTCTTAAAAGAGCCGACTTTGCAGACCCCTGATCTAGACCATGGTTGTCCCAAAGGTGGTTTTCAAAAGGCAACTGGACTTACTCTGTTTTGTCTTTGAAAACATTTCACTTCTTCTCCAAGAAGCTTCTTCAGTTCTGGAAGAAGTGAAATATTTTCAAAGAAAAAAAAAGGAAGTTCAGTTGTCTTTTGAAAACCACTTTTGGGACAATCCTGGCAAGTGCTAATCTAACCTACTTTTAAAAATCCAATGAAGATTGTTCATCTTTTATATGCATCTTTTTACATGCACTGTTGCATTTGTGAACATAGCTTTTCTCATTCCACAGAATTTAAGTTGTGGATTTTTTAAACACGCAGCCCGCACTTAGAATGCCAGGGTAACTGAATCACACTTCTATTTCACTGAACTAATTAAACACTTCTCAGGCCATTTGGATCAACAAAGGTATACTATTTATCCAGAACGCTGAAGGAAGAAATCGTCTAATTAATAAGACATTGAACAAAATAAAATGTTTTAAAAATAGAAGGCTTAATTCAATTGTTTTGTTTTATTTCATACTTTGAACTCACAACTTGGGAAAGATCTCTTTGTCCTATATGAGGTGGTTATAATGCAGGCAAACAGGATCTACTTACATGAAACCATAAACAGATGGAATGAAATCCCATGAGTTGAGGACGAAGAATGAGAGGAAAATTATCACCATCAGACTTCCCAAATATAGTCCCGCGTATTGCATGCTGTAAAACCAGAACTCCTTACTTTTCATTTTCACTGGTATGAACTGACGCTGGAGGAGGGAAAAGTGATAACAAAGTATAGTTTTGAAATGTTTGTATGTAGTTTCTTGCAAGCAAAATGCGTGAAAAAGCTTTCTTTCAATTTAACACATTTATTTCTGAAATTAAGTGTACACATTAGAAGAAAAAAAAATTGCTATGGGAGGATTCACTCTCAAGCTCATATAAAAATCAGGAAGCTATTGTGTTTATGATTGTGTAGTCTTTCCTGCATAGGAAGGAATTGATCTAGCTGAAAAAAACTGTCTGGATATATCTAGAACATGAAAATCCATCTTTGCAGGAGGGATGGTACAAGATACCTTGAAGGAAATAATAGTGTTTATTTCTTAATTATTTTTACATAATAGCATTGCAGTTCACAAAATTGCATATAATTGTATTTATTAAATTTTTATGCCACTTATCTCCCTATAAAGTGACTCTGGGTGGTTTATTTTAATGCAAATTATATACTCCATTACAACTGGGGTTGAGCCTGATGAACTTTATCAGCCTTGGTTGCTTTCCTGATTGAGCTTAATGGGAAAAGAAAATGGTAGATCAATCCTTTGGATTTTCTTGCTTTAAAAGACTTTTGAAACTATCAACCGGGCTAATCTTCTGCATTGACTCTGGATTAGGAGTTGAGAGAACAGTATTACAGCAAAGCCTTTGCAAATCTTTAGTCAGAGAAGTGGGAGAGAGGTAAATGAAAGAGAACCACTGCCAGCTGCAGTTCTTCTAGAGTTAATTGTTTTTCAGAGAAATAACTGTGGAACAGTAGTTCCCTTGCAGCAGCACAGATAATTCCCCAATGATTTTGGTCGCAAGTTAAGTTCTCTGATCCTATGAAGATGATTTGCAAGCAATTTACAGTTTGCTTTCTCATTCTAGCCATCGCCCTACTAGTAATCCTGTAGGTATAGTTATTCCTCTGCAGGACTAGCAATTCATGGTGGCTAATCTTTTTATTTACTGAAGATATTAAAAAGATTCATTTGCTGTTAGGGAATAGATAGATACCTGTAATAAATAGAGAAGGGCTGGTGCAAACAAAGTAAGAGGATACAAAGACTGATATGTTGCTAATGCCAGAAATATAGCACTCAGAAAAGCACTACCTGCAAAATAAAGAGAAAAGAGTATAAATAGTCAATAAAAACAAGCTTCTAGGTGAACATGAAGACACAATCTCTTAGATTTACAGTACTTAATATCAATGGCAAATCCATATAAAATTTGGGCTGGCGCAGCAATTCTCAATAGAGATGCCATGCATTCTGAACTAAACAGTAAAGTCTAAATCAGGGGCTCCCAAACTTGGCAACTTTAAGACTTCAGCTCCCAGAATTCTCCAGCCAGCATAGCTGGGAGTTGAAGTCCACAAGTCTTAAAGTTGCCAAGTTTGGGAACCCCTGGTCTAAATGTTGGTGCCTCAACTCTAAGGCTGAAATGATCCTAAAAGGAACCTAGTTTTTAAAGGCAGCTGCTGCACTGGTTCCCTTCATCAATTATGTTATTGGGATTTAAGAGCTGACCAGCTGTAAAGGTTATGCAACTGTAAAGCTGATGAAATGTAAGGCTGATGCAATGAAGATAAACCAGCACTGGTATAGCCAGTTGAAGACTATGAAGGGGCCCACAAAAGTCTTTACCACTTTAGGAGGTGTTTATATAAGGCAGCCAGGAGAGGGCGTTTTTCCTCTTTCCTTGTGTCTGGTATCCAGTCTGGTATCCAGTCTGGTATCCAGTTCTCCGTGTAGAGTTAAGAAGATTGATTGTCAAGTATTTGCTATCACGTATATTTCTGTAAATGTTGTATATATATAAACCACTGTTAAACATCTAAGTCTCTGTGTGCTGTGTTTTGCTCCTGGGTCACTTCCTAATAGTAGTCACGCTGCAAACACTCTGACAAATTAAGTTAATACTGTAACTCTGTCTAAACTAAGAGCAAGTGTCTTGGTGCCTGGATGTGACCTAACTCTTGATCTCATTAGGTTTAGCTATTAGAAACAAGACATGACAGAAACCAAGAGGTTTCTAATGATATTTGTATTAATAACAATTTTCCCCTTTCCCTGTCAGGAAACTATCAATAGCAGTATAATCAATATTCCCTTGTGGTCCTTACAAACATAAGACACACCATAATTTTGAAGAAGCAAGTTTTTGCACTCTGCAGACCTCCTAAAACGGCCCGTTTTTTGCGAAAATGGGCCCGTTTTTTTTTAAGGGCATGCATAGCGTTTAGGAGGCTTGTAGAGTGCTCCTGGGGGGCGGGGGGGGCGCAAAATGATTTAAAAACGGTCCATTTTTCACAGAAACGGGCCCATTTTTTGTCAAAAAAAGGGCATGCATAGCCTTTAAGAGGCTTATGGAGTACTCCTGGGGGCTGGGGGGAGCAAAATTGAGCAAAAGGCGGTCCGTTTTTTGCTCATTTCTGCCCTCCCCAGCCCCCATTAGCTCTGGAAGCATCCTAAAGACTATGCACAGCCATTTTGGTGAAGGGGGCGGGGTTTTGGGAGGGGGAAAATGCTGTATTCAGTATATAAGACGCACCCAGATTTTCAGCCTCTTTTTTGAGGGAAAAAGATGTGTTTTATACTCCAAAAAATATGGTATATTAACATATATTACATATTCAGAGAGGAAATTATTTCAGAAGTCAATGCAGCCCAGGTGTTTCTACTGAGGTTTGCATTATTTTTCTATTTACCCAGTTCTATATTTTTATGCTGTAGCAGAACTATCATGCAATATCATGCAACGTGGATCTCAATATTCCATTGTTTAAGACACGATGTGAAAGAATATATTGAAAGCAGATGCAGATCATTGTTTCAGATTTAATCCGATATAAGCCACAAAAATGTTACACAGAAACATGAAAAAATTAAATACCGTATTTATCGGCGTATAACACGCACTTTTCCCCCCTGAAAATAGGGGGCAAATGATGTATGCGTGTTATACGCCGATATGCGCGTTATACGCCGATATAAGGTTACATGGACCCGGGAACCGTAAGTCCTCCGCGTTCTCAAGGTGGCTGCGCTGTCTTCTTTTTCCCTCAGCGAAGCGCCGCGGCCGTCTGCTCTCTCTCTCTCTCTCTCTCTCTCTCTCTCTCTCTCTCTCTCTCTCTCTCTCTCTGGCGGGCAGGCAGGAAAGCAAGCAAGGCGGCTGGAGGAGGAGGAGGGGAAGGAGGAGGAGATGATGGCCCCGGAGGCACGGAGCTCTTCCCCGCGGTGGGCGCCTCCTCCGCTGGCAGATAGAGCAAGGTCGAGGGGCTTCCCCCCTTTCCCCACTTCCCGGCTGTTTCGCCGCCGCCACCGCCGCCAGTTCCAGCAGCAGCAGCAGGAGGAGGAGGAGAAGTAGGAGGAGATGACGGGCACGGAGGCACGGAGCTCTTCCCCGCGGAAGAGGAAAGAGCCACCGAGTCAGTGAATGAGTCTGGGAAGCCAGAGATAGCAAAAAGAAAAAGAAAAAGAAAAAAGGAGGGTGGAAGAAAACTGATCCGGACTCTTGTTAGCGAGAGGGAAAAAGAAAAGAAAAAAAAAGAGCGCTCGCAAGGGGAAAAGCATTCAAGGAAGAGTTGGCGAGAGAGGTTTAAGAGAATCTTCACGTTGTCCTCGAGAAATTCAGGGATTTAAAGTTTAGGGTCGCCGAACTGCTCTTTGCTTTCCTCCCACCCCGCCACATCTTTTCGATGGCTGTAATATCTTCTGGCTGTTTTTAATTTCATCTGTCTCCCCCCCTCCCCTCCCCGGGAAGAGGGAGGAAGAAAGAGCAGCTTTTCTTGGGTCGAATTTATTTTTCTTCCACCGAAGGAGGCATGTCCATCGGTTCTTCTGACAGCTTTCCCCCCCTCTTGCTCCTACAAGGAAGCCAACCCGAGGATAATCTTGAAATACACCAGTTCCCCCGGATTTGCTGCTGCGGGCGCCTCCTTCTGCGCTGGCTTCTCCCCTTTTCCCACTTCCCGGCTGTTTTGCCGCCGCCGCCGCCGCCGCCCCTCGGCGAGCTCCCGAGGTTTGGAAAGAGCCGGGAAGTGGGAAAAGGGGAGAAGCCAGCGCAGAAGGAGGCGCCCGCAGCAGCAAATCCGGGGGAACTGGTGTATTTCAAGATTATCCTCGGGTTGGCTTCCTTGTAGGAGCAAGAGGGGGGGAAAGCTGTCAGAAGAACCGATGGACATGCCCCCTTCGGTGGAAGAAAAATAAATTCGACCCAAGAAAAGCTGCTCTTTCTTCCTCCCTCTTCCCGGGGAGGGGAGGGGGGGAGACAGATGAAATTAAAAACAGCCAGAAGATATTACAGCCATCGAAAAGATGTGGCGGGGTGGGAGGAAAGCAAAGAGCAGTTCGGCGACCCTAAACTTTAAATCCCTGAATTTCTCGAGGACAACGTGAAGATTCTCTTAAACCTCTCTCGCCAACTCTTCCTTGAATGCTTTTCCCCTTGCGAGCGCTCTTTTTTTTCTTTTCTTTTTCCCTCTCGCTAACAAGAGTCCGGATCAGTTTTCTTCCACCCTCCTTTTTTCTTTTTCTTTTTCTTTTTGCTATCTCTGGCTTCCCAGACTCATTCACTGACTCGGTGGCTCTTTCCTCTTCCGCGGGGAAGAGCTCCGTGCCTCCGTGCCCGTCATCTCCTCCTCCTTCCCCTCCTCCAGCCGCCTTGCTTGCTTTCCTGCCTGCCCGCCAGAGAGAGAGTGAGAGAGAGAGAGAGAGAGAGAGAGGGAGGGAGGGAGGGAGGGAGGAAGGAAGGGAATCAGAATCTGACAGACACAGAGAGAATGACAGAGAGAGACAGGAAGGGAGGGGATAGCGATTTCTGAGTAAACTTTTGTAAAAACAGAATATCCAAGTTTCTTTGTTAAAACAGTTGCTTTTACTGTCCTTTTACATTATTTACCTTATAAGTGGTAATAATATTAATTAAAAAAAGTTCTGAGCTACCCTTATTTTGCTTCAAAGTTCTTTATTTGAAATTTAATTTTTTTCCCTGAAATTTCCCTCTTAAAATGAAGGTGCGTGTTATACGCCTGTGCGTGTTATACGCCGATAAATACGGTACATTAAAAAAATAAAGTATGTTTACAAGAAGCATTGGTGGTTGTTTCAGTGGCTGTTCCCAATCTGGTCCATGCACTTATTAACACTGAGGCAAAGTTCCAATTTTACAAAAATATTGTTTTGCCAATTTCAATGTCAGTGAAACATGGAAGATGGCCTGGCAGGTGGCACAAAGATGGCCTGGCAGGTGGCAGGTATAACTAGGTCCCATGGCTCGGGACCTAGTTATATGCGAGACCGCCTCCTGCCCCATACATCCCTCAGACCAATCCGCTCCCACAGAGAGGGCCTCCTCAGGGTACCGTCGGCCGGACAATGCCGACTGGCGACGCCCAGGGGAAGAGCCTTCTCTGTGGCGGGGCCAGCCCTTTGGAATGACCTACCCCCTTAATTACGTACCATCACCGACCTCCGCCTCTTCCGCCAATGTCTTAAGACATATCTGTTTCAACAAGCCGGCCTAGCCTAACCTCCCTTAGGGACTTAAGATAGTTTTAAATTGGGTTTTAAAATTTGGTTTTAGCGCAGGATGGGGTTATTTAATAGTTTTTAAAATTATATTTATTGTATTTTTGTATGTTTTTTAAATTTCCTGTGCGCCGCCCTGGGTCCTCTGTGGAGAAGGGCGGGGTATAAATTTAAATAAATAAAATAAAAATAAATAAATAAATAAATGTGTTCCATTAGGGCTGTCTTTGAAAGATCCTGGCATTGCCTATCATGATTGTTGAGCCTACAATCCTACATGCTGAGATCCTACAAAAAAGTAAATCATTGGAATACAGGATATTGTGATGCAGCAGAGGATGTGCTTCATGAGACAAGTTTTATATCTTCCAGATCAGCATCATGCCAAGACTGCAATTAGCCGTACAACACCCGAGGAAAACGGAAGAGATGCAGATGCTATAAAACTTGGTGCACAACATTCCACGAAATGTGTAAATTGCTGATATCAAGCAGACACATCTTCAGTTGATCAAAAACTTTGGAAAGAATTTGCTGCTCAATGTGCACAGCGGTACAAAGGGGTCTATTTCTGAATGAAAAGCAAAAAACATTACCTTTTATTGTCGCCAAAATGAAGAATGCAATTATAGCATTATTGATGGCACAGGTGGATTTTGCCACACAAGACAACACAGTGTATGGATTCAACAGGTAACTGGAAAATAAGAGACATCCAAGTTCACATATATATGTCATTTTTTTCCATCAAACCTGTCAAACAGATGCTTCATGAGGGGTTTACAACTGGAATTGATATAGAGAGATAGAAATATTCTCCTCTTTCATTTCTGTTACTCTGCAACTGTATTTAAAGGTATGCTATCTCGATCCATTGGTAAGATCGAGTCTCAAGATTAATATGTCCTCCATGATTTTATCTAAATCTGTGATTAATTCCATAAAACAATTATGTACTGTGTGAAGATGGGTTCTTTTGCTTGTCCAAAATCTCTTTCCAGTCAACTTCAATGGATGAACTCTAATTCTAGTATTTTAAGATTCAAATTTTAAGAGAGGGAGAAATACTTTGTCCACTTCCTCCTTTATTTTAAATACCTTAATCGTGTATCCCTGCAATTGTCTTTTATTCAAGCCAAACATTTGGGATTCTGCACCCAATCACAAAACCGGTATATAAAAGGAAAGTGAGTGGCTTGAAATGAAAGACAAACAAGTTGTGGTTGGATAGAGGTGATGGCCCTCAAAAAGATAAAAGTGAGGACTGTGAACAAATGCCATATATGAAGAATTACGCAGACATAATACAAGCAAGACTAGTTTTTAAAGTATGGAAAGGTGTACTTAATAGTGTTGCTAACTAGGTTTCTTTTTTCTCTTCTTTCCTGCCTTTAATTTCATCTGCTTAGCACTTCTTACTCTTTTATGATGCTTTACATCAGGGGTCTCCAACCTTTGCAACTTTAAGTCTGAAGGACTTCAGCTCCCAGAATTCTCCAGCCAGCTTTGCTGGCTGGAGAATTCTGGGAGATGAAGTCCTTCAGACTTAAAGTTGCAGAGGTTGGAGACCCCTGCTTTACATAATATTTGCTTTCCCAGAAGGCAATAGCATGTGGCTACGTACATAATAACAAAAGAGCTGAAACATTCCAATCACTAGGAGCCGTCTCCCCTCCGGCAGATAAAATGTAAGAATAATCATTACCTTTTAATAATACCCTTTTCAGCAATAAAAGTATTCTGACTCTTTTCACCAGGCAACTGTATTCCTAAATATTTGGTTGTTTAAACAACTCCATTCAGGGGTTTTTACATTTGTTTATTTTTGATGCCTTTGAGTCAAATCATGATTCCTGGTGACTGCCTGGACACCTCCTTAAGGTTTCCTTGGCAAGATTTTAGAAGTGATTTGCCATTCTTTGTTTTCTAGGGCTGAGAGTGAATGGTTGGCCCAAAGTCACAGAGTTCGCTTTGTGCCTAAGACAGGAGTAGAACACAATCTCCCATTTTCTAGTCTGTTGCTTTAATCACTCCACTAAACTGGTTTTCTTATTTGGGGTATAAATCTAATTTAAACAAATCTCAAATCCTCAGCCAAGAAGCACTCCTCAATCATTCAAAGTCGCAGACCTGAAAAAGCAAAATAAGAGGCACAGTGTCTTCAAAAATAAAATAAAATACCGTATTTATTCGAGTATAACGCGCACACGTGTATAACGCGCACCCCCTAATTTTCGATTACAAATCGGTATAAAATTTTGTTTCACTTTTTCTCAGCTCAGACCAAGCATTGTGACAAACGTGCGGCCATGATAAAAATCGTTTATAACGCGCACCCTCGTTTATAACGCGCACCCTCGTTTATAACGCGCACCCAAACTTTGAGTTCTTTTTTTGGTAGAAAATTTTGCGCGTTATACTCGAATAAATACGGTAAATGTTCCGATGCTCTCTGCATAAGGAAGATAAACTAACTAGTTTCCAATCTCTCTTGAAAAGCAATACTTACAACAGTGCTACTTTGAGAGGAACATAGTACATTTCCATAGGAGTCCGGATAAGCTCTGCAGCATCAGATGCATATTTATCCAATTCTATTAGCAGTTTTTGCTTTTTAAACTGAATACAAAGAAAAAATGTGTAAGTAAAAGTAATTTATTTGTTTAGCAATTCTGCCCATTTTTATGATGATTCCTGCAAGAAATATTTATCTCCAGGTTTATAAATTCAACATTTACACCAACTTGACTTATCATTACATAAGCCCTGATTCTTTTGTATTGACAAGATGCAATATATACCGTATTTTTCTGACTATAAGATGCACCCTTTTCCCTCAAAAAAAGGAGGTGAAAATCTGGATGAGTCTTATACACTGAATATAGCATTTTTGGCCTCCCGAAACCCCACCTCCTTTGCAAAAATGGCTGTGCATAGCCTTTAGGAGGCTTCCAGAGTGCTCCTGGGGGCTGGGGAGGGCAGAAATGAGTGAAAAATGGGCTGTTTTCTGCCCCGTCCAACCCCCGGGAGCACTCTACAAACTTCCTAAAGGCTATGCATGCCCCTTTTTTTGACAAAAAAAGGGGGCCATTTTTGCAAAAAATGCACCACTTTTGGGAGGTCTGCAGAGTGCAAAAACCTTTTTTAAAAATTTGCCTCTTCAAATTCTTGGGTGTGTCTTATACTCCAGTGCATTTTATACGCCAAAAATATGGTAGTAAAGTGCAGCATATTCAACTCATAACTGGATAACTTACTCATGCCAGTTATCTTCAACACATTGCCTAACATGTATTTCAAACAGCTGCTGGCTTGTAATATTGTGTACTCTGCTTGTGATCATGGATAATGTGTCCCTCTCTCTCCGCTGCTGCCAACTCCTCCCCCCCCCCAGGCCGCTGCCGACTCAGCGGCCTCTCTCTCCACTGCCGCAAACTCCAACGCCAACACAAGCAACCAAGGCCGGTAGGTAGGTAGGTAGAGGGATAGAGAGAGAGAGGGAGAAATACAGTAGGTAGGTAGGTAGGTTTAACCAGACTGGGCCACAGCAACACATGGGCGGGATAGCTAGTACATTAATATTGAAGACACATTAAATAGGTTTTCCTCTGCAAAAATAAACAAAAACCCCTAGTCCATCCCTTGTTCTTGATTTAACACACACCTTAGTCTTTAAATATAATTGTGTATATTCTGCCCATTGTACAAGATTTGGCAAGGCTAGCATCAGCCCCATCATTGCCATGGAGGCAGGCTTCTTATGTTGCTATTTCTAACCCCTGAAACAGCATTCCCCCTCTTCACTTTCAGGGAAATGTTAAACATTTTGAGGTTTGGGGCATAACCTGAATCAATCTAAAACTAGAAGTGCTAGATGTTTAACGTGGATTGAGAGTAGCTCTGCCAACAACTGACGCGTGAAATCGTTCAAAGGAGCATGTTGAATGGAATCCAGCTCACTGCAAGGCAGTTCCAAGTCAAGCTATCTGAGCAGACCAGCCTTCCTCAGCTGGATACTCTGTAAATGTTTTCTGACAACTCCCAGGATTCTCAGCCCAAATAAACGATATGTAAAAAATATCAGGAGAGAAAAACATGGCTGTATTTAGAAATAGAAGCTGAGAAGGATATAATAGTATGAAGAAAATGCACTGAAAGTAATATAAATAAAAATGGGCATGTATCTACTCACCAAAACTTTGTTGTAATCCTGAACAGCTAAATAAAGGGCTATAGCCGTCAAAATATCTGTAAACTGAACAGAAAACAAATCAAAAGAATACCAAAATACAGGTTATTTTCTTAATGTAACATTGTACTTTTTAGTAATTGAACAAGTGCTTTTTTAAATTAACATCAGGACTGTCTGAACAAATTAGTTCATTTTACTATATTGTAATTAGACAATGCTCTGGCTATGTAAGAGCAAAGAAGCCATGGGCAGAATTAATTTCACAAGATGGCATCAAGGAACTGTCTCATTTTTATTAGACATTAAAATTCCTTTTTAGATACCGGTAGTTATGAATGGGTGATTATGTATATAACTTTGAGATGTCCGGATCTCAATATAAACAACTGTGAAATTTGTTTTTACAAACTGATTCAATAAATTATTTAGTTACTCTGGGATATTCAATATTATCAAAAAATATTTTTGGAAGAGGTTTTGCAGTAAATGTCACGAAATTACGGTATACCAGAGTTTCTTAAACAATTTCCAATGCCTTGGATAATTATTCAGCAGTAGGACAGCTTACCCTGAATGAAACTAGAGTTAACAGATCTGGGCTGCAAACATCTGGTCAATCACTAGATAAAAGCAAAAGTATAAAGCTACAGATCTGGGCAACCATAACAGGGCAGCAAAGAGAGACAAAACATTCTGCCTACATCTCTCTGTTGCCAACTATCTGTCATCCAGATTTTTGCACTCCAGATGTGGGGTCCTATCAAAAATTTCTGGAAATATAGAAAGGTACTCAAAGAGATCATGAAGATGAACAATGCTGCTGTACATGTTATGCCAACCAATTTTTCCATATATGTTTGTTTTAAAAATGCACATAAAATATCAATGTTATCCTAAACATGTTTTTTAAAGAATCCTGCTAAGTTGCATAAGTTCCTAATGAGTTTCCTAAAAAGTGTATATAGTAAGTTAAAAAATGTATTCTATGTGCAGAAGAAATCAAAGAATAAATTCTGAAAACAGAGCCAATTATCTGATGGTTGAAAATTACATACCATAAACACTAGTTCAGCATAATCAATCAGGAAATGAAAGAGGTATATTATAAACGGTGTCTAGGAAGAAAAAAAAGAAACAATTATCTTAGACAACTTGTCTTTAGGTCAAAGCTTATTTATTCATTAATTGTGGAAATGATAGCTATCTAGAGCAGGGGTTTGGACTAGATGACCTGCAAGGTCCCTTCCAACTCTGTTAATCTGTTAGTGTCTTCTAAGAATGGTTTTTACAGAGAATACCCATAATCATTAATGCAAAAGTAATTCACTGTACAAGTCTAAGACTGGTGTAACAGAAAAAATACTGAAGTCAGACAGGTACTCCATGACTTACAACCATTCATTTAGTGACCGTTTGAAGTTACAACAGCACTAAAAAAAAGTAACTTATGACTGATTTTCACACTTACAACCGTTGCATTATCCCCTTGGCTGCATGATCAAAATTTAGCTAGCAACTGGCATGTATTTGTGACAGTTGCACTGCCTCAGAAACATGGGGTCATCATCTGTAACCTTCCTAACCAGCTTTCAACAAACAAAGTCAAAAGGGGAAGTTAGATTTGCTTAATGACTGTATGATTACTTAACTATTGCAGTGATTCACTTAACAACTGTGGCACAAAGAAAACCTTGTAAAATGGGGCAAATCTCATTTAACAACTGCCTTGTTTAGCATCAGAACATTTGGGCTCAACTGTGGTCATACATAGTCACAAAGTAGTCCCAACCCAAAAATTGCTATTTAAGGGTGTGAACTTAGTTTGCATTATGACATACAAAAATTATATGCATGTCTGCAAAAAGATTGTTTATATTTTTAGTTTTGATCATTTCAGTCTCATAAACGGGAAAACCTTACTTTTTTACAATGTTAGTATTTTAACAGCTGTGCTATTACAGCGAATGGGCTTTTATGATACATGGAGTTGGAGGGCAACTCTTCCCTTCCAAGCAAAATACTTTAGATGTCATATTAATTTCACTTTTCCTTTATGCATAGCGATAGCAATATCATTTAGGCTTATATGGTGCCCCACAGTGCTTTATAACACTCTCTGGGAAGTTTATAATGTAGAGCAGGGGTGTCCAAACTTGGAAACTTTAAGACTTGTGGACTTCAACTCCCAGAATTCCCCAGCCAGCATAGTCTTAAAGTTTCCCAGTTTGAACACCCCTGATGTAGAGGCATTATTTTGCATATTGCCCAACAATCTGGGTCCTGATTTTACTGACCTCAGAAGAATGGAAGGCTAAGTCCTATTAGGATCAAACTCCTGGCTGTGGGGAGTTTGCCTGCAATATACACTTTAACCACTGCGCCACAAGGGCTACCAGGTGGCATAAACAATAACCCTCCGTTTAAGTTTCCTAAAACACTCTGACAAAACATCTATGAATCTTTTTGCTACTGAACTGATACTGTAAGGATAAAATTTGGTATTTTAAAAATACTTTATTAATTATACATGTGATAAACCAGCTTCTGAGGGAAAAAAGACCTGTATCTTTTCTCCTTATGCCAAGAACATAAGATATTTTACTTCTTGTAATCACCACCTGCACCGTAGAGTTATATCTATTTATTTCATTTTAACTATTTTCTATATCTTTTTCATTTTGTAAAAGCAGGAAATAATAGATTTTAACAAATTGAGATGCCAGTTTTCAGTTATTTCTATTATCAAAAAATTAAAAAAAATATTCCCGTGAATTGCATTTGTGTGTCCACCTATACACTCAGCAGCTCAAGTGAGAAGACAATATAATTCTAAGCCCTATAGATTTTTTCACATTATATTCTTATCTTCAATATAAAAAGCCTGTTATATGGGAGTAACTATATCAAAGCAGTTCACAGAAAAAATTGTATATACTTACTTCATGGAAGATATCTCCAGAATATGGAGATACACCCAAATCAAGTAAGGCTAGTCCTTCAACCACTGGAAAAGAGAAAATAAGTTCTTGTTTATTTACATCTTTCTTAATATACAAGCTTAAGATACAAACTCAAGGTAAACCGCTCCAAATTTGATTGCAGAAAATACGACTTCAGCAACAGAGTGGTCAATTCCTGGAATGCAATATTTGACTCTGTGGTTTCATCCCCAAACCCCCATAACTTTAACCTTAGATTGTCTCCTGTTCACCTCATCCCATTCCTAAGAGGTCTGTAACAGACGTGCATAAGTGCACCAGCGTGCCTACCTTCCCTCTCCTACTATCCCCACTTATTCATATCCATTTCCTGTATTCATAATCATGTTTATACATATATCTGTTATCTTATATATGCTTGACAAAATAAATTAAATTAAAAATGAAATTAAACTGCATCACTCTGAACCGCACACAGTTCTGGGCATTATCAAGAACAAATTAATATGCCCCAAGGGTAGACATTCACTTTCTATACAATTTGGTTAATATGTTTCTTAGAAAATTGCTAGGTGACTACATCTCGGTTTTACTGCAAAAGACATCACTTACTGTCCTAACTTTTTGCATCCCAGAGATCTGGGATGTCTCAAGTGTCAAAGAGCCTGTTGGTACTTTAACTTGTAGAAATAAAAGAAGCTCAACATGATGCTTGGATCTAAAGTGTGATGTACTTGCAGCTAAGCATGTTATAGGAACCCAAACCTTTTGGTTTGGAATGTGTGGCTTGGTGAAATTCTGGAGCCTTTTGGCATCTCAGACTAAAAATTACAAAGGCAAGATAATTTCTTGGACCAAGTGGTAGGAAAAAACAAAGCCCCTTGGAAAGAAACGCCCCAGATTCCCGCTGCTTTCTTTCTTCCTCCCCTATGTCTATTTAACCCTTCCTTACACTCAAGGCTGCGACTGCAAGGCTCGAGGCTTAGTCCAAAGAAAACCAGGAACTCAATAGGTTAGATAGGGTCTCCAACCTTTGCAACTTTAAGTCTGAAGGACTTCAGCTCCCAGAATTCTCCAGCCAGCTTTGCTGGCTGGAGAATTCTGGGAGCTGAAGTCCTTCAGACTTAAAGTTGCAAAGGTTGGAGACCCCCTGGGTTAGAATACATCGTGCCACCGCAGCCAAAGCGTCCCTGACACCAATATATCGTTTCTAAGATAAAAACCCCGCTCGGACACGACCACTCCAAGGCTCGCGAGGGTGGCAGGTGGGGGAGAGCGACGCCCCACGAAAGCTCAGTGCGTCCAGGCGTCCAAGCTCCTGGAGATGCCCTTTGAGGACCACCAATCCCCACCCCCTCCCCCTCCGTAGGCCTCACCTCGTTTCCAGGCATTTAAAGGAGACGCCACCTCCACTCTCTCAGAGATGAGTCCGGCCAGGCTGGAGCGGAATAAAGCGGCCCGAACCGTTACGGCCACCAAAACCACCAACACTAAGGGAGCCGCCATTTTAGCGTAAAACACCGGCCTAAACTAGCAGTAGTTCCCACGCTAGTCTGTTGCATTGGGGATCTACAGGACAGGTTACAGGAAGAACACTACAACTCCCAGAAGCCATTGCGCAGCCGTTACTTCCTGAAAACGATGGCGAAAGAGTTAGGACAAATTACGGATGAATGAGCATAGCGTGATGGACAGCTCTTCTTCGGGCTGTTTTGTACTGTGGTGTTATTTCTTGAAACGTTACCAAAAACTTTTTTTTTAAATTATAGGAATGATTATTGATTCGGTGTTTCGATCGGACTTTCTATCTAGAACCAGAAAATATGCTATAGTTTCGAAATAAGAAGAAAAGATACAACTTATTTTATTTTGATCTCACCTTTATTATTTTATATTTTAATAATTCAAGCCAGTGAATATATCCAACGCATCATCTTCCTCCTGGGTTCCTTACAAACAACAACCACCCTGTGAGGTGGGTTGGGCTGAAAGAGTGACTGGCCCATAGTTACCTAATTATTCAGCTCTTTGAATTTAATTTTTGAAAATATGCATCAATTTGAGACAGTTTTATTTTAAGAATCCTAAGAAGGACTGCAATTCTATTTACATTTACTTGGAAGTGAATTCCATTAAATTTGTAGAATTGAAAGGGGCTGTAAAGAGCGGTTTAGGTCATTAAACCCAATCCCTATTTCACACTATTGCATAAATACACTGTCTAGCCTTTGGGTGATTATGGGGAAGGAGAATTCACCAGAACTCTAGGTAATTGGTACCACAGTTGAGTGGCTCTAATTATTATGGATGAGTACCCAGAAAATATTGTCTTTGCCAGTAAAGGGAAAAGAAAGGCGAAGCCAAAGATAGTAATCCATTGCTGGAGTGAGGGTAAGAGGCTCTGCAGACAGGAAGGAATTCAGGTTGCTTAAAGGGGGAAAAACTCCAAAATTCAATCTCGAAAAGGACAACAGTAATTTATAATCAGCTATTAAACCAAGATCTTTTTCAGATATTCTCCATTTTATACTTTGCACTTGATATTCAGTTTCCAAAATGAAAAACGTGGCTTTTTACTCTTGTCAACTTCACTACTTCTAATCTAATCCATTTCTCTAACCCAATATTTCTTAAAGTTTTAGATACCCCTGGAGACCCCTAAGACCCTCTCAGGGGTTCTTGAAATCAAAATTATTTGCCATCCTATGTTGAAAAATAATACAATATTAAAACCCCATCAAATGATCATGAGAAGCAATTGTGGCAGAAAATGTAACTAATAGGATACTTACTGATAAATATAACCCATACAAACAAAAACTCTTTTGGGATCTTCTATAATTTTTAAAAATGGAAAGGGGTCCAGAGACAAAAAACAAATTAAGAAAGACTGCTCTGACCCATGAATATTATTTTTATTCTGTATTCAAGTGTATTAACTATACCATCTAGTTTTGTGTTGCCTGCATATTTCTTAGAGATTCCCTGTACATATCTACATATTCTGTGTGTGCATTACAAATAAAAGCAAATCAAACTTCACCATTGGCATATTTTCGTGTTTTTAAAGTTTACCCACTCAGTGGCCTGGGGTTGGTAACAGAAACAGTGCCTTACCTGCAGCCCACATCCTGCAATTCAGTGAATCTGTCTTAAGAGTTGAGAGCTGTCTAAATACATAGTCCATAAGGCAGAGATGGACGTTGTAGAAGAGGTGTATGTTATTTTAAGACTGATTGAGATACATCTATGTACTATATGTACATACAAACTATATATATATAATTTTTATATAAAAATCAGCTATTTTGTTGAAGCTAATTATCGCTGGGTAATGCCAGAGATAAGATGATTTTAAAAATAAATGCTCACTCATGTATGATTATAAACAGCATATCTCGCACTCAATGTAATAGTATTGGAGGCAATTAAAGAATAACGTGTTATAGTATAAACCTTTTAGACTGCAGTTCACTTCAGTTTCTTAAAAATCTCTGGGAGGGGATGTTTATTAACAATAATCAGAGATACACAAAAAATAAAATGCAGGCAGTATTTAAAAATGATAAAGGGATGCTCAGTCTAAGTATATTTTATGTTATATACTGTATGCACACATAAGTCCCAGTGTAAGTTCACAGATGATGGAATTGAATATTATAAAAAGGAAACCTGAAGACTTTTATATTGCATCTTTATTCTAGAGTGGGCACTTCCAACAATTTTAGAATATACCAAGAGGTTTGGCCACCTTTCCTTCCTACATACTGCCTAGAGCAGATCAAGAGAAGTATGTATGGGGATGAAACAGACATTTAAATTTTGTAAAGTATATATTCTGGAGTGTACATTGATAATTAACTTTTTAAAATGCACAGTATTTAATTTTTGGCATTTGTGTATTCTTCTATAGCAATGGTGTCAAATTCACATCACGGCGGTATCATGTGACATATCAGGACTTCCCCCCCCTTCGCTAAATCTGGTGTGGGCATGGCCAGCATGTGATGCATCCAGCCTGTGGCGCGGGAGTTTAACAGCCCTGTTCTATAGTGTGCCTCATCAGATGTGCTTATATATATTTGGCTCTGCATATGTATCAGAAATTACTTCACCATATTGAGTTATTCCACTTAGTATATGTCTTAGTGGAACAAAGATGGAGGCTTATGAAATTTATTGTGACCAATTCAAATAAGGAGTTTAGAATCCGATTTTTCTCTCTCTTTATTTAGAGAACCATGTTGTATATGATAAATTGCTTGCCTTGTTTTGGAGGATGTCTCCCAAGTAAACAGTTGTATGAACAGCTGTTGTGATTTTATACAAAATTTCAACCTGGGTGGTATTTTTATCTTTTTCTGTTTATGAAGACTATTATAACAAAATAGTTCAATAGATTTGGGTAGAGGGAAAAGGGAATTATCAAAATTTCTCATAATAATCCATATTATAAATGAATTATAACAGATTCTAAAGTTTAGCAATTATGTTGCCATTTTCATTTGGCTAGAAAGGTGATATTTGTTTATGAAAGAATTAGATATTTGCTTGATATGGCTGAATTTCCATTGTAAGCATTTCTGAAAAGGTAGATAGCCGTTTTATTCTGCTGTAGCAAATAAATAATTAGATGAAGGTCTTGCTTTACTTCTAAGATTCCTTGTGTGTCCAATCGCACTTGGCCAATAAAGAATTCTCTTCTCTTCTCTTCTCTTCTCTTCTATTCTATTCTATTCTATTCTATTCTATTCTATTCTATTCTATAAAGATGCCTCCTAACTGACCCTAATCTGGAAATCCATGTATGCCTTTTCTTGAATTTCATGTAGCAAGGATAGGATATACTTTTAAATAAACCAAATGTGAAAGTAATAAATTGAAATTTAATGTAATATTTTTCTTTCACTGAAGGTGGCATCATATATCCTCTTTCTGCAGCTCTAATTACAGAAGCAGTTTGTCTAGAAAATATAAAATATATTTCCTTATTTTTTAAAAAATATAATTCCATTTTCAGAAATTTACTAAAATTCAATATATATTTATTGAATGCATAAATCACAGTCTCTCTGGTATTAAATTAAAATGCCACTAGTATACTTATCAGGTTTCTTTGCTAGATGAAGGCTTAGTGATCTATAAAGAACTAATTTCTGCTGTTTATCTTCTGAATGTGAATATAAACTTAGTGAATTACTTTAGAGCCTTATACACACAAAACATCACTTACTATTTTCAAATAATTATGCATCAGAATGTAGTCATACACGGCAGTTCATTACCATTTCTGATTGGCTGGAAGAAGTAGAGATGCTATATCTCAAAATATTTTTCAAGGTTTCTCTCTCCATACTTATATACATATGTTATACAATTCTATTGTATAACATATGTATATAATGTTATATTAACATTATAGAATGACCAGGGTGGCATTCTACCAGGTTTGCCTGGTACGCCAGTTGCGTCCCTTTCTGGACCGAGATGCCCTCCGCACTGTCACTCAGGCACTCGTGACGTCTCGCTTAGACTATTGCAACGCTCTCTACATGGGGCTCCCCTTGAGGTGCACCCGGAGGCTCCAGTTGGTTCAGAATGCAGCCGCGCAGGGGATTCTGGGAGCTTCTCGTTACTCCCACGTAACACCTCTCCTGCGCGAGCTGCACTGGCTACCGGTGGCCTTCCGGGTGCGCTTCAAGGTGCTTGTTACCATCTTCAAATCGCTCCATGGCTCGGGGCCTAGCTACTTGCGGGACCGTCTCCTGCCACATACCTCCCTGCGTCCGATACGCTCCCACAGAGAGGGCCTACTGAGGGTACCAACCACTGGTCAATGCCGGCTAGCGGTGCCCAGGGGTAGGGCCTTCTCTGTGGCAGAGCCGGCCCTCTGGAATGACCTACCCCCCGAACTTCGCACTATCACGGACCTTCCCCTCTTTCGCCGCTCACTTAAAACATATTTTTTCCAGCAAGCTGGTCTTGCGTAATAGTTTAGACTCTCATAATATAACATCTGCCAAATACGTATATGGATGTTAGATTTTAGGGGAATTTTAGCATAGGGTGGGTTGTAATTTTAATGTTCTTAAATTTTAGTACAGGTTAATTTAATTCGTTTTTAACTTTGGATATATTGTATGTTTTTATATGTTTTTTTAATTCTTCCTGTACACCGTCCCGAGTCCCTTCGGGGAGAGGGGGCGGTTTATAAATCTAATAAATTAAATTATTAAATTACTATTCTGCATGTAGTGATATTTGTACAAATAAATAAGAAAAAAGTAATGCTCAAAATTTAAGACATGAGATAATAATAAAAAAAGGAAATATAGCTAAAACTAATTTATACCAATACAGTTCTGTGTACTTATCCATAATTTCCTATTCCTGAAACAGAGGAATAAGTAGACTACAACATTAAATGTTGTTGCTGAGCTATTGTCAGGTACTCCTATTTTAAGAACTCTGCATGTTGAATTATATTTGTTCTCATGTTGTGCAGCTATGCAGAAAGATCTACCAAGAAGCTAGGATATATCCATGTTTTGGCTTAGGACAAAATATACTAGAATTGAAAAGAAATCAAGGATAGATTTTCTTTTGTATCCTGCTTTTTATGTGCTAAAGATATCCAGAATAAAGCATGTTACTTTTGATAGCCTTTGCTGTGTCATCTTTCTGAACTTTAATCACAAATGGCATTCCCAGTAAGATGGACTAATTTCCCCAGACATTTTTTTTTTTAAATTGAAAAAGTTTTATTGGTTTTACATTTTTTAACAGGATAGGGTAATGGTTACAAAGAAATTTTGAGAGCATTCACGTCAGAGTCGTCGGACCTTCCGAGACCTCAAAATACACATTAAAAAAGTTAACATAGAAAACATTTTCCATACCACTACAAGATGAAAGCAAGTACATTTACCTAAATTCTCCCTTTCATGCTGTCAGACATTTACAAAAAGTCCGGATAGAAATATTATACAAAATTGTTCAAGAAAAATCAAGGCAAAGTTATTTTTTTGATCTAAGTCTTTTGGCTATTGTATCTTCTTTCTCTCCTCCCTGGCCCCCCGTGGGCAGGGCCGTGACCCCCTCCGTCCCCCCTGGATCTTCCCCCAGGGCAGAGGAATGTTTTTTAAGAAAGGCTTCCGCCTCAGCAACTGTTTTAATCCTCACTCTTCCTCCTTCCCAGAACACCAGCATCCCTTCAGGTGTCATCCACTTGAACCAAATCCCGTGATCAAACAAGGTTTTTGACAAGAAGGAAAAATTCCTTCTTGAATCTCTAATTTTTCTAGGGATCTGCTTCAAGATAGTGACCGTTTCTCGTTGATAAGTTAAAGGTTTCTCTCTCTGCGCTTTCAGGATTTCCTCTCTGGTTGACCTTCTAACAAATTTCACATGTATCTCTCTAGGCACTTCATTCATCCTGGCATATGCAGAATTAATTCTATAGGCTAGGTCAATGTCCCGCCTGATCTCATCCTTAGGTTTTTGTAAATAGTCTGCTAAAATTGTACTCATAAGATCAGGTAGGCATTCACCAGATTCCTCAAGAACATTCTGAAATCTCAAAAAATATGTCATTCTTTCCATATCTATCCTAGACACATGCCCATTTATTTCCCCCACCTCATTAGAAACATTTTTAATCTCTCCCTTAGCCCCCTCCAACCCTCCTTCCAATTCTTCATTCTTCTGTGTATTCTCCAACACTTGCTTCCTGGTATCCAATAGTTCCTTTTTAAAAGTACTATTTTCAGCCCTCTGGGCCTTTATTTCTGATATCAAAGTTTGCATAGAGGTTTCAAGAGAAGCCATCCTTTGTTCCAAATGTACAAGTGCTGCTTCTTGTGCCATGGTTAAAAGTTAGAGTCACTGCCACCAAGATGGCGTTTTCCGGGTGGGGCTGGTGGGGCAGATCAGGAGCTCAGTTCAATTCAGGGCTGTGGAGTTGCAAACAATTCAGAAACCAAAAGAGACACAATTTCCCAAATCAACAAATAGTAATAACGAAGGTATTCCAGAGAAGAAGTCACAAATCCATCAAAAGAAATTTTTTTTCAAAAATCCAGAGAGAGTCCTGCTTTCAAAGAGACGCTGGAAATTTTCCTTAGTTGAAATAGTCAGGCAGGGACACAGAGAAGCCACTTCCACCGCTCATCTCAGCGCCAGGTGAGAGAGTAGCAAAAAAAAAGGAATTTTTTAAACTCAGCCAGACCTAGAAACAATGTTGCAGAAAGTCACAATCCACTTTCCCTTGTTAAAGACCGTCCGGAGTGAAAGTTTCCGCTTTCTCTTTGCAGAGAAGCCATTTTGACGTGCCGCTTAAATCCGAGGGGTTTTTTTTTAAAAATAAACACCCCCCTCCCAGTCCGTTCAGCCTGGCTGGCAGCAGAAAAAAAGTTTTTTTAAAAACTCACTCTCTCCTCGCAGCTGAAGCCTCGGGAGCCCTTCCGACTGAGCCGATCAGCCCTCCTCATTGTTGTGAATGGCGCCGTCTTCCTTAGGCGAAGGGAGAACCCCCCGCTAGCATGTTCTCCCTCACCTGAGCCGCGCCGGAAGCCACTTCCTCCACCGCCGTGGGGGGGGCGCCCCCCGACGAGCCGGCCCTACGGGAGACCCTCAAAAAAGAGGAGTCTCGCCCCCGTTGGGGGGCAGAAGAAGAAACAAAGCGGCGAGCGAGCGCTAGGCTCGCCCGTCGCCGCAGGAGCCGGAACCGGAAGCCCCCAGACATTTTTTAATGAGGCACGTACTAAGCAGACATAATTTCAATGAAGTCATCTTAAAGACAGTTTAGATTGAGCTCCCATTACTTGTCCCAGCTTTTGCCAACCTAGCAGTTCAAAAGCATGCAAAAATGCAAGTAGAAAAATAGGAACCACCTTTGATGGGAAGGTAACAGCGTTGGTGCGCCTTCAGCGTTTAGTCATGCCGGCTACATGACCACAGAGACATCTTTGGACAGCACTGGCTCTTCGGTTTTGAAACGAAGATGAGCACTGCCCCCTATATTCGGGAACGACTAGCACATATGTGTGAGGGGAACCTTTACCTTTTTATATTGATCTTAATTCAATCAGTGCCAGTATGCCATACTGATTAAGATCATGAGTGGTAAAACTCAGGTTCCTACTTGATCAGAGAGCTGACATTGTGAGTCTGAGGCTATCATTGTCTCTTAACAAAGACATCTTTCAAGGGTAAAATTATACAAGAGTTGTCTGTTGAGCCCTTAAAACATGGATGTACAACTTCCCTTTAGCTCAAGAGCCTCACTAGTCATTGCGAAGGTCAAATTAAGGACTGCAATGAGTACTCTGAACATTTGCAAGGCTGAAAATATTTACTTTGCACCTGAGATACCCCGCCCCAGGAAGAAAAAGGTCTAAGGCTTTAAGCCCATCCATCAGAAAAGCTGCAGGAGGAATGCTGGCAAGATGTATCTCATCACAAACTGCGCATCCCTGCATTTTATCTAAAGAAAGGCAGAATATTTATGTAAGAATAACAAATAAATACATAGAAACCATTATATTGATACCTGCCTTTGGTTTTGGTATAGAATTTGGTATGAGAAACCAGAGTCAATCATCAAGCATCAATTGCAAGCTAAATTCTACCTGATTAGCTTTGGAAACATTGGCAACAAAACAAAGGAGCTAAGACTCCAAGCCCAGAGCATCTTTGGAGTGTAATTCCAAAACAAATATTTATGTAGTGCATTACATCCAGCCAAAGTTTCCAAAGTCTTTGAAAGGATTTGAAACAACAGCTGGACAACTTTTGAAAAAAATACCAGTGCTCAACTTTCTTTGTTTTTATTAAATTACATTCTTGTTATGGCTATTCTAGGCACTTCAGTAACTTTGGACAATAAATAAATAATAAGACTAATACCTTAAATTGGAATTATCATCTGTACAAAATTATCTTCTTTCACTCCATAATGAGCAAAAGGAATTCAGATTAGTGTATTAAGAATGTGTTTTTTTAAAACAAGTACTTCATTCCATTCCATTCCAACCTTTATTGTTAATGCACAATATGTGTACAATGAGAGTGGCTGAGTGTCCCTTAGTGCACACACAGTCCAAGAAAGAAAATCTCCAACCCAGTAAATCGTATTAACAAACACACAATCCTCTACACATATATGTGTGTAACATTACATCAGAGGTGGTATGCTGCCGGTTCACACCAGTTCAGGCAAACCAGTAGTGGCGGCGGCACGAGGCTCCGCCCACCCACCCTGATGTCATCACAGACCTTCTGCGCATGCCCAGATGTGCACTCACGTTACCAAACTGGTAGTGAAGAGAATAGAATACCATTACTGCATTACATTATAATATATTGCACCAATATGAACATGTTGCATGCTGTACCGCCCCTGCAAGTCTATCATACTACATACTTGTGATGTTATGTTGCATTCAGGAGTCTGACAGCCCACGGATAAAAGCTGTTCTTCAGCCTGTTTCTTCTATATCTCTTGCCCGATGGTAAGAGAGTAAAGAAGTGCTGACCAGGGTGAGAGCTGTCCCTGAGGGTTTTCCCCACTCTTCTAAGGCAGCGAGTCCTAGCAATTTCATCTAGTGGTGTCAGGGGACAGCCCTTGATATTTTGTGCTGTGCTCGTCACCCTCTGTAATGTCTTTCTATCTGAGGTTGTCAAGCCAGCATACCTTACTATAATGCAGTGGTTCTCAGTTATTTTCTGTCAGGCCCCCCCTAGGAAGAAGAAAACATTTCGCGCCCCCCCAGCCCCGGAAAACGCCCCCCCAGCCCCGGGGCTGCCCCCTCCCTTCTTTCCCTCGCCTCCTTCCGAGCCAAGGATATTTATTCTCCTTGGTGCCGCCGTTGCCTTCTCTGCATGGCCCGAGCGCCTGTTCCTTACTGCGATGGTCTCAGCAGCTCCCAGCGCTCCCAACGCAGCCAGTCGAAAGCCGGGAGGGAGGCCGCTTTTCCACGCCATGGCAGGGGGTCGCCTCCCTCCCGGCTTTCGACTGGCCGCGTCCAGGCGGGCAGCGGGCAAGAGCCGTGAGCGGGCAAGTCGGGCGGCGCGCTGGGAGCTGCTGAGCCGGGCGGCGCGCTGGGAGCTGCTAAGGAACAGGCGCTCGGGCCATGCGGAGAATGCAACGGTGGTATCGGTCTTTCCGGGTGTGCGGCTCCGCGCCCCCCCTTACAGAGCCTCGCGCCCCCCTAGGGGGGCGCGCCCCACTATTTGAGAAACGCTGCTATAATGCAATAAGTGAGGACACTTTCTATTGAGGACCAGTAAAAGGAAGTAATCAGTTGTTGTTCCACCTTGTTCTTCCTCAAGACCCGAAGGAAGTGGAGTTTCTATTGGGCCTTCCTGGCCAGCTGGATTGTGTTGTTCTCCCAGGTGAGATCTTCGATAAGATGGACTCTCAAGAATTTGAAGGAGAGGACTCTCTCCACACAGCCCCCCTTGATGTAAAGTGGAGCAGGTTCCTCTCTCTTCTTCCCAAAGTCTAGTACCATCTCCTTTGTCATGCTGATGTCCAGGTGCAAAGTTGTTTTCTGAGCACCATGTGGATAATTTTTGAGCCTTCCCCCTGTATACTGCTTCGTCTCCGCTTCATGCTTGCTATTAAAAAGTAAGTTCTTCTAAACAATTTTTAAAACTAAACACATTTTAAACAATCAACTTCTCTGATTTGATTGTTATCTGTATGATGATTGCTTTCAAACATTCTATTTCTATTCAACTCTTTCTTTCCATCAGCACTATCTTTTGGGGAAAATTTTGTTTCATAACCAGAATGAGTTTTACATGTTTATACGAAAATGATTAATTAAAAACAGTCATACTAACAATTTTAACAAATGTTGTTAGTGAACGTATTAGGAAGCTTTGTCTTTTGGGGCAGAGAGAAACATAATAGAGAGATTCAATTTCTTTTGAAAACAAAATAGACCACAGACAAGGCTTCTTTCTTTTTATGGCAACTATTGGTTAAGAATGTTCCCCTTTATCTGAATAAAGTTAACATGGGTGGTATTCTGAGCAGCAAGAAGTATAACATTACATGACAGGTGACAATAATGATTAAAGATAATTTTGTGCTTCTTCTGAAAATTGTAACTGACCAGTTAGCTAAAATAATAATTTCCTCTCATTGATTAATAGGGGTGTTATTAAATCCGCACATCGGGTACCTGAAAGAAGTGTGTGTTCAATGGTTCCTCATTATCATTATATTTTCAGTGCCAAGGGAAGAGTTTCATTTGACAATTTTTGAACCTCCTGAATCTACTGTACACTTTCCCGGAACCTATAGATTTTTTTAAAAAATGTTTCTATTGCATGTTTGCTGGAATTTCTTTATTGTTTTTAATCTGTGGCTCTCAGCCTTGTGGAAATCTTTCCTGAGAGCCACAGATTAAAAACAATAAAGAAATTCCAGCAAACATGCAATAGAAACATTTTTTTAAAAAATCTATAGGTTCCGGGAAAGTGTACAGTAGATTCAGGAGGTTCAAAAATTGTCAAATGAAACTCTTCCCTTGGCATTGAAAATATAATGATTGTGACAGATAAGCTTGCCTAAGGAGGGCATTTAAACACTTGATTGACTGTTTCTCTCTGAGTAAATACTCATTTGGTTGGGACACAAGGCAAGAACAAGATGATCTCAGGGTCATCATCCAGGATGTTACAATATGATTAAAGCATTTGTTATTATTATTTGTTTGTTTGCTTTTTTATTGCAACCAAGAACTAAGGTGAACTTTCCAGACAGTTAGAACAATTAATCAGTGGAACTACTTGCCTCCAGAACTTGTGAATGCTCCAAAATTGGAAGTTTTTAAAAAGAGATTGGACAACCATAGGGTTTCCTGACTTGAGTTGGTTAGACTAGAAGAGCTCCAAGATCCCTTCCAATTCTATTATTCTGGTCTTCAAAATCAGTCCAAACACCCCCACCACCACCCTGAATCACCAGATTGGAACACTTTTATTCTGCCTATGGATAGAAGACAGCATGTAAATTATAAAAGCAAATTTAAAACAGAAAGAATGCAAAATAAAAATCTGTAAGATGACAAAGTGAAATGAAATAGTGAAAAATTACCAGACAAAAACTGCTTACTCTGTAAAACTCAAGGGAATAAATCTGTTTTGCTCAAACTTGACAAACAGAATGATAGATGGGGAATTCAGAGAGTTGAAGTCCATCTTAAAATCACCAAAATTGAGGAACACTGAAATAATTCAATCCCCACCTGTTTAAAACATTACGAAAGTCTATTTGAAATTGGCTTCTACAGGGAGACATTTCCAAGACAGCTTTTTTCCCAGAGTGAATCGTATTCTCTGCAGTTAGAAATTTCCCTTGGAAAACAGAGATAAATTCCTCTTTTTTTGAAGACTGCAAATCTGATCATCCTCTCTCCTCATTCTTACTACCATGTTTCCCTGAAAATAAGACAGGGTCTTATTTTCTTTTGACCCTCCCCCCTGAAATAAGCACTTGGCCTTATTTTCATGGAGGTCTTATTATTTTTTGAGATGTAGGAGGTGGCAAGCATGGTTATCTTGTGGCTCCTGCTTTGTTGCAATATTTTTGGAAAGGGCTTATTTTTTTGGGAAGGCTCATTTTAGCGCATGCGCTCAAAAGTCCAATTGGGCTTATTATCCATGGAGGTTTTATTTTTGGGGAATAGGGAACATAAATTCTGATGCTGATAATTTGACTGTTAGCACCAGGAAATTGCAAAAGTATTGGTTTCTTTTAAATAATAATAATAATAATAATAATAATAATAATAAATGTATTTATAAACCGCGTCCTCTCCCCGAAGGGACTCGGAGCGGTGCACAGGGAAAATTAAAAATACAATAGAAAATACATAAATAGATAAAATAAGAATTAAATAAAATTATCCCTGCGCTAAAACCACTATGCTAAAATTAAACTACAAATCCCTAAACCCAGTTAAAAACAGCAGACTAACCTAGGCCGGCCAAACAGAAGAAGTGTGTTTTCAATTTTTGGCGGAAGGAGCGGAGATCCGTAGTTGTTCTAATTTCGGGGGGAAGGTCGTTCCAGAGGGCTGGGCCCGCCACAGAGAAGGCCCTTCCCCTGGGCGTCGCCTGCTGGCATAGCCTAGTGGACAGCACCTGGAGAAGTCCCTCTCTGTGGGAGCGAATTGGCCGCAGGGATGTATGGGGCAGAATCCGATCCCGCAGATAGCTAGGTCCCGTGCCATGGAGCGCTTTAAAGATGATAACTAGCACCTTGAAGCGCACCCGAAAGACGACAGGCAGCCAATGCAGCTCGCGCAAGAGCGGTGTTACGTGGGCAAACCTAGAGGTTCCCAAAATTGCTCGCGCGGCTGCATTCTGGACAAGCTGAAGTCTTCGGGTGCACTTCAAGGGGAGCCCCATGTAGAGAGAATTGCAGTAGTCCAGTCGGGATGTCACGAGGGCATGAGTGACTGTGCAAAGGGCATCCCGATCCAATAGGGGACGCAACTGGCGTACCAGGCGAACCTGGTAAAACGCCCTCCTGGCCACGGCTGTCACTTGATTTTCCATGGATAGCCGGGAATCCAGGAGGACGCCCAAGTTGCGTGCCCCATCCACAGGGGTAAGGTGTTCGTTCCCTATGGCCAGTGATGGAATCAACTGGTTGTTCCGGGATGCCGGAAACCACAGCCACTCGGTCTTGGATGGGTTGAGTCTGAGTCTGTTACTTCCCATCCAGGCCCGCACGGCTTCCAGGCACTGGCACATCACCGCTACGGCATCGTTGGGGTGGTTTGGGGTAGATATATACAGCTGCGTATCGTCAGCGTAGAAGTGGTACTCTACCCCAAAACCACAGATGATCTCGCCCAGCGGCTTCATATATGTGTTGAACAGGAGAGGCGAGAGGACCGACCCCTGAGGCACCCCACAAGTGAGGGGTCTCGAGGTCGACCTCTGCTCTCCTGCCAACACAAATTGTGATCGACCGGAGAGGTAGGAGGAGAACCACCGTAATACGGTGCCCCTCACCCCCAGCCCCTCCAGCCGATGCAATAGGATACCATGGTCGATGGTATCAAAAGCCGCTGAGAGGTCTAATAGGACCAGGATGGAGGAACAACACCCATCTCTGGCCCTCCAGAGATCATCTACCAACGCGACCAATGCCGTCTCGGTGCTATGCCCGGGCCGGAAGCCGGACTGGCGCGGGTCTAGATAATCAACTTCCTCCAGATGACGGGGAAACTGTTGTGCCACCACACTCTCTACAACCTTCGCCAAAAAGTGAAGGTTGGAGACCAGACGGTAATTAACCAATAATGCTGGGTCCAGAGAGGGTTTCTTCAAGAGGGGTCTCACCATCGCCTCTTTAAGGGAGGCAGGCAAGAAACCCTCATTAAGAGAAGCGTTGACAACCTCCTGGAGCCAGCCTCGTGTAACCTCCCAGGATGCCAGTACAAGCCAGAGAATATTCTATTCTCTGGTTGCTAAGTAAAGGAAGCTGGTTTGGTTCCCATTTAGTGTTATGTTTAGACTTAGTTACAGAATGGGGAAAAGGCCCAACCCTCAGAGAGCAAAATAAAATATCATCTTTGATCAAGTGCTCTATGGTTTTGTATTAAAAGCCCGTGATTCTGAGGACCGTGCGTGTTACAACAAAGCAATTTAGGAGGAAGTAGAACCACCTTGACTTGTGTAAACAGAAAGGCAGGATATAAATCCAAGAAGTAGATAACATAAATAAACAGGATTTATTCATTCACTGGAATTCTGGAAACAGAGACTAAAGAGCCATCTGTCTGAAAGGCATCAACAGATCCTGCACTGAACAGGAACTTCAATTAGATTACTTCTGAGGTTGTTTTCAACTGTGTAGTTCCATGATAATGAAATGCGTAAGCATTATTAGTGTAGTAGAATAACTATGCATCAGTCGTAGCCTTCTAGTTATATAAATTCTAGGAATATGGTCATACAAAGTCATGATTCCAAATAGGGGCTCTTTACTTTGTTCTACTTCATGAAACAAGAGAGATGTACCTGGATTCCCTGGTTAATCAAATTTGGAGTTAATTAATTCAATCAAACAAAATTCACTTTTTAAATATGGCTACCCCAAGTATAATTTTGACCTGGTAATATACAGTGTGTTAAAATATGATTTGTTTAAAATGGTTTATTGAATAAACTCAATTGGTTGGCTTTGTATGACAACCTAAACTGTTAAGTCCTCAGGTCTACAACCGTGCCAGCAAGTCTGGTGAACTCTGAGTCACCACATTCCGGAACGGAGCCGGCAGGAGACTGTCTAGAAAACAGATACAATGTTGCAGCTAGCTTGCTGCAAGGGTTCCTGTCTGAAAGCCTATATAAAGGGCTGTCAGACGGGGAAGACTTGCCAGTAGTGATTCTTGTGCATTGTAAATAGTTGCTGAATAAATGTTCCTGTTGATTGACCATGCCTGAGTTGGACTCCTTTGTCAATCTAACACTGGCGACGAAGGTGGGATTCAGGCCTTGTCATTAGGCTCAACGAGGAACGAAGCTTCGACTATACAAGTGCAGAGCGCCCACCACAGCCGCACCATGGCGACAATGCCACCGTTCGCGCCATTCGATCCGATGAAGGAGCAATGGGCTTCCTTCTTAGCACGCTTCGAGTGTTTCATGATCGCAAGTGATTACGGCAAACTCGCACCAGCAAGGAAGCTGAGCCTCTTCCTCCAGTGTGGCGGTCCAGAATTATTCGCCACCGCTCGAACCATAGCAGCCCCCGCAGCGGTACACGAAGTGCCGTGGGACGATCTCCTGGGCCGCCTGAGAACACACTACGCGCCTGTGCCATCTCGCATAGCACATCGCTACGCATTCAGGCAATGTGTGCAACAACCGCAGCAATCTGTAGCTGAGTTCCTCCAGAAACTGAGAGCCACCGCAATTCCTTGCGAGTTCCCTGCAAGCTTCCTGGAGGAATCTCTACTGGAGCAGTTCGTGTGCGGCGTCAAAGACATCCGCCTAAAGCGCCGCTTGCTCTCTAAAACTGTCCTGACTCTCGAGCAAGCGGTGGAAGAAGCCCGCGCCGCGGAATTGTCAGAGATTTCCACGTCTGACATGGGCCGCGCTCGCACTCCTCTTTTCCCCACTCCGCGAGCATGTCTAGTGGACGTGATAGCGCCGCTAGACGAGATAGAGGATGAAGACCAAGGGGACTGCATGAGGGTGACCGGGCGCTTGCCTAATCACGCATTCACACCTCAGCAAAACCCCGGTAGCTGCCTAGGTTGCGGAGGTGTCCACCAAAGACCCGACTGCCCCTTCAAGGCATCGGTGTGCCGCAGATGCGGCAGGAAAGGATACCTGGCAGCCGTGTGCCGTGCCGCCGCACCAACGACTACTCCAGCAGCTGCCTCCAGAGCCGCTCCACCAGGTCAACAAGCGGCTCAGAAACGATCGAGACGCCGCCAGCCACAGCCGACTGACTGCTTCACGCTGTCGGAGATGCCCCCAGCTCTGAACTTCGACCAGGCAGAGAGTATGAGACTGTCCACGGTGGTTTGTTTAGAAGGGGTGGGAGTCAAGATGGAAATAGACTCCGGGTCCTCTAGATCCCTCATTTCCTGGGCACAATTAACTAAATTGTGCCCCCATCTCCGGAAACGAGACCTCGGCCCTGCGGCGACAATCCTAAAAGACTCTCAGGGTTCGCCAATTCCCATCCTAGGACTGCATAGAGTGAGGGTAGACTACGGCTCTTTCCATGGGGCCCTTCCCGTCCTAGTAGTGGCCAATTCCCTAGCTGCCTTGATCGGATTGGACTGGTTTCCAGCCTTGGGACTGTCAGTCCAAGGAGTACACAGCGTGCCAGCCAGTTCTCCGGTAGACGTAGTGATCAAAGAGTTCAGCGACGTCTTTGATGGCAGCCTAGGAACGTACAAGGTCACTCCCGTTTCCCTAAACCTGGATCCCCAGGTTGCTCCTGTCCGCTTGAAGGCCCGCAGGCTGCCGTTCGCACTGAAGCCCAAGGTTGAAGCGGAATTAGATCGATTGTGGTCCCCATTAAGCCCGACGGGTCCCTGAGGATCTGCGCCGACTATAAGTCGACGATCAACCTCGGGCTTCAGGCGAACCCATACCCGGTTCCGGTAGTACAGGACCTGCTCCACTCTCTGGGGCGGGGTCGAGTATTCGCGAAACTGGATATGGCGCAGGCCTACCAACAGCTCCCGGTGGACGACGAGGCTGCGGAGGCGCAGACCATCTTCACCCACCGAGGGGCTTTCCGCTGTCGCCGCCTCCAATTCGGCATGTCCGTGGCCCTGGGGATCTTCCAGAGCCTCATGGAGCGACTGCTCCATGGGCTCCCTGGCATTGTACCGTACTTTGACGATGTCCTGATTGCTGCTGCCAGCATATCAGAGCTCGCCAAGACGTTGCGGAAGGTCCTCAGAGTTTTCAGAGGCGCGGGTTTAAAATTGAAGCGGGTGGAATTCCTGGGCTTCATTATTGATGCCCAAGGAATTCACCCAACCCCCTCCAAGGTCGAGGCCATCCAAAAGGCCCCCACTCCTGCCTCCAAAACGGAGCTGCAGGCATTCCTCGGCCTTTTGAATTTTTACGCGCCATTTATTCCCCACAAGGCGTCGCTAGCCGAGCCACTGCATCGGTTGCTCGACTGATCCGCGGCCTGGCACTGGGGCAACCGCGAAGCGCATGCGTTCGCGGCTGTCAAAGCCATGCTCACGTCAGACGCGGTACTAGTCCAGTACCATGACAGGCTTCCTCTGACGCTTGCATGCGATGCCTCCCCTTTTGGCCTGGGGGCTGTCCTGAGCCACGTCTTTCCAGACGGCTCGGAAGCCCCCATTGCTTTTTACTCCCGGACAATGTCTCAAACAGAGAGAAACTACAGCCAAATCAACAAGGAGGCTTTGGCTGTAGTGTCCGGGATTAAGAAGTTCCACAACTACCTTTATGGGCAGACCTTTTCTGTCATCACGGACCACAAGCCGCTCCTTGGGCTGTTGGCCGGTGACAGTCCGACCCCCCCCCATCCTGTCGCCCAGGATGACCCGTTGGACGGAATTCCTGGCAGCGTATGACTATACGCTGCTATACCGTCCTGGCAAGCAGATAGGGCATGCTGATGCCCTAAGCCGCTGCCCTATCCCGGGGCCGGATCTGGCCCCTGTGCCCGCCCTCTCCGTTCTGACGGTCACAGAGTCGGACTTGCCCTTGTCCTCTTCCGCCGTCGCCGCTCACACCCGCGCAGACCCCGTCCTCGCCCAGGTCTGCCGTTGGGTGCTGAGGGGGTGGCCTATGGGCAGCGTGGCCGAAGACTTTCGGCCATACAAGTCACGCCAGCTGGAGCTCTCGCTCCATTGCGGGTGCTTGTGTTGGGGAGATCGGGTCATCGTCCCTTCCCCTCTGAGACACATGGTTCTTTAGTCGCTCCATGCCAATCACCCAGGCATAGTCCGTATGAAGGCTTTAGCCCGGAGCTATGTCTGGTGGCCTGGCATGGACGCTGAAGTGGCGGAGTGGGTGGCCGCCTGCTCCACCTGCCAATCGTCCCGGCCGGCCCCGCCGGTCTCCCCGCCGAGGGAGTGGGACCTTCCCAGGAGCCTGTCGTCCAGGCTCCACTTGGATTTCGCGGGTCCCTTCCATGGCCAGAATTTCCTTGTGGTGGTGGATGCATTCTCCCGCTGGGTGGAGGTGATTGTCATGGCCTCCACCACAGCGGAGAGCACCGTGCGCGCGTTGCGCCGCCTGTTTGCCACCCACGGGTTGCCGGACGTCATTGTGTCCGACAACGGACCCCAATTTCAGTCCTCCACCTTCTTGGACTTTATCACCCGGCGTCTAATGGACGAGCAGTCCGCTCGGCCAAGGAAGCCTTGGCCCGTTTGGATAAAGGGGACTGGCAGGCAAGGGTGGCTGCGTACCTCTTGGGACAGCATGTCACACCTTGCCCAGCCACAGGGAAAAGCCCCGCGGAGCTCTTGATGGGCCGACGCTTGCGGACCACCCTGGACAGACTGCACCCCGATTACGGCGGGGTGCAGAGGAGCAACCTGCAGGTTCCCTCCCCTCGCCTATTTCAAGTTGGGGACCTAGTCTGGGCAAGAAACTTCTCAGGGGAGCCGCGATGGGTTCCCGCAACCGTCTTGGTCTTAAACGGCCCCTGCTCTTACAGGGTCGGCCTACGCGATGGATCTGAGTGGCGGCGCCACCTGGATCAACTAAGGCACCGCCTGCCTGAGACGGCCTTCACCACACCAGGCCGTTCCTGCCCGTTGGCTCCCGTTGGGCCGCTGTTCCCAGTTCAAGCCGAGCCGCAGAAGGTAACTCCGGAGGCTTTTGCCAGTCCCGGCCTCTCGTCATCGGACACACTCTGCAGACCCCCTCCGGACTACTCCACTCAAGCCGACACGGAGTTGTGGGCCTCGCCGCTAGGAGGCCCACCCTACCAACCAGCTGCCAGCCGGCAACCTTCAACAACCTCAAGCCCGGCCGCCACGCCCCCTCGCATGGACTTACCATTATTGCCGGTTCCAGCGACGCAGACGCCACCTCCGGGGGCAGGCCGCGGTGACGTGGGTGGGGCCTCCACTCCCCATGGGGAGGAGCTTCCCCAGGAACTACTTACCTCGCCGAGCTCTCCGCAGCAACTGAGGCGTTCGGGGCGGGCCCGACACCACCCCGCCTACTTGGAGGAGTACGCATGCGCCTACACGTTGATGGACAGAAAGACTGGACACATGCGCACTGACCTTGGGGGAAGGAGTGTTAAGTCCTCAGGTCTACAACCGTGCCAGCAAGTCTGGTGAACTCTGAGTCACCACATTCCGGAACGGAGCCGGCAGGAGACGGTCTAGAAAACAGATACAATGTTGCAGCTAGCTTGCTGCAAGGGTTCCTGTCTGAAAGCCTATATAAAGGGCTGTCAGACGGGGAAGCCTTGCCAGTAGTGATTCTTGTGCATTGTAAATAGTTGCTGAATAAATGTTCCTGTTGATTGACCATGCCTGAGTCGGACTCCTTTGTCAATCTAACATAAACTATAAACCATTGTTTACAAGCTGCAAAGTCTGAGTTAACAGCATCAAGCAAAACAAATTATAACTTAATATGGTATGTGAACTGAACTTAAATCCAGAACAAATATTATGCTTACTTGTGACCAAACTAAGATAAAAATCTGGGAAGGTTGTGCTTCATGGAACACAATACTTGTATCACTTTGGAAAACTTTGAAGCACATTATTGTCACTGCAAAGGTGGTGCCAAATGTGTGATATGGTAGTTTCCATAACAGAAGAAAAGCTGTTGTTTAAAAATAATAGCATAAAGAGCTTTTTTCCTTTTGCCATTTCCTTCAATTGTACAAATGTCTCAGAACTGCATATAAATCTAGTTGAATTTGTTGCAACAAGTACCAATATAGAATATTTCTAGAACACCAAACATATCTAAGTTATTCACACGTTTTACTCAAGCTTTTTATTTAAAATAATAAGAATGAAAGCAATGTCCAAAAAGCAACAACTAAAACCAGCCAGAAATAGGCTAGAGAATAGGCCTATGTTATCAATTAACCAATTTTATTTTTGCATCTATGGAATTTGAAGTGCAGATTGGTTTCAGTGATTTCCAGTTTAACACCTGCAGTAACCTTAAGTAACGTCAGAATAGTTACATGTAAGAAACACCAACACAAAGCTGCTAATCAAGCTAATCAAGAATTCCAGCCTAGAGCCATTGCCACGTTTCATGATCTGGCTTCTCACTTAAATTCTCAGTCGCCTTCCATTGTCACTCCACAAATCTTTGGATCCATTTAAGAAGAATTTGAAGACTAATTTATTCACTAAAACAGATTGTCTGGTGAAAGTAGTGACAGGGGATGCTAAGAATTGCAGAAGGGCTCTTTTGCAGCCACAAAAGAGCTATTGTACTATAAACTATTTTAGTAAAGTTACTTGGTAAGTAAGTTTAGGTTATTATCATTGCCCAGAATTATTTTTCTGGTAATTGTAATTTTCTTGCTTTTGTTCAATTGCTAGATCCCTAGAGACTAAATTTAGTCCATCAGACATATATGAATGTAAGATTACCATTTTTAAAACAGCAAGATCATAAAAAATATTTATCAAATATTCCTGCAGAAATAAGTAATTGATATACAGTGGAAGAACCTAGAGCTCAAAAAACCCCACTGCTAGTTAATTCACATACTTTAAAATTATGATATCAGAGAACACAAAATAGAGTGAAAATACTTTGATAAATTATGCTATGATGAATTGTCATCCTAGCTAAGTTAAGGAATGAGTGATTTGGGATTCTTATTTGAAAAGCATTTAGTTCTGTTGTGATGTGATATGTAACAAAATCTATTTTTACTGATTAACTTTAAAAGAATTGATACTGCAATAAACAATTTATGACTAACAAATTTTTTAGCATCAGTGAAAGCGTTCATAAAGAAAAAAAATGGAAAGTGTCCAAAGAATTTGCATTGGAGAAAAACCTTTCACAAAGCAGGATGCAAATGACTAATAATGAAGAATAGACCAATTTCCATGCAATATCCTCATTTGTGCCTGTCTGTTTCTGTTTTAATGCCTCTCATCTTCTATGAAAATTTGATCATAGAAGCAAATGCCAAAACAATACCCTCAAAGATTTGAAACCACGGAGTATTTTTCAGATGTACTTCCTCTTATAAAGTTCCTGTTGCTGTCCTTGATAATATAAAATAGTATAAAGAGAAACGGGTATGGTATGTACAGTTTGGAAGACACATTTCAGGAAACACTGACAGAATTGATATTTCAGTGTACTATACTATATTATACTATCGTACACGGAGCAAGACGTACCAACAAGTTAGTTGCTGCTGGCATTACTACCGGTTCGGTGCATATGCAGGATCTGGAAACTTCAGCTGGTGCAAAATGCAGCAGAATGTGCAGTTATATGTGTCTCTAGAATGATATACATTATACTCAGAGGTGGGATTCTCTTACCTTCCCTACAGGTTTGCAAATGAGAGCGTGCTTGCATGCATGCTCGCTTCACTCGCACGCGCTTCATCTGTGCATGCACACCACCTTCTGTGCATGCATAGTGCTCGTGCATTACATTGGGGTGTGTGGGCAGAGCCTCCCACAGCTGCCGCTACCGAACTGGAGACAACCAGATGAATACCACTTCTGATTATATTTCTATTCCATGAGTTGCATTGTTATCAGTTTCTCTCTAGGTCCAATTCAAGCTGCTACTTTTGACCTTTAAAGCCCTTCTCATGGCATGGGACCAAGTTATTTGAGAGACTGCCTCTTCCCAGTTACATCTGACTGTCCCAACAGAAGAGGTACTGCAGATCCAGTCTGCTAGAGATTTATAGGAGGACCAGGAAGTGGGCTATAGTGATCACTTTATGGACATTCTCTCCATATCCCAAAGTGAAACTGTTTCCATCCCCATTGATTTCCTGGAAATCCCTCAAAATCTGGGTATGCCATCAGGCTTATGGGCCCCAGGGGACCAGCGAGAAACTAAGGTGTCATCTGCTGCTCTCTCTTAATTTTTAATCATGATTTTTTAAAGCTTTCTGAATAATGCATACATACATACATTACTGTTATAGTTTTTACTGTATGCTAACTAGAATAACTTTTTCATGAGCTGGGTGGTCACATTGCTGCTTACCCTGTTTTTGATCATTTAGATAAGCAAGATTTAAAAATTGAATCTGTATTTCACGTCTGAAGTTTGGGAGGTTCTATGTTTCCTGTTTGAATGGGCTTCTTCATCCTAAAATAATCTTAGTTCACTAGGAATCACCTAATATACTGAAAGTAAATTATCTGAATCAAATTTAGATCTCAGAGGAGGCTACGTTTCAGAAATGACTATTATTATTAGATTAAACACTATCCTAAGCTCTATCGGTCCATTCTTAAAATAGCTTCTGATTTATTTTAAGTAATCTAAATAAATAAGCATGCAAATAGCCCATATATCCTAGTGCCAATAAAGCTGTAATTAAATTCTTGTTGCCTCTCAGATAGAGCAAATTCTTTCACTTGAGTATGGGTAAATTTATCATTGTAGTATTAAAGTCAGAAAAGGATGTGGGCAGATAAAATAACATGGTTTTTCTTTACATTTATCAAACATCTGATCAAATCAAAGGTAGCCTTTCCTGCAGCTGTATTTTCCACTGTCGTAGGAATTCTGAAAATTATAATCTGATAAATCTCAGGGCACTGGGTTTAGGAAGGCAAAGGTAAGTAAGTCTTGGTTGTAAGGTGATATTAGGAATCCAGAACAATAATTTGGGCAAGATTTGTTCTGTAAAGCAGAGATAACAATGAAATTACATGTATTATATGTGCTCATGTACTTCCTTCAAAAATACAGCTGGCCCCTAACTTGATTATGCTTAAAGTTAATGGGATGCACATTGAATCTCTGTCCTGCTGATTTCAATAAACACGATTAAGTCCCATAAAGCCTTCCTTTGCCATTCCTCTCTCATAAAAACCATTCCTCATCCCTTAAACATAAGAATTTGAATCATATGTAATAAAAGAGCGATAAAGGATAATCCAATATTTGTTTAGCTGTTTTAATCTGTATCATTCCGCTACGTTCTTATTAAATGAGTTTGATGGTTATCAAACATTACAAATATGATAGTATTTAAAATAAGCATGAATGATATAAAATCAGATCTTATTGCTTTAAGCAATAATCACATTTCAGGTTAAATGTAGCTATTTGCAAAATAATTCACTATAACACTAGGAATAGAGTAGGAACAGTACGATTGTTATACATCAGATGTCAGAATGGACTCTCAAAAACAGAGCCTTTTAGGTGATGTCATCACTGTTGTGCAGTATTCTTTCAAAAAATATTCATTTAGCTCCTGATTTATTGTCCTTTTGTTTTCAAACCTAAGCAGAACTTTTCTTAAGTTTTCAAATACAATTTCATTGACTGTTTCATGTAGTTAGTCTTTGTTTTATTATGTGTATTTGCACTTTAATTATTATTTTGCAGACCATTGTGGAATATTATTGAAGGTCCTTATACTAGAAGAGAAAACCACAGTCAAAACAAAACATATACCCATATCAGAGGTGGTTTTCAGCAGTTTCTGACCAATTCTAGAGAACCGGTAGCGGAAATTTTGAATAGTTCAGGGAACCGGTAAATATCACCTCCGACCGACCCCGCTCCCATCTATTTTCTGCCTCCTGAGTCCCAGCTGATCAGGAGGAAATGGGAATTTTGCAGTAACCTTCCCCAGGAGTGGGGAGGGAATGGAGATTTTACAATATCCTCCCCTGCCACACCCACCAAGCCATGCCCATCAAGCCAAGCCATGCCCACCAAACCACGCCTACAGAACCGGTAGTAAAAAGATTTGAATGCCACCACTGACCCATATACTGAAATAATGCAAAAAGTTGTAGCTTAAAGCTATTTTACAATGATGATCATGTTGTTTCCCTTCAAATGGACCTTATATATCAATGATGGCGAACCTTTTTTGGCTCCCGTGCCAAAAGCGAGGGGAGCACAGGGGGGTCATGCACAGGTGTGCTACACACATAATGCTATGCGTGCGCCCACCCTGCGCATGCATGTGCACACAACAAGCAACCCTCCTCCCTTTTGGTGTGTTTTTTTCACCCACCCCAGACTCCAGAGGCTTTCTAGGAGCCTGAGGAGAGCAAAAGCAGCCTCCCCCCCCCCCCCGGATGCCCTCCGGAGGCCTCAGGAACTTCCCTGAAGGCTCTGGAGGGTGAAAAACGGACCTAAGGGGAATCCAGAAGTTCGGGAATTGTGACTTCCGGTTTGTCCATAGGTCCATTTTTTGCCCTCCGGGGCCTTCAAAAGAAGGCCGAAGTCAGTTGGCGAGCGAGCGCATGCGTGCTGGCCAGCTGACAGGACAACACCTCGTGTGCCCTGACAAATGACTCTGCATGCCACCTGTGGCATGTGTGTCATAGGTTCACCATCATGGTTATATATGGCAGCTAAACTCCTTCTTAGGAAGTTTTTGGAGATAATAAACATATGCTTGATAGATGGCCATTCAAGAAAATCAAGTGAAGATTTCACTTCTTTTAAGAGTCATGGTCAAGGGCATCATTTAGTCAAGTAGCTTCTAAGAGTGACAGATTATTATTACCAACCTTGTTTATGACAGTTTAGGAAGGATTTGGAAATCATTAATACATTTTAGCCACACTCAAAAATGAATTTGTTCTACAACAACATAATAAAGGAAGGCTTAATCTTTTTCTTCTGGGGCTTCTTGTGGATTGAAATATGAGGTAAACAATCAGCGGTTTTTGGCTTTCATACCATGGGCCTGTTATTATTCTGAAGAAGGCCTGGCTTATTTCAACAGTGCACTCTACTAAAGAAATAATTGAACTGCCCGGAATATGAATATTTGCCATCATCGTAGACATTTGAGCTATGCAATCCCAGTACATGCTGCTGTACTAAATTAGATCTCCCCTGTCTAGTGTCCAATTTTGAGTCAAAATGCATTGGCTTCCAACATGCCTTCAGTAAATGTGGACAATTAAGGAAATATAGGGTAGATTAAATAGCCTCAAGATTAAAAAAAAATTCTCTGCTATGTTTAAACCTTATTTATGTTTGCAGTCCAGGAGAAAAATTATACTAGCCATTTCTTGCAATGTGGAGAGGGGGAGATATCTCTTTGGACAGAAGTACAGGGCTCTCCATCCTCATTTTTGCCTTGCAGCCAAAAAAATGTAGATTGATTTGATTTGATTTGATTTATTTGGATTTATATAACCGCACCCTCTCCCCAAAGGGACCCGGGGCGGTGCACAGGAAGTTAAAAAACACAACAGTATCACAATATAAATAGTTAAAATCAAATTAAATGAATTATCCCTGTGCTAAAATTTAAAGGTTAAAACATAATCCCATACAAATCCAATTAAAACAATTTATTATACAGACTGTAGGCTAGGTAAATAACTTAGGCCAAGCCGGCCTGATGAAACAGGAGTGTCTTTAATTTCTGGCGGAAGGTGCGGAGGTCCGTTGTTGTTTTGAGGTCGGGGGGTGGGTCGTTCCAGAGGGTTGGGCCCACCACAGAGAAGGCCCTTCCCCTGGGCATCGCCCGCTGGCATTGCGTAGTGGACGGCACCCGGAGAAGTCCCTCTCTATGGGAGCGGATCGGCCTCAGGGATGTATGAGGTAGGATGCGGTCTCGCAGGTAGCTAGGTCCCGTGCCATGGAGCACTCTAAAGATGGTAATCAACACCTTGAAGCGCACCCGAAAGACCACAGGTAACCAGTGCAACTCGCGCAGGAGCGGTGTTACATGGGAATACCTAGACGTTCCCAAGATCGCCCGCGCGGCCGCATTCTGGACCAGCTGTAGCCTTCGGGCGTACCTGGTGGAAAGCCCCCCTGGCCACGGCCGTCACATGATCTTGCATAGACAGCCGGGTATCCAGGAGGACGCCTAGGTTGCGTGCCCGGTCCACGGGGGACAGATGTTCGCCCCCTATGGCCAGTGATCGAATCAACTGGTTGTGCCGGGACGCCGGAAACCACAGCCACTCAGTCTTGGATGGGTTGAGTTTGAGTCTGTTGTCTCCCATCCAGATCCGTACGGCTTCCAGACATCGGGACATCACTTCAACGGCATCGTTGGGGTGGTTTGGGGTAGAAAAGTACAGCTGCGTGTCATCAGCGTAGATGTGGTATTCTACCCCAAAACCACGGATGATCTCACCCAGCGGCTTCATGTATGTGTTGAACAGGAGCGGCGAGAGGACCGACCCCTGAGGCACCCCACAAGTGAGGGGTCTAGAGGTCGACCTCTGCCCTCCTGCCAACACAAATTGCGAACGGCCGGAGAGGTAGGAGGAGAACCACCGTAAAATGGTGCCCCTCACCCCCAGCCCCTCCAGCCGATGCAATAGGATACCATGGTCGATGGTATCAAAAGCCGCCGAGAGATCTAACAGGACCAGGATGGAGGAACAACCCCCATCTCTGGCCCTCCAGAGATCATCCACCAACGCGACCAATGCCGTCTCTGTGCTGTGCCCGGGCCGGAAGCTGGACTGGCGCGGGTCCAGATAATCAACTTCCTCCAGGTGACGGGGAAACTGTTGTGCCACCACACTCTCAACAACCTTCGCTAGAAAGTGAAAGTTGGAGACTGGACGATAGTTTTCCAATAAAGCTGGGTCCAGGGAAGGCTTCTTGAGGAGGGGTCTCACCATCGCCTCTTTAAGGGAGGCCGGCAAGAACCCCTCACTCAGAGAAGAGTTGACTAACTCCTGGAGCCAGCCTCGTGTAACCTCCCAGGATGCCAGTACAAGCCAGGAGGGACACGGGTCCAATAAACATGTGGTGGCTCTCAGTCGCCCACGTAACCTGTCCATATCTTCGGAGGCAACAGAGTCAAACTCCTCCCACAATGGTATCTCAAGACCGGCTTCCGACAATCCCTCTAGACCACTCTCGGTGGAAATCAGCTCGCTCCGGATCTGAGCGATTTTATCCTGCAGATAAACACAGAATTCCTCTGCTCAACCCTGCAGAGGGGCTTCCCGCGGCCTCTGTTGAAGGAGGGAGCGGGTCACCCCAAACAGGGTGGCAGGGCGGTTCTCTGCGGATGCGATAAGAGTGGCACAATAGTGACGCTTGGCCACTCTCATCGCCACAAGGTAAGTCCGTAAATGGGCTCTCACCTGTGTTCGGTCAGATTCAGAGCGTGTGGATCTCCATCTACTCTCTAGGCGTCTCTTGTGGCGTTTCATCTCCCTCAGCTCCTCAGTAAACCAAGGAGCCCGGGTGGCTCTTCGCCACAAGAGAGGCCGCAAGGGCGCGACCCGATCCAAGGCTCCAGTGGCCGCAGTATTCCATGCAGCCACTAGGTCCTCGATCGGGGCACGGGTCAGGGTCACAGGTAATGGCCCAAGCTCCGTCTGGAACCTCTCAGGGTCCATCAGGCGCCTGGGGCGGAACTATCTTGGGATATCCGGTTCCGCCTCCCCGCGGTGGGGTGTAGCGGTAAGAAAGTCGAGCCGGAGAAGTGAGTGATCTGACCATGACAGGAGTATGATGGCTAAATCCCCTACATCAAGATCACTTTTCCACTGGCCTGAGACAAAGATCAAATCCAGCATGTGTCCTCCCTCATGTGTGGGACCCTCAATTACCTGGGTGAGGTCCATGGCCGTCATGGAGGCCATGAACTCCCGGGCTACCTCGGTTGATCCGCCGAGTGATGGCAGGTTAAAGTCCCCCAAGACTACAAGTCTGGAGGTCTCAACCGCCACCTCAGCTATCACCTCGAGGAGCTCAGGCAGAGTTGGACTATGCAGACCTTACTATTGGATTGCTTCATGCAATCTGTCCAACTGCTGTAGTGAGCTCCACCTCCCACATATTATTACCTTTTAATACAAATGTGTTAGTTGGAGTAAGGTGTTATCAGACTCCTTGTGATTTCTAGGGGACGCCAAATATCACCTTCAAGCGTGATTTTTTTTTAAATCCACCCTTTACATTTTCAGTACTCTCATTGAACAAAATTTCTAGGTAAACATTGTCACTTCACATGAATGGTCAGAAATGTATGGAACATCTTTTGGAAATAGCATGACACGGTTTTGATAGCCAGTTCTTAATATTGAAATATTGCAAAATTTAATACTGGTTGTGGCTTGTATGAAAATAAAAAAAATGGTGGTTTGGGCATTTTAGACAGTTTTTCTTTATGTAACTTTCTGCTTATAGAACATCCAAAGTTGATTATTATTAAACTTTTGACCAGTCATTATGAATGTTTCCTTGAGTTTTATGGGAATTGCAGATAACTTGCATATATTGAAAGCATCGAAGTCTTTGTCTCTCTTGCATGGCTTTAAAATAATCATTAGTTCTACAGAATCTTTTTTCTGCCTGAAAGGAAACAATATAGGCAGTGTTTTTCCAGGCAGATTTTGGAAGCTGTTTCCAGGAGACATCTGCAGAAAAAAATTAACAAAATAAATGGTTATGTGCTTTCCAGTTGTTGTTAATCTTAAATAGATAGATTTTCCCCATGTCAATTAGTTCCTAACTCCTCATTTGCATTAGTGGTTGGAAAATAAGCCTGGATAATTTTCATATTGAAGTGTTGTCTGAAAAATCTAACTGATACTATTCCGTCACATTGCATTGTGTCTAAGTACTGTCCTGCTATAGCCTTCATAACAGTAAAAGCAATATTGTTTCTAGTTTGTTTTCCATGCCCAGAGTAATAAACAGTGTAATCTTCTAACTGAAAGTGTCCGATTCCAAAACATCTAAATAGCTTATCACTAAAGTTGTTTTATTTCATCTTTTACAGTATTATAAATTCCCATTTTTATGTTTCTTGCTTTCCATGTTCTCATTAGAATTCATTTTTTGCAGTTTTGAGGAGTTTATTTGGGGTGGGGGGATGCCAATATTAACAACTCAATGGCCTGAACTGAAGGCCTTAATCCAGGGATGTCCAAACTTGGGAACTTTAAGACTTGTGGACTTCAACTCCCAGAATTCCTCAGCCAGCGAATGCTATTGGGGAATTCTGGGAGTTGAAGTCCACAAGTCTTAAAGTTCCCAAGTTTGGACACCCCTGCCTTAATCCAATCATGGCAGAGACCCCATTAGTACGCCGAATGTTCCGTAGTATTTTGAATGCAATATGACCTGAGGAGCTCATCATCTGGCTATATTTATTTATTAAATGTACATGCTGCCCGTCTCACTGTAACACAACTATGGGTTACTATATCATTCTTTTATATTTTCCATTCAAATGGGTTTTCCTGGTAAAGGTACAAGAGTGATACCTATTGTTTTCTCCTATGCAATATGAATTTATGTACAAGAATGTTAACTATTGTTTTCTTCTACGCAATATGAATTTGTGTTTCTGCCATTGTCACTAAAGTGATCGTCTGCCTCTAGCATCTTCCTCTATCTCTGCTGCCCAATGCAGGGGTGAAATTCAGCAGGTTCTGACACGTTCTGGAGAAACGGTAGCAGAAATTTGGAGTAGTTTAGAGAACTGGCAGATGCCACCTCTGGCTGGCCCCAGAGTAGGGTGGGAATGGAGATTTTGCAGTATCCTTCCCCTGCCACATCCACCAAGCCACACCCACAGAACCGGTAGTAAAAAAAATTGAATTTTACCACTGGCTGAATGTAAGTATCTTCTTGCTTTAGCTGAACAGCTGGGTTGAACAGTATGTAACCTGTATACTCTTGGCATACGCTTCATCTCATCTTCCCCAAATTAAAAAAAACATGTATTTATTAATTAGATTTGTATCCCCCTTTTATTACTCTAAGTAACCCAAGGTGGCATAGATATATAATTCTCCTTCCTCCTCCTGTTTTCCCCACAATTTTTTGGTGTGTGTGTGTGGAGATAATGTTCTTTATTTATTTATTTGTAGATTTGATGTTTTATTGTTTTGTTGCAAGAAGTCTCAACTTATCAACATAAGGCATCATCATATAATAAGAATAAATGCAGGGGCAAAAACAGTGGAAGAGGAAACTTGACAGTGAAATTTTATGCAAATGTAGAAGAATTATATTCACCAAACCCAATGGGAATTACTTCCATCCCCAATTATGCAGGTAGTTTGAAAACAAACAACGAAAGTTATGCCTCATTGAACATTATGAGGGATGCAAAGTGGAAAAAACAGAGGCTTACTATATAACACTACCGGAAGCCTCATAAAATTAAATGAAGAGAGACCAATAAGGATTTCAGAGTGGCTAAATCTGGGGTTGAGGATTATTTACTAATGACAATGCTACTAATTTAGGTACTATCAAAGTTAAGATAAAAACGGTGTTGAGACTCTGGAAAGAGTGCAGAAAAGAGCAACCAAGAGGATTAGGGGACCGGAGGCTAAAACATGCGAAGAATGGTTGCAAGAACTGGGCATGGCTAGTCTAGTGAAGAGAAGGACCAGGTGAGACATGACAGCAGCGTTTCAATATTTGAGGGGCTGCTACGGAGAGGAGGGGGTCAAGCTATTTCCAAGGCACCTGAGGATCAGACAAGGAACAATGTATGGAAACTGATCAAGGAAAGATTCAACCTAGAAATAAGGAGACGTTTTCTGACCATGAGAGCAATCAACCAATGGAACAGCACGCCTTCATAAATTGTGGGAGCTTCATCACTGGAAACTTTCAAGAAGAAACTGGACTGCCAACTGTCAGAAATGATGTAGGGTCTCTTGCTTGAACAGGGGGTTGGACTAGATGACCTTGTAGGTCCCTTCCAACTCTGTTATTCTGTTTTGCTCTGTTAAGATTCTTTTCTGGTCACCCTCTGCCTAATCTCAGCAGCTATGAGGCCTGGGGAGGGAAGGATTCTTTACAAGTAGCTCCCCTCTCTAGTGGGATATGAATGGCAAAAACTCATCCCATTCTGGAAATGTTCTTGGCTTATATATTTCTCATTACTGATAGAATACTACTAGTAAGATCACACCCTTCCTTTCGAAACACAAATTGACTTTATTTCACTACTAGAAATTATTACTTTATTGCACTACTAGAAGCTATGAGATTAGATCTTTAAAAATGTGGAATGCCCCCCCTTTAAATAGATTTATGCAAATCGTGAAATACCATATATGTAACTTGTGGAATTAGGAATAATAAAGGCAGAACTAGAAAGACAATGGCTTTGTTGTACAAAGACTGTGTGCTTTAGGAAAAAATGTTTAACTAAATAACAACTTTTATAATGTGTTGTTTCCCCTTAAGTATTATTTCCCTTGGCCTTACTTTCAATAAGATTTTTCACATTTCAAGTAACTTTCTTTTGCTAACAAAGGAGAATATTTGTAGCTCAAGGTTGAAATGTGGGGTCTTTGAGGCTCTCTCAGCTTGGTTGTTTTCTTGCAGATGTTTCATTTTTCAAACTAGGTAACATCATCAGTGCTAGTCCATGCTAGTGCTAGACCCTCAGTTATCCTTTTATTTTTAAGTAGAAAAAAATTGGGCAGGGTGTTCTACCTATCTTGCCTATTTATTGTTCTCCTTCAATAAAAACCTGAAGATTTTAACTGTAAACACAGAGAACATGTGTCTGGCCATCTATACAATTTCGAGACTAGATTATAATAACTAGGGGGGTCTGTAGTTCAGGAGTGTCCTTTTTGTCCAGGAAATCTTAAATTCTGCCTCAGGTATCTTCAGAAAAATTCTGGGGTAATGTTGGATTTCTTGCATCTTTTTTCATCAGTTTGTTGTTTAGTTTGATGGGGAGAAAGTGCTTGAGAAACTTTGAACAGAGAAGGGAATTTCAGATAATTCTCAAGAAGAGAGAATGGCATTTTTGCATTTATTTGATTATAAGTGATCACAATCATGGGGACTCAATAGCCTCTCCTCCCTCTTGCTATTTTCTCTCAGTTGGCTTCCCATGCTTCAGTTCAGTTCTTGCTTCAGTTTCTATTCCTCCCATGAGGCTTTTGCCACTCTGTGTCATAGCTAACAGGAAATTTTTCCCTTGAGAAATTGCTGGAGACTTTCTTCTTCTTATGGAGAAAATGTTCCGTTCATTTCACTATCCACAATAGCAATATCACTGAGACTTATATATCCCTTCATAAATTGGGTATCTAATTTTAAAAACCATAGCCCTCCCTCTACCATCCAGGCAAAATAGGCCAGTCACCCATGTTGCCTGGGATTGATGAGAGCTGTTATACCTGACACACCTGGAAGGCACCTGAATGGAGAAGTCTGGGCCATTTAGACCCGTGTTTCTCAAGCTCAGCAACTGTAAGACACCTGGGTTTCAAGTTTAAGTTAATGCTCACATATCTTAAAGTGGTGGAGGTTAGGAAACACTGATTTAGATTACTGGTCAGCTTCTGTACCCAAGAAGTCTTCTGTGCTTCTAATCCATTGGTGACCGCTGGATTAGACCACTGGTGGTCTGTGAGAAAATTTTGGTGGTCCACAGAAAAATCATGTGCATTTTTAATATTGCATTAAATACTATTTATCTTTTAAAAAAATCATATTAGTGATTTGTGGGATTTAAAATTATGAATTTAGCGGTCCCTGACAGTGGTGAGTTTCAATTTATTTTACTGACTGTTCACTCGTGTGCGCACCACTTCTGCGCATGTGAGTCTGGGTGGGTGGGCGGAGCCTCCTGCCGCCACCACTACTAGTTTGCCCGAACCAGATCTGGGGCGAACTGGCAGAAACCCACCTCTGGTCCCTAAGGTCCAAAAGGTTGGTGACCCCTGTTCTAATCTAAACGAAATTAGCAACATCTGTTGCTAATTCCCCCTCCTATTCTGCTGAACTGAAGAAGCTTCCTTGATGAGAAGTGAAACTTCTTCAAGCAAAAACAAAGGGAGCCCAGTTGCCTGTTGAAAAAGCACCTTTGGGACAACCATGACTAAGAATCTCCATCGACCTTTCCTCTTCGATCCTTAACAGATAGGATACGGGCTTCCCGAGGTGACGAGGGATCACGGCCGGAGCTGAGGGTCTCAAGGTGGCTCTTTGCCCACGAACCCCAGAAGGCAGAGAAAAACGCCTTCTGAAGATTGGCGGGAAGATTGATGGTCTTCCCGCCTTCCAAGGCTTCTTCGGGCGTCCAGCGCGAAGCAAAGGGGCCGCCTCTGGGCAGACGCAGAAGACGCGGGGGGAGGAGGCCCCGAACAATCCCCACCCGGGCTGGCATGCTTTACGGAGCGAAAATCCAGACGGCGGTTGCCTTTCGCTTAGGCGGTCGGGTTCTCTTCCACGACTCGGGAGACAGGAGCGCCTGGGCGGAGCCTCACCTGCCTGCCTTTCTCAGCAGGCCAGCCGGGCGATGCTACCTGGCTGGGTAAGCAGCAGCACCTGTTGCGAGCGGCTCTAGCAGCAAATCGCTGGACGGCAGCGCAGAGAGCGAGGCGAGAGAGGAACGGACGGAGGGGGCGAAGCTCTGACTTTTAAAGCGAGGGGGGGGGGGGCGGGCGCCGCGGAGGAACTGCTGCCCGGCCGGAGTTTGCATTGAAACTGCGAGTAGGCGCCGGGCGCTCTTGGCGCTGCAGGGAGGGCCTCGGGAGGGTCAGCCGAGCTCCGTTCGGGGCTGGCCGAGGAGTTCGGCGGAGACCAGCAATGCCGACGAAGGCAGAAAGTGCTCAGGACCCGCGATTTCGCCCTGAGGTTGCCCAGCTGATGTGGCACTTCATCCCCGTGCGAGGATTACTTTGCGCTGCCGGAAGATGCTGGGCACAAATTGTCCCAGTCTGAAGTGTTGTAGGGTGCGTTTTTAAAAGCCATCTTATGCCTTGGGGAGGGGTGGGGTGGGCTGACGGGCAGCATAAACAGGCTTCGGTCTGGGTGGGAGCATTCACTTTGGAAGATCCTCCTGCCCGTGCTGAGGAAAGGGTTAAGATGCACTCTTGTCTTGGCCCCCTTGTAGAATGCCCCTCTGCAATTAGTACAGGGAGGTAGCTCAGAAGTGGGTTAGAAGCAGAGGTGGCAATTGGGTAATCATAGATTCTGTGGAATGCAAGATCATCAGCCCTGAAGTTCTATCCAGAAAGGCGGCTGTCCACCTCCCTCCCACCCACCCCCACCAAGGAAGGGAGGAGCCTGGATATTCTATTGTATTCAGGAGCAAATAGCATCAAAATGCATCAAGAATATTCATTATCACTTAAAAGAGGATGCCAATTCACCATATGTTATCAGAGAGGAGGAGAGAATATGTTGGGTGGATGTTCTTGTGGCGGATCAAACACAGTGATTGAAAAGGTTGACTTACTCTTCGAATAGCCACAGATCTGATTCCTCCCTTGAGCTGTTGCTTCTCTGACTTTTGTTCCCCCCTTTTCGCCTATGGAGAAAAGTTCTTGTTTTCAGAGCCCTTCCTGTTTGACTTTCGCTCAGGTGCTTCACGTACCCACAGACTACGCGGCTGTACCAGCTGATCTGAGCTTCAATGACTGAACTGTTTATTGCCATGGACTTCCTTATGAATTGGTCATTTCTGAGCCAAGCACCCTGGGAAACTGCTAGCCTATAGGGACTCTTCCATGGCCCTTTGAAAGCAGAGCTCCCTAGCTGGCTTCCTTCTGTTTTGCCCTGTGAAAGGGAAGAGAGCTGATCGATGTTGGGAAACAGCAGCAGCAGCTGCAACAGGAATGCCAATAGCACAGACTCCAGAGTGGCCTTCGCCGGAGTGGTCTGCCAGCTGCTCTTCATGGTCCTCCTGATCGTGGCCATCACTCTTGGAAACCTGGTGAGTCTCCTGGTTTTCTTCCGTGTAAGGCAATTCCGGACACCACAAAGCTACCTAAAAGCCTCTTTGGCGGTTGCCGATTTGGCTATGGGGCTCATTGTAGTACCTTATTCAGTTTATCAGGAGATGAACACATTGGCCTATGGGATGGCGCAAGAAGAGAGCCCAGCTGGTTGGTCAGTCTGTTTGATCATTGGCCCTATCTTTGCCGGATGCACCTTTGTCTCAATCAGCACCATATTTCTGCTTTCGGTGGAGAGGACCATCACTGTGCTGAAGCCCTTGCACAGGAAAGCTGTGATTACCAAGCGCAGGATCACTTGGCTGATTCTTGGATCCTGGATACTGAGTTTCTCCTTGGCGGTGATACCTCTGCTCTCGGTTCCGAACATCACCTTTGAGTACAATTCCTGCAGTAAGATGTGCAACTACGGCTTTCCTCCGGACAAGTTGCCAGAGTCCAATTGGAACATCATGCTGCTCTACCCAATATTTGACTTCGCCCTCTTAGGTGGCACTTTTGTTGTCAACACCATCACCTTTGCCACACTCCGGCAGTACCACAAAATGCGGAAGCAACTGAGGGAAGAGCAACAGGGAACCCAGCGGCTCTCTTACCCCGATGTCACTGCTGCCAGGACCATTGGCATCCTGACTTTTGCATTCTCCGTGTCGTTTGTTCCCATTGCTGTATTTGTTGTGGGCTCTGTGGTGAGATATGAATGGTGCCAATTCTCCTTCTATGCGTTCTGGATCCTGGCTTCCAACAGCTGTTGGAATGTGGCTATCTACAGTGTTTGGGACCCCAAGTTCCGGCAAGGGGTGCGGGAAATGTTCTGCAAGCAAATGCTGAAAGCCGATTCCCAGCAGCATTCCAGTCACTCACTGGAGGGGCACCGTTCTGCCCCTGCTTGTGTGATAGTCCTCAAGGAGATGCTCCATCCAGAGTCCAACTAGTGGCAGAATTGGTACCTGCTGTTTTTAAAGAGATGACTGGATTTCGTTTTTGTTTTTTGCTTCAGAGCAATCTGGGTATTTTAGCTGGAGATTCCGGATTTTTCAATAACTATTTTCCTCTTCAGCTGTTGCAGCTTAATGGAATGCCTCCCCCCCCTAAAGTATGTACTTTCTTAATGCCAGATTTTTCTTTCCATTCATTGGATTGGAGTCTCTTGACCTTTGTATAGCAAATGTAGAACGAATTTATGAGGATGTATTTCAGAGTGTTGGAAGCACATTGCACTTTTAAAAACTACTGCTAGATAAATATCTTAATACAGAGCAGCTACATGTATTAGTGACTCCTGATCTGTATAAAAATATCCCCGTTTTGATTTACAGGAAGGGAATAAAAGAAGAGAAAGAGAGAGAAAGAAAAAGAAGAAACTTTAAAATACATCACATAATGAATGTGTGAATCTCTAGGCATGATGGGGGCTGAAATAATATGTTCTGTGTTCTGTTTTGCAAAACTAATCCGATGTAATGTATTACATTGTACACTTGAAAAACGACCTTTTAATTATTGTTAATCTCAAATATGTTTATAATACTCAGTATATATTCTATACCATTTATTCAGAAATGTATTTGCAAAAAAATTACCTTTTTATGATTGCTGACATTTTTGTTGACGTTGATATTTGCACATTTATTTATATTTTCTGAATGCCAAACTTTTGGTTCTACACTCACAAATCACAAATTTTGCAAGAAAGATATTAGTCTGCAGCAATATAGAAAAAAATGATTCAGTTTTCCCAAATCAAGTCCAGAAGTTCATTCAATAGGATTCAGAATGAAGAATGTTTGTAATCAGTGTTTGGTTGTACGAGACTGTTGATAGTGAAAGAATGGAAAAATGTAAAATCATAATAAGAAATAACTTCATTTGAAATCTGAAACAATTCTTATGCTCTTATTACTACTTTTCCTGTTTTGGTTGTCTTAAAATAACTTCAACATTTACTGTGTGTGGTTGCGTTGATAACAAACATTGTGCATGTGTTTTGTGAAGGTAAAATATCCTTGATCAAATATTGCCACAGAAATAATAATCTGTTAAAAGGCACACAAAGTTTATTTGTAACAGTTGTCAATTCTAAAATCTTTTCACAGGAAGCACCTTTTAAGTAAAAGCTTTGTACTGATGGTGTGGGAAGTAAATGGGCAAACACAACCTGTTATACTTTGAGGTTCAAGGTTTCTTCAGAATTAGAAGCAGCATGGCTTGTGTTGAGTTACTCTATCATCCTTTCAATGTATACACTTACACACGTTTTTTCAATAACATACACATTCACACATACTGTGTGTCTGTGTGTGTATAGACACACACACATATATATTACACACACGACTGCCAAATATTTCATAACTCCTTAAATTTTCTAATTTAGAAAAGAAAAGAATAACAGAAATAGAATACTAAACCTGACTTCTTCAGCCGGGGGGGGGGGCAGGGGGGGGACTGCATTCTTACCCAAGTTCTTAGATGCCATGATGTCCATTGATTCATGGAGTACAAAATCATATTTGGAAAACAAATAGCTAATATTCTTTGATACAGGCAAATCATTATTGTGGTTCTCCTTTGCTGAATTTCAGGCATGGCATTCAGCTTTATATTTCTAAGATAGACCATGTCTGAGGAGAGGTAAAATGATTTGATGAAGTCCCTCATTCTACGCAATTAGAGCTTCACACAAATGATTTTTATTGCAAACTTGAACTGGTTTCTCCTGAACTCAGGTTAGCATCTGAACAAAATGCAGAGAATGAAGCAAAAAACAGAATGTGGGTGACTGTTCAAATTATACGGAAGTGTTCTTGCAGCTTAACAACTAGCATTAATTTAATGGAGCCAAAATCTTTTTAAGTGGACTCATGTCATGAGTCAAGAGATTCACAATCTTGAGAAAGGAATTTATATGCACCATGGGTCTGAGTGGGGAAACAAAGCCAACCCAGAACAATCAATACAAACAGCATTGCACATTGCCAGTGCTGAAAAAGGAGTCAGCATCAGTTCAAATGGCTTTTGCACAAGCAGTGAAGGACACAACAGCTGGCTCTTACTCTTACTTGGGCCCATGAAATTAAAGAGAAATAAAATGTCAGAGTTGGAGGCATCGATAGTTATTTCAAGAAGCTAGTGTCATTAAAAAAATAAGCTTCATGGTGCCCAAATATTTTTTACAACTGACTAATATCTCATTCCCACTGGAAAATGAAATTCTTCCTTGCTGGAGCAGGATTTGTTAGCAAAACGCCTCTCTCTGTTCTGAACATAATGTTCATTAACTACCGAAGACATGACTGATGCCTGTGTAAACTTTTCTTGAAATCATCTAAAAATGTGAACTACATAATACTCCAAGGATACTTTTTTCCATTGTTCAGTTAGATTAAATTAGAGAATTTTCCCCTAGCCTCTTGTAATTTAAATCCAAAATAGACTGATATATGAAGCTACATCTGAACTCCTGAGCATAAATGTTTCATTTATTTTTTCATCCTTTTCTTAACAATTCAAAGTGTTTTGTACCTAGGCATAGAAAACACGTGAACATGCTGAATCAAAAACTCCACTGAAATAGTAAATATTGACTTGTATAATATTACATTTATATCTCATTATTTTTCTGGGAACTCAGTGGGTGTCATGGAAGTTTCTCTTTATTATATTCCTGAGAGGTAGTTGAGCTAAGTGTTAATGACTGGCTTATTCTCATCCAGTTAGCACTATCTCTATGTGAGTTTCAACCAAAATTTCTTTAATTACTACTACCTGTCTCTTACATGTTGCAAATTCTTGAGGTCCTTCAGTAACCCTTGCAATGTGTCCAGATTACCCTTGAAAAACTTGTAATTACATTAATCTGATACACAGTATTTCATTGCATGTGAAATAATAGCATAAGACCTTTTTATTTGCACATGTCCTGGAAAAAAACCACCTATCCTAGTACCAATTGATTGCAGGTAAACTAAAATTCTGGAATGCCTATAGTTAAGGATTTCTGAGATTTAACCTCCCATTAAAATGAAGCTTACCAGGTTAGAAAAGACCAGGAAATAATAGGCATTTTTCTATAATATTCCAGACTTCTGATTTTAGGATATTTTGATCTGAGAGTTGGATCAACGAAGAAAAAGCATTAGCAAATGACACAACCTGCCAAGCTTGGATGATTTTGGAAGTGCTGCAAAGTCAGCTTTGGTTAGTATTGGAAAGATGACCAATTGGGAATACCAGGGCTATTAACTAGAATGGGGAAGGGAGGCCCTTTGAGTCATTTTTCCCCACTCCTGGCAACTGACTGGACTAGTCCCTACAGTTTTCCTGACAAGGTTTTACAAAAGTTTGCCATTGTTGCCTTCCTAGGTCTGAGAGAAATTAACTGGTCTGAAGTCATCTTGCCGGCTTTTGTACCTAAGATAAAACTAGAAATAGTCCCCTGGTTTTAGCATCGGATTCTGCCCCATACATCCTCCCGGCCGATTCGCTCCCACAGAGAGGGACTTCTCCGGGTGCCGTCCACTAGACTTTGTCAGCGGGCGACGCCCAGGGGAAGGGCCTTCTCTGTGGCGGGCCCAGCCCTCTGGAACAACCTTCCCCCCGACATTAGAACAACTACGGACCTCCGCTCCTTCCGTCAGAAATTAAAAACTCACTTTTTCTGCTTGGCCGGCCTAGGTTAGTCTCTACCTCAGGGGTTAGGAAATGTTAATTTTAAAATGGGAATTTTAGTGCAGGGATAGTTAGATTTAATTTGTTTTTATTGTATTTATGTATGTATATATTTTATGTTGTTTTAATTTCTCCCTGTGCACCGCTCCGAGTCCCCTCGGGGAGAGGACACGGTTATATAAATAAATATTCTATTCTATTCTATTCTATTCTAGCATAGATTAAGGGTTTAATTTTAAAGTTAATTTTAGTGGTCTTAATTTTTCTTAGCACAGATTTTACTATTTAATTCCATTTTATATTATATGTATGTGTTGTTGTATTTACTTTTTCTGTGCACCGCCCTGAGTCCTACCAGGGAGAATAGGGCGGTATATAAATTTGAATAAAACAAACAAACAAACAAAAACACGACACCAAATTGGCTCTCCATTGACTACACTGGGAAGTTGAAAAACATTCTGAAAAAAGACAATAGTAAACTCTGCTGCATTGTTTGTAAAGACATTAGTTGGAGGCAGTCACAATGAGATCAATCCAAGGAGAATTTTAATCATGGGAAGAAAAAAGGAGAGGAGAGAAAAGAAGAGAAAAAAAGAAAAAAGGGGGAAAAAAGAAAAGGGGAACGCTTTTATTAAAGGTGATGGGACACTTGTTCAACTACTCAAGCTATATCTATGGACAAGTTCTCTTCTACAGTTCTGGTCACCATACCTTCAGAAGGATATTATGGAAATGGAAAAGGTGCAGAGGAGGGCAACCAGAATGATTAGGGGGCTGGAACACCTTCCTTACCATCTGAGGCTGCAATGGCTGGGCCTCTTCACTCTAGAACGACGGCGCCTGAGAGGTGACCTGATTGAAGTCTATAAAATCATGCACGGTGTGGACAAAGTAGAAACGGAAAAACTGTTTTCCCTATCGCACAACACTAGAACTAGGGGGCACTCCATGAAACTTTTGGAAGCTAGACCTCAAACAAATAAGAGGAAGTACTTTTTCACCCAGAGGATCATCGGTCTATGGAACTCCCTGCCAGAAGAAGTGGTGACAGCTGTCAGACTCGATACCTTTAAGAAAGGATTTAGACGAGTTCATGGAGAACAAGGGTATCCATGGCTATCATTATGGATGCCTAAGGACACCCTTCGGGTTGGAGAGATAGGCAGGATATCTTTCAATGCCATTTGCAGGGAATCATGAGCAGGTGAAGACATCTGCTTGGGAATACCCTGAAGCAAATGGTGAACCACTGTGTGAGACAAAATGCTGGACTGGATGGGCTGTGACCTGTTCCAGCAAGGCTGTTCTTATGTTCTTATATACAAGCTTAGCGTGACAAATTATGGTGGCATGGATAAAGTTTTCCATGTAAGAAATGCACACAGAACAAGAGTCAATCTCTGTGAGGGTTCAATCTAATGGAGGTATCAGCTGCATATGAACAATGGGTACAAAAGTAGTAGCTACCAGTATGTTTGAGTGAGGGGCTCAGAATTTTGGAAACTAGGCTGAATTCCCTCAGCTGTAGATTTGGCTCCTTGTTATGGGTAATAATAGAACAAGTCCTTAGCTATATCCAAACAAGGGAAGTATGAAATTATTGGTATTTTTCAAAGGAGCCATAGAAAATAATAACTGCAAAAGAACATGAAAACTGGGCTGAAGACCAGACCAGGCCTATTGCTGTACTGTCTGGAAAAATGAGGACTATTCCTAAGGTCACATAATTGCCCAAGAGGTCCCCAACAATTATGCTATATACTTAAAATGCTGTCTGTAGCTGTTGACTGCTGTAAAAGGCAGTTAATGGCATTAGAAGCCCACAGGGGAAAAATGCAATGAAGAAATAGAAAACTGTAGACTGAAATTAAACGTTTTGTGAAAAAATATACAGCAGAGAGTTGTTTTTCTTAACAAATATGTTGAGTAAATTATCTATTCAAGACCTGTTACTTGAATGTTTTGTGTTATTATTATAGGTCAAATTGTTGTCTACGTTATATCCCAGGTAAGAAGCTTGACTAAAACTTAGTAGAAACCAAACCTTGTGTGATACATTTTCCATTCTTTCACAGGAGACTGATATTCTGATTTATAGTCTAAGGGGGGGTGGTATTTATAAATTCATGAATTACTTCTATGGACAAGGTTTCCTTGCTCAAGAATGATTGTAGCCACTGAACCCCACAGAGCTGGAAGCAAAATGTTTGCAAAATGGCAATCAAAGGGCTTCTTTAGGGAGAGTGTGATCCCATTCAGACCAAACTTTCTGATAAACTATTCAACCTATTGATTGAATTGATCAGTTATATTTTTGATACCTGGAAAGTCTATTTAACTTCAAGCTTTAGAAGCCCCCCCCCCCCCCCCCCAAAATATAGCCACTTTATGTGTAGCCATGCTGGCTGGGAAACTCTGGGAGTTTAAGTGGTCAAGTTTGAAAAACACTGCTTTAGAGGAAATTATTTTTCTGCCTTTAGAGATTTAGTTGTGCAACTTTCCTAGAGAAATTTGCCCGAGGAAATCTCTAATCTGGTATACTTCTAACACTGGGCAATTAGTGTTTTACATTTTTATCAGATTTTATCAGATTTTTAACCTCACATTTTCCATTGCTTGCAACTCTATAATATCCAAACCAAAACAATACTGGTATTGTAACTGAGTATGAAGTTTTAAAACACAAAGAAAGTGTGTATGTGACTCTTAAGAATTGAGTAATTTCCGGATGCAAATTATTTTAATATTGTTGGAAAAGCTTTCTTACTTTTTAAAAAAAGTTTCTTCCTTTGCAGCTGAAGTTTCAGCTTTTCATCCTTATTCACAAAGGGTATTATTGAATTTCTTTTGGTGGGATATTTATTATGAAGTGGTACAGGATACTGGATGCAATTCTTCTTACTTTGGATACAAGATTCATTTAATAATAATAAATAATAAATAATAAATAATAAATAATAAATAATAAATAATAAATAATAAATAATAAATAATAAATAATAAATAATAAATAATAAATAATAAATAATAAATAATAAATAAATAATAATAATAATAATAATAATAATAATAATAATAATAATAATAATAATAATAATAATAATAATAATAATAATAATAATAATAATTTTATTTGTATACCGCATCCTCTCCCCGAGGGGACTCGGAGCGGTGCATAGGGAAAATTAAAATACTATAGAAAATACATAAATAGAATAAATAGAATAAGTAAAAGCAAATTAAACTAAGATTATCCCTGCGCTAAAAATCCCCAATTATAAATTAGCTAAAATCCCCTGACACCCTATTAGGCGGAGACTAACCTAGGCCGGCCAAGCAGAAAAAGTGTGTTTTAAGTTTTTGACGGAAGGAGCGGAGGTCCGTAGTTGTTCTGATTTCGGGGGGAAGGTCGTTCCAGAGGGCTGGGCCCGCCACAGAGAAGGCCCTTCCCCTGGGCGTCGCCCACTGGCATAGCCTAGTGGACGGCACCCGGAGAAGTCCCTCTCTGTGGGAGCGAATCGGCCGTAAGGATGTATGGGGCAGGATCCGATCCCGCAGATAACTAGTTCCCGTGCCATGGAGCGCTTTAAAGATGACAACTAACACCTTGAAGCGCACCCGAAAGACGACAGGCAGCCAGTGCAGCTCGCGTAAGAGCGGTGTTATATGGGTAAACCTAGAGGTTCCCATTATTGCTCGTGCGGCTGCATTCTGGACCAGCTGAAGTCTTCGGGTGCACCTCAAAGGGAACCCCATGTAGAGAGAGTTACAGTAGTCCAGTCGGGATGTCACGAGGGCATGAGTGACTGTGCAGAGGGCATCCCGATCCAATAGGGGGCGCAACTGGCGTACCAGGCGAACCTGGTAAAACGCCCTCCTGGCCACGGCTGTCACTTGATCTTCCATGGACAGCCGGGTATCCAGGAGGACACCTAAGTTGCGCGCCCCATCCACAGGGGTAAGATGTTCGTCCCCTATGGCCAGTGATGGAGTCAACTGGTTGAATCGGGCTGCCGGAAACCACAGCCACTCGGTCTTGGACGGGTTGAGTCTGAGTCTGTTACTTCCCATCCAGGCCCGCACGACTTCCAGGCACTGGCACATCACCGCTACGGCATCGTTGGGGTGGTTTGGGGTAGATATATACAACTGCGTGTCGTCAGCGTAGAAGTGGTACTCTACCCCAAAACCACAGATGATCTCACCCAGCGGCTTCATATATGTGTTGAACAGGAGAGGCGAGAGGACCGACCCCTGAGGCACCCCACATGTGAGGGGTCTCGAGGTCGACCTCTGCTCTCCTGCCAACACAAATTGCGATCGACCGGAGAGGTAGGAGGAGAACCACCGTAAAACGGTGCCTCCCACCCCCAACCCCTCCAGCCGATGCAATAGGATACCATGGTCAATGGTATCAAAAGCCGCTGAGAGGTCTAATAGGACCAGGATGGAGGAACAACCCCCATCTCTGGCCCTCCAGAGATCATCTACCAACGCGACCAATGCCGCCTCGGTGCTGTGCCCGGGCCGGAAGCCGGACTGGCGCGGGTCCAGATAATCAACTTCCTCCAGGTGACGGGGAATCTGTTGTGCCACCACACTCTCTCCAACCTTCGCCAAAAAGGGAAGGTTGGAGACCGGACGGTAGTTAACCGTCGTAGCTATATACGAGACCGCCTCCTGCCCCATACATCCCTTCGTCCGATCCGCTCTCACAGAGAGGGCCTTCTCCGGGTGCCATCGGCGGGGCAATGCCGGTTGGCGACACCCAGGGGAAGGGCCTTCTCTGTGGCGGGCCCGGCCCTCTGGAATGACCTACCCCCCGACCTTCGCACTATCTCGGACCTCCGCCTCTTCCGCCAACGTCTTAAGACGTATTTATTTCAGCAAGCCGGCCTAGGATAGCCCCCGTTTCTGACTTTAAAAAAAAAAAAAAATTATAATTTGCTAATGGTTTTAACATGGGTTTTAGCACGGGGCAATTAATTTAATTCATTTTAACTGATATTTATTGTATTTTGGGGTTTTTAATAATGCCTGTGCGCCGCCCTGGGTCCTAACAAGGAGAAGGCCGGGTATAAATTTAATAAAATAAAATAAATAAATAAATAAATAACCAATAATGCTGGGTCCAGAGAGGGCTTCTTCAGGAGGGGCCTCACCATGGCCTCTTTAAGAGAGGCAGGCAAGAAACCCTCACTCAGAGAAGCGTTGACAACCTCCTGGAGCCAGCCTCGTGTCGCCTCCCAGGATGCCAGTACAAGCCAGGAGGGACACGGGTCCAATAAACATGTGTGGCTCGCAGTCGCCCACGTAACCTGTCTATATCCTCGGAAGTAACAGAGTCAAACTCTTCCCAGCAAACTGTCTCAAGACCCGCCTCGTGGGATCCCACTGGGCTATCGATGGAGACTAGCTCGTTCTGAATCTGAGCGATTTTCTCTGTTCCTCCTCCTCGTTCTGGGAAAAAAAAGTCCCATTGAAGGAATTTTCTCATCAAATCTTTATTTTAATTTAATTAAAGCTTAGGAAACAAGGCAGACTGCAAACGAATTACTGCTAGAGGGATGACAACACAATCTTTGGGAAAAACTAAATATCCTCTATTCCCTCATCTGTATGCTACTAAAACTCTTGGGTCTGTTACCTTTAAATGACGGAAACAGTGCTTCATGGGGCAGCAGTTTTTGAAGTGAGGTACTTCATATGGCCTCCCTTTCAGATGACATCCAAAATCCAAGACCCATGACTCCTAAAGGACTGAAATTTGGCTAAATTGTGGTCACTTCAGTGCTATCGTGCTGCCTGCCTTCTTCGCAGGAACTGTAAAATGGTTACAGGAATTGGGAATGTCTAGTCTAATGGTCTTTGAAATAATTATCTAAGAGATCACAGGGTGGCTCGTTCTCATTGAGATAATCACTGTGATTTCAAAAAATTTAAAAGCTTCCCAGCTAGCCAGCAACATTTACAACTGGGCCACACCAAATTAAAATCCCCTTTAATCTGCTACACAGGCAAAGGTCTAAAGACCTGTGGTAACCTGAAGAGAAATACCAACTCTGCTGTGGTTTGCAGCAAGTCAATGAAAAGGTCAGATATACATTAAATTATTTCACCCAAACAAATAACATACTACAATGTGATCTATCAAATCCAGAATCAGTGCTCCCAAACAATGGTGGGATCTGCTATAAGACAGTATCCCTTGTCTGCTTTATAATTAGAATAGAGGAATGTGCTAGAACTTCACCCTATCTTATGAGGATCACAGAGAAATTTTTATCTCCATTGAAAACAACCTGCAACCAATTTTCTCTTCATCCAGACTATGAATCATTGGGAAAAATGCTAGAAAAGGCTCTGGATTGTGAAGCAACATAGAGTGATTACAAGTATCTTCCGTTTTTCTCTTGAACCTTTGTCAGGATATTTTACTATATTTTGCATATATATTTATTATATTTTGAAGAATTTTTTTCCCTCTACTTAATTTCAAGTAAAACAATTCTTATGAAATATAATAAGCTAAGCATGAATTTAGCTTTTAAAGCTAAGAATTATTCATACCCCATGAGTTGGGGGTGATGCATTATAAATGTAGATTCTTATGGTTTTCAGCTGCTGAAGTTTTTTTTTTTGTTCATCTGTTCTCTACAAGGTATTGATATTTAGTGAGAAAAATGTGGAGATTAATCTTGAAATCCATTGTACAAGAGTCATTTTCCTTCCCAAAAAATATGGTGGGTGACTGTTGATCGTCCACAATCTCATACAGTTCCACTCAGTGGAAGAAAGCATATTCTTCAGGGAAAGGATTTCTCTGGTTGTCAGCAAACTTAGTGTTTGTAAACTTTTCTATTTACAATTCATAGTACAATTCGTTGGGTCTTCCTTGGTTCCATTTTCTTGAGACAGATTAACACACACGCACACACACCATTAATCACTGTTTAGTTCAATTAATGTACTAATACAGGGGTCTCCAACCTTTGCAACTTTAAGTCTGAAGGACTTCAGCTCCCAGAATTCTCCAGCCAGCAAAGCTGGCTGGAGAATTCTGGGAGCTGAAGTCCTTCAGACTTAAAGTTGCAAAGGTTGGAGACCCCTGTACTAATACATAACTTGTCTTTCTGTTAAAAAAAAAACACCTTGGAAGAGAGCTTAAAAGATTGAAAAAGCTGAGGTTGACAAATCTAGTAGTAAAAAAAACCCCATTAATTTCATAGTTGCACTTTACAATGGATATTAAATATATAAGAAGAAATGTGGGGTTGGTATCCACACTACTGTAGTAAGGAAATGTCCTTCTGGGTTTGGCTCCAAGTGGGGAAGAAGACACTGGAGACATGGAGGCTGCTTGGAAAGATGGTTTAATGGTGGACAGGACCACATGGCTGGAGTCCTGACCAGAAAAGGTGCTCACATGCTTCAATGTTGGTGGACAGGAAGAGAAGGGCTGAGCAAGGGGCCGTTTGGCCCCACCTATCTGTTTCTTGTTCCTGTGTAAGAAGTGTACTCTGATTGGTTGCCAGGCTCCCATGGGCTGAGTCCAGGTTTGGTAAGGCAAGTCTTACCTTAGGCTTAATCCCATGACTCTGGAGCTGAAGGGGAGAAGTCTTTATTATGTAAAGTGGACTAGCCCAGGCTGCTTAATGGCCCATTGACAAAGGGGGGGGGGGCAGGAGGCTGCAGGAGACAAAACATGTTTCTTCCTTTTCACATCTGGGGTAGAATAGTATTCTGCCTTTTCAATATTTCCTAGTGCATTTCATTTTTCTGAGAGAGAGATGGTTGTAACTTCCCACAATCCCTACTTTTTTTTTTCAAAACATGTGAGTGGAACGCACATGTTTTTGACAAAAGATTAAAATTGGTCAGATCAGGGAGACTTATAATTTTTCTGATGGAAGGGCATTGAAAGAGACAGAATGATTCCTTCAGTGACCCCCAGAGAGCTTTCAACCATGAAGGTCTAGCAGTCGGGGCACAAGTTCTGGAAAGAAATTTACAGTGTCCAATTTTCCATGCCAATTAATATCAGATATGACTTTCTGTGAGCTTCCAGACAGGTTACAAGCAAGCAGAAATCCCAAAATTCTTCACAGCCATGTTTTTGCCTTTAACTGACTACAGGCTGCTCAATTCCAAGGGATGGTTCTTGAACCTGTCCTAGCTTTTATTTTAGTGAGGCCAAATTGAGTTTAGCAAATGTGCAATCCAAGCCAATCCATATATTTTCTTTTAATTACACCCAATGAGCCCTGGGACTCCTACTCATGGGACCACCAGTGCCGCATATCCTGCTTTACCGGGCATCATCATTTGCCAATCAGTCAAGGTTTTGGGTTTTGGAGATCCTTTCTGCTCTTCTTTAAGTGGGGGAATTGCCTGAGGGGAATTGACCCTCCCCCTAAGCTTAGGCTTTCTTGGCAGGGGAAAATCATCCTAGAGAAGCTTTGTTTTGAGACATAGTTTTAATCTAGTTCTAAATTGAGTCTCTCTCTCTCTCTCTCTCTCTCTCTCTGTGTGTGTGTGTGTGTGTGTGTGTGTGTGTGTGTGTGTGTGGTTGCTTCTATAATACAAAACTACAGTTTGGAAGAATTTCCCTCTCACCAGACAGAAATCTAAGGTATTCAGATCTTGCTGTGCCAGCCACTGTGAAATACAATTCTTACATGTACATTAAACTGAGTACAATATAAATGAGAGAAAGGAAGAAAACTTTACAACAAACTTCTGCGAATGAAGCAGAGAAAGAAAACCTTACAATCAATTTTCCACCCTCCCCCATAGTCTTTACAGCTGTCTTCTAGGTACTGAAAAAGCCTTTTGGTCTTGACTTCTTCATCTCAGGGTCACTTTTTATGTCTGCTGGATGGCATTAGCTTGGCTTGCTGGTAAGAGTGGTCAATCAAACTTGGTAGAGTCTGTCCCAGGCTTGGCAAAGTTTTTCCTGTCAGGTTTTATCAGGAGGCAATCACCAGCAGCAAATCTGAGAGTTATGGGTTGAGCTAGCAGTCCTTTGTTTCTGAGGTAAAGAAGAGGAGAGGCCAAGTATACAGTTCTTTTACAGGCAGATCTTTAGTCTCATGTTGTGGAATTTTCCCTGATATTGTCCAAGCGTGGAAATCCAAACATTATTTTAGAAGGCAGATGATATAAATTTCTTGGAACATGACATTCCCACTGACTATGATTGAAACACTTGCAGTAAAATGAGTACATTTCCAAAAGGAAAACAACTTGTGTTGTAAACAAAAAAACCAAAATCTCATAGGGTAGAGCACCTTGACTCATAAGCATTTAAAAATGCTCTCAGGTGTAAAAGGGGGGAGACAAACCACTTAAAAAAAATAAAAATAAAACTATCACACATAAAAAAGGGTACTTTGAGTCAGCATTCCAAAATCTCAGATTCCATTCAGATGGAATCAAATTCTCATTCAGTATGTTAAAACATTTACATGTGTTAGCAAAATATCTCAAAATCATTTTTTTTTGGGTAGGTTTAATTAAGCATTTTAAACCTCAAAATTTCTAGAAGAGAAAAAAAAAATCAAAATTATCTTCAGAGCAGAAAAGAAATGTAACTGCATAGCTTTTATATGCAGACAAAAAGATCACAATGGTGAAAGGTAAAGGTGCAGGAGCAGGTGACTCATTTACCCCAAATGTCTCAGAAGAGAGAAAACAAAATGGTCACAGTGAGCAGAAAAACCCACTGCCGCTTTTAATGACCTAGAAGAAAGGAGGGAGGAAAAAAAAGGGGGGGCAGATGCACAGAGGCATTCACAGGTATCACTGGGGCATCTCACACACGCACTCATGGTTAAATGAGCAGACAATCACACTTCTCCCCTTTCCTGCTTCCCTTCAAAGGATGATCCAGAAGGAAGAGGGGGGGGGGATATCAGGCAATCGCAGGTCTTTGGATCCCTTCACTTATCAATCCCTCAGGGCATTGGGGACACACACGCACATTCATACTGTAATCATACCTTCATGCTTGCTCATGCCAATCAATATTATAAGTATTTCAGGGAGCTTTTTACACAAGCCACTGAGCTCCATTTTGTATTATTAGAGGATCTCACCCTCCCTTCAGGTTTGCAAATGGTAACACACATACACACACAGAGAGAGATACCATTAAAAAAAACCACACCCTTGCAACTTACTGTTTCTTTATATGAAAGGGAATCAAAGTACATTCACACCAACTGTTATCATCAACATACTCACATTTGCACTGCAATCAGACTGCTTGTGTAAGTTACTTTCACACACAAAAATTCTATTTCATTCTTTCTTCATGCACAGCTAAGAATTTTATCAGACATATCAAATTAATCAAGCCCAATTACCTAGGACTTCCATTCAGACAGGCTTTACCTCTTTATTACCTGCTAAATTTATTACTTTTGCTCAAAGTTACGCCCGTTGTTCCATCTCCTTAAGCACTAGATTGCTAATACCTGTCCTTTTGGATTGGAGACATTTTATAGTTACTATTAACTCGAGGATGCACAAAGACTTAGGCACACATATACATAAGGAGAAAATAAGAAGGGAAAAGGAACTCTCAGGTTTATACACTCTAATCCAGGGGTCCCCAACCTTTTTTTCACCAGGGACCGGTTTCATTTTAAAGAAAATTCTGCGGACCGGCTGAGGGGCTCAGCAGTCATGTGACTGGGTGGGCGTGGCCAACTTTGAAAATGTGAAACTCACTTAACAATGATCTTGGTTAGCAACCAAACTTTTGGCCTCAACTGTGGTCATAAGTTCTTTCTTTCTTTCTTTGTCTCTGTCTCTCTTTTTCTCTCTCGCTATTTCTTTCTTTCTCTCTTTCCCTTTCTCTCTATTTCTTTCTCTTTCTCTTTCCCTCTTTCTGTATCTTTTCCTGTCTCTTTCTTTCCTTTCTGTCTCTTTCTCTCGGTCTTTCTCTCTCCCACTTTTTTCTTTCTTTCTCTCTTTGTGTCTCTCCTTCATCCGCCCATTTCAGTCACTCTGTGTGTGCGTGTGTGCGTGTGTCTGTCTGTCTTGCATTCATTCAATCACTCCTTCTGTGTCTCTGTCTATCTTTCTCTCCCTCCCTCCCTCTGTCTCTCTATGTGTGTCTGTCGTCGTCATCGTCGTCCCGTCCTCCCGCCCCCAGCCTCCTCATCCCGCCTGCCAGGCTTGGTCGCTCGTTCGCTCGTTCAGGCTCCGTGGCTGGATAGGAGCCGGGCTGGAGAGGAGGAGGAGGGAGGGGGGGCAGCCCATTGGGAAGAGCGCGCGGGAGAACGCAGGAGGATGGTGTGGGCTCTTCCTCCACCCTCGTCGACGGAGGGACTCCTTGCGCCGCCGGAGCAACCCGCCAGTTCCCACCCCAGCCCGCAGAGCCTCCGCAGTCCCTGGATGAAAACAAGTGGCCGGCATGCCAGCAGGGGAGGGAATCGGTGGCCGGTCCGGCGGCGTCCAGGAGTCCCTCCATCGACGAGGGTGGAGGAAGAGTCACACTCCAACGGTGCGAACAGCCGCGCCTGCGTTCTCCTGCGCGCTCTACTCAGGGGGCTGCTCCCTCCTCCTCTCTAGCCTTGCGGCCCGGCTCCCATCCAGCCACGGACCGGCACCGGTCCGTGGCCCGGGGGTTGGGGACCCCTGCTCTAGTCATTCCCAGCACAAATCTTTTAAATTAGGGAAGGCACAAATCTTAACAAATAAACCACGTGGTTACATTGAAGACAGAGAAAGAGACAGACAGACAACAGAAAAGAACAGAAACCAACATTTTCCCTTTTTCTTTTAAGTACCCTTATGTAGCCAAATTAGTTTTCCTGTATCATCTTTCAACAAAGCCCGTTTCTCACACAATTTCCTTGCTCTCAGCCAAACTCTTGGCATCTAAGGAAATCTCCGAGGGCATCTGTGGCACCCACGAGCTAATGCTTCCCATGACCCTTTACATGTAGGGCTCACTTTGGCCTAGCCTGGTGACCACCCGCCATAAGTTTCAGAAAAAAAAAGATTCTGGGAAGGACTTCATTCCCATGAAGTAAAACGGCCCCTTCCTTGGGAATCACCTGGGTTTTGCAGATCAAAAAAGTGATCTGTGAGGACCTCTGCCCCTCTGCAGTAGTACCGGCACCTCTACTCTTTTCACCGTTTTCTACTCTTTCTGGGTCTTTGCCTTTTTGCTCTCACAGGACAAAAGCAGCAACAACAACAACAACAAAAAATTCACTCACTTTTCCATCCATTTTCACACACTCTCTCTTTTCCCTAACAGAAGGTCCTGTGCTCTGGCCTGACCCTAATACTTTCCAGGCTCTCTTGGTAAAACACACAGAGGAACTAAGATCCAGCAGTGATTGGGAGAAAGATTTCACTCACACACATGCATACACACATTTCTCATGCTTTTCCATGCTTTAAATTAAATTAGAGAATTAAAATTTAGAGGTACTCACCTTCTTTCCAGGCAGCCTTTGAGCTCAAACTCAAAACCCCTTTAAAACCTAGATCCAGATGGCTAAAGACCAGGTAAAAGTCCACCCACAGACTCAATGAGGTCTGTGCCGGCATGGGTGTCTTTTTCACCTGGGCCACATCCATTGGTTAGGCTAGTTCAGGTCCCATTGTTGGGTCGCCAATTGTAGTAAGGAAATGTCCTTCTGGGTTTGGCTCCAAGTGGGGAAGAAGACACTGGAGACATGGAGGCTGCTTGGAAAGATGGTTTAATGGTGGACAGGACCACATGGCTGGAGTCCTGACCAGAAAAGGTGCTCACATGCTTCAATGTTGGTGGACAGGAAGAGAAGGGCTGAGCAAGGGGCCGTTTGGCCCCACCTATCTGTTTCTTGTTTCTGTGTAAGAAGTGTACTCTGATTGGTTGCCAGGCTCCCATGGGCTGAGTCCAGGTTTGGTAAGGCAAGTCTTACCTTAATCCCATGACTCTGGAGCTGAAGGGGAGAAGTCTTTATTATGTAAAGTGGACTAGCCCAGGCTGCTTAATGGCCCATTGACAAAGGGGGGGGGGGGCAGGAGACTGCAGGAGACAAAACATGTTTCTTCCTTTTCACATCTGGGGTAGAATAGTATTCTGCCTTTTCAATATTTCCTAGTGCATTTCATTTTTCTGAGAGAGAGATGGTTGATAACTTCCCACACTACAAAGTTGTTTCTTATAAAGGTGACTTAAATATGAGATTTTTTTAAAAAATAGTTCACTTGGGCCCCATGAAATTTCCAACATTTTTCTTTTTTAAAATCATTTCCAAATGTTTCCATGTATCTTGTTTCATATTTTTAACACAGGGAGATTTGCTCTAATCCAAACATACAAATTTATTTATTTCCATCGTTCCCCTTGAAGTCCTTGCTATTTGTAGACAACGGCATAATTTTAACTACCAGATTATTTGTTTATTTATATTCTGCCTTTATCATTCTTATAAATAACCCAAGGCCTTAGATGTACTTCCTCCTCCTATTTTTCCCACAATCACAACCCTGTGAGATTAGTTGGGCTGAGAAAAAAATCAGCTAACTGGCTTTCATATTTAAGGCAGGACTAGAACTCACAGGGTTAGTTCAGAAACTAGAATTGAGGCCTCTGAACTACGGAGCTAGAGAAGACTCCTGCGAGTCCCTTGGACTGCAAGGTGATCAAACCGGTCAGTCCTAGAAGAGATGAACTCTGACTGCCCTTTAGAAGGCCAGATCCTGAAGATGAAACTCAAATACTTTGGCCACCTAATGAGAAGGAAAGACTCACTGGAGAAGAGCCTAATGCTGGGAAACAGCGAGGGCAAAAGAAGAATGGGATGACAGAGAATGAGGTGGCTAGATGGAGTCACTGAAGCAGTAAGTGTGAGCTTAAATGGACTCCAGGGGATGGTAGATGACAGGAAGGCCTGGAGGAACATTGTCGATGGGGTCATAATGGGTCAGACATGACTTTGCAATTAACAACAACAGAACTCACAGTGTCCCAGTCTCTAGCCTGAGATACCTTAACCAAATTATGGTAAGTCTTGTAATCTTATAATTCTTCCTAAAAGAGATGTTGTTTCACAGCAATCTTTTGATAGCAATTTTCTGATATTTTCCTCCATTTTTCTTCTACCATTCATTTAATACTGTGCTCCTTTCCCAGCTAGGCAACCCTGACAACTTCACATTTTTCAAATATATAGTTGCTTTTTATTTATTTCATCATTTATTCTGCCCAATTCATCTAGTGTTAATAATGCTTATTTTCATCTTTATGTACTCTTGATATTGCTCCTTTTTTTTTGTTATTCATACTGCACCCACATTTTGTTCCTAGTGGGATAAAAATCCCTAATGAATTAGGATTTTTGCCAAGTTTCCAAGAACATGTGACATCTCAGCTCCACAAGGAGAATCGTAAAGTAGGCTTGTTCAATGGCACCATCTAGTGCTCATTAAATAAACTGTAGTTTTACTGCTTTAAATAGTTGTTTTTCATTTTTAGTAATATTATATTAGGAATAAATTTTTAGAGACTCCTGAAAACACTTGGATTTGTTCCCAGAAAGCTGTAAAGCTCTACAGAGGCTCATATACATTTATTCTCAATGTAAAATAAACATATATTTGTACCTTGCCTTATGCAAGAAGCCTTTCATTTCTTTAACTATTATTATTATTTGGTAATATTCTACACAATCTTTAATCATTTATATTCTACAAAGTGTCAAGGATAAAGTGAATAAAGATAAAAACTGGAAATAGCTTACAACTGGAACATAACAAGAAATGAAAAACTTGATTTTGGCTGCTCAAAAACAAGCTATTTGAACTAATGCGATCTAGTCTAGAATGAAACAATCATCAAATGATTCAAAGTGCAGATTGTGCAAAGAGGAAGAAGAAACAGTAGATCACACACTCAGCTGCTGCAAGATTGCACAAACTGATTGTAAACATCTACATTACACAGTCACCAAAATGATTCATTGGAACATCCATAAAAAGTATCACGTGGCAGTAATAAACACAGAGTTGAAAAAGTAGTCTAAATGAGCAGGTTAAAATATTGTGGAATTTCTGAATACAGGCTGATAATGCCTTGGTCCAGAACACACCTGATGTAACTGTGATGGAAAAGAATAAAGTGTGGATAATTGAACTACAGGAGATAATAGAAGACAAAGAATTGGAGAAGATCACAAAGTATCAAGATCCAAAAATCTAAATTGAAAGATTATGGCACAATTTTTTTGTGTATAAAATAATTTGTTCCACATTTGAGACATTCTTGTAAAATATTTATAATGAACTCCAACAAGAGGAGATTCACATATTTACATAATGAAAGCTATGGTAGGAGTACCTCATCTCAGCAGGGAAAATCCCAGACTGTTGATGGGAATCAAGGAGACATCTCAATGCATGTTCCTTTGGAAAGAATTCTACCTTACTTGGCTAGTATAAGTCATCTTCCTATTTCTCAGGCCTAAGAACACCTATCTACATTATCACCATCTCAGTCAGATTCAGTGTTAGCTGGCTGGCGCTCCCACAGTCAGCCATTATTGCCAAGCAATAGCTTCTAGCAAAAGGCAGGATAACAGAATAACAAGAGTTGGAAGGGACCTTGAGAGGTCTTCTAGTCCAACCTCCTGCTCAAGCAGGAAACCCTATATCATTTCAGAAAAATCGTTGTCCAATCTCTTCTTAAACTTGCAGGATCCACAACTTCTGGAGGCAAGTTGTTCCACTGATGAATTGTCCTAATTGTCAGGAAAGTTCTCCTTAGTTCTAGTTGGTTCGCCCCTTGATTAGTTTCCACCCATTGTTTTCTTGTCTTGCCATTGGGTGCCTTGGTGAATAGTTTGACTCCCTCTTCTTTGTGGCAGCCCCTGAGATATTGGAACACTGCTATCATGTCACCCCTAGTCCTTCTGTTCATTAAATTAGACACACCCAGTTCCTGCAACTGCTCTTTGTATGTTTTAGCCTCCAGTCCCCATAACATCTTTTTTGCTCTTCTCTGCATTCTTTCTAGAGTCTCCACATTTTTTTCATATCATGGCAACCAAAACTGGATGCAATATTCCAAGTGTAGTCTTACTAAGGCGCTATAAAATAGTATTAACATTTCACACGATCTTGATTCTACCCCTCTGTTAATGCAAACTAGGTTGGCTTTTTTGGCAGCTGCAGCACACTGTTGGCTCATATTTAAGTGATTGTCCACTAGGACTTCAAGATCCCTCTCACACTTTCACAGATTTTTGTTTTTTTTAAACTGCATTAAGGCAGCTAGAGTTTGGACTTGGTGATGCCTGAAATTCTTCCCTTCTACTTCCCAATGTCTCTCCTACATTTCAATGGAGAATGAAAATAGAGCTGGGAATAGTGGAGACACTGCTGGAGTGCCTTTTTATGGCACCTTCTTCTTTCTGTCTCTGAAGCTTGGAGGAAGTTTGCCATTCATTAACTCTGCAGCTTTGGAATTAAGATGACCCATGGACCTATTATTGAGCTAAGTAAGCCTATTACAAAACACCGTAATAAATTACATTAAAGACATTACTCCTTAACAATAATGTAATATTTGGTCCAGGTGTGCATGTCATTTGCCATGGTTTAATCTATCATGCACTAGATGACAGAAAATGCATACCTACTGTATGTCTCCTTAAAGCCATCCTGGTGTCCTTGAGATGAATCAAAGTGACATATCTTTGAATTCTGAGAACTGTAGTCCTAACACAGGAGAACATAATGTTTCCTAGCTAGCTTCTAAAGCATCTAATTACTAGAAGACAAAGATAAGAATCTTATTTCTAACTAGTTCTGGCAGGTCTTTCTCTCCCAGTATTATTCACATTTATTTACATACTGTACACTACCTACATATTATACATATAGAGGGCTAAGAAAAACAAAATTTAGGGTCATTCTTTTCCTTTGACTTTGAGTGACTGTGGCATTTTGTCATCAACAAAAATAGTCCTTGTTTATGAACTCATTGAAATACACATAATGTTAGTAGGCTACATTTAATTTTTGAGGCGGGACATTTTGTATAACCAGGACACATGAGTCTCATTTGAAACAAAAAGCATCTTTCCAGTTCTTTAGAATTAGGGTGACAAGATTGATAGCCTGTGGATAAACTCAGCCTCGGACAATAAACTTAAGAAATTGCATTTTTCTCAGATTAGGTGGAATTCCCCAAAGGTAAGAAAATATAAGATAATGAAAAAGTACAAATTATGACAGGGAAGAATCAGTCATTCAAACAAAATATGTATGATAAACATCTATGTGTACTGATTTCCTGTGCTGCATTTAATCTCAAACTAAACTTGTGTTTGTAAAATTATGTTGAAGTGACTTTTTTATGTAATTGTAGGAAATTGTAAACTGATTTTTGGTAATCATAGTAGAAGAATGTTTGAGGACTGTGGAAAAGGGGATTCACTGTTGTAAGTTACTCAGTGTTCAGGCAATTAAAACAGTTTTGTTAAATGACCCTTCTTTTTAATATTTTTTCCTACTCTTTTCCTGGATTTTAAAAGCACATTTAATTGAGGCTAGCCAGGAGGGATTCCATAGTTTTTGTTTTCCCAAGTTCACAGAAAAAAAGTAATTCACATGCAAAATGAATATATAGTGAACACTTCTTTGAGTGAGGGGTTCTTGCCTACCGTCCTGAAAGAGGCGGTGATGAGACCCCTCCTCAAGAAGCCTTCCCTGGACCCAGCATTGTTGGTAAATTACCGTCAGGTCTCCAACCTCCACTTTTTAGCGAAGGTTGTAGAGAGTGTGGTGGCACAGCAGTTTCCCCGTCACCTGGAGGAAATTGATTATCTAGACCCGCGCCAGTCCAGCTTCCGACCCGGTCACAGCACCGAGATGGCATTGGTCGCGTTGGTGGATGATCTCTGGAGGGCGCGGGATAGAGGTTGCTCCTCTATCCTGGTCCTATTAGACCTCTCAGCGGCTTTTGATACCATCAACCATGGTATCCTATTGCATCGACTGGGGGGGTTGGGGGTGGGAGGCACCGTTTTACTGTGGTTCTCCCCCTACCTCACCGGTCAGTCGCAATTCGTGTTGGCAGGGGGGCAGAGGTCGACCTCAAGGCCCCTCATATGTGGGGTACCTCAGGGGCCGGTCCTCTCGCCACTCCTGTTCAACACCTATATGAAGCCGCTGGGCGAGATCATCCGTGGTTTTGGGGTAGAGTACCATCTGTACACTGATGACACTCAGCTGTACATATCTACCCCAAACTACCCCAATGATGCCATCAAAGTGATGTCCCGGTGTTTGGAGGCCGTACGGGTCTGGATGGGGAGTAACAAACTCAAACTCAACCTGTCCAAGACCGAGTGGCTGTGGTTTCTGGTGTCCCGGTTTAGCCAGGTGAGTCCAACACTGGCCATAGGGGGAGAACTATTAGCCCCCATGGAGAGGGTGCACAATTTAGGTGTCCTCCTGGATTCCCGGCTGACCATGGAGGACCATGTGACAGCCGTGGCCAGGGGGGCGTTTTACCAGGTGTGCCTAGTCCACCAATTGCGCCCCTTACTGGATCGGGTGGCCCTTTGCACAGTCACTCAAGCACTCGTGACATCCCGGCTGGACTACTGCAACGCTCTCTACATGGGGCTCCCCTTGAGGTGCACTCGAAGGTTACAGCTAGTTCAGAATGCGGCCGCGCGGGTGATGTTGGGAGCCTCAAGGCAGTCCCACATAACACCTCTCCTGCGCGAGCTGTACTGGCTTCCTGTGACCTTTCGGGTGCGCTTCAAGGTGTTGATTACCAACTTCAAAGCGCTCCATGGCACGGGGCCTAGTTATGTGCGAGACCGTCTACTGCCCCACACATCCCTTCAACTGATCCGCTCCCATAGGGAGGGTCTTCTCCGGGTGCCGTCGGCCGGGCAATGCCGGTTGGTGACGCCCAGAGGAAGGGCCTTCTCTGTGGCGGGCCCAACCCTCTGGAACGACCTTCCTCCCAAACTCCGTATCACCTTGGACCTCCGTCTTTTCCGCCAGCGTCTGAAGACGCACTTTTTCCATCATGCCGGCCTAGCATGACCACCCTTTAATGACTGAGTTTTAAATTGCCAATTTTTTTATCAGAGGGATTTTAATAACATTTTACCACAGGGTTTTCTAAGTTTAATTTTGGTTTTAGGATATTTATTATGTATTTGTATATTTGTATTTTGTTTTAATTTCCTGTGCGCCACCCTGGGTCCCTTTTTGGGAGATAGGTGCTGGATATAAGTCGAATAAACATCAAACATCAAACATGCCGTCGAGGTGCTGTCCCAGTGTCTAGAGGCTGTACGGGTTTGGATGGGTAGTAACAAACTCAAGCTCAACCTGTCCAAGACCGAGTGGCTGTGGTTTCCGGCACCCCGGTTCAGCCAGGTGAGTCCAACACTGGCCATAGGGGGAGAACAACTGGCCCCCGTGGAGAGGACGCGCAACCTGGGTGTCCTCCTGGATTCCCGGCTGTCCATGGAGGACCATGTGACGGCTGTGGCCAGGAGGGCGTTTTATCAGGTACGCCTGATACGCCAGTTGCGCCCCTTACTGGACTGGGTGGTCCTTCGCACAGTCACTCAAGCACTTATGACATCCCGGCTGGACTACTGTAATGCTCTCTACATGGGGCTCCCCTTGAGATGCACTTGAAGGTTACAGTTAGTTCAGAATACGGCCGCGCGGGTGATTATGGGTGCCTCAAGGCAATCCCACATAACACCTCTCCTGCACGAGCTGCACCTCTCCTGCACCTCTCCTGCACAAGACCTGTGGCCTTTCGAGTGCGCTTCAAGGTGTTGACGACCATCTTTAAATCGCTCCATGGCTCGGGGCCTAGCTATATACGAGACCACCTCCTGCCCCATACATCCCTTCGTCCGATCTGCTCCCACAGAGAGGGTCTTCTCCGGGTACCGTCGGCTGGGCAATGCCGGTTGGCGACGCCCAGGGGAAGGGCCTTCTCTGTGGTGGGCCCAGCCCTCTGGGACCTCCGCCTCTTCCACCAGCGTCTCAAGACGTATTTATTCGAACAAGCCGGCTTAGCATAGCCCCCCGTTTCTGACTTTTATCCGTATAAATTTTAATTCTCAGGGTTTTAAAAGGGTTTTTTAGCACGGGATTTAATTTAATAGTTTTTCAATAATGTATTTTGTCATTTTGTATGGTTTTTAATATTGCCTGTGCGCTGCCCTGAGTGCTAACAAGGAGAAGGGCGAGGTATAAATTTGAAAAAATAAAAATACATAAATAAATCAAACATCAAAGTAGTAGGATTAGATGGAATGATCTCCTGGAATACTGGGAATAGAGTCAAATAATGGAGGAATAATCCCCCACCTTTGTAAGAGAGTTTATTTTATTTTATTTTTTGAATAATTAATAGTTTCAAAGTATTTTGGATCCTCTTTTGAAGAGGTGCTTCTTGTGCAAGGATGGGCAAATCTAGCATCTCTCTGCCATTCTTAAAAGTGGTCTGTATTTTCTTTTTGGTATTACATGGCAATTGCAGAAAACCACTATGGAATGAGCAGAAAAGACTCCGGAAAGCTCATAGGCCCGTGATGGCAAACCTATGGCACAGGAGCACACAGAACTCTCTCTGCAGGCATGTGAGCTGTCACCCCAGCTCAGCTCTACCACGCATGTGCATACGCCTCCCACCGGCCAGCTGGTTTTTGGGTGTCTGCTGCGCATGCACAGGGGGTAGGGCAAATGCGGGAGATGTGTGCACATGCACAGGGGGCAGTGCATTCAGGTGTGGAGATCACGCAGGCATGCATGGGGGGCGGAGTGCATGCAGGGGGCGTGTGCACATGCCCAGAGGCAGGTTGCACAGGGGGGGCGCACACACATTGCATTATGGGTGTGTGTGTCTGTGCGTGCTTTTGGCATGTGACAAGAAAAAGGTTAGCCATCACTGTCATAGGCTGTGGTGAAAAGCGTTAAGATGGTGACCTCAATTATGCAGCTGAAACTCTACCCTTTTTATGTGTATCGTGTGTAAACAAAAAACCCTGGCAGAACTTTGATCACCTTGTTATGTCCGACATCTTGATCATTTTTGGCCATGCATAGTCATTTTAATACCTTAACAGTTTGCAGAGGTGACTTGTGTGTATTCCTATATGCTACAAAACACCTCTACTATATTTCTTCCAAGTGTTGCATAACTCTATTTCCTTTTATAATGATAGCTTTCTCTGGGTGTTGGAAGAGGAGAGGGAGGCAGACATTTTGACTATAATATATCCAGTACCAAAGAATGTATCCCTCTGAATATCAAGTTTCTTTTCCAGATAACATTAAAACTGAATTGTTCCTGAGGTTTTTGGTGGCTGATGTCATCTTGCTGCTGTTGCCCAATTTCTAATTGTGTGTGGATTTCTTCTATGTTATTATGTATGATGGGTGCAGTGAAGTTGATTATAATCTAATTTGTTTTTTATGGGTTGGTGTTTGTTCTGGTCTGGGGCATTTTAATGTTGATGTGTGATGCTATTGTTTTTGACCCATATCTTATTATCTGGATATTCGTGTTATCTTGTGGATGTTTTAATTTTATTGTAAGCAGCCATGAGTCTGCAGGGTGTTGACACCATAGGTATTCAATAAAAAACAAACAAACAAATTGTCCCTTTTCATTTCCTGTCAGCAGCGTTTGCAGTGGTGATCAAAACAGGCAAGATGGCAGGTTTTGCCTCTTTGCATGTATGTGCATCTTTGTCACAAATATTAAAAGGACAGGTCTTTGATCACTATGCCAAAAACACTATATTGCCTATTTTGACCCATGCTATGGATAAACCCCTGCTTATTTCTGTGTTCATTTTACTTTTTAAGTCTTCACAAAGCTTTTTGTGTCATTGTTTTAGCTTCTTAGCCTATCTTGCATTTGTTTATGTCTTTTTCCTAATTGATCTTCCCATTCTTGTACTGTTAAAGACTCTTTTAGGAATTTCCATCCATCTTAAACTTCTTTTCACATTAGCTTCTCCTGCCATGAGATTCAACTCATCATTACTCTGAAGTTTTTCTGAAGTTTAAGTCCAATGCTTGATTCTGTCCAGCTCTATTATTGCTTGGTGATCTTCTTTCTATACCATTCTTTCCACTTCTTCCTACTGATTACTTTCAAGTTAACAGCGTTTTCCTCCACTTTGGGTAGGAGAAAGGTGTCAGCTAGTTGATTAGTCAATCAAAATTCATTTAAATCACACACAGTATATATTTACCTTGGACTAAGATTTCAGTTCTGATCATATACATCAGAAAGTTAGAAGAAACCTTTGAGGTCTTCTAGTCTAACTTCCTGCTCCAGTAGGAGAGCATATATCATTCCGTGCAAATAGCTTTCCAATTTCATCCAAAACTTCAGTGATTAAGCACCCACGCCTTCTGGAAGCAAGCTATTCCACTAATTAGTTGTTCTCACCTTCAGGAAATTTCTCCTTAATTCTAGATTGGATCTCTCTTTGATAAGTTTCCATCAATTACTTCTTGTTTTGCCCTCAGATGCTTTGGATAATAGGTTGACTCCTTGATTTTATTTATTTTTTAAGTAAATATGTTAGAACTTTGCAATATGAACAGCAAGAACAATACCATTAGATGGGTTTTAATCCTCACATCCCAAAGTCAAAAGTTGATTTTTCTCCTTATCTTGAAAGAAATCTAAGAGTGGTCTTCAAGTCACAAGGAATTTATTCAAGTTATTGTTTTTAAGCAAATCAGACAATGAGCTTAATCCACCATAGTGGGGTCAATTTCTTTAGAAGAGGGAAAAACTAAGATCTGCTTGTGAAGTAAATAAACAACCTGCCGCCCAAAGAAGATTCATCACCATTAGAACCCAGTCACATGGCACCTCTTGGGATGGATTTAGCAAGATCGGGCATGGTTTTAAAGAACAGAGATTGAGCTCATAGTCCTAAGGACCTTATCCAGTTCCTCAGGCCCAACAGGTTGAAACTGTTCCCAAATACTTTTTTTTCTTTTTGAAGACACAATCCAATTGAGTTCTTGTGTTAGTTTACCTACCACAAATGTGATTTGACTGAAGACAGAGAAATGAAATGTGGATTTTGATGGTTATATTAAGTTCTTCCTTGTTCCTTTTTTATTGTTTCTTTCTTTTAAGGTTAACCTGTCACATTCATCATACTGTATTATATGCAACCCATTATTACTATATGAAAACAATATAGACAATGGGCAACCTTAAAGCCCAAAAATCTCGGCATTTCAGCTCGTTTCAAATGTCTGTCCACTTCAGTGGCAGTGGTTTGAGTATTGGCTTACAATTTACAGTAACTAAATAATTAACTTTGCCTGGATTATTTCTGTTGGTTATCTAGGGGTAGGGCTGACAAAATTCCCCATTAGCTCAAAGTATATGACTATGAGGGAGTGGTATGTTGCTGTTGCAAGGTTAATATATGCTTGTAGTCAGCTTTTGGGGAAAGGTAACAGCTAAATAATATCATGCTCATTCACCTCTAAAATGAAGCATCCTTGAATTCTTAAGGGATAGCCCACAACTCACTTAAACACCCCCCCCCACTGCATTAAAAACACTTTAGTTATACCTTAGAGAAATAAGAAGGAAATATTCCTTCTTATCAAAAAGATTATACAAAAAAGGGGTATGGTTCAAGTGGTCGATGCCCGAAGGAATGTTAGTGTTCTGGGAGGGGGGGGGGGAGAGTAAGAATTAAAACAATTGCAGAGGCGGAAGCCTTTTTTAAAAAACACTCTTCAATCCTGGAGGATGAAAATGGGGGAACGGGAGGGGCCATGGCCCCGCCCACTGGTGGTCAAGGAGAAGAGGATACAATTGCTAAAAGACTCAGATCTCACAAATGACTTTTTTCAATATAGTGTAACCCTTACCTGGATGTTTATAGAAACAAATGATTGATTGCATGAAGTTATGAAATGATATATGTATGTATCTCTTTCCACTTTGTAGGGAAATGGGAAATTTATTGTATCACCCTTTTTTTTTCTGTATGAAGCCTCGGAGGGGGCCGACACCTCCGACATAGATGTCCTCAAAATGTCTCACTAATACCTTATTCCCTTTTCCTGTTCGAAAAAATTTGTAAAAACCAATAAAACTTTTCTTAACCAAAAACACTTTAGTTATACCCAGAAGCCTGCGCTTAATTATTAAGAACCCATTTTTAAGATGATAATAAATAACAATTAAAATCAAATGGAAAAAATTAATTATCCATCACATCTTGTAGAGTCAAAATGATCAGGTGACTTCTCCTTCCACCACAAAAGTGGCCTGATAAAATGATGAGTTTTGTAATCCAAAACCTCTGGAGGTTGCCAAGTTGGAGTAGTCGTACAGTGATCAGTTAACTCAGCCTAGGCCTAGTGGAAAAGTTGAATATGCATTCCTAGAGCTCTTTCCATTCAATTAACTGCATCTTCTGACGGTCATTTTCTATGTTCATCAACTCTCGGGGCTTACTGTACCCTGTACAAATGAAGAAGATACTTTCAGAGTTTCTGGTGCCATGCAAGTCTGGTGCCTGGAGCACATGTTCATTGTATGTAACTTGCCAGAGCAGCTGATCACTGTGCATGGACTGTGCACTACAGACATTACTTTGTGTGCAGGGAGTGGGCAGCTAGAGAGTGGGCAACAAGTGGTGCAATTGCAAAAGAAAGCTGCATAGGAGGCAGCAGTCTAATATCAGGAAGCAGAAGTTTTCTTACTCCCGAGGAGGCAGCAGACTTGTCAAGTATCCTTCTAAACATGAGTTGCTAGATACAGTTTATTTAGAAAATGTACATGTACACCTTGACTTATGGCCACAACTGGCACCAGAATTTCCATTGTTAGCAAGATAGCTATTAAGTGAATCAGGCCCGATTTTACAACCTTCATAAAGTTTACTTTAGTGTCATTGCACCTCGTACAATGAAATTAAATGCCATCTTCAGTGTACATCATACATAAGAAAACTATTTTTAATTTTTTTTGCCACAGTTGTTAAGTGAACCATTGTAACTGTGAGGTGAATCACACAATTGTTAAGTGAGTCTGGGCTTCACCCATTGACTTTGTTTGTTGCAAGCCAGCTGGGAAAGTCATAAATGGCGATCACACAGCCCCAGGATGCTGCCGTTGTTCTGAATCCATGCTGGTTGCACTGAAACTTTGATCATGTGATCACAGGGATGCTCCAATGGTTGTTAAATGCGAGAATCCGATGTAAATCATTTTTTAAAGTGTCACTACAACTTTGAATGGTTGCTAAATGAACAGTTATAAACTGAGAAATATCTGTATATAGTCACCCTTCTTAAGCACTTTATCTGGGCATCAAACAATACACGCAAGCAAAATATACGAAAGTCTAATTCATTAGAAAAATATAGAGCATATAGCAACATATAATAAATCCATAGACAGAAATATACTTTTGCCTACCCTAATATCCTGGTCCTAATATTTGCAAGGAGAGGGGAGCCAGGTTTTAACAGCTTTCTGGGAGGCCAAAGGGATCGAAGGAAGCTAATTCAGGTGCTTTTGTGGGTGAAAGGCATGTAATAGGTTGCTTTAAGATGGAAATTGTGAACTACACAGCATTTGGGAATGATTGGGCACAATTCTTTATCCTAAGGCATGCTGGCATGGCAATATGATTAATGCCTCATAAAAGCAAGCACATTTTTATGTCATTTGAGTAGTTTCTTCCAAGCTAGAATTAATACCGTATAGCAATAAAATAAATACACCCCCCCTTTCTCTTGTTGCCCTTTATTCCCATAATACACAGTTTGTAGATCAGGTGTGTCAAACTCATGTCATCACCTCATCATCACTTGATGTATCGGGACTTTCCCCCCCCTTTGCTAAACTGAAGGTTGGTGTGGCCAGGATGTGACGCATGTGGCCCACAGGGCGGGAGTTTGACAGCCCTGCTATAGATTATTACAGAGAACCAGTTTGCATAGTGGTTAAGATATAAGGCTAGAAACTGGAACAACATGATTTCTAGTTGTGCCTTAGGCCCAAAGCAGCTGGCTGACTTTAGGCCAATCACTTTTACTCAGCCCTAGAATAGAGGCAATCTCAAAGCCCTTCTGAAAACTCTTGCCAAGAAAACTGCAAGGACCTGTCCAGGCATCTCCAAGAATCAGATATAAGTGAACAGAAGAAAAATAATATCACTACAATAAAAGAAATCGTACCAATAGCAACTATAACCAACTATGATGACATCAAAATGAAAGATGTATCATAAAGTTCATTAGCAAAGGATTCAATTTATCACTAGTGTCATAAGATGTGAGGCAAGTACCTTAGCTGTGTTAATTTCCCCATACACATGATGATTCATTAATTATATATCAGCATTGATGATGTTTCCTAGTTGAGTAATTACATGTCTGCAAGAAAGCAACCATGCTCAGAGAGCACCAAGGACTTCACAATTCAACCGTGAACTACATACTACAATAGTTAATGATACTATTCATATCATTAACCTTACATTTATTGGAACCTTATATGTATTGGACATTTTCTACATTTATTTTGTCCATTTTTCAACATCAAATAATCTTAGCATCAGCGAATTGGAAGGGATTATTTAGGTCATTAGGTTTAACCTCTGTTCTGTTTTAGATCTAACCTGAACCCAGAGAGATGGTTGCTTAGTCTCTGCTTAAGCACCTGAAAGAAAGCCCACACAATTTACTCCACTGTCTATCATTAAATATTTTTATAAACATTCAATCATATATCTCTGCTATAATTTAAATTCCTTATTCCTTTTCCTGTATTCTGGAACAAGAGAAAACCGGTCCTGACTTTTTAATCTGAAGTTCTTTCTGGTATTTGAGGAGTGCTATCATGTTTCCTCTCCTTGTCCTAGCCACCATCTTTTCTAAAGGCTAAAAATAACTTCCGTCTTTCTTCACAGATCTTAGTTTCAAAGGCCCTGATTATTGCCTTCCTCTGAATCCATCTTAAAAGAGTGATACCCAGAATTGCATCCAGTGTTCGATGTAGGACCTGACCAGTCAGGAGGACGGGAAAGAATTATTCCCAGTGATTTGCAAATTATATTTCTGTGTATCTAGCTTAAAACTGTATTTGCCAAAACCAACTGCTAGCTCAAGTTCAGTTTGCTATAATCAATTCCAAAACCTTTTTCACCAAGTACCTTTTTGAAGACGTACCATATTTTTCGGAGCATAAGACGCACCTTTTTCCCTTAAAAAAGAGGGTGAAAATCTGGGTGCCCCTTTATACACTGAATACAGCATTTTTGGCCTCCCGAAACCCTGCCCACTTCACCAAAATGGCCGTGCATTGCCTTTAGAAGGCTTGTAGAGGACAAAAATGAGCTAAAAACTACCCGTTTTTGCTCGTTCCCCCCCACCAGCCCCAGGAACATTCTATAAGCCCTTTTTTGACAGAAAATGGGCCCATTTTTGTGAAAAACGGTCCGTTTTTGGGAGGTCTGAAGAGTGCAAAAACTTTTTTTTAAAATTTGTCTCTTCAAATTCTTGGTGCATCTTATACTCCAGTGGGTCTTATACTCTGAAAAATACGATATATATATCCCATCCAATAATTGCCATTTGATATGTGTGTTTTGTAAGTGAAGAACATTGCAGTTGTTTCTCTTAAATTTGGCTCTGCTATTTTCATCCCATTTCTCTAACAAAACACATCCTTGAACTTATTTCAATAATCAATTACTGTTAATCTATAGCTATTAGCTATCTTATTCAAACAGCAGTCTCTCTAATGGAGGTCAAGAAGAGAATAACAAACTCAGCCTTGTGCCATTGCAATGCAAGCCCCCGCCCTTTGCACATGCATTATGACATTGCATACATGCTCCAGAAGGGTGGAGTTTGCACAGGAACAGCCTGACATGGCTTTCAACATTTTAAAGAAAGCAGGAAGCTTCCACCCTCATGCACTCAGATAATGTATAATCTACAAATTGCATTCCTTTCTTTGCCCAAATAGCTAATGAGGTTATTAAAGAGGAGAGGCCCCATACTGATTGTCGTGGCACCCTACCTGATTCTGATCTCCAATTTGGTGGTGATGAGCACTTTTTAAATAGAACTATTGAGCTTGCTATAAATCCACTTGTCACGACATTCAACCCACACTTAATTAGCTGATAATTTGCACATTATGTATTACTTTGTCCAATACAGTAGGTCTACAGCAGGGTTTTCAAACCTGCGGCCCGCGGGCCAGATGCGTCATGCACTGGCCACGCCCATGCTCAGTTTAACGAAAGGGGAAAAATCAGTGGTGAAATTCAAAATTTTTTACTACTGGTTCTGTGGGAGTGGCTTGGTGGGTGTGGCAGGGAAAGGATACTGCAAAATCTAGGATATTGCAAAAATCTCCATTCCCACCCCACTCTGGGGCAGGCCAGGGTGGTATTTGCCAGTTCTCCAAATTACTCAAAATTTCTGCTACTGGTTCTCCAGAACCTGTCAAAACCTGGGAAAAAGTCATGATACCTCAATGTGATGCTGTCGTGATGATGTGAGTTTGACACCCCTGGTCTACAGCATCCCAAACCTCTGTTAAGAACCATACCCTATCATACAGGATAGAAGATTAATCTGGCAAAATGTGTGTTTGACAAATCTATAATAATTTCTGGTAATTAGCACATTTGCATGTGTTTATAGATCAATTCATGTACAATAAATCATAAAACCACAGAATTTTGGTCTTGAAAGCAATCCTCCTACTTCAGATTTCTCCCATTGTTGCTTCCAATGAAATTTGAATTTTGCCCTGGTATGAGAATGAAACAAAAATAAATAGCAAGATGAAAGATGCAGAATTGTTTAAGTTATTTTATGGTTGTTTCAATGTTTGAATCAACCTTGTAATTCTATAAATATTTTCATGTGAAACTAGAATAAAATCTAATATAAATTATCACTTGATCTCTTAAAAAATAATATTCCCACCGTAGAGATAATATGGTATATACTTTTCCAGCCTTCCAAGCAAACTTTTATTACAAGGGAAATTGGAAACTTTCCCAGAAACTCTGTTTATTGCTCTTCATATGGCTTTATGGAATTAACTTGTGTGAATGTTAAGAGCACTTCTTGAACAATGCCTCTAGTGTTGTAAATGGTGAATTAGTCATGTCATTTGTGAAAAGGGTTGTCTTTACAATGGTTTGTCTAACAAACCCAGATAGCACCAAGTGCGAGGGTGGGGGAGGGTGCATTTCATGGACCCAGGTATTTTGCCTTAATGTTGAATTTAGCAAGAGTGTAACACTAACAAATGAACATAAACGTTTCATTGTTAGACTTGCTGAGGGTTTCCATGACTTTTAATATACACTGTATCTATTCTAATCTTTAAAGCAAACATTCTTTTAAAAACATATCCAGAACTAAGTTTAAATATAAACTCAAAGTCAAAGTAGCGAGAGAGAGGCATTATGCAAATTAAGGCTTGGTTTCAGTTTCTTACTTAGTCATCTTGTAATAGAGTACTGGAAAAGTTGCTTAACAGCCATACTTTCTGCAGTTACCTTGTGAAGTAATATATGTAGACAGTCCGTTTATTGCAAAACTTCTACTCAACATTTTCTTGGGTAGAATGACTTTACCCGATCTGGAATTCTATATTGGACTATAAGAGTGGTGGGATTCAAATAATTTAACAACCGGTTCTCTGCCCTAATGACCAGCTGGGTAGGCGTGGCTCAGTGGTCATGTGACCATGTGGGCGTGGCCAGCTCAACGTCACTCACATCGATGGGTGCTTCGCTTTAGCTGTTACAATGTAATCAGGGTTAACCAGAGAGGCAGTTTTTGTAAGCAGGGCAATCAAGATGAGGCTAGAAACAACACCAGAATGTTTCCTTCCTGCCTTCCTTACAGGATTAGCCGTGTAAAGTGGAAAAAAACAAAAGGAGATTTCTTCCAACAACCGGTTCTCCTAACTGCTTAGAAAGTTAACATCTGGTTCTCTCAAATAGGTATGAACTGGATGAATCCCACCACTAGACTATAACCACCAGAATGTCATGTCTTGAAATGTCTACGTGATGATTAATAAAATGTGAATTGTGCTAATGTGCAGGTGTTTTTCTTCCTTGAGTTACATTAATACTAAGGTCAGAGGCCCACTGAGTATCCACATATTTACATATTGGTCATTCAACATATAAACCTCCTGAGTAGGGAATAATTAAGTTTTGTGGTGAAGCTGTGTACAATTCATCCTTTGTTGTTATTACTATAGATACCAAAGATGTTTAACCAGGACTTCTGAAAGGAGGTAAGAAAATTCTTCATTTTCAATAGGATTTTCAGCTCCCAAGTGGACCTTCCCAGAATCTTCTGACTCTCCCCAAGAGGCTAATCACCCACATAATTGCTTAATGCCCACAACCAAAAGTTCTAGGATTGTGGGCATTGAGAAAAAGAGCTACCTGGGTAGTCACATCTTGCTTAATGACCACTTTACTCAACAACCAAGATTCCCATCCCAATTAAGCGAGCACTACCAATGGGAAGACCAGACCAAGAAATCAACTCTACAGAAAGACTAAAGTCAACTTTATTGAAATTGGCTATAACAGAATCTTGTTACCTTGTGCTGTTCCTTTTCCCATATGTCTTGTGAATACAGTTGTTATACTTGCTATTCAGCAATATCACCGAAGGAGATCATCTAGGAGAGAGAAGAAGACTAGGTATAGGACATTAAGGGTTTCAAGGGAAGGTGAGTAGAGGAATCAACATATTGAATTAAAGGGCTAGAAGGGGCCTTCAAAGTTATCTGTTTGTGGGAATAAGTTCAAGTCAAACATATTTTACATCTTCTCATTCAGAAATAGCAAGCTAGATGGTTGGAGAAATATTAAAAGAGCCGGGAATTGTATGAGATTGTATGTCTTCCCATTCTTATGCTGATCTAGCACTGTGGGAACAGTTGTTGTAGCATCAATTTCTCCAGTATAAGCCTCACATGATTTCTAAGAATATACCTTGCAACTTTCCCCCACTTCATTGTTAATCTTCCAGAGAATATTGACATGGGGAAGAAACCTTAGTAGAAGGATCTCTTACATAAACTGTGTTTATGGAAAACTATCATGGTAACTCCCATATCACTATGATAATGGAAGAAGGATCTAGGGTCACAGAATTTAAGAAGAACATATGATTTCATACATACTTTATTTTTCAAGTTGTTGAGAAACTGCTCCATACATCTTTCATAAACATGCACGTTAGCTGTCTCATCTTTGCTCATTTGGACAGTAATTTAGTACACAATGAAACTCTATGAAACTCTATAGTTAAAATGGAAACTTGCTTGACAGCCCCACCATATTCCTCAGCTATGGCTCTTATTTTAATTACAAGGTGCTCTAGCTGAAGAATGAGGTGTGCCTCTGTCATGGTTGTGTAAGCTATGCTGTAATGAAGTTTTAATAGAAACAAACAACATTGCATAAAAGAGAGTTAGAATATATTATAGAATTGTAGTCACAAAGACTGTCATCTTTGTAAGTCCAAGTCTTGTTGCTATGCAATTTCAATTCATTTGAATGCATCTTGTACCCTTTTGTAGCTTGTTCTTTGCTTTTCACTGGTAACATTAATGCAATATTATGATCTTTTTCACCTTACATAAGACTACAAGCTCTCAAACTCAGAAAAAAAATACATCAAACAAGTCTTAGGGACAAAAAGACATTTTTAACAACTGTAAGAAAATGTAGTTGTACCATCATTCACATGTTCTCGAAACAAATTCAGAGGAAATCTTTCCTGTATATTTTGCAATTCTCATTTCTTTTAACAAATTATGATCATTTCCTTCAGAAACAACAGCACAGCTATTGTAAAAGATAGTAATATAGTGTTAATTTAAGGTTGCAATCCAATTACCTTATGTAGCATTACATCACACTGAATACGAGCAGAACCTGTTTTTGAAAAAATATGCAGCAGATCACAGAAAATCATAGTTACCTACATTTCTTCATAAAGAATTTTAAATCATTTAAAGGACTTTCTTTTTTTCTTTTTGTTTTCTTTCCTTTCATTTTCTCTTCTCTTTTCTTTTATTTATTTTTATTTATTTTATTAAATTTATAAACCGCACCACTCTCCCCGAATTGTTTTCTTTTTTCTTTTCCTTTAAAACAGTATTGATTCCTGGCAACTGCCTAGACTAGTTTCTGCAGCTTTCTTGGCGAGGTTTCAGAAGTGGATTGCCATTGCCTGTTTCCTAGGGTTGAGAAAAGGTAATTGACTCAGGGTCATCCAGCTGGCTTCATGCCTAAAGCGGAATTACAATATCTTAGTTTTTAGCTTTATCCCTTAACCCCTACCACTTACTTTTTGCAATTAAGATGAATAGAGAGAACCCCTTGATGGCCATATTAAGAAATAAATATAAAACCTGTTAGTAAGTTGTTAAGATGTAAGATTAATATATTGATCTCCTGTAATTAATCTCTGCCATAAACTCAATAAACGATAAAGTTTTGGGTGAGTATTTCAACCAAGCAAGAATAGACCTAAGGGGTTCTACATCTATATAAATAAAAATGTAAAATAGTTTGTACGAATCCACTAATCTCAAAAAGTACCAGACCTTTTTAAACCAAACTTTCACACAATGTAGCGAAGCACTTCGGATAATAGAATAGCTAATCATTTTGTGCCTAGCACGCGTGAGTTGTGTACAAATTACACACAAAAAAATGTACCCACTGAATGTGTGTAAACAACCCTGTAGCCACGCCCATCAAACTGCTTTTCAACTGCCAGTGTTGGAATAGGCCTCATACGGCGGCTTCTTGGGGACAAAAAGGCACAGAGGACAGCAAACTCCCAGGTGGCCCATAGAGGGGGGGGGGGGAGAAATTCTGCTCAGGACTGTTCTCTGAGGTAAAAAAAACGGAGACAAGCAGCTGCTTTAAACTTTTTAATACGAACTGAACCAAACTGTAACAAAGAATCACCCATCTGACAGCAAATACAGTTTAATGAAAAGAAGGACTAGGGAAGACATGATAGCAGCCTTCCAATATCTCAGGGGTTGCCCCAAAGAAGAGGGAGTCAAGCTATTCACCAAGGCACCTGGGGGCAGAACAAGAAGCAATGGGTGGAAACTAATCAAGGAGAGAAGCAACCTAGAACTGAGGGCAAATTTCCTGGCAGTGAGAACTATTAACCAGTGGAACATCTTGCCACCAGAAGTTATGGATGCCCCAACACTGAAGAGAGAAGAGACTGGAAAACCATTTGTCTGAAACGGCATAGGGTCTCCTGCTTGAGCAGCGGGATTGGACTAGATGACCTCCAAGGTCCCTTCCAACTCTGCTATTGTATTATTGTATTACAGTAGGTAGGTAGATAGGGGAATAGAGAGACAGGGAGAAATACAGTTTAATAAAAGAGGGACTAGGGGAGACAGGATAGCAGCCTTCCAATATCTCAGGGGTTGCCACAAAGAAGAGGGAGTCAAGCTATTCACCAAGGCACCTGAGGGCAGAACAAGAAGCAATGGGTGGAAACTAATCAAGGAGAGAAGCAACCTAGAACTGAGGGCAAATTTCCTGGCAGTGAGAACTATTAACCAATGGAACATCTTGCCACCAGAAGTTATGGATGCCCCAACACTGAAGAGAGAAGAGACTGGAAAACCATTTGTCTGAAACGGCATAGGGTCTCCTGCTTGAGCAGCGGGGTTGGACTAGATGACCTCCAAGGTCCCTTCCAACTCTGCTATTGTAGTATTGTATTACAGTCGGTAGGTAGATAGGGGAATAGAGAGACAGGGAGAAATACAGTTTAATAAAAGAGGGACTAGGGGAGACAGGATAGCAGCCTTCCAATATCTCAGGGGTTGCCACAAAGAAGAGGGAGTCAAGCTATTCACCAAGGCACCTGAGGGCAGAACAAGAAGCAATGGGTGGAAACTAATCAAGGAGAGAAGCAACCTAGAACTGAGGGCAAATTTCCTGGCAGTGAGAACTATTAACCAGTGGAACATCTTGCCACCAGAAGTTATGGATGCCCTAACACTGAAGAGAGAAGAGACTGGAAAACCATTTGTCTGAAATGGCATAGGGTCTCCTGCTTGAGCAGCGGGGTTGGACTAGATGACCTCCAAGGTCCCTTCCAACTCTGCTATTGTATTATTGTATTACAGTAGGTAGGTGGATAGGGGAATAGAGAGACAGGGAGAACTACAGTTTAATAAAAGAGGGACTAGGGGAGACAGGATAGCAGCCTTCCAATATCTCAGGGGTTGCCACAAAGAAGAGGGAGTCAAGCTATTCTCCAAGGCACCTGGGGGCAGGACAAGAAGCAATGGGTGGAAACTAATCAAGGAGAGAAGCAACTTAGAACTGAGGAGAAATTTCCTGACAGTTAGAACAATTAATCAGCGGAACAGCTTGCCTCCAGAAGTTGTGAATGCCCCAACACTGGAAGTCTTCAAGAAGATGTTGGATAGCCATTAGTCTGAAATGGTATAGGGCAGTGATGGCTAACCTTTTTTGGCTCACTTGCCAATTGCAGGGGGAGTGCAGGGGCGATGTGCACAGGTGTGCCACATCCATAATGCTATGTGCATGACCCCCTGCATTTGGCATGCTTTTTACGTCATCCCCAGGCTCCAGAGGGTTTATAGGAGCCTGGGGAGGGTGAAAACAGCCTTCCCCCACCTCCAGAGGGCAAAAAATGGCCTCAAAAGAAGGCCTAAATCAGCTGGCCTGGGCACACATACAAACTGAAGCTGACAGGGCAATGCCTCGAGTGGCCTAAGAAATGGTTCCGTGTGCCACCTGTGGCACCCGTGCCATAGATTCGCCATCATGGGTATAGGGCTTCCTGCCTAGCAGGGAGTTGGACTAGATGACCCCCAAGGGATAGATAGAGAGGGAGAAATAAGGTATGTATGTATGTAGGTAGGTAGGTAGGTAGGTAGGTGGATAGATAGATAGATAGATAGATAGATAGATAGATAGATAGATAGATAGATAGATAGATAGATAGATAGATAGATAGATAGATAGATAGATAGAAAGAAAGAAAGAAAGAAAGAGACGGTAGGTAGGTAGGTAGGTAGGTAGGTAGGTAGGTAGGTAGGTAGGTAGGTAGGTAGAGGGAGAAAGGAAGAAATATAGTAGGTAGGTAGGTAGGTAGGTACATAGGTAGGGGGATGGATAGATAGATAGGGAGAAATACAGTAGATAGGTAGGTAGAGGGATAGACAGAGAGGGAGAAATACAGTAGGTAGGTAGGTTGGGGCTTATATGGTGGTTGGGTGTATGTGTGCAGGTGTAGATCTACACACAGATTGGTTAGCCATTTAACCAGACTGGGCCACAGCAACGCGTGGCCGGGTATAGCTAGTATTAGATAAATTATGATGCTTTACTGTTAGCTTCCTTGATATACTAGTAGCTAATTTAAGCACTTTAGAGTGCGTATAAGAGTAAATACTTGTAATAGTTGAATCCATCCAAACTCATTAGTAGGTCAAGAGATAATCAGGGTCAAACATTGGTCTGAGCACAAGAGAAATCATAGAAAATTCATAACCATTGTTTTCAGTAATGGGATACAATTTTTTTACTACCGCTTCTCTGGGTGTGGTTTGGTGGGCGTAGCTTGGTGGCCATGGCAGGGGAAGGTTACTGCAAAATTACCATTCCCTCCTGATCAGCTGGGACTCGGGAGGCAGAGAATAGATGGGAGTGGGACCAGTCAGAGGTGGTATTTACCGGTTCTCCGAACTACTCAAAATTTCTGCTCCAGAGCTGATCAGAACCTGTTGAATACAACCATTGATTGTTTTATTGCAAGCTCTATTGAAGAAGTCTTGGGCACATATGAGTTTAGTCTTCTGAAACACTCTGACTTAGACTCTTAGTCTGTACTCTATTTCTCTACTTCAACCCATCCTCTCTCTCTAATCCCACCCAGAGCACTTACTAGAGGTAAGAAGCCTAAACACTCCAAGAGGATCTGTGATATCAATAATATGAACGAATGGCTATGCAGAGAAGTCCCTAAATGAATAGACTGCAAAATACGAAGCTGAGATAGAATTTTATTTTTTAAAATCAAGGTCTCCTTTATGACAATATTAATACATAGCTCACGGTAAGTTTTACTTAGAATGATAAATACAAAATTGGTAATAGCAAGCAAGAAATGGGACTTGACCATCCTTCTCCCTCCCTTTCTACCCCCACATGGTCTTAGGTTGCTCTGAATGAAGTAATTTAGTTAGATAGCTTACTGGCTTGCAAGTCTTAGGAAATGGAGCAGAGACTTTCTAAATTTGCCAAGCTTTTTCTTTTCTTGGCAAAGTTTCTTCTCCTTTTTTGCTAGTTGTGTGGTAAGCAAAAATGAAGATGAAGCAGATGAAGTTTAATCAACTATTTCAATATTTTGTTGAGAAAACTGATTACAACTCTTCTGGTTGTGAAGGAGAGGTTTTATAATTCAACACACTACTTTGGTAAAAGGTTATTGTTCAGATACTAAAGGCTGAACCTGAACCTCAGAAAGATGAAATTAGTTTGTAAATAAAAATGTTGATGTGATTCCAGTTCCTGCAATCGCTCTGGGTGGAGTCCCATCCAATCTGAAGAAAGTTTGCAACTTAGAGGTCTTGCCCAGATACAGCCATGGCGGCCATTGTGGATCAGGAAACACTTGGACAATGACTTGTGTTCTTATTGCTGCGTCCTGCTTCCGCTTTGGTCTGCTTCCGGCACGGGGAGCAGGGCATGCTCTGATTGGTTGTGCATCAGACGGCACCGGGTATAAAAAGAGCTGTCAAAGTGCTGAATGGCTGCTGTGATAGTGAGCCAAGCAGCCGCTGGTTAGAGTTAATTGTTCGCCTAAATACAGCATGTTAGCTTTCAGCTCAGCCTTGCCTCAGTCTGTCATCCCTAGGGTATCCCTCAGTCTGACAGCCTAGGGTAATTCAAATTTTAAATTGTTAAGGGGTTTTTAGGGATAGTTTTAATTTCATAGAAGTTTTTAGCGCAGGGTAAGTTTAATTCGATTTTAATTTTGTACTTTGTCTGTTTTAATTGTTTTTTAATTCCCTGTGCCCCGCCTTGAGTCCCTTCGGGGAGAGAGAGCAGGTTATAAATAAAATTTATTATTATTATTATTATTATTATTATTATTATTATTATTATTATTATTATTATTATTATTATTATTATTATTATTATTATTATTATTATTATTATTATTATCATTATCCCAAGCAGTGGGATGGTTCACTTATCATCTCTCTAACATGTTTTGCTGGCGCTTCTTTAGAGGACGACTTGGAAACTATACTTGATATAGATTTAAATGCAGGGTATGGGTGGGGAAGAATTGGGACCACAGAATAACATTATTTGGTTATAAATCTAACAGGATTAGATTTTCTCTGTCATGACATAACAGGCCGAAAACCAACCTTTCGTGAAGAGTGGCTCCATCTTTGCTGAGTTTTAGACAGGGAAGATGTTATTCTAAAGCCAATACAATTATTTTAAAAAGTGACGATGTCATTTTGCTGAATGTTTGGGAATTAGAGATCGGGCCCTTGCTTTGAGGATCAAAAGGACTCCCACTGTTTTAAAAATAAGTTTGTTGTTAATTAGTTTAAATGCTACCAATTTATTTATTTTTATTTGATTGGTGTTGCTGTAAGCTACACAGGGGCTCAGAATAGGGCAATAGGACAGTTAATAGGACGAATGTAACTTCGCATGGTTACCAAATGAATTATTGTAAGCCTGTAAAAATGAATGAGGCTTCGGTCATGTGATTGTGACAGCCACCTTGACTTTCTAAAATTCTTTTGCAGATGCCCCTGCCAGTGTTGACAATGAGCCACCTAGGATAACGTTATTTCATTAATATTTCATTAATACTTTAATATTGAGTTTAATTATTTAAACGGTATCAAGATATCGTGCACAATATTTGAGAATGACACATATCATGTGACCCAAGGTCTTGCTATTAAAAGTTAAAAAAAAAAGAAATAATGGGATCAGCTAGGTTTCTGAATTTGTTTACAGCTTTTGAATATAGCAAGCTTTTTTTTTTTTATTCTGTTCGTTTGGTTGGACACAGTTTTGACCTCTGTGGAAACCTAGTGAACATGGACAATGGAAATTATTCTACCTTTTACCAATCCAGTTCAGCATCTGTGTAACAGCCTTCTGTAATAAAAGAGCTCTTTTTTCATTTGCATTCACAGCTTATCATTTACATTATCCCATGGGCTCTTTGATGATAAAAATATGCCCATGTCTTTTCCTGAACTGCTGAGCCAACCTTTTTATAACTGTGTGTGCATAAAGAATGCAAGATAGCCGTGCTTTGCTTGCAAGTGACATTTAGCTATGTGAGTGAAGAAAGAAAGAGCTGTAGCAGAAGCCAGTTGGCTATATATATTGGCTATATATAGTGCATTCTCCAGATAGACAAGCCATTCTATAGTTACACTAGTTTAAATAACCTTGTTATACTGCATTATGAACATGCATTTGCTCTCTATCGGTCCCATTATGACACTTTTGAACAGCAAAAAATATTAATGTGATTGTACAGGTAGTCTTCAACTCACAGCCACAATTGAGCCCAAACTTTATGCTGTTCAATGAGAAATTTGTTAAGTGAGTTTGCTCCATTTACAACTTTTCTTGCCACAGTTGTTAAGTGAATCACTGCTGTTCTTAAATCAATAACACGGTTGTTAAGTGAATCTGGTTTCCCCATTGACTTGGCTTGTCAAAAGGTCGCAAAAGAGGATCACATGACTCCGGGATACTGCAACCGTCATAAATGTGAGTCAGTTGTCAAGCATCTAAATGTAAATCAAGTAACCATGGGGATGCGGCAGCAGTCGTAAGTGTGAAAAATGGTCATAAGTCACTTTTTTCAGTGCTGTTGCAACTCTGAACGGTCACTAAATGAACTGTTGTAAGTCAAGGACTACCTTACCAATTGGTTATGGGCTTTGTACCTATGGCCAGGAGGAGATGGTAGAGACAGGAGAAATCTTCTAATTTTTGTATGTTTTAAGTTCATCTGAATTTTATGACTACCTTTGCTCATTTTTTTTTCCTGTGGGCTCTCCTATATAAATATTGAAAGCCAATTTTTGCATGCATGTTTCTGTGAACAATCCCTCCGAATATACTCATGCTTGTATGCATGCGTTTCCCTTTAATGTGCCTTTTTTATAACTTTCCCTTCTGAGGGTATTGCTCCATTTTGGAACCAACTCTAGACCCATGTGATTGCATCAGATCATGTATTCCTGAGAGCAGAGATCTTTCTTTTCTACTTCTAATGTGCTCCTTTGAAACAGAAACAAAGATGTGATTTCTTTGAAATGCTAGCATTTAGAAGTGGAGGCTGATCAGTTTTCGATTTGATGGGAACCTTTGCTTAAACTGCCTCCTGGACTATCTGTCCCTAAAGCTTGCTGTTTAGGCTTGTCTCCTTTGTTTGGTTGCAAAACTGCTCATATCACCCCATTTATCTGTCAGCATAACAAAGGAACCGCTTGGAAGTTTCCATTTTCTTCCCTCACTGAACTTTGCCTCAATGTCTTCCTTCGTACAAGCATGGAGGTAGGAATGGGAGGCATCCAGTGGCATGTCTCAATTTTCCATAGCATGAGGAAGGACATTTTTGTTATTAGGGGTTTGGAGCAAATCAGAAGATGTGGCACCAATTAAATTCCATGCTTTCTGGCCTCCACCTGGGCAGCTGGCAGACACACCAATTGGCTCATGAGATTCTCTGAGTATTCCCCATGTTTTGAGATCTTCAGAAGGGAAGTCAAGAACGAATTGGCTTCATTTAAATTGCTTTATAAAGGATCAGTGACAGTGGTGAAATTCATTTTTTTAACTACTGGTTCTCTGGCTGTGGTTTGGTGGGTGTGGCAAGGGAAGGATACTGCAAAATCTCCATTCCCAACCCACTCTGGGGCCAACCAGAGGTGGCATTTGCCGGTTCTCCAAACTACTCAAAATGTCTGCTACCGGTTCTCCAGAACCTCTCCGAACCTGCTAGATTTCATCCCTGATAAGTGAGGGGAAGATAGTATGTTGTGGAAATAATTTAAGTAGTGAATCGCATCATAAACTTCTCGCCTACAATTGTTTATTCATCGTTATGTAGTGTACACACCCGCATATGGATAGATAAATTGGGTAAATTGATTTACAATAGACAAAATGAATTTCACTTCCATCCTTAAGTGCAAAGAGTGAAAGATGTGACTTCTCAGTCTATCCCTGCCTTTCAAGCAGACAAATAAACAGGCAGTGAACAAAAATCAGTGTCAGGAGACTCCAAGAACTGGCAGTGGAACTGCTGAAGCATCAACTTCAGCAATTGCTTATCAACAGTGAGTGCCAGGCCTGTTTCTTTTTTATAACACAAAATTGCTTTACACCAAATGGTAAAATTAGCAGTGAAGGAACCCTGGGGTCTCTACAGGGTATGATCAAAATAGTCAGGATGGTAACCCATCTTTGGTACTCTTTCTTCTAAGTGGAAAAGCAAAAACCGAACAAAAGAAAACTGCTGAAACCTTAGATGCCGCCCTCCATTATGTCATCATGTTATCTGAGGTTATCAAACGTGGTTGACAATGAATTCGCTGCCTCTCTTCAGAAATGCTACCCTGTCCTGTATTTGGACTGCACAGTGTCTTTCTTTCGCCCTGAAGAGAAAATGGGAAAGCCCGAAAACGGGTTTTTATGCAGCACACTCACTCCTCCTCAAGGACTGTTTTTTCAGAAAAAGAAGTCAAATGTTAAACAAGTTGATTTACTATTATTTACTCAACCAAAATGTTATAAGGAGATTAGAAAGAAGTAATGTGGTAGATGGTTTGTGCACATTTTAAGCATTTTAAGTATTTTATTTTTTCTGAAAAATATTGTTCCTCTTTTGCACGCTTCATAACCCTAATCATTTTATGACAACTTAGTCGTTGGGCAAACACTTGGAAACACTACTTTGGAAAAAGCCCCCAGATTCACGTGGTCCTTCTATGTCAGTGATGGCGAACCTTTTTGGCACCAAGTGCTGAAAAGGGAACACTTCTCACGTGTACACATACTTTGCATACATGCGCGGCTCGTCTGGGCCACAATCAGGAAGAGGAGTTGCCCAGGGGGCATGCGCACATTGGAAAATCAACTTCTGATTTCTGGTACGCACAAGTGCACCAGCCAGCAAGTCTTCCAGTTACTGCCACACAAGTTCACACCAGAAAACGGAAGACCAGCTCTTCCAGTTTCCAGCACTGCCGCACACATACCAGCTGATTGTTGCGTGCACATGCGTGCCAGAAACCTGGAAAAGGAATGGGTGACATCATGCTTGCCAGGCGACATGGCTCCATGTGCTACTTCGGGCATGCGTGCCATCACAGTTCTAGGTTAACACTTTTTTTTACATATCTCCAGGAGAAGTGTATTTCTCTAGTCTGTCCTCAATTGTCAGATGGTGCTTAATACAATTGGAACTTTCTGATAAGAAAATACATTTATAACATATATCCATTCTTAAGCAGCAGCGCAAATAGTACGTTAACGAATGGCGAGAGGTGTCTAGAAAAAAACATTCTGGAGACCCCATCAAGTCTACGGTAGCAGCGATGAATACAAAGACCAAACATATTAAGCAACTATAGGGCATTGCCATGGTGGGTAGTAGCACTTTTTTTAAACACTAAGCGGAAAGACTACCTTAGGCAACCTAGAACCAAGGAGAAATTTCCTGACATTTAGAACAATTGATCAGTGGAACAATCTACCTCTAGAAGTTGTGGGTGCTCGAACACTGGAGGTTTTTAAGAAGAGATTGGACTATTTATCTGAAATGGTATAAGGAAGGAGTCCCCAACCCCCCAGGCTGTGGCCCATTACTGGGACTGGGCATGTTTGGAACCAGGCCACACAAATAGCAGGAGAGCATGTGCATGTATGCAGCCCCACTTGTGCATGTAACTCTCATTTGCGTGAGCAGCAGGCATGTGTGCAAATGGAGCTGCAAGCTTGTCCACCACTTGCACATAACCATTCCCCCTTCTTCCCCCCACACACACCGGTCCGCAAAACTGGCAAGGTTTGGGAACGCTAGTATAGGGTTTCCTGAATGAGCAAGGGGTTGGACTATAAGGCCTGCAAGGTCCCTTCCAACTCTATTATTCTGTTAAATTAAGCTGATGGTTTCATGAAAAACTCCATGAAGATTTCTTGACAACAGTAAGAGAGGGTTTTGCTATTGCTTCCTCTTGATATTTTTCCAACTTTCCCATTTAGCACAGTCTGGGATGTTCTGATAGACTCCTACCCAATATTGACCAACTCCAAATTTGCTTATGCTTCCCTCACTGTGCCCCCAAGTGACTCAACAGGAGCTCTAAGTTGCTATATGCTGGGATTACTTTACTCAAAGGGTTGCGATAGTGTTGGAAATGTCAAAACAGTTGGCTGCAACTGCCTTATTATTTTGCCATAGTAATTCTAGAGATTGGGGAACGATTATGGGAGTGATAGCATGGTCTTGAGGCACTGAAGCTACAGTTGATGGTACATGCACTTCTTGGGCACTTTTTCATTCAACACTGAGCCATAAAAACAACACACTAAACTAAATGCCTGTTTGACTTGTCTGGTATAAGAAAAATAATTTTAATTACAGGGTAAAGTTGCATGGCATCCTATTCTCCTGCTCTGCAAAAATGGTAGGAATTAAAAAGATAGTATATATTCCATATTTTCCATTTCTCTCAACTGAAGAGTATTGTGTATTATTATACCCTCAAACAAATGAGTCGCATGAAAATTTGTATTAACGTAATACATTAGTGAACCATGCAAAATTTCGTCAGATGTGGAATAGCTATGCAATTAAAAATGAGAAATGCTTGCACAATTATTTCGTTACGCATAGAGATGGTACAATAGGCACTACATATTTCTGTAGCTGATATTTTGCATGTGATATTGACCACACATGATCCTGAATATCAATTTGAAGTGTTTATGGTTTCTTCTCCACCAGAGAGAAAATTACTCTTTTAAAATAGCTTTACTTATAAATTAAATATAATTTATATATTTTAGGCAGCCAGTTCAGAGTAGTGGTTAAAAGCCATAAGTTAGGAAAAAGGAGATTGTGAGTTCCAGTTATGCCTGGGTAATTTTGGGCTAGTCTCTCAGCTCTAGGAAGAAGGTGGCAATGGGCAACTACAAAAAGTATTGCTGAAAAAACTACATAAATTTGTTCAGGAAATATTCAGGAGTCAAGACTGAAGATGCACACACAGAGATATATTTTTATTCTATATATAATTATACATTTTAATATTATATTTTTCTTTGCTTTTGTGGCTTATCCAGAAACTATATGTTGATGATAAACATATAGCGTAGTAGTAGTAGTAATAGTAGTAGTAGTAGTATAGGAAAAGAATTGCAACTGTCAGTGTCCTTCAGCTGCCACCCACATGACTTTCCATCCAGGTCTTTGCCCTAATGCAGTGATGGCTAACCTTTTTTGGCTCGGGTGCCAAAAGCCGGAGGGAGCGCAGGGGGGTCATGCGTGGGCGTGCCACACCCATAATGCTATGTGCGTGACCCCCTGCTTTTGGTGCACTTTTTTCACCCTCCCCAGGCTCCAGAGGCTTTCTAGGAGTCTGGGGAGGGTGAAAACAGCCTCCCCTCCCCACCTCCAGAGGCTTCAGGAGCTTCCCTGAAGCCTCCAGAGGGCGAAAAATGGCCTCAAAAGAAGGCCTAAATCAGCTGGCCAGTGCACACATGCACGCTAGTGCTGACAGGGCAATGCCTCGCGTGCCCTAAGAAATGGTTCCGCGTGTCACCTGTGGCACCCGTGCCATAGGTTCGCCATCACTGCCCTAACGGACAGACTAAAATTGTATAGAAATTATTTTCTTGCAACAGAATGGAATGTGTGAGGAAATCCTAATAAGGATTTTTTTTTTATTTGAAACACCAGAAGCTTAAAAAATAGACAGACACATTTTTGTTAAGCAAAACAAAACAACATGAGTTGCCATGAGTTGTCATGGCAAGCAAACATGTTTTTTTTCCAAAGATTGGACAACCAACGGCTACCCTCATCTTCTGCTCCTTTGTTATTCAGTTTGCCCTAGCCTTGGACAACTCCTGATCTTCAGCAGGCATTAGAATTAGTCAAAGACTAGAAGAAACCAGGATTTTGTGAATACTTTTTTGTTTGACTTGGTCTTGCATGACCTATTTAATACAGAGGGTTCTGAGTCAGCTACAAGAATCCATGTCACTGGACTGTATATTCTATGTTTAAGATTTCATAACAATAGCAGTTTGTGAAATCAAATGTTTTAATTCACTAGATTTTTCTGGCTACAGTTGGAAAATCATTTGAAAGGGATGTTTAACAAGATTGCATCTTTATAGCAAAAGGAGATCAGGAAAACACAACTTTTTAAAACTAATTTGAGATTCTGACAGAGAAGTATGAGCAACCTAATATTTATTTATTTTTATTTATTATTTCGATTTATATACCGCCCTATTTTTCCTGGGGGGACTCACGGCGGTGCACAGAAAGATAAAAACCCCAACAACGCATACAAAATATAAAAAACAATTAAACTATTAACTCTGTGCTAAAATTTAAATACTATAAAAGATTAAAACCAATAAATATTAAAATTTAAAATTATATCCTTGGTCTATGTCAGGCCGGCTAGATGGAAAAAATGTGCTTTTAACATCCAACAGAAGAGGCGTAGGTCCATGATAGTACGGATATCGGGGGGCAGGTCATTCCAGAGGGCCGGACCCGCCACAGAGAAGGCCCTTCCCCTGGGAGTCGCCAGCTGGCATTGACCGGCTGTCGGCACCCTGAGGAGGCCCACTCTGTGGGAGCGGACAGGTTGAAGGGAGGTATGAGGCAGGAGGCGGTCTCTCAAGTAACCAGGACCCGTGCCATGGAGCGCTTTAAAGATGGTTACTAACACCTTGAAGCGCACCTGGAAGACCACAGGCAGCCAGTGCAGCTCGCGCAGGAGAGGTGTTACATGGGAGTACCGAGAGACTCCCAAAATCTCCCGCGCAGTCGCATTCTGCACTAGCTGGAGTCTCCGAGTGCACCTCAAGAGGAGCCCCATGTAGAGAGCGTTACAGTAGTCCAGGTGGGAAATAACTAGAATAGTTTTCATTGGTGTGCCATACTGACAATGAGAGCTAATCCCAAATAGGGAAATGCAAATTAATGAGGTTGCTACCTAACTACCTACTAAAACATCTGGGAATCCTTCCATTGTATTAAGCAGTTATAGGATGGTGGGATTGGATCATGCAATATTTACGGTCTGTGTGTCACTTTTGAAAAACTTCCTCTCTTCCATGCATTATTAATTATTTGAAATGATCAGTGATTAACGCCAATAAAAGTGAGGCATCTAAGCAGGAGAAAAATCTGACCAATCTTGGATAACCTAGAAAGAACTATGCAGAACAAAACCTGGTTAGTACTTAAGACAGGGATGTCCAAACTTGGGAACTTTAAGACTTGTGGACTTTAACTCCTAGAATTCTATGCTGGCTGGGGAATTCTGGGAGTTGAAGTCCACAAGTCTTAAAGTTCCCAAGTTTGGACATCCCTGACTTAAGATGTCGATGTCCAACATGCATAAAAACAGGGGAAGCTTCAATCGCATCTTTTCAGTTTTTTTGACCATACCCCACAGACAATTCTGGAGACCACCGTGAAATCCTTAGACTAGAAAGTAAAAAACTTGTTTTTACTGTATTATTTTGCATTCCATTTTTGTACTCCATACAGCCTCTGGAACAAGGCAGTTTATAAATCAGATAATGAATCCCAGAAGAAGGTCAGCAACTCTGTGCTGTTGCCAAGAAAACGACACAAAAATGTTAAGCTTTGCTTAAGGGAGTCTTTATAAGTGAAGTAACATGGTCCCTTTGCTTGCACTGAAGCCTTGATACTTCCTCTGTTGTTTTATAAAAGTTTCAATCTACTAAATAGCTTTTCAACATAAAGGTTTGTTGGAAGAAATGTTCATCTGGGTTTAGTTCGAAGTAGGGAAAAAGACACTGGAAACATGGAAGCTGCTTGGAAAGATGGTTTAATGGTGGACAAGATCACATGGCTTGAGTTTCTGAGCAGAAAAAGGGCAGAGATGCTGAAAGTCCCTGGTTTTATGCCCTCTCTGGGCTTTGAACTTGAATTTGTATTCTGATTGGTTGACAGACTCCCATGGGGCCATGCAGGGGCAACTCTGTAGGCTGTCTCCCAGGCTTGCTTGTCTTGCTGGGTGATGATGTAATCTTCCCAGATGCCATGTGGTGAGATGGGTAAAGGGCTAATACTATCATGTCCTGAGGCCCTTGCCTTAATTCCATCACCCTGGAGCTGATCCACCCTGGGGTAGATCTTTGTTATGTAGAATAGACTGGCTCAGGTCCTAATGGCTCATTCACAAAGGTGGTGGCAGCTGAGTTTCTGCCTCTCTTGAGTTTCTACTTCTCTTTTTAGGGGAAATATTCTGCCTTTTTAATATTGGTGTATTGGTGGAGTATATGTGCAGATCCAAACAGTGTGGCCTTTCCTAACTGACATGCTCATCAACAAAATTCCAAGTTAAGATCACCCAATGTGTTGCTAACCACTGGAATCACCATGCTGGTTTATGCCATCATCTTCATTTTTCAAATCTTGATACTTTGATACTCTTACATTTCTTCACCTTCTATTCTGCTGCCTCCTGGTATTGCCACATCAATTATCCACACTTTCTTTTCAACCACAGTTAAATCAGGTATATTATTACGTGCCGTAACTATCAGTTGTACTCAGAAATCCCACAGTATTTTAATCTTATATTATTCCTTTGCTGCCATGATAACGTGCTCAATGCATCATTTATGTCCTTGTTAAATGATATGTTCTAATTTTTACAACTGTAATCCTATGCTAATTTTCTTGGGAGTAAGCTTTCTTAACTAAACCAGGCTACTTTGGACTAGACTGCAATAAGATCGCACTGCAAGCAGGGGCGTGCAAACAGTGAAAGCAGGAAGAAACAGATGACTTGGGACACGCAGGAAGAGGAAGTCCCATGCTCCCTCTTGTCTCAACTGGCACCAAATTTACATGCATAATGTCCCAATAAGATGAGCAGTAGGAAGGGAGGGAACATCCATTGCTGTTGCCTATCATCTTCTCCACTGCCTTTGATGTCAGCTCTTGCCTTAGCTAACAGCAGTAACAAAAGCAGCAGCACCCAAGATGGCAGCCTCATCTTTCTCTGATCAGTTGGATTGCATGAAGGTGGGCTGAAGGGTCCAGGTAGTGCAGGAAAAGCTCCCCAAAGTCTTATGCCTTTCCTGGCTCTTGATATTCTTCTTCGGAGCCTGTGGTGGTGGCTCATGCAGCAGCAGCAGGGGGAAAGAAGTGGCCAAGGGACCCTTTCTCCCACCAATCCTCAATCGCTGCAGCCCAGAGGATGCTCAATAGCCAAATAATCTTAACCCATTCTGGGGCCGCATTTGAGAGGTTTGCCTGGGGGCCCATGAAACCCACTTATGGCCAATTGCAAAACTTACACTGTTCAGTAAATCAGATAATAATAGGTTACATCCTTTGACTGAACTCTGAAGATTGTTTACTCTTACGAAGACAGGAAAAAGGAGATAATGCTCTTAAGGGAAGAGCCTTGCAGAAATGTTCACCTTGAAATGTCATGCAGCTTTCTAATTAATTCCAAAATGTGGCAAATACTTGTACGCTAAGTGCAAAATACTGATTCCAAAATAAAATGACACATGTTGTGAATTTAATGCCAAGGACATAGACGAAAAAAGGATCATGTTCAGACACTTATGGCCATTATCGAATTCACTGAGCTGATGATTTTGTTCCCATTCCTCTCCTGCTTCTATTTTGAGATGTAGAGCCTTTCCTATCAAAGCAGACCAGACTTTTCCTAGCTACTAAAGAACACACCCGTCTTCCTCCTGCCTTATTTTTACAAGCGGGTGTGTAAGTTTTACTGAGGATACTGAGAATAAATAGAAGCTTTAGCCATGTTACCCTCACCAAACTCTTCGACTATTTCCTACAAAATCTGCCAATATCCACCTTCTGACGGTATGAGAACTTACTTTGAAGCTAGGAAATTCACTCAATGCCCTCAGGAGACAGCAGCCATAATCTTACGTTGGTCATTTTTGAAATCACATTAAAGAAAGTACTGTGAAATGTAGAATTCCTGATAGCTGTACAATAACCACTCTGAAATACCTTTCATCTTAACTTTTTCTTTCTTTCTCTTCCCCCTGGTCTTTAAATAACTCAGACTGTCACTAAGTTAACCCATCTGGTCCTCCTTTCTCCAGGGTGATTAATTTTCCAAAGCAGGACCATACCAACTGGCATTTTGGATCAGTGAGACAAACAGCTGAGTTAAATGAAAGACAGCAAGCAAGCACTGGCTGAAAGGAAATTCAACCCCTCTCTGTGTGCAATCCAGCTGGGAATGCATTCATGAGACAGCAGGTGAAGTTTATGCGTGTGGAGTCAGCCAAAAACAATTCTTTAAGTTTAGAAACCAAAACTGTAGTTTCCCTTCTGCACTATTGAAATGTGAACCCCCAAAGCTCCTCAGAAACCTACCCATAAATACCCAAAGAGAAATGTGTTTAATCTCTCTGGAGTAACTCATGAAGTAATCACGTTTTCAATCTAGATTTAAATTTTAATCACATTTTATTTTTTGCTTTTTTTGTACTGTTGTTTTTAACCAATAGACGTCAGTCTAAATCAGATGAACATGTAACTCATAGTCAAATGTAGGCAACTCCAAATGAAAGGATATCATGTTTTGTTGCCATGGTTTTCTGGGCCACTGATGGAAGAGTATGATAGTTTCCATCTGAGACACAAATCAGAGATGGAAGACTTTAAATGTAATTCATTGGGGAGTTTGATGATTTTCAGTCATGTCAATCAATCATCTGTTTATTAGCAAAGATATGCATGCCGGACAACTCTAGAATTATTCTAGGATTAATTTTCTGATTCAGATTCCATTAATGTTAAGGATCAGAATAGAATCTCTCACCTCACCTCCTCTCCCAGCTTGGTGGCTACAATAGGGATTCCCAATCCAAAGGCTGCAAAGTTCATAAAAAAAATTGTAAACAACTTACATCGCTTAAGTTTTAACTACATGAGAAATAATCCTAATGTTTGAAATTTGGTTCACTTAATTTTATTTTAATTTCACTGAAGACGAAACAAGCTGAGCTTCCCAAGGGCAGTTCAAAATTTAGCATTTTAAATTTTCAGATTTTCCCGTCACTAGTTTCCACTAAGGGCAAAAATACATCTCAGTGGTATAGCACATATGAAAACTCCCTGAATTTAATTCCATTTCTTAGTTAAATTATTTTTTCGTTAGATAGAAAACCTGAAGAGCCAATACCAGTCAATTAACACTGAGTTACATGAGCGTGTAAGCTGAGTTGATATGAAAGAGGTTCCTACCAATTTAAGGTCAGCTTAACCCACAGTTAAAACCTAATTTAGCTAGCCGTATGCAGTGTTTACAGGTGAACTATTTATAGGCCATGCTTTAGAAATTAACTTTGACCTTCACAGATACTGCTAGCTGGAACAAAGAACTGCTTGGGAAGAACTTTTAAACAGATAAACACAGAAACAGACTTTTTGTCATCAAGATCAGATTATGACTGGTCTTGGGACAATTCCTAAAATACACAAGGATCTTGAAAAAGTCCTTGGACTTTGTAAGAAAAAAGTTACAGTGGTTTTCCCAAATCAGACAGTCTCCAGGTATATAATTAATTGATAATCCCTGATCAGTATGGGAAATGATTCAAAAAATTTTTACAGATGAGGAAAGCTTAGTTATAAATCTTTCTTTCACTTTTCCTGTCACATATCAAAGTTTATAGGTAATCTTTTTGTCATTCACTCCCATAAATTCTTTGATGGGATTACAAGATAAACGCATATTGTGGTTTCTGGAAATCAAGACTGCCTATACTCCTAATAGGCAGAGTAGATGAAAAATGGAGACTGATAAATTAATTATGACAGTCCAGTTGACATATTTTTCAATGCTCATAAGCAAGAAAATAACCAATAATAATATTTTTTTAAAAATCTAAAAGCAATTAAAACAGTCCAATGCACCAGAAATTCAACACGGATGTCAGTAGAATATTAGGATAGGATTACCTCATATCCTTGTCCAATATTTGGGGAAAGACTCAGATATTCAGATATTCTATAGAACAGGCACAACAATAGCAAAGGCACATTCTTCAGTTGTATTAGATTTAAGAGGGACCATGCTCATCATTAAACTTTGTGAAACGAACAGAGATGACTGGAGACAAATCGTCTTGATGATGATAATGCATCTGACTCCTAATGATTCTGGGTAATACATAAACTTAATAAATAAGACCTGGCCTATGTCATGGGGCTTTATAATCACTAACTTCCTGTGCTATTGCATTCTAGACCAGCTGTAGATTCTCAGTGGTAATAAAGGGCAGCCCAATATAAATCACTTTGCAACAATCCAAAATTTGAGGTGAGGCAAAACACGATTGACCGTGAATAGGGACTTTCAGTCTAGAAATGAATGCAACTGGCAGATGAAATGGGTTATTAGGCATCTACATCTACAGGGTTTTCCTGAAAATATGACTTGCCTCCAAAACAAGTCCTAGTCTCATTTTCAAGCCTGCACCTTCGCAAGGTCTTCGCAAGGCTCGTCGTACTGGCAGAGCCCCTCACGGCAGGATGCTGCAAAGTTTGTTGTGCAGTTGTGTGCACTAGTGATGGCACCATGAGGTTCATCCTGCCAGTGCCACCATGAGTAGCAGGATGTTGTGAGGCTTGTCAAGACAGTGCGGCCGCTCATGCGTGCAATGGCACAAGAAACCTCGCAGCGTCCTGCCGCTCACGGCTGCACCATAGCGATGAGCCTTGTGATGTCTTGCCGCTTGCAGCTGCACCAGTGAGATCAACCTTGTGGTGGTATCGCCAGTCACGCATGCAATGGCACAAGACTTGCAGCGTCCTGCCGCAAGATGCTACGCCAGCATGACGAGTCTCACTAAGACCCAATTTTTGACTGAGTTTGAGGGAGAGAAACAAGCCATGGTCTCTGCTGCTTCTGCTTTCCTTGCGTGCAGCCAAAATTTGCAAAAGACAGGAAGGTGAAATGCCAAGCTCGACCCGTACCAGCACATGTATTAACCCCACTTTCTCAGCCTACTACCTAAGCGAGAAATACCTCACCATGAACTTTATTGTTATTTCGCTCCTGACTCTGGGAAAACTAAACCAGGAAGAAGCTGCAGCTGTGGCTCCAATCGCGCCTGCTCTCTGACCTCGAGCATTTTATTTATTTATTATTTATTAAATTTATACCCCGCCCTTCTCCTTGTTAGGACCCATTGCTCAGACAGTGCCAGCAATGCCTTTTGCAGCAGCAGAAGTTGAAGCCGAAGCGCCATTTTCAGCTTCAATGGGATGCTGAGCTGCCCTGAAGGATAGGGGGAAAAATAATAATTAAGACCTCCCCCCAAAATAAACCTTAGCACTTGTTTTGGAGGTCAAAAGAAAATAAGACCAGGTCTTGTTTTTAGGGAAACACAGTAGTTTTGCATCAACTGTTTCTGGGGAAGTGCCACTCCATTCAATATCAAAGGTTAGTTCCCAGATCTAAGAAGCCTCCAAAGTCCAGAGCCATTTAATTTTGGTAGTCTGAGCTTGTTCTCCTCATCCTGGCCTCTACAGCAACAAGATACTGTGAAAACACCTGCTGTGTAAGTTGGTTGTTACAGGATAGAGATTATTGTTAACATCACTGATATCTCATTAGAGATTTCACAAATTTATAAAATTTGACTGGGCTTGTCAGCGTTCTTATGCCATAGATTTATGTTCATCATCTTTCAGGTAGTCATTGCAATCAATGCAGAGATCTTACTGTTAAACATTTAACACTACAGATGAGATCTACACCAGACCTAGGTATCTGAAGGGATTAGTATAAACTTTAGTGTCCCCTCAAAAGAGTTCAAAGCAACATGAACCAAGGCGTGTATGTGTAGCCAACTGAGTTTCCAGTATTACTGAAATGATTTGCAACCTCTCTATTCCCCCACCACACCATGGGATTACACAAGCATATTTGTCTAGCCAGTAATTGACCCAAGGAGATCAACAAGCAAAAATAGATGACAGCTTCTTCCTGTTCAGTGTTGTTTGGCAGTATCAAGAAAAGTATTCCTGTGTCCTGCTGCTTTGTACAACTTAAAAGGCATGCTTAAAAAAAATAAATGAGTAACACTGGAGCCATAAGAAATGAGGAAATGTCTAATAAAAGCAACTCTTCTACTGGTAAAAAGCATAAATGGCACCTTTGGTGTGAAATCTGTCCCTTGGAGGAAGCCAGAAAGAATCCATATGCAATGTGAGTATTTAATTTCAGTGGATGACTGGGAACTGCAATATTGGATAGGAGGCATTTTTCTGCCTATATTTTCATGCCACAGCTTGGTGTCATAACTGAAAGATCCTTATCTTTATTTTGCAATATTGTACAATAAAGGAAAAGTACTATCGCCCTCAAACCCAGCTTGACTACTGATGATTGTATGCATGCAACAGCATGGACATCAGAGGTGGTATTCAGCAGATTCTGACCAGTTCTGGAGAACCACTAGTGGAAATTTTGAGTAGTTTGGAGACCCGGTAAATACCACCTCTGACAGGCCCCACCCTCATCTAGTCTCTGCCTCCCGAGTCAAAGCTGATTGGGAGGTGATGGGGATTTTCCAGTAACCTTCCCCTGGAGTGGGGAGGGAATGGAGATTTTACAATATCCTTCCCTTGGAGTGGGGAGGGAATGGAGATTTTACAATATCCTTCCCCTGCGACGCCCACCAAGCCAAGCCCACCAAGCCACACCCAGAGAACCAATAGTAAAAAATTTGTACCCCACTACTGAAAATAATGATTATGAATTTTCTATGATTTCTCTTAACACATGCTCAGACCAATGTTTGATCATCCTGACACGCCAACCAAGCCATGCCATGCCACGCCCACCAAGCCATGTCCACAGAACCAGTAGTAAAACATTTTGAATCCCACCACTCATGGACATTGTTTTCCACTTCTTAACGTAGTCTACAGCCCTGGGATTCCTGGTAACTTCTCATCCAAATATCCACCAAGCCCTGATTGCTTTCAATCCCAGAAAACACTGGCCACTATTGCCACTCACCGAGATGCTAAGGAATACTTTCAGACTTGCGAGATTGATGCAAGCCCTTTGAGGTAGCCCAGACAAGACGTACAATAATGAATATCAGCTCTACTTTTATTGAAAGATTACATTAACAGATTCTTGGCAAGTCTGAAAGCATTCCTCCCTCCTTTCCTTTTACTCTCTGAAAAGCTCATGAGTGTCTCTTCTGAAATGCTTCCCATGTCCTCTTTGTCTCTGTGGACTCTTTTTGTATGAGAGTTGTCAAGGTCTAAGGCCGAGGTCATCCCATGTACCATTACAATCTCAAAGTGCTGTTTTAGAAGAGCAGCTCTCTGTAATGTTGTCACGGGGTTTAGTCCCCTGACATTGCACTTCTCTTTCCCGTCCTCATTTAAACTGGGATAGTGTGCACAATGCGGAGTTCCTCTACTGATCAGCACTAAGGATTCAACTGAGAAATACACTGTGGGAAGTTAGCACCCACCCCTCTCCTAGAAAAATGAAACATTTTTAGGAAATATTAAAAGGACAGAATATTTTCCCTAAAAGGGAGGCAGAAACTCACACACACACTGCACCTTTGTCAATGGGCCATTAAAGCCTGGGCCAATCTATTCAACATAACAAAGAACCATATCCTTCAGGCAGAGCCATAGTAGGAATTGCCCAAAGCCTCTTCATTACATCATCATCCAGCAAGGCTCAACCAAGCTTGGGACTCAAAAAACAACCTAAGAAGTTACCTCTGCATGGCCCCATGGGAGTCTGACAACCAATCAGAATACCAACTCGAATTCAAAAGCCAAGAAAGGGTATAAAACTGGGGCACTCTCAGCATCTCTTCCCTTTTTGGCCAGGACCTCAAACCATGTGATCCTGTTCATCATTAAACCATCTTTCCAAACAGCCACCATGTTTCCAGTGTCTTTCTCCCCACCTAGAACTGAATCCAGATGGACATTTCTTCCAACACTACAACACAAGGCATTGATAATTGATCATGTAAGTAACCAATTAATGTGTGATTACAGTAATTGCAGGTTTAATTGCAGATTAAAACAAAACCCGAGTAATCAAACATGAGCATCTGGCTTCTTCTAAGTATCATAACTAGGTGACTATCCAAATATCAAGAAGAAATACAAAAAACAAAACAAAAACCACACACAAATCACTGTTTTCACAACCATAATACACTTTTCCGCTTTGTTTCCTTTACTGCTCTTCGGCTCTAGTTAAGTTCTTTTTATAATTTTAGGTATCTGCTCAAGCAGTTTTAATTAGTTTCTGCTGCAGTCTATGAAGAATTGGAAACCATCCATGGGGTTTCGTTGGCAGGGGGGACCTGGAATTAGGAGGGGAAAAAACCCTGGGAATAGTTTTACACACTGTTTCTGTTTAAGAATCCTGAATAACACACTCTTGTTTCTTAGTGGCTCTAGGGCCATGACTGCACCAGTAGCTCTTACTCTAAAATTCAGTGGTTCAGACACTGAAAATTACAAGTCTCTATTCACCATTTTGAGGCAGTCAGACAAAATTGCTATATAAAATTTAAGAAAATTAGTAAAAAATATTCTAGGCCTGACAAAATCTATGCTCTCTGGACCTCAGCCTGCCAAAATGTTAATTGGGGACCTCAGTCATGAAAAATTCCCTTCTACTTTAAATCATCAACCCAGTTCACAAACATATTTGTTATATTCATAAAACACACTGAGAAAAACAAACAGATGACATTCAGATTAAAATACTATATGGAGCCAATATTTTTCTCTTGAGAGGTGTAGCAAACAGCAAATTCATATTTAAACACTTGTTCAATCCTATATTTATAGTGTTTCCTTGCCAAATGTAAACGGGCTTCATTTAACAAATCAGCTTCAAACTATTATTATGTATTATCTACATATCATGATTGTGTTCAAGTCCTCTATAGCCTACCCAGCTCTCTCCCTTTTACACCAAGACATACGTTACACTGAAAATGGGTAAAATCAGTAAATATGTGAACTCAACACACCTCAGTTTTAGACCACCATTAACCAGTCCTGCACATACCGGTCAGTGGATAGTTTGATGTCATATTACAAGTAGTCCTCAACTTATGGCCACAACTGAGCCCAAAATTTCTGTTGCTAAGTACACTACACATTATTCTCCCTTCCACACGCTCACATTTACTTACTGATCATATTCCATTTGCTTGACTGTTGCTGCAGCCATCTACTCTATCCCATTATTTTGGCAGCATTTTGTTGTAGACAAATGTTTTAACAAATAAAGACAGACATCAATTATTGTTTCTATTGCACTATTTGTATTTCTCGGCTGCAAGAAAGTGTGACATTGCTCAAGTGCATGGATTGTGCAGGTCATGTGCTAGCAGAGAATGGAGGCACAGCAGGGAGTGGTACTAAGCTCTTGACAAAAATCTTGCCCATCTGCTTTATAATAATACAGGATTGCAACCACATTTGCATGATTCAGAAGTATTGGTACCAAACAATAAGGCTCACAATCCTAAAGAATCAGTGGAAGATGACACAGCATGTTACTATGCTGTACAGGTGAAGCAAGTTGGGCCTGTTGTTAGAAGCACCAGGAAACATATAATGAAAATAAACAAAAGTGCCTTCAAACTGATGCCTAATGACATGGGCACGGAAAGAGCTTTCTTGAAAATGAAACAAGCAGTTTTCTTGTTTGCAAGCAACTTCTTCCTGCATTTTTTTAAATTTCCACTTTAGCCTGCTGCATGGACTTTTTGCTATTGATGATGTAGTTTTTTCTCCTTTCAGTATGTGTCCCCCCACCCCACTTAGTTTTATTTTATTAAACCGATAAAGGAAAATAAAGTAAAAAAATCCCTCCCTTTCTAATGTTGGTCAATTTCAAACAACTGAATAAAAATTGTGGCCCACAAAGAACAAACAAAAATTAAATAAGAGTTTGATTCACATTGCTTTGCAATGTGTTTGTTTGTATGTATTGCATTTTATGTGCCCGCTTCTACTGTACGTAGAATGTACCCATAATAATACTGATGAAAAGAACCGCACTTGTGAACTTCATTTCAGTAAACTACCTGCCTCTTTTTAATCTTAATTGGGTTATTATTTGCTGCACAAAAGGAAATTTAATTATAATGAGTTTTCTTGTTTAGACTAACCCAGACAGGAGTCTTTTTTCCATCTCCCAAAAAAGACAGTTATGTGTGCCAGCATGTCAACGCCTACTGTTTTTGCCAATGCCCTATAAATAGAGCGATTTGAACGTGTGCTGTGGATGGCTGCAAAATGATTGATAGCACATCAAACCAGGGTAGGCTCTGACCCACAGCCCTTCACAAGAGGTTGTTGTCATGTGGTTGTTGTCATTAATGATGGGAGAAAAATTCCATGCGTATGAAATTTGTTTGTGTGCAGAAGATTTTAACACTGAACTGTAGCCACAGAAATTTCCTTCCTTCCTTCCTTCCTTCCTTCCTTCCTTCCTTCCTTCCTTCCTTCCTTCCTTCCTTCCTTCCTTCCTTCCTTCCTTCTATTTTTTATTTTTTTATTTTATTAAATTTATACCCCGCCCTTCTCCAAAAGGACCCAGGGCGGCGCACAGGAATTTAAAATACAATACAAAATCAAGTAAAATTTTTAAAAAACTTATTTGATACCCATCCTGCGCTAAAAACAAATTAAAATCCCCAAATTTAAAACTGTCTAAAATAGTCATTTGTGGAGGTTACACTAGGCCAGCTAAATGGAACAAATGTGTCTTTAAACACTGGCGGAAGAGGCGGAGGTCGGAGATGGTACGAAGTTCAGGGGGTAGGTCGTTCCAAAGGGCAGGGCCCACCACAGAGAAGGCTCTTCCCTTGGGTGTCGCCAGTCGGCATTGTCCGGCCGACGGCACCCTGAGAAGGCCCTCTCTGTGGGAGCGTATCGGTCTAAGGGATGTATGGGGCAGGAGGCGGTCTCGCATATAACTAGGTCCCGAGCCATGGAGCGCTTTAAAGATGGTCGTCAAAACCTTGAAGTGCACCCGAAAGACCACAGGAAGCCAGTGCAGCTCGCACAGGATTGGTGTTATATGGGAGTGTCTAGGCGCTCCCGTAATCACCCGCGCGGCTGCATTCTGGACTAACTGTAGCTTTCGAGTGCACCTCAAGGCAGTGGCGTAGCATGGGTTGTCAGCACCCGGGGCAAGGCAAGTAATTTGCGCCCCCTAACCCTCCCCCAGATAGTCCCTCGCTCCGTTTTCAAACCACAATAAAAGTGGGAAGAGACGGAAAAGTGCGCGCATCGGGGGCGGGGGGGAGCGGGAGGGGACGCCTTGCGCGGGGAGGGGGCACGGCGCTGGGGGGTCCTGGGGGAAAAGGGTGGGGGCGGAGGGGGATGAGGAGCAAAAGGGGGTGTCTGGCGGGGGGGCGTTCCTCCTCCCCCCTCCTCCTGCTCGGCCGGGGTGTCAATTTGCAGCGGGAGCTCCTCCTCCGCCTCCTCCTCCTTCCCGGCCCCTCGCTCGCATTCTTGACCCTCACCGGGTGGGCTGAGCTAGCAACTTCCCTCCGGCCGTCGGAGCTAGCGACTTCCACCCGGGCTCTCTCCGCCGCCTCCGCCCAGGCTTCCCCGTTCGGCGCCGCCTGGCCTTTTCCCGCCTCTCCGCGCTCCCTCGACGCCGCAGGAGGGGAAGCTCCGTGGCGCCTCCGCCTCCCTTCCCGCGAGTGTCAAAACTTTGTCGGGGCGGCGGCGGCGGCGGGACGGGACTGAGGCAGGAGGCCGGCCTGAGGCAGGCGGGGTGCGCGGTGCGAGCGCCCCCCCCAGATGTTGCGCCCGGTGCGGCCGGCCCCCCCTGCACCCCCCACGCTACGCCTCTGCCTCAAGGGAAGCCCCATGTAGAGAGCATTCTTCCTTCCATCCATCCATCCATCCATCCATCCATCCCAAAGTATTGCTCAAAGTAGAAAAGACAAAATGCACAATGAAATCATATGAATCAGAGGGCAAGATAATAATCTAAGAAATAACAAAGTGAATATACAACTTTGGAAGCAAGCTGCATTCTGACCAAATGTGCTGCTGTATCCCCTTTAATGAAAAGGCAGTCAAAAGCAACTATTAGCTTTGCTTCTCCAAGTAACAAAACTATGTGTGTGTGTGTGTGTATGCTATATATACGTGTTACATAGGCAAAGCATCATAAAAGATTCCTGAATTTGTGGCTCAATTATTGGTATCATTACTAATATCCACGCATATAGACATATTGTACTTTGAAAATGTTAGGTATTAGTTCACGTAGTTACATTTTTTTCCATACCTTTTTGCTAAAAGAGCTTGAAGTGACAGATATAATTCTTCCTTTCTCTCACACACATATACAAACACACATTATGTTCACTGTAACCCTATTAAGAAAGTGCAATAATGAGCAAGTCCCTGGGCAAAGAACACCTTGCTGAATGGGAGGTTGAACATGGGTATTTTTGCTGAAATTTAGCACTGATAAATAACTGAAATAAATATTTCTTTTTCTATTCCTAGTTATCTCCCCAAGAGCAATACAACCCTAAGTCTACTAGGCTGTTAAATTTAGACTTGTCCTTAAATAAACTTGAACATGTGTTATTTCTCTTAAACCTCTGTAGTTAATGATCTTAACAGATGTTTTTCACAAATTCCTAAAGCCATACTAAAAACTTAACATGGCAGTATTGATCAGCAGAGCTGTCCATAATGGAGGAATAGACACCACTGTGGATTAAAGCCCATCTCACTGTATGTCTGTTGATGTCAGACCTGCATCTAAAAAAGGGGTGTATGAAAACAATCTACAAATTGTATGTGTGTGTTGGCCTCACCTATCGCTGACATCTCTATGACTTCTTTCTACATCTCTAGAAAGGGGGAAAATCAGCTGAAATTTGTTTTATTAGTTTGTTGAATCTATTGGCTGCATTTGCACAGCAAAATAATGACCTGTAGTTTATAAATACTTGGGTTCAAAACCTACAAAATTAATATGAAGCACAAATCATGAAACCATGGCTTAGTATGATTCAAATGCCTTAAGTTTTTCCTAGAAATCTTAATTTATCACTTCAAGAGGCTTCTGAAATGAGGTCAGGCTCCATAGATAATCTATCTTTCTCTTAGTGATTCTTAATGTGGTCATGTATTCTATTTCATTAAAACCACTCTTCTATATACAGTATAGTGGTCAAAATGCTGGCTTTGGCTTAACAAAAAAAATAGTAAACCTGGGGCATGATTTTGCCCATCAACAATAATTTCCCTGACAACAGATTGGGCAACCAATCCTGATAAAAGTATGTTTTGCCAACATACTCCCTGATGGTAAATTCAAATGATAGGTACAATACAAAAACATTCATGATGCCATCAAGAGTATTGCTAGATTAAGGCAGTCAGTCAGTCAGTCAGTCAGTCAGTCAGTCAGTCAGTCAGTCAGTCAGTCAGTCAGGCAGGCAGGCAGGCAGGCAGGCAGGTTCCTAAAGGGCAAGAGCAAAGATTTAAAAGTTTATAATGAATTGATTTGGAGAAAATAGAACCTAACCAGTTTCTAGACTAGCCTAGTCAATGCAGAAAAACATGGTGATGGAAAGTGTAGAATAACATTTATACATCAGATCAGGCAAAGCTATATCTTCAAATATGTAGAGCTTTCAACATCAGAGCTGGTAACATTATTAAAGAGACTGAAAAGTTCCATATATGTTTACTTTTACCAGTAACTTTGGATATTTTCCTATTTAATAGAGAGTTATAATGGTACAGATAAGAATAAACTACTGTATTCTTCAAACAGTATCATAGAAAAATGAGATTGATTTCTTTGAATGCTAGGGGATCTAGAAATCACAACGTTAAGATCAACCTGAATACACATCTATGAATGAATCAATACTTCATTTGATCAAGTGGGATTAGACACACAAGAAATTTGTCTCCAATGCAGATGCTCCCAATGTACAAGACAAATCATTATCACAATAATAATACCAATAAGAGGTGGGAGTAACTGTTATGGTAAATAATGCGTGCATATTTTACAGTATCACTGTTAACATACAGGATATTTTTCTTTGTTCATATGGTACAATCATATGTGGGCCAACTACTTTTTTTAATGAAATACTGGCAAAAAATTATATTTAGTAAATGATCATATTTCAGAAGTCTGTTTCAGAGACCAACAAGATTATTATGAAGTGTGTTTCAAGGCTGTCCCATTAAGAACAGGGTCTTAGTCTCTAATCAAGGGGAAATGAAATTAAGAAATAAAATAGAATTAATGTAGCCAAGGAAATAGACTAGCTAAAAGAAAAATGATTTCACTACAAAACAGTTGTCTTTTGGAAGGATAAAATCAAGTAATTGAATAAGCTCCTTTTTCATGAGATGTAGACATTACTCAAAATATGGCAATCAAGAACTATAACTCCTGAGCATAATGAAAGATGCAAAGTTATTTTAAGCAAACAAGAATGGGATAGATGGATGAAACTAGTTTTAGCATATTTATAAAATTCTAATGTTAGATAATGTTGAACCAAACCTGAGTTTCATCAGCTTCCAAACTATTTCACATTACAAATAAGGATGTGTTGATGGATGGAATACCTGGAAAAAGAGTTGAAAAAGAATTGAATTGGAAAAAGAATTGAGGTCAATATCAGCAATGTAAAAATGAAACAAGAGGTTAAGGGATTTATCGCTTTGGTTAAAAATGTATGTCAACCTTTGATAAGACAGAATGAGCACCATAATGTTCTTGGCTTTACTGAATCTGCTAGCAAGTATCCACATTATTTAAATTATAAATATGAAGTATTAGTTAAACATTTCATTGCATTTATATATATACATATATATATATATATACATATATATATATATATATATATATATATATATATATATATATATATATATATATATATATATATATATATATAGAGAGAGAGAGAGAGAGAGAGAGAGAGAGAGAGAGAGAGAGATAGATAGATAGATAGATGTTGGACTAATCAAATCAAATTCTCTTCTTAAAAGTTTGCCTGTACAGATAGTTCCTGTGGTATTAAGTGTATAAGACTAAGACAAAAAAATGTGTTGACTGATTTCTGGCTGAAATGTTTAAACTACCAAGAAGATTCCCCTTAAAGTCTAGCATATTATGGGTTACGTGTCTATTCTAGTGTGATGAAAAGAAAAGGAAAATTACCAGCAGAGATTGCAATGGTTGCAAGGAAGAACCCTCCCTTTTGCTATTTATACTGTAAACCAGTTAGGGAATGGCTCGGTCTTCTAAATTTAGCACTTTATCAAGGCAATTTGGAGAAGAGAAGTCCAGTTCTGTATTAGAATCCCCAGGGAGGACCATAGCGTATGTTTGGAGACTTTCAACAGACTTGGCAAATTTGAAGAGGGGGAATTACAGGTGGAAGATAAATGTAATAAAGCTAATATTTGACTGATTCTAATTTGGGATTCAGAATTATCATGAACTCACCTGCCTGGTCATTTTCCAGCAAGGAATTCAAGCGCCATGAAGATGATTTAAGATGTCAAATCACTGACATTTGATGCAACATTTGGCCAATAAAAAGTATTCTTCCATTCATGTTATTTATTTTCCTTCAAGATTATGTTTAGTTACCATTAATAATGGTAGCCCGCATTTAGTGAGTATAATTAGACACAGCAATTCAGCTGTTGAGCAAAGCAGTTGCTAAAACTAGAACTATGCCTATGTCTTTACTTCAGATTTCCTTTGCTTTACAGATCGGTGAAATATGAAGATTAGTAGTAATCTTTATATTTGTAAAGTTGTAAAGTTACGGTACTTTTTATCATTGTAATGGTGACCAGTTGCTAAATGAATTAATCACTACTTGCAGCCCATTCTGAAGTCAACTTATATATATGTCCTACAAATGTGAGGTTACTTGATGTTTATTATTAATTTAACCTGATCTTATGTAATCAACATTTGATTGTATGGGTATAGTTGGTAGGTAGGTACTAGGTAGGTAGGTAGGTAGGTAGGTAGGTAGGTAGGTAGGTAGGTAGGGATAGATAGATAGATAGATGATAGATAGATAGATAGATAGATAGATAGATAGATAGATAGATAGATAGATGATAGATAGATAGATAGATGATAGATAGATAGATAGATAGATAGATGATAGATAGATAGATAGATGATAGATAGATAGATAGATAGATAGATGATAGATAGATAATAGATGATAGATAGATAGATAGATAGATAGATAGATAGATAGATAGATAGATAGATAGATAATCTATAGATAATATATATAATTTGAAAATGATTTCCTACATAAATGGAGGAAATAGAAACGTTTTGCAAATCTTCTAGTCAAACCCTCTGTTCAGTGTAGGAATCTACTAATTTCTTCCCAATATTAAGTAGCTGCAGCTGGAGAACAGGTCATCTTATATCTAATAAACAGGCAAAAGAATAGACGTTGAGGGTGGGTGGGTGGGTGGAGCAAAAGCTTAGTGGTGAACTTTGCAGGTGTGCTTCTCAAAGAGCCAACTCTCTTGTTTCCACAATAGCTTCTCCTACCTACATCATCAGGATATTATTGCTTGCCTTGAATCCTTCAAATATATATATTCTCTCCTTGGCACTTTCTCTTTACCATCCCTGGTGGCTATGGAACTCATTAAGTCCTCCTCCAGTTTAATGATCCAGAAATCAATGCTGTTTATGCTTCACTTAAACCTGGGGTAATGGCTGCCATTTGCCCATACCCTGCTCTCAACAGGGTAAGAAACAGCAACCCACAATGGCTTAGTTAAGAAATACCCATTCCCCATCCCATTTCCCACCTAGGGGTAAAGAAAGCAGCAGTAAACATAGGATCCCCAACCCCACGACACCTTCCACCATTGCCTCCTACAATACAACTGTCCTTTTCCTTCCTCTTCAGAAGACATAGTTGAAAAACCAATCAGAATAGAGTTGGAAGGAACCTTGGAGGTCTTCTAGTTCAACCCCCTGCTCAAGCAGGAGACCATATATCATTTCAGATAGGTGGCTGTCCATTCTTTTGTTTAAAAGCTCCAGTGATGAAGCACCTACAACTTCTTTAAGCAAGCTGTTCCACTGGTTAATTGTCTTCACTGTTAGGAAGTTTCTCCTTACTTCCAGGTTGCTTCGCTCCTTGATTAGTTTCCATCTACTGTTTCTGGTCTCGCCTTACAATAGCAGAGCCAATGCCAGACGAGACAAGCAATCCAGGTTTTGATTTCCCCAAGCCTGTCAGATCTTGCTGAAGCATGCAAAGCGCAAAATGACTATTGCCTCATAAGGCAAGTTGCCATGACCTTCAATTGCCAGTGCCCTCTTCTTCTGATGCTCCAAATGCCAAATAGTATTCTGTGACTATCTGGAGCATATGGTGATGCAAGACTGGCCTCTTGACAAGGGTACTGTCAAGCAACTTTCTCTTCTGGAAGGCTCTACATTTATGCTGATTTATTTCTTTGGGATGTTCACCTTAAGAAATCTGCCGTCCATAAATATAAAATATAACTTTTGTATTTAAATACCCCCACAATGAAATAAAATGAATTTTAGATGTTATTATGATTACACCTACCAATCAATCACCTACCATTTTTGGGAGCTTGAGCCTCAACCAACGCTCAAAGGCTAAGAATATCCCTTTGCATGGAAAAAGTTATGCACTTTGGCTTTAGGTGAAGGTCAGAAAACGCACATACAAAGTGAAATCAAGGAGAGACTGTTTGTCTTTGTGAGCATGCAGAGTCTGAGAAATAGATGTGGTTAAGGGAAGCCTCATTCTACATTGAGTTGCCATGGTACAATGCTCGAAGCAACACTAAATTCTGTACAAACAAACCAACAGGGTTTGGGCAGCAACTATTACACTCCAGCAACCTCCAGACATTATTAGAATCATCTCTTCTTAGCAAACATGAACTACTAAGACTAAAGATCTGTTTTTCAGGCCTCCAGAATTCTACTGGCTACTTTGGAATATGAGGACTGGTAAAAATCCTGTTAAAATATGGAAGGGGACAAATTTAGGACATGGTTTGACTTTAATTTCTGGCATCTGAAGAAACATCTTTAATAAAATGAAGAAAAAATAATTGCACATTGTTTTGGATTACTAGTGGTTGGAAGCCCTACAAACCTCCCTGTAGCACAACACACACCCAGCTTGTGTGACCAATATTCAAGTCTTTTCAATTATAATGTCTAACACAGAACTTCTTATTTTCTGCAAAAACATAGCTCTTGCTTTGAAATGTTCATCGAGGCTGGAGATACTATATATGGGCTGCAAAAATTAGATATCACTAGATGGAAGCTGACTGTTAGCATTCTTAAAACACTTTCCTGCCACTTAGGAATTATTTATATTTTTGCCATTCTGATATGGTAATCCTAACTAAGACCTGGTATTCAGGGTCCTTAGCATGCCAAGAAAATCCTTTTCATTGTTTTAAAGAAAAGTTGCCCATTTCTTTATGAAATGGAGGACAAAAAACTCCTGATTGCTGAAAAAAACTTATTTGCAATGGTAATATTTTTATTTTTAATATTTATTTTATATTATTTATTTTTTATCTGGCCTTTATTATTTTTATAAATAACTGAAGACAGCAAACATACCTAATGCTCCTTCTTTCTTTTCTTTGTTGCCAACAACACCACCCCGGTGAGGTGAGCTGAAAATCACCCAGCCAGCTTCCATTCTTAAGGCAAGATTACAACTCAGTCTCCAGGTTTATGTTATAAAACATATAATGTTAAAGTTATATTGCAGGGCACTCTGTATTGATATATCAGAAGTTGGGATGCATGTTTTAGATCAGAGGTTCCCAAACTTGGCAACTTTAAGACTTGTGGACTTCAACTCCCAGAATTCTCCAGCCAGCTCTGCTCAGCTCTGCTGGCTGGAGAATTCTGGGAGTTGAAGTCCACAAGTCTTAAAGTTGCCAAGTTTGGGAACCTCTGTTTTAGATTATGTAGTTCAGTAGGAATTATAACTTTTTCACCACTGCCCAAATTTGCGTAAGAGTCCACCAGAACAGGGGAAACCTCATGAATTTGTCAAATCTCCACAATCTTTCACAAATTCAGAACTTTTTATTTTCATTAATTAATTAATTCATTAATTAATTCATTCAATTTCTACTGTTGTCCATCTCAATCCAACCAAATGCCCAAATATCATGTGTTTTTCCGTAATGTATGAGATTGGGGCATTTAGCCCAAAATTATGTAAATTGCTTTTAGCATTTTGACATCTTTTCATATTTCACTATCTCAGGTTTTGAATACTTTTTATTTGCTTTATTTTGAAAGTTCCACAGCCGGCATCCAAGGGAATTCCAGGAACAACCAATCACAGAAATAAAATTGGTTGGGAGCACAATATATAGCTCAGGTTAGCCTTAAATAAATGGAAAAGTGTCATATCAACCACTGATGATGACTCAAAAAAAGACCAGGGTGTTGTTTTTGGAACATATAAATTCCTGCTGCTTTCCCAGTGCTCCTTTCTTGTATAATCAGCCTGTTCTTGTTTCTATTTCTTCCCAACTCATTCTGTACTAGAAGAGCTTGCCTAGCCATACTAGTCAGAGTAGGCAAGGAGCAATGTTTTCAACAAGTCTTATGCAGCGATGAAATCACTCTAGAATCATCTCAGCAGAAACCTCAAGTGGGAAACTCCGATCCTGGTGAGATGCTGTTATTGGTCCCTGATGGCTAAATGGAACCATCAGTTCATACCAAGAGATTTCATATCACGTTTTCCAGGGCTAAAGAACAACCAAAGACAGTATGAGATCTGACTGACAAGTTATCTCTCTTCACCTGCATAGTTATACTGAGTTTTCCATTATATTTAAACTTCCACCTCTGAACTTTTTGGCTGCTTCACTGTTAAGATCATTAACTTCATCCCCTGCTTCATTGTTTAAAAAAAATAGGAGGAAAAAAAGAAATATCTATAAACATCAGGACGATATTGCAATGTAACATTTCTAAACCAGAACATTCCACTCTAAAAAGATTATGAAAGTGAAAAGGAAAATAATACTGCATAATATAACTGCATAGCAACATCTGACACTCATGAGTTCACATGGGGATTTTAATGATGGGATATAGCAAATATCCAATTAGGTCTCCTTAAATGTTTTACTGAAATGTTTTCCTTCAGAATAAGCTGTATTCCTTTAACACATAATCCATTACCATGTAAAGCAGACTGGAGGTCAAAAAAAGCATGCTGAACTTCAGAATTAATAACATACATTGGTACGCAAGATTGAGAATTCTATAATTCTTGAATCCATTATCTTAGGCTTTTAAAACTAGTGTGAAATTTGAATTTCACAATAATTGGGTCAAAAAGCTGGAAGTAAGTGTCCAAAATTTATATGACTCTAAAACTCTCCAATCTCTTTTTAGCCCAAACTGTGCATCACAGGGCAGCTATTTTTGAAGTAAGGTAACTCAAATGGGCTAATTTAAATAATGGGTCCAAATTCCAAGGCTCAATACTCCCATGGAATTGAAATTTTAAGGATCTTCAGAACAGTTTTATTTGTGAACTTGTGGCCATTGTAGTGTGACTGGGCTCAGCCATAGTCACATGATCTTGACATCCAGTGCTCTCTGCCAGCTTCCCACAAACAAAGTCATTGGGGAAGCCAGCAGGAAGTCAAAAGTCACTCCCACTCCCACTGATTATTGCCCATCCATGATTATTCTGCTTCTTCAATAAATAATGAAATATCTCTGAAAAGATGACCAAATTGGTCATCAGTCATCTGCTTGAATTCTAAATGTAATTTACCTACACTACACAGTATAACAAAAACAAGTCTAAAATGAAGATTCAGATTTACATAGCTGGATTGTCAAGTTCAGTAGCAATCTTTCCCCCTTCACAGGTCCTTTCTCCACTGCTGAGTTGAAGTGCTATCCACTCATCCTTAAGTAGACATTAAACACTGCCTGCATAACATTATTTGTTCCTATTGCCAATCCCCATCTGCTTCTTCTTCAAATCACTTCAGTCACCTGACCTCCCTCCAAAATAAAGGTGACCAAGCCTAACATATATGGCCAGCCTTGAAGCTGCCCTTGGAGGAAAATATTAATCTGGTACATCTAAGGACAAGATAAGGCCATCTCATTCATGGCCTGAGAATAAGATGAGGGCCATGTTATGAGGACATAACAGAAAACAAAACTGTGGCCAAGGGTATTTTTCTGCTGCGGTTAATGCAAGTGGGGAAAGATTCTTAGACTTCTCTCTCTGACATGGCAATTTATTCCTTTAGTAATTTTTATACTATAATTTTAGCCAACAAGCTGATTTTTTTAGCTCTTCCTTCGTGGCTCCTCAACTAAAACCTCATTCAGTGTGACTATGATAAGAATCCCACTTCACCAGACAGGGCAATTCCCAACATTTTGATGCAGGCAGCTAGATTAATTTGCTATAACAAAAGCAATAAAGAGCCTTTTAGGCACCTCAAAGGCTAAAGGACTTGTGAAATAGAAGTTACTTTATCTAAACATGCCACAATAAGTCTACTGGACCGCTCCAGTCCTTTATGGAGCAGCTTATGAGCAAATGTTTTGGGCATGATTTGTTCACATGATCATTAATATTTTGAAGTATGTCTCATTTTGTGGGCGGAGGTGATGGGGAGAACTACTGTAAGAGAGATTTACAGTTACCACTGCACAGTGCAAATAAAACCAAAGATTTGCAAAGCTGTGAAACCTGTTGGACCATGGAGTGAAGGTGGGGATTTTAAGGCTCATTTAACAGAAATATCACCATACAGAAAGGAAAATGCATTTGGCAATGTTTAATCTTTGAAGAATCTCACACCACAAAAACAAAACCCTGGATTTTTAAATTTATTTATTTATTTTATTAAATTTATACCCCGCCCTTCTCCTTGTTAGGACCCAGGGCGGCGCACAGGGATGTTAAAATACATACAAAATATATAAAATATATGAAATTTAAAATACTTATTCTAATAAATAAACCCTGCGCTAAAAACCGAATTAAAATCCCAAGTTTAAAAACTATCTAATAGTCAGTATGGAGGTTACGCTAGGCCGGCTAGATGAAATAGGTGTGTCTTCAGACACTTGCGGAAGAGGCGGAGGTCGGAGATGGTGCGGAGTTCAGGGGGTAAGTCGTTCCAGAGGGCTGGGCCCGCCACAGAGAAGGCTCTCCCCCTGGGTGTCGCCAGTCGGCATTGTCCAGCCGACGGCACCCTGAGGAGGCCCTCTCTGTGGGAGCGTATCGGTCTGAGGGATGTATGGGGCAGGAGGCGGTCTCGCATATAACTAGGCCCCGAGCCATGGAGCGCTTTAAAGATGGTCGTTAAAACCTTGAAGCGCACCCGAAAGACCACAGGAAGCCAGTGCAGCTTGCGCAGGATAGGTGTTATGTGGGAGTGTCTAGGCGCTCCCGTAATCACCCGCGCGGCTGCGTTCTGGACTAGCTGCAGCTTTCGGGTGCACCTCAAGGGAAGCCCCATGTAGAGAGCATTACAGTAGTCGAGTCGAGAGGTGACGAGTGCTTGAGTGACTGTGCGTAAGGCACCCCGGTCCAGTAAGGGGCGCAATTGGCGCATCAGGCGAACCTGATGAAATGCCCCCCTGGCCACGGCTGCCACATGATCTTCCATAGACAGCCAGGAATCCAGGAGGACACCCAAATTGCGCGCCCTCTCCACGGGGGCCGGTATTTCGCCCCCAATGGCCAGAGTTGGAATAATCTGGCTGAACCGAGGCGCCGGAAGCCACAGCCACTCAGTCTTGGACGGGTTGAGCCTGAGTTTGTTACCACCCATCCAGATCCGTACGGCTTCCAAGCACCGGGACATAACCTCGACGGCATCGTTGGGGTGGTCTGGGGTGGATAAGTACAACTGAGTATCATCAGCGTACAGATGATATCCCACCCCAAAACCACGGATGATCTCACCCAGCGGCTTCATATATGTGTTGAATAGGAGGGGCGAGAGGACCGACCCCTGAGGAACCCCACATATGAGGGGTCTCGAGGCCGACCTCTGCCCCCGTCAACACATATTGTGACCGACCAGAGAGGTAGGATGAGAACCACCGCAAAACAGTGCCTACCAGCCCCAACCCCCCCAGTCGGCGCAATAGGATACCATGGTCGATGGTATCAAAAGCCGCTGAGAGGTCTAATAGGACTAGGATAGAGGAATATCCTCTATACCGCGCCCTCCAGAGATCACCAACCAACGCGACCAATGCCGTCTCGGTGCTGTGCCCGGGTCGGAAGTCGGACTGGCGCGGGTCTAGATAATCAACTTCCTCCAAGTGTCGCGGAAACTGTTGAGCCACCACACTCTCAACAACCTTCACTAGAAAGTGGAGGTTGGAGACGGGACGATAGTTCTCTAATAATGCTGGATCCAGGGACGGCTTCTTGAGGAGGGGCCTTACTACCGCCTCTTTCAAGACGGCAGGCAAGGACCCCTCACTCAAAGATGCGTTGATAATGCCCTGGAGCCAGCCTCGTGTCGTCTCCCAGGATGCCAGTACAAGCCAGGAGGGACACAGGTCCAATAAACATGTGGTAGCCCTAAGTCTCTTTGACAACTTGTCCATATCCTCGGTGGTAACAAAATCAAACTCCTCCCAAGATGGTGTCACAAGAGCAGCCTCGGCCCACTCGACTGGGCCACTGTCGATGGAGGGTAGCTCGTTCCGAATCCGAGTGATTTTCTCCTGCAGATAAATCCCAAATTCCTCTGCTCGACCCTGTAAAGGGGCTTCCCGCGGCCTCTGTTGAAGGAGGGAGCGGGTCACCCCAAACAGGGCGGCAGGGCGGTTATCTGCGGATGCAATAAGAGTGGCACAATACTCACGTTTGGCCACTCTTATCGCCACTAAGTAAGTCCTAATATGGTCTCTCACTAGTGTTCGGTCGGCTTCGGAGCGAGAAGATCTCCATCTGCTCTCTAGGCGTCTCTTGTGGCGCTTCATCCCCCTAAGACCCTTGGTAAACCAAGGAGCCCAGGTGGTTCGTCGCCGCAAGAGAGGCCGCAAGGGCGCGACTCGGTCCAAGGCCCCCATGGCCGCACTTAACCATGCGGCCACTAGGTCCTCAGTCGAGTCGCAGGGCAAGTCCACAGGAATTGGCCCAAGCTCCCTTTGGAACCTTATCAGGTCCATCAGGAGCCTGGGGCGGAACCATATAGGAATATCCGGTTCCGGTTCCGCCTCCCCGCAGTGAGGTGCGGCGATCGGAAAGTCGAGCCGAAGGAGAGCGTGATCTGTCCATGACAGGGGTGTGATGACTAGATCCCCTATTCCCAGATCACTACTCCACTGTCCCGAGACGAAGATTAGATCCAGGGTGTGTCCGCCCTCGTGGGTAGGGCCTACAACTACTTGGGTCAGGTCCATGGCTGTCATGGAAGCCATGAACTCCCGAGCTAACCCAGAGGTTTCGCCCGCTGACGGCAGGTTAAAGTCCCCCATGACTAACAGTCTGGGGGTCTCCACTGCCGCCTCAGCTATCACCTCTAGGAGCTCGGGCAGGGCTGTTGTTGTATAGCGAGGAGCCAGGTATACAACTAACACGCCCAACTGCCTCCCTAGGCCCCACTTCACAAGGAGGGACTCGCACCCGGTCGTCTGAGGGATCGTGGTCTCCTTTGGCTCAAGACCTTCCCTAACCATAATCGCCACCCCCCACCCCTCCCTAGGGCCCTAGGCTGATGAAAGGCTCGGTATCCTGGTGGGCACATTTCTACGAGGGGATGTCCTCCCTCGTGGCCCAACCAGGTTTCCGTAATACCTACCAGGTCCGGGTCCCCCTCTGACACAAGGTCATAGATGAGGGGGGCTTTTTGTACCACGGACCTGGCGTTGCATAGCATCAGCCTAGGGCCCCGGGTCTGTGGTTCTTGCCCACCTAGTCTGCGATGGGAGCATGGGAGGTCGGAGTGCGTGACCACCTGTAACCAGCGGCCACGGTCCTCCAACCGATGTCCATCCCATCTCCCACCGCCCCTGCCCCTCCCCAAGACCGAATTGATGGAGAATACCTCCGTGGCAACGACCCCCCCTTCCCCTTCCTCCGTTTCTCTACTTCCGCCGGCCGGCCTTATAATTTGGCGTCCCCCCACCTGACTATCCCCTCCCTCCTCCCTGGAACCCCCTAAAATCCGAATTAAAAAATTACAAAGAAACCCCCTGAGCTTGCGCTTCGCCCACCTCTCAGGAGCAATAAGTCCATCCTCGAGGTGGGCCCGAGTTAAACTAGGGGGCCAAGCCTGCGAGAGGGCAGAATCTCGCAGGCAAAGGAGGTCACGCCTCGAATACATTTCTAGGGGAACACGAAGGCTGCATAAACCAGGGGAACGTAATTGCAAGTTAATGTTTAGTTAGTTAGTTAGTTAGAAAGAGTCCAGATAAAGTGCAGGTGTAAAGTGGCAGTGTACAGTGCAAATAATAGGAGATGGTAAATCCATAGGGGTAGGAGGGGTAAAGTCAGATAGTCCAAAAGAAAGTCCGGCAGATGAGAAAGATCGCAGTTCAGCCCCTTTAAAGGGCCCCATCCATCTGCCCTCTTCAGCCACACAGGCCTCAGTCTGCATTTAGTGCCGTGCAGCTAGATGGTCCACTGCACGGCCTGATGGTAAATGCTGCCATGTGCAGGCTTGGATTACCTCCTCCAGTCCCATGCACTCACTCCCAGTCCTCCTCGGCCAAAGTTCCACCACTCCACGATCCGGCTGCTTGGCTGCTTGGCCTCCTCTCCTTCCATTCGCTCCTTCACTCCTTCCTTCCACTTCTGTTTCCATTCCATTCCTTCTTTCTCCTTCTCCTTTCTCTTTCCAAACTCTCCTCTCCTTCTTTCCTTCTTCCTCCTTTCTCCTTCTTTCACCTTTCCATCCCCTCTCCTCACGTTTCCTCTCTTCCAGTCTCTCCTCTCACATCCTCTCTCCTTCCTCTCACCTCCTCTCTCCGTTCCAGCTTCTCCATCTGCAGCCGTTGTTCTCAGCCGCTCCAGCCCCGGATCAGGTAGGGAACACTCGGGTCGGGGTCGGATGTAGGCTGCACGATCTACCATCCACTCGTGCAGCCCGATAGAAAATCCTCCCTTCCGCCCGGCCGTTCGCTTGCCTCCAGCGTCCCGGCTTCACAGGCCTGCCTCCTCCTACTTCCTGGCAAGCCGGGGACGCGCTAGGCCGAACAGGCCGATTCGGGCCTTCTCCTCGCTCTTCGCCTTGCCGTCACACACTCGGCTCACCCTCCGTCTCCAAAACGGCCCGGTGTGACGACTGGCATGTAGCCTTGCTGGGCCAGCCCTCGAAGATGATCAGTGAGGGCTGGCGACATTCCCCTGGGGCAAAACAGCCTCCGGCCCCCGTCCTGCCTTCAGAATCGGACCTCAGAATCGGACCTCCATTCCGCGCATGCGCAAACTCTCAATATAGGATAAACTGAGACAAAGTTTTGAGCAGGGGTTTGGAGGTGTATTATGTGGCTGGCATGTAAACAGGAGTTCACAAGTACCACTGGGAATTCTTCCCTCTCTCTGCCCCCCAGATTCAAAGCAGCATCTTTATTACTTCGGATTCTGTTCATGTAGAACAGGGGGGTCAAACTTGATTTCATTTGAGGGCCACATCAGGGTTGTGTTTTGCCTCAGGGGGGCCAGGAGGCATGGGAGTGGTCAGCTCAACGTCACTCGTGCCTGTGGTGGCCTGAGTGCTCTGCCAATGAAAATGGACTCCCGAGCTCTGTTTTTGGCTGTGACGGCTTCCTGCAATCCTCTGCCAGCGAAAACAGAGCTCGGGAGGGCAGCCCTCCCATGCTCCATTTTAATTGGCAGAGGCACCGCGGGCCAGTCCCTCAGTGTTTCTAGGGCGGCCTCGTGGGCCAGATCTAAACACCATGAGGGCCGGATCCGGCCCACGGGCTTTGAGTTTGACACCCACGATTTAGAAGTTATCTCCCCTCTATCAATTGCTGCAGTAGCATGTACCAACCTGTTATTCAATATTCTCTCTGGGCAGCTTTCTGCTTTCCTTCTTGCTAATGGTCGTTTTTGTTACTTTTACAATCAACTGAACAAAAGCACACAACCTGAACAAAAAGCATGATGGGACAGCTATATTAGCAATTTCTTCTCTTTCCATTTTGTGTGGTGTTTGGGTTTGGGGTTTTTTGTTGTTGTTTTTCTTTGTTACTTTGGAACCTGCAATTAGTCTATCAAGGTATCAATAGTAAAACATTTTTTGAAAGCACATCCTGATCCAAGGCAGAGTACTGGCTGGCCTGTGGCCTTTTCTGCTTATTCTGTGTTTTGAAGTCAACAGAAGTGCAGACAGCTAAAGGTCAGCTCTGAGCTCCTTTTGACAGACTTAGGAGTCAAGAAGGCAAGAATGTAAACATGTCCTTAAAAATGCCTCAAGAGAGTTTTTTTAAAATAAATGTAGCATCTCTATGTCCTAGTGATATGATGTAAGATTATAATGTAAGGTTATAATGTAGGGTAAGTATTTTGTTTGATTTGTTCAAAAGATATAGATCAGTGGTTCTCAACCTTGCCAATGTCGCGACCCTTTAATACAGTTCCTCATATTGCAGTGACCCCCCTAACCATAAAATTGGTGTCTCAGTTCCTAAGACCATTGAAAATATGTGTCTTCCGATGGTCTTAGGCGATCCCTGTGAAAGGGTCGTTTGACCCCCAAAGGGGTCCCGACCCACAGGTTGAGAACCACTGATATAGATTAAGGCAGAATTAATCATTATTGGAACTAAAACTTTGGCTTCCTTTTAAATATTGTTATAATAGCCTTACTCAATCTAGTGCCTTCCAATAGATTATATAAATTTGCAGCATAGCAAAAGGCACCAGGTTATGTTACAGGATCTTTTAAAAGTATCTGCTTATCTGAAACCACCCTCAAGAGAGCTTTTCACACATACTTCATAGGCACACAGAGTACACATTTTCATAGTGTCCTTCAACCTTAGTATAAAACGCCTTTGCTTCTATTTAATTCGAAGGGGTTGCCATCTTTAAAGCAAAACTGTATCCTAGTCTGTGACCACAACTAAAGATTGCGTGATTAAAATAAAACTGTAAAGCAACTTGTTTATGTTTCAGCTGAATGCTACTCTTTTTATGTAAAAAGAGAAAGATCTAAAATAAACCGTACTTTACCCTAAACTATTTAATTCAAGGGCCTACTTTAAAATGGGCAAAACACCATCTCCTTTGGCAGATAGGTGTGGAGAAAAAGAAGAAAAAATACACCCCAATGTCAGTGTGCGTGTCTAAGAATGGGAAGGAAATGCAGGCTATGTAACCACACAATTCTTATGCAAAACAAGTGCAACAATTACTGTGAATTCGTGGATGGTGGCAGACACGCATTAGGTAACATAACGTGATCGCCAAACGTTATTACAAATATCACTTCTACGGGTCTGTTTTTTGCTTTTTTGACAGGGTGATCCCTTGGAACTCTGAACGCGAACTGAGCAGCTTTTTAAAGATCCTCACTAAGATCTCAGGAGGAGACACAGAAAAAGTTCTTTATTTCACCGAATTATAAAGCGATCTCATAAGAGGGGTGTCTCCCCTCCCCCTATTTTCGGTTCTTCGCCCCGCCTGCCTCACAGATCCCTCAGACAAACTGGCCACACGGATCTACTTTGTATTAAGAGACCTACCTCTGCCACCGCGTCACAAGCCCAGCCCTTCTTTCCACCACGGGTCTCAACACTCACGTGGAGCCTCAGAACTCCCCCCACCGAGGCACAAAAGCCCCTCCTTTCAGCCGTTGGCCGTCTCTGATTGGCTGGGGCAAGCGGTTACCAGTCCGGCGGCGGGCGGGCTCCTTTGTGACGCCACAATCAGCTGTTTGAACGTTCCAATTTCTGAGCCAAGATCAACTGGGGATTCAGCAATACCCGAAAAATAATAAGACTACATTTGGGGAGGGAGAGCGTCCGGATGCAAGGGCATCTGCATGCATTTTGCAGCGTTGCATATCTTCTGGGAAGATCAGAGACACAAGTGACATTACCGCCGCAACCTTCTCCTTTTGCTCGTGCTTAATATTTTTTTTTCCGGTGGGGTGTCTTTTAAAACAAAAAACAATCCTCAGTTCTATTATGAACCTTAGTTGTTGATTTCAATTAAAACTACCTCACACACTTCGCCTAAAGCTGGTGCTTTAAAAAAACTTGTAGAGGTTTTTTTTAAATGTGTGTGCTTGTGGCGTGATTTACAAAACAGTTGATGACATTAAAAGGCAAGTGAAGGTAAGTGATGCTCTCCCTCTTTCCGGCAGTTTAATTTTTAAACTGGAGGACCCTGTCTTTGTAGGAAAGAAGCCGCCTGCGATAGGTACTGCATGCTGTAGATGTTGCTGGGTTCTTTGTTTCTTTGTTTCTTGTTTCTTTGGCTCAGCACCGCATGTTTTCTTTTTCGCAGTAGCTTTTGGCATTCAGTTTTGACACTGATTTTCTTCCAGGGGGGACATTTTTAATTGTCCTTTGTATTTAGCAGCACATCTTTGCGCCTTGGCGCTTCGTTGTAGATTTCTTAGTATGTTGTTATGCACGCCTTGTGGTTTCATCTTCTGGTTAGCAGGGAGAGATAGACCAAGCAGCCGTATTCGGCGCTAGCAGAATAGATCAAGATCTTTGTTTTGAGTTCAGAAACCAGACTCTCATGGTATGGGGTGGGTGGGTGGGTGGGAGGCTATTGGTGGCATTTTGTTTACTTTAAACCACTTGCGGGTGAAAACGGATGTGTGTGCGCGCGCGTATCATGAGTGTTAAGGTTTACGAGGCATTCCCAGGTTTAAAAACAGGTGGGCTGATTATCCGCTTAGCAACACTTCACAATGAATAGTGTTAGTTCGTCGGGGAAAGGAATCGCTATTAAACAAAAGGCTGCCGGAGGGTTGGGTGGGGGGGATGTCAGAAGGAGCCCGCGAGGAACTCGGGATTGGAGCCGTTTGACTGGCTTCCTCGAATGGTGCAAAAAGAGCCTTTTGTCTTTGACTTTCTTTGGGGAACCGTCAAGAAGAGGCGAAGGCAACCCGCAGAAAAATCCGGGAAGGGAAGGAAGGAAAGATGCGGAGAGGAGGAAGGGAAGACCAGCTGTGCCTAACGTCCCTGTCCTAATGTCCCCATTTATTTCTACCCATTTCCTGTCTTCTTATTCATGTGTATTCTTAACTCCTGTTTTCTTGTATATGAGTGACAAAATAAATCAATTTTAAAACAAAAACCACCCCTCGCCTTGTTGGTGCGGAGGCTCGCTTCCCCCTCTCATTGAGGTCATAGCAGGCGCTGGCGGATTGCAAAGGCTTCCTCGTAAATTAGCTGCAGATCTCAGAGCGGGGACTTTGCGTTCAGTTGGAGCCTTGAGCGCCAGTTTACCCGAAGCTCTGCCAGGGAGGGGATTAATCGCCGCAATCCGGCCGGGCTCGCTAGGTAGGGAGGTGCGAGATGGGTCCCTTACAGCTAAAGCCCAGCTAGATGCAGCGGGGCTGTTGGCCCGGTTTTGCTCGGTCTCTTCCTCCCCTTCGTGTTGCTTCGCTGGCGATTTCACCTTTGGTGGAGCTGGGCGAAGGGACTGGTCGGACCGCCTCTCCGGGTTTAGAAGTGCACAGTGTCCCCCTGGCTTTCAGGCGCGTCCTTGGATGGACTCGGGTAAGGCGGAGAGGCTGGAAAGGAAGGGATCTGGAAGTCCTCCTTTTGAGATCCCTGGCAAGGAGCGTTGGGTAAGACCAGGCAGGGCCTTGCGTTTTCCGAAAGGACTGGACTGTTGAGTGACATCAGCTTTTGATTTAAAGCCCACTACGTCAGATACAATAAAGCAGAATGGGTGTCTTTTTCTCTTTAAAGGCGAAACAGAGATGGGAGAAGAAAGGGAGCAATCAGGTTAAATGACAACTGTCTAGTTCCAGTTCCGAAGGGGGAAAGGGTAGGGGGGGGAAAGAACAAACGCCTAATTTCGTGAATGTCACCGTGATTTCTCCCCTTTCTCGCATCCCCGTTGCCTTCTCTTGCTGTCTTCTTTTGTTATTCGGTTCTTCGTCAAGGAATTAAGATTAAAGAACTGGTTTCTGTTGCCATTGGCTGCCTGGGACTGAAAGCCTGTGTTGACGGTCTCCTCATTTGCATATGACATTGTGACGTCACCAAGGCCAGCCCTTTCCAATCTCCCTCCCTCCTTCCCCCCCACCTACGCATGCTGAAGCTGTCCTCTTTTGACCTGGGTGGATGGGCTGTCACGGTTTGGAGTGCTGGAGTTTGGGCCTTGGGCTTTCCATAGTTTGATGGCAAAGGCCTGCGGGATAGCAATGTCACCTTTTTATTTTGGTATCGCTGGAAAAGGAGGTTTGGCAGAGGTATCAAGTAAAAGACAAGTGGAAGGCTGAGCAGGATTGACATCATGATCAGCTTATCTTCATTACGGAGGGCTTTGCAGGGTAGTTCGTATTTCAGTTCATATTTTAGCAAGCATAATTAAATGATAGTGGCTGGGCAAGTCAAATCTTAGATGCATTGCTAAAATGGGATCTGCAAATGTGGGATTTTCAGAAAGCTAATGGAAGGGGTGTGTGGGTGTGGAAATTTGGATATTTATTTATTTATTTTATTTTATTAAATTTATACCCCGCCCTTCTCCAAATGGACCCAGGGCGGCCTTAATCATGGCTGGTTTAAAATGTTACATTGCCACAATTAATATCAAAGTGCAAATTATGCTTCTACGTGCCCTATTTGTGTCCTTCCAGCTTAACTGATATATAATTATTTTAATAAAGTTGCCTGTCCATGACAAGTCATGGTAAATGGGGAATTTGAAATTTATGCACACACAAACACACACACACACTTTATAAAACTATAAACTATAACCTGCTCTGAATCAGAAAATTACTTGTGTTCTATTATTTGGCATAGTTTCAATGGGACACAGAGATAGATATGACTCTAAAATCCTATTCCACTTAATCTTATTCAGCCCTTTCAGTGTCTGAGACTTCCATAGGCATTCCCTAATCACATACTGTCACTATGTTTTCTTATCTTCATCAAGAATTTAAAAAGTTATTTTACATTTAAACAGCCCTAGGCCTGAAATCATGACCATTAACTCTGTGTGAGAAGAAGGCAGGGGAACAGATGTATTTATTTGGGTGTGTCATTGTTACCCTGAATATTATTTAATCAGTAAGAATGCATTCCTGAATTGAAAGGCCTTGTTTTCATCTCTGCATTGATTAAATAATTAAGCAGATTTTTTTGATTTTGATATTCTGGCTGAGAATTATTAAGAGTCAAATTCTAGCACATCTGAAAGATAACAGATTGTGAAAGTCTGAAGTGTAATTTCTAAAATGCAGCCAGATTCAAAGAGTCTAGGTACATTTTTGACATGTATGGCTTCATATATACCAAGCATCATACACTCTACAGTGTTCACCTGATCTGGCTGCCATCTGTTTTTATAGCACATGACTACATAGGATTCCAAGATGTCTAAAATAGTAGATGAATTTATAATGCTAAGAGATCTGGGAATATGTTAATTGCTATATTAAAGTAAACCACTTGTGTAATAAAATAAAAGTATAAACATTTGAAGTTTTCCTCTGCAGCTGTATGGACTAGGAAAGTACTCAGAAGTTGACCTGTATCCATGAAATTACAAATGATGGATTTGGACACACCAGGTATCTCAAAAATGAACTGCGATTGTAAATTGTAAATGTAGAATAGAATTTCTGTGACATTCCTCATACTCTTCTAGCTATGGAGTTCAACTATCAGCTATGCTTGATGGCAGTCTCTTAAATCCATCCAGATATTTAAGAAAAATATCTACCTGTAAATAGACAAAGATTGTAAAGTCTACATCTTGATATAAGAAATTCAGCTGAGTAGAGATACCAAAGTGAGGGGTGAAGCTATTTTTTTGCATTAACTGTCCTGTCTGAAAAGAAGCTGATGAATTCCACAAAGATCATAAGCACATAGGGTGTTTTATACTGTGATGATGACCTTATGACTTTTCTAGGTATGTTTTGTTCCTTGGCAACCATTAGTGGTCATTGTGCTCTGAAGTTTCTACTAAAAAGTCTTCATTCTAAAAATATTTTTGGTTTAAAAACTCTGACTTGGCTGATTATCATACCAAGACCAACTGCTCCTTTCTGTATCATTCCCCCCCTCCTATGTTCTTATCTAACAGGATAATTTTGCAAAGCCTGGGCTTTGTGAAAAAGAACTCAGAAAAAAATGAAGCTGTGGCTTGAAATGTTCAAATCATTGTACAACCCATTGAAATCTGAAACAAATTTCCAATATTGCAGTAGAGGAGAAATCCAGAAGAACATAGTGCTAGCACTTTTTTTTAGAGCTGGTATTGATGTCATCTTCCAGAGCACAAGAGTACCGTAATGGATAGAATTTGGTTGCTCTATCAACTGAATGAGGTGATGACAAGGTCTTAAAAGCATTAGAGTCAGATTATATAGAACCAAAATAGACAATGTGGTGTCTACAACATATCATACCCAGCACTTTCTTTGCTCCTCATCAGGCTCATACTTAATTTTTAAAAGATTTTTTAAACAAAATCAAATAGAAAGATGGCTCATTGTAAACCAGAGGGCCACCTGCTAGCCTCATATTTATTTCCTGCAATGATTTTTTTTTGGGGAGCTATAAGTGTTGGGAAGCTAGAGAGCATGCTGAGAGGCTAGTTTCTGATAAATATAGAAATATAGAGACACGTGGCCAAATTTCTAGCATAATTCTTTTGTGACTAGATAATTCTAACATAGGAACTGTTTTATAAGTACAGGTAGTCTTGACTTGCAACAGTTCATTTAGTGACTGTTCAAAGTTTTTAAAAAAACTGAAAAAAGTGACTATGATCATTTTTCATTCTTATGATTGGTGCAGCGTTCCCACTGTCACATCAAAATTCAGATCGTTGACAACGGAGTTAGATTTATGATGGTTGCAATGTCCCGAGATCATGTCACCATTTGAGACCTTCTGACAAGCAAAGTCAATGGGGAACTTAGATTTACTTAACAGTATTACTAAGTTAAAAACTGCAATGATTCACTTAACACGGATCTGGATGGGAAGTAACGGACTCAGACTCAACCCGACCAAGACCGAGTGGCTGTGGTTTCCGGCTGCCCGATTCAACCAGCTAACTCCATCGCTGGCCATAGGGGGCGAACGTCTTGCCCCTGTGGATGGGGCGCGCAACTTGGGTGTCCTCCTAGATGCCCGGCTGTCCATGGAAGATCAAGTGACAGCCGTGGCTAGGAGGGCGTTTTACCAGGTTCGCCTGGTTCGCCAGTTGCGCCCCCTATTGGATCGGGACGCCCTTCGCACAGTCACTCATGCTCTCGTGACATCTCGACTGGACTATTGTAACTCTCTCTACATGGGGCTTCCCTTGAGGTGCACCCGGAGACTGCAGATGGTCCAGAACGCAGCCGCGCGGGCAATCCTGGGTACCTCTAGGTTTACCCATGTAACACCTCTCCTGCGCGAGCTGCACTGGCTGCCTGTCGTCTTCCGGGTGCGCTTCAAGGTACTAATTATCATCTTTAAAGCGCTCCATGGCTCGGGACCTAGCTATTTGCGGGATCGGATCCTGCCCCATACTTCCTCACGGCCGATTCGCTCCCACAGAGAGGGACTTCTCCGGGTGCCGTCCACTAGACTTTGTCAGCGGGCGACGCCCAGGGGAAGGGCTCTCTCTGTGGCGGGCCCTGCCCTCTGGAATGACCTTCCCCCCGACATTAGAACGACCACGGACCTCCGCTCCTTCCGTCTGAAATTAAAAACATATTTTTTCTGCTTGGCCGGTCTGGGATAGTCTCTCTCTATGGGGTTTTAGTGTATAGTGGGAATTTTAGTTAGATTGGGTATTTTAGCACAGGTACTATTTAATTTGTTTTTAAGATGTTCTTGATTGTATATTTATGGTTTTTAGTTTCCCTGTGCACCGCTCCGAGTCCCTATGGGGAGAGGAGCGGTCAAGAAATTAAACTATTATTATTATTATTATTATTATTATTAACAATATGTTAAGAAAGGTTGTAAAACGGGGCAAAACCCACTTAACATTTGTCTCTCTTAGGAACAATAATTTTGGGTCCAATTGTGGTTGTAATTTGATAACTACCTGCATGCCTAATGTAAAATTCAAAATATGCCCTCTGCCAAAAATGTTGCCTACTCAATACAGAATAGATCAATAAATTGTTAAAAAATTAAAATGCTGAATACGATCTTCTTTTTCTTTGATATTATTCATTCTTGCCTCTGTTTAAAAATTAACCCTTCTTTTAAGATGGATTTCATTTCCTATTAAATGTGAGAGATTGGATTTCTACTAATTGAATTACTTTTCTTACAATTTTAGTTTCTATATATTGGTATTATGCAGTCAGAATAAGCAGCCCTAATGAACTGTCAGGAAAATGTGTACAGAATTCCAGCCACTTGGGTGGTATTGCTAGGCTTGATAAGGAATCATTATGTAAATATTTAAGATAAGCTCCTGTCCTCCAAAGTTGTTACTACACTGATACCAAGATTCCTACAAGCTGTGTAGTTTTCAGGCAGATCTTACAATGCTAAACAAAAATGTCTCTTTCTCTCTCCATCTCTCTCCTTGGTATCATGTAATAATTTAGGAATACAGGAGGTTATCTTACCCTTTGTATTTCTTCGCCAAATAGTCTTTCCTATTTTTTTCTCCCAGTTTTTCAAGGGCAAAAATGTGGAAGTGTAATCAAAACGAAATAAGAAATTGATTTCCTGTCTAAATTATGCACCAAATACTTTTCTGCAGCCTGAGAGCCTGCAAATATATTGGGATTCAATTAATTTAGCTAGGAAATGTGAGAACTGCAATACCCACTTTTCTGAAGGTACCAAGATTAAGAAAATTGTGCTACACAGTTTAGTTCTCTAATAGCCAGTTCAGCTGTTGTCATTCCCACCCCCCACCCCCGTTCTTGTATAATAAGTAATATATGTTTTCCTGGGTGATATCAACTTTTGCATTCATGTATTTCTAGTGCAATTGATAAAGCGAATGAGACTATATCTTGCATTTCCAGTTGCTTACACACTAAGAAACTTTGCAGTATAGGTGTTAGTTTTTAAACCTGGCCTGCTTATTGCCTCATACAATCAAGCAATATGAGAACAATTATGTGTAAAATTTAATATCATCTTTCTGATAAAGTTTAACAGAGGATTTCAGAGTGTATTGGTCATAAGCACCGACAGCCATTTGATTATTTAGAATTACAGTTATCTGTTTTACATCTTTGTCCCGTCCAATAGATAATCTAATACATTCAAAATTACCAGATGAGTTAGGAATTAAGGATAATGACAGTAAAATAAAAGTGAGCTACAAAAGTATGTGAATATACAAAGCACGTGATCTAATCTAGATCACGTGAAGTGTTAATGCCACTGTATAGTGCCTTGGTAAGGCCACACTTGGAATACTGCATACAGTTTTGGTCGCCACGATGTAGAAAAGACGTGGAGACTCTGGAAAGAGTGCAGAGAAGAGCAACCAAGATGATTAGGGAACTGGAGACTAAAACATATGAAGAACGGCTGCAGGAGCTGGGTATGTCTAGTTTGATGAAGAGAAGGACCAGGGGAGACATGATAGCAGTGTTCCGATATCTCAGAGGGTGCCACAAAGAAGAGGGAGCCAAACTATTCTCCAAGGCACCTGGGGGTAGGACAAGAAGCAATGGGTGGAAACTAATCAAGGAGAGAAGCAACTTAGAACTAAGGAGAAATTTCCTGACAGTTAGAACAATTAACCTCTGGAACAGCTTGCCTCCAGAAGTTGTGAATGCCCCAATCCTGGAAGCCTTTAAAAAGATGTTAGATAGCCATTTGTCTGAAATGGTATAAGGTTCCTGCCCACGCAGGGGGTTGGACTAGAAGACCTACAAGGTCCCTTCCAACTCTGCTATTGTATTATTGTATTATTGTATTATTGTATTATTGTATAATATTGTAATTCCACAAAAATTCCCTCGAAAGAAAAAGAATTTGTATTGGCTGCAATTCTCTTTTTTGCTATTGGTACAGGTAGTCCTCTATGTATGACCATTTGTTTAACAATTATTCAAAGTTACAACAGCTCTTTAAAAAAAGGACTTACGATTGGTTCCCGCATTTATGACTGTTGCAGAAGCCCTACAGTCAGGCGATCACAATCCAGGTGCTTGGTCACCTGTATGTATTTGTAATGGTGCAGCATTCTGGGGTGTCACATGATTGTCATTTGCAACTTTCCCACCCAGCCTTTGACAAAGACAATGAGTGGAGCTGGATTCACTTAACAACCATGTGATTAACCACAGCAGAAATAAATATATGTAAAACTGGGCATGACTCATTTAATTACCACATTCTTAATGCTGGGAGTTCCAGTCTCAATTTTGGTCGTAAGCCACAATTAGTATTGTTACTAATTTGATACACCTTTTCAGTTAAAGTTAAGAGAGACACTCCACTCTTAGATCCAGAAAAGTTTACTTAGGATAAGTTTTCCCCCCACCTCACTCACAAGTCTACATTAATTGCTGGCTGGGGAAAGGGAAGTGATGCTCACATAAATTTATGACAAGGAGGAATTAAATTATCCCTAGTGTGAGAGATGCATTTAGTTATAGCTGAGAGCAAACCAGAAGGAAGATCTAGAACAGGGGTCTTCAAATTTGACAGCTTTAAGACTTGTGGACTTCAACTCCCAGAATCCTTCCTCCAGTCATGTTAGCTCAGGAATTCTGGGAGTTGAATGCCAAGCCTTCAAACTTGCCCAGTTTGAAGCCCCTTGATTTAGAAGCAGTGTATAGTAAAGTTGTATAAACATTAGAAAGGAAAAAGACAGGGCAAGTTTTAAAGCCTTTCTGTTTTTATAGAAAAACAGACTTTACTGATGGTTTTCCATTTCTCAAGTTGTACAATTGGGCTGACAAAGCTGGCATTATGCTTTGGTGGTGATTCAAGGGGAGTGTCCCTTACGCAAGCCTCCATGAAAATTGCTTCCAATCGATGAAGAGACCATGCTGCTTTCCTTCCTTTGGAACAATGGTTTTTGCATGCAGATAGAAATGGTTGTGATATGGATCAGTCATCTGAGGCACATCTGCTTCACTTTGCTTCCATCAAGGAAGTGCAACATGCCTAATATAAAATTTAATTTTAAAAAAGCAATATGCCTTTTCAAGATGAACTGTCTTGCTGAGGCAGATCTGTACCCACTACTGTTCAAACTGAAGCGGGTGGGCCTTTTGTCAAACAGATTACCCTGCTTGCTGGTCCTTCCTGAAAAAGAAGATTGGGCCAGATGGCTTGCAAGGTTTTGATTCTGTGTTAAAACTATGATTCTAAATTAATCTGACAATACAGAGTTTGACAAGACATCCATGTGGGCAGGCAGAACTATCTAAATGAGTTGTTTCCCTCTACATACCAAAGATCTTCCTCTGGAACAGTGGTGGGTTCCTACCGGTAGTAGTTTAGCTGCTTGGGTTACCGGAACCAGCAGCAATCCAGGCCTGCTACGCCCTCGAACCGGTTCTCCTATGGCACCGCCATCTTGATTTTCAGTTCTGTCACACATTTATTTTTTGTTCATTTTTTAACATTTTGCGCATGCATAGATTTATTTATTTGCAAATGTTCACACGTGCGAGCAAAGCAAACACGCACAAAATTTGTGCATGCACCTAACTGGCAGTAATGCCAGCAGCAACCCACCCCTGCTCTGGAACAATGTTTTAGAAGGATTGGTTGTGTCTGAAAGGTTTTGAATTTGGTGAAGGAGATTACCCAATGTATTTTAAGTTCCATACCAGAGTTTGGAAGGCTGTAACTGGTCCTTATGCTAGAAAGGAGAGGTATGTCACTGTCTCCCATGAGTTTAATCTCCTCTCCCTGACAACAGATGGCTATTAAGCTTACTGACCCATAATCCCAATGGTATAATTTCCTCCTTCCCCTTGGAAGGGAAAGGGGGGATACATATGGTTATTCCCCCATCCAGCCTTATCCTGGGGCAGATGCTTTCAGAACTAGGTCATCTACAGATGTCTACTCAGCAGGTTTATTTTGTTCATGCCCCAGCATAGCCAAATTTCTAATATTTCTGATCCTGAAGGTGCTTAGCATTTCTATCTAGATGTTCACAAGTAAATGTCATGTCGTTTAAGGGGATTCTTGGGGCCAGCAAGGAAGACATGACATAAAACGAATGGCTACTACCTATTTATGATTGATTTTATTTTGCTACAGATGGGACTTTCAATTAAATGCAGCCATTGTATAAGGCTCTTGTTAGTGTTTCAGCCAGTTCTTCTTTTATCAGAGTATTCTATTCCAAGGGATCTGTGGGGAAGGATCAAAAAAATCTAGATGGTTTCTGTGACTATATATTACTAAATTCCCTATAAAAATCGAGACGGTGATGCTTCAATTGCTTAGTTGTGGCCACTGTCTTGCCTTTTTCACACAAACATCACACTCAAATGCACATGTTCTTTTCCATTTTTCTTCTCTGATGCTTGAAAATCAGTGAGGATTTTCAGTCTTTAGTTACTATTCTGGAGACTTTTTCCACTGCTGAATAGTTTTTTTTAATATTCTGTGATCCTTCATTTTAATGCATCTACTCTAAAAAAAAGAAAACTCCTTTGAATCAAGCTTTACTTTTGCTCACTTCAAGGGTACATTCGTGTACCTCTTTTGGCAATAATATTGATGTGGGTTGCCGCTGACATTTTCCTGGATGTTTTTGCAGATATTTCCTGCTGGTCTTCTATCTACCGTGTTCCCCTGAAAATAAGACTGGGTCTTACATTAATTTTTGCTCCAAAAGACGCATTGGCATTAATCTTCTAGTTAGGTCTGGTTTTCTGGGAAACACAGTACTAAATGTATATGTCTGGTTGACGATCTTAACTGAGTCTTATTTTTGGGATTATATTATGAGCATCCTCAAAAATCATGCTAGGGCTTATTTTCCAGTTGGGTCTTATTTGGTGGGAAATAGGGGAAGGGTTAACTGAGTTCACTGGTTATCTTTTAGATATAGAAGTCAGGTACTGCTATCAGTCTTGGTGAGTGCCTTTGGTCTAGGACTAAATTTAGTACTCATCCACTGTTTACAAATTAATTAATAGTGTGTGGGGTGGCTGGATCAAGCCCAGGTCAAGTGGACATCACCTGGACTAAGCTGGTGTGCAATTTGGGAGTCCTCTTGGACTCATAGTTCCTGCTCAAGGTATTAGATGGCAGCATGTGTTCAGCTTTGTCATGTGTGCAAATTTCACCCTTTCCTGGACCGGGACCACTTGCATTTCTGCAACACACACTACAAGGAGTTGCCATTGAAGACCATTTGGAAATTACAAGTGATCTACAATGTGGCAGCACTGCATTGATTGATGATATCCCTAGATTTACTCTTGTTACATCCTTGTTGTGCTAGTTACACTGGATCCCAGTCTCTTTCCAGATGCAAATTGAAGTGCTGATTATTACTTTTAAAGCCCTATATGATATGGGGTCAAGTTATGTGTGAAACTGCCTCTCCCTAAGAACATCTGCCCATTCTCCCAGATTAAATAAGATGGGCACATCCTTAATCTTTTCCCATAAGTGTTGCCATCTATGGGATCTAGGAAGTTGCTTTTTTCATAGTAACCACCACCCTATGGAGCACTCCTCCCCCTGAAATTTGGTAGGTTCTCACAATATTAAACCCCCCAAAAAGCACTCACAACCGGGCTCTTCCCCCCTCCCTCCCAAAGCACTAGGAGAGAGTGAGCTAAATTTAGTTATGGTACCAGGGTTTATTTTTTTATTTTTTTATTTTAATATCTCTCATTTTAATATTTTTATTGTACAGATGTGGTTTTATCTCTTTCAATCTGCATTTTCCTCATCCTCACTTTGAATGGTCAACATAACAGTATTATCAGGATTAGCAGATGTTAATCTTCTCCCTAAATCCTTTTCAATTGCAAGTGTATTTTACTTTCCAATTTAAGGGGGAACTTTGTAAGATCTCTTGATAAAATCCTTGCCACTGAAATAATGGTGAAATGGAAGGATTCACCCCACCAGATAAAGTAATTCCAATCCAAATTAAATTTAAATTTAAATACATCTCTCAGATCCAAATTAAACATAAACTTGATCAATCTCTGTGGCTCAAAGTATGTGCATTTCCACCACTCCAAGTAAATGGAAAGTAGATAACATGTTGTGTTTGTAAAGTGAAATCCTACAGATGCCTTCATAAAAGAATGCTCCGAATTCTAGCACCTTATCAGGAGGCCATGGCTTTCAATCAGATTCCATGTGCCTTCCATATGTTTTTCATTGTAATAAAAGCTGGTAGAAAGGCTGTGGCATTTGGTAAGTAACAGCTCTGGTTATTGTCCCATTTGTTGGTTTTATTTGCAAAGCCAATACTGTCCTAGGCTGCATTACAGAGGGATAGAATCAAGATCACGTGAACTGTTAATACTATTTTATAATGCTTTAGTAAAAGCACATTTAGAATGCTGCATCCAGCTTTGGTTGCAATTATGTAAAAAAGATGTGGAGACTCTAGAAAGAGTGCATAGAAGAGCAAGAAAGATGATTAGGGGACTGGAGGCCAAAACATATAAAGAACAGTTGCAGGAATTGGATATGTCGAGTTTAATGAAAAGAAGGAATGGGGTGACATGATAGGAGGGTTCCAAAATCAAAGGGGCTGCCACAAAGAAGAGGGAGTCAAACTATTCTTCAGAGTACCTGAAAGCAGGACAAGAAGCAATGGATGGAAACTAATCAAGGAGAGTAACAACTTAGAACAAAGAACAACTTTCCTGAAAGTTAGAATAATTAACCAGTGGAATAACTAGCCTCCAGAAGTTGTGAATCACCCAACACTGTAAGTTTTCAAGAAGAGATTGTATAACAATTTCTCTGAAATGGTATAGGGCCAGGATGGCAAACCTATGGCATGCGTGCCACAGGTGGCACGCGGAGCCATTTATCAGGGCACGTGAGGCATTGCCCTGTTAGCTGACCTACGCACATGCGCGTGCTGGCCAGCTGAGTTCACCCTTTTTTAAAGCCATTTTTTGCCCTCCCCAGAGGCTTTATAGGAGCCTGGGGAGGGCGAAAAAAGCATGAAAAAATGGGAGCGCCTGTGGTGCTCATGAGCACTGAGGGCGGTCACACATTGCATTATGAGTGTGGCCCACCTGCGCAAGACCCCCCTGTGCTCCCCCCACTTATGGCACGCGAGCTAAAAAAGGTTCACCATCGCAGATATAGGGTTTCCTACCTGAGCAGGGAGTTGGACTAGAAGACCTCCAAGATCCCTTCCAACTCTGTTATTCTGTTAATATCCGCCATTCCTTCACTTCTGATGTAGATTTCTTAGAATTGTTTCCTGGCCCAGTTTATTTTAAAATATAATTCCCATTTGTGTATGATTTAGTATTTCTTCACTTCTTTGAAATTTAATTAAAGAAGCAACTCTCCAGAGTTCACATGGCAGATGGTTCATGGAACTATATTTTCTCTGCTTGTAGATACCAGAAGTGTATCAAAAGATATGACAGCAAGAGCTCTATTTTTAATAGAAAAAAAATGACCAGGCAAGTTTTGATTCATCAGCTGAGGCAAATAATAAATGAGAGCATCAAGTGAATTTCAGAGCTTCATTACTGGGAATTACTACAATGAAATCCTGAGTTTTGTATGGTATCCTTCAGCCCATTTAACATTCTAGGTCACTGATGGCAAGCCTTTTTGCACCGTGGTGCTCATCTGGCGTGCAACCCGGAAGAGCAGCTTCCCAGGGGGCATGCGCATGCTGGGAAATGAACTTTCAGTTTCTGATGCATGCATGCATGCCGGCCAGCTAGACCACTGGTTACTGGTGCGCATGCATGCCCAACAATCAGCTGGCCACTGCACATGCTCATGATGAAAAATGGAAGACCAGCTCTTTCAGTTTCTGGCAGTGCCACATGCACAAAAGCCATCTGATCATTGCACACACATGCGGGCCAGAAACCCAGAAGAGGAATGGGCAACATCATGCATGCCAGGTGACACACGCATGGTTCTAGGTTTTTAAATGATGCTGACTAGGGAATTTTGGGAGTTGAAGTCCACACATCTAAAACTTAGCAAGGTTGAGAAACATTACCGTAGAAGTCAGATTGCTATGGGCAATTGTAAGGAAGCCAAGTAACTGAATATGGTAAAAACAACAACAACATACATTCTAGAGTTTCTCATTCAAAAAAATGCAAGAGAAAAATCATCCAGATGAGATAATACCACAAGCCTGTTCGACCGTAGAGACTACAAAAATAATGGCTATTTAGCACTTCTGTGGGAAACCATCAAAAAATATCAGGAATGAGGGCTTCACTGGAGTGTTGATCAACTTCTCAGAAAAGAGCTGTAGCAAACTTTTTCTGTATTGAAGCCAAGAAAGCTCTTTGTTTCTATGCGGTCACCAGAAGTCGAGCTTGATGTGAAAGTATTTTTACTTTTATAGTCACCTAAAAAGCCTGACTAGTTCATTTTTAGTTGCTGCAAGCCATACTGAGAGAAAGCTTTAGTGAAGCATCACTAACACAGATTGAGGATCGATGTGACGGTAGTTACATAATTGTGATTGGTTGGTCCAGGATGAAGGAACTGTTAGTAAGCATGGACTGACTGCTGCTATGCAAGGGAATAGCTGTAAAAATAGCTCTTGGTAACCGAACGAGTGAAAGAAAGACAACAAATTGGGTGCATTCACGCAACATGCTGAACCAGGTCAGTTCAAAACATAGGAAATACATTTGCTCAACATGCTTAAACTTGGTTATTTCTGTATCTTTTCTGTTTTCTATGTTTTAACATGTTATAGACCAGGGGTGTCAAACTCTTATTTCATTGAGGGCAGCATCAGGGTTATGTTTGGCCTAGGAGAGCTGGCTGGGTGTGGTCAAAGTGGGCGTGGTCAGCTCGGGAGCACCTGTGGCGGCCCAAGCACTCTGCCAGTGAAAACAGGTTTCTGGGCTGTTCCATTTTTGGCTGCCATGGCCTCCTGCAACCTCTGCCAGTAAAAACACCATTGCAGGAGGCTGTGGCAGCCGAAAATGGAGCTTGGGAGCCCGTTTTCGCTGGCAGAAGCACCACTGGTTAGTCCTTCCCTGTCCTTCACTGTTTCCAGGGTGGCCCTGCGGGCCAGATCTAAGAACCCTGTGGGCTGGATCTGGGCCCCAACCTTGAGTTTGACACCCCTGTTATAGACACTCAGTCCATTTGGTTATTGTTCAGTACATTTTAGGGCTACCAGAACTTTACTCTGCTAAAAGCTTTACCATTAACCACAGCAATGAAATGCTTCTTTCTTAATGTCTGAAGAAGCCCAAATATGGTAATCCTAGAGTTATGTAAACCTAAAAATGGGTTGAGTAACCAGAGAGCTGGGTGAACAGAGCAACTTTGCATTACAAATATGAATCAATGTGGTGCTTTGTTGTGTTTGGGGAGTAAAAGTTTGGGAGATTAGTTTCTGAGGCTCTGAGAGCTCAAAATGACTGAAGTGGCAAACAATGATCCTTTGAAACAGGGCACATTTCACAGAAGTTGGGACAAACTGTTTCCTTGAAGAGTATATATATATTTAAAATAAAAATAAAAATGACATTGACCTTTGAGGTAGGAGTTGCCTCCCTCCCTCAAAATGGCAGGATAAAAAAAGATGGAATAATATATAAATAAATAAAGCCAAAAAAACTAAGTAAAGTCTGTAGAAAAACTAAAATAGGTTTGGAAAACGATAAATTAAATCATTCATGAGTTGCTCATATGATTGCTTATCACCAGAGGTGTGTTGCTCCTGGTTCGGCCCAGTTCGGACGAACCAGTAGTGGAGTTCAGGCCTGGGTCGCAGAACCAGCAGGGACCCACGCCTGCCATGCCCCCAAACCGGTTCCCTTGCCACTGCCGGGCCGCTACCATTTTGGTTGTTAATGACTGTGCATGCGCAGTTCACTGTAAATTGTTCTGCGCATGCACACAAAAATTTACATTGAACAGGCGAGTGAAGCGAGCAAGCGAGCAGGCACATTGTGCGTGCATTGCAAACCAGTAGTAAACCTGGCAGCAACCCACCTCTGCTTATCACATTCAGAGTTGCAGTTTTCTGGCACTCTGAGGAGGGTTCAAAGAACTTACTCTAGGTTTTTCTGCAGCCAGCTGAAGTCCTGAAGCTTGTACACCTCTGCTCTTTATAAACACAAACATTTTACAAATCAAAGTCTGGGATCCCTTGTTTGGTCAAGCAGCCCATGCAGCCCATAGGTTGGGAGCATACTTGTAACAAAAAGCTAAACTTCCCTAACTTCCCATAATTGTGGGACCTGATTTGGAAGGAGCCATTTAAGGTCACGGAATCCCACACTGTGCTCAGTGCAGGAATTCCTGAGTTTCTTCCTTATTATTTAGCCGAACACTTTGGTAACTACTTTTCCCACAAATGCACCATTCTTTTGAAGAAAAAGAAAACTGGCCTTTTAGCACTTACTATTGTGAAAATAAGATGCAAGCAATGCTTTATTATTAGCAAACACACCGGCCTCCCTTGCCTCTTGTTCTCGTTCTGCAGCCTCTCTCGAGTTTGTGCTGCCTTAATGCCTCAGTGCTCAGAATTCCCAGCTAGCATGGCAGTCTCAGTGCATGAGAAGCTCGTGCTCCATGATTGCTTTTCATATTCCTTCTTCTCAACCCCCTCCCTACTATGTGATGGGAATGGACCTTCATCCCCCACCCAATATTCTTATCAATCTTTTTTCTGTGTCATTAATGGGACTAAATTGCAGAATGATTTGTGATGGAAAGGCTTAAGAAGATCATCACCTTCCTTGCTGAACATCTCTTTCTGGGATTCCATTCAAGTCTGGATGTCCCAAAGGTGCTTTTTCAAGAGGCAACTGGACTTTCTGGTTTTTCTTTGAAGATGTTGTGCTTCTCATCCAAGAAGGAGCTTTGGGACAACCATGACCTGGATGACTGAGGATCTCTGTAGACATTCAAGACTGGAGTTAAAGGAACCCGGGAGAGTAACATTCAGATACTCGATTATAAAACAAGGACTTGTGCAAACAGCATCTTCCCTACTTTCCACTTAATGAGAATTCCTCCACAGACTGAATTGGAAAAGAGTATCCTACTCATGCAAGGACCTTCATGCTTAGCAGTAGCATATATCCACGACCAATTTTTAAAATGCCATGCTGTTTGATATTTCATGAGTTCCAGAAATTGCTATTTTTCAAAAGAAGAGTACTGTGCTAGCACTATAACTAATACACATTAATGCTACTAATACTTTTTCCCAGAACAACAGTCCTATGACAGAATTGCTTTCTTTTTTTCCCCATCAACGAGGCTGAAAAGACTTTTGCTTGCGTCTTCTGAAGCACCAAAGGCCACGGCTCTGAGTCAAACATGGTTATTTTAGTATGTAAGGCAAAATAATTCCACTAGTACCTCCCCCACCTCCACTCCAGGCAGTATAATAATAATATTTACTAGGCAATATGATGCTACCAAATTGGCTGCCTGAGGCAGCTACTTCATTCTACTTAATGGTCAGGCCAGCTTCTAAATGTATCTGATGAAAGCTGTATTGAATAAGTTTACCATCTGCTCCGAAATATAATCCAAGTTTTTCTGAGCCTGGAACATACAAGACCTCCCCGATACATGAATAACTAAGAACAGGTACTCGTGTTCCACTGACCACAATAGGGAAATAGGTTTTGCAAACCAATAGTGTGATCTTAAACATGTTTACTGGAATGGGAATCTGATAGAAGCACTGTAGATAAGTATTTGCTTCTTTTATTTGTTTGTTTAAATAACTTATGTGTCTCATGTCACAGCAGTGACTCTGCCTAGGAATCTATGTATGCTTAGGAATGTTCTTCTTGGAAGTCTGTTGAAATAAATGGGCTTTGTTCTTAAGAGTAAACAAAACATAAGATTGGAGATATGAGTTAATGCCAGTATACTTACTTCATAAACATGTCAGATGATTGATTCCTGTGCCAAGCTGTTCATTGTCTTCTGAGACTTATCCTGTGCTGTTTACTCCTCTTACTGGATTCATTCACGGACACTGGTGTCAGTTTAGATACAGGTTTGCTGGCATCATAATGGCTTCCATTGAAGTTCCCTCCTTAGGTAATTGCTTCAAGCCAACCTTGCCATGGATAGGTCCCAGAAGACAATGAACAATAGGCTAGGGCTAGAACAAATGTTATCATGAATAAAAGAAAGGCAACCATCTGTTGCTGAGTGAAACCAATGTCTTGTGCAAATTTAACTGGATAGAAACATTGGGATGAATCAAGTGAACCTTCTGCAGACAGCAGAAGTGATGCTGTCTACAGAAGGCAGCATCTGGAAAAAGGCCTCATTTCTGTAAGATGCGATTGATATGTCCACTCATTTGAACAACTTCTAGAATGTCTTTGGCTGGGAAATCCTATCATGCCAATCCTGACTCAGACTTTCCTTTCCTAAACACTCCAGAATTCCCTCTAGGATAAGTTCTATATCATTGCAGCTTCTAACTGGGTGAGATATGCATTCTTTGAGATAAACTAACTGTAGCTTTAGAATTCTAATCTACCAAAAGAATTTGGCAATAATAACTACAATTAGAAACTTAGAAAGGACACAACATTGGAGAAGACTGGAATCAGTGGTGGGTTCCTACCAGTTCGGACTGGTTTGTCCAAACTGGTAGTAGCTTGGGGGCCTGGGTCACTGGAACCGGCAGCGACCCAGGCCTGCCGCACCCCCAAACTGGTTCACCCGGCACTGCCGTAAGCGCCGCCATCTTGTTTTTTGCTTCTGCGCATGCGGTTGGCTGAAAAGTCACCACAGGCTTTGCATGGCATTTACCATATATGTAGTCAGAACTGGAGCCCAAGTAGATTTAGGGTTTTTTTTTCCTGCAAAGGTTAAATTCTCTTTTCTTAAAAAGGTAAAGGTAAAGGTTCCCCTCGTACATATGTGCTAGTCGTTTCCAACTCTAGGGGGCGATGCTCATCTCCATTTCAAAGCCAAAGAGCCAACGCTGTCCAAAGACGTCTCCGTGGTCATGTGGCAAGCGTGACTAAATGCTAAAGGCGTACGGAACGCTGTTACCTTCCCACAAAGGTGGTTCCTATTTTTCTACTTGCATTTTTACATGCTTTCAAACTGCTAGGTTGGCAGAAACTGGGACAAGTAACAGGAGCTCACTCTGTTACACAGCGATAGGGATTTGAACCACCGAACTGCCAATCTTTCTTAGTAACAATCTCAGCATTTTAGCCACTGAGCCATTGCTCAGTGGGTTCTTAATTTCAGTGGGTTCTTAATCTGCCCCAAATCCTAAATGCATACATGCAGACAAAAATAATGGAGGTTTTTTGATGGGGAAACCAGCTTTGAGGGAAAGAAATAGAAATGCAAAATATATACAGTCTACTTATGGGTCCTGAGATATGCTTTTTCTACCCTTTCCATGGGTCTTCAGACTTGAGATAAATGCCCAAAAGATTACATTGTGTAATCCTTTTTGGCCACAGCATTTCCACTGTTTCTAGTGCAGACCCACCATATCATCTGTGACCTTGTGTCAGAGGGGGACCCGGACCTGGTGGGTATAACGGAAACCTGGTTGGGCCATGAAGGGGGTATACCCCTCGTGGACATCTGCCCACCAGGTTACCGCGCCTTCCATCAGCCTAGGGCCCTAGGGAGGGGTGGGGGGGTGGCGATTATCGTAAAGGAAGGTCTTGAGCCGAAGGAGACTACGGTCCCCCAGACAACCGGGTGTGAATCTCTCTGCGTGAGATGGGGCCTAGGGAGGCAGTTGGGCGTGTTAGTTGTATACCTGGCTCCTCGCTATGCAACAACAGCCCTGCCCGAGCTCCTAGAGGTGATAGCCGAGGCGGCGGTTGAGACCCCCAGACTGGTAGTCATGGGGGACTTTAACTTGCCGTCGGCGGGCGAAGCCTCTGGAGCAGCTCGGGAGTTCATGGCCTCCATGACGGCCATGGACCTGACCCAGGTAGTTTTAGGTCCCACTCACGAGGGGGGGAACACACTGGATCTCATCTTTGTCTCGGGACAGTGGAGTCGCGATCTGGGAATAGGGGACTTAGTCATCACTCCCTTGTCATGGACAGATCACGCTCTCCTCCGGCTGGACTTTCCAATCGCTCCACCTCACCGCGGGGAGGCGGAGGCGGAACCGGACACTCCTAGATGGTTCCGCCCCAGGCTTCTAATGGACCCGGAAAGGTTCCAGAGGGAGCTTGGGCCAATTCCTGTGATCCTGCCCCGCGACTCGACTGAGGACCTAGTGGCCGCATGGTTAAGTGCGGCCACGGGGGCCTTGGACCGAGTCGCGCCCTTGCGGCCTCTCTTGCGGCGACGAATCACCCAGGCTCCCTGGTTTACTGAGGAGCTTCGGGGGATGAAACGCCACAAGAGACGCCTAGAGAGCAGATGGAGATCCTCTCGCTCCGAAGCCGACCGAACACTAGTGAGAACCCATATTAGGGCTTACTTAGTGGCGATAAGGGTGGCCAAACGTGAGTATTGTGCCACCCTAATTGCATCCGCAGATAACCGCCCTGCCGCCCTGTTTGGGGTGACCCGCTCCCTCCTTCACCAGAGGCCGCGGGAAGCCCCTCTACAAGGGCGAGCAGAGGAATTTGGGATTTATCTGCAGGAGAAAATCACTCGGATTCGGAATGAGCTACCCTCCATCGACAGTGGTCCTGTGGGACTGTCCGAGACTAGTCTTGAGGTTCCTGCTTGGGAGGAGTTTGACTTTGTTACCACCGAGGATATGGACAGGCTGTCAAGGAAACTTAGAGCGACCACATGTTTATTGGACCCGTGTCCCTCCTGGCTTGTACTGGCATCCTGGGAGACGACACGAGGCTGGCTCCAGGGCATTGTCAACGCATCTTTGAGTGAGGGGTCCTTGCCTGCCGTCTTGAAAGAGGCGGTAGTGAGGCCCCTCCTCAAGAAGCCGTCCCTGGACCCAGCTTTACTAGAGAACTATCGTCCAGTCTCCAACCTTCACTTTCTGGTGAAGGTTGTTGAGAGTGTGGTAGCCCAACAGTTTCCTCAACACCTGGAGGAAGTTGATTATCTAGACCCGCGCCAGTCCGGCTTCCGACCCGGTCACAGTACCGAGACGGCATTGGTCGCGTTGGTTGATGATCTCTGGAGGGCGCGGGATAGAGGGTATTCCTCTATCCTAGTCCTATTAGACCTCTCGGCGGCTTTTGATACCATCGACCATGGTATCCTATTGCACCGACTGGGGGGGTTGGGGCTGGGAGGCACCGTTTTGCGGTGGTTCTCATCCTACCTCTCTGGTCGGTCGCAATATGTGTTGACGGGAGGGCAGAGGTCGACCTCGAGACCCCTCTTATGTGGGGTTCCTCAGGGGTCGGTCCTCTCGCCCCTCCTGTTTAACACATATATGAAGCCGCTGGGTGAGATCATCCGTGGTTTTGGGGTGGAGTACCATCTGTACGCTGACGACACCCAGCTGTACATATCCACCCCAGACCACCCCAACGATGCCGCCGAAGTGCTGTCCCGGTGTTTGGAAGCCGTACGGATCTGGATGGGTGGTAACAAACTCAAGCTCAACCCTGCCAAGACTGAGTGGCTGTGGTTTCCGGCACCCCGGTTCAGCCAGATTACTCCAACTCTGGCCATTGGGGGCGAAACACTGGCCCCCGTGGAGAGGGCGCGCAATTTGGGTGTCCTCCTGGATTCCCGGCTGTCCTTGGAGGACCATGTGACGGCCGTGGCCAGGGGGGCGTTTCATCAGGTACGCCTGATGCGCCAATTGCGCCCCTTACTGGACCGGGCTGCCCTTTGCACAGTCACTCAAGCTCTCGTGACGTCCCGTCTCGACTACTGTAATGCTCTCTACATGGGGCTTCCCTTGAGGTGCACTCGAAAGCTACAGCTAGTCCAAAACGCAGCCGCGCGGGTAATTACGGGAGCCACTAGAAGCTCCCATATAACACCAATCCTGCGCGAGCTGCATTGGCTTCCTGTGGTCTTTCGGGTGCGCTTCAAGGTTCTGACGACCATCTTTAAAGCGCTCCATGGCTCGGGGCCTAGTTATATGCGAGACCGTCTCCTGCCCCATACATCCCTTAGACCGATCCGCTCCCACAGAGAGGGCCTTCTCAGGGTGCCGTCGGCCGGACAATGCCGACTGGCGACACCCAGGGGAAGAGCCTTCTCTGTGGCGGGCCCTGCCCTTTGGAACGACCTACCCCCTGAACTCCGGACCATCACCGACCTCCGCCTCTTCCGCAAATGTTTAAAGACATATTTTTTCCATCAAGCCGGCCTAGCCTAACCTCCCATGGGGACTTTTAGAAAAGTTTTAAATTGGGTTTTTAATAATTGGTTTTTAGCACAGGATTGGGGATTATTTAATATATATTTTAAATTATTTGTCTATCTTCTATTGTGTATGTTTTTTAAATTTCCTGTGCGCCGCCCTGGGTCCTCTGTGGAGAAGGGCGGGATATAAATGTAATAAATGAAATGAAATGAAATCATAGAACCATGCAGTTAGAAAACCATGTAAGGTAGAATAGGAGCCATGTAATACTTACCCCTTCTTTGTGCAATATCTGTTAAAGCATTTAGAACAGATAAAGTTCTTTCTATTATCTAAGCATCTGTTAATAATGTTAATAGTGAGATTTGCATTATGAAAGCTGAACTTTTGAAGTACTTCTACATTGCATTATACACATTCACATACGTACATGCATACATACATACCACACACACAAACACACATGTACACATTTTATAAACTGTATTTAAAGACTTCTCCCTTCCAGTGGGTTTTTTATTTATTGCCTCCATCTCTATATTTCTAGAAAAAGTGCCAATTGCTCTGGACAGTGTCAATTGTTGTGTAAGTTCTGGCCACACAATCAACTGGGTCCTAACAAGGAGAAGGGCGGGGTATAAATTTAATAAAATAAAAAATAAAATAAAATAAAATACATTTTGTGTCGTATGCCTTAGCCTTTCTATCCATTTCAGATTTTTCCCTCCAGTTCCTTGTTTTTGTAAATGCCATAAGTGTGATTCATTGAGAATTTTTAATATTGTAAATTCAGACTAAAATTTGTACTTTCAATGCAAATTTCTCAAACTATTTAGCTTTATATAAACAATTTTCCATCATGTTTTTAAAAAAAAGCTTTTTTCCTTGAATGTACATTTTAAACATGGTTAATGAACTGTACTGACAATTATAAAGAAATTTGGGATGATTGGGAAAAAAATTAGGTTGTGTATCAGTTTTTAAAAAAAGGAAAATAAATAAGCTTGCATTCAAGAGTGAACTAAACATATTTCTTTCATTCTTACTACAATTTGAAGAAAATTATAATCCTGTAAGGATCTGTGTTACTACCGGTAATCACCTTACTATTAGGCAAATATTTGGTAAAGATAATTTGATTGAGCTAACGTCAGAAAACCTGATTTGCATAATTGTAAAATATAAAAATGCTTCTGAAGATGTGTTACACTGAACTGATTTTTAAAATAGATTTTTTAAAAAAAACTATTTTGTATGGTCAATATTAATGCTCCTGTATTTTAAATTGTCTTTCTCAGTTGTTAAATTAGTTGTAAATAATTTTTAACTGCTATTTGAAATAAATATTTTGGCATTTTGAGTATAGCCATATTTTCTAGGCAGGGCTTTGGCCTAAAATGTAGCATAGATATATTGTGTAACAAATGGGCACAATTATTCATTATCTACTCTGCTGTTGGTATGATAGACTGGGCATAACTGAAAACCTGCTGTTTTGGTGAAAATGAGTACATTGCATAATTGTATAATCCTTAATTAAGAAGTAAAATTGCTAATTCCGAATCTCTACTACATTCAATCTGGAAGTGGCATTGAAACTTGGCAGTGTCTGAATTCCTGGATTTTTGATTCAAAGCTTTGGCTTAATGGTACCAGTGTAAAAAAAAACACTTCTAGCAAACAATTACAAATGTTCCTACGGTGGCAGCAGAGTTCTGATCCATCCATCCTCATTTAGTAGTTAAGAGAGGAACCAGCTCTTGATGTTCTTCCATCCGTTTGGATGAATGCATTGCTTGCTTTCAAGCACTTGAAAAGATGGAAAGAAGGAAGCCTTTTGCTTTATTTACTAAGGATGGAATAACTTTAGAGCCAATTCAGAGTAGCAATTAAGAATGCTGGACTTCTATTTTCAAATCTCTCCTCAGCAGAAGAAGTGCGACCTTCTGTCAGTTGTAATCCCAGAGTTGCTGTAAGGATTGTTGGCATAAATGCCCGAGCATGGAAATAATACTGGTCTTTTCAGTTTGGCTGGAAGTTAATGGATGTTAGCAGTAAAAGAAACTGTAGATTTAAATGATTGCCGTGCCACAAAATTCTCTGCATTAGTTTCCTACCTAAAGATAAGGTAAAGGTAAAGGTTCCCCTTGCACATATATGCTAGTCATTCCTAGGGGGCAGTGCTCATCTCCGTTTCAAAATCAAAGAGCCAGCGCTGTCCAAAGATGTCTCCATGGTCATGTGGCCGGCATGACTAAACGCCAAAGGCGCATGGAACGTTGTTACCTTCCCACCAACGGTGGTTCCTATTTTTCTACTTGCATTTTTATGTGCTTTCGAACTGCTAGATTGGCAAAAGCTGAGACAAGTAATGGGAGCTCACTCTGTTATGTGGCCCTGGGGATTCGAGCCGCCAAACTGCTGACCTTTGTGATCTATAAGCTCAGCGTCTTAGCTACTGAGCCACCACATCCCTAGTTTCCTACCAATCTTCATCAAATCTAGATCAGTGTTTTTAAATTTTTTTCAACCTTGGCAACTTTAAGATGTGTGGGTTTCAATTCTCAGAACTCCACAGCTAGAATGGACTTCAACTTTTTTTGCATGCTGGAAAATACTGATCTAGATAGCATTTGTCTTAAAATTATTTTCAACTGAGAAGGATGTGAATTAAATGTTCAAGGGTAGACTGCAATGGCAAAGCGATCTATACATGTCCCATCTCGCTTACCTGTCTCTCAAAGGCTCTTTAAATTTCTTGGCTTCCCACACTTACATTAAGGGACGGATGTCCCCATTGTTTGGCCTTTTCAAGATGTGAAAACAGCCAAGGAGGCTTCATGAAGATGGAAAGAGGGATAACAATAAGTCTCAATCCCCAAAATAGCCTTGCCTTTCACCTCAAGCAATAAAGCAACAAATCAAGAAAAGATTGTAAGAAATTTTCAATTTCTCTGAAAATAAAGTAGAAAAACAAATACTTGTTTCATATTAGAAGTTGTTGAGGAACTGCAAGGCAGAAATGCATAACACTGGTTTAAATGTCAGATTGAAACTACAGACTGATTCTTTGGGGGTGGGGAAATCTTGTAATAGTGGAAATATTTCCCTGTGGGAGGAGGGTTGGGACGATTTTTCTCCTTGGAGTTCTTAAATTTTAAGAGAAACCTATTTCCCTCTACCTAAAACCCACCAGTAAGTTGGATTACAAAGCTGGTCATGTCCTATGGGCAAGATGACTGGGATGTCATTGGTTTTGTAGTCCAATTCATTTAGGGCATTCAGTAAAGAAGATTGGAATAGATTGACCACTGATGAACCCTTGTAAGTCTGTTTCTGGCTTCTAGACTTAGCACAGCAAGCTGATAGTAGAATAGTAGAAATTATGCCTAGGGCTTTATAGCAATTGCAGGAAGCCTTTTGGTGGCTGGGAAGATAGACTTGGTGGTGAGGGGAATGAAAACACAAATGTAAGAGAGACTAGAGCTGGCATACTATGTCTGTAAGTAAAATAAGTGTGCTAAGTTGTTTTGCGTATTGTTTTAGTAAAAATGTCTGCCAAACCTCTGTTATAAAATGATCCAATTCAGAAAACCACACAAAGAAACTTGGGGTTGTATATTATAAAGCCTAATTATGATAGAATGAAGTTATAAGCAAGTTATATCATTGATCAACATAAATTCTAGATTTTAAAGAAAGTAATAGATGGTGAAAAAGAGGTAGCATTATCAATGGTTCTGGGTTAAGCAGCAGCAACAAGCTATAATTCCATATTGTGGACAATGATGACATTGGAATTGTTAATATCAGATGTGAGGCTATATTGAGGTAATGTCCCCAATATTGTGCCTTACAGAGGGGTTGAAACAGCAATTTCTAAAATCTAAAATCTCCAGCTCGTATGGTCAAATACGTGACGTGTAGCACACCTTGTTGAATCTTGCCAGGTCTCAAAAAACTGAAGAGGGTGCTTGGGTGAGAGGCCATCAAGAAATCCCATAGATGTGACTAGATTGGGGTTAGTTAAATAAAAGAGATGAAATTAAAAGACACCAGGAAATGGTCATAATCAGAGCAAATTAAGTTTATGATCCATGCTAGGAATACTATTCCCTTTCTTTCTTAGGATCATCTGAGTTCCTTGTGATTCAAAGCACTTATTTAAATTATTTTCTCTCTCTCTCTTCACCCCACCCTTAATCTTTGCAGGCCTTTGCACTCAAGCCAAGTGAAGAACCTTATGATTGCACTATACAGAACTCAAGTCAGATAAGACTTCAGAGAGGAAAAATACCCTAGCATCAGACAGCTCCTGCTTTTTTTGGAAGACTCGTCCATCAACTTCTCCCCAATTTTACACCACAGAAGCATCTTCTGGCTACACGCACTGAAACAAGCATCCATTTTTCTCTCAAAGTCCATATTAAAAATCCTTTTCCCACCATGTTCCAGCGTTTCACCAGCCTCTTCTTCAGTGATAGCAGCACCGTTGAAGTCGTTGAAGAACCTAAGCCTTTTGTTTCTAAAGAGGAGGAAGAAGATGGATGGCTTATTATTGATCTGCCAGGTGAGAAACATTGGAGGATATAATTGGATTCTCACATTACCGTTCTCAAATTGCAGAGTGGAAGGAGTGTTGTCTAGTTGCACTTTCAAAGCATGATACAGAGGCGGGGAAAGAAATAGGGGGATATTGAAACAAAAATAAAGTTAGGCAGCAGTTCTTAAATTTATACACAGGTAGTCCTTGATCATTAGTCCTATTAGCCATCTACAAGAACTTGAGTCCCATACTCATGTCTGAAATCTGATAAGAATCCAAATAATCTGTTTACAATTACATGTTTAGGTTGAAATTCTACGTGTTTCTCAGACTAGTTTTTCAGGCCAGTTTTTCAGGCCAGCCAGACTTCTGCCTTGCTGTTGAATGGAAACTATATGACTCAACCATTTCCAATGGCATCATTTGCTTGCAAATTAAGTGAAGAAGCCGAGCCAACAATGTTCTCCATAGCTTTGTTTTTAACTTGTTTCTTCTTACAATTCCTCTTTAGTTTATTAAGTTACATTTTAGTATCTTGACATGAAACTAAATTATTATACTTTCCTTTTTACTTTTGCCCATATTCTGGAGTATGCTTTAAAACAGGTTTCAGATTAAAAGTACTGTTGCTTCCTTAACAACATGCTTGCATTTGATCTGTGACTTGGGCTTTATGTGCCTCATGCAGTAGGAGCCTTTAGCACTTCTGAACAGAAACTGGAGCATTAAGCAACGAGTGCTACACTCATGAATAAGGCATGGAGAATTAGCAGATACAACGTACTCTCCCACTGAGTGGTTGAGAAAATGGGGCAAGGCAGCATACAATCTTGTTTCTCCTATACTCCTTCCCAATGTTCAACTGTTCATTAATTATTTGCTGTGGAATACAGAGGCATGGATTTAAACTTCCCCAATATAGTTCAAATGAAAATGCCTAAAGTTGTTTAGGTGAATGTGGGAAACAGTTGAGAAACAGGAAAGAGGCAGCCATACAATATGGCTCAGGGCCCCCTCTCTTGCTTTAGCTTGGTTATTTCTTGAAAAAGACAGGGAGAGTCAACCCAGTGTCTTTCAAAAAAATTTAAACCACAATTCCCCTCAATACCACCATCTGATCATGCAATGAGTAGTTGTTATTCAAAACATTTCGGAGGACACCGCATAAACCCTCCCTAGAGGAGGACAGGAAGCACCAAAAACCTGAATGCATTGAATGTCAGGGATGGAAGCCAAGTGAACTACCAGTAGAGGATGAGGATAATCTGTTCATTAACCAGCAGTTTCTAACTAGGGCAGGGATGTCCAAACCTGGGAACTTTAAGACTTGTGGACTTCAACTCCCAGAATTCCCCAGCCAGCTATGCTGGCTGGGGAATTCTGGGAGTTGAAGTCCACAAGTCTTAAAGTTCCCAAGTTTGGACATCCCTGAACTAAGGGAAAACGTAGAGTTGCCTTTTTTTCATGAGAGACACAGGTCTTACAAACATGGCATTATGAAAGAAAGACATCTGGAGGAAAGGGTATAGTTCCTTGTCTCGACTGTTTCCTGATCTGTGGCCTTCCAGAATTTGTAGCTGGAATTATAAATCCCAGTAGGCTTAGACAAAATGGCCAATGTTAGGGAATGCTGACAGTTGTAATTTAGCAACACCTGAAGGCCCACAGTTTTTCCATCTTTTTAATTCCTACATATTGCAGTATGTGAACTAACCCAGCCAACATTGGTGAGACTGACGGATGTTTTATAAAAATTTCCTGAAGCAAATAATAATAACAGTACATAAAAGTAAAGATTTCCCTTGTCCAGTCGTTTTCAACTCTAGAGGGCGATGCTTATCTTTGTTTCCTAGCTGAGGGAGTCAGCATTGTCCAAAAACATTTCTTTGGTTATGTGGCCAGCATGACTATATGCCAAGATGCACGGAATGCGGTTATCTTCCCACTGAAGTGGTACCTATTTATCTACTCGCATTTGCATGCTTTCAAACTGCTTGGTGGGCAGGAGCTGGGGCAAGTAACGGGAGCTCATGCCATCATGCAGCGCTCAGATCTTGAACTCAGGCTGTCAGCTTTCCAACTGACAAGCTTAGTGTCTTTAACCACTGAGCCATCACCCCCACAGCCCATTACAAAACATAATTATTAAATTTATGTGCCATCCAGTTATATAATCTGATGTTTCTTTCATTTCTATATTCCTAAGCAACATGGTCATTGTATTTAGCTAGGGGGTATTAGAATTAAAACTGATTCGGTCTGGAGGGCATCAATTGGAGAAGATTGGTTTAAATCAAAATAATCATTATATGTAATGATTATATAGAAATAGCCATGCTCTATATACATTAAAATGCAATGCTGGTTGCTGGAGGGGCAATAATAAAAAACTAAACACGTTCCTCTGGATAATCAGGGATATAATTATGATCACCTTCTTCCTGGTACCAGAATTGCACAAGGCTTATTAAGACATCAGCAAAGTATCCACCTTCAAATCCATCAGCTGTGATGAGCAGGCCAATGATGTAAACATTATTTTTCTGCAACAGAGGGAGGATGTCATCTGCTCATGCACCAAGCTAATGGAGAGGTTTCTTTGTTTTTTGCAAATAAATTGGATTATCATAAGTATTTATAGTTTTTCTTTTTTTAATATTATGAGTGGTAGGCTAACCAAGAGAAAATGAGAGAATGAAGAAAAACAATTTAAAACAAAAAATAGAATCTTTTTCTATCAGGAGATCTCAGTTCACCTAGCAGAATAAATTGTAATATTTAATTGTGAGATGATTTGGATTTCTAACTAAATGTAAGGCCGGGTTTCTAATTAACATGAATTACAATAGATCAAGGCCTTTTATTAAAATTCATTTGTTTTAGAAGCAGAAAGTAAGCACCATTTAGTTGAGTAAAGCTTCTTTCCAGGGACAGATTGCAAACAATATATTTTGCAAGCTAATAAATAATATGCTACTGTTGTCCTTAGGCGGTCAGGATAATCTCCTGTACTTCAAAATCTGCAGGCACACCTCTGGATTAAGCAATCCTAATCTAGGTTAAATTCTATGAGATAATTGAATCAGTGCACTGGCACACTGTATGCAACTTGTTGTCTATGAGGATTCTACTTTAAATACTTTGAAAAAGAGCTTATACTTGATGTATGAAACACTTAATACTCCTGTATCCAAATACATGAGAATTCAGAATTGCTGCTGCTGTTTGAAATTTATTTATTTATTTAATTTGTATACCGCCCTTTCTCCCAATTTGGGACTCAGGGCGGTGCACAGGGATGATAAAAAAGATAAAATACATATAAATACAATCAGTTGAATAAATTTAAAATTAAATTAAATAAGTTTAACCCGTGCTTAAATAATTTAAGACCCTATTAAAACAATGGTAAAAACAAACTATTGAAGAAGCAGGCCTGACACTATGCCAGGCCGGCCGCATGAAAAAAATAGGTCTTTAATGCTTGACGGAAGAGGCGAAAGTCTGTGATAGTACGAAGGTCAGGGGGGCAGGTCATTCCAGAGGGCTGGACCCGCCCCAGAGAAGGCACTTCCCCTGGGAGTCGCCAGCCGGCATTGTCCAGCGGACGGCATCCTGAGGAGGCCCTCCCTGTGGGAGCAGACAGGTTGGATGGAGGTATGTGGCAGGTGGCGGTTCTGCAAATAACCAGGACCCATGCCATGGAGCGCTTTAAAGATGGTCACCAAAACCTTGAAGCGCACCCAGAAGGCCACAGGCAGCCAGTGCAGCTCGCGCAGGAGAGGTGTTATATGGGAGTATCTTGGTGCTCCCAAGATCCCCCACGCGGCCGCATTCTGCACTAACCGGAGCCTCCGGGTGCACCTCAAGGGGAGCCCCATGTAGAGTGCATTGCAGTAGTCTAGGCGGGAAATGACAAGAGCTTGCGTGACTGTGCGTAGGGCGTCACGATCCAGAAAGGGGCGCAACTGGCATATCAGGTAAACCTGATAAAAGGACCCCCTGGCTACAGCCATCACATGGTCGTCCAAGGACAGCCGAGAGTCCAGGAGGACACCCAAGTTGCGAGCCCTTTCTGCGGGGGTTAATAACTCGCCCCCGATAGCCAGAGATGGAACCAACTGGCTATGTCGTGGCGCCGGAAACCACAGCCACTCAGTCTTGGATGGGTTGAGTCGTAGTCCGTTTCTCCCCATCCAGACTTGCACGGCCTCCAGACACCGGGACATCATTTCAACTGCATGGTTGGGGTGGTTAGGGGTAGAGATGTACAACTGGGTGTCATCCACGTACAGATGGAACTCTACCCCAAAACCACGGATGATCTCACCCAGCGGCTTCGTATAGATGTTGAACAGGAGAGGCGAGAGGACCAACCCCTGAGGCACCCCACAAGCAAGGGGCCTCAATGTCGACCTCTGCCCCCCTGCCAACACAAATTGCGACCGGTCGGAGAGGTAGGAGGAGAACCACCGAAGTACGGTTCCCCCCAGCCCCAAGCCCCCCAGCCGGTGCAATAGGATACCATGGTTGATGGTATCGAAAGCCGCTGAGAGATCTAACAGGACCAGGATAGAGGAACAACCTCTATCCTGAGCCCTCCAGAGATCAACTGCCAACGCGACCAATGCCGTCTCCATGCTGTGCCCGGGTCGGAAACCGGACTGGCACGGGTCTAGATAGGCAGTTTCCTCCAGGTGCTGGGGGAATTGTCATGCCACCACACTCTCGACAACCTTCGCCAGAAAGGGAAGGTTGGAGACTGTACGATAGTTGGATAATAAAGCTGGGTCTAGGGAGAGCTTCTTGAGGAGGGGCCTCGCCACCGCCTCTTTCAAGACAGTCGGCAAGAACCCCTCACTCAAAGAAGCATTAACAACCCCCTGGAGCCAGCCTCGTGTAACTCCCGGGAGGCCAGTACAAGCCAGGAGGGACACGGGTCCAATAAACATGTGGTGGCATTCAACTGCCCCAGTATCCTGTCCATGCCATCGGGAGTCACGGGGTCAAACTCAGCCCAAACAGTGGTCTCAAGGCCTATCTCTGTCACCCCGCCCAGACTGGTCCAATTGGAGGCTAACTCGCCCCGGATCTGAACGATTTTATCCTGCAGATAGGATCCAAATTCCTTTGCACGACCCTGCAAGGGAGCCTCCCGCGGCCTCTGGTGAAAGAGGGCACGGGTCACCCTAAACAGGGCGGCAGGGCAGTTATCTGCAGATGCGATGAGAGCGGCGAGATGATCTCATCGCCATGAGGTAGGTCCGCAAATGCGACTTTACCCGTGTTTGGTCAGATTCGGTGCGGGTGGACCTCCAGATGCTCTCTAGGCATCTCTTCTGGTGTTTCATTTCCCTCAGCTCCTTGGAAAACCAAGGAGCCAAGGTAGATCGGCGCCAAGTGAGAAGCCGCAAAGGCATGACCCGGTCCAGGGCCCCCGTGGCTGCACTATTCCAGGCGGCCAGTAGGTCCTCAGTCGGGTCGCGGGTCAGGGATTCAGGTATTGGCCCAAGCTCCATCTGGAACCTTTCGTGATCCATCAGGCGCCTGAGGCGGAACCATATTGGCACTTCTGGCTCCGCCTCCGTGTGGTGGGATGCAGCAGTTGGAAAGTCAAGCCAGAGGAGAGAGTGATCTGACCATGACAGGGGTTCGATGACTAATTCCCCTAATCCTAGATCACTCATCCATTGGCCGGAGGCAAAAACAAGGTCCAGTGTGTGTGTCCCGGTGAGTGTGGGGCCATGAATTACATGGGTCAGGTCCATGGCCATCATGGAGGCCATGAACTCCCGGGCCACCTCAGATGTCTCGCCTACCGATGGCAGGTTGAAATCCCCCATGACTAAAAGCTGGGGGTATCAACCGCCATCTCAGTGATTACATCGAGGAGCTTGGGTAGGGCTGCTGAGACGTAGCGGGGAGCCAGGTACACAATCAGCAAACCCAACTGCCTCCCATGACCCCACTTCACATAGAGGGACTCACAACCAGCTTTCTGTGGCACAGAGGTCTCCCTCGGCTCAAGACCTTCCTTAATAATAACTGCCACCCCCCCACCTGCCCTGGGCCCGTGGCTGATGGAATGCCCGGTAACCTGGTGGACACATTTCTACGAGGGGTACTCCCCCCTCGTGGCCCAGCCAAATGGAAGCTGGGCAGGTGAACTGCCATGATATCTCCATATAATTTTAGAAAAGCTGCAGGGAGTTTTAGTTTTGATCAGAATTCTGAGAGTGATTGCATGGGATTCCATGTTCCCCTCAGTTTTAAATAGCCTACTGACTTACTAATCCTTATAGGGGAATGTGAAAATGGTGTGTAAGTAAGACTGTGTTGGTGTATTTGTGCAAGTGACCCTAGAATTGTGCAGAGAGTTGCAGAAGATGTGATTGCCCAGACGTTAGCACAGTGAAGACAAGAAGCAAGAGTATTAGCTCTATCCTTATTATAAAGTTATATTAAGAGAGTTTTATAAGATGGAAAGTGTTTCTTCCATACTTTCCTTTCATTCTCTAGAAAACTAGGGAGGGTCCTTTCTGAAATGTTTCCCACACTCTCCCCCTTTTGATACCAGTATCACACACCAGTTGTCCAGTTTGCAGCTCTCCTTCCTCCTGTCTCCCAACGTCTTTCCCACATACCATTACACCAGGGCAGAGATGCTCAGCTTTCAAACCTAGGAACACAGTAGAGGAGGCAGTACTGGTCCTTGAGTCCTTTGGAACTGGGCTGTGGAAGTGGTGGGCAAGCACACGTATGCATCCCCAATTGCACGAGCAGTGGGCAAGTACATGTGTAAGCACTCTATTTGCATAAACGGTGTGTGTACGTGCCTGCCGCTTGCATGAACGGAACTGAGCGCGCACACGTGCTTGTCCATTGCTCACGCAGAACCATCTGATCCCCCCACCCCAATCAGTCAGTCTGCAAAGCTGGGAAGTTTGTGAACTCTGCAGTAGAGGGCAGACTCCCTACAACAAGGCAAAAACAAAAGTTGATCTAATTTCAATTGCAACTTCCATTCACTGAGATTAATCTTATTACACCACATGCACTTAATTATTTTTCCTCTTCGTCACAGTAACACATTATATTCCACTGGTACTTTTGGAGTGGTTCTGGAGTTCCTGCTACCCTTTGGAAGAAACAAGCTTCCCTTCCCTATTATGGAGGATAGAATAAGACTTGTTACAGCAGCCAATGCTTTTTGTCCTTCCGCAGTTAGAGATGCTTTGAGGCAGGGCGATTCAGAATTAGGAAAACAGCACAGGGAAAGAGCTCTGTTGTTTGATCAAAACAAGAGGCCACTTCATTTGTCTTTAGATAATCCCCTCCCCAAAGGTCAGCAGATCTAACCAGAGACTTGATTTGGGATGCTCACAGTATCCCAGTAACTGAAGCAAATGTCTCCATGTGTAACCTCAGTGCTGTGCCCATAGACTTGGATAATGATAGCCATACAAAAGTCCCATTTGGTTCTAATAGAAGTACTGTGAAAATTAGGCTTTTAAAATATTTTATTTTCTGCAATGATTTGAGTTGGCAAACACACTTCCAAACCTTATGTTTCAAACCAACAAATCAAGGAAAAAGGCTGTGCAACACAAGTATTCTAATTTAGGTGGCAGAGAATTCTGGAATATCACATTGGGAATGACTGCAATAGTGAAGAAAATGGCAGTGTAAAGGCAAATACAATGAAGAAGCAATACTGTGTGCATTGGCTTTGTGCAGAACTATAGTGTGGGACGCAGTCCCAAATCTCTGTCAACCGCAGCTGCCTTTGTGTCCTGAAAATCTATCCCCGAGGGTTCTCCACAAGTGATGTTTATATCAATTCTGACATAGCAACATGCTGCCATGTTCCCATGACATCACCTTCCTTAACAGCCAAACACATTTTCTTCTAGCTCAGCTGTGGCACCGTTCAAATAGCAAAAGGTCTATTTTGCAGTTTGCGACAATAGACAATCTGGAGGATTAGACGTGGCCTGCTTTCCTGTTTGTGGGAACTCTTGGCTAATTCTGCTCCCACTGCCGGAATTGGGAGCTCTCTGGCACTGTAGATTTTAAGAAGCAACCTTATCAACAAACCTCACCACCATTTTTCAAGTCAGTTCATGGTGCCCATTAAAAAAAAAAAAACTGTTCACTTTGGTTTTTTCTCTGCTTATATAAACTGCCTGTGACAAACAGGCTTCATCTTCCTTCATAGTCTCTGAGCTAAAATGGGCCAATGTCTTCCTCCAAACACCCCCCCCCCCAGCTCCCATGTAAAGGCTCTCTCCTGAAACATATAATGGTTGACACAATCGTTGTTGCAAGCTGGAAGACTAGGCTGCCACCATCCCAGCTTTTGGTATGATGCAGGAAGGATGACATCTGGATAGTCAGGCCATTTTTCCCCCTTCTACAAAGACTTCAAATGACATTATGCAGGAGCTGGAAGAGAATCAGGTCATTGCAATGCAAACTTGGTGATGATCCAGCTTGATAGACATTTTAACATTTGAGGGCTACATGCTTAATAGGAATGTGTAATACTTTACATTTAATCCAAAGAGGTGTTTTGAAGCATGTGCCATACAAACACAGCACCTGATGCAACTCTTTGAAACAACCCCATTCCCCTCCCTGAAACTGGAAAAGTTAAGTAAAGCCAATGAGGCTACCACTGAGAAAGGAAAGAACTACTTCCAAGAGTTGCAAACAATTATATGACAAATTTTGGTGCAATATTTGTTAAAATTATGCAGCTGAGGTCTCTCTAAAAATGTATAGGATTATTGCTTTAAAAAAAAAAAATCTCTCTTCCACTGTGTGGTGATTGGGTCAATTTTAGTAGGATAAGATAGAAAGTTATTTTTAATGAGGAAGGCACTTAAAAAAAATCCTTGTCTGCTGGAGATCCACCCATCTAATTCTAAATCATCCTCCCTGCTCCCAAATTTCCTTATGGAACGATTTTTTGTTCCTTTTTTCAAAAAACAAAGTTTTGCTGTAATCTCCTTGAATTTAGAACAGTACACATGTAAAGACATTAGCATCTATAGCTCATCAGCAATTGATTTTTACTCTTTGGGAGAGATTTAGGCATTCTTATTATTTGCAAATATTCTTCTCACTCTTGTGTCTGTTTGGTTATTTAATAACCCAGTAGCACAACCTACTGCCTGATTTGGTTCCTGAGATTTATTTCCTTCCTTTACATCAGGGGTCTCCAACCTTTGCAACTTTAAGTCTGAAGGACTTCAGCTCCCAGACGTCTCCAGCCAGCAAAGCTGCCTGGAGAATTCTGGGAGCTGAAGTCCTTCAGACTTAAAGTTGCAAAGGTTGGAGACCCCTGCTTTACATGGTAATTATTGGGATATTTTCACAGGCAATTGAAGTAGACCTATTTTGTGGCCACAAATAAAATGGCACACACAGAGAGATTTATACCAACTGGAACACCTGACAATGTGGCAAAAAATGTCAGAAAGCACACCACAAGTGGCACACAACTGCAATCTTAAGTGATGCTGAGTATTGGCATCACAGGATAGTGAAATATCTTGGGGCAGTCCTAAGCCATCAGGAAAGACTTCAGAATGAGTCACACCAATGCCTTTGGGGTATCTTTTTCACTAATAATGCCCCTCCTTTCTCTTCTCCTTCCCTCCCTTCTCCCTTCCCATCCATTGAATTTATTGAATGTGTGCACCGTTCTCCTTCCTGTACGCACCCTGCACTGCCATGCATTCCTGTTGAATGGCTTTGCACTATGATGTTTCTTTTGAATTTTGTTTGTGTCGTTGTTGCTGCTGTTCTGGCTGTCCCCATTTTGTGTGGCCGGTGATTGCTGCCATCTCTTATTAGATAGTTTGGCTTCAAGTCTTGGCACTGAGCAGTGGGTAGGTGAGAAGGATTCTGTTTGCGCTTCCTGTTGCCGCCATGGGTCCCTTCCACCTACCACGTCTTCGCCCCACTCCCTCAGTGACTGTGTCAGCAGGTCCATGCCCTCTCAGCCTGACCCCTGCTTGATGGATGAGAGTTGGTTTGTTACCCCTCCCCCCTGTTTTACTGCAGAAGGTCCTGATCCTGTCAGTATGGAGAGCAGCCCCATGGAGGACCTCTTGATTGAGCATCCCAGCATGTCTGTATATGTCACCACCACCACCAGCATCATTGTGGAAAGAGAGGATCCTGAGGAGAACATTCAGGAGAAGTAAGTTCAGGGTGGGCCTAAAAGTTTCAGACATTTACTAAGAGCCTCCCATGTTCCTCTTCACAAATTTCACAGCTCTGCAAAAATATACTATTGCCCAACATTTCCTGAACTGGTGGGTTCTCAATGTTTTGAGATTATATTTCCCAGTGTTGCAAGCAGAAAATTGTGTGTATGCATTTAAACTTATATAAAAGTCTACCCGGGTAAGTATATGAGGGGAGCTAAATAGTTAGGGGAGGATTGCAACACTTTCTTTAAAGGCTCTGTGGAATCTGTGGGACTTACTTTATAGTACATGTGAGCAGGGTTATATTCTTTCTTGTAAAAGGAATGCTTAAGGAATTTCATTTTTGCAAATGCTGCTAAATTCTGATTTGCCTATTACTTCCTATTTTATTAGGCTGGCTGAAATGTCACTGTCCCAGTTAAATGCCCCCCCCCCCAAATGGATTCTTTGATGTAACAAAATAAAAATATGCTCAGATATTCTCAACTTTCATAGAGTACTGTTCATATTTGTGAGCTCCAGATATACCTACAAGTATGACAGTATTCCTATTTAGGTGTTTCATTCCTCTATGTGAATAGAATCATATAGACAGGCAAGAAACGCTTACTAATCTTGTTTATATCAGAACTTTTCCCTACTTGCTGGAATGATATAACCCAGGAATTTTGCTACCTTTGGAGAACAGTGAATATACATTACAACAGATACATGCTCAAATGTGCCTCCTGCTGCTTGAATGCATGAGGCCATCAGTAGTCCCCATTCATTCTCCTTTGGTTTTCATTGCATAGCTGAACTGCCTGCCTGAATAGATCCACAGTTACATACTGTAACTTTACCTCTGAAAAAAGTAGGAGGAAGGGACATTTCCTGATTTGTCTATAACAAGGGTGTCAAACTCAAAGCCCAGATCCAACCCATGGGGTGCTGAGAGCTGGCCCATGGGGCTGCCCTGGATACAATGAAAGACCGGCCCGCAGTGCCTCTGCCAGCGAAAATGGAGTTCAGGAGGGCTGCATGTGGTCCTCCGGGGCTCCGTTTTCACTGGCAGAGGGCTGCAGGAGGTCGTTGCAGCCAAAATTGGAGCCCAGGAGGGCCACACATAGGTTGCAGGATGTCGAGCTGGCCAAGCTCACCCTGGCCATGCCCACCCAGGCCCCCTGAGGTCAAACACAACCCTGACATGGCCCTCAATGAAATCAAGTTTGACACCCCTGGTATATACATACCACTATCATGCACTTTGTTGTAGTTTTTGGGAGTTGTAGCTCGTATTCCTTACCATATTTATGGATGAGTTGCTTACATTAACTTTTTGTGAATCACTTTTTTGCTATTTAGGGGAAATGATATGGCCTTGGTTCTTCAAAGTAGGTGCTTGCCATATCTAAAGTGCTACATCCACCTCACCCTGTATGCCTTTTTTTTCTGCAGCGAAATACCTGAAAACTGTTTACAGCGCCGTCCCCCACACCACTCCACTTCTCTTGCTACTAAGGCTGCCATCTTGGAGAAGGTCAATCAAGTGCGTCGGATTCAGAGGGCAAAGCAGCTGGCAGAGAAGCACAAGTTGAGTCAGAAAGTCATGAAGAGGCAGAACCGTGCCAGAGAGTGCCGCCCACAACGGGCCAAATCACAAGGCCACTTTGTCTACCAACCATGCCAGCGCCAGTACAACTATTAAGCTACTTCAGGAAGTCTACACTGTGGGGCATTATCCTTTTAACTTTTAGCTTCGTTAGCTCTTCACAATGCTTTTTCCATCCAAGAGGGTTGTCTTCACTCATTTTCTGAAATTAATCGTCCTTCCCTGTGAGAACTTCCTACATTCTCATGAACTTGCAACATTAAATGGTAGATCTTTTGTGGGCTTTTCTTGAGCTTTATTCCCCCCACCCCCCCCTGTTCTTAGCAAAAAGTATGTTTTTCTGATCAATGACTTCTTTTTTTGCATTTAATGTCCCATCTCCTACTCTACATCCTATTTCCAGATTTTGATTTGGATCTCATAGTGAATGAAACACAACATGCCTTGCTAGCATTAAGAAACAAGAGAGCAAGTCAACTTTGAATCTCCAATATATGGGTTTTTTTAAGTGTTGGAAAAACATATATGTATCTTGGTTGTTAAGAGAGACCATGTTTCTTGTGTGAGTGTGTTTCTTGGTCCTTAGGTAGCATGAATTCACACACTGGCTGTTGTAGCAGTTGCCAGTGTTAGACTAATTTGGTGCTTCCAGTGAATATATCACCTTTATTTTAATTTAAATAAGTTACAGGAGGAACATGGTGCCCTGTCATTTCTTTTCACCCCTTGTTATTGCACTAGAGAGCCTGTGACATCAGTGCCTTTCTTTTTGACATCATGCTCATGACAAAAAAAACAACAACCTAACAGATTGTGATGTCAAATGGAGATACCAGGTTCCTGTGCAAAATGGAACACAAAAAAAACCAAGAAAGAAGCCTAACGGATCCCAAGTTAAAGATTAATGACATGTATTTTAACATACTTCCTTCCGTGAAAAATAAATAATTTGTATATTTGTTTCTTTTGCTGAGTTGATGTAATGGCTGCTCATGAATTATCAAGGAATATCCTTAATTGTCTTGAGGCTACAAGGCAATAGAATGAATATTTCTGGGAATGTTGCCATTGAATTCAAATGGAATGTAGATAGAATCTGAATTCTCTGTTCAGTGATGCAAAACTGCAACTCTGAGACCCCATTTTGAGTAGATGAAATTAACATCAACAGTTTACAAATACTACAGAAGATGTGTGATTATGAAAAGGAAAAAGTGGTATGACAACTTTCCCTCCATCTGATTACTTGCATGATTATCAAGGAGTTTCTTACAATATTATGAATGGCTCTATAATTTAATGATCAAGTGTTTAGAAAAAGATGGGACAACTTTTGAGGGCTTAGAAGCAAATTTGGAAGCTTTGGGGCACTTTTAGAAAATGGTGCATCTGGGAATGAGACCCATGATAAATACCTGAATACCCATTTATTGGAAAGCCAAATGGAGAGATTGCTCCCCACTACCCAGCCTACCTGTCTAGACAGGTGGCCTTTTTCAGTATTGTAGTAGCTACCCACAAATCCTTATTTCCTAAGGACTTTTAAAGGATGCCCATAAGGCCTAGGGACATTCTTATTAGAGGGTGATATGTATATTTTGCAGCATCCCAGCTTTTGATTATTGTTTTAAAATTAAAAATATCTAAATTAAAATAAGTGGAGTGAAGAGCTTGCATATATAAATTTTAAAAGAAAATTCAAACAAAAAAGTTTACAAGCGTGCAGCTTTTTAAAATATCTTCTTGTAAGAGAAATACATGTAGCCTTCATATGGAGCATTTATAAAGTGTTCTTCATTTAATCTGGTGCCATTTAGTTGTGTTTAAATCATATGTTCACAATGTCCCTAACTAAGGTCTATACTGGGTGATGGAAGCTAAGGTCTAACATATTTGAAAGAGACCATACATAGGAAAGCCTATACTAAACAGAAAATGCCAGTGAAGTAATGAATATGTAGATTTACACTTCATATCAAAAGAAAAAGATTTTGAACTGTTAAATAAGTGAATGCCAAAGAGAAATGTGTGGGCTCTTCAGTGCAGAAGTACCCTTTAAAGTAGGGGCAAGAAACCTACTTGGGTTTAGAATTTTCAAAGTTTGTCACTGGAGTTCTCGCAAAAGGATTTCCACAGTAGTGTGATTGATCACAAAACATCCATTTACCAGATGTCAATTTGGCAAAGTTGCTTTGTTACTCTCCCTAGCAATGCAGGATCCTTCCCACTTCCCACAACTTTTTTTCCCTAGTTGAGAAGGTCAGTGAGACTTTTGCTGCAACTACACCCAGTTTTCTAAGAATGGGACTTCTATCTGATGAAAGAAGTTGATGCTAGTGGCTGGGTCCTTACTTTGTGCTGTTAGCTTCCTATGCTAAATTATTTAAATTCAAGGAGTCTTTTACAAAAACAGGTGCAACAATCTGAAGATAGGAAAGAGAATGTTTCCAGGCATACTAAGATCCACAGGCACCCACTTGTCCACCTTCCTTTAAAAAAGAACGTGCATCTAAATTCCCCTTTGAAGTCCATTTCAACACTGAATGGTATTATTCCCTGTCTGTAGCATTTAAATCAACATTATTTCTGAGTGAACTAGATTTCCTTGAGGTTGTATTAGGAAAAGGTTGTTCCATTAAAAATAATCACTTTTTAAAAGCCACAACAGAGGGTAGGATAATTTTTTTCAATTTCTTCTTGTTCCTTGTATTTTTCTTCCTTCTAATTAGGAAAATGAGAGTATTCACATCCTGTTTTTAAGCCACATTTATTCTTAAAAATACTTTTCCAATATGATGGAGATACCATATTTAAATTCATTTCCTGTGTTGATTTTAGGGACTTTTACCTTAAGATAATTTAAGGCTTTATTTTTATTTAAAAATAAAATCTTAGAAACCCTCTTTTCACTTTAGTAAAAAGGGGACATTCATTTGCACTGCAGAAGTAATCCATGGTTTTACCACACTTATTGACCAGATCTGGAAAAAAAACACCAAATGGATACATGAAGAGATAATATTGTCCCCATAAAGTACAAGAGTTTCACATCAATATAACTGAACACGTAGAAATTTGATAAATATATGACTATTTCTATTTCCTCCTTTGATATCTCTATATTTAAATCTAAGGAGTAATTTAGATGCATTTAGAAACACAGATATCATGAGTTTTATACATTTTTATTTTGAATGAGAAATCCTCATAAATCTTAACTACAAAGTAATTTGCCATATGCCATTGGAAAATGGAGTTATGATCCAAAAACAAAATCCTTGTGGTAAAAGAATTAGCTGTGTAGTTCTATGAATCCTGGTCTATATTTCTAAAATTTACAATGGATGACTGAACAGAATGTTTTCTATCTAAAGTAGAGGCAGACCTCAATTATCTTGGTGCTCTTCTAATAGTGCCCATTCAGTTATGTCCTTGGTGAATACTATCCTGACAGAAATAAAGAGTCTAACCCTGAATACCTATCTCCAAAATTAAAATAATTCATTTAAATATGTTAGAAAAGTGCAAAATGATGAAAAATTGTTTGCAAAATGAATAGAGATCCAAGTGATATTAAAATATTTGCTTCTTTCCCCAGTTCTGTCATTCTCACCTGTTTTCTCTTTTCCCATCCATAAACAGATACTTGAACATAATTTCTAAATGGCTCATTCTGATTATAAAGGAATAGCTGGTGTTATTCACTTAATTCTTACTGTCATGAAGTTGATGGCAAATCCATTCCCTTCCTCCAATGGATTGGCCTTTCTGCCTTGAACAGTTGTTGGTGCTCACCAGTTACTGCTATGGAGATCTGGCAAGGAATCTCAATAGCAGCAGGCCAGAAGCTCAACACTTCATCAGTGGGAATCCTTATCTTTTCCTTGGCACCAACTTCTGAGCTCTAGGACAGCAGCCAAGAATGTCAACCCTGTCAGCATCTCAGCTGTTTCAGAATATAATAATGTAATATTTATATTTATCAATATGTACTAATGATTATGCTTTCCCAGGAAGCTATAGGACTTCTGACTCATGAGGTACGAGTGATGTGAATGGCAAATATACTTAATTTGATATTGATTTCAGAGCATTTATTTAATTTGGAGTTGAAATAGACTATATTTCAAATAGTTAAAATAGACTCTATTCCCAATTTGCATCTTCTGCTTCTCTTTAAGAGTTATTGAGAAAGCAGGTGGCAAGTATGATGAGGCCGAGTCAGATGTACCAACATTATAGTAATCAAAAAGTATGCCAGTTTCACATGCAAATAAGCCAAGTTATTCTTACTTCTTTTAATTTTGTGCTTGCAACTTTTATTCTCTTTGATTAAATGACTTTGTAACAGCAGCTTCTTGGAAATTGGCAAATCAAGATGACTTATCAATGTAACTCAAACATACTTGTTCTAGATGCCTAGATTTCTATGAAGGATTTAACAGTTGAAAGCTAGGAAATGCTAATTACTAATTTTATATTTGAATATACAACTTTCTGAGACAATTTAGGGAATAAAGCAGTGGTGAAATTCAATTTTTTTTACTACCGGTTCCGGGGGGGGGGCGCTTGGTGGGCATGGCAGGGGAAGGATACTGCAAAATCCCCATTCTCACCCCACTCTGGGGCCAGCCAGAGATGGTATTTGCCAGTTCTCTGAACTACTTAAAATTTCTGCTACTGGTTCTCCAGAACCTGTCAGAGCCTGCTGAATTTCACCCCTGGGATGGAGTAGATATTTTGGTGAACCTATAAGAATAGCCCTTGGCTTACATCCATTTGTTCAGCAACTCCTGAAATTTGTGGTGGCGATGAATGAGTGGTACTAATGACCTTCCCTGCTGGCTTCTCAGAAGCAATCAATGGGGAAGGTGGCAAGAAGTGGTAAGTTGTGGTCACGTGAGGTCCTTATTTAATGACTGGTACAGTCCTTATTTAGAAATAACAGCAACCAGGACTGTCAGAACTGCTGTTGCTAAGTAGCATGGTCACATGATGGTATTGTGCTTTATGATTGCATCACTTAGCATTTGCAGTCTCAGTTGCCCTTGTTAGCCAAGGTATACCTATATACCTTAATATTAAATTTTGATGAGAGATTTAAACATAAAATTAGTAAGTTCAGTTTCAACAGAATCAACAGAGATGAATCCTTTGAATTATTTTTTGGCTTCTGAGTCCTCTTCCTTCTACTTAATACTTCAGAAAATTTTAATGCTTCATAAAAAATTATAATCAGTTTCATTGATGTAATAGTTACTGTTACAGATGTTAGAGGAGATCTAACATTAGTCACCTAATAATCGGATTCACTTGTGAAACCCCAAAATAGTTCCAATGTTCCTGGGTGTTGATTCTTATTTTAAAATTTACTAAAATCTGCATTGTTTGAAGATAGCTCTAATTGTGCACCAGCAACTTTTCCTGAATGTTGACCTTCCATAGGTAATATACATAATTAGGTAGTACTAAGTTGGGTATGCTGTTTTAAATTACAAATGACTCCATTGAGTTGAGACTAGTTTTATTAGAATGTTAAGTAGATGCAGCTATGTTGTTTTCGTGACAGTGGTTTGCCTCTGACTTTTTCCCAGTCAAGCTTATAGCCATTGGATATGCTAGTAATTGCCCAAGCTTTAGCCTGGCCTAAACATGAATGGTTTTTTTAAAGATCAGCCAAAATTTGATAAATGCTGCCGAAATCACATTTTCTTCCAGAACATTTGTGTGAGGTAATTGATACAGCATGTTGGCAACTTCTTGCCAATGGGTCAGTCACTCTCATTCAGCAAACAGTGGCTAACCACTTCTGAAATCTTGTCGTTGTCTTGCTTCTTTAAGCTGAAAGAGACTGAATAACCAGTTGACAAGTTTATATATTTATGGGTGCGTCTGTGCATGTGCATGAATATTTCTGACTTGAAGGCATGCATGTATGTGTGTGAGCAATGCCGAGGGAGAGAGGGAAAGGGAGACACGTCTTGAATTTCACCAGGGATAACATTTATCTTACAACAATTGAAGGCAATAAAGACAACTGGGGAAAAAACACACCAGCTGTGTGGCAGGATATTGCCAGATTCAGGAAACATGAGATGCCTTAAATATGTTTACAGCATCAAGGTTCTGTCATTTGTCTCTGATGGTCAGAGATGCTCAAAGCAAGATCATTACATCATGCCCTACCTATAATGTCTCCAATAGTTCTGCCTGGCTACTTCTGGAGATAAATTGCTTTGTTTACTGCATTATAGTAAGAAACCGGACCATGGGTTTGGCAAAACAATTTTTAGATTCCTGTAATGTAGAAGGAATAAAGATATAATCATGGAGATAAACTTCCCAGAAACCCAAATTACTGAGATAACAATTTTATTCTTCTCCACAGCTGTCTACTTCAAAAACATTTTGCAGCAACATAGATCAAAATCAATGCTTTCTCCTTCTCATCCAGAATTAGATCCAACACCAATTGAAAGCTAAGCAGCAAAGCTTCCCAACATGCAAGAATGTAACTAGAATTTTAACGTCTTTGAACATGT